>CM043700.1:109834899-111099899 GCA_023935145.1 Bretschneidera sinensis
CCTTGTGTTAAATTCTGGAAAATGTCATTTTATGGTTTAACAAGGTATAGTTTTGGGTCATGTTGTTTCATCTAGGGGAACTGAGGTAGATAAAGCTAAAGTTGATATTATTCAATCTTTACCTTATCCCACTAGTGTGCGGGAAGTTCGTTCTTTTCTTGGACATGCAGGTTTTTACCGAAGATTCATCAAGGACTTATCCAAGATAGCATTACCCCTATGAAAGTTGCTGCAAAAGAATGTGGATTTTGTGTTCAATGAGGGGTGTAAAAAGGTGTTTGATAAGCTGAAGGAATTGTTAACTTCTACCCTAGTTATCCAGCCTCTTGACTGGAACGTTCATTTCGAGATAATGTGCGATTTAAGTGATTATGCAGTAGGAACTATTTTGGGTCAAAGAATTGGAATAAAGTCTCATTCCATTTATTATGTTTCAAGGACTTTGAATGATGCCCAGAGAAATTATTCTACTACTGAAAAAGAACTTTTAGCTGTTGCTTTTGCTTTAGAAAAATTTTAATCTTATTTGTTTGGTACTGAAATCATTGTTTACTCTGATCATGCAGCTCTTTGTTATTTGATGATGAAGAAAGAGGCAAAACCAAGATTAATAAGATGGATACTTCTCTTGAGTGAATTTGATTTAGAGACCAAAGATAAAAGAAGGACAAAAAATCGTGTCACAGATCATTTGAGTCATTTAGTTCATGTGGAGGATGAACTTCATCTACAGGAAACGTTCCCTGACGAGCAATTGTTCTCTGTAAGTGTGACATTACCTTGGTATGCGAATATTGTAAATTATTTGGTTACTAATATGTTACCTCCTAATTTGTTTAAGGCTCAAAGAGATAAGATCAAAAGTGATGCCAAATACTATATGTGCCCATACTTATGGAAGCATTGTGCAGATCAAGTGATAAGAAGGCACGTTCCTGAAAATGAAATTATTTCTATTCTCACCTTTTGTCATTCTTATGCTTGTGGAGGTCACTTTAGAGCTAAGAGGACGACGAGAAAAGTGCTAGAATGTGGTTTCTATTGGCCATCTTTATTCCGAGATTCATATTGTATTTGTAAGTCATGCGATAATTTCCAAAAGACAGGTAATATATCCCAAAGGAATGAGATGCCACAAACCCCCATACTATTTTGCGAAATTTTTGATGTTTGGGGCATCAATTTCATGGGACAGTTCCTTGTATCTTTTGGTTATATTTACATTTTTCTTGCTGTTGATTATGTCTCAAAATAGGTGGAAGCTAAAGCAACAAGGATTGATGATTCTAAAGTTGTTACAGATTTTATCAAGTCTAACATATTCTCCAGGTTTGGAATTCTCAGAGCTCTAATAAGTGATCAAGGCACTCACTTTTGCAATAGAATTGTGGAGGCTTTGCTAAGAAAGTACCATGTGACCCACAAGGTGTCAACTGCCTATAATCCATAAACTAGTGGACAAGCGAAAGTGTCAAATTGAGAGATCAAGTCCATCATTGAAAAGACAGTTAGTCCAAGTAGAAAATATTGGAGTTTGCGCTTGGATGATGCCTTGTGGGCGTATAGGACTGCATATAAGACGCCCATTGGTATGTCAGCTTATCGATTGGTGTTTGGGAAACCATGCCACCTTCCAATTGAGTTAGAACACAATGCTTATTGGGCTATCAAGAGTTTCAACATGAAGATGGATGAAAGTGGAGAACACAGGAAGTTGCAACTACAAGAGGTAGAGGAAATTCGTAATGATGCCTATGAGAGTGCAAGGATTTACAAGGAAAAGACGAAGGCTTTTCATGACAAGATGATCTCTAGGAAGGAGTTTAAAGTTGGTCAAAAAGTCTTTCTATACAATTCACGACTTTGTTTGTTTCCGGGTAAGTTGTGTTCTCATTGGATTGGACCTTTTGTTGTTACTAATGTTTTTCCTCATGGTGCAATTGAAATTCAAAGTTTAGCAACTTCCAAAGTGTTCTAGGTGAATGGCCATAGACTTGAACCTTTCTATGAAGGTTATCAAGTAGAGAATGTGGCAAAATTGGACCTTGAGGATCCGATTTATACTGATTGAAGAATGAAGCATTGAGTCGAGCTGACGATAAAAAACAGAGGCGCTGCTTGGGAGGCAACCCAAGGGGAGTTCATTTTTTTTTCTCCTTATTTTCGTATTTATATTTCCGTTATTTTTGTTTTTTATTTGCATTTCACCTTACATTGGGGACAATGTAAGTTTTAAGTGTGGGGGAGGGGATTTAAGTTGTGTTTTAAATTTATTTCTTAAAAAAAAAAGAGTTTGCTTTTTTGTTTTTGTGGTTTTCAATGATTTTTGGTTGTGTATGTAATGAGCAAGATTCAATTAAGCTTGAAAAATTCATAACATAATTGAATATGTAATCTTCCAACTTAGAATTAATTTAGTCTAGTTATTTTCCTTGAGAATGGTAGCGACTAAATTTAGTAGACAAAAGCTGGTGAGATTTTGAGCTTTTACACTGACACATCCATATCAATCTCACTATTTTCTTTCACGTGAGATTTCTTCCATGGATTTGTTTCTCTAGAAGTTGCCTTGATTCTCTTCGAGGTCATATTGACACATGCATCCATGAACATGATTAAGGCCCTCTTTGTTATAAGCTACATAAGCCAAATAGTCTACTTTGTAATTAATTGTTTTCCCCTTTGTTGAACCCTTTTGAGCTTTATTTGTTTTTTTCCGTTTATTGTGAACCCACGTTACAAGCTTTAAAACTGAAAAACAATGTCTATACCCAAGCCGTAGAGCTAGTGGAGCATTATTCATCATTATGATATGTATGGGTGTGCAAGAAATAAGTGTGGGGGTGTCTTGATTCGCGAGTTCCATTGTTGATGTAATATTGTTTCAAAAAAAAAAAGAAAAAAAAAAGAAAGGAAGGAAGTGATGGAGGAAACTGCTATTAATGTTACAAACTATCCATGTTCATAATTTCTCTTAAAATTCCAAGAAAGGAGTCTGTTTATACATGATATATACAAAGGTGGAAGCTGTCGCGAAGGATTGTTCCCTACTGTAAACGAAAGGCGTTCCTTTGAACAATCTCTTTTTTAATGCATGAGTTTTACATGGTTTAAATGCTTTAAAGCCAAATCAAAGAAGCTGCTGAATTGAGTGATTGGTTTTACATGTCTTATATATTCGAGCTTGAGTTTATTCATTTTTGCTCCGCTAGTTTCGATGACTTTTGAGCTACATTCCCAAATATTTCCTACCTTGATCCTAAACCCCATTACAACCCTTGAAAAGTCCTTATGATTCATGTTATGCATGTGATCCCAGTGGTGGAGAATGAGAAGATATGCAAGTCTATGGTAGATCATTTCCATTGGAATGAATTTGAGCGAAACACATACCTTTCAAACACATGAGAGTCGAGTGTTTATTTTCGTTAGGGTCTACATATTTAGTTTACTCCATCTTTGAGCGAAAATGCTGACTAAGTAATTGTAAGTTGTTTAAGAATGTTTGTTCATGATATGTTATGAGTTTTGAAGAGCTTGGTTGTTCTTTATTGATGGCGTTGCAACCTTGGTGTTTTTGGGAAAGTAAATTTGAGCTTTGCCCGAGGACGAGCAAAAGTTAAGTGGGGGAATTTGATGAGAATACAAAATGTCATATTTTTCTTCCTTAATGTTTAGTTTTTTTATACTCATTTGGTGCCTAAACGTACTCATTATTCTTCTATTTGATTTAGGATGCAAATGGAGGTGTTAAATGCAAAACGAAACTAATTGGGCGATTTTGGACAGTTTTGACATTGCTTTGTAATCTGGGCATAAGTATCTTGTCTGAGATCCGATTGAGATGATTCAAGATATTATAGAACGCCAAGAAAAGCTCTACAACTTTCATGTTTTGAGTTTTGAGGGATACTGGCTGCATTAAGGTCGAAACCGGACTTGGAGTTGCTACACTTGCACTATTGACGTTCTGGAACATCTCTTAGCCTGCAATTCTAATACATTGATTTGACGCGGTTTATTTTCGGAAGTTTCCAGATCTGGTACACGAAAATTCATACTGAAAACAATAGTTTCTTAGTTATATTAGGACTTTATTTTATTTTTAAATTAGTCAGATTTGGATATTGCTATTTTAGGATAATATTTAGAATATTTTTAGGAGACCTTATAGGTTTCCAATACTGAAAATAACGTGTATAAGAGGGCAGAAATCATCAGACTTCAGGGGCGCCTCTCTCTCCCTTCTTCTCTAACTTCTCCTTTGAGTTCTCATCATGGCCCTGCGTGGCTTAACTTTTATAATTGGTCGAAGGAAACAGAAGCCTCAGAATCAATAAAACTATGAGATTTAAATCATTTTTATTGTTCAATTTATGCTTTGAGTATCGGATGTTCTTCTGTGCCTCATATTTTCATGATTGTCTCGTTTAATTACTAGGAGGCATACTAGTTTATTATTCGTTGCAATCTACTGCTAGGTTAGATGTCAAATCCATAATTGTTTGATCCTTCTAATTTCTGAAGCAACTAAGATTTAATGATTTGCTGCATCAGAAATTATTAGATCTTAGGAAGAACACTCGACTATATTAAATGCAACCGCATGTGCTTGTGTTGTTTAGCTTTATTGATCTCTCTAATTCTTAAGGCTGCTACTAGATTAAACCTTTAGCACTTGTCTTGGGTTGTTTAGTAGTTAAGGTTAATTGGATCACCTGTTTTCTAATTAATTGCGAATAAGCAGTGATAGGAAAATAATTCCAACGGTGAATATTCAAAGTGTGAATTGACATATACTTGCATGAATGATCAGTTGTAAAATTCCAATGGTGGATGTTGACTTAGACCAAGGTTTGTTATTTTGATTAATTTCGATACTTCAATTTGAATTGTTCATTAGTTGTTTTTCTTAAAATTGTTTTCATTATACTCAAATCCCCCCATCCTTGTTCACGTAGCATAAAACTAGGCTAGATACTCTCCGTGGGAATGATCCATACTCACACTACTACATGTATTTTTAGGAGTATAGGTTTTATTTTTGATTACCTGTGACAACACACCAGTATGATGCGAATCTTCATTTTAATACTCCTAATTCAAAATAATATCAATCTCTCATTGATGCTGCTATAACTATTGGTTATGGATTCAAGACAACATCTTATCATAACTTGAGAGGGAGACTTCTAAATTTTTTTGTAAATGAAGTTCAAATATATCTTTTTTGAGATTAATCACGGAAGACTATTGGGTGCACTATTATATCTTATAGGTGGACAAATCAGAGGTAGCAACCAGTAATTAATTTTCTTATGTATTGAATAAAATGAACCAAGTTTTGGAAATTTGTTGATGCATCTGGGCTTACAAAGATGCTGATACTTAGTTAAGCTATTTGATGATGTTGTGAAGTTTGTGGGGCCTGGAAATGTTGTGCAATTTGTGATAGATAATGATGCTTCTTATAAATTTTTCGAAAAAACGTTACAATAAAAGTATAATACCTTTTACTGGGCTCATTGTCCAGCTCACTGTATTGATTTGATGTTAGAAGATTTAGGAAATGATAAAAAATTCCTTGTTATAGATGCCACCATAAAGAAGGCGAAGAAGATAACATTATTCATTTACAATCATGCTTGGGTGTTAGCTACAATGAGAAATGATTTCATCAATGGTAAGAATTTGTGTAAGCATGCTATTACAAGGTTTGTTGCACCCTTACTCAGCATCCAATGTTTGATAAAGTATAAGAAAGCACTTCAAAAAATGTTCACTTATGACAAATGGGTTGAGTCAAACTACGTAAAAAAGCAACATTGGGAAAGAAATATTGAGGATTATTTTGCGTGATTTTTGGAAACAATGCCAATGTATTGTGAAATTTAGTGAACCATTGGTGAAGGTTCTTCGCTTTGTTGATAGTGAATAGAGACCAAATATGGGTTATTTATATGAAGAAATTGAAGTGGTGAATGAGATAATTAAAGCCAAGTTAGATAATAGATTGTCTTAATATGTGCCATTTTTTAGAATCAACGATGGGAGGTGGGACAAGCAACTCTATAGTCCATTACATGAAATATGTTGTCTTATCAATCTTTCCATCTATTTTAGTCCCGATTTCAATAAGGAACAAGATATGCCCGAGCTTTTCTTCAAACTATCATGAGATTGGTACCTGTAACGACCTATTCTGGATTGGCCTACTTGAGACGGTGTTGTCACTGTTTGAAATCCGAGCACGACACATACATGAAACTACTTAATTCATCATCAACTGAAATAATATTTACAATAATATCCTCAACTCTTTTCAGAGGAGTTACAACATCAAATATAATATTCAAAATAGTCTAACATATACAATACATGAACATACGGTCTTTCTTAAATAAAAAAAAACTTTTCTTTCTCTTTTTCTTATACTATCTGAGGATGCTAACCACGATGACATACTTAGGCTACTCACTCTGAATCTTAGATCAATAGTCTACTAGTCATGCCCACTACCTAAAATTATTTAACAATGAATAGTGAGCTTCACAAGCTCAACGAATTCAGTTTACTAGAAGTACTTGATTTGTATACTTCATAAGCTCGTGCATATATATATATATATATATATATATATATATATATATATATATATATATATATACACACAGGTTAGATAATAGATTGTCTTAATATGTGCCATTTTTTAGAATCAATGATGGGAGGTGGGACAAGCAACTCTATAGTCCATTACATGCAATATGTTGTCTTCTCAATCTTGCCATATATTTTAGTCCAGATTTCAATAAGGAACAAGATGTACCCGAGCTTTTCTTCAAACTATAATAAGATTGGTACCTATAATGACCTATCCCGGATTGGCCTACTTGAGACGGTGTCGTCACTATTTGAAATCCAAGCACGACACATACATGAAACTACTTAATTCATCATCAACTGAAATAATATTTACAACAATATCCTTAACTCTTTTCAGATGAGTTACAACATCAAATATAAGATTCAAAATAGTCTAACATATATAATACATGAACATACGGTCTTTCTTAAAAATAAAAAATAAAAAACTTTTCTTTCTCTTTTTTATACTATCCGAGGATGCTGACCACGAGGACTTACTTAGTCTACTCACTCTGAATCTTAGATCAATAGTCTACTAGTCATGCCCACTGCCTAAAATTATTTAACAATGAGTAGTGAGCTTCACAAGCTCAGTGAATTCAATTTACTAGAAGTACTCGATTTGTATACTTCATAAGCTTGTATATATATATATATATACACACGAGGCTCATGCGGTCGAGTTCCTAATGATAGAGTTCCTAATGACGAAGTCAGCAGTGTGTGCGGAGCAAATTGCCCAAATCTCATTCGATGATCGTGACCTGATATTAAATACAAAAAAATGAAAAACCTTCCTCTCACTCTTCCACCTTATAAACTTGGTAAAGCGATTTCGCTCCTCATCCGTTATATGGTTAGCAATTGACTCAAATGGCATACCTTTAATAGATAGAGAAGCTTTCCCTATGCTTTCTTTCTTGTAGCTGGCAGGGATACGACATCAGTAGGGCTTTTAACAACTTAGTTTACTAAAAAATTATCCTCAAATCCAATCCAATTCTTGCATCTCTATATACAAAACTTTTACCCATTTTGTTCCTTCATCTATTCCAAGTCATACATAGAATTCGAAAAATGCACAGAATTCTTTCTGTAATTAGAGAAGGTCTGAGTTAAGCTCAGTTCACTAAGTTAACTGCCTTTTGCAGAGAACAATCCAAAATGAAAACATTCTCACGTAAGTTCTGCGGTTTATTTGGATGGCAAGAAATAAGATAGTCTTTATCGGATTAGAACCAATGACTCTTGCTGTATGAAAGCGAGACTCTAACCACTAAGTAAAGTAGGTAGGTTTATTTGCTTCTTCATCCCCGAAATGAAATAAGTAAGAGCTTAGTTTAGTTTTCTCATAGCTACTTGTACTAAAAAACAAGGGCAAGTATGATCCCGCTAGCCCATTCCGTCAGTACGGGTCAGTCCCAGACGCTAAGAAATGAGTCAAGTGAGCTCTCAGTTGAAACTTAAGAATCATTTTTCGATTATCCTATGCGTCATGTTACTCAAGATAGAATAGCTAGTAAATGAGATTAGTTAGTAGACAGTATTCATAAATAAGGAGATATAATGGATAGAGCGATCCCCCTCGTGTAGATGGGGAGGGCGAACTTCTCTGTTTCCCTACTAGTGCACTACTTCATTTATTTGTTTTGGAGAAGGGCTTAGTCATGTGCTTGTGTGTTCTTGTTATTAAGGATTGGCATCACCAGGTTGAGTCTCTCTCTTTGGCCTCAGAGTACGATATTTCCATTTTAGCATAGGATATGGGAGTAGTCTATTTCTGGATGTTTTGTATTGTTCGCAATGTAGAAGTCAAGGTTTTTCATCCATCAGACTCAGGAGGAAAGTATGAAAAGGCTGCAGTGCCCGATCTCGCATCTAGCAATGGGTTGAATATTGAAGAAGAAGCCTTGGTTGAGCTGTCAGAGGTCCGGAAGAAGCATCCAATTGGAATTAGCTTACAGTAGTGACAAGTTAGGTGATTGATCCTTTGATTTAGTCCTTCCAAGGGTGACTATTAAGAAGAGTCCAATCTGAGTGATCAGATGTCCCTGGGTTCGGATTCTACTCTTTCTCATTCATATTAATGGTAGTTCCTTGGGCTTCTTTTTTCTTATCTGGGAGCTAGGACTATAACAATTCCTCCTATAAGGGGTACGACCTTCATCCTTACACCGAGGAAAGCTGATTCTTAAATAAGGGAGTGTTTATGAACGAAGGCCTCGGTTGACAGATTCTTAGGCTCAATCTTAGGTCTCTGTCTTTGCCTAGTAGTTCAAGGGATTGGCTGTCAAGCTCGTCTTCTTTGTTTCGTTAGTTGTTCCTATGACCGTTTAAAGACGTTTTAAGGCCCTTGATTCTGACTATATATATATATACATATATATATATATATATAAATAAATATATATATATATATATATATATATATATATATATATATATATATATCAAATCATTAATCAATCATTTCTATCATCATATATTTATTATCCAAATTTCATCATATGTCTTTAATCAATTTCAAACTATCATTTTTATATCTTTTTTTAATCATAAATACCTTATCATGAGGTTCACATCATATAATCAGTCACTTACTTATACCATATCATAACTCCTTATCAATCGTTCTCTCATCATAACTGTCTCATTACGAGACTCATGTTTCTATCATCATATCACAATCTTTTTGATGCTTTAGCATCTTAATAATCTTAAAATAATTAAATAAATGCATGCATCCACATCCTCATTTCATCATTATTTCATTTCTTTCTTTCTTTCTCAACAAATAATTTCATATGTCACTCGATACTATCAATGTATGGGAAACACCAATCTCTGGTATATAGGAACATCTTCTCACATATCAACATGCTTCATCCAGACCAACTATGGTTCTAGTCTTCCCCTTATGAATATGATCAATCACATACAAGCATACATATTATAACACCATATAATTCATAATCAATTTCCTTCATAAGATCTTTCTTTTCATTATATTAATCAATTCATATTTTCATACATATAGTTTCAATTCAATTATTATCATTTCAAGAGATTTATTTCTCTTTCATCATATAATTCATTAACTTCTCATTCAATAATACCCTTTCAAGAATTTAAGTTCATCATTGTATCATTTATACTTTCTTTCAATTTCATCATACTTCATATTTCTATTTACTAATTCAAATAACATTTATATCATGTCTTTATTAAAACAATCATATATTTTCAATAATTATTTCATATTATCAATCATTTCAATTTCTATATACTTTTTGTGTTCGTCTCGTTTACTAAAAGTAAATTCAACTCACCTAGTAGCACTTAAAGCTACTCTTAGACTACTTCATTTCTTTTCTTGCTCATTTTAGCAATTACACCAGATTGCTGATCACCACCACCTAACCATAATATACTTATTAAACTCTCTTTCTTATTTTTCAATCTATATACCCTTCACCAGGTTAATTTCTATATATGCATGCTTATTTTTCTAAATTTCAATATTTTCAATAGAAATCTTTTTCTTTTCAACTTAAATTCATAACCAAATCTTCTTTTTAAAGGAATATAGAAGAACAACTCTTTAAAATTTAATTTCTTATAATCAAATTCATAATTTTACCTTTTCAAAACTTTTCCTCAGATTTCTTGGAAATCCTTCCTTAATTTCAACGTTCTCAATATACAATTATCAAATTCTTCAATTACAAAGTATTTGAATGTATTTATCAGCTTTTCTAGAGAGAGAGTAATTTTCTAGAGAGAGAATAAGTTTCAAACTTTCATAAAATGAATTCAAACTTTCAAAATCTCTTTTATACAAAAATTTTCGGTCTAACCAGTCAACTACCCGGTCGATCGGTTCAACCTTTTTAAAAATTTTCAAAACCGCCACTGTAGGCAGCTGATTAGTCCTCCAACCTACCAACTGACTGGTTGACAGGTCAATTGATTAGCTCCTCCATCTATCGATTGACCAGTCCAGCAACCAGCCAACCACAAATCTTTCGAAAATCACCAAAATGCCATTCCACATTGTTAGTCATCTTGCCAACCGACCGATGCACCCAACCAGTCAATTGGTAAGCTGATCAGTCATCCTTGCCAACTAACTGGTTAGGTAACCAATCGACTGGCTCATCCTTTAAAATTTCAAAAAAATTTCTATCTCTTTCCTTCAATCTTTCAAATACTTCAGTACTTCTTTCTTTGTAAAACCTCTAACTCTTCAATTAAATGATCAACATCTTTCTTAAAATTCTTTCAGTTTCAACTTTCTGTATGTATCATGCATAATTTTATGTATAATTCATTTTACTATCCATAATTACTTCTTTACCCTTACATTGAGGGTACGAGTATTACAATACTTGAGGTTGATTTGCAAGATACCATTAGTACACAAATTAATGAGTACTGTGAGTCCACTAGTGATTTTAGAACTGGTTTAGCTATTTGTTAACGTGTAAATTTAAATTCAGGTATAACAAATATTGGTTATGTTTGCTTTATTTGTACTTTAACTTAATTAGTAATATTAATGTTATATTTGAAATTGAAATATTTTGTAGTTTCATGGTGGAGTCAATTGGAAATCATTGTCTAGTTACAAAGATTTTCCATTTAAGTTTTTAGCAAATGTACAAGTGCAACTAGTTGTGAGAGGAACTGGAGCACATTTAAATTCATTCATTCGAAAAGACGAAATATGTTAAAGCATAAAAGACAAAATGTTTAGTCTCTGTTCGTTACAGTATGAAGTTACGAGAAAGGTAAAAATGTTTTATTTGTAAGGTAATTTTTTTCTTTAATATCGGCAATGATAGATGGCAAGCTAATTCAAATTATCCCATTCCATACACATTAATTGGAATATTTGTAAGGAAAGATAAGCGTTGTATCCTATTAGCCTTGACATAATGCAAGATTAGTTTGCTGAAGAACTTGCTTTTCTTGATAAGGATAATCTCGATTTGGATTACGATGTTGTTGAAAAAGATATTGTACCTACACCAAATATTGATGATGTTGTTTTTAATGTTGAAGATGAGATCAATATACTTGAGAATGAGAGTTAATGGAGTTGGGTTGATGCCTTTGTGCTAGTTGGAACCACTAGTTTTGCAATTCTAGTGACAATGAACCATGCTTTTCCTTCACTTTTCACTGTTTGATATTTAGTTAATTTCTTTTGTATTAGTAGTTCTTAAAACTAGAATGAGCTTGGGTGATACATTATCTTTATTATTTGATGTTGTATTATGATTTGTATCTATAATTATATATACTTTTTGAAATGTATGTAATTTGACAGGTATGTATTTGAAAATGCAGTCAAACCTAAAACGACGAACCAAATGATGATTTTATAACCTTGCCTACAACCCTTATAAAATTATCTTTTCATTGCATAAAAAAAGATTAAAAAAACCCTCTTAAATGAAGGATTTTTTATTTATTTATTGATATCAGGTCTATCAAGCTCAAATTTGACAACAGTCCTTGGGTTACTCTTTCTCAGAATCCTAGCAAACTTAGGAAACTTCCCATATGATTCAAAATGTTTACCATCATTCAATTACTTTGCAATCCTGTGTGCCCTATATAGTTAGCTATAACTAGGCTCTATACCCCATTTCCTCATCAAAATATTCTTCATCACTTCATTACTCAACTTAAGGTCTACCCTAAGCTCATCTGCAAGCTTCTTTGATATCTAAGTAGATGTAGCATTATTGTTCTTAATGTTCCTAACACTTGTGTGCATGGTCATATACTTTGATATGAAGTGTTATGCCCTAAGGAGTGGGAGAAGCATGTAAATACCATGTGCAACCTTCAACAGCACAATGGACAATTACCCTCTTAGGTTGGTTCCACAACCTCTCATTTCAATACCTTCTTGGATTATATAGTCTCTAATTATATCCCTAAAGCTATGTACATCTATAAAGAGTAATATTTTCTCTAAAACTATTTTCTCACCATCTTGGCTCTTAAAAGGTTTGCTTTTCAACATCACAAGCACTATTATTACTTTCCCATCACTACCAAACTTATCTAGGCTATTAGAAAAATAAGACAATAAGTCTACATTAGCATGATCAATCTTCATTTTCAAACACCAATGACTCATCCTAACTAACAAAGTTATCACCAGATAAATTAACATCATGCACATAATCAAGATCATCATCATCACTTTCATAACTCCCATCATTTGCATATTGATCATGCACATTATCTCATCATCAGGCTTATTAATCTCTTTATAAGATATATTAAACACATAACAATCATCATCTTATTGACCACCATTTTCATACTGATCATCAAATTCATACTGACCATCAAATTTATACTCATCATCATGCATATTTTCATCATCTACATCATAATGCATAGTACTATGAATATCAAACATATGTGAGTCATCCACAATTAAAAGCTCAGCCAATGACCTAACTACAAAAATATAAATCATACGTATACCTTTATGTTCATCAAACATCTTACTGACTTCTGGATCATCAATAATCTCCACAGTTCGCTTAGTTTCAGGGGACTTATACTTAACTTGGAGCATTGTCTTGCAATTAAGATCTAATTTCAAAACTTGAGTTGCCAAAACATTCACATCGTGAACTAAATCCGTATGACAGTAACAATCCCTGCCAACAGCTCCCATGATCCATAAATCCTCTTTGAAATGGATAACCAAATCAAATATTCGACTTTCATCTATACTGAACGTGCAAGTAAAATTCGAAAAAAAGGTCATGACTTTGAGGTAAAAAAAAATGAAAAAATTGTATAAAAAAACCCACAAATTTTAGGGTTAGGTTTTGTTTATAGATTTTAGGGTTTGAGTTTCTCCACTCAAACGATGAAAAAACTCGAAAAGACTTAACTTTTCTTCAAATATTCCTCCACAAAACCAAACATTTTCTACAAAAAAAAAAAACATTGAAGTGTTACTGGCATCTTTCCTAGAAAAAAATGAAACAAAAAGAAAAATGGGGAAATGTAGAAAAAGCAAGATATTCAAAGGAAAAAAAAAAGGGAAATGCAGGGAAGAACGATCCTCGTACCTTTTTGTTTCCTATGTTGCTTTGTTGAGACGAGAAGATGGAAATGGAGTTAACAAGAGAAAGAGAAAGGAAAATAGTGAGAAGAAATGGTGACTAATCTCCAAGGGCTATATATATGCTAAGATGAACGGTTGAGATTGAAGGATGAAAGCTGGTATGTATAAGCATTTAATGAAGGGTAATTTGGATAGATCATATTTAATTGATCCATCATTGACAAAATCAAACAAAATATTCTTCAAAATATTCCCCATATGAGTTCAGTGTTGAATGGAAAATTAGATGGTGTTTATTACTATTTTCCTATACATTATGGCAGTGGAGTGTAATTTACTCTTTTTATTTTAATATTATATGTTAGTATTTAATAACCCATACAATACCACATTATTTTTCATATTCCTCCTATTAAAATAGAATAATGGTGTAATATAACGATATCAAAATATATTTTTACATATTTATAAGTTATAACTATTCGAGAAATATATTACGTAATTTATAAAATTCGAAAGTATAAAAAACCATGCATCAATTTATATCTCTTGTTTTCATGTAAATCATACATCGAAAAGAAAATTAACACCAAGGAAATTGTTTAAAATTTATGACTATAAGTGAAGATTATTTTCTTTTGTCCACCTTCTTTAATTTGTGATTGTATAAATTGAATTTTTTACTCTTATACGTGATTATTTTTTTTACCACAATTTTAACTTTAATATTTTAACATGAGAAAAAAACAAGAAAAAAAATTCTCTATATTAAATCATTGTTAAACTTAATTGTATCAAAATTAAATAAACCAATTAAGTCAGTAAATCAACTTGAACATAAATAAAATATAAAATAAAATAAAATCACAAGGAATGTGAAAGTTGGTAATACATGAAGAAAAAGTGAACCAATCCGAATCTATAACCTAAAGTCGATTATTACAACCTGGCTCGACTTTTAAATCTGAAACGGTTTGAACTTATAAGTCCCGCACTTTGGGCGGCAAGTATATTGAAATGATCCAACCCAAACTCGAAACCTGTATGGCAAGTATTTTGCAATCATCCTATGTGACCCGGCCCCAACCAATCTCACCCTTTTGTCACCTCAAATCACGTAGGTTAAGATGTTAGGGGCAAAATAGACTTTTCAGAGTCAACCCAACCCTAACTTGCAAGGCTCTGAAAAAGTAATTTGCCCACATGATACTTGCAGTCTCTTTTACTCCCTAAAACGAAACTGTTCGAATGAATTCACGGGCCTGTTCTAAATAACTACATAGTGCTATCACTATTGATTCACCGATCCAATTTACTGTACTACGGAGTTGTATTTTTATTTGTTTTTAAATGACCCCAATCCAATTTTTTGGACACTGGGCTGCAATGTCACATTATAAAAGAAGTTTGAAATTAGTACCGGTTAAGCTGTCGATTCCAATAATTTTGGCAACACTGCTTCAATATCATCTTGGAAAAGTGCTACAATCTAGACATAAATGTCGACAAGAGTAGGTGGGTCTTAACGACAGTGGGTAGCTACGAACATTGATTAGGACATTAATTAAAAAGCGTTTGGAGGTTTGATGGTGATGGTGATGGTGATGGTGATGGTGATGGTGATGGTGATGGTGATGGTGATGCTAATGCAATGAATCTGCGAGATGCTTTCACGGGCTTTCTGCTTCCTGTGTCAGTGTTGACTCTTATCTTTTAATGTGTAGACTTTCTGCCGGAGACTGATCGAATTGGTGAGAAAGAAAAACATGTTTGGAGAGATAGTGGCGTCTTTATTACATGGCAAAACCTGTCCAATACGTAAACTACAAGTATCGGTTCAAGGCAAATTACATAACAAAACCTGTCTCATCCCTGTAGCATCTGGGATGACTCAAATCTAAACACTAGTTTTGACGAGGAGAACCACAAAACTAAAGCTTCAATGATAATGTTTTCTTTATCTTTCTTTCTTTCTCTTGTCTCCCTCTTTCGTTCTATATTTCTTTAAGCTTTTGTACTCAAGAACTTTGATTAATTTAGGGTTTTCATTCTTCGAAAAAAAGATAGTGGCAATTGTATTTATATAAAAGATGTGTTTTTTTTAATGGTTGTGTCCATATTGTGTCTAATTTTTTCCATATGAAAATAACCATATTAATAATATTTACAATAAATATTTTTATGGTATATGTTTTGTGAAATTTTGTTTATATTTTCTCTCAAATTATAACTAGTTTTTCTTTAACAACTTTGTCCCCATTGATCAAAATTTATGATCTGTTTTTTGGTAGATGAAAAAAACATGATAATTTTATTTTACTTAAATTCGGTCTAATATGTGGATTTTAAACTAGATCAATGATGTCTAATTTCATAGTTTTTCAAATGATGTGTTGATACAAAAAATCTTCTAGGTATATGAACAACAGGAATATGAAACCTGCGTATACAAAGATGAGAGGAAAACCTAAAAGTCACTGGAGGACCGGAGAGGTTGTGCTTCTGGGGGACTCTCCGATGCTTAAGTTAGTATAAGACTTTTGATAATCAGGAAGCTGGAGAATTTAGAGAGAATTGTGTGTGTATTTTTGATAGTGAGAGCCCCCATTATATAGTGTCTTGGAGCAGAGTCCAATTAAGAGAATGACTGATATTGAGTATCATGATAGTATCAGAATTCCAATAGGCTGGGACATTCTGGTAAGACTAGGTTATTCATAAGCTGGGGTGACGTAGTTAGATTAGTATTCTGGTGTGAGATTACCGTCATGCCCTTTTGCCATGTGTAGTATCTGATTGGTTGCTTTGTTTTATTTATGAAATTACCTTTTTTCCCTTGAAAGGTGCTATATTTCGTTATGTCATTGGAGGAGGAATTTTCTCCTACATCAGATGCCCTACACGTCCTTGAGTGTAACTATACGATTGAGGAAGTAGGTTATTGAGACATAAGTGGTACAGTTCTTTTCTGTGCAGTGTAACTCAGATCAGGTATGAGGTTGTCACGGTACCCGGCTACTAAAAAGGTCGTGAATAGTAGCTCAAATTTCGAGCAAAATGAGGGATAGCTTAGGGCTATTCCCTCAAAGATCTGAGTGATCCAAGTCCGAGAAGGAGGATAGTTCTTTTATGTGCATAAGGTTTGAGGAGGATAAGAGCTTGGCCCTATCTTCTTGAAGCGAGAGTGTATGTAAGGTCCGAGGAGGATAAAAGCTCAGCGTTGTCTCCTCGGGACGAGAATGTATGTAAGGATCGAAGAGGATAAAAGCTTGGCACTGTCTTTTCGGAGCGAGATTGTATGTAAGGTCGAGAAGGATAAAAGCTTGGTACTGTCTTTTCGGAGCGAGAGTGTATGAAAGGTCGAGAAGGATAAAAGCTTGGCGTTTTCTCCTCGGAGCGAGATGATGTAAAGGTCCGAAGAGGTAGATAGCTCACCGCTGTCTCCTTAGAGTGAGATAACGTAAAGTTCGAGGTTCTTGAAGTTAGATGATTTTGTGGGATCTAAAGAGTAAAATAGCTCGGGGCCATCTCCTTGGAACTGAACAAACTGTGTGGTCTAAAGAGTGATACAACTCAGAGCTATCTCCTCGAAGTTGAAGAAACTATTGGGTCTGAGGAGTGAAGTAGTTCAGGGCTATCTCTTCGAAGTTGAATGATTTATGGAACGCTTCTGTTATGAGGTTTCTATCTTCTATTGGATGAGGCTAAAGTACTTTCCAAACCTTCTAGACTGAGTCGGTATTTGAAACGTCACTATCTGAGCCATCCACTCAGATTGATCTGAGTAGTTTTTTTCTCTTAATAAGGAGGGGGTCCTTAAGGAGTCCCTAGTTCACTTTGCAAATTATCCTTTTCAAATAGTTCTAAAGAGCCTTCGGAGTCTTCAGAGCATCTTTTCTTCAACCTCTCAGTTCTTTGGTCTTCTTTCCCTCTTTTTTTAGGTGAGTCCCTTGTCTCTTTTAATTATGTCTTCTCGTAGTAGTAGTAGTGCCTCTAGCTCTTCAAAGGTTGAGGTGAATAGCTCATCGACTGAATCTCACCTAGAGAGTTGTAGTTTAAGTCATGAGGTGGTGGTTAAGGAAGAAACCACCACTCTCTCATCGAAAGATGAGCGTATATTAAATGATATACAAGCTGATCTAGCCTTAAATGCGAGGTATATTGCGTTCAATGCTTTGGAAGAGCTGATCTAGCTTTAAATATTACAAATCTTTTTTTTTGTACAACTACCCCTCGATGATTATGAATCATGAAGTGTAGGAGAGGACTTTCTTGGCATAATTCTTTTGGTCGGGGAGCTTTTCGTTCCTGAACTATTGGAGGATCAGGTCCATCTAGGTTTGCTCCATGAAAATTGGAATGACTAAGGTTTCATTGATGCTGGGTGTGCCGAGAGTCTCTAGATAGACCATTTAAGTGAGGTCGGATTGCTTGTAAGAGGAAAGTCATGCTAATACATCTGCTTTCAAATTTTGTGCTCAAGGCACTTGTAATATTTAGAATTTCTTGAAAGTGGTGGTAAGTTCATGAACCTTCTCTAGGTATATGATGACCTTTATTCTTCTTGCTTCATGATGAGTCTTAAATATTGCATATTTTAGACCCTTAACTTATATTTGTTATGCTCTTAGTTATTAGTATTTCACTTTATTTTATGTTTTTTTTTCGTGTTTTGTGTATTTTTACAGGATTGTGGAGAAAATGAAGCATTTCAGGAGATGTGAAGCTTCAAAAGAAATTGCAATCGATCGCACTATGCTGCGATCGAGTGCAAGGTCATCAATCCCACATCGAAATGTTTGCAGTGCATCGCACCTGCGCTTGAGTGCACAGACTTGCGATCGATCGCAAGCGATCATCCCACATCGATCAGAATCTTTATAGCGCGATCGAGCGCACCAGACACGTGATCGAGCGCACCTGCGATCGATCGCAACATACTGCGATCGAGCGCACTCGGGCAGTATCCCACATCGTTTCTGCAAGCCACATTGCTCCGAGTCTTCCCCTATATAAACACCACCTGACTTCATAATTCAGTGTACAATTCCTGAGCCACTTTGGTGTTTACCGGTGGACGTCTGCTAGCATTCTGGTGGATCCCGAAGGCATTGCTACCACGAGGGGAAGCGCCGCCCGTCAGCGAGTGGAATTTCTCCCATGTAAAGTTTTTTTTATTTATTTCTTTATATTCAGTTGTTTTAGTTTAAATGTTTAGCACTTTTTATTATAGTTTTATAGTTATGAGTGGCTAGACTCTTCAGCTAAGGTTAAAGATGAAGCCCCGCCGTTGTTTGGCGTAGTAGTTCAGATTTGCTTGTACAAATCTGACAATTTTTAGTATAAATGTTCTGTCAATTATTTGAGTTAATCTTATAATTGATTGAGTTTAAATTGTCTGTTGGATTTTCTTTGTGTTTCATCTGATGGATACATTGAATGCTTTTCGATTAAATTGGATTCCCTTTGTGATTTGTTAAGAGCGGATACATTGGGTGCTTTTGGTTTAGTTGGGATATTCTTTGTTTTTTGTCTTATAGTTGGATTCATTGAATGTTTTGATAGGCTATATTTTTAGAACATGTATGCTTAACTTCGGTGGGGTGGATTCGGAAACCTTAGTGTTTTTATTATTAGATTTTAAATCAATTTAATTTAGTTTTAATTTGTTTTGCAAATTATCATTCAAAATTCGGAACTAGGTTAAGATAGAGTTAATTTAGATTAAAAATATATTTTCACAACACAATTCCCTGTGGATTTGACCTCGCACTTGCACAACGCTATATTGCAAACGACTCGTGCGCTTGCGAGTAATTTAAAACTCACAACAAGTTTTTGGCGCCGTTGCCGGGGAGTTGTTTGGTTTGTGAAAATTTTTGGTCTAAAATGATTTTATTTTTCTACTAGTTAGTTATTTTTTTTGTTTAAGAAAAAAATTATGTGGATGAATCCAGCGCCGGTTTCACAGTCTTTAGAGGACACCATTAAGGAGTACATGAAAATAACCGACCCGTCCCTCAGTGCTGCCAACACATTCAATGTTGATAGCTGTTCCATCTGTGCTAGTCCCATGCATCTAGCACAGAATTGTCCATCAATGCCGGCTTGTGCCGAGTACCCCATGGAACAAATAAATGCTTTCAATGACTGTTGTTGGGAATCAAATGGATCTTCCTCCGAAACATACAATCCAGGGTGGTGGAACCACTCTAATTTTTCATGGGAGCAGAACTAACTGATGAATCAGGGAGGAGCCCCTTACCATGCTCACAAGCAATACACTCCCGAATTTCCTCCACCAATTCCAAATTATGGTCACTCAGCTTATCCAGCACCATCACCCGCTTACTAAGCTCCCATTCAAGCGCCAGCGTCGGTTTCACAGTCATTGGAGGACGCTCTCAATGATTTCATGAAAACGACTAGCCAATCTATGAGTGAAATGATGAGTGCAACAATAGAAAACACCCAAGTGATTGCCACACTAGAGAGTCAAATTGATCAAATCGCAAGTTACGTGGGTGAAAGAGAGGAAGGAGAGTTCCCCAGTCAATCTGAGCCTAACCCAAAGGAACAGTTTGCGGTGGGAAATTCTTCAACTCCAATGCATTGGCAGGAACAAGTGCAATCAACTGTCCCATACTTGTCTGGGAGACAAGTGGACAATCAAGTGGAAGAGAACCCTGCTATGCACCAAGGGCAAGAGAGTGGCAACAATGAGAAGAGAGATGCTGAGCCATCTACAACCACTCGTATTATTAAGGATCTCTCTAGGTCGTTTTTACCTAAAGCGCCTTACCCTGAGAGACTACAAGTGCCCAAGAAAGAAGGGAAGTCTGAGGACATTATGGAGGCATGCTTTGCTCAGTTTGAAGAGGATTTGGATTTAGATAAGTTGTTTGAGCAAGCAAATACTATCGTGGAGTCTGCTCCTCGGGAGAGTAGTAGGACAGAGGAGACTATGGATGAATCCCATATTGAGGATCCCTTGGAGGCATGCTTTGCTCACTTTGGAGAGGACTTGGGCTTAGATAAGTTACTCGATGAAGTAAATGTCATTTTGGAGTCTGATCCTCGAGAAAGCAATGAGAAGGAGGAGACCGCCGCACCTGAAACCCCCAAGAAGGAACTTAAGCCTTTACCAGATAATATTAAGTATAAGTTCCTAGGTTCAGCCGATAGTTTGCCTATAATTATAGCTTTAGATTTGGGTGATGCTCCAGAGGAGAAATTATTGGACGTTTTAAGAGAGCATCAGGAAGCTATAGGCTGGACTATTGAGGATGTCAAAGGAATCAACCCCTCGTTGGTGATACACACGATACAATTGGAGGAGAATGCCAAGCCATCGAGGGAGCCACAAAGAAGGCTCAACCCTGCTTTGCAAGAGGTTGTGAGGGCGGAAGATATTAAGCTGTTAGAGGCAGAGATCATTTATCCCATCTTTGATAGTAAGTGGGTGAGTTAGATTCCAGTCGTGCCCAAACGTGCTGAATTTAAGGTAGTAAATAAAGACAACGAGTTGGTTCCAACTCGAGTGCAGTCAAGATGGAGAAAGTGTCTAGACTACCGTAAATTGAATGCTGCCACTAGGCCTGATCATTTTCCATTCCCATTTATTGATCAGATGGTGGAGCACTTAGTTGGGCATGTTTACTAATGTTGGGTCTGGCTGAAGACATTAAACTTAGCGCTCATGGGAGGCACCCCACAGCTTATCTTTTATTTTGTTTATTTATTATTTCTCATTTTTATGATTAATGTTTGTTTCTAGTATTTTTTGTTTTCCAGTTTTTTATTTTTCAGGGACAAAGCGTACTTCAAGTCAAGTTTGGGGGTATCCTATGAGCCATACCAGTCCAGATAGTTCTCCATATCTCAGGTCAGCTCTTTCCATATTAGTCATACATTAGGGTCAATGTGTAATTTAAGTTTGGGGGTATGGGAGACACATCACATACTTTGTCCTAATTTGTTGTCTTTTCGTCATAGAGATAAATGCATGCTCATGTTATCGTGAAATTTTAGTTGATCTAAACATTTTCTGTGATGTGATGTCATTGGTGAGCTTAACATTTTGAACACATGATCTGGTGATAAATTTTTAAAATTTAGTTACTTACTTTAGGCATTTTGAGAATTCACATGTTTGATCTAATCTAACACGAGCACATTAGCACAAATTATGTGAGGTATGACACGTGATTTTAATGTGTATTTTTCCTTATCTTAACTGAACTGGATGACTTGTTGGATGAACATTTGGGCATAAAGAAAAAAAAAATTAATTACTACAACTTTCCGCTGAGTAACTGGACCTCTTGCCTCAATAAGCAGTGAGTGTTCACGTCAAAAGGTGGAATTTTGCTTGGTAATATTAAGGCCGGTGTATTTTCGTAGCCTTTTTGACTCGAGTTAGTAAGTCCTTAGGGGTGTCTGTACACCTAATGCCTTAAAACCATCTGGTTTGGGAGTCATTGACTCAACACTCGCTACATGGGTCAATTAGAAAGCTTAAGGGAACTAAACATAGTCATGCCTTATTATTGTTAAAAAAATATAAAGAATAAAGAATAAAATAAAAACTGTGCCTTTTCGTTCATTTTTGATGGGAAATTCGGTGAATCTTGAGACATGGAGACCTTATACATTAGAGTTACTTGGAAGCTTCATTTTTATATGCTAATTCACCTTACACTGATTCAAGCTTGTGATGCCTTATCCTGCCTTTTGTAAGTAATTAGATTTTAACATTTCTATTCATTGCGAAGATGGGTTTATCTTTTTAAGCTTGCTCATGAATGAATATCATGGTTATGTGTGCTCCTTAAATTTTTGGATACCATGAGTGATGACTTTATCTTTATGTTCTTTGTTTTTCATTGAGTCCTTTGTTTTGTTTTGCTAAGGGACTAGCAAAATATAAGTTTGGGGGTATTTGATGAGTCTTAAATATTGCATATTTTAGACCCTTAACTTATATTTGTTATGCTCTTAGTTATTAGTATTTCACTTTATTTTATGTTTTTTTTTTGTGTTTTGTGTATTTTTACAGGATTGTGGAGAAAATGAAGCATTTCAGGAGATGTGAAGCTTCAAGAGAAATTGCCATCGATCGCACTATGCTGCGATCGAGCGCAAGGTCATCAATCCCACATCGAAATGTTTGCAGTGCATCGCACCTGCGCTCGAGCGCATAGACTTACAATCGATCGCAAGCAATCATCCCACATCGATCAGAATCTTTACAGTGCGATCGAGCGCACCAGACACGCGATCGAGCGCAGCTGCGATCGAGCGCACGACACTCGATCGAGCGCACCTGCGATCAATCGCAACATACTGCGATCGAGCGCACTCGGGCAGTATCCCACATCGTTTCTGCAAGCCACATTGCTCCGGGTCTTCCCCTATATAAACACCACCTGACTTCATAATTCAGTGTACAATTCCTGAGCCACTTTGGTGTTTACCGGTGGACGTCTGCTAGCATTCTGGTGGATCCCGAAGGCATTGCTACCATGAGGGGAAGCGCTCCCCGTTAGCGAGTGAAATTTCTCCCATGTAAAGTTTTTTTATTTATTTCTTTATATTCAGTTGTTTTAGTTTAAATGTTTAGCACTTTTTACTATAGTTTTATAGTTATGAGTGGCTAGACTCTTCAGCTAAGGTTGAAGATGAAGCCCCGCCGTTGTTTGGCGTAGTAGTTCAGATTTGCTTGTACAAATCTGACAATTTTTAGTATAAATGTTCTGTCAATTATTTGAGTTAATCTTATAATTGATTGAGTTTAAATTGTCTGTTGGATTTTCTTTGTGTTTCATCTGATGGATACATTGAATGCTTTTCGATTAAATTGGATTACATTGGATGCTTTTGGTTTAGTTGGGATATTCTTTGTTTTTTGTCTTATAGTTGGATTCATTGAATGTTTTGATAGGCTATATTTTTAGAACATGTATGCTTAACTTCGGTGGGGTGGATTCGGAAACCTTAGTGTTTTTATTATTAGATTTTAAATCAATTTAATTTAGTTTTAATTTGTTTTGCAAATTATCATTCAAAATTCGGAACTAGGTTAAGATAGAGTTAATTTAGATTAAAAATATATTTTTACAACACAATTCCCTGTGGATTCGACCTCGCACTTGCACAACACTATTTTGCAAACGACTCGTGCGCTTGTGAGTAATTTAAAACTCACAACACTTCATACTCATTGGTCATCTGAATGACCATTAGCTAGGAGTAGCTATATACCTGCAAGGCTTAAGCAACTAATGTTTTTGTCAACTTCATTCCCATGAGCAATGCTTCGTACTCGGCTTCATTGTTTGAAGCTTTGAACTCGAATCTAAGGGCGTACAACACTGTAAAGCCTTCAGGATTGGTAAGGATAAGCCCGGCTCCGTTATCAGCACTGCTCGAAGATCCATCAACGTAAAGTGTCGAAAGTGGCCCTTGCTCACATTCTTTGGGTTCTTGCCTTATAAGGGGCGTTTCGGGGGACACAGTCTCCACTATGAAGTCGGCCAAGGCTTGGGCTTTAATAGCCATCTAAGGCCTGTAATAGATGTCAAACTTTCCCAATTCTATGGACCATTTTACCAACCTTCCTGAGATGTCGAGCTTGTGGCGCACTTGTCTAAGAGGTTGATCAGTCAGTATGGTAACAATGTGAGCCTAGAAGTACGACCTTAATTTTTAGATCATGATTAGGAGAGCGTAGGCTAGCTATTCGATAGGAAGGTATTGTGTTTCTGCATCGTGGAAAACTCTAATGGCATAATAAATGGGTTTTTGGGTCCCACTTTCTTCTCGGATCAAGATAGAGGCTACCACATCCTGACTTGCTGCAATGTAGAGAAAGAGTTCTTATCTAGCGATAAGTTTTGTTAGGACAAGGGGCAAGCTCAAATATTCTTTCATTTTTTCAAAATTCTTTTGGCATTCTTTGGTCTAGGCAAAGTTTTTTGCCTTCTTTAATACTCTAAAGAAGGGTAGGCATTTCTCGACAGATTTCGACATGAAGCGACTGAGGGCGGCAATGCACCCGATTAACCGTTGGACTTCTCTAATGTTTTGAGGAGGGCTTATATCCAGGACTACTTTTATTTTTTCGAGGTTAGGTTCTATTTCTTGAGTAACCATTAAACCGAGAAATTTGCCTAAGGTGACTCTGAAGGCGTATTTCCTAAGATTTAACTTCATCTGGTGTCAGAGTATTCCAAATACTTTTTCTAAGTCAGATTCATGATCTAAACCTTTAACACTTTTGATCAGCATGTCATCGACATAGACTTCCATATTTCTCTTGATCTGCTTTTTACAGAGTTTTTTGACCAGTCACTGGTAGGTTGCCCTAGTAGTTTCAAGCTCGAAAGGCATAACCTTGTAGCAATACAGACCTCGGTCAGTAACAAAGACAGTTTTTTACTGGTCTGATTCATGCATGAGGATCTAGTTGTATCTTGAGTATGCATCAATGAAGCTGAGTGGTCCATACCAGAGGTTGAATCAACTAATTAGTCTATCCAAAGTAGGGGAAAATTATCTTTCAGACAAGCTTTGTTAAGATCAGAGAAATCCATGTAGATTCTCCACCTTTTGTTCGTTTTCTTCACCATAACTGCATTGGTGACCCTTTCCGGGTAGTAGGACTCCCTGATGAAATCAGTTACGAGAAGGTTACCACTTCTTCCTCTATAGCTCCTTGTCGCTCTGGAGAAAAATACCTCTTCTTATGGATGATGAGTTTGTAATTCAGATCCACATTCAGCTTATGGACGATGAACTACGTGTCTATTCCTGGCATGTCGAAAGTCGACCATGAGAACACATCCTAGTTTTTTCTAAGGAATGAGATTGGTTTTTTCTAGATCAGATTTACACCGTCTTCATTTCTCCTTCACCATTCAAAGGGACATCTATCAGCTCTTCCATAGGTTGGCCCCGAGGAGTCTTGAGCTCATCTCGTAAATCCTCGATCTCTAGAGGCAGAGTTTCAACCTTCTTATGTCCTTTGATGGAATTGAGGTAGCATGATCGATATGTTTGATGGTTTTTATGGACTTCCCTAACATTGTATTCCTTGGGGAACTTCATGTTTAGGTAGTAAGTAGAGATTACCACTCTCATTTCATTTAGAGTGGGTCTTCCAAGGATGACGTGGTATGAAGATGAGTGCTTGACCACTAGGAATATGGTCATTACGGTAGTTTGCTAGGGGGCCGATCCTATAATGACAGGTAGGACTACGCTGCTTTCTTTGAACACTAGCATTCCTAAGAAGATGTAAAGCAAAAAAACTATCAGTTTGAGCTGGTTATCTCCCAGTTTCATCTTCTTGAAGGCATTGCAGTACAAGATGTCTGTCGAGCTTCCTTTGTTGACTAAGATTCTTTCAACATTTTAAGTTGCGATGAGAAGTGTAAAAACCACGGCGTCGTCATGAGGTGTCTGTCGCCCCTCTAGATTGTCATCTGTGAAAGAGATAACTTAGCATGTTTTAACCTTCTTATGGGGTTGCTGACGGATACCATCGATCGAGCATAAGCTTTCCTAGCTTGTAAGGATTACCTACTAGCTATAGGTCCTCTGTAGATTGTCTTGATAGTACTTGTTACTATGGTTATACGATCTCGGTTGTCATGGAGATGTTTTTCATCTTGGTCATTTCTCTTTGAACTCCACCTAGGGCTTTGTGTAGGGCTTCGCCTTTTACTTCATTGGGAGCTGTGTCCATTTGTTAATAATAAGTTTTTTCTGAATGGGTGCCTGGGACTCCTTACTGAGCGATCTTCATTACCTCATAATGCACGAGGTTCGGTTTACTCTTTTAAGTACCCTCGGCGAATAAGGGACTCGATTTGATTTTTCAAGGCGTGACACTCCTCAATGTCGTGCTCATAATCCCTATGAAAGTGGCACCATTTGGTTCGATCCTTGTTTTTACTGGTGTATAGAGTCTTTGAGGGCCAGCAGAGGATGTCTCAGTTTTGGACATTCATCAGTATGCTGGTCATGGGTGCAGTGAGCGGGGCATAACTATCGAAAAGACAGTTTACCTTTGGATTGCCCTTTTAGCGGAGCCTCTTTAGTAGGCCGTCTTTTGGTTCGGTGGTGTCCCTTTTCCTCTTCTCTCTTTCTTTCAAAACGCTTGATCGTATTCAGCAATCATGTACTCTTAGGCCCGAGCGAGGATTTAATTCATATCCTTAGCTAGGCGGCTCATAAGCTTGGAGTTGAAAGCCGCTGATCTAAGCCCATTTTTTAACCCAAGAATTTGTACAGTTGGATTGAGGTCTGAGATCCCCCATGTTGTAGCATTGAATCACTAGATGTACTATTGGAGATTCTCTTCTTTTCATTGAATGATGTTGAAGATACTTTCCAAGGTCTTCCATAGTCTTTTGTTGCCGAGGAAGTGTGCATCGAAGGCACGACTTAGGTCCTTAAAGGATTTGATGCTACTAGGTTTAACGTGACCATACCACATGCTGGAGGTTTTCTCGAGAGTCAGAGGAAAGGCTCGACATAGCACCGCATTCGGGTGGTAGTGTAGCAGCATGGTCGTCTTGTAAAGTTACAGATGATCCATACGATCTGTATGTAATACCTATATTCGTAAAGAAAAGGTAAAGAAGTAATTTAATAAATATGATATGGAGTTAATATATATATATATATATATATATATATATATATATATATATATATATGTGTGTGTGTGTGTGTGTGTGTGTGTGTGAAAGATTTAATTTTTATAAAACAATTCTTTAAAAAAAAAAGGGACATGTGGACAGTATGTAAGGAAAAAGAAAAAGAAAAAAATAAACAAACTCGTGGAAGATAAGAAAGGAAAAAAAAAATGTGGCAACAAGTGTTTCCAAGAGAAATATAACTGTTGCACGTAAGACAACAGTTAAATTCGCGGCAACAAGTTTAGGGGGGTACTGACTATTGATTTACAAATAAATAAATAAATATATATAACTTTAGTTTATTTTATTAATTACTTACCAAATCTTGTGTTGGAAATCACCTTGACAAGATGCCCAAGTGGTGATCTTCCAAACACCCCAGTTTAAAATGACTTGTAAAAAGAATTTCAGCAATCGAACACAAGAACAGAAAATCAAAGAAAGAAAGAAGACAAGCAATTTGTTATTGAGGTTCGGCAATGTGCCTACGTCCCCGTGAGTTCCTCTGAAATCTCTGTACTATCTCAAATGGTTCTTACAAGTTACAGCAATCCCCTTCAAGAAGCTCAAGTTCTTGAAGACACCAAGAAGAGAAGAAAGAAGATTACAATGCTCTCTCTCTATACTATTCTCTCTTCTTTACAACCAGCCTCACTACAAAGAGTCTCTCTTGTGCTTATGTCTCTCACACAATTCTCTCTTGTTTTACAATTAATCTCAAAGAGTGTCTTGTATGTGTTGTATTCTATATGTGAAAAATGAGGCTTGGGAACTCCTTTTATAGCCTTTAACTTCTTGGACATTCTTGTGAATCAATTTCCACCCTTTGATCATGATCTCCACTTAATCATAGCCCTTCATCACTTCCCAAGTGGTGCTGTGCATTTTAACCTTGCACTCACACACTTAAAAGGGTCTTAAAACAGGCTATCCATGTGTGTAGCCCTTTTCCTAGCGCCTAGGCTCTCAACATGGGGCGCCATGGTGCTGGGCAGGGCACCTTTGCACACCTTCTGGACACCATGGTGCTGATTGCTGGGCGCCATGGCGCTGATGCGGTCCTTCAGCACATCATTCTGGACAACATGGTGATGGGCTCCATGGCACTGATGTGGTCCTTTAGCACATCATTCTGGACGCCATGGTGCTAATGCTGGTGCTGGGCGCCATGGTGCATGCTGCTGCTGTGTGCACACTTCCCTGATTGTGTGCAGAAGTGCGCACACTAGTGCGCATGGCCTTCCCTTGCTCCAAATTGATGCACCCATATGTGTGCAATCTTTTAACTTGCTGAACTTTGATAATACACCTTTGGTTTGGATTTTAACCATTTTTAAACCATGGTTGGACCTGTTTGAACCTTAGATAAATAACAACAATCTCTACCTTTATCTAAGTGTTCAAAAAACCTGAACCATTGTGCAGAAAGCTTCGGGATCCAAACTTATCTTGAGTCACCAATTAACCAATTCCAATCCTAAGTAATTCAAGGCAATGATTGAACTTACTTAGAGGTAGAACTTTAGTACCCAAGTCCGCAGGATTTTCTTCCGTGGTCTTCTTGTCAACATAAATGCATCCTTTCGTACCATTTTTTGGAATGTAATGATACCGAACATTCATATGCTTTGTCCTCTCATGGAACACTGGATTCCTTCACAAGTACCACATACTTTGGCTATCCAAAGACACCACAACCTGCTCTTTTAGGACCTCCCACTCGTCTAACAACCCTTTGCACCCCATAGCCTTCTTTATGGCTTTCATAGCCGCTATGTATTCTGCCCTGGTTGTTATGAGTGTTACCACTGGCTGCCACTGAGCCTTCAAATACCTCAGTAACCTCTTCATCCCAAGCCAATGCTTCTTTTCGAGATTACTCACAAATTTGTTGAGAACACCCATTGCCCAAGAAACCCTCAACCGATTTCTCTCCTTTTCTTGGATATCACACATCCCAAGGATCATTTGTGTAAGACTGAGATCCTTCCTCTCGAACTCCTCACTGAGCTGAGATGTAAACTTTTTCATCCTATTCTTACTGTTCCAAACCAACAGTCCATCAATGATATAGGTGAGGATACTCACCATCTTCTCCACCTTGTGTCCAGGTGAGAAAGTTTCTGTGACACCTATGTCTTCTCTTCTTATGAACCCATTCGCGACCAGTCTAGCCTTGTTCTGGACTTCATGTCTTGGAGGGTACCCTTCTTTGATATTGTAAGTGCACTTACATTCTACAACTTTCTGCTTTCCTGGAATTTTCACCAATTCCCAGAAGTTGTTCTTCATCAAAGAGTCCATTTCTTCCTCCATAGCCAGCTGCCACTTTGATGAATCCTTACACTCCATGGAATCCATGTAAATTTCTAGTTCAACCTCTCATTCTATCCAAGGAGCTGCTATATTAGGATTTGCAAACCCATATCTCAAGGGTGGTCTAACCACTCTCCTTTCCCGATCTCTTGTGAGCTGGTAGTCATTTACTGCATCAACCTCTTCTTGTTCAGCCTCTTCTTCTTGAGTTTCTTGAGCTTGGCCTTCATCCAAGGGCTTTACCTGGTTCGAACCCTCTTGCCTCCTCTGCTCTACTTGAACCGAGTTCTCCTTGATGCGATGCTCCATAACTTTTGGACTGGTTTGCTCACTAGCCCCAGTAGGGAAATAACAATTCATTAAAAATAACATCCCTACTTATAATCAGTTTTATGCCCTTATTTTCTAAGGACCACAACCTATATCCCTTAACCCCATCACCATATCCTAGAAATACACATTTTCTAGATCTTGGGCTAAGTTTATCCTCCTTTTGATGTGCATATACAGCACAACCAAAAGTCTTAAGGTTGTTTAATTCAGGGGGTTTTCCACTCCACATCTCCATGGGAGTCTTGAGCTCTAAAGCTCTAGAAGGTGATCTATTTACCAAATATGCAGCTATAGCTACAGCTTCTCTCCAAAAATATTTGGTAAACCGGATCCATTTAACATACACCTAACCTTTTCTATAAGGGTCTTATTCATCCACTCAGCAACTCCACTTTGCTGAGGGGTTTCCACAACCGTCCTATGTTTTAGAATCCCATTTAACCTATAGAATTGATAAAGTTCTTGGCTGAAAATTTCTAAGCCATTATCGGTTCATATCCCCTTAACTACTCTACCTATTTGAGTCTCAACCAGCCCTTTCCACACCACTAACTTATTCAAGGCATCTGATTTATTTCTAAGCAAATAAACCCACACTCTTCTTGAATAATCATCAATTTAAGACAGAAAGTAAAAGTTACCTCCCTGTGTTTGTGTCCTTGCTGGTCCCCAAAGGTCTGCATGAATGTAGTCAAGAATCTCCTTAGATTTGTGCACTCCAGTGTTGAAGCTGACTCGGTGTTGCTTCCCAAGAATGCAACTCTCACAGAAATCAAGTTCCTTTACTTTGTCTTCACCAAATAGGCCATCATTGCTGAGAACTTGCAGGCCCTCTTCGCTCATATGTCCCAAGCGAGTATGCCAAAGAGCTGCCTTGTCCATCTTAGCCATCAAGCTTGCTGCTTGATCATTGATTCTCGTCTCTCCGATCATCTCATAGAGTCCATCATTTCTTGCTGCCTTGATCACTACCAAAGATCCCTTGGCCACCTTGATCTTTCCTCCCTCTATCTTGCATGTGTATCTCATAGAATCCAGCTGCCCTAATGAGATCAAATTTCTCTTCAAATCTGGAACATACCTCAGATTTTCCAGCAACCTTGTGACTTCATCAAACATCCTCAATTGGATGTCTCCAATCCCTCTCACTTGGTAAGAATTATCATTCCCTAAGAAGACCCTTCCATCATTGATCTCCTTGAAATTCTTGAACCATTCCTTGAGAGGGCACATATGATAAGTGCACCCGGTATCCAAGATCCATTTCCCACTGCCTTCTTGCCCCTTGCTCATATCCGAGCACACAACAAGAACATCATCACCTTGCTGTTCTTCCATGGCAACCGAAGCCTCTCCATTGTTGGTATGGCTTCTCCTCTCATCCTATAACCTCTTTTTGCAATCTTTCTTGAAATGGCCCTCTTATAGTAGAAGCATCTCCTTCCTCCTACAAGTCTTGTCTTGGAATGAGATCTCCTATGGCTCTCTCCTCTACCTTTGTCTTGGTAGTAGCCATTGTTGTTACTGCCATTCCGAGCTGCTGGCCTTCCTCTTATGAACAACCCTTCACCACTTGATGTCTCATTCATCTTGGTTTTGAAATCATGTGCCCTTATGGCATTGATCACAATCTCCTTTGTTAAAGTATCATTTCCATACTCAATAGAATTAATCAAATTATCAAAGCAATCAGGAAGAGAATTTAACAAAATGACAGTCAATTGTTCATCCGAAAAAATAATGCTACAGCTATTCAAATCATGAACTAGCTTATTAAAGACATCAAGATTTTCTTGCAACTCTTTACAAAGATCCATTTTAAAAGCAAAGATTCTTTTAAGAAGATAAATCTTGCTAGGAATAGTTTTGGTAAGAAACAACTTATCTAGTTTCTTCCATATGACAGTCGGATCCTCCAAGTCTCCTCACTCCCTTGTGACACTATTCGACATGTGCAAGAAAATGGTGTTGTAAGCCATCTTCTTTATCTCGGTCCACTGGTCCTCCGTGACACTTGCTGGAAAAGCATCATCTTTTCCAATAGCCAAGTCCACTTTCTGTTGCATTAGAACCGCCTTGATCTTCCGCTTCCAAAGGGCAAAGTCTCCCTTTCCATCAAACTTCTCTACACAGAAATTTGAAGCTATCTCTTGCGGACAAGATCCCAGATTTATGCACTACCCATAAATGCTTTCTTCAATCTCAAGAACACAGATCGAAGATGGATCTTAACACCGTTCTTGAATCAACCTTCAAGAACACGACCGGATTTTGATCTTTACACCGTTCTTGAATCACCCAAGAAGTTGATCTCTGATTCTTGAAGTCTTGGCTCCGTTACCTTCTACTTCTTGCTTCGATAACTAGCTGTGTAGCTCTAATACCACTATTGGAAATCACCTTGATAAGATGCCCAGGTGGTGATCTTTCAAACACCCAAGTCTGGAATGACTTATAGAAAGAATTTCAGCAATCGTACACAAGAACAGAAAATCAAAGAAAGAAAGAAGACAAGCAATTTGTTATCGAGGTTCGGCAATGTACCTACATCCCTATGAGTTTCTCCAAACTCTCTGCACTATCTCAAATGGTTCTTACAAGTTACAGCAATCCCCTTCAAGAAGCTCAAGTTCTTGAAGACACCAAGAAGAGAAGAAAGAAGATTACAATGCTCTCTCTCTATACTGCTCTCTCTCTCTCTTCTTTACAGCCAGCCTCACTACAAAGAGTCACTATTGTGTTTATGTCTCTCACATAATTATCTCTTATATTACAATTGATCTTAAAGAGTGTCTTGTATGTGTTGTATTCTATATGTGAAAAATAAGGCTTGGGAACTTCTTTTATAGCCTTTCACTTCTTGGACATTCTTGTGAATCAATTTCCACCCTTTGATCATGATCTCCACTTAATCATAGCCCTTCATCACATCCCAAGTGGTGTTGTGCATTTTAACCTTGCACTCACACACTTAAAAGGGTCTTAAAACAGGCTGTCCATGTGTGCAGCTCTTTGCTTAGCGCCTAGGCACTCAACAGGGGGCGCCATGGTGCTGGGCAGGGCACCTTTGCACACCTTCTAGACGCCATGGTGCTGGTTGCTGTGTGCCATGGCGCTGATGCGGTCCTTCAGCACATCATTCTGGATGCCATGGTGCTAGTGCTGGTGCTGGGCACCATGGTGCTGATGTGATCCTTCAGCACATCATTCTGGACGCCATGGTGCTGGTGCTGGGCGCTATGGCGCATGCTGATGCTGCTGCTGTGCGCACACTTCCCTGATTGTGTGTAGAAGTGTGCACACTAGTGCATATCGCCTTCCCTTGCTCCAAATTAATGCACACACATGTGTGCAGTCTTCTAACTTGCTAAACTTTGATACTCCACCTTTGGTTTGGACTTTAACCATTTTTAAACCTTGGTTGGACCTGTTTGAACCTTAGACAAATAACAACATCTTGTTTGGTTTCCTTCAACTATGATTCAAACTACTCTCTTTCTTTAAACATTTGGGGACTGAAAGAAAAGTTGAAAGAGTAAAATTTTGAAGGGGTTTACAAGAGAATTTTATAGAGAATCGTGGGAAGCTCTAAGAAAAACAGAAGGTAATAACGTGAAGTTTATTATTGAAATTTAGCATACATGAAATTCCTTGAATTTAATGTGGGAATTTATGAATTATAGAGAAATTGAAGAACAAATTAGAAATTTAATAGAAATATTATGTCAGGTGTTGACAATGAGCAATCGGGGGAAATTGCTGAAAGGAGCATGAAAGGCAAGGAGGTTAGCCACGAGTAGCTCTAAGTGCTACGTGGTGAGTTAGATTTACTTTAAGTAGTCAAGATAAATATGAAATATATAATGATAGTATTTGAATATATTATTAACTTATGATTTGATGATAGATGAAAGTTGGTTGATAGGTATGATAAAAATAAGTGATGTATAGAGAATTATTATATGAGAAATAATATTATTGGAATAATGAGTCGATTTAATAATAAAGGTGAAAGTGAAATTCTTGACGAACTATGGATGATGAGTTGATATGATATATGAGGAGAAGAAATTAGTAAAATTGATCAAATAATGATTTGAGAAGAAGTATGATAACTAATTTTGAATGTATGAATACATGTGTGCTTTTATATTATTGTGCATATGCATACTTCATGTCATTATTCACATGCATATACATGAAATAAAATAACGGCCGGTCTAAATGAAAACCATGACAGTCGGTATATGCTGGAAATATATGAAAAACCGTGACAGCCGGTATATGCTGGAAATAAATGGTAATTATGACAGCCGGTATATGTTGGAAATAAAAGAACCAGAAGGGTAGTTGGCCTAAATAAAATAAAAGAACTGGGAAAGCAGCCGGTCTAAGATAAAAACATGTTGACATGTGGGAGGACGTTCCCTAATTCATGCATTGCATCAATTTTAAATATTGATTTTATTACTGAAATGCTGAAGTGTTATTTTTATTGTAAATTTATTTATAAATGAATGAGTCTCACAGAGAGACGGTTATGGTGAGAAAGAAACATGGAAGTATGATATGATAAGAACTATCTAAATAGTATACTATATACTGTGAACCTCATAATAAGATAATTATGAGATATAATTGATAGTCTTAAGGTGAATAAATATATAAGAAGAAGAGATTGATAGAGAATGGGGCTTATGATATGTGTAGTGACAGTAGAATGCTATTATCAAGTTATATGACATATAAATGATTGAATATTAAAAGACTATTTATGCAAATTGAATACTTTTAGTAAATTTAATTCACTGAGCTTGTGAAGCTCATCCCTCATTGTTAAATGATTTCAAGCAGCAGGCACGACAGATAATTGGTGAGCTGATATTTAGATGGATTCTTTATCTATAAGCCACGTGGTCCACATCCTCATACTAATGAGAAAGATTTTTTGTTTGTAAAAATTCATGCATATTATGTTGTATACAATGTTAAAGTTGAGATCTGAATGATGTATCTCCCCTGTTAAGGGTTGAGGATTGATGTAAATAATTGTAGTTGGTAAATTTTTATTGCTGCATATATGTGGGTGCTGGGATTTTCAAAATATGATGACACTGTCTCGGGGGTGGCCAACCCAGGATGGGTCGTTACGCTGTAGTACCGTTGTAGGCCTAGATGATGGGCATTCTGAAATGCCTTGGAAGAGTAGCATTGAGAATATCCTATGTGAAGGGAGGAGCTTAGTAGTTGAGCTCATCCAAAACATTGGTACCTTTCCCCTTAAAAGATTCTCTTATTCTTTTGTCCATCCTATCCAGATCGGTGTAATTCTTGGAGGTGGAGAAACCCCAAGACTTCGATGCAGGGTCAGGAATAGATCCAATGGTGGACTGAGTATGAGTCGGATGGTTGGAGTTCAGATGCCTCATTAGATGAGGGTTTCACTGAGACGGTGGAGGCAAAGGGGGGCGAGTTTGTCCTTGAGCTTAGTGGCTAGGACTGCTACCAGCTGAGTGAGTTCCATGAACTGGTCTTGTGTGACCGGTGCAGCTGGTGTTTTTGGATCCCCCGAGCCTTAAGGTCCAGTAAGTTAGACTGGGAAAGTTGGTTCTGCTTAGATCGTCCATTGGAAGGAATGTTGGGGTTCTGGTCGGAGGTAGCATGTTCCTGGATGATGATAAGTGCTTAAATATTCATATTTAAGCCACTTAAGTTACATTTGTTAAGTTTCTAGTTTGTGTTATTTCATTTTATTTTAATTCCTTTCTATGTTTTTTGTGTTTTTCTAGGTTTCTGGAGAAAATGGAGGATTATGGAATTATCTGGCTTAAAGAACAAATCTGGAAAAGCTGGAGTCTGCCTAGTGCGATCGAGCATAGAGACTTGCAATCGAGTGCAACAGCACTCAAGCACCTAAGCCAAGGATCGAGCGCACCTACGCTCGCGCACACAAGAAGAAAGCTCGAGCGCACCATTCTGTGATCGAGCGCACACATGCATCAGTGAATATTAAAATGGTTGTTTCTATTTTGGAAATAAATGTAGGGTTTTGTTTTACGAGTTTTAGGGTTTCTATATGTTCCTAAACTCTATAAATAGGCATGTAAACACAGAAATAGGGGGAGGCTAGGAGAGATTTTGGAAAGGAATTGATGGCTCTTATAGGAAGTATTTTCGGGTTTATTCTTCTCCTTTTATTTTACTTTATGAAGATGTTTAACATTAAATTGATGTGTAACTAATTTGCTAATAGGGCTCGATTGAAGCCCTGATTATGCTTTTCCATAATTAAATATTGTTGCATTTGTGATAGTTATATTATGATGCTTAACTTGATTAATGCCTGTTTTCTTGAATTCCTCATATATGTTTGCTTTGCATGTGGTATGGATTAGTTAATTAAATCAATTTGGATGACCGAGTCCTAGGTTTAATAATATTAACAAAAGAAAACCACGTCGGGTTCTTAGGTTAATCAACATGGGAAACCGGGAGTATATAACATGCCCTAGGTTTTGTGTGTTTGTCAATTTTCTCGGATATTATGCTCTCTTAAAGAACAACTTAGTATACATCTTGCTAAATCTTTTAAGAAAGAAAAGAGTTAGAGTATACACCATGCCTAACTTGTTGCTTAGGGAAATTAATAGCTTAGGGAGTGTACACCATGTCTTTAGATTGACAACATTAGGTATTCATAATATGATTAAAGCATTGGCACACTGTTTTATTGGGAAAACATGATTAGTGGTGGATATTAAAGCCCTACACTTTTATCATTATCAAATCAAATTCACTTTTTCTTTCTCTCATTTTATATTACGAAATTAATTTTAAATAAAAATTTACCAATCCCTGTGGGAATGATCTCGCACTTGCACACTATACTATTATGCTGACCTTGTGCACTTGCAAGTAAAACATTCAATTATTTGCTTATTAATTTAGGTAGATTTTTGCACATCAAGTTTTTGGCGCCGTTGCCAGTGATTGCATTAAAATTTTGTTTAAAACTATTTTTCGTTTAGCTTTCTTATTCTATTTTGTTTATTTTTTATCAAAAATCTAAATTTTTTCGTTTTCTGTTTTTCTGTTTTTGCTTCAGGTCTGCGGCAGAGTAATTTCTGGCATTGTGATCGAGCGCAAGCTTATAGTGATCGAGCGCACTACAATCGAGCATAAGCTTATAGTGATCGAGCGTAAGTCCAACAGTACTGAAACTGCTGCACTGAAGAGTTTTAGTTGATTTATGTAAGGGCTTCGATCCAGGAATCCAACCATCTTTCCACTAGATACAGAGATTAAGCAGACCATTCGACAAAGGCCTAGAGATAATGTTGAGGAGGAAGAAGAAGAATTCAAGGGAGAGGCATCGATGACGGAACAACGTGACAACCAACCACCACCTGAGTGAAGACCTATGAAGCAATCTTTCATCCCACAGAACTTCAACCAGCCCTCATGCATTGGTTATCAACTGGAGGCAGAAGGCAATTACTACATATCCCTGTAGATACTCAATCCTTTGACTCACTTCAGTGGTACACCTACTAAGGATCCACACTTGCATCTTCGGGAATTCTTTGATCACTGCAAGTTCTAGCACATCCAGGGCCTAGATCAAGAGGGAATCAGGTTAATTCTTTTTCCTTTTTCATTGAAAGATAACACTAAGTTATGGTATAATTCATTGCCTGTAGTTTCTATCCATACTTGGGAAGAGCTATCTAGTAGGCTCTTAAAGAAGTTTTTCCTAGCCCAAAAGTCAAGACAGATGAGAAAAGAGATTCAATCTTTTCAATAGAAAGATGAAGACCTTTTCTTTGAAGCATGGGAACACTTCAATGAGCTGCTTCTCAAGTTTCCACATCACAATCTACCTCAAGATGAGCTGGTACAAGCTTTCTATGAAGGTCTGAATGACATAAATAAATGTATTGTTGATTCAGGTTGTGGAGGTGTGCTGATGGAAAAGAGCAGTGAAGAAGCTATGGAAATTTTTGAGACAGTAAGTGAGCACACCCAATAATTCTCATCCAGAGGGAGACCAGGAGTAAAAAAAAATGGTATGTATGAAGTGACCTTAAATGGTGGCTCTCCAAATCAGATGGATACTGTGGAAAGAAAGCTAGATATGATTGTGAAAGCCATGACTGCTCAGAACATCCCTCCTAGTCCATAAGCCACACAACTCCAGGTATGTGCTATATTTTCTCATTTTGGTCACACTACTGAAACTTGCCCTTTGTATTCACATGCAGATCAAGAGCAAGTAAACTATGTGGGACTGAATAACTATCCTCCCAAGAGCAATCCATATGCCAAAACCTATAATCCAGGATGGCGAAACCACCTCAACTTCTTATGGAATAACAATTAGAATGCTCTGAACCTTCAAGGGCAGCAAAGGAACTCCCAACCAGCAACCCAATTAGTTCCAAAATCAAAGAAGAGTGACTTAGAGAGCATTGTGAGGCAATTGAAAACTCAACAACAACAGCTGATGACTACATAAGATCAGTTTATGGCAGATGAAATACAATTTTGGATTGAGCAAAGACAAACCAGTGCAAAGCATGAGCAAGCTATTCAAAGACTGGAAGTACAAGTGGAGCAATTGGCTAAAGAGCTGAGTGGAAGAAAGTAGGGTGAACTCCCAACCCAAACACTACCTAATCTAGGAGGACACCAGTAACTAAAGGCCGTTACAACTCTTAGATATGGTAAGATCATAGGAACCGATGAGCCTGCACAAGCATCTCCAGATAAAACATCTACATCAAAGGAAAGTGAAATGGAGAAGGTGAATGCACCACCCTTCCCTCAAAGGTTAGTAAAGCCAAAGAAAGAAAATAAATTGCTTGATATTTTTGAAACTTTGCGAAAAGTGGAGATAAACATTCCTTTATTAAATGCAATTCAACAAATTCCTACTTATGCTAAATTTTTAAAAGATTGTTGCACTTATAAGAGGAAGTTTCAGGAGTATGAAACAATGGCTTTAACTGAAGAGGTAAGTGCGGTGTTGTTAAGGAAACTACCACCAAAGCTAAAAGATCCAGGTAGTTTTACCATTCCTTGCAGGATAGTTGACCAGCTTTTTCAGCGTGCACTACTGGATCTTGGAACGGGTGTCAATTTGCTGTCATACACTATATTTGAAACATTGGGTTTAGGGGAGCTTTAACCAACTTCCATCACCTTGCAACTTGTAGACAGAAGCATCAAAAGACCAAGAGGTATTCTTGAGGATGTCTTGGTAAAGGTAGGTGAATTTATTTTACCTGCTGATTTTATTGTATTAGATATGGAAGAATTTCCTATGCCATTGCCTTTGCCCATCATCTTAAGAAAACCCTTTATGAGAACTACTAATACAAAAATTTGTGTGAAAAAGGGTATTGTAAATATGAAGGTAAATGGTGAGAAGATAGAATTCAAAATATTTGATGCATTAAAATTACCCCAAGATGATATGGAATATTTTAATGTATATATGATGCAAAGTGTTGTTGAGTAAGCTTTTCAGGTCCATCACATTAATCCATTGGAGATCACCCTCATCCACAGTTTCACAGGATTGAATATTAAGCCTAAATTTGAAGATGTTACTGATGACATCATTGAAGCTGTGCACCTTCTTGAGGCCTCTCCAAAACATCCAAGTAAGTATGCCCCTCCATTTGAACCTCTTGTGCCTACTAATACTACTCTTCTCCCTTCTATTGTCCAAGCACCAAATTTGGAACTGAAGTAGTTGTCAGAGCATTTAACTTATGCTTATCTGAGAGAGAATAAGACATTACCTGTGATAGTTGCTGCCAATCTAAGTTTTGGAGAAGAAGAGAAGCTGTTGAGAGTTCTTAGAGAGCACAAAACTGCTATTGGATGGACCATTGCTGACATCAAGGGGATAAGTCCAACCAAGTGCATGCATCATATCTACCTTGAAAACGAAGCAAAGCCCACCCGGGATGCACAAAGAAGACTCAACCCACACATGAATGAGGTAGCCAAGGCGGAGATACTGAAACTGTTGGATGTTGGCATTATTTACCCCATCTCAGACAGTAAATGGGTAAGTCCATTTCAAGTCATTCCAAAGAAGAGTGAGATCACAATGGTGAAAAATGAAGATAACGAGCTAATACCTACAAGAATAACCACTGGTTTGAGGGTATGCATCAACTACAGAAGGCTAAACAAGGTGACCAGAAAAGATCATTTTCCCTTACCATTCATTGATCAAATGCTAGAAAGATTAGCTGGCCATAGTTACTATTGCTTCTTGGATGGGTATAGTGGTTATAACCAGATTACAATAGCACCAGAGGGCCAAGACAAGACCACTTTCACATGTCCTTTTGGCACATTTGCTTACAAAAAGATGTCATTCGGATTATGTAATGCACCACCCACCTTTCAACGATGTATGATGAGCATTTTTTCTGATATAATGGAAAAATTCATTGAGGTATTTATGGATGATTTTAGTTTTTTTGGTTCTAATTTTGATTAATGCCTCAATCATATGAAGAGTGTCCTCAAGAGATGTGAAGAATGCAACTTATTGCTAAACTGGGAAAAATGTCACTTTATGGTTCAACAAGGCATTGTGTTGGGTCATTCCATTTCCAACAAGTGTATTGAGGTAGACAAGGCCAAGATCAACATTTTTTTTCAAAATTGCCCCTTCCTCTAACAACCAAGGGTGTCAGAAGTTTCCTTGGACATGCTAGATTCTATAGAAGATTTATCAAGGACTTTTATAAGATCTCTAGACCCCTCTATGCACTACTAGCCAAAGATACCAAGTTTGAATGGACTGATGAATGTATAGAAGCTTTCAACAAATTGAAGAAATTGCTCACCTCTGCACTAATATAACTTTGAGATTAAGTCGACTATCCTACAGATGATCCAGACATCAATTCAGTTCCATGGGTTGCCAAGTGATGACCCTAATGCTCATATAGCAAGTTTTTTGGAAAATTTGCGACACTTTCAAGCACAATGGTGTTATTGATGATGTCATTCACCTCCGACTACTTCCATTCTTTCTTGGAGACAGAGTGAAGAATTGACTAAATTCAGTGCCCGTAGATTCAATCACTAGTTGGGAGGATTTACCTTAGAAGTTTCTTGCTAAATTTTTTTCCACCGGCTAAGACAGCGAAGATGCGCAATGAAATTTCAAATTTTGGTCAAATTGAAGGCGAATCACTTTATGAGCCTTGGGAGTGATATAAAGGCCTACTTAGGCGATACCCTTACCATGGATTGCCGAATTTGATGTAAGTTCAAAACTTCTATAATGGACTTGGTGGTTCTATAAGAACTCTTATAGATGCAGCTTTAGAAGGAGCGTTTATGGGAAAAATCTAGGATGATGCATATGATCTGTTAGAGGAGATGGCCATGAACAACTATGAATGGCCGAGTGAGAGGATTTTACCGAAGAAGGCAGTGGGATTACATGAAATTGAAGCTATCACTACCTTAGCAGCTCAAGTCCACACTCTTAATCAACAATTTAAGGTTAACCAACTGATTCACTTGACACCACCGATTTGTGATTTTTGCTATGGAAACCATCCGAGTGAAGAATGTCTAGTAGGAAACCCCTTCTCTCAATCCCAAGCAAAGCAAGCACACTTTGTTGCAAATTACCACCGGCAGAACAATCCATATAGTGCAACATACAATTCCGGATGGAGGAATCATCCAAATTTTTCATGGAATAATCAAAATATATTGAAGCTGCCACCTGGTTCGTCATCTAGTGACCCACCGAAAGAGAAATCGGCACTTGAAGAAGCAATGGCACAATTGGAAAATAACACCAACCGATTCATAACAGAGACTAAGACCAATTTTCATAATCAAGCAGCTTCGATTCGGAATTTAGAAGTCCAAGTTGGTCAATTGGCCAATATGCTCACTGGGAGACAACAAGGTAATTTGCCTACCACGACTGAAGTGAATCTAAAGGAATTGAAGTCTTCCATTTGAGCTGATGTATGATGCCAGTGACTTCACCTTGGGAGTTGTCTTAGGCCAAAGAATCAATAAGGTACCTCATGTTATCTATTATGCTTCTAGAACTTTGAATGATGCTTAGCTAAATTATTCTACTACTGAGAAAGATTTGTTAGCTGTTATTTTTTTTAGAGAAGTTTATATCATACCTGATTGGCTCTAAGGTTATTGTATTTACTGACCATGCTGCTTTGAGATATTTGTTTGCTAAGAAAGATGTAAAGCCTAGGTTGATCAGATGGGTACTCTTACTCCACGAGTTTGACTTGGAGATTACAGACAAGAAGAGTAGTCAGAATATAGTTGCAGATCACCTATCTAGGCTACCTCATGAAGAAGACAAATATAAGTTGCCTTTGAATGAGAATTTCCCTGATAAACAATTGTTCGCAGTAGCGGTTACACTTCCATGGTATGTCGATATTGTTAATTAAATAACTGTCAAAGTTTTTCCTCCAGGAATGTCTAGTCAAGAAAAGAAGCGGTTGATGTCTATATCTCGACATTACCATTGGAATAACCCCTATCTGTTCAAATTCTGCCCTAATCAAATCATCAGAAAGTGGGTCTCAGAGGAGAAGCATTTGAGCTTATTGCAACATTGCCATCAGTTTGCTTATGGAGGACACTTTGGGGCCAAAAGGACAGCTCTTAAGGTATTACAATCAGATTTTTATTGGCATAATTTGTTTAAAGATGCATTTTTATTTTGCAACTCATGTGATAGATGCCAGAGGACAGGTAACATCTCATCCAGAAATCATATGCCATTGCAAAATATTCATGTGGTAGAGTTTTTTTATGTATGGGGTGTTGACTTCATGGGACCTTTTCCTAACTCATATGGCTATTTGTATATTCCCGTGGGTGTGGATTATGTGTCCAAATGGGTTGAGGCTGTCCCCTTAAAGACTAATGATCACAAAGTGGTTGTAAAGTTTTTGCAGGATAACATTTTTACTAGGTTTGGGACTCCAAGAGCAATAATCAGTGATGGAGGAAGCCACTTCCATAACCAATCTTTTGTTTTCTTGATCAAGAAATATGGGATCACCCATAAAGTTGACACTCCGTATCATTCTCAAACTAGTGGCCAAGTGGAGATTAGCAATCGAGAAATCAAAGGCATCCTGGAAAGGACCGTGAATCCTAGTAAGAAGAATTGGTCTCTGCTTCTGAATAATGCACTATGGTAAATAGGACAGCTAGTTAGGAATGAGTTTCATGTGGGACAAAAGGTGTTGATCTACAATTCCCGATTAAGATTGTTCCTAGGTAAGCTCAAATCCCGATGGTCTGGTCCTTATGTTGTCACCAAGGTCTTCCCTTATGGTGTTTTGGAGGTTCATGGTTCCGACAACAATCAGACATTCATGGTGAATGGACACAGAGTGAAGCCATATTTTGAAATCAAATTGCTACCAAAAGATGAAGATTTGGCACTCCAGTCTGTCCAATATGCAACAAAAGCACTTGAACCACATTTCGTTGACTTTAAGTGTTCCCTTCCAAAAGAGTAGCATTGAAGCTACTATAAAGAGCGTTTGACCAGTCCATGCTTTGATAAACGTGTAGCTCAAGTGCCTCTGTTGAGGTCAGTGGTATTGAGGCCACTGAGTATGGTACACTTTTCTTCTTTGTTTGTTGTTTTTCAATATTTTTAACTTTTTCATCAATTCCTTAGTTAATTTAGTGGTTCAGTACATAGGTGTGACATTTTGTCATTGCGATCGAGCGCACTTCACAGTGAGATCGAGCTAATCTTGTCGTGCACCCAATGCCGCACGAACGCATCCACACACGCACACACTTAAGCACAAGTGCGATCGAGTGCACTCGGGACAGAGAGTCACGTGCCTATTTTAGGTCATTTTACCTTTTTTTTCCCTCACTTTCACTCTCTGCACTTCATTCACACCTACCCTCTGTACCGCACTCGCACACACCCAAAGCACTCACAGCATTGCCGCTACTTGCCACCCACCACACTCCGCACAGCCACAGTTTCTTTCTTTTTCTCCCTCATTAACATTTTCGCCATCTCCCACATTTTTTTTGTTATTTCTAACAATTATGTTTTCATATACAACTTTTTTTTTTGTTTTTTTTTTCTGTGTGGTTGGTTGCTGTTGATTTGCAGGGGGTTGGACATTTTTGGAGGTTGTTGGTCACTATTTAGATTCAGAGTCGCCCGCCACCTGTTCGACAAATTTCCTCACTGACCTTCCAGGAAGCGCGATCGAGCGCAAGAAGAGTGTGATCGAGTGCAACAGCACAGTGCGATCAATCGCACCTTACTGTGATCGAGCGCATCACTGCTGCCCTTTGTTTTCAAGATACCTAAGAACATTACCTCCATATCCCACGTTTTAGGAAGTCGAGCCTAGTCTTCCCGACCCACTTTTGAACAGCGGGAGATCTTCTTTGAGACCACATTTAACATCGACGGCGAGTTTAAAAATTTTGAAGCAACTCAATAGGCCGTTCAAGAGTTCAAACGCCGTGGGTTGAAAAAGTTATTCAAGCCTATCAGCTCTACCGCCTACACAAGATTTATTATGCTATTCTATGAGAACCTCTCCTTTGACTGTAGTAGGCAGGGTGTCTTATCCTCGTATGTTCAAGGCAAGTACATTGATGTGACTTCGTCCGATATTGCTGCTGCCCTCAAATGCAATGATGTGTATCCACCTGAGGGTGCTTAGTTAGACGAGCAGCCAGAGTCCTTCTCCATTTCAGCTATCATTGAAGACATGTGTGCAAGGCAGTATGCAGATAGGCCTAATAGTGCTGGCAGCCGGTCCAAGTTGCCTCAACAACTATGGCTTGTAGACTCTATTCTGCAGCGTAATGTGTGCCCATTGGGACACAAGACTCAAAGACGTGACCAGTTCCTGCAAGCCTTATATGCCTTTTACAAAGGCCATTAGTACTCCATCCCTTCGATCATCTGGAGCCAAATTCACAAGTTTTGAACTATGTACATGGACGCCAAGTCACCACTGCAAATGTATGGGGGCTCCCGTTCCCGTTCCCGTTCCTCCTCACTTATATCTTCAAGAAAAAGGGAATCAAGGGCACCTCCATAGATGGATCAGTCAAGGAACACCCATTCTTTGGCAAGATCTAGTGGACTTAAAGCCAATCACACATGCTGCGAGGACTTTGGGGGCCAGCACCTGCTGCTGAGAGGGTAGAGGAAGACCTTAGGGAGGCCGGGGAACCAACAGCTAGCCAAACTTGGAAGGAGGACCATGTTGACATCAGACACACAGAGTATCAGTACATCTTTGATGAGATGTCTTCCTTCCTGCATGAGCTAGTTGATATTAGACGGAAGGATCGGGAGGATATGTACCAAGTGCACTAGCGTATAGAGCGCTTTGATAGGTAAAAGGCGATGCTCTAGGCCATTCTAGACCGCTTGCCACCAGCTTTAGGGGTATCATCTTCGACACCACATGGAGGACAGTAGTGAGAGGGTGCACCGTCTGGCTGAAGATGTAAAACTTAACGCTAATGGGAGGCACCCCACAGCATATCCTTTAGTTTTTTTTATTGTTTTTCATATTTCTCGTTACGGTTTAATTTTAGTACTTTTTATTTTCCAGTCTTCCTTTAGTATTTATTTTTCAGGGACAACATGTACATCAGTTCAAGTTTGGGGGTGTACTATGAGTCATGCCAGTCCAGTCAGTTCCCCATCTCCCGGTCAAATCTTTTCATGTTATTCACACATTGAGGACAATATGTAATTTAATTTGGGGGTATGGGAGACACATTTACACACACTTTGTCCTGAATTTTTTATTTATTATTATTTAAAAGAGAAGATAAATACATGCTCATGTTATTTGAAATTTTGGTTGTTCTAAACAAATATTGTGATGTGATTTCATTGGTGAGCTTAAAATCTTGAACATATGATCTGATGATAGAGTTTTAAAGTTTAGTTACTTACTTTAGGCATTTGAGAAATCATATATTTGATCTAATCTGACACGAGCACATTAGCATATAATTGTGTGAGGTATGACATGTGATTTTAATGTGTATGTTTCCATGACTTAGCTGAAACCGGATGACTTGTTGGATGGACACTTTGGCATAGAAAAGTAAAAAAAAAAAAAAAAAATTGCACAAAAAGAGAAAAATGCTCATGATGATCATTGATAAACTTTCCACAAGTAACTGGACCTCTTGCCTCAGTAATCAGTGAGTGTTCACATCAAAAGGTGAGAATTTTGCTCATAATGATCTTTGATAAACTTTCCACTTAGTAACTAGACCTTTTGCCTCAATAAGCAGTGAGTGTTCACGTCAAAAGGTGGAAATTTTGCTTGGTTGTATTAAGGCCGGTTTAGTTTTGTAGCCTTTTTTACTTGAGTTAGTAAGTCCTTAGGGGTGCCTTTACACCTAATACCCTAAAACCATCTGGTTTGGGAGTCATTGACTCAACACTCGCTACATGAGTCAATTAGAAAGCTTAAGGGAACTAAACATGGCAGAGTCTCATAATAAAAGAAAGAAGGAAATAAAACTATGCCATTGTTGTTCATTCTGATGGGAAATTCGGTGAATCTTGAGACATAGAGACATTGCACTGATTCGGACTTGTGATGCATTAGCCAGCCTCTTGTAAGTAATTAGATTTTAAAATTCCTATTCATTACAAAGATGGGTCTATATTTTTTAAGCTTGCTCATGAATGAATATCATGGTTTTGCGTGCTACTTAAATTTTTGGATACCATGAAAGATGGATTTATTTTTGTGTTCTTTGTTTTTCATTTAGTTTTTAGTTTCGTATTGCTAAGGGACTAGCAATATGTAAGTTTAGGGGTATGATAAGTGCTTAAATATTCATATTTAAGCCTCTTAATTTATATTTGTTAAGTACCTAATTTGTGTTATTTCATTCTGTTTTATTTCCTTTCTGTGTTTTTCTAGGTTTTTGGAGAAAAAGGGAGCATTATGGAATTATATGGCTTAAAGAGAAAATCTGGAAAAGCTGGAGCCTGCCTAGTGCGATCGAGCACAAAGACTTGCGATCGATCGCAACAGCACCCAAGCCAAGGATCGAGCACACCTGCTCTCGCACGTGCAAGAAGAAGGCTCGAGCGCACATGCGCTCGAGCACACCATTCTGTGATCGAGTGCACACGTGCATCAGTGAATATTAAAACGGCTGTTCCTATTTTCGAAATAAATGTAGGGTTTTGGTTTACGAGTTTTAGGGTTTCTAGATGTTCCTAAACTCTATAAATAGGCATGTAAACACAGAAATAGGGGGAGGCTAGAGATTTTGGAGAGGAATTAACGGCTCTTCTAGGAAGTATTTTTGGGTTTATTCTTCTCCATTTATTTTACTTAATGAAGATGTTTAACATCAAACTAATGTGTAACTAATTTGCTAGTAGGGCTCAATTGAAGCCCTAATTATGCTTTTCCATAATTAAATATTGTTGCCGTTGTGATAGTTATATTATGATGCTTAACTTGATTAATGCCTGTTTTCTTGAATTCCTTATATGTGTTTTTCTGATCAACATATGCATGTGGTATGAATTAGTTAATTAAATTAATTTGGATGGCCAAGTCCTGGGTTTAATAACAGTAAAAAAAGAAATCCACATCGGGTTCTTGGGTTAATCAACATAGGAAACCAAGAGTATATAACATGCCCTAGGTTTTGTGTGTTTGTCGATTTTCACAGATATTATGCTCTCTTAAAGAACAACTTAGTATAAACCATGCTAAATCCTTTAAGAAAGAAAAGAATTAGAGTATACACCATGCCTAACTCGTTGCTTAGGGAAATCAATAGCTTAAGGAGTATACACCATGCCCTTAGGTTGACAACATTAGGTATTCGTAATATGACTAAAGCATTGGCACACTGTTTTATTGGGAAAGCATGATTAGTGGTGGATATCAAAGCCCTACACTTTTATCATTATCAAATCAAATTCACTTTTTCTTTTTTTCGTTTTATATTACGAAATTAATTTTAAATAAAAATTTACCAATCCTTGTGGGAATGATCTCGCACTTGCATACTATACTACTATGTTGACCTTGTGTACTTGCAAGTAAAACGTTCAATTATTTGCTTATTAATTTAGGTAGATTTTTTCACAACAGATGATTGAGAGTTCAGAACAAAGGCAATGACTGCGACTAGAGGCCTAGGTGGTGATTGTGGTGGAACCAACGACATTTTTGGTAGGATTCTTGGGTGACATCATGACATACGAGTTCTTTCCTTCTAGAAGTTAATTGTTTCCCATATACGATGCCAATCTATTGATGCTGAAATTCTGCCAGGTGCACAAACAACCGAAATATGAAACTTGCGGATAAAAAGATGAAAGGAAAACCTAAAAGTCACCGAAGGGCTAAAGGGGTTGTGCCTTCCGAGGGACTCTCCAATGCCTAAGTTAGTATAGGGCTTTTGATAATCAGGAAGCTAGAGAATTTAGAGAGAATTGTGTGTGTACCTTTGATAGTGAGAGCTCCCTTATATAGTGTCTTAGAGCAGAGTCTAATTAGGAGAGCGACTGATACTAAGTATCATGATAGGATTAGAAATCCCGTAGGCTGGGACATTCTGATAAGTCTAAGTTATCCATGAGTTGGGGTGTCCTTATCAGATTAGTATTAGTGTGAAATTACCGTCATGTCCTTTTTCCATATGTAACTATCTGATTGGTTGCTCTGTTTTGTTTATGAAATTACCTTTTTTTTCCCTTGAAAGGTTTCATGTGTCGTTATGTCATTGAACGGAGAATTTTCCCTTACATAATGATGAATCATAATTAGTCTAGTCTATAATTTATATATTAGATAGAGTTGTAGATTTCAAAATACCACCCATAACAATATTTGTAAGAAAGATTATGATATGTGACATTCTTTTAAAGAATTTTCTATGACTAATTTTTTTTAACAAAATCATGTACCAATTAAATAAAGAACAAAACTTAACTCCACACTAGCGTGGAGGATATTTTTGCTACCCACTAATGAATAGGTCCACATGACATAATGTATTTTGAAAAAATAATTTACATTTTACATGTCGCTTTACTAAATTCTAAGAGAAAAATAATACTCCTTAATACATAGTATATTACTAACAATAAATAATAAAAATATGAGATTCAACTTTTTCAAGTTTCCATCAACATTTAATTTTTCTGTTTTGTTAGTATTAGATAGTGAATAATTTTTTTAGCTTAATAGTGATGGTTCTTCGGTTCAAAACATGGGAACGGGAGGTGGTATTCTACGGGGCAATAATCATATTTTTTAACTTGCCTTTTCTTACTTTTTTGGCAATTGTACTAACATGCAGGAGGAGGCAAGGGCTATGGTTGAAGGATTGAAAATAGGATGCCAACATAATATTCAGGTACATTGTGTTGAATCTGATTCTCAAATTTTACTACAAATGTTGTAGGACCAAATTGACCCACCTTGGGATCTAGTTTATATAATTTGGGAAATCAAAGCCTTTTTGAGCCTAGACACCATAGCACAACATATATTTTGATAATGTAATCAGGTAGCCGATTCTCTTGCTTCATATGACCATATGCACTAGTCCCATCAGGTTTATAGGATCACAAAAGATTTACCAGATCATAGCCGTAGGTTATATAATAATGATTGTAATGGTCTTTCTGGTGTTTTTTTCCTTTAGGAAATAATAATGTATTGTTTTTCTACAGTTAGGCCTAGGGCCCATTGGGGTAAGGTTTTATATTCCCCCGAGTATGGTGCCCTTTCATCTTTCCATTTGCGTGTATTTTTTTTAATAAACAAGTAAGGGTTCGCCAAACCACCTCTACCACAAGGACCTTTTAAAAAAAAAATCATTATTCACTTTTTTAATAATACGTATATGGCATATTTGGCTGGTGAGATTAAGATAGGATGGAACTATTTTAATCCCACATAAATAGTTATCGCTCATTTGGTTGAAGGGATTTACTATTCACGGGGATTAAGGTGTGATAAAATTAGTTTTTATCCCATCTTTTTTTCTTAACCCCCATAGGATAGCATATATCCCACCTATGTGGGACTAAAATTTTTCTTTTTACCCTTAAATAATAATAATAATTATTATAATAATAAAAAATAATTATTATAATATTATCAAAAATATTTTTTCCTTATAATATTAATATTAAAAAAATAATTATTAACTTAATAATAATGATAATAGTAATATTATAATGAATAATAATTACTGTTATTATAATAATATAATAACTATAATAATGATAATGATTATAATTATAATTATCGTAATTATAATAATAATAATATTAACAATAATTATCATAATAATTAAAATAATAATGATAATAATATTAATTATCATTATTACACTTATAATAATATTATAACCATATTTATAATAATATTATAGTAATATTGACAATAATTATTATTCTAATTACCATAATAATATTTTTTATAATTATAATTATAATTTGTTAATAATATAACTAATATAATTATATTAAGATAATTAAAAATAATTATTAATAATAAATATATTAATACTATCAATTATTATGATAATAATTATTATTAATAATAAATTATAATTATGATTATAAAATTATTATTATGGTAAGTAGAATAATAATTATTATAATTATGATGATAAAAATAATAATTTAATAATAACTATTATTTATTACTCTTATAATAGGAATGATAATAATAGTTATTATTATTGTGATAATAAATGTAATAAATTTTTACTGATAATGATGAAAATAATAATAATTATTATTATTGTAATAATGATAATGATAGTAATATTATAATTATAATAATATTTATAATGTTATTATAATAATACTACCAATAATATTATTCTTATAATTACAATAATAATTATGATAAAATAATCTAATAATATTATAATAGTAATTATAATAATATATATTATTATTATAATTAAATTTTAGAGTTTGTGAAAAAATTAGAGATTGTTAAGGATGATAAATAGTGTTAGGGTATTTTGGTACTTAGATTTCTTATCCCACTTTAGTCCTAACCCAATAATCTTATGAACCAAACATAGTATTAAGGTATTATCACTTTAATATCGTTTTATCCTATCCCATGTTAATCCTAATCCAATCTCATTATAATTCTATCCGTGAACCAAACAGGCCCATAGAGTATATATTACTAGAATAATCAAATGAGTAAAACAATCTTAATAGAAAATTTTGAGGTCTTTGTGGGTCATGTAATAAAAGAAATGTGGATAAAAACAAAAACAAAAAAAATTGACTTTCAAAAATACAATTTCTTGCATCAGAGTGGCAAAAACCACTCAGTTGGGTTAATAAAGATCAATGATTTAGAGCGTCTTGCTTTTGTCATCCACCGGTGTCACTCGAAAGTTAAAAAAATAACGAGTTGACATTTATATAGCTTGACTACTATAGTGACAAACTTACCCATATAAAATCACTATAACGAGTGAATCTATTGGTTTTGATTCATTATGTGTTAGGGTAATTGAAATGGGTGACTGTTTGGAGTGTGCTTCTAACAACGCTCGGTTAATAAAACAAGTCACTCTATATTTTACAAAAAAATTTTATCTATTTTTAATCTATGAAAAATACAAGGCACAAATTATTTATCACTATACGATAAACAATTTTTTTTTATCTCTTTCTTCACGTCATTCAATTAATAAGAGATATATCTTTACATTATGTTTTTTCTTCATAAATGTGCCAAACAAAAACCTCTCATAATTTATATGTATAAACTGTAACTTTATAGTGTTTTCAAGTACATTCCACCCCTCTAAAATAGAGTAAGAAGAACACAATTCTACAAACAAGCCATCCCATAATTCCCATTGAAGCTATAGGAGTGTCTAATCAGACAATTTCCCACTCTTGATACAAGAAACGATACCCAAGCGCACCACACCACACCACTTCCTCAACATAATGGCTAGAAAGGCACCTACTTATAGGGAATTACTAGCATGCCTCCCTCTTCTTGCTTGTTTCTTAGCATGCAGTTGTTGTTGCGAGGTCAATATAGAGAAAATTAATGGTACTGCTGATCATCAGGAGAAATTATTCGAAGGGATGTTTGTGTTCGGAAGCTCTCTAATTGATAATGGGAACAACAACTTCCTCCAAAACACCATGGCTAAAGCAGATTACTTGCCTTACGGAATAGACTTTGCTTGTGGACCCACTGGTAGATTTACAAATGGGAAAAATGTGATTGACCTTCTGGCCCACCATATTAACCTTCCTTCTCTTATTCCATCTTTTGCTGATCCTTCAACTAAAGGAACTCAAATTCTTAACGGTGTCAACTTTGCTTCTGGTGCCTCCGGAATACTCGATGATACTGGATCACTTGCGGTAAGAAAAATCATCTCAAATTAGTATAATATATTTGCATCCTTCTATCTAGTTGTAAACCTATACTTACATCCTTAAATTATGTGATTTTATGAAAAATTAATGTAACTTTAGGGACACAAACAATAGGTTTAATTCAGGAGATTTCTAGGGATAGTATAATATATTTGCATCCTTCTATCTAGTTGTAAACCTATACTTACATCCTTAAATTATGTGATTTTATGAAAAATTAATGTAACTTTAGGGACACAAACAATAGGTTTAATTCAGGAGATTTCTAGGGATACAAAAATGTGTTATTAAAGGTGGTAATCAGGCTAGGCAGGTCAGCTTTGGTCGGGTCATTTGGATTCTGGTTTTTTGGGATTTGGGTTGTGCAGGTTTCGAATCATTTAGAATCGGGTTGTTTTGGATCTCTTTGAGTGAGTTTAAGTTGATTCATAGGGCTATATCAATTTTTTTGCTCTTTAAATTTTTGGTGATGTTTTGGCTCATATTTAGATAAAATAAATCGGACACCATTTTTGATTTTCCAGGGCCATGTGATCAGTCTAAGTCAACAGATCAGAAACTTTGAGGAGGTGACACTGCAAGAGTTAGAGACCCAACTTGGATGCAAAAGCAATGAATCACTATCTAAGTACTTGTTTGTTGTGGGTACAGGAGGGAACGATTACTCGTTCAACTACTTTCTCAGAAGACCCAACACCAGTGTCACCCTTGAAGCCTTCACTGACAATCTCACCACCTCACTGTCTCAGCAGTTAAAGGTGCGCATTCAATTTAAATATAATTATTTATCACAGTTTTCGATCATAAATGTAAACATCGTTTCGTAAGTTTTATTTTTTTGCATGTTACAGTGATTTTATTAAAAATAAAATTAATAAAATACACAAATTACTCGTGAAATTTCATAATAATCACCGGAATAAATACAAAGTGATTGTATGATTGATCAAAATCAATGACAGTGATAACACTGCTTTTGCTGTCCCCCTATTAAGACTTCTGTGAGCTAGGGGCTATTTTTCTAATTTAATTTTATCTTCGTATATTTAAATCATGTTACTGAAACCAGTTGAAAGACCATAACCGCACGTAATAATGTTTTTTACATTAATTATGTCTCTCTTATGACCAGAGAAATGATACATGCATTAATTAATTCTTCCAATAATGTGGGTCCACTATTTTGATTTTTGCCATTTGCAAGTAAATTTCAAAACTTATTAGTTTTAATTTTTAAAAATAATAATATATTGAATTTTATAAAATTTATTTATTTGATAACATGAAATTGAAGCCTTTGGATTTATGGAATTGTGTCTATTTTTAATATTAAATTGTAAGAAGAAGCTTACATTTTCATTTTTATGATCTCAATTCCATAAAATTAAGGTCTTGTTTATCTTGAAAACGAATCAATTTTCTTGATGCAGAAACTATACAATTTAGGAGGACGGAAATTTGTTTTAATATCAATAAATCCAATCGGGTGCAGCCCTACGTACAGGGCAAAACGAAATGGGTGCATAGAAGGTCTGAACCGAGCGGCTCTTCTCTTCAATGATCACTTGAAGTCATTGGTTAATAATGTTCTCAAGGATCAAATGCCTGCTTCTCATCTTGTTTTTGTCGACTCCTACAAGATTATCAGGGACATCATTAAAGATCCCACCTCCAAAGGTATCAATCAACTGTGAGTTTAACTAACAATTCAACATGCGTTTCGTGTTAATATGATCTTTTACTGCATTTGTTTTTTTTTAATCAAACCATGAACTTGACATGAATAACTAACTGTGAATGAAAAAGTTAAACATCAATTTGAAGAAAACTAAAGCAAATGTGCCTATAAAGGTGGGAGTGATCGGGTGAGAAAGAAAAGGGGAGTGGATTGTTTAACAAAAATACTCTTTGTAAAAACATCGGGTGATTGTTTGGTGATCAAACAAAGTTCTGACTTTAACTATAATAGTAGTAGATTAAGTATGACTATTTATAATTAATTAGTACAATTTAATTGATGATTAATTGCAGGATTTAAAGACACTAGCCGTCCATGTTGTGAAGTGGGATTGTTTAATGAAGGTGGGAATGGGATTTTGTGCAGAAAAGGCGGAAGGGTGTGTGCAGACAGGAGCATTCACGTTTACTTTGATGGACTGCATCCAACAGAAGCTGTGAATATTCAAATAGCAAGCAAGGCTTTTGCTTCTCACCGTATAACTGAAGTTTATCCCATTAATGTCAGACAACTCTCCAAACTTTAAGACCTTTCATTGGTTAATATTCTATAGCTACTCTAGCCTCTATCTAAAACTGAATTTGAAATTTGTAAAGTTTATTTGGTTGGCACTTGGTATGCATCATGCATGTCGATGTTAATTAGTCATTAATTAATTAACTAGTACAAGTAAAAATCTGTCTCTCTCTCACTTAATATATATATATATATATATATATATATATATATATATATACACACACGTTACACGTCGTGTGTAGCACGGGTTAATATTTTTCTAATATTTAAATTATCTCAAATAAACTAAAAAAATTAAATAAAATTAATGATTTACATTTTCAAGTTGACACAACTGAGATTCCATTAGCATGCTTAAAGGATACACATATTTTTCTTCTAGACATATAGGAAAAAAATCTGAAATTTATTATTCATTTTTTATCTATTCCATTTGCATGTCTAAAGTGTAGGATTAAACCAAGTTATTATATCTTTATTATTATTTTTTTGATATTAGGTTGGATTTATCTTTTTGGATAATTCCTATTTATCATTTGTTAGGATTATCAGATAGTTAGGATTATCATAATTTTATTCTTTTGTCATTATCAGTTAGAGGTTTGGTGTTATCATGTTACCTCATCACAGCTACTATAAATAGTTGGCCTCAGCTCATTGTAAAATATAATTCAATAAACAGTTCTTCAGAAAATTCTTTTTGAGTGAAATTTTACATTTGGTATCAAAGCCTGGTTTGAGGCTTGGAGGGCAGTAAGGTAGGATTCAGGATCTCAGAATCCAGGAGTGGTAGGCGGATCCAGGAGTTGAGAACCCAGGAGTTCGGAGCAGCAATCAGCGACGTCGGACAGACCTCCACGCAACCCACGCGCCGCCAGAAAGTGAAACGACACCACCCACACCAGAAGGTGCAGACAGTGCCGACCAAATTCGACGATCGTTGGTTATAGTTGACCAGCAGAGGTTGTTGGACATACCTTACTTGACTGGAATACGTTGTCGTCAACCGAGAAAGTCGCCGGAATCGTGACTTGCAGCGAACCCCTGACCATTGTCGTGAACGAGAGAGAGGTCGTGAAGAACCTGAGAGGTCTGGTGTGTTTAAAGTTTGGTGCGTTTTGATTTTTGTTTTGCTGATATACTGGTTTGTTCACTTTTTTTTCTTTTTATTATTATTATTGTCTTTGGCAAATTACAATGGCCGCCCTTAACAACAATAATATAACACAATATAACCACAAATACCAAAGGTTGACGGAAAAACCAATTTTGAGTATTGGAGGGTCTAGATGCAACTATTGTTTGAATACCAGGAGTTGTGGACTGTTGTTTCCGAGGGTATTGTTGGGCCAGCAGATGCTGCAACAACCAGGAAGGATTTGAAGGTGAGGTTTTTCATTAATCAGTTGCTGGATCCGATGATTTTTGAGAAAATCGCACATACAACATCAGCAAAACGGGCATAGGACATTCTGATGAACACATACAAGGGAGCATAAAAGGTGAAGAAAGTCCACTTACATACTATGCGGAGGTAGTTGGAGCTTCTCCAGATGAAGAAAATAGAGAAGGTGACAGATTACTGCTCACGGATATTGGCACTTGTTAATCAGATGAAGTCCAATGGTGAGACAATTTCAGATGTTCAGATCATAGAGAAGATTCTTCGAACACTGACTGTGAAGTTTGAATACAAGGTGACTGCCATCGAGGAGTCTAAAGATATCAAGGAGATGACGTTGGATGAGTTGATGGGCTCACTCCAAGCCCACAAACAATGTTTGGACGAGAAGCCTGAGATCAAGGTGGAGGAAGCTTTGCAGAGCTAGTTGAGTCTTAAGAAAGACAAAGTGGAGACCCAGAAGAATTCTGAGGCAAGTCAAAAGGGTCAGAACTCGCAAAATTGGAGGGCAAGTGCTACTAGATCTAGCTAGGCGAAAGACGGAGGAGGCAATAACACTAATCAAAAGAATAAATCTTAGATTCAGTGTTTCAAATGCAAAATATATGGCCACTATAAGAATAAGTGCAAATCCAATGGAAAAAATTTCCAGGAAAATGTTGCAGAAGATGGAGATTATTCAGAAACATTGCTGCTAGCGTGTAGTGTAGCAGTGGATGATGTCAAGTACAAATGGTTTCTGGATACAGGCTGCAGCAACCATATGTGTGGTAGGAAGGAGATGTTCTCAGAACTGAATAAGACCTTTACTTCGGAAGTGAAGTTTGGGAATAGATCAAAGGTGCCAGTGATGGCGAAGGGAAAAATCTCCATCTCTCTGAAGGACAGATCCAAGAATACCATCTCAGAGGTATTGTTTGTCCCGAGTCTGCATCAAAATCTGTTGAGTATGGGGCAACTTTCAGAGAAAGAGTATGATATGCGGATCTACAGAGGGGTATGCACCATCAAGGATGCACAGAAGGGTTTGATAGCAAAGGTAAATATGTCATCATGGTGCGAGATGATGAATGAAAGGGTCTGCCACCATGCCTTAGTTTTGTAATCAGAGATAGGAGTTGGTTATGGCATATGCGGTTTGGCCATGTGATTTGGAAGTCTGAAGCTACTTTTTTCAAGGAAGATGGTTTCAGGATTACAGGTCATTGATCCTCCTAATAAGGTATGCGAGACATGTGTTGTGGGAAAGAAGCACAGAAACCCATTTCCTACAAAGAAGATGTGGAGAGCTAGTCGGCCATTGGAGCTAGTGCACTCAGACCTATGCTCCGTGGAGACTCCTTCGAATGGAGGATATAGTATTTTATTACCTTTATTGATGACTTCAGCAGGAAGGCTTGGGTGTACTTCTTGCAGCAGAAGTCAGACGCTTGTGATGCCTTCAAGAGATTTAAGGTATTGGTGGAGAATCAGAGTGAAAGGTCTATCAAGACTCTAAGAACAGATCGGGGGATAGAATATGTTATCTGTGATAGTTTCTTGCAAAAACATGGCATCAATTATTAGTTGACAGCGAGAAATACTCCTCAGCAGAATGGTGAAGCAGAGAGGAAGAATAGAACAGTCATGGACATGGTCAAGTGTATGTTACACTTAAAGAAACTGCCCAAAGGTTTTTGGGGTGATGTAGTTGCTTGTGCGTTCTATCTGTTGAATAGATGTCCCACCAGTAGTGTTCTCGAAAAGACTCCTCAGGAAGCATGGACTCGACTCAAACCCAACATTGAACACTTACGAGTGTTTGGGTGTATTGCCTATGCTCAATGACCTAATGGTTTAAGAAAGAAGCTTGATGATAAGGCATGGAAGTGCATCTTCATCGGTTACAATCAAGTAATGAAGGGTTATAAACTTTATAATCCAGTGACTGAAAAGGTGATTGTCAGCAGGGACATTACCTTCGATGAGCAGGGATGCTGGGATTGGTCTTGCAATAAGAGGAGCTCTTCAGACATTGATATTGACCTAGATGAGATTGATGGTCATCCTAGAGAGGATCCAGTTCCGACCCCAATGGTTCCACCATCCCCGGTGAACCCACATCCAGCAGAATCTTTTAGTCATCCACAACGTGAACGAGTGTTGCCAGCTCGTTTGCAGGATTGTGTTCTCAGTAATGACGACGATCCAACAGATGAAGAGTTGGTGAACTTTGCATTATTTGCATATTGTGATCCTATCATATATGAAGATGCTGCTCGTAATGATTGTTGGTTGAAAGAAATGGAAGAGGAGATAGGTGCGATTAAAAATAATAACACATGGGAGCTTACTGATTTGCCAGGTGAAAAGCAGCCCATTGGTGTTAAGTGGGTGTACAAGACAAAATACAAGCCGAATGGTGAGGTGGAATGCTACAAAACGTGTCTGGTTACGAAAGGTTACAAGCAAAGGCCAAGGATCGATTATTTCAAGGTGTTTGCTCCTGTTGCCAGACTTGAAACTGTTTGCTTGGTTGTGTCTCTTGCTGCGCAGAATCACTGGAGAATCTTCAAGATGGATGTGAAATCCGCATTTTTAAATGGGGAGATAGGGGAGGAAGTCTACATACAGCAACCTATGGGGTATGTAAAGAAGGGGCAAGAAAATAAGGTCTATAAGCTGAAGAAGGCCTTATATAGGTTAAAACAGGCACCCAGAGCGTGGTATACACGCATTGACACATATTTTATCTAGTATGAGTTCCAGAGATGTCCTTACGAGCACACTTTATATATCAAATCCAATTCCTACGGAGATATTCTTATTGTGTGCTTATATGTTGATGATCTGATCATTACCAGTAATAATCCTGAGATGATTGCAGAGTTCAAGAGTGCAATGACTGGTCATTTCGAGATGATGGATTTGGGGTTGATGTCCTACTTTCTCGGCATTGAAGTGACTCAGACAGATGATGGTATCTTTGTGTGTTAGAATAAGTATGCTGGTGATGTGCTGAAAAAGTTCAAGATGGAGGGATGTAAGCCGATGCTGACTCCAGTTGAAGAAAGGTTGAAGTTGGAGAAGGATGGGTCTAGTGAGCTAGTTGGTGCTACCATCTTTCGAAGGCTAGTAGGAAGTCTAAGATACTTAATTTCTACTAGGCCTGATATTTCTTATGGAGTTGGGCTTATTAGCAGGTTCATGGACTCTCCGAGGCAATCTCACTTACAGGTTGGCAAACGTATCTTGCGATATGTGAAAGGTACACTGGGTGATGGTATCTTTTACTCTTCCACTAACAAAGTCGAGCTTGTTGGATATACAAATAGTGACTGGGCAGGGGATATAGAGAAGAGGAAAAGTACTTCCAGATTTGCATTCCATCTTGGTTCTGGAGTATTTTCTTGGTCATCGAAGAAGCAATAGGTGGTTGCTCTATCGACAACAGAAGCTGAGTACATTGCAGCTGCTGGTGGTGCTACACAGGCTGTATGGTTGTGTCGCATGCTTTCTAAGTTAAAGCATCAACAGGATGCTCCCACGGTGATCTACTGCGACAACGAGTCCACCATTTCCCTGACCAAGAATCCTGTATATCATGGTAGAAGTAAGCACATTGATATCAAGTTTCACTTTATACGAGACTTGGTGAAAGAGAAAGAGATCGTGATTGAGTACTACCGTTCAAAGGAACAGGTTGCAGACATCTTCATAAAGCCGCTCAAAGTTGACACTTTTTAGAAGCTTAAGAAGTCTTTGGGCATGATGAGTTATGAAGGACTTGGTTTAAGGGGAGCTATGTAGGATTAAACCAAGTTATTATATCTTTATTATTATTGTTTTGATATTAGGTTGGATTTATCTTTTTGGATCATTCCTATTTATCATTTGTTAGGATAATCAGATAGTTAGGATTATCATAGTTTTATTCTTTTGTCATTATCAGTTAGAGGTTCGGTGTTATCATGTTACCTCATCACAGCTACTATAAATAGTTGGCCTCAGTTCATTATAAAATATAATTCAATAAACAGTTCTTTAGAAAATTCCTTTTGAGTGAAATTTTACATAAAGGATAAATTGAATATATATATAAAAGGTAAATTACAAAAACCCACATGAGGTACTTCCACGATTACACTTACCTCACCAAGTTTTGAAAACATAGACTTACCTACCTGTCGTTACCCTTCCGTTGGCATTCAGTTGGTTAAACTTTCAAAATCCGGTCAATTGTTCTGCCAACTAGCAAAAATTAATGAAAACCTGAAATTACTTTCATAGAACATACATATTTTGAACATTTTTAAAATTTCCCATCTTCTAACCTAATTCAATTCATTCTCATCTTCTTCAGTAATGCACTTCGCCATCTAAAGAGAAATACTCATTCATCCATTGATCTACTTTTCTTCTTCATTGATCTAGACATGTCCATCCCCGAACTAAAGGTTTCTCTTTTAAGACTCCGATAAGAACTTGTAACGACCCATCCCAGGTTGGCCACCCCCGAGATGGTGTTGTCACATTTTGAAAATCCCAGCACGACACATATGCAACAATAAAAATAACACCAACTACAATTATTACATCAATCTTTAACCCTCAACAGGAGAGATACATCATTCAGATCTTGACTTAAACATTATATACAATGTAATATGCATGAATATTTACAATTTTTTTTCCGTTAGTCTGAGGATGTGAACCATGTGGCTTACACATAATGACTTCGTCTGAATCTCAACTCACCAAACTATCTGTCCTGCCTGCTACCTGAAATCATTGTACAATGAGGAGTGAGCTTCCAAGCTCAGTGAATTAAACTTACTAGAAGTATTCAATTTGTATAATTAGTCTTCGAATATTCATTAATCTATATCTCATATATTTTGATAATAACATTCTATTATCACTACTCATATCAAATCTCCATCCTTTATAAATCTCTTCTTCTCATATAATTAATCATCATCTTGAAGCTATCAATTCTATCTCATAATTACCTCATTATGAGATTCATAGCATATAATCAGTCATCTAGATAATTCTAATCATTTCATATTTTTATATTTCTTCTTAGCATAATTTTCTCTTTGTGTGACTCATTCATCTATCAATAAATTTGCAGTCATGAATAGCACTTTAGCATCTCAAGTAATAACAATCAATATTTAAGCAAATGCAATGCATGAATTTAAATGTTATTATTATTGGGAAAATCTTCCCACATATCGACATGTTTTTATCTTAGACCGGCTGCCTTCTCGGTTCTTTCATCCTCATTTAGACCGGCTGCCCTCTCAGTTTTTTTATTTTGCCTTCCCGGTTCTTTTATTTTCATTTAGACCGGTTGCCTTCCCAATTCTTTAATTTCATGCATATACATATGAATAATGATATGAAATATGCATATGAACAATAATATAGAAACAAGCATGTCTTCAAACATTCAAATTAGCTATCCTGATTATTCTCAAATTATTATTTGAAAAAATTCCACTAAATTCCTCTCATCATAAATCATATCAAATCATCAACCATAGCTCATCAAGAATTTCACTTATCGTCTTTATTATTAAATCAACTCATTATTCCAATAATATTATTTCTCATAAAATAATTCTCTACACATCCACTATTCCTATCATACCTATCAACCAACTTTCATCTATCACCAAATCATAAGTTAATGATTTATTCAAATACTATCACTATATATTTCATATTTATTTTGATTACTTAAAGTAAATTTAACTCACGACGTAGCACTTAAAGCTACCCGTGGATCACCTCATTGCCTTTCCTGCTCCTCTCAGCAATTTCCCCCGGTTGCTGATTGTCAACACCTGACATAATATTTATATTAAAATTTCTAATTTATTCTTCAATTCCTTCAAAATTCACACCCTTTGAAAATTCCCATATTGAATTCCAGGAAATTTCATGTATGCTAGATCTCAAAAAATAAAACTCACGTTATTACCTTCTGTTTTTCTTAGAGCTCCACGTGACTCTCTATAAAATTCTCCCATAAACCCCTTCAAAAATTTTCTCTTTTAATCTCTCTTTTAGTCCCCAAGTGTTTAGAGAAATATAGTAGTTTGAATTGTAAAAGGAAGAAAACCAATCAGGATTTGGTAAGTATATAAAAAAATATAAAGAAACAAAGTATATATACGCAAATTTTTGCCGCCCATTGTTCACCCTTTTGTGTTGTGTAGCATGCAGTGATACACAACACTTAGGCTTTCTCTTTTGGCAACACATGGATTCCAGGTGTTGCCACGTTTTTTTTTCCTTTTTCTTTTTCTTTGTAACTACACCACTGCACGTCCAGTTTTTTTTTAAGAGAATTATTTTATTCAACAATAATTCTTTCATGTATATATATTGTTTTAATTTCATGTAATATCTGTCAAATTACTTCTTTACCCATACTTTAAGAACACAGGTATTACAATTCTACCCACCTTATAAAAATTTTGTCCCCGAAATTTCCTTACGTAACTCAAGAAACAATTGTGAATAATATTTCTTCATAGTTGCCTCATGCTCTCACGTAATCTCTTCAACATATTTATTCCGTCACGGAACTTGAATTAATGGAATTACTTTATTACACAAGACTTATTCTTTTCTGTCTAGAATTCTGAGTGGTACATGTATAAATGTCAAATCTTCCTGAAGTTCTACAACTTGGCTCGAAATATTTTGAGATTCATCATGTAAACACTTTCTCAAAAGTGAAACATGAAATATATTATATAACTGTTTCAACTTTGGAGGCAGATCCAAGCTATTCACATCTCTCAACTTTCCTTTCTTTTTGACCCTTACCACACTTTTTCATGGAGATATTTTCAAATACACCCAATTACTCACTTGAAACACAAGAGGTCTTCTTCTATTATCAGCATAGCTATTCAATCTACTCTATGCTGTTTTAAAGTTTTCTCTAACCAGTTTGATCATCTTAGTTGTTAACTCAATAATTTATGGACCAAATATCTTTCTCTTTTCAACTTCCTCCAAGAATAGTGGAGTTCTACACCTCCTACCATATAAGGCCTCAAATGGTGCCATCCCAATACTAGTTTGATACTGATTATTATAAGCAAATTCAATCAAGGGCAAGTAAACATCCCAACTTACTGAGAAACTCATCACATTTGTCTTTAACATATCTTCTAGTACTCTAATAATCTTTTTTATCTGCTCATTTGTTTGAGGATGAAAAGTTAAAATAAACTGTAACTATGTACACATGGCTTTATGAAAATCTCTCCAAAACCAAGATGTAACTCTAGCATCTCTATTTGGCACTATACTCGATAATACTCCATACAACCTCACAATCTTAGCTACATACAGTTCAGCCAACTTTTTAGGACTCCAATTTGTTTTAGTTAAATCGAAATGACTTAGAAAGTCTATCTACTATCACTTACACTGCATCGTGACCTCTCCAGGTATGAAAAAAATCCAGAAATAAAATCTATGCTCATATTTTTCTATGGTCATTCGAGCACATGAAGAGGCAGTAGTAAGCCTCCCTGATTTTTTTTCTTTGACTTCATTTGCTGACAAACCGAACATTTAGAAATATATTAAGCTACATCCCTCTTCAATTCTGACCACCCGAATTTCTGTCTCAATCCTCTTTACGTCTTATTGTTACTCGGGTGCATCGAATATACATCATCATGTGCCTCTTTCAATATATCCATTCTCAATTCTGCAGAATTGGGAACATATATTCTATGTTCCCATACTAGAAAACCATCCTTTCAAATTTTTAACTCACATTGCTTTCTACTAAGCACGTTCTGCTTAATCTTCTCTATCTCCTCATCTCTACCTTACATCTTTAACAAGTATTTTATTATGGATGACTGTACAATCATGTTTATTAACAATGATCCTTTATCACTGATATTCAACTTTATTTTTATCTCTCTTAAATCTATCGTCAATTTCACATCAAGACTCTCAAAAGCAATTAACCTTCTTGTAGACTTTCTACTCAATGTATCAGCTACCACCTTCGCCTTTTCTAGATGATAATGAATTATACAATCATGGTCACTAATCAACTCCATCCACCACCTCTGTCTCAAATTCAACTCTCTCTAGGTATGTAAGTATGTCAAACTCTTGTGATCAGTAAATATCTCACAAGTGGTTCCATACAGATGATGTCTCCAAATCTGCAAAGCAAACATTATGGCAGCAAACTCTAAGTTATGGGTTGGGTAATTTCTTTCATTATTATTCTATTTCCTAGAAGCATATCCCACTACCTTCCCATGTTGTACCAACACACATCCTAACTCTTGATGGGATGCATTACTATTCACCATAAATCCTTCATCACTAGAAGGAATACTAATATTGAAGCTGTAGTCAATTTCTCCTTTAGTAATTGGAAACTTTTCTCACACTCCCTAGACCATACCAATCTCACCTCTTTCCTGGTCAATCTAGTCAACAATACTGCAATAATAGAATTTTTTTGAATGAATCTTCTATCATAACCAGCTAACCCCAAGAAGATTCTAATTTCAGTCACATTAGTTGGTTTCTCCCAACCCAACATTGTCTCTACTTTCTGTGAATCAATTGTTATACCATCTCCAGATACTAATATCCCAAGATAATTATTTCATTCAGTCAAAATTCACATTTAGGAAATTTTAGCATACAATCTCTCTCTCTTCAAAATCTCCAACACACTGTCTAATGTTTCATATGTTCTTCCTCATTATTAGAATATACCAAAATGTTATCAATAATTATAACCAAAATTTGTCAAGAAATAATTTAAACATTTTATTCATCACATCCATGAATGTTGTTGGAGCATTAGTATAAACTCAAATGGCATCACAAAAAACTTATGAGCATAACGTGTCCTAAAAGTAGTCTTAGGCACATCTTCCTTCTTTATCCTTAACTGGTGATAACCTGATCTCAGGCTTATCTTAGAAAACACTGTCACTCCTTGCAACTACTCAAACAATTCATTTATCCTGGGCAAAAGATATTTGTTCTTAATGGTTACTTATTCAACTATCTGTAGTCTATACACAATCTCATCGTTCCATCTTCCTTCTTAACGAACAACATATGGGCTCCTAACACATTAGGTCTGATAAATTGTTTATCTAACAATTCTTAAAATGGTACGTTCAACTCTCTTAATTCAGCTGGTGTCATTCTATAGGGTACTATAGATATGTGTGTTGAACTCAAAATCACATCTATAGGAAACTAAATCTCCTTACTGGGAGACAATCTGGATAACTTTTCACGAAGCACAGCATAAAAATATTTCACTACCAAGATTTCTTCTAACTTCCTATTTTTCTTTTTAGAATCCATTATGTATGCCAAATACTCCTCACATCCTTTCTTCAACCATCTACTAGTAGTCAAAGCAAAATAAGATAGTTCGAGAGTATTTTATGTTATCCTTGAAAGTTAAACTCCTCATGTCCATATCTTAAACACTACATTCTTTTTGGAACAATCAACCCATACATAATACGTCGATAACCGATTCTTTCCCAAAATTGAATGAAGATCTATCATATTCAAAGGTAATAAATCAACTTCAAATTCTTTATCATTGATATGAATCACACAACCTTTGTAAACATTTATGATTATCACTCTATCTCTAGTGGGAACATCAACAATAATATTATGCATCAAAGGACTAATACATACATCAATAGACTTCATATAAATACTGGATGCAAAAGAATGGGTTGCACCAGGATCAACCAACATTAATATATCCCCCTTTTCTACATACAAAACACTTCAAATTAGGACAATTCTGGGATAAATATCTTATATGAATACAGCTATAACAAACTTCTGTCTTTCGGTCTTACAGCAGATTACCATTTCCCCTTGGTGGCATACCTACTTCTTCTGCCATGACTCCTAGTTCCCATAACCTGTCTCCCAAATCTAAGGGTCCCACTGATATTACTTTGAGCTACAGAAGCAACAGATCTTACTTACCTCTGACTCTATACTAAAGTTTCCTATGACAAGAAACACCTCCTCTAGGTGGTCTCCCACCCTACACACTCATTGGTACCACATCTGGGTTCCTCAAATCTAGACCTCTTCCGCCAATTTCTCCTACCTCTAACTTCCAACAAATCTTTCTCAATTTGAAATGTTATATTCACCAACGTAACAAAATTCATATGCCTCATGTAAGATTGTTTCGATCAAATCTTAGAATATAGTTCATCTTTGAACCTCTTACACTTATTCTCCTATAGGTCTACCATTTTCGGTACAACCATTGACAAGACCAGAAATCTGCTATCATACTGAGCCACAGTCAACACATTTGTCTCAAATAAATAAAATCTCTATCTTGTTGGGCTCTAAAGGTATAAGGAAAGTATTTATCAAGGAAAACATCCTTAAACCTATTCCAGGTTAAGGGTCTATTAACATATGCACTTACTCTAGGAAGAGTATCCTCCCACCATCCCAAAGCTTTTCCTTCTAACTCAAACGAAGCAAAGGCAACCCTCTGCCTGTCAGTTACTGGTAAAACACCAAATAATCCTTCTGGATGTTTCACCCAAAACTTAGGCTTAAAAGGATTCATAGATCCTTTAAACAACAAGGAATTCAACTTAATATATCTAACAAAACAATCTCTTTACATCTCATGCATAAACTCACTTTTTCCCTTTTGAACATTTACCATTACTGGATTTACAACAACCTCAGGCACTGCTCTAGCCTGTTCATCAAGTCTATGCTATAGGCTATCAACTCTATCATCTATTATATTCATTTTTTTTTCAAGAGAATGTGTAAGAACTTATCTTAACTCATCTCTTTTAACTTCATATTCTCTCACACCTTTACTAATATCAATTGTACTATCAACACGTTCCCTTCTAGGAACCACAGATTCAGACTCAACCTCGACTAACTCTAGCTTTAGCACGTCCATATGTCATCCTCAGACTATTCATTAGAACATAATTTGTTTTAATCTTCCACTTTCTTACTTTTTATGCAGTCTACAGAATCATAAAACCTAATTCTCTGATACCAAAATTGTAACGACACATCCCGGGTTGGCCACCCTTGAGGTGGTGTTGTTACATTTTGAAAATCCTAGCACGACATATATATGCAACAATAAAAATAACACCAACTACAATTATTACATCAATCCTCAACCCTCAACAGGGGAGATACATCATTCAAATTTTGACTTAAACATTATATACAACGTAATATGCATGAATATTTACAAATATTTTTTTTTCCATTAGTTTGAGGATGTGAACCACATGGCTTACAGATAATGATTTTGTCTGAACATTAACTCACCAAACTATCTATCATGCTTGTGATATCCACCACTAATCATGCTACCATAACAAAATAATATGCCAATGCTTTAATCACGTCATGAATACCTAATGTTTGTCAACCTAAGGGCATCGTGTATACTCCTTAAGCTATTGATTTCCCTAAGCAACGAGTTAGGCATGGTGTATACTCTAACTCTTTTCTTTTTCAAGGGATTTAGTAAGGTGTATACTAAGTTGTTCTCTAAGAAAGCATAATATATGTGGAAATCGACAAACACACGAGACCTAGGGCATGGTATATACTCCCGGTTTCCCATGTTGATTAACCCAAGAACTCGACGTGGATTTCTTTTGTTACTATAGTTAAACCCAAGAATCGGCTATCCAAATTTATTTAACTAACTAGTTCATACCACATGCATATGTTGATCAGGCAAACACATATAAGGAATTCAAGAAAACAGGCATTAATCAAGTTAAGCATCATAATATAACTATCACAAAGGCATCAATACTGAATTATTGAGTAAACATAATCAGGGCTTCAATCAAGCCTTACTAGTAAATTAGTTACACATGAGTTTGATGCTAAACATCTTCATAAAATAAAATAAAAGGAAAAAGAAACCCGAAAATATGGTGGAGAAGAGTCGTCAATTCGTCTCCAAAATCTCTCTCCGGAATCTCCCTAAAAACCAAAACTAAAACTAAAAAGAAGATCTGGTCTCTATGTTTTACAGGCCTATTTATAAGGTTTAAGGACATCTGGAAACTCTAATTAGTAAAACAAAACTTTCCAAAAACTTTCTAAAACAGGCTCTGCCGTTTTACTGCTCGTGTGCCCTTGATCACATGCTCGATCGCACACTTCTGTGCTCGATCACACTTTTGCATCTACCAGTTCTTCTAGTTTTTGGTTTTCTAATCCAGATAATGCTTTATTTTCTTCAATATCCCAGGAAAACACAGAAAGCACAGAAAAGAAATAAAATAGCATGAAATAGCTTAACTAGGAACTTAACAAATGTAAATTAAGGGGCTTAAATACGAATATTTAAGCACTTATCACACCCCCAAACTTAAATATTGCTAGTCCCTTAGCAATACAAAACTAAAAACTAAATGAAAAACAAGCCACCCGAAGATAAATCCATTATTCATAGTGTCCACAAATTTAAGTTGCATACAAAAACATGTTTTTTTATTCATGAGTAAGCTTAAAATATAAACCCATCATCATAATGAATAGGAGTTTTAAAATCTAATTACTTACAAACAGTAGGCTATGGCATCACAATTCTGACTTAATATATGGTGAACTAGCACATAAAAAATGAAGCTTCCAAATAACTCCAATATGTAGTGTTTCAGTGTCTCAAGATTCACCGAATTTCCTATCAGGATGAAAAAAAATAGCATAGTTTTATTTCCTTTTTTTCTTTTATTATGAGGCATTTGCCATGTTTAGTTCCCTTAAGCTTTCTAATTAACCCATGTAGCGAGTTTTTAGTCAATGACTCCCAAACCAAATGGTTTTAGGGCATTAGGTGTAAAGACATCCCTAAGGACTTAGTAAATCGAGTCAAAAAGGCTATGAAACTAAACTGGTCTTAATGCTGTCAATCAACAGTCACACCTTTTGACGTGAACACTCACTGCTTACTGAGGCAAGAGGTCCAGTTACTCAGTGGAAAGTTTATTTAATGATCATTATGAGCAAGATTCTCACCTTTTGACGTGAATACCCACTGCTTACTGAGGCAAGAGGTCCAGTTACTCAGTGGGAAGTTTATTTAATGATTATTATGAGCATTTTTTCTCTTTTTGTGAAATAAATTTTTTTCTACTTTTCTATGCCAAAGCGTTCATCTAACAAGTCCTCCAGTTACAGTTAAGTCATGAAAACATACAAATTAAAGTTATAAGTCATACCTTGCACAATTATGTGCTAATGTTCTCGTGTCTGATTTAGATCAAACATGTGAGTTCTTAAATGCAAAAAATAAGTAACTAAACCTTAAAACTCTATTATCAGATAATGTGTTCAGGATTTTAAGCTTACTGATGAAATCATATCACAGTATTTGTTAAGATCAACCAAAATTCAAAACGACATAAACATGCATTTATCTTTTAGACAATAAAAAAATAAACAAAAATTGGGACAAAGTGTGTGAATGTGTCTCCCATACCCCCAAACTTAAACTACACATTGTCTCCAATGTGAGAATAACATGGAAAGATCTGACCTGGGAGATGGAGAACTAGCTAGCTGGCATGGCTCACAGCACTCCTCCAAACTTGGACTGATGCACACATTGTCTCTGAAAAAGAAGTCATACTAGAAAATAAAAGATATTAAAACTAAACAGTAATGAGAAAAACAAAAGGTTAACATAAAAATAAACACTAACAAGAAGTGTGAAAAATAATAAAAACAAAAGGATATGCTGTGGGGTGCCTCTCATGAGCGCTAAGTTTTACGTTTTCAGCCAAATGTGCACCTCTCTCTCACTGCTGGTCTCCATGTGGTGCTGAAGATGAGGCACCTAAGGCGAGAGATAGTCGATCGAGAATGGCTTGGAGCATCATTTTTACCTCGTAAAGTGTGCCTTTAGACCATCGATGCGCTGATGAACTAGTAATGTAGCCTCCCAATCCTCCCGTCGAATATCAGATAGCTCACACCGAAAGGAGGACATCTCCTCAAGGATGTGCTGGTACTCTGTGGGTCTCATGTCAGTATGGTCTTCCTCTCATGTTTGGCTAGCTACTGGGTCCTCGGTCTCTATAGGATCATTCTCCACCCTCTCAACAGCAGGTGTATACCCTCAGAGTCCTCTCGGCATGTGTGATTGGCTCTGGGTCCACTTACTCTTCCCAAAGAATTGGTGGTCCCAGATTGGTCCATCAATGGAGAATCCCTTGATTCCTTTCTTCTTGAAAATGTATAAGAGGATGAACGAGAATGGGAGCCCCCAGGCATTAGAAGTGGTGACCTGGCATGCATGGACGTGGTCCCAAAACTTATGAAGTTGGCCCCAGATGATAGCCAGGATAGAGTACCAGTGGCCTCTGTGAAATGCATATAGTGCCTGTAAAAATTGGTAACGCCTCTGAGTCTTCTGACCCAATAGGCACACATTACACTGAAGAATAGAATCCATAGGCCAGAGTTGTGGAGGCAACTTGGACTGACTCCCAGCATTATTGTGTCGATCTGCATATTGTGCAGCACACATGTCCTCAATGATGGTGGATAAGGAAAAGGACTTCGGCTGCTCATCCATCTAGGCTTCCTTAGGAGAAGATTCATCATTGCATCGAAGGGCTACAGCTATATCTGAAGATGTTATGTCGATGTACTTGCCCTGAATAGATGAGGACAAGACACCCGGCCTGCTGCAGTTGAAAGATAAGTTCTCATAAAACTGAACCATGAACCAGGTGTAGGCAGTAGAGTAAACAGGCTTGAACAACCTCTTCAAACCACGGTAATTGAATTCACGCATGACCCATTGGGTGGCTTCAAAGTGTGTGAAATTGTCGTCTATGTTGAATGTGGTTTCAAATAAGATTTCCCATTGTTCAAAGGTAGGCTGGGTCGACTGTGCTATGCTTCTTGAAGCACGGGCTTATGCATCTTGGATAAGGTTCTGCAGATTTTATGCTCGATTTCAGTAATGTGTGCTTGATCACACTCTGCCTATGCGCTCGATCGCACTACTCCCTGCGCTCGATCGCACTAACTGGTATGTTACTGAGGTATTTTATCGAACAGCTTGTGGACGACGAGAGCCGGAAGTTCCCAACCTCCTGCAATTTCAACCAAACATAACCACACAAACAAGAAACACATTGTATATGCAATAGCTTAGTAAAAAGACGAATAAAAAATGTGTGTGATTGTGAGGAGTGAAATAAGAATATGAACATACCTGGAGATGGTGAGTGGTGGTCGCGTATGGTTATATATGGTGGTGATGAGTGATGGTGAGTGAGAGTGCAGTGATGAGTGGGTTTGAGGGCGATGGCAGTGAGTGAGAGTGTACAAGAGAGTGTGAGTGTGCAGAGTAAGAGTGAATGGGAGGAAGAAACAAAATGATTTAAAATAGGCATGTGACTTTCTGTCCCGAGTGCGCTCGATCGCACTCTCAAGTGCGCTCGATCACACTTGTGCGCAGGTGTGTTCATGTGGATGCGCTCGCCATTGGGTGCATGGCGAGATTGCGCTAGAGCGCATTATGAAGTGCGCTCGATCACAAGGGCAGAATGCACTGTACCACTAAACAAACTAAAGTAAGGATGAAAAAAGTTAAAAATAATAAACACCAATAAACAAAAACAAAAATAAATAATAATAATAATAAAAATTACTGTACTCAGTGGCCTTAGTACCACTGACCTCAATAGAGGCGCTTGAGTTATATGTTTATCAAAGTCTGAACTGCTCAAATGCCCTCTATAGTAGCTTTAGTGCTAGTCTTTTGGCAAGGAGTACTTAAAGTCCACTACATATGACTCAAGTGCTCTTGGTGTTGCTGCATATTTTTCATGCCTCAATTCTCCCAGCTCATTCAAATGAAATTGCCTCTTATCACCCGATCTTGGATGCATTGGAGAGGCCTCAGGGAGGTGCATAGCTTCAAAGATGTCATCAGTAACATCTTCAGATACGGGCTCAATATCTTATCTTTTGAAACTCTGGGTTAGGGTGGTCTCCAACAGATTAATGTGCTGGACCTGAAAAACTTTCTCAACAATACCTTGCATCATACAGACATTAAAACATTCCATATCATCTTGGGGTAATTTTAATGCATCAAATATTTTGAATTCTATTTTCTCACCATTTACCTTCATACTTACAATCCCTTTTTTCACACAAATTTTTGTATCAGTAGTTCTCATAAAAGGTCTTCCTAAGATGATGGGTAAAAGTAATGGCATAGGACATTCTTCCATATCTAATACAATAAAATCAGTAGGTAAAATAAATTCACCTACCTTCACCAAGACATCCTCAATAATACCTCTTGATCGTTTGACGCTTCTGTCTACCAATTGCAAAGTGATGGAAGTCAGTTGAAGCGCCCCCAAACCTAAAGTTTCAAATATTGAATATGGCAACAAATTGACACCTGTTCCTAAATCCAATAATGCCCGCTCAAAAAGTTGGTCACCTATCCTGCAAGGAATGATAAAACTACCTGGATCTTTCAGTTTTGGTGGTATTTTCCTTAGCAATACCGCACTTACCTCTTCAGTTAAAGCCACTGTTTCATGCTCCTGAAACTTCCTTTTATTAGTGCAAAAATCTTTCAAAAATTTAGCATATGCAGAAATTTGTTGAATTGCATCTAATAAAGGAATATTGATTGCTACTTTTCCCAAAGTTTCAAAGATATCAAGAAATTTACTTTCTTTCTTTGGCTTTACTAACCTTTGAGGGAAGGGTGGTGCATTTACCTTCTCCATTTCACTTACCTTTGATACAGATGGTTTAATTGGAGATGCTTGTGCAGGCTCATCGGTTCTTATGATCTTCCTATTTCTGAGAGTTGTCACGGCCTTTAGTTGTTGGTGTCCTCCTAGATTAGGTAGTGTTTGGGCTGGAAACTCACCTTGCTTTCTTCCACTTAACTCCTTAGCCAATTTCCCCACTTGTACCTATGGCTTACTCATGCTTTGCATTTGTTTGTCTTTGCTTAGTCTGAAATTATCTTTCCTCTGCCATGAACTGATCTTGAGAAGTCATCAACTGTTGTTGCTGAGTGGCCAATTGCCTTACAAGACTTTCTAGGTTATTTTTCTTTGATTCGAGAACTGAATGGGTTGTTGATTGGGAGTTCCTTTGCTGCCCTTGAAGATTTAGAGTATTCTGGTTGTTGTTCCATGAGAAGTTAGGGTATTTCACCATCCAAGATTGTAGGTATTTATATACGGATTATTCTTGGAAGGATAGTTATTTGGTCCCACATAGTTTGCTTGCTCTGGATCTGCAGATGAATATAAAGGGTAAGTTTCAGTAGTGTGATCAAAATGAGAACATATAGCACATACCTGGAGTGGTGTTGCTTATGGACTCGGTGAAGCGTTCTGAGCAATCATGGCTTTTACAAGTATATCTAGCTTTCTTTCCACATCAGCCATCTAATTCGAGGATCCACCATTTAAGGTTACCTCATACAAACCTTTGCTCTTGACTCCTTGTCTACCTCTAGAGGAGAATTGCTGAGTGTGCTCACTTAATGTCTCAAACAGCTCCATGGTTTCTTCACTATTCTTTTCCATCAACACACCTCCATAACCTGAATCCACAATACCTTTATTTAAATCACTCAGACCTTCATAAAAGGCTTGTACCAGCTCATCTTGAGGTAGATTGTGATGTGGACACTTGAGAAGTAGCTCATTGAAGTGTCCCCATGCTTCAAAGAAAAGGTCTCCATCTCTCTATTGGAAAGATTGAATCTCCTTCCTCATCTGCTTATCTTTTGGGCTAAGAAAAACTTCCTTAGGAACTTACTGGACAACTCTTCCCAAGTATGGATAGACACTGTAGGCAATGAATTATACCACAACTTAGAATTATCTTTTAATGAAAAAGGAAAAAGAATTAACTTGATTCCCTCTTGATTAAGGCCCTGGATGTGTTGGAACTTGCAGAGATCAAAGAATTCTCGAAGATGCAAGTGTGGATCCTGAGTAGTTGTACCCCTTAAATGAGTCAAAGCACTGAGTATCTGCGGAGATATGTAATAATTGCCTTCTGCCTTAGGTTGATAAGCAATGCATGAGGGCAGGTTAAGGTTCTGTGGGATGATGGATTACTTTATGGGTCTTCGCTCTGGTGGCGGTTGGTTATCAAGCTGTTCCGCCATCGGTGCCTCTCCCTTGAATTCTTCTTCTTCCTCCTCAACATTGTCTCTAGACCTTTGTCGAATGGTCCGCTCAATCTCTGTATCAAGTGGAAAGATAGTTTGATTCCTGGATCAAAGCCCTTGCATGAATCAACTGAGATTCTTTAGTGCAGCAGCTTCAGTACTGTTGTTCGAATAGTTTTTGGTCTTTTTGCGCTCGATCACTCCAAGAACAGCGCTTGATCTCAGTATACTCGATCACACTTAAGCTTGTGCTCGATTGCAATGCAAGAAACAGCTCTGCCGCAGACCTGAAACAAGAAAAACAGAAAACAAAAAGAAAGAAAAATTAGGTTTTTGATAAAAGAATAAACATAAAAGAATAACAAAAAACTAAACGAAAATAATTCTAAACAGAATTTAACGCAATCCCCGGCAATGATGCCAAAAACTTGTCATGCAAAAATCTACCTAAATTAATAAGCAAATAATTGAACGGTTTTACTTGCAAGTGCACAAGGTCACATAGTAGTATAGTGTGCAAATGCGAGATCATCTCCATAGGGATTGGTAAATTTTTCTTTAGAATTAAATTCGCAATATATAACGAGAGAAATAAATATTGAGTTTGAATCGATAAGGATAAAAGCGTAGGGACTTGATATCCACCACTAATCATGCTACCACAACAAAAAAATATGCCAATGCTTTAATCACGTCATGAATACCTAATGTTTGTCAGCCTAAGGGCATCATGTACACTCCTTAAGCTATTGATTTCCCTAAGCAACGAGTTAGGCATGGTATATACTCTAACTCTTTTCTTTCTCAAGGGTTTAGCATGGTGTATACTAAGTTGTTCTCTAAGAAAGCATAATATCTGTGGAAATCAATAAACACACGAGACCTAGGGCATGGTATATACTCCTGGTTTCCTATGTTGATTAACCAAAGAACTCGGCGTGGATTTCTTTTATTACTATTGTTAAACCCAGGACTCGGTCATCCAAATTGATTTAACTAACTAGTCCATACCACATGCATATGTTGATCAGGCAAACACATATAAGGAATTCAAGAAAACAGGCATTAATCAAGTTAAGCATCATAATATAACCATTGCAAAGGCGCCAATACTGAATTATTGAGTAAACATAATCAAGGATTCAATCAAGCCCTACTAGTAAATTAGTTACACATGAGTTTGATGCTAAACATCTTCATAAAATAAAATAAAGGGAAGAAGAAACCCGAAAATATGATGGAGAAGAGTTGTCAATTTGTCCCCAAAATATCTCTTCGGAATCTCCCCAAAAACCAAAACTAAAACTAAAAAGAAGATTCGGTTTCTGTGTTTTACAGGCCTATTTATAAGGTTTAAGGACATCTGGAAACCCTAATTCGTAAAACAAAACTTTCCAAAACAGGCTTTGCCGTTTTACTGCTCATGTGCACTCGATCACATGCTGGTGCGCTCGAGCGCAGGTTGCGCTCGAGCCTTCTTCTTATGCGTATGAGTGCTGGTGCACTTAATCGCACACTTCTGTGCTCGATTGAACTTATGCATCTGCCAGTTCTTCAAGTTTTTGGTTTTCAAATCTAGATAATGTTTCCTTTTCTTCAATATCCTAGGAAAACACAGAAAACACATAAAAGAAATAAAATAGCATGAAATAGCTCAACTAGGAACTTAACAAATGTAAATTAAGGGGCTTAAATACGGATATTTAAGCACTTATTAGCCTGCTACTTGAAATCATTGTACAATGAGGGGTGAGCTTCACAAGCTCAATGAATTAAACTTACTAGAAGTATTCAATTTGTATAATTAGTCTTCGAATATTCATTCGTCTATATCTCATATATATTGATAATAACATTCTATTATCACTGCTCATATCAAATCGCCATCATTTATAAATCTCTTCTTCTTATATAATTAATCATCATCTTGAGACTATCAATTCTATCTCATAATTACCTCATTATGAGGTTCACAGCATATCATCAATCATTTAGATAATTCTAATTATTTAATATTTCCATATTTCTTCTCAGCGTAATTGTCTCTCTATGTGACTCATTCATCTATCAATAAATTTGCAGTAATGAATAGTACTTTAGCATCTCAAGTAAATACAATCAATATTTAAGCAAATGCAATGCACAAATTTAAATGTTATTATTATTGGGAACGTCTTTCCACATATCAACTTGTTTTTATCTTAGATCGGTTGCCTTCTCAGTTCTTTCATTCTCATTTAGACCGGCTGCCTTCCCAATTCTTTCATTCTCATTTAGACCGGTTGCCCTCCCGGGTATTTTATTTTCGTTTAGATCGACTGCCTTCCAGGTTCTTTTATTTACATTTAGACCGGTTGCCTTCCCGGTTCTTTTATTTCATGCATATAGATATGAATAATGATATGAGATATGCATACGAACAATAATATAGAAACAAATATGTCTTCAAACATTCAAATTAACTATCCTTATTATTCTCAAATTATTATTTGAAAAAATTCCACTAAATTCATCTCCTCATAAATCATACCAAATCATTAACCATAGCTCGTCAAGAATTCTCATAAAATTATTCTCTACACATCCACTATTCCTATCATACTTATCAACCAACTTTCATCTATCACCAAATCATAAGTTAATAATTTATTCAAATACTATCACTATATATTTCATATTTATCTTGATTACTTAAAGTAAATCTAACTCACTATGTAGCACTTAGAGCTACCCGTGGATCACCTCATTGCATTTCCTGCTCCTCTCAGCAATTTCCCCTAGTTGCTGATTGTCAACACCTGACATACTATTTATATTAAAATTTCTAATTTATTCTTCAATTCCTTCAAAATTCACACCCTTTGAAAATTCCTATATTGAAATATGGGAAATTTCATGTATGCTAGATCTCAAAAAATAAAACTCACTTTATTACCTTATGTTTTTCTTACTCCTCGTGACTCTCTATAAAATTCTCCTGTAAACCCCTTCAAAATTTTATTCTTTCAGTCTTTCTTTCGGTCCCCAAGTATTTAGAGAAATAAAGTAATTTGAATTGTAAAAGGAAGAAAACCAATTAGGATTTGGTAAGTATATAAAAAATATAAAGAAACAAAGTATATATATGCAAATTTTTGCCGCCCCACTGTTCACCCTTTTATGCTGTGTATCATGTTGTGATACACAACACTTAGGCTTTCTCTTTTGGCAACATCTGGATTCCAGGTGTTGCCACATTTTTTTCTTCTTCTTTTTACCCACCCTGAACACTCCGTTTTTTTTTGTTCTTCTTTTTCTTTGTAACTACACCACTGCATGTCCAATTTTTTTTTCAAGATAATTATTTTATTCAATAATAATTCTTTCACGTATATATATTATTTTAGTTCCATGTAATATCAATCAAATTACTTCTTTATCCATACTTTAAGAACACGGGTACTACATAACTTTTCACTTCTCCATCATTCATGTCTTCATCGATTGAGTGGGTCTTCAATGTTTTTCTCATTTTAAAATTTGTATTTCTCCATCGAACGCAAATAAACTGTTTTTTTCAGTTAGATTTTGTTTTTCCTCTCTAAATTGAAACTTTTCCATTTATGTTCATTTCTCTTATTCCTCGTTTTTGTTCAACGAGTTTCACAAAAATTTTGTTTTATGCTTATTATGTTTCATTTGTTGGGTTTTTAGTTGATTATTTTTTTTATGGATTAGGTTTTATGGTTAATTGCATTTTATTTTGACTTTTTTGTGTTTTGATTGGATTTTTCAAACTATGTTCTTCTGGGATTTGGTTTAAAGTCGGTTGGATTTAGGAAAAAGGGACATAAAAATCCATATTTTGTACGGTTGTTCAGCAAAAATCCATAATTGAACATAACAAAATCCTAATATTCACAAATATCTAGCTCTTGAAATTAGCTATATTGTGCATTTAATAGACAAAATGAAATGAATTGTGTGAAAGAGCCAAAGTAAGTTAATTTAGTAAAACAGTGACGTCCATATTTTTCATTTGTGCTTTGATTGAAATGTTTGACTGAACATGTTGATAATTTTCTGTACAAATACAAGGCAATATCTTATTCTAGTGTCAACATCAATGAAGGTGAAGAAAGTGGCAAACTAACTTTCATCAATAGAGAAAAATAATTACTATAATATTATTAAAAATATTTTTTCTTATAATAATATTAATAAAAATAATTATTAAAATAATAATAATGATAATAATCATATTATAATAAATAATAATTACTATTATTATAATAATAAATATAATAATGATAATGATTATTATTATTATTATCATAATTATAATAATATTGATAATAATATTATTCTTTCTTATAATAATAATAATATTAACAATAATTATCATAATAATTAAAATAATAATGATAATGATAATAATATTAATTATTATTATTACAATTATAACAATATTTATAATAGTATTATAGTAATGATGATAATAATGATTATTATAATTACTACAATAATATTTTTTATAATTATAATTACAATTATAATTTTTTATTAATAATAATTTTTAATATAATTAATAATAATTAAATTATAAAATCAGTTATTATGATAATCAGAATAATAATTATTATAATTACAATGATAAAAATAATAATTTAATAATAACTATTAATTATTACTCTTATAATAGAAATTATGATAATAAAAATAATATGATAATAATTATTGTGATAATAAATGTAATAAATTTTTAGTGATAATGATAATAATAATGATAATGATAGTAATATTATAGTTATAATAATATAATAATATTTATAATTTTATCATAATAATGTTGACAATAATATTATTCTTATTCTTTTAATTATAATAATTATTATGATGATGATAAAATTTAATAAAAATTTAGTATTATTATTGTAATTAAATTTTAGGGTTTGCGAAAAAATTAGAGATTGTTAAGGATGATGAATAGTGCTAGGGTATTTTGGTACTTACACTTCTTATCCCACTTTAGTCCAAATCCTACAATCTTATGAACTAAACATAGTATTAAAGTATTACCACTTTATTTCCCCTTTATCCTATCCCATATTAATCCTAATCCAATCCCATTATAATCTTGTCTATGAACCAAATAGGCCCATAGAGTATATATTACTAGAATGATCAAATGAGCAAAACAATCTTAATAGAAAATTTTGAGGTCTTTGTGGGTGTATATGTAATAAAAGAATATAAATAAAAACAAAATTAAAATAAAAAAATTGGTTTTCAAAAATACAATTTCTTGCATCATCAAGGCTAAAACCATGGGGTTAGGTTAATAAACATCAATGATTTAGAGCCTCTCGTTTTTGCCATCTATTGTTGTCACTTGAAAATTGAAAAAGTAACGAGCTGACATTTGTATAGTTTGACTAGTATAGTGACAAATTTACCCATATAAAATCATAATAGTGAGTGAATCTATTGGTTTTGATTTGTTGTGTGTTGGGGTGATTAAAATGGGTAGTTGTTTGGAGTGTTCTAGCAACACTCAGTTAATAAAACAAGTCACTCTATATTTTGCAAAAAATTCTTAACTATCTTTAATCTATGAAAGATACAAGACACAACCTTTTTCACTATGAGATAAACAATTTTTATATCTCTTTTTTCATACCATTCAATGATAAGATGGATCTTTACATCATTTTTTTTCTTCATAAATGTGCTAAGCAAAAACCTCTCATACTTTATATGTATAAGCTGTAAGTGTAAGTTTGTTGTGTTTTCAAGTACACTCCACCCCTATAAAATCGAGTAAAAGGAACAATCATAAATGACACAAAAACTAGGACTAAAAAAACATATAGCAATAGAAGCACTGTGACATTAGACAACAATAATGCATAACTAGGAGAACAAAGATTGACATAATGATGGAAAGAACAATGACAACGAATGTGAATTATGGAGAGAAATTATGGTTTCACCATGTTTGGTAGCATCATATGGCAGACCAATGTCACTTCCACCACTGTTACCACCTCCAAAAATCTCAAAAGGAAGCCTTAGATCACTCCCAGAAATGATGCCTCTACTTCCTAAATTTCCATGAGGTTACAGCCCAAACCCCATATCATGAATTCTATGTACCGCTTGCAAGCCTTCATGAGAATGAGGAATAGGAAGAGGCCTTGCTTGGAGAAAGATCAGAAGATGTTCGAAACATTCATACCTCTTCCTAATCTCCTTTGTCTTCTCTTTCACCAACCAAACCAAGCCACAAAGTTCACCTATGATGCCGTGATGGATTTGGTGCATGAGATTGGACATCTCAAAATCATTCTTTTACTCCAGTTTTTCCTCGTCTGCTCTTGAACTTTGCCTACGTTTTCTCTCAGGTAGGTCTCTTGGTTCATCATCTTCTTATGTCATTCCATGTCTATCAAATCACGGGACCTTGCTAACATTTGTTTCACAAAAGGATGTGAGGTCCACACTACTGGCTCGTTATCATTTAGGTTATAGATGATAACACAAACACTCATATCATAGAGAGTGCTCAATTCACTAACTTTTTTCAATAAACCAACTCTCATTTTGTTGAGTCTAGCTTTCTTAATACTATCATTCACTATCCACACAAGCTTCACTTTCTTTCTTGTCATGCCTACTGCCTTTGTTGCTTATCTCTTTATTTTTTTATGCCCTAAACACTAGCCATGCAGGGGTTCAGATAAGCGTTGAATGTCACACATTCAAGCCCCTTTTTGCTTACGTTAATCCTTTAGTCTTGTTACAATTTGATATTTTGTAGTGTTTTACATGCTTTCAGGTTTCCAAGAGGAGTGCAACAAAACCTATCATTTCTAGACTATTAAAGATAAATTAAGCATTTTGCTAAGTCATATTGTCACTAGCAAATGGTGAAAATGAGCTTTACTAAATTTCCATAATTGCCCGTACATATCAGTCATTTTTGCGGATTAAACTGTATTAATTCAGGAAAAACCAGAAGATGAGCTATATATTCTTGGAAAGATCCGGATGTCTATTTTCTGTAGAATTTTACGGCTCATAAATATAAATTTTCTAGAGAAAGTTGTGGTAGTTTTAGTAGACAAAGGTCAGGCTGTGTGTGATTTCAACATGGCAGACGTGAAGGAGCTATTAAATTCTATTTTTTTTGGGATTTGCACGGCTGGAAAAGGAAGTTGAGTGCCTAAATAAGTCTAGGGAAAAATCAGAAAAATAAAAGTAGGCACACATTCAATTACTAGGGTTTTGTTTAGGGTTCTATAAATACATGTTTAAGAGACCAAAAAGAGGACAAGTTTCTTTTTACTATATTTTCTTCTATGGTAGTCGTCGTCACACATGCGAGCTCTTGGTCTCTGAGGATTGTCATCATAGAGGAGTTATGTTTTCTTTCTTTTATCTATTTTGTATGATGAGGATATTTTTCATTAGAATTATGTGTAACTAAATATTTTAGTTATGGCTCGATTGAAGCCCTAGTCATGTCTTCTTAAGGATTTCGATTAGCTTTGTTGCAAATTATTTTTTGTGATGCTTAATTTGATTAATTCCTGGTTTAATTTCATTCTTCATACGGTTTATGTGTTATGTTTGATCATCATATAATTATGTTGTATGGAGATTGTCATCTAGGTAAAATTAAATGATCGAGTCTTGTGCCTATACTAAGTGATGAAGGAACCAATCATGGGTTCTTGGGATTAATCAACATGAAAAACCAAAATAGATGCCATGTTCAAGGTTTCATGTGTTTGTTTATTTCCATTGTTTTATGCTTTCTTAAAGTGCAACTTAGTAGATATCATGCTAAATACTTTGAGAATGAAAAGAGTTAGAGTAGACACTCATGCCTAACTTGTTGCTTAGGGAAATCAATAACTTAAGGAGTAGATATCATGCCCTTAGGTTGGTAAACATTAAGCATCTAAATCTATTTTGTAGCATTGTGCAAGTCGTTTGATTTAAAGAAGATGATTAGTGGTGAATATCGAAGCCTTAACTTATTTTCTCATTATTTCAATTCTAGTTTCAAAATTTTTTTACGATTTTTTTTCACTAGTGCAATCTTTGCTGTTTATTCAAATCTGTTATTTTTTGTTTCATTTAGATAGAAACTTTAGGAAATTATATTTAAACACAATTAATCCAATCCTCATGGGAATGATCTTGTATTTGTTAGCTATACTATTTGTTTGATCTTGTGCACTTGCGAGTTAAAACATACATTTAGAAGCTTATTATTTAGGTTGATATTTGTATAACAAGTTTTTGGCATTGTTGCCAGGGATTGCTTTAAATTGTGTTTAATTTTCATATTAAAAAAATCAAAATATATATTTATTGTTTACATGATATATTTTGCAAGATTGAAATTTTTTTTATGTAATGTCATCAGTCTCAGAATTTAGCCATCATTGTATACAATCCAGAGATTGAACGAAACCTTAGACGAAATTGAAGCCAAAAGGATAATCTAAAAAAGAAGAAAATTCATAATCTGAGAAAGTAATAGAGGACAAACAAGTAGAAAATCTACCAGTTTGAAAGCCAATGAAGAGCTCATTTATTCCACAAAACCTTAATCAACCATTATGCATCGCCTACCAACCAAGTGTGCAGAGAAACTTCAATCTATCTCCTCATTTACTTAGTATGGTACCACATTATAGAGGCACACCTTCTAAGGATCCATATTTGCACATTAGAGATTTCTTTGATCTCTGTAAGACTAAGAATATTCAGGGCTTAACTCCAGAAGGAATCAAGTTAATCTTTTTCCTTTTTCTTTAAAAGATAATGCTAAGTTATGGTTCAACTCTTTGTCTACAAGTTCCATTAACAATTGGGAGGAGTTGGCCACTAAATTTCTAAAGAAGTTTTTCTCAGCTCAAAAGACAAGGCAACTTTGAAGGGAGATTCAAACCTTTCAACAGAAAGATAGAGATCTTTTCTTTAAAGCATGGGAACATTTCAATGAGTCACTTCTCAAGTGTCCACACCACAATCTATCACAAGATGATCATGTACAAGCTTTTTACGAAGGTTTAAATGGTTCCAATAAAATTCTTGTTGATTCAGCTTGTGGAGATGTGCTGATGGAAAAGAACAGTGACGAAGCTATTGAGCTATTTAAGACCTTAAGTGAAAATTCTCAACAATTCTCATTAAGAGGAAAGCAACGAGTAAAAAGTAAGGGTGTGAATGAAGTAAGAACCAATGGTGGAATCCAGACTCAAATGGCGGCAATGGAGAGGAAGTTAGATGTGCTAGTGAGAGCAATGTCAACCCAGAACATCTCTCAAGTTCAATAAGTTACGAAAGTTATGGTATGTGCTATATGCTCTCACTCTAATCATACTACTGAGACTTGTCCTATGTCTTCTTTTACAGAGTAAGAGCATGCAAATTAGGTGGGACAAAGAAACTATCCTACCAAGAACAACCCCTATTCAAATACTTACAATGCAAGGTGGAGAAATCACCCCAATCTTTCTTGGAGTAACAATCAAAACGTTCTGAGAATCCACAAGGACATCAGAGGAATTTCCAATAGGGAAGTAATTATCAGACTCCACCACAGGTGGTGCAACATAATCTTGAGTAGAAAAAAGAATTATATTGAAGGTGTCATACTCTAGTTCTTGACTGAACAATAACAGACTAATGCTCAGACTAGTCAGACCATTCAGAGATTAGAGGCACAAGTAGGGCAATTGGCGAAGGAACTGAGTGAGAGAAAGAGAGGAGAATTCCATCATAGACCATACCAAACCCAAGAATTCAAGAGGAGCTCAAAGCTTTGACAGTCCCTAGGAGTGGCACAGTCATTGACAACAATGTGAGAATGGGTAAGAAAGTAGAAGCACCTCCAACAAGAGCTACGACCTCCACAAAGGTAAATGAGAAAGAGAATGTGATATTGCCACCCTTCCCTCAAAGGTTAGTTAAGAAGAAAAAAAAAAGAAAAACAATGTCTTGATATTTTTTAAACTTTAAAAAAAGTAGAAATCAATATTCCTTTACTGGATGCAATTAAACAAATCCCATCTTATGCCAAGTTCTTAAATGATTGTTATACTAACAAAAGAAAGTTTCAGGAATATGAGAAAGTTGCATTGATAGAGGAGATAAGCGTGGTCTAGTTGAGAAAGTTACCACCTAAACTAAAAGATCCAAGTAGTTTTACTATTCCTTGTAGGATTGATGACCAACTCTTTGAACGTGCTTTGCTTGATTTAGGGGCAAGTATCAATTTGCTTCCCTATATGGTTTACAAGAAATTGAATTTAGGGGAACTTCAACCAACCTCAATTATTTTTCAATTGGCAGACAGAAGCATCAAGAGACCTAGAGGTATTGTAGAGGATGTCTTAGTTCATGTAAATCGATTTATTTTGCTTGCTGATTTTGTTGTTTTGGATATTGAAGAATCGCCTATGCCACCATCTCTGCCCATTATTTTAGGTAGACCTTTCATGAGTATAACTGATAAAAAAATGTGTTAAAAAGGGTACTATAAGCATGAAAGTAAATGGTGAAAAGATAGAGTTTAGGGTATTTGATGCATTGAAATTACCACATGATAATCATGATTGCTTCAATATTTGTGTGGTTCAAAGTGTTGTTGAGCAAGTCTTTCAGGTACATAGCATTGATCCATTAACGCTACCATAACTCACAATCTCAGAATGCCTAACATTGAACAGGATTATAAAAGTGTTGATGTTGACATCATTGAGGTTGTACACTCCCTTAGGGCTCTTAAGCCTTATCCAAGTAAGTACACACCTCACTTTGAAACTCTTTTGCCTACTAATACTACTCTTATCCCTTCTACTATCAAGGCACTAGATTTAGAATTGAAGCAATTTCCTAAACACCTAACATATGCTTACTTAGGAGAGAACCAGACATTACCAGTGATAATTGTTGCAAATTTAAGTTTGGGGGAAGAGGAGAAGCTACTGAGAGTTCCTAGGGAGTACAAGGCTGCATTAGGGTGGACCATTGCTGAAGGGCATAAGTCCAGCTAAGTGCATGCATAGGATCCTCTTTGAAGATAATGCAAGGCCGACCAGAGATGCACAAAGAAGACTTAACCTACATATGAAAGATGTAGTCAGAGCAGAGGTTCTTAAGTTGTTGGATGTTGGCATCATCTACCTCATCTCAAATAGTAAGTGGGTGAGTCCAGTTCAAGTGGTGCCTAAAAAGAGTGGAATCATAGTGATGAAGAATGAGGAAAATGAGCTTGTTCCTACCAGGATGACCACAGGTTGAAGAGTCTGCATCGATTATAGAAAGCTCAATAAGGAAACCAAAAAAGATCACTTCCCTCTATTGTTTATTGATAAAATATTAGAGAAGTTAGCAGGTCATAGCCATTATTGTTTTCTAGATGGGTATAGTGGCTATAACCAGATTGTTATAGCACTAGAGGATCAGGAGAAAACCACTTTCACATGCCCCTTTGGCACATTTGCATACAAGAGGATGCCATTCGGGTTATATAATGCTTCTGCCACATTTCAAAGGTGCATGATGAGCATATTCTCAGACATGGTGGAAAGATTCATCAAGGTATTTATGGATGATTTTAATGTTTTTGATTCTAACTTAGATGAGTGTCTTAACCATTTACAGGTTATCCTTAAGAGATGTGAAGACTTTAACTTAGTGTTCAATTGGGAAAAATGTCATTTCATAGTACAACAAGGTATTGTTTTGGGTCATGTATTTCCAGCAGGGGCATTGAGGTGGACAAGGTAAAAATCGACATCGTCTCCAAATTACCTCCTCCTATATCAGTTAAGGGTGTGAGAAGTTTTTTAGGGTATGCAAGGTTCTACAGAAGATTCATAAAAGACTTCTCAAAGATTTCCAGACCTCTTTATGTGTTGTTGACTAAGGATGTTAAGTTTGTATAGATAGAAGAGTACATGACTGCCTTCAACAAATTAAAAAAATTACTTATGTCTGCACCAATTATGATGGCACCTAATTGGAACCTTCCATTCGAGATCGTATGTGACGCCATTGATTTTGCTTTGGGTACTATTCTGGGTCAGAGAGTTAATAAGGTACCTCATGCTATCTATTATGCTTCTAGAACTTTAAATAATGCTCAGCTAAATTATTCTACCATTGAAAAAGAATTGTTAGCTATCATATTTGCTTTAAAGAAGTTTAGGTCATACTTGATTGGTTCTAAAGCTATTGTATTCATTGACCATGCTGTTTTGAGATATTTGTTTGCTAAGAAATATACTAAGCCTAGATTGATCAGATGGGTACTATTATTACAAGAATTTGATCTAGAGAATAAAGACAAAAAGGGTAGTGAGAATGTGGTTGCGGATCACTTATCCATGATACTTCATGATGAAGAAGGAAACGAGCTTCTCTTGAAAGAAAACTTTCCAGATGAGCATTTATTTGCAATACATATCCAACTTCCTTGGTATGCAGATATTGTTAATTACATAACTACTAAGGCTTTTTCTCCAAGTATGTCTAGTCAGGAAAGAAAGCGGTTGATGTTTATGTCTAGGTGATACCATTGGAACGAGCTATACCTATTCAAATTTTGTCCTGATCATATCGTTTGACGGTGTGTTCTAGAGGAGGAGCACATAAGCATTTTACAGCATTGTCATCAGCTTGCATGTGGAGGGCACTTCGGAACCAAGAGAACAACACTTAAGGTATTACAATTTGGTTTCTATTGGCCTAATGTGTTTAAAGATGCTTTTTTATAGTTCTTGTGATTGATGCCAGAGGACAGGTAACATCTCCTCCAGAAATCAAATGCCATTGCAAAACATTCAAGTTGTAGATCTCTTTGATGTGTGGGGTATTGACTTCATAGGTCCATTTCCTAACTCATTTGGTTATTTATACATTCTTATGGGTGTGGATTATGTGTCTAAATGGGTCGAGGTTGTCCCCTAAAAAACTAATGATCAAAAATTTGTTATGAAGTTCTTGCAGGATAACATCTTTACTAGGTTTGGGACACCAAAGGCGATAATCAGTGATGGAGGTAGGCACTTCAACAACCAGCCTTTTGCTTCATTGACAAAAAAAATATGGGATCACACATAAGGTTGGTGCCCCATATCATCCTCAAACAAGTGGTCACGTGGAGATAAGCAATAGAGAAATCAAAAGAATCTTAGAAAAGATAGTGAATACTAGTAGAAAGGATTGGTATCTGCGCTTGAATGATGCATTGTGGGCCTATAGGACTGCATACAAAACCCTTATTGGCATGTCCCCATATCAGTTGGTTTTTGGGAAGTCGTGTCACCTACTAGTGGAGTTAGAGCATAGAGCTTACTGGGCCATCAAGAAATTCAATTTTGATATGAAATAAGCAGGTGACAAGAGAAAGCTACAACTAAATGAACTTGAAGAGTTGAGGCATGATGTATATGAGAATGCTAAGCTATGAAATGAAAGAATCAAGGCATATCATGATAAGCAACTTGTCAGGAAAGAGTTTCATGTGGGACAAAAGGTGTTGATCTACAATTCGAAATTAAGACTCTTCCCTGGTAAGCGTAAGTCTAGGTAGTATGGTCTTTATGTTGTCACCAACGTTTTCCCTCATGGAGCTTTGGAGGTTCATAGCACAGAGAAAAATCAGACATTCAAGGTGAATGGACACAGAGTGAAACCTTACATTGAGATGAACTTTGAGCCTAGAGATGAGGATGTGATTCTCTAATCTGTCCAGTACATGGCATGAGAGTAACACGGTCTGGCTTAAGACTATAAACTTAGCACTATTTGGAAGGTAGCCCAATTTGTGTGTTCTTGATTTTTTTCGTTTCAAACTCCATCCTTCTTAATTAAAAATAATAATAAAAATCTCTTTTTGTTTTTCATTTTTGTTTTTGTTTCGCGCCATCTTGTGCACATTTATACTAGGTTTTTTTTAGCTTTGATTTTTCAGGATAGGTGTTTTCCGGGGAGCTTTACCCTTAACCACTTTTCTTTCTCCTCTTGGTATTGTATCTCTTACTACACATTGGGGACAATGTGTGATTTAAGTTTGATGGTGTAGGAAAACAATTGAATGTCCTTATGTGAGTATTATGCACCTGTTTGATCGCCCAAATAGTGTTATCTGTAAGAATTTGGTTAAACTGAAACTATGATTTGATTTCATTGGCGAGCTTAAATTTTTGAACACATAATCAATTCAATAGAAAATCTGAGTCTGGTTACTTACTTTTGGCTTTAGACACTTCACATGTTTCATCTTGATTTCACCACGAACACATTAACACATGATCTGTGGGGTATGAAATGAAGAACTAATGATGCATGTTTTCAAAATCTTGAGTTCGGTCAGATGCTTTATTAGATGAATGACCTTGGCATGATTTATGGGCAATGAATAATGGCATGATGAACAATGTTGAACAATGATGAATAATGACTTTTCTAAGTTGTTTACTAAGTAACCGGGCCTCTTGCCACCAAGCAATGAGTGTTCGCATCAAAAGGTGAACGGTTTGGATTGGTTAATGACATGGCTAGTTTAGCTTTGTAGCTTTTTTAGCTCGAGTTGGTAAGTCTTAAGGGTACTTTACACCTAGTGCCCTAAAGGTATCTGGTTTGGGAGTCACTGGCCTAACACTCGATACATGGGTTAATTAGAAAGCTTAAGGGAGCTAAGCATTGCACGACATGCATTTAAATAAATAAATTAAAAAAAAAAGAGAAAATAAGTCATCATATCTGCTATGATATTGCCTTGGTCATTTATTTGATGGAGATTCCACTGAATTTTGAGATAATGATATATGCATATTAGGATTGAGTTGAAACTCCAGGATTATATGATAATTCACTTTATACTAGTTAATCTTGGAAAGTCTCTGCTAGCCAGCTGTGAGTGATTGGACTTTGAATTCTTTTAGACGTCTTGAAAATGTAGTTTGTTAATTTAAGCTTGTTAATGAATGAAAAACATTGATAACATGATTGTGACATAAATGTTTTTGGGTAGCATTTTTATTAAACCTTCATGAGACTTCACTCATCCCCTAGGGATGCCTAGGGGTTTAAAAGACTTATAGCATACGCTAAATGCAATAGTACACCTCACGAAAGACGGAAGTAGGTAGTTATTTTATTTTCAGTTTTGTATTGCTAAGGGACTAGCAATATGTAAGTTTGGGGGTGTGATAAGCGCTGAATGTCACACATTCAAGCCCCTTAATTTGCATACGTTAATCCTTTAGCCTTGTCCCAATTTGATCTTTTGTAGTGTTTTACATGCTTTTAGGTTTCCTAAGAGGAATGCAACAAAATCCATCATTTCTATACTGTTAAAGATAAATTGAGCATTTTGCTAACTCATGTTGTCACTAGTAAATGGTGAAAATGAGCTTCACTAAATTGCCAGAATTGCCCATACAGATCAGTCATTTTTTCAGATTAAACTGTATTGATTCATAAAGAACCAGGAGATGAGCCATATATGCTTGGAAAGATCCGGATGTCTATTTTCTGGAGAATTTTACGGCTCATAAATATAATTTTTCTAGAGAAAGTTATAGCAGTTCTAGTAGACAAAGGTCAGGCTGTACGTGATTTTCAACGTGGCAGATGTGAAGAAGCTATTAAATTTTGATTTTTTTTGGGATTTGCACGGCTAGAAAAGGAAGTTGAGTGCCTAAATAAGTCTAGGGAAAAATAAAAAAAACAAAAATAGGCACATGTTCAATTGCTAGGGTTTTGTTTAGGGTTCTATAAATATATGTTTAAGACACCAAAAAGAGGAAAAGTTTCTTTTTACTATATTTTCTTCTATGGTAGCTATCTTCACACATGGGAGCTCTTGTTCTCTGAGGATTATCATCATAGAAGAGTTGTCTTTTCTTTCTTTTATCTATTTTTTTTATGATGAGTATATTTTTCATTAGAATTATGTGTAACTAAATATTTTAGTTAAGGCTCGATTGAAGCCCTAGTCATGTCTTCTTAAGGATTTTGATTTGATTTGTTACAAATTATTTTTTTGTGATTTTTAATTGATAAATTCCTGGTTTTATTTCATTCTTCATATGGTTTATGTGTTATACTTGATCATCATATACATGTGTTGTATGGAGATTGTCATCTAAGTAAATTTAGATGACCGAATCTTGTGCCTACACTAAGTGACGAAGGAACCAATTATAGGTTCTTGGGATTAATCAACTTGAAAAATCATAATAGATACTATGTTCATGGTTTCGTGTGTTTGTTTATTTCCATTGTTTTATGCTTTCTTAAAGTGTAACTTAGTAGATACCATGCTAAATACTTTGAGAATGAAAAGAGTTAGAGTAGACACCCATGCCTAACTTGTTGCTTAGGGAAATGAATAGCTTAAGGAGTAGATATCATGCCCTTAGGTTGGTAAACATTAAGCATCTAAATCTAATTTGTAGCATTGTGGAAGTCGTTTGCTTTAAAGAAGATGATTAGTGGTGAATATCGAAGCCTTAACTTATTTTCTCATTATTTCAATTCTAGTTTCAAAACTATTTTACGATTTTCTTTCACTAGTGCAATCTTTGTTGTTTATTTAAATCTATTATTTTTTGTTTCATTTAGATAGAAGCTTCATGAAATTATATTTAAACACAATTAATCCAATCATCGTGGGAATGCTCTCGTATTTGCTAGCTATATTATTTATTTTATCTTGTGCACTTGTGAGTTAAAATATACATTTAGAAGCTTATTATTTAGGTTGATATTTGTATAACAGGTTCATATAGTCAAATAGCTAGCTATTTGAGGAGCAAATTGAAAATATTTACTTAAAGAGGATGTTAATTTCGTTTTGAATAATAAAAGTGTATGATGTATATATGTTAAGAAATCTATGTCAAGATTCTTGAGGTTATAATATTTGGCAAGTGAAAGGCCATTTCACTATTATTAGGTGCTTGCATTTTAAATTATATTTTGAGCTATTATTAGCTTAACGACTTGAATTTGTGCTAAATCACTCTTTAACCTTCATTGCTGGCATTTAAAAATTAAAAACTGCAAGGTAGTAGGTAGATAAGAACAATTATATCTTTCACTAATGGTTAAATCAAAGTATGGGTGTGCAAATGGTCGAAACGATTAGTACAGTCGGTTAATCAGTTATCCGACATTATTTATGTAATTAATTTATTAATTTACTATATATCATATATTTAATTTATGCTTAATATTTTTTTACTTTATTATATTTTTAAATATTATATTTATATTTAATATATTATTAATATTAAATATTAATGGTAATAGTAATTAATTTTTAATCGGTTAAATAGTCGAAACCATTAAAAAAAATTTAACTGCTATTCAAACGATTAACCAATATATATATATATATATATATATATATATATATATATATGTATGTATGAATGTATATATATATATGTATGTATGAATGTATATATATATACATACACCAATTTAATACCAATTAACTGAACCGTTTTACTTAATTTATTCGAAACGGTTCAGTTAATTGGTTTTAACCTATTAATGCACACCTCTAATCACAAGTTTGGTCCTTAAGGTAGGTTTATTAGGTTTCTTGTTTTGGTCATTAATTTCTTTTTCTCAATCGTGCTTTTAGTATTTCACTTTTTTCTCAATAAAGGGTTTCCTTTAGCAAAAACACTAGTCCCAACTGTTTTCTGTCCAAAATTGTCCAAGGGGCGTGTTTTTCTCTATCTAGCGTCCTAGCTGGATTTGGGAAGGAAGAATCTCGCCAAAATTTTAACTATGCTTTAAGAAGAGCTTTGTTCTCTCTTAATGAGGTAGAGATGTTTAAACTGAAATCAAGAGAGGGTATTTGTGGTTTGTTCACAAAAGATAAGAAAGAAGGGGGACAAAAATACTATCCCGAATTTGATTCAAGAGGAAATAAGAAAAATTGTTTAGGTCCAATGGAATCGTCACAAATAATGATGCCAAGCTGCAATTATGGCCAAATATCGGTGTTACAGACATGGTGGAGTGAGACAAACTTGAGAAGGAGGTTCTTTGGTTGCAAATTTTATGGAGTTTGTTCATATTTCATATTTCATTTTATAGGCTTTGTTATGTAGTAAAAAATTGAATCTTTTGTTTGCTATTGATCATTATCTATAATCTCTTTTTTGTAAGAGGTGGGGACATGTGGTTACTTCACATGGCATGATCCTCAAATATCTTTTCGCATCAGAGAGGTTATGATACAACAATTACATATGATTATATAGCTGGAGAGGGAGGAAGATTATTGTAATAGGGAGAGAAGTGAGAATGAAGGTGATGATAAAAGGAAGATAAGGTAGAATGGAGGTGATAGCAGACATAAAGGTGGAAATTAGATCTGGTCAGGTCATTTTGGGTTAGGGTTATTTCGAGTCACGGGTCATTTAGGTCATGGATCACTACAGCTTAGGTCATTATGGGTTTAGGTCATCTTTTGTCTCGCATAGTTTGCACCTCAGATCGCATCGGGTCAACTCATTTTAGACTTGGATCATTTCGGGTTTTGAGTCTTTCCAAATTGAGTTATCTTAGGTTTCGAGCTAGTTCAGATTATCCCATTGAGATTGCTCAATTTTTTTATTTTCTTTTTGCTTAATTCTCAAGGAAATCATTTGAACTCCATTTAAATTTAGATTGATATACTATGCAAGTTTTTTTTTTCAATTTTTCAGTGTAATTAGGTTTACATAAATATGTTATTAATAATTTAATGTTAGTTTTTTCTCTCATTTTATTATATGTATATATATATATTGCCGAATGCCTCTTTGAGGTGGAAGGAGGTTTGGTAGGACCCCTACTAGATTTATAAAATAAAAAGAAACAAGAACAAAGAAAAACCAAGGGGGAGGGGGGCACATAACCAATAAGCCTCAATGAAAACAATAGCAAATTGGCCAAAAACAGCTACACAAATGGACATGAAAAAAATTAGTGGATTCTAAAAGAAGGAAGACCAATAACATCTTGAGCAATATTATGTCAAGTTGAAGAAGGAAGAGACTAAGCATTCTCCAGAAAACAATGAGCTCCATGATCATATGCCCAGGAAGCAAGAAAATCTTCCATAAATTAAATTAGCTTCACGAAAGATTGAGAGAGTTACATAGAAGGCAATAAGAGAGTCTGAATTTCGTTGTTTCTGTAAGTAGATTGCCATGGGCATATGTATTTTCCAAGAACAACATCTACAACAATCTTTGAATCCAATTTTATGTACTAGGTGTTTAGATTTCGAGAAGCACACAGTTTTAATCCATGACGTAGAACTAAGGCTTCAGCATCAAAATTGTTTCCTTGATGGTAAAAAATAAGGAAAGTAAAAATCACTTTCCCATACGAACCACCCTACCCCCAAAACATACCCCTTCCTTAAAAGATTCATTTCTATTCTACTTGAAGTGGAGGAGACCAAAGAACCCATTGCCTGGACTCAGGAGGACGAGAACAGAGAGGGAGACGAAGGGACTGTAAAATGATTTTATTCCATTAAAGGAGAACCAGCTGAGGAAGAGTACAAATCATTCACATCATGCAACCAACCTTGAGAATACGAAAACATTAAAAAAAATACCTCTAATCAAATTGGATTCACAAAACTTAAGCAATGGTAAATGTCAAATAATTAAAAAAAATATATTATTTACATATAATACAATGAGTTACATGCCTAAATCCGTGATAATTAATGAACGTCGAATTTTCTAAATAATGTATTTAATCTATGAATGATATTTTATGGCTTATAGTCCAAAATTCAATTTTGATTAAATCTCAAAAAATGTGTCCATGAAGTTATTCTCACGAGTAACCTCTTATACTAAATTTTTCGTGATTAAATTTCGTATAATCACTTCATTCTATTTTATTTTTCCATGAAAAGTAAATATAATTTTTTTAATGTGACATGAATAACAATGCAAAATTAACTAATAATCTCTTTGATTTTTGATTTGAAGTTAATGAGATTTTCCATTTTAGTAGATTAATGAACTATGCGCATCAACACTTGCAAAAACTTTTTTTCCCTAAATTCAAATAACCAAATCAATATCATTATTGTGCCCCAATAAGATAGAACCTATCAAAACCATGAAAATTCAAAACCCTTTTGTATTGTAATAGATAAAAAAATTAAATAATCAAACAATTATTAGATAATTTAATTTATTTGATAATAACTAGTCAATTAACTATCAACTCGGTTTAATAAACAAATCTATTGATGCCAAAAATGTGTCCACCGAGAAGGGGGTACCCATTCTCTCGAAAACTAAGTGTTGGAAAGAGATGATATGCGACTAGGAAGGCTAAGACATTTCTCCTCCCTCTTACTCTCTTGAAATTTGGCTCTTGAGATGCCTACTAAGAACGCTTGAAGTCACTAAGTGAGAGCGTAGAGTTAGTCTCCGGGGGACATTCTGACTCTCAAGTTAGTGAATAGTTAAGAGTAAAACTTTATATAAAGAAGTAGAGAGAAGATTTCAGAACCTTATTATTCTAATGATATTCACTTTATATAGCGAATCGGTTGAGTGGCTATCATTATTGGTGACTAATCTAAATCACTGGTTAGAGATGTGATGGAGGGTTGATATTGCTATATAGGATTGTTAGATTTTACCTTTAAACCCTTGATAACGAATTTTTATTATTTTACTACTGTGTAACGAAATAAATATTTTGCCCCAGGAGATACCATGTGTTATCTCATGATTAGAGGGTGGATTTTTTCCCACAATGAAAGCCTCCCACTTCCTTGAGTTATCATATAGCTCAAGGAAGTAGTCTCGACTTCATGCGCTCCCATCCTCAGGCATTTTTTCAGACTTAGTGCTCCGATTTTTCATAGACCTTGGTCTGCTAGATTGAGCCTTTTTTTACTATAGGATCTTCTACTTGGGATCGATGATGTGACTTTGTCGACATGTTTCTTCTTTTTTATGCTTTGACATGTGTTCTTTATCGACGATAAAAAATTTGATCTTTTGCCAGACCAAATGCCTTTGGCTTCAAGGTCTGAGTCTTGACTTTTCCATATTTATTTTCTTGTTCTTTAGACTTCTGATTATTTTGGTCTAATAATTATGAAAGTTAGAGTTTGAACTTCTCTAGAAGGGATGGAGTAGGCTTTCAGTTGTAAAACTCACATCTTAATATATATAGGGGTATTTTAGTTCTTCCAAATTTATTTGATCATTCATTTCATGCATATATTTTCATTTGTAATCTATGCTTCCAAACAAACTTTGCTGGTAAAATTCAAGAGTGTATTTTATTTGAAAGAGATAGAAATTGCATAATTAAAAAATATATTAATTATAATAGAATGGTAATAAGAAAGTGAAATAGTAAACAAAGTATATATTTTTATGTATATAATTATAATATGTAAACTTACATGCTACATAGTAATTGTCATCCTTTCTTTTACCTATATTGAATGACATGTCCTTTGATAGATGTCATCTAGTCTTACATTCACGTTCGAAGATAATTTTGAAATAATGTATGTAACTCACAATAATTGTGTATTGTTTAAATTTGGCAATCGATGCATTCAAACCGATCAGTCTTTATGGGACCTGATAAGCCCACTCGAGTAATCATTCATGCACCCCTAAAACCGATCTCCAACCTCTTACCAGGTAGAAGCTATTAATTTATGGATTGTAATTTTGGACTAAAAGCAAGCTCATTCTTCTTTTAATTGCCACGTCATCATGCAAGAGTACAAATTGAATTAGGAAAAGCAAGAATTAAAAAAAAGGTCGATGTTTTGGTGCTAGTAGGACAAGGAATACAAAATTTAATAGAAGAAGGATTCTCCTTGACATTACTTATATATATGTGCCTATTTCTTTTCTTTCAACAACAAAAAAGAAGTCACAGTAGGGCAATAAAGAGAAAACTACAGCAGACAGAGCTGTAAAACAAACAGATCTCATTGAATGGTTGAAACTTCTTTTTTTTAGGCTATTGTGTTTTTCCAATTAAATTTGTGGTAGCCTAGATTTGGGTGTATTGGGGATTTGGACTTATGAATTTTTATCTCTCTTTATCTGTACTCCAATTTTTATTATATTGGAATCTCTCACCATCGCCTATGGATGTAGGAGTTTTAGCTTCAAACCACGTAAGTTTCGATGTCTGGTTATTTTTTCATTGCTTTATTCCTAACAAATTGGTATCAAATATATTACTAAAATTGATCTGGGCACGATGTCTTCTGCCACTTTGCATGAGATATATAAGTTTGATGGAACCAACAATTTTAATCTTTGGCAAGTAAGGATGCTAGCTATATTAACCTGAAAGAGTTTTAAAAGGACATTGCTGGGGAAGGAGAAGATGCCTAATACAATGACAGATGAAAAAAAAACTGGATATAGATGAGAAGACCCTGACTACAATTTAGTTGTCTTTATCAGATTAAGTCTTGCATGAGGTTCTTGTAGAGAAAACCGTTGTTAGCTTGTGGTGTAAGTTAGAGCCTCTATACATGACGAAATCACTCACCAACAAATTGTTCTTGAAATAGCAATTGTATTTGTTATGTATGGCAGAAGGTACATCAACGAAATCTCATGTTGATGAATTTAATTCCATTATTACTGATTTGAATTCAATGTAAGCTAAATTAGATGATGAGGATTAGGCCCTGCTGTTATTGTGTTCCTTACCACCATTGTTTACACACTTTATGAAAAATTTTCTGTTTGGTAGAGATAAATTTCTTTAGAAGATGTTAAAAGATCTCTATTTTCTAAAGAATTACTTAAGTGACATATGGCTGGGAATAATTATGAGAAACAGATTCAAGGTGGATATTCAAGAAAAAAGAAGGCATCACAGGGATTGAAAATGCAAGGCATAAAGCACATCTGGTTGCTCAGGGATATAGTCAAGTTGTAGGAGTTGATTTTAATGATGTGTTCTCTCTGGTTGTGAAGCATAGTTTTATTTGTTGTAATTGGTTGCTATGCAGAATTTAAAATTAGAATAGCTTGATGTTAAAATCGCATTTTTGCATGGAGAGCTTGAAGAGAAAATCTACATGCATAAGCCCAAGGGCTTTGTTATTGATGGCAAGGAAGACCATTTTTGTTCGTTAAAGAAGTCCATATATGGTTTGGAACAGTTTCCTCGTCAGTGGTACAAGCGGTTTGAATCCTTTATGGTGACTAATGGGTATTTGAGAAGCAAGTATAACAATTGTGTATATCTCAATAAGCTTGTCGATGGATAATTCATTTATTTATTGTTGTATGTGAATGATATTCTCATTGCTTGTAAGAGTAAATCTGAGATTGCTAGCTTGAAAGCACTACTCAACAATGAATTTGAGATGAAAGATTTGGGTCCCAACTAAGAAGATTCTTAGTATAGAGATCAAAAGAGATAGAGGTACGAGTTTGTTATATTTGACATAAGAGAAGTACATTGAGAAAGTTTTGGAACTTTTTTGCATGAAGAATGTCAAACCTGTTAGTACTATTCTTCTTGCTCACTTCAGACTTTCAGCTATTTTGTCTCCATAGATAGATGAAGACAAAGAGTACATGTCATGTGCTCTTTATTCTAGTGCTGTTGAGAGTCTCATGTATTCCATGGTTTGCACCCATCTAGATATTGCGCAGGCTGTCAGTGTGGTAAGCAGGTATATGAGTAATCCCAGGAAGGAGCATTGGAGAGCTATTAAATGGATACTTTAATATCTTAGATGTGCTTCAGACGTATGTTTGAAGTTTAGAAGCCACAAGAGCAATGTTGTTAGTCATGTTGATTCAGACTTTGCAGGCAATCTTAATAAAATAAGATCTACTACAGGTTATGTTTTTGCATATGGTGGATATACAGTTAGTTGGAAGGCTACTCTACAACCAATTATTGATCTGTTGACTATAGAGGTGGGGTATATAGCTATAACAGAGGCTAATAAAGAATTCATTTAGTTGAGAGGGTTATTTAGTGGATTGTATTGGGTTCATGATGTTATTGTTGTCTATTGTGATAGTGAAAGTGCTATTCACTTGACTAAGGATCAGATGTTCCATGAGAGAACTGTTGGGATTTGTCAAAGAATTAAACAGATGAAGAAGTTCAATATCAGGTCTGGTTGTGCGTCGCGACCTCCAGCATGTCCCAGAAGATCAGCACCACCATGTGCATTATGGCTCAAGGTGTGTGCGCTGTGGCACGACCCACCCAAGCCACGGCATCCAGCATGGCAGTATGTTTGCCCCCTTCTGAGCCGTTGTATGCCCTATTCTGAGCCGCGACATGAAGGCACACCTGACACCAATTAAATTGGCACTTTGAGATAGTGTGTGTGACTTGGTTAAAACACATAGGATTAGTTAGACTCTTAGAGAGCCACAGATCTTTGGTTCTTGATATCTAAAGGTTGAGATTGATCTCAAAGATTGGATGAGGAAGTCATTGCTATATATAAAGGGTCTTCTAACAACAAGTGAGGACATCATCTCAAACACACGGGTAAGACATCATATGAGAGATCAAGTGTAAGAGTGCAAAGACACAAAACACAAGAGAGACTCATTGAAGAGAGGCTGGTTGTTTAGAGAGAGAGTAGTATAGATTGGGGATTCAAGGGCTTTGTAATTGGAATTTTCTTGGGGAAAATTCTAGGGAAACACTTAGTTCGTATCACTTTCTTTCTCTTTTCTTTCATTCTTCAAGAACAAGAGGGTTCTTGAAGAGGTGTTGTTGTAATTGTAAGAACTTTATTGATTTAGTGCAGAGAGCTCGGAGGAGCTCACGGGGACGTAGGCATATTGCCGAACCTCGATAATAATTGCTTGTATTCTTTCTTTGATTGTTTGATTTCTGTTCTGTCCAAATCATTGTGGATTTGGGGTGTTTGGAAAGATTCCAACCTGGGATTCCGCAAGAAGATGATTTTCTAACAGTGGTATCAGAGCTTGTACAGCTGGGTATCGGAGCAAGGCGACAAGAATCAAAGGTCAACTTCTTGGGAGATTCAAGAATGGTGCTGGGATCAAGATCTGATCGGATTCTTGAGGGTGATTCAAGAACGGTGCTGGGATCAAGATTTGATCGTGTTCTTGAGATTTAGAAGTTTGGAAAGCAATTGTGGGTGCTGCATAAATCTGGGATTTTCTCTGCAAGATGGGTTCAAACTTCATTGTTGAGAAGTTTGATGGAAAGGGAGACTTTGCCCTTTGGAAGTGGAAAATCAAGGCGGTTCTTATGCAACAAAAGGTGGACTTGGCGATTGGAGAAGATGACGATTTTCCAGCAAGTTTCACGGAGGTCCAGCGGAATGAGATGAAGAAAATGGCATACAACACCATCTTTCTACTCATGTCGGATAGTGTTACAAGGGAGTGCGGAGACTCGGAAGATCCAGTTGTCATTTGGAAGAAACTAGATGAACAACGAATCTTTACTTTTAAAATGGATCCTACTAAAGAGTTGCAAGATAATCTTGATATGTTTAACAAACTAGTTCAAGATTTGGCTAGTTATAGTATAACATTCCCGGATGAACAATTGGCTATTATGTTATTGAATTCTCTTCTTGATTATTTTGAAAGTTTGATTAATGCTATTGAATATATAAGAGATACACTAACCAAAGAAATTGTGATCAATGCTCTAAGGGCTCATGATTTCAAAGCCAAGATGAGAGAAGTATCAAGTGGGGAAGTACTATTCATTAGAGGAAGGCCAGCAACTCGGAATGGCAGTAGCATCCATGGCAACTACCAGGAGAAATCAAAGGGTAGATAGCAGAGCCATGGAAGATCGCATTCCAAACCGAAGTTTGGAGAAAATAGATGCTATTACTGCAATAAGGAGGGTCATTTCAAGAGAAATTGCAAGAAGATGATGAGTAATGGGAGAGTAAGAAGCCATACCAACAATGGAAAGGCTTCGGTTGCCAAGGCAGAACATCAAGATGATGTTCTCATTGTGTGCTCAAATGTGAGCAGGAGGCAAGGCAGCGAGAAATAGATCTTGGATTCTGGGTGCACTTATCACATGTGCCCTCACCAGGATTGGTTCAAGAATTTCAAGGAAACCAATGATGGAAAGGTTTTCTTGGGGAATGATACTGCTTGCCAAGTAAGAGGGATATGAGACATCCAATTGAGGATATTTGATAGAGTCACAAGGCTGTTGCGGAATGTGAGATATCTTCAGGAGTTAAGAAGAAATTTGATCTCATTGGGGCAGTTAGATTCTATAGGGTACACATACAAAGCAAAAGGAGGAAAGATCAAGGTAACCAAAGGATCTTTGATAGTGATCAAAGCAGCAATAAAGGATGGTCTCTATGAGATGATCGGAGACACGGACATCAAGGATCAAGCAGCAAGCTTGATGGCTGAGATGGATAAGGTAGCCCTTTAGCACAATCGCTTGGGACACATGAGCGAAAAGGGCCTGCAAGTTCTCAACAAGAACAGCCTACTTAATGATGACAAAGTAGAGAAAATTGATTTCTGCGAGTGTTGCGTTATTGGGAAACAACATCGGGTCAGCTTCAACACCAGAGTGCACAAGTCAAAGGGCATTTTTTACTATATTCATGTGGATCTTTGGGGACCAACAAGAACACCAACACAAGGAGGTAATCTTTACTTTCTTTCTTTAATTGACAATTATTCTAGAAAGGTTTGGGTTTATTTGCTTAAAAATAAATCAGATGCTTTGAATAACTTTGTGGTGTGGAAAAAGTTGCTGGAGACTTAACGGGTAAGGTAGTTAAGGTTTTACGAACCGATAATGGCTTACAATTTTTTAATAAGGATTTTGATAAATTCTATGAGTTAAATGGGATTCTAAGACATAGAACAGTTGTGAAAACCCCTCAGCAAAATGGAGTTGTTGAGAGGATGAATAGGACCCTTATGGAAAAGGTTAGGTGCATATTAATTGGTTATGGTTTACCAAAATGTTTTTGGGGGGAAGCTGTGTCTACTGCTACATATTTGGTTAATAGATCACCCTCTAGGGCTTTAGACCTTAAGACTCCCAAGGAGATGTGGAGTGGGAAACCCCCTGAGTTGAATAACCTTAGAACTTTTGGATGCGTTGCATTTGCATATCAAAAGGATGATAAACTTAGCCCTAGGTCTAAAAAATGTGTATTTCTAGGATATGGGGATGGGGTTAAGGGGTATAGGTTGTGGTCCTTAGAGAAAAAAGGGACTAAACTCATAATAAGTAGGGATGTCATTTTTAATGAATTTTTATTTCCCTATTTGGAGAAAACTAACCCTGCAGGGGAAAGTGGGCAAACCAGCTCGGTTCATGTGGAGCACAGCATCAAGGAAAATTCAGTTCAGGTAGAGTAAGGAAGACAAGAGGGTTCGGACCAGGTAGAGCCCATTGATGAAGGCCAAGCTCAAGACACTCAAGAGGAGGCTGAACTAGAAGGGGATGATGTAGCAAGTCAGAATAACTATCAACTCACAAGGGACTGGGAAATGAGGGTGGTCAGATCACCTTTGAGATATGATTTTGCGGATGCTAATGTAGCAGCTCTTTATTCAGAAAGAGAGGTTGAACCAAAAACTTACATAGATGCTATAGAATGTAAGGATTCGTCAAAATGGCAGCTAGCTATGGAGGAAGAAATAGATTCTTTGAGGAAGAACAACTCTTGGGAATTGGTGCCCAAACCAGAAAAACAGAGAGTTCTGGATTATAAATGGATTTACAAGATCAAAGAAGGGAACACTCCAGGGGATGAAGTCTGGTATAAGGCTAGGCTAGTGGCAAAGGGGTTCACACAAAGAGAAGGCATAGATTTCACCGAAATATTCTCACCGGTTGTGAAACACAAGACAATAAGGATAGTGTTTGCAATGGTGGTCCAATTTAATTGGGAAATCAAGCAAATGGATGTGAAGACAGCGTTCTTACATGGAAAGCTTGATGAGACCATCTATATGAGGCAACCCGAAGGCTATGAAGAAGGAAGGCAGGGAGATTTGGTGTGCCAATTAAAAAAATCTCTCTATGGCCTGAAGTAATCACCTCGGCAATGGAATAAGAGGTTCGATTCCTTCGTGACTAGCTTGGGTTTCATGAGGAGCTACTATGATTCGTGCTTGTACTACAAAGGTCATAAGGTGGAGAAAATGGTGAGTATCCTCGTCTATGTCGATGATATGTTGTTGGTTGGGAACAACAAAAAGAGGATAACAAGGTTAAAGTCTCAACTCAGTTTGGAGTTTGAGATGAAAGATCTTAGCAATGCACAGAAGATCCTTGGGATGAGTATAATCCGTGAAAGGAAGAGAAACAGATTAAAGATTTCTCAAACTTCCTATATAGAAAAGGTAATATCTAAGTTTTCTATGGAAGATAGCAAACCAGTGAAGGTTCCCCTTGCTAGTCATTTGAAGTTCTCCAGCAATCAATGTCCGAGATCGGATGAGGAGAAAAAGGAAATGAAAAAGGTCCCTTACTCTAATGCAGTTGGATCAGTCATGTTCATGATGGTAAGCACTAGACCCGACATTTCTCATGCAATGAGTGTTCTTAGCAGGTTTATAAGTACTCTCGGAAAGGAGTATTGGCTTGGGATGAAGTAGTTGCTGAGGTACTTGAAGGGAAGCTCAGATGTGCGGCTTGTTTACGAGAAGAGGGGTAAGTCCATCTGTCTTGAAGGTTATGCGGATTCGGACTACGGAGCAGACCAGGATAAAAGAAGATCGATTACCTCCTACTTCTTCAACTTAAATAGATGTTGTATAAGTTGGAAGGCTTAGTTACAGTCGGTGGTAGCACTCTCAACAACCGAGGCTGAGTACATAGCAGCAACAGAAGCCATCAAGGAGGCTATGTGGTGCAAAGTGTTGTTGGAAGAGTTGAAGATCCTGAAAGAGCAGGTTGTGGTGTATTCAGATAGCCAAAATGTGTTGCACTTATGTAAGAATCCGGTGTTCCATGAGTGGACTAAGCATATGGATGTTCGGTATTGTTCCATTCGGGAAAATGTTACGGAAGGATGCATTCATGTGGACAAAGTCACAATGGAAGAAAATCCTGCAGATTTAGGCACCAAAGTTCTACCTCTAAGCAAGTTCAATCATTGCCTTGGACTTCTTAGGATTGGAGTCGGTTGATTTGGTGACTCAAGTTGAGTTTGGATCCTGAGTTCTATGCACAATGGGCTTGGGTTTAATTGCTTAGACAAAGGTAGAGATTGTTGGGATTTGTCAAAGAATTAAACAGATGAAGAAGTTTAGTATCAGGTCTGGTTGTGCGTCACGGCCTCCAACATGTCCCAGAAGATCAGCACCACCATACACGCCGCGGCGCAAGGTGTGCAGGCTGTGGCACGGCCCTGTGCGCCGCGGCACAGCCCACCCAAGCTGCGGCCTCTAGCATGGCAGTATGTTTCCCCCTTCTGAGCCGCGACATGCCCTGTTCTGAGCCGAGGCACGAAGGTACACCTGACACCAATTAAGGGTCTTCTAACAAAAAGTGAGGACATCATCTCAAACACAAGGGTGAGACATCATATGCGAGATCAAGTGTAGGAGTGCAAAGACACAAAACACAAGAGAGACTCATTGAAGAGAAGATGGTTGTTTAGAGAGAGAGTAGTATAGATTGAGGATTCAAGGGCTTTGTAATTGGAATTTTCTTGGGGAAAATTCCAGGGAAACACTTAGTTCTTATCACTTTCTTTCTCTCTTCTTTCGTTCTTCAAGAACAAGAGGGTTCTTGAAGAGGTGTTGCTATAATTGTAAGAACTCTATTGATTTAGTGCAGAGAACTCAGAGGAGCTCATGGGGACATAGGCACATTGCCGAACCTTAATAACAATTTCTTGTGTTTTTTCTTTGATTGTTTGATTTATGTTCTGTCCAAATCATTGTGGATTTGGGGTGTTTGGAAAGATCACAACCTGGGATTCCGCAAGAAGGTGATTTTCCAACAAGAACAAAGCATATTGATTTTTGTTACCACTTTGTTCGAGACATAGTTGATAGTGGTGAAGTTGTTGTGAATAAAATTGGGACAATAGATAATCCAGCAGACATGTTGACTAAACCACTTCCAGTATCAAAGTTTGAGCATTGCTTGGACTTGACCGATGTTACTTACAATATTTGAATTATGCCCGGGTGGGGCATTTGTGGAGATGTGAAGAGTAATTTGTTATTTGTGGAAATTCAAGCCAATGTGGAGTTTTGTTAATTTGTGGATTTTAATTTTGGAGTAAAAGCGAGCTTATTCTTCTTTTAATTGCCACATTATCATGCAAAAGTAAAAATTGCATTAGGAAAAGTAAGAATTAAAGTGGCTGTTTTGGTGCTAGTAGGACAAGGAATACAAAATTAAATAGAAGAATGATTCTCTTTAACCTTGCCTATAAATATGTGCCTATATCTTTACTTTCAACAACAAAGAGAAAGACATAGCAGAGCAACAGAGAGAAAGCTACAACAAACAAAGCTGTAAACAAACAGATCCCGCTGAGTGATTGAAACTTCATTTTTTAGGCTATTGTATTTTCCCAATTAAATTCTTGGTAGCCTAAATTTGGGTGTATTGGGGATTTAGGCTTAGAGAGTTTTATCTCTCTTGATTTGTACTCAAATTTTGATTATAGTGGAATCTCTCACCATGGCCCATAGAGTAGGAGTTTTTGTTTCGAACCACGCACATTTTTTGTGTCCATTTATTTTTCTACTACTTTATTCCTAACAGAAGCTTTGTCTAGTTTATTCTGATTTTTAATCCACTTATTGTCTCTACTTTAATTATTGATTCCAATATGATCAATGACTTTGTTTGTTCATTTTTGTTTTAAACAAGTCTTTTGATTTTTTTTTCTAGATTTATATTTTCTATCCTTCAATTGCAAAATTGTTTGTTAAACATTTGAGAGAATTAAGCCCATTGTCCTTGGTAGGATATTGTTGTCCAACAAAATAAATATTGGGTTATTCATCTCACAAGTATATACAGTTTTCCTTTGAAATGTAATGCTTCTTAAATTATGTCTTTGAGTGGTTAAATTGCAATCATATGTGTTGAATACTAGTCTATGGTAGTTTTAATTTCTTTTAAAAGATAAACACTTTTCCATGAACATAAAGGGCTAAGTTTCGGCTTAGACGAGAGAGGTAGCTCTAATTCCTATTTGATCATGTTTATGTTCTTTGTAAATCTGGATTTAAGCTACTTTGTTTAAATCCAGAAGGAAGAATTGGTTTAAAAAGTTACCTAAAAGACGAATTTGAATTAAGCATAGTTGCTTAAATCTAACTTAAAAATGAACTCAAACAAGGCCTTTATCTTGTACCCAAATCTCTTCACCCATGATCTCTTGCAAAGCTAATAAAAAGGGACTTTAACCTTTTTTAAAGTCAAATAATGACTCCTTACTCGTCATCCCTACTTTGTACTTGAATAAAAAAAAAACCTGGTGTGGGAAATGTTCTCATATGTAAAAGAGCTCTCTTCGTGGAGCCCCTTTACTAATTGACAAAGAACAATCAAAGGCACGGTACCCAAAGAGATGAAATTGTTATTTGAAATGGTAAAAATATTTGAACCACGAATCTAGACCACTCAGTTAAAAAATAATAGACCACCAATATAAACACTCAAAAGTGTATTAGTTGAAGAAGAAGAAGAAGTATTATCTTATATTATTACAAAATGTATTATCAAAGTGATTGAATTAATTGTAACATTAGGGCTTATACTTTACAATAAAGAAAAACCAATTGTTGAATAGGTCGATTTAAGATGCTTGACGGTGAACAATGGCAACTGGAGATTGCAAAGTTATCAAGTTCCTCTACAATTTTTTGTCAAACAATTGAAGTACTCTATCTTATATACAAGGAAGATTTGCACTTTATTTGAAAATATTGAGAGATTGCAAAGTTATCAAGTTCCCCTATGGTTTTTTAACAAATAATTGAACTACTCTATCTTATATACAAGGAAGGGTTGAACCTGAGACCTCTAAGTTAGAAAAGTAAGTGACATACCAAGTTATTATCCTGTTACCCCTCAATGTTTTAAAAGTTTTGCAATTATATTTATTTATTATATTCAAAATGATCTAAACCATGAAACATTATTTCTTTTCCTTTTACCTAATCAAATAAAATATTATGAGAATAATAATCTAAATGTTACCACTTGTTATTCTTTATTTATACTATTTTTTATTTACATATGTTTTTTGTTTTTTATACTAAAATAACTAATATATAAAATCTCAAAATTTGGATTTTGTATATTAATTCAAATGAAATCTTTGAAAATTAGTAATCACTAAATTTAAAACTTTCAATTAACATTAACTATGATATGGTTGGGCTGGTTCAATCTCTCTATATGAATTAGCAGTTTTTGATCCCTTTTACCCCTTATATAAGGGAATATTTCTCGTCCAATAACATTGCGACACGTGGCAACCTCTAATGGTAAGATGGTAATTTCATAAGTCAACCAATCAATCGCCCACATCTGGCAGCAAAGGGTATAACGGTTTCCACAACAAGTGCCCTAATACCACTACAACACTCCAGCTTATGGATAGATTATTCCAGCCCATGGATAACTCTAAACTTATCTACAAGAGTTCTATTCTTATTATAACATTGAATCACTCTCCTAATAGGACTCTACTCCAAAACAGTATATAAAGAGGGCTCTCATAATCAAAAGGTAATTCAATTCTTGACTCACAACTCCTAATTTCACACAACTCTCTTTAGTTCTCCAAAAGCCATATACTAACTTAGGCATTGGAGAGTCAAGCCGGAGGCACAACGCCTCTGATCCACTGGTGACTTTAGGGTTTTTCCTTGTTTCATGTGCGCATGTACCATCTTCTGACCGTTCAGATGCTGAGTAGATTTTTGGCATCAACAAAGTAGCACCGTCGGTGGAAAACATCTTGAATTTGTTAAGAACTAAGAAGTCATATGTTACGATACTGCCTAAGAACACTACCAAGAACACCACTGGTACCAGTTTAGCAACTACCCGAGTCTACACTCGTAGCCAGCAAACCGGTTAGAACTTTCCTATTATTTCAAAAAATGCTACCTCTAATCAACACCATAGCGAACCATCTGATGCTCGGACCAAGCACGAGCAGTCCTCTCGGTCTAACCCATTAGACCTGAATGCCCGCAACCGTGCCAGTGATTCAAGAACAATTCTTGGAGTTCACTCGACTTGTTATAGGTTTGGCTACTAGACTCAGGGGGAAAACCCGTCCTCCTCCGCCATCGCCTCAACAAAGTCATCGGCCTACGAGCCAACACAATCTCAACAAGTCGACACAAAGTCATTCCACCACTAGGTCTTCTCCTCATCTTGAGTCGAAGTCCCGAGGCTACTCCATCTCCAATAACCACTCGACATTGATAGAAGGTTAGAGAAGATGGATAAAAAAATAGAAGAAGTATTCAAAGGCACAAACAGCAACGTCCTAGATGAATTCAACTCTCAGGATCCCCCTTTCATACAGGCCGTTCTGGATGCGCTTCTGACAAAACACTTTATGACTCCCATCATAAAGACGTATGACCACATTATAAATCCCATGGATCGTCTTCAAATATATAAGACAACTATAATGTTGCATTGCCATCCTGATCTCGTGATGTGCCGAACCTTTCCCCTAACTTTAGAAAAGACCACCAACACCTGATGTTTGCACCTCAAGCCAGCCAGTATTAGCTCCTTCCAAGATGTCAGAGAGTCTTTTCAGCATCATCTAGTGCAAGGAAGAGAAGGTTCAAGAATACATCTCGTTAACACCGTGGCCTAATAGATTCCTGATCTCGATCCCTCAATATAGACTCTAGCATTCAAGAATGGACTCAGATTGGGAACTTCCAACTCCAAGCTCACTAGGAACCCCCTAAGAATATGAATGATATCCTTGTTAGGGCTGAAAAGTACATGATTACGGAGGACGATCAGGCATTTAGAAGGAAAATAGAGGGAGGAATGGAAAAAAGAAAGAAAGACCCCAACAAATCGAAGGATAACTCGGCAAAGAATCCTCGCCAAGAGGGCAAGAACACCCGCATGTTTAAAAGTATCACCCTATTAAATGCCTTTAGACTAATATATTGATGAGTATTCAAAATTGAGATATTCTTTAATGGCCACAAGAAACCTCTCTACACTAGCTGATTACGCCCAAAGTATAACGCGGTTATTGTAGTACAGCTTTGGGGTGTCGATTCCACAGGGAAACAAGTTAATTACAAAAAAGGTGTAAACTTTAACACAAACAATAAAAGATTAAAAGGATAAAATCTGAGTTGTTTTGAGGAAAGGGTAATTTTGTAAATAAGTTTAAAATAAAAATGACAACAAGGTTCAGAGAATCCTCCCTAGGTTCGTTGCTCTAATCCTAACTTGATTCAGTTGTTTTTATCTCGATTGCAGGTTTCACATCCCAAACAGGCAATCGGAAAATATTCAATTAAAGCGCATTTATAAATCCTAATGTAATCGCTATGAATTATTCTTTACTTTCTAACACACATGACCTAACTTATAAATTATCAAGAGACGATGATATATCTAAAATGACGATACCGAAGCAATGGACAAATCTATAAAAGAGATCTACTGGACTCAATCACACCCAAACAGGTACACATAAGAAAAGCCTGACTGAACTTATATGGAAAAGAAGCATGCAACCACCGGAGTTATAATAAATCTACTAATTAAATTAAGAATAAAACATAACAATATTTAATGAAAATAATTCCAACTACAACCGAATCAAATAAAGGAAAATAAGAACAACTACACCTAGGGATTCATCCCTTCGCCTTGCTTGGAGACTAGCCGGCCATGGGGCTCATGCGTCCTCGAGTTGTCTCCAGCCTCCCGACGATCATCTCTCCCGACCTTCAAACTTTAAACTTCGGGTTCCTCCTAAAGGCCCTCTGGATTGCTCCTAAAGGCCCTCTGGATTCATCCCCGATTGGTTCCCAAAGCTAAAGTGGAGTGGGTCTTATATAGGCAAATACCAAGAGTGCAATGTGTTTTCCATCCGATGTGGGATGTGAGATATAGAAATATGTTTTCCAACCGATGTGAGATGTGGGATTTAAGCCCAAAATCACGCTGAAATCCCGCACGGCCTGACCTTTGTCTACTAAAACTGCCATAACTTTCTCTAGAAAAATCTGTTTGATGAACCGTAAAATTCTCCAGAAAATAGACTTCCGGAACTTTCTAAGCATATATGGCTCATCTCCTGATTCTTCTTGTATCAATACAATTTAATTTTCAAAGATGATTGATCTGTACGGGCAATTCTGGCAATTTAGTGAAACTCCTTTCCAGTGCGGGCAGCAGTTGTTGCTCTTTTAAGCCCTTCATCTTGTCCTTTCAGAAGCATTCCTTCACTCCAGTATGCCTCGAGTCTTTGTGCTTCAAGCAATGATAACTTTTCCTCCTCTTTTGAGCTTAAAGTACCTGAAAATGCACCGAAATAGATCAATGATCCAAGAATGATACTTTAGAGTTGTTAACGTATAAAAGTGCAATTAAAACCTAGATCAACCCTAAAATGCTAACAATTAAGTACTGATAAGATGCATTTTACGACTCTCATCACTAGCGAAAACAAAGACCGAAGTAGGTGGTGCCATTTTCACAAAGATTTTGGGCATGACATTAAAGAATGTCATACCCTCAAAAATTAAATTGAGTCCCTCATCCGCAGGGGGTATTTAAAGGAGTACACGGGGCCTCGCCCATCCCATGGAAATGAAGACCACCCCCAGCGTCCATATTAGCATCCTTCTAAAAAGTCGAATTGTGAAAAAATCATTCCCCCTAGACACAACCCCAGATGAAGCCCAAGGGAAAGTTGAAGAAGAGATGATCAAAAGGATTAACATCCCATGCCACTACAAAAACAAGAACCATCAAGACCATCTACAAGGGACCAACGGTAGGAGCAATCCTCACGTGCAAGGAAAGCCTACACTCAATTAGTAGCATCAGTTAGTGGACCTCATAAACGGATTAAAATAGACCAAGAACCCCAGTATTTGTTGAAGGAAACATATTCCTTTCATTCACTACAGGAATGGCTCCACAGCTCAAAACTGTAATGACCACTTTCTTGGTGGTCAAACATCTGTCTTTTTACAACATGATCCTCGAAAGGCCGAATATGAATGAGATGAAGGCAGTAGTCTCGATCTATCACTTAAAAATGAAAGTCTCTACTAACCATGGTGTTTGGAAAGACCGAGAAAACCAACAGGCATCCCGATCATATTATCTTAATTCCATTAAGGGACATATGAAATCTAAAGCCTTGATTTTGGAAAGTGAGGATTTATGAGATGAATTTAAAACTCCATGGGGCCAACCTAAGGAGGAATTTAAAACTTTACAAATCGGATCTAACCTTCCCGAGTACCTTAAAAAGTCGTTAATTTCTTTCCTGAGGAAGAATTAGGACCTATTTGCATGGTTGGCCTCCGAAATTCTAGGGATTGACCCATAGGTCATCGTCCACAAATTGAACATAGATCTAAACTACAAGCCTATCGTTCAAAAAAAGAGACAAAAGATAGGACCCTGGGATTCTACTCCTCGATCAAAATAAATAAAGAACTCCGAGCTTAGAGCCTCGAGCTCTCCTTATCCTTGGAGTCATTGCAAGCTACACTATGAGTTTAGAGCCTTGAGCTTTTTTTATCATCAGAGTCATTTCAAGCTACACTCTGAGCTTAGAGCCCCAACCTCTTCTTATCCTCGGAGTCATTTCAAGCTACACTCCAAATTTAGAGCCCTGAGCTCTTCCTATCCTCGGAGTCATTTTAAGTTATACTCCGAGCTTAGAGCCTTGAGCTCTTCCTATCCTTAGAGTCAGTTCAAGTTGCACTCTGAGCCTAAAGCCCTAAGCTTTTTCCACCATCGGAAGCCTTTACGACTCCTTTCACTAAGTCTCTAACCATTTTCTCCTCTAGACCACTAAGAGATGGACGTTGACTCTTTTTTATAAAAAAAAAAGTGAGATCCCACACCCACTGTAATACCCATATTCATAAAGAAAGGGTAAAAAATAATTTAATAAATATGACATGGAGTTAAAATTATATATATATATATATATATATATATATATATGTAAAAGATTTAATTTTTATAAAACAATTTAAAAAAATATTTGGCGTTCAAACAAAGGCAAAAGAAAAAGAAAAATGAAAAAAGAAGAAGAAGAAAAATGTCTTGTTGCCAAAAGAGAAGTGTAATGCTGCATGTAAGGCAGCATTACAAAACTGTGGCAAGCATTGGGGAGGGGAGGTGCTGAGTAGTGTTTTTAAAGTTTTGCATATATATATAACTTTAGTTTTTTTTATTAATTACTTACCAAATCATGTTTGGTTTTCCTTCAACTATGATTCAAATTACTCTTTTTCTTTAAACACTTGGGGACTGAAAGAAATGTTGAAAAATTAAAATTTTCAAGGAGTTTATAGGAGAATTTTATAGAGAGTCACGAGAAGCTCTAAGAAAAATAGAAGGTAATAACGTAAAGTTTATATTTGAAATTTTAGCATACATGAAATTTCTTGAAATTCAAAGTGGGTGGAAAAATTGAAGAATAAATTAGAAATTTAATATAAATATTATATCAGGTGTTGACGATCAGAAACCAGGGGAAATTGTTGAGAAAAGTAGGAAAGGCAATGAGGTGATCCATAGGTAGCTCTAAGGGCTACGTGGTGAGTTAGATTTACTTTAAGTAATCAAGATAAATATGAAATATAGAGTGATAATATTAGAATAAATTATTAACTTATGCTTTGGTGGTAGATAAAAAATTGGTTGATGGGTATGATAAGAATAATGGATGTGTAGAAAATTATTATATAAGAAGTAATATTATTAGAATAATGAGTCGATCTAATATTAAAGGTGATAAATGAAATTCTTGACAAGCTATGGTTGATGATTTGATATGATTAATGAAAAGAAGAATTTTGTGGAATTTTTCAAATAATAATTTGAGAAAAATCAGGATAGCTAGTTTAAATGTCTGAATACATGCTTGTTTTTATTTTATTATTCATATGCATGAAAAAAAAAACCGGGAGGGCAATCGGTCTAAATGAAAATAAAAGAAGCAAGAAGGCAGCCGGTCTAAATGAAAATAAAAGAACCGGGAATGTAGTTGGTCTAAATGAGAATGAAAGAACTGGGAAGGTAGCCGGTCTAAGATAAAAAATGTTGACATGTGGGAATACATTCCCAATAATAATAACATTTAACTTCAGGCATTGCATTTGCTTTAAATATTGATTGTTATTGCTTGATATGTTAAAGTGTTATTTATGATTGTAAATCTATTGATAGAGGAATGAGTCTCACAGCGAGACAAATATGCTAAGGAAGAAATATGGAAATATGTTTGATGAGTAACTTAAGAAGAGATTGTATAATAAGGGAATTATGAAATTGAGTAGTGATTACAAATATTGTTATTGAATTATTTGAGGAAAAAGATGAATGAATATAGGAAGATTTTTTAGAAGTAATTGAATTATAAGATGTAACTGGGAGTATAAAATTGAATACTTCTAGTAAATTTAATTCACTGAGCTTATGAAGCTCACTCTTAATTGTTCAATGATTTCAGGTAGCAGACAGGACAGATAGTTTGGTGAGTTGAGATTCAGAAAAAGTCATTATCTGTAAGCCACGTGCGTGTCCACATCCTCAGACTAATGAGAAAATAAAATAAAATTTTATTTGTAAATATTCATGCATATTACATTGTATAAAATGTTTAAGTCAAGATCATAATGATGTATCTCCCTTGTTGAGGATAAAGGATTGATGTATAAAAATTTGTTGGTAATATTTTTATTGTTGCATATATGTGTCGTGCTGGAATTTTCAAAATGTAACAATAATGTCTCGGGGGTGGCCAACCCAGGATGGGTTGTTACAATTTTGGTATCAGAGCATTAGTTTTTATGATTCTGTAGATTACATGAGAACTTAAAGAAGTTGAAGATCTAAATAAATTATATTTTACAATCTGAGGATGACACATGGACGTGCTAGAGCTAGAGGCAGAATTCGAAATCAGAGGGGACATGGTAGACCCCTAATATTTAGAATAACTGAAGCAGAGGGGGAAGTTGAGTCTGTGGATCCTGCTGTTGTGCAATAATATACCTAAATAAATGAGTAAATAATCGCACTTGTTTTACTTGCAAGTGCACAAGGTCAATAGTGTAGCATAGTGTGCGAATGCAAGATCATCTCCACAGGGATTGGTAAAGTTCGATTTAGAATTATAATTGCAATGTAAAAAGATAGAAATAATAAACTGAAGGGTGATTTGATAATAATAAAGACATAGGGCTTTGATATCCACCACTAGTCATACATTCCCGATTTTGTATAAAGTATCAGTGCTCTAGCCATATTATGTGTACCTACTGGTTGCCAACCTAAGGGCATGGTATCTACTCCTTAAGCTATTGATTTCCCTAAGCAACGAGTTAGGCATGGTATCTACTCTAACTCTTTTCTTCCTTAAGGGATTCAGCATGGTATCTGCTTGAGTTGTTCCTTAAGAAAGCATAGGTACTGTGGAAATCGACAACCACATGAGACCTAGGGCATGGTATCTACTCTCGGTTTCCCATGTTGATTAACCCGGGTATCCGGATAAGATGGTCCCTTGTTACTAATGTTAGACCCAGGACTCGGTCATCCAAATTGATCTAACTAACCTATCCATACCACATGCATACGTTGGCCTTACACATACATATGAGGAATGTAAATAAGCACAGGTGTTAATCAAGTTAAGTAACATAATAAGCTATGCAAAGATTTAATCAATGAATAAAAATATGGGAATGCATAACTAGGGCTTCAATCGAGCCCTATAAGAGAGTTAGTTACACATACTAACTGAAGTAAACATAATTAAACAAAACATAAGGGAGAAGAATAAACCCGAGAGAAGAGGCGTCAATTCTCTCCCAAGCTCTCCACTCAAAGTAAAAGAAAAGAGAAAAGTGTTTACTATCTAAGGTGTGTTTTTGTGTGTGAGTTACAATTGTATTTATAGGTCTTTGAGAAGTCCTAATAGACTCATGAGTTTCTAAACTTTCCTAAAACACAAAACTCCTTTATTTCCAAAATAGAGTTATTTCCAAAATAGGGTTATTTCCAAAATAGGGTTCTGCAATTTACTATTCACGCCTGTACATTTGCGCTCGATCGCATGTGTCCTTGCGCTCGATCACAATGTGCGCTCGATCCTACAAGTGTGCGCACGATTGTATGTGCGCTCGATCGCATTTCATGTGCGCTCGATCGCACTTTGTCCAGAAAGTGCTCCAGGGCTTCTAGATTTCTTCCTTAAAGTGCCAAAACTGCTTCTTTTTCTCCAAGACCCTATAAAAACATGTAAAACACACAAATGGAGTAAAAGATACCAAATTAACATAATAAAGGATCTAACAAGTGTAAATAAGGGGGCTTAAATATGTATATTTAAGCGTCTATCACACCCCCAAACTTACATATTGCTAGTCCCTTAGCAATACTAAATTAAAAACTAAAACAGAAATATAGATAAATCCAATGTTCACAGTGTCTATAAAAAATCTAGATTTTACACAAAACAATGATGCACATTCATGAGCAAGCTTAACAAGTGTAAACATATATCTGCACTGAATAAGAGTTTTGAACGTAAATCATATTCACTAGGTATTTTAAGATATCACAAGTTTGACTTTGGTGTGTGGTGACTAGCACATAAAAGATTAAGTTTCCAAGATATTCAAATGGGTAGTGTTCCGATGACTCAAGATTCACCAAACTTCCTATTAGAGTCAACAAATATGGCATAGTATTTTATTTGCGAGATTTTTGCCAGGTTAGTTCCCTTAAGCTTTCTTGTTGACTCGTGTAACGAGTGTTTAGCCAATGACTCCCAAACCAGATGGTTTTAGGGCATTAGGTGTAAAGACACCCCTAAGGACTTACTGGCTCGAGTCAACAAGGCTACGAAACTAACTGATTTTTATGCTACCATTTAGAATTTTCCACCTTTTGACGTGACACTCAATGCTTACTGAGGCAAGAGGGCCAGTTACACAGCGAAAAATTCCTTTTTAATGATCACTTAAGATTTTCCACCTTTTGACGTGACACTCAATGCTTACTGAGGCAAGAGGGCCAGTTACTCAGCGGAATATTTGTTTTTATTGATCATTAGGAGCATTTTTTTCTTTTTTTTTTGAGCATGAATCAATCTTTTCTATTTTTATATGCCAAAATGTCAATCTAATAGGTCATCTAGTTCACAGTCAAGCAAAAGAAACATACCAATCCAAATAACATGTCATACCCCACACAACTATGTGCTAATGTGCTCGTGATAGTTCAAGTTAAACTTGTGAATTCTTAAATGCCAAAAGGGCAGTGATCTAGGTTCAAAACTTGTTTGTTGACCTATATGTTCAAAGTGTTAAGCTCACTGATGAAGACAAATCATAACTTTTTTTTAGATCATAAAAATTTTATTGGACATAGTGAACAAGCATTTATTTATGAAAATAATAACAAAACAACAAAAAAAAATGTGGGACATAGTGAGTGTGTGAATGTGTCCCCATACCCCCAAACTTAAATTGCACATTGTCCCCAATGTGTGAATAGCATGGAAGGAGCTGACCTGAGAGATGGAGAACTGATGGCTGACATGGCTCGTAGCACACCCCCAAACTTCAACTTGATGCACTCACGTTGTCCTCGAAAAAAAAAAAGAAAAACAGACATAAAATGGAAAACAAGTAATAAACAACAATAGAAAAGTAAAGTATGAAATACTAATAATAAACTATGAAAAGGATATGTTTTGGGGTGCCTCCCATGAGCGCTAAGTTTAACGTCTTCAGCCAGACGTGGTACCCTCTCACTGCTAGTCTCCAAGTGGTGCAGTCGAGAAGGAACCGAGTGCAGGAGGTGGAGGTTGACAGTTTAGGCATCATGGCAAGTTGCTGTCCAATGTGCGCTCGATCGCACTGTGAAGTGCGCTCGATCGCACTTGTGGTAGAGAGTGCGTACTCAGGGGTCTTACTGCCACTGACCTCAATAGAGGCACTTGAGCTACACGTTTATCAAAGTCTGAACTGCTCAAATGCTCTCTATAGTAGCTTCATCATTTAGTCTTTTGGCAAATAGTACTTAAAATTCACTGCATGTGGCTTAGGTGCTCTGGCTGCTGTTGCATACTGAATAATTTGGGGTGTTAAATCTTCATCCCTTGGTTGCACTATAATTTCTGAGTGTGGTGTGACTTTGTGTCCATGTACTGTGAAGGTCTGATTTCTTGCAGGCAACTGCTGCAATTCTAAGTTTGGTGCCTGGACAATAGATGAGAGAAAAGTAGTATTAGGATGCTCAAGATTTTCAAACGGAGGAGTGAACTTACTTGGATACTTTGGAGAGGCTTCAAGGAGGTGCACGGCTTCAAAAATGTCATCATAGACAGTTTCTAATGCTGGCTCAATATCAAGTCATGTGAAGCTATGGGTGAGGGCGGCCTCCAATGGATCAATGTGATAGACCTGAAAAGCTTGCTTGATAGCACTTTGCAAAATAAATTCATTAAAACATTCATCATCATTATCATCTTGGGGTAATTTCATTGCATCAAATATCTTAAATTCTATTGTCTCACCATTTACCGTCATACTTACAATACCCTTTTTTACATTAATTATTGTATCAGCCGTCCTCATGAAGGGTCTTCCTAAGATGATGGGCAGAGGTAATGGCATAGAGCATTCTTCCATATCTAACACAATGAAGTCAGCAGGCAAAATAAACTCTTCTACCTTTACCAATACATCTTCAAGTATACCTCTAGGTCTTTTGATGCTTCTATCTGCCAATTGCAAAGTGATAGAGGTTGGTTGAAGCTCCCCCAAATCTAGCTTTTCAACTACTGTGTATGGTAGCAAATTGACACTTGCTCCTAAATCTAGTAATGCTTTCTCAAACAACTGATCACCTATCCTACAGGGAACAGTAAAACTACCCGGATCTTTTAGTTTTGGTGGTAGTTTTCTTAACAAAATCGCACTTACCTCTTCAGTTAGAGCCACTGTTTCATGTTCTTGAAACTTTCTTTTATTAGTGCAACAATCTTTTAAAAATTTAGCATAGGAAGGGATTTGTTTAATTGCATCTAATAAGGGAATGTTAATTTCTACTTTTCTCAAAGTTTCAAAGATATCAAACAATTTATCTTTCTTTGGTGTTACTAACCTTTGAGGGAAGGGTGGTGCATTCCACTTTTCTACTTCACTTACCTTGGATGTGGATGGCTTAGCTTGAGATGCTTGAGCTGGCTCATTAACTCCTATGATCTTCCCATTCCGGAGAGTTGTAACGGCTTTTAGCTGTTGATGTCCTCTTGGATTTGGTTGTGTTTGTGCAGGAAGTTCTCCTTGCTGTCTTCCACTTAACTCCTTAGCCATTTGCCCCATTTGTACTTCCAGCCTTTGGATGGTTTGCTCATGCTTTTCAATTGTTTGTCTTTGCTGATCTTGTGAAGTTATCAATGTTGCCATTAGTTGTTGTTGCTGAGTGGCCAATTGTTTTACAAGACTTTCTAGATCATTCTTCTTGGGTTCTGGAACTGGTTGGGCTGCTTTATGACAGTTTCCTTGTTGCCCTTGAAGGTTCAAGTTGCTTTGATTGTTGCTCCATGAAAGGTTGGGGTGGTTCCGCCATTCAGGGTTGTATGTATTTGCATATGCATTGTTCGATCCCACATAGTTCACTTGCTCGGGATCTGTAGATGAATACAAATGACAGGTCTCAGTAGTGTGATCAAATTTAGAACATAATGCACATACCTTGCGTTGTGTGACTTGTGGAATTGGTGAGGTGTTCTGAGCAGTCATGGCTTTTACAAGCATATCTAGTTTCCTCTCCATTCCATCTATCTGAGTTGGAATTCCACCGAGTAAGTTAACTTCATACATGCCCTTGCTCTTTACTCCTTGTCTCCCTCTCGAGGAGAATTGCTGGGTGTGCTCACTTAAAGTCTCAAACAGCTCCATGGCTTCTTCACTAGTCTTCTCCATCAGCATACCTCCACAACCGGAATCCACTATACTTTGATTTATGCCACTCAAACCTTCATAGAAAGCCAGGACCAGCTCATCTTGAGGTAAGTTGTGATGTGGACATTTGAGTAGCAGCTCATTAAAGTGTCCCCATGCCTCGAAAAAAAAGTTACCATCCCTCTGTTGGAATGATTGAATCTCCTTCCTAATCTGCCTTGTCTTTTGGGCTGGAAAAAATTAGGAACATCGATCAAAATTCTCGGAGGTGCAAGTGTGGATCTTCGTTGATATGCGATGCATGATGGTTGATCGATGTTCCGAGGGATGAAGGATTGCTTCATTGGAACTCGTGCAGGTGGTTGCTGGTTTTCGAGCTGTTCCGCCATTTGTGTTTTGTTCTCGACTTCTCCTTTGTTCTCCTCAAAGTTGTCCCTAAGCCTTTGTCGGATGGTCCGTTCAAGCTCGGGATCGAGGGAAAAGAATTCCGAATGTCGGGATCGAAGTCCGTGCATAAAGCAGAAAAACCAGTTTTAGTGCAGCAATGCAACTCTGTTGCTCGGGTACTCTCTGCCCTAAATGCGCTCGATCGCACAGGAGCTTGCGATCGATCGCAAATTCCACAGAAAGTGCAAGTAGGGTTTCGTGAAATACCTGAAAGATAAAACAACTTTATTTAAGTTTTGATAAAAAATGGTAAAAATAAAATAATAGCAATGATAAAATGAAAGTAATCCTAAAAGGAACTTTTAGCGCAATCCCCGGCAACGGCGCCAAAAACTTGTTGTGCGATAATATACCTAAATAAATGGGTAAATAATCGCACTTGTTTTACTTGCAAGTGCACAAGGTCAATAGTGTAGCATAGTGTGCGAATGCAAGATCATCTCCACAGGGATTGGTAAAGTTCGATTTAGAATTATAATTGCAATGTAAAAAGGTAGAAATAATAAACTGAAGGGTGATTTGATAATAATAAAGACATAGGGCTTTGATATCCACCACTAGTCATACATTCCCGATTTTGTATAAAGTATCAGTGCTCTAGCCATATTATGTGTACCTACTGGTTGCCAACCTAAGGGCATGGTATCTACTCCTTAAGCTATTGATTTCTCTAAGCAATGAGTTAGGCATGGTATCTACTCTAACTCTTTTCTTCCTTAAGGGATTCAGCATGGTATCTGCTTGAGTTGTTCCTTAAGAAAGCATAGGTACTGTGGAAATCGACAACCACATGAGACCTAGGGCATGGTATCTACTCCCGGTTTCCCATGTTGATTAACCCGGGTATCCGGATAAGATGGTCCCTTGTTACTAATGTTAGACCTAGGACTCGGTCATCCAAATTGATCTAACTAACCTATCCATACCACATGCATACGTTGGCCTTACACATACATATGAGGAATGTAAATAAGCACAGGTGTTAATCAAGTTAAGTAACATAATAAGCTATGCAAAGATTTAATCAATGAATAAAAATATGGGAATGCATAACTAGGGCTTCAATCGAGCCCTATAAGAGAGTTAGTTACACATACTAACTGAAGTAAACATAATTAAACAAAACATAAGGGAGAAGAATAAACCCGAGAGAAGAGGCGTCAATTCTCTCCCAAGCTCTCCACTCAAAGTAAAAAAAAAGAGAAAAGTGTTTACTATCTAAGGTGTGTTTTTGTGTGTGAGTTACAAGTGTATTTATAGGTCTTTAAGAAGTCCTAATAGACTCATGAGTTTCTAAACTTTCCTAAAACACAAAACTCCTTTATTTCCAAAATAGAGTTATTTCCAAAATAGGGTTATTTCCAAAATAGGGTTCTGCAGTTTACTATTCACGCCTGTACATTTGCGCTCGATCGCATGTGTCCTTGCGCTCGATCGCAGTGTGCGCTCGATCCTACAAGTGTGCGCACGATTGTATGTGCGCTCGATCGCATTTCATGTGCGCTCGATCGCACTTTGTCCAGAAAGTGCTCCAGGGCTTCTAGATTTCTTCCTTAAAGTGCCAAAACTGCTTCTTTTTCTCCAAGACCCTATAAAAACATGTAAAACACACAAATGGAGTAAAAGATACCAAATTAACATAATAAAGGATCTAACAAGTGTAAATAAGGGGGCTTAAATATGTATATTTAAGCGTCTATCACCTGCGAGGGAACATATTGATAGTGCAGCTAGTACTAGTAGAGCTGGGAGAGAATATGAGGTTAGGAAGGATGAATTGAGAGAAACTCTTAATCGTGCTATAGAAAGGATGAATGCTGCTGAAGAAATGGCTGATACTCTGTAGAGGAGATTAAAGGAAAGGGTTAGAGTATAACCTAATATGGTGAGACAAGAGGTTTATAAGTGAAAAGGTGTGTTTGCACGTGAGGTGCAAGGAGATTAGTTTGTTAGATTTCTTAAGTTTAAACCTGAGTCTTTAAGCGGATTTGTAAATCCTGTGGAAGCTGAGCAATGGATTAGACATGTTGAGAAATATTTTAAAGTCTTACCAGTGACAGATAGACAAAAGGTTGTTTTTGCTTCATTTGTGCTGGAAGGTAAGGCTTCAAAATAGTGTGAAGATATTCTGCCTAGGGTGAGTACACAGGTGGAACAACCTTTAACTTGGAGTAAGTTTAAGGATAAGTTCTTTAAGAAATACTTTCTAGATACATTTCGAACCCAGCAGGAGAGAGATTTTATTCACTTAAGGCAGAGTACCTTATCTGTGGCAGAGTATGATATTAGATTTATAGCTCTGTCAAGGTTCTTACCTGAGTTAGTGAATACGGAGGAGAGGAAATATAAACGATTTTTAGACGGGTTACACTACAAAATTCGATCTAAACTCTCTTATATGGGCATAGGGAATTATGCTATACTGGTGGATAAAACATTACAAATTGAGAAGGATTTGATGGAGTTTAAACATAGAAGAGATTGGCTGAAGAGATCTAGATTTGAGGGACCTAGAGGTGGTAGCAATATGGGTGTACAGGGCGGGAGACCACCCTAGAGGAGGCATTCCTTGTTACAAGGAACTGTAGTGTAGAGTTAGAGGTAAGCAGGATTTGTTGCTTCTATAGCTCAAAGTAATACCAGTGGGACCCCTAGATTTGGGTGACAGGCTATGGGAATTAGAAGTTATGGTAGAGGAGTAAATATGTCACCAAGAGGAAGTGGTAATCTGATGCATGATCAAGAGTCAAGGATTTCCTTTAGATGTAATCAGATAGGGCATCTGTCTCAAAATTTCCCTACGCAGATATGTTTTGTATATGGTGAGAGAGGACATGTTGCTGTAGATTGTCCAATGGGAAAATATGCTGACGTAGGTGTTGGAAGTGTTGGGAGAAGACCGGTGGAGAGAGGTGGTGGATCAGGGAGTGTGCGAGGCAGAGGTCGAGGATCAATAGCTGAGAGAGGATGTGGCAGCTAGTTTCAGTCTAGAGACAGCAGAGTTTATGCATTGGCCCAACAGGATGCACAGACCACTCCTAATGTTATTATGGGTATGACATCTATCCTTGGTAGGCTTGCTAGATTATTGATTGATCTTGATGTAACCCATTCTTTTGCATTTAATATTTATATGAAATCTATTGATGCTAGTGCTAGTTCTTTGATGCATGCGATTATTGTTAAGGTTCTTACTGGAGATAGGGTTATTATTAGGACAATTTATCGAGGTTGTGTGATTAATATTGCTGATAGAGAATTTGAAGTTGATTTATTACCCTTAGATATAACAGATTTTGATTTAATTCTGGGGATGAATTGGTTATCTGCATATCATGCTTGGGTAGATTGTTTTAGGAAAAATGTGGTGTTCAAGATACCCGGACATTAGGAGTTGAATTTTCAGGGAGAACGTAAGATACTTGCTAACTGTTTTATTTCTGCCTTAACTGCTAGTAAATAGTTAAAGAAGGGTTGTGAGGGGTATTTGGCATATGTGGTGGATTCTAGCAAAGAAAGTAGAAAGTTAGAAGAAATCTTGGTAATGAAAGATTTTCTGACGTATTCCCTGAGGAGTTGTCTGGTTTGCCTCCCAATAGGGAGATTGAGTTTTCTATTAAAGTGATTCCTAGATCAACACCCATATCTATAGCACTTTATAGAATGACACCAGCTGAATTGAGAGAGTTGAAAGTTGAGCTTTAGGAGTTACTAGATAAACAATTTATTCGACCTAGTATGTCACCTTGGGGAGCCCCTGTGTTGTTTGTCAAGAAGAATGATGAGACAATAATGTTGTGTATTGATTATAGACAGTTGAATAAGATCACCATCAAGAATAAATATCCTTTGCCCAGGATAGATGATTTATTCGAGCAGTTCCAAGGAGCTATGGTGGTTTCTAAGATACACCTGAGATCGGGTTATCATCAATTGAGGATAAATGAGGGAACGTGCCTAAGACTGCTTTTAGGACACGTTATGACCATCATGAGTTCCTGGTGATTCCATTTGGGTTGACTAATGCTCCTGCAGCATTTATAGATATAATGAATCGGGTGTTTAAATCATTCTTGGACAGATTTATAATTGTGTTTATTGATGATACTCTAGTATATTCCAAGAATGAAAGGAGCATATGCAACATTTAGAGATAGTGTTGAAAATCCTGAGGGGAGAGAAATTATATGCTAAGTTCTCTAAGTGTGAGTTTTGGCTGAGTGAAATATCTTTCTTAGGGCATGTTGTGTCCAGAGAGGGAATAGCAGTTGACCCATAGAAAGTAGAAGCAGCGTTGAATTGGGAAAGACCCACGAATGTAACTGAAATTAGAAGATTTTTGGGGTTGGCTGGTTATTATAAAGATTTATCAAAAAAAATTCAGAATGAAATTAGAAGCTTTTTGGGGTTGGGGTTGGCAAAGGGTGACGTTATAATAGTTTAGAATGAGATGAATGAAAAGATGAAGGGTAACTCTTAAACCAGCTTTCATAAAATGGGTGTACACACAAACATCTTAAGAGGGATCCTCATGAGGATGATCGGATGCCCTTTCTCCTACACCAGTGTTCCTAAGGGAGTATTCGACAAGGATTCTATACTTTCTCCCTCCAAACTAGAATTTGCCAAGGTGTTCGGTATTCTTTCCGCCCTAAATTCAATATTCCTAGAACCTTCGTCCATTTCATCCTAAGTTGGCATTCAGGGTAGGCTCATCTTCAGCCTTACAACTATGATCTACTACTACTCGCTCGACGTGAGATTCAGTAGAGGAGCTATTCTCCTCAGCCTCAGAAGAATCAAAACTATGACCAGTGAGAGACATCTTCTAAATAAAGGAAGAAAGGAATGACTCACCTCTAGAAAGAAAGAGGACCGAATTAGAAAGACTCAGATAACCGAGGGTTCTCACTCTAAACTCCGAGGGTTCTCTCTAAAGAAGACTTTAGTAAGAAAATTTGAAAGTGATTTGAAAATAAGTGAAAACCTCCATCTTTTTATAGCTCAGTGGACGGCCTAGATCATTTCAAAATGAAGGGCTAGAATCATAATGTTTCATTTTTCGAGGAAACCTCTCGGTTACAGAGAAGTACAACAATCTGAAGCACCATTCCCTAAATCTTTTAGAACTTCCATCCGTGCACCCACTTAGTTGGCCTTCAAACAAACTACATGAGCTTTGATCAATTTAACAACAACTAGGGCCAGCTCATTAAAAAATTATTAGAATCAGCCTATCGATGGGCCCTTCTCTTTATGGGCTAAACACCCACAACTTGAAAATCACCAAGTAACTTTCAAGGTGTCACCCAAACATTTACAACAAATTTTCTTACACTAGAAAATCTCTACCCGAGTATTTCAACCCAAAACACTCAATGAGTTCTCATAAATTCACCCAAGAGTTATACAAACTCTTTTTACAATCAATAGATTATAGAAGTTGTGATACAACTCGAAACATATATTCTAAATTCAGGGCTCAAAACTTGAAGAATGCTCTTAATTACTCTTTAATGCTTTTAATTCATGCATTCAATTGAGTAGGAGACTTTTATTTATAGCCTATGGGAGCTTTAATGCATTTAATGCAAAGTTCTCGATGTTAGCATGTTTAAAAAATCTGACCATTAGGCTTGGGAATCAACTCTTTTCCCCTATAAGTTGACTCTCAGATTAGGGAGTCGACTCTCAAGGACTGAAAGTCTCTATCTCAGAGAGCTTCACTAGGAGTTGACTCTCAGCTCTTATACTTTAATTTTTGGTTAAAAAATACTTCAAAACTTGATTTTAAAACACAGAAGTTTATCAAATGCTTTTACATATTAAAACAACCTTAATTTAATATCAATTAAAGCATAATATGGATTGAGCCCTAAGAATTGAATACTTACATTCAATAAGACTACTAGAAACTCTGACTTCTTTAAGACTACCTCCTAATCCTTCAATCTCATATTATGAAGATCCTTATGTCAAAGGACACCTTGATTTATTAAGGATGGATTTTCAAGCTTTATAAACCATTCTTAATAAACTCATTTGCATGTAATAAGGAGTTTTATTATCATATTAAAATTAAATTTGATACTGTCGCAACTCTCATGGACCTGGATCATTGGTTGGAGATGTGATGTAGGGTCAGGATCACTCTATGGATTTGGTAGATTTTACCCTTAAACCTATGATAGCGAGTTTTATCATTTTACCACTGTGTAATGAAATGACTATTTTGGCTTTGGAGATACCACGTGTCATCTCATGATTAAAAGGTGGATTTTTTCCCATAACGAAAGCCGCCCACTTTTTTGAGGTATCATATAGCTCAAAGAAGTAGCTTCAACTTCATGCACTCCCATCCTCGGGCATTTGTTCAGACTTAGTGGTCTAGTTTTTCATGGACCTTGGTCTTCTATATCAACCCTTTTTTACTATAGGTTCTTCTACCTGGAATCAACGATGTGACTTTGTCAACATTTTTCTTCTATTGTGTGCTTTAACATATGTTCTTGATCCACAGCCAAAAAATTGAGTTTTTGGTGGACCGGAAGCTTGGGGCTTTAGGGCTCGAGTTTTTACTTTTCTTTATTTATTTTCTTGTTCTTTAGACTTTTCTGGTTATTTTGGTCCAAAAATTATGAAAATTAGAGTTCTAACTTTTCTATGAGAGGTGGACTAGGTTTTCAGTTGAAAACCTCACATCTTAATATAAGGGTATTTTAGTTCTTCGAAGTGCATTCGATCATTCATCTCATGCATATATTTTCATTTGTAATATATACTTCTAAACAAACTTTGGTGGTAGAATTATAGTGTATTTTTTTAAAGTGATAGATATTGCATGATTAGAAAAAAAATATTAATTATAATGGAATGATAATAAGAAAATGAAATGGTAAATAAAGTATATATTTATACATATATAAAAGGGGGGTTGAATTTTATATTTTGATGAAAAAAAGACAAATTGGGAGTCAAACACGTGCATCGAACATACACACCCTTAACCACAAAGCCAAGTTGTTTCTTGTTCCAATTTGATTTAAATAATATTATCTTAAATTGGTAAGCCTAATAAAAGAAATAAAAAATAAAATGCTCAGAACTATACAAAACTAATTTGGTTTTGCTCGTTCACTCCTGGCTAGCTAGTCCTATGAACTACCTAACACCTTCAATAGAATCCTTTAGACTCGAAGTTCACACCCATAACCCCACCAGCCTAAATACTATCGCATCTCTCATCTGGATTTTGAGCATCTACTTGTACTTATAAATGCTTGATTTTTGAAGAAATTTATCATTAACTACAAGCAAAAAGAAAGACTTCACCATATACCTATTTTACATTAGCCATTTGTGTATAATATGACAATTCCCTACAAGATAACAAAATCCGTTAAGATCCAAGACATCAAGAAATATATTTATTGAATGAAAATGAATAAGCAATTAGAAGTAATTAGAACAAATAGAAGTGTATTACTTTCACTCCTTATTCATGGATTTGAAAATAAAAACCTTGAAATTCAGAGAAAGAAAAAGAAAAAAAGGAAGGAAAATAGGAAAATTGAACTTGTGATCCACCATTTTTTCGTGCTTATTGACTTGCTAACAATGCTATGGTCTTAAACATTCTCTCTAATATGGAAGAACATTGAATGTCTTCTCTCTTATCCATTTTCTTTCTGCTCTTCCAGGCTAGAAGTGGTGATGTGCTCGCGCTTAGGGATGGAGTTATCGCATAGGGAGAGGGATTCAAGGATTTCTTCACAACAAGAATTCAAATATTGGGTATTGCATTTAGAAGGATTAGGAATATCAAGAGAGTGAACATAATAAGATGATGAAAGTGTTATTGGTAAGGCTTTTAACCTTTCTTGGGGTTAGGAAGAGATAGAGAAGAGTGAGAGATGAAGTTTTGTTTTGTTAAAATGAGATTTATCATATAGAGTAAAACGATGTAGTTTTGTTAAAATGAAATTTATCATATGTATAGGTGGCACATACACAACAAGGTATATATATATATATATTGTTATTTTAGGTAATATTGCTCTCATACTCTAGCAATATCACCACCCTTATGTAAAATTCATTTTTAAATATGTTGTGTACTTGTATTTATCATTTTAAGGCTAACTTACACATAATTTGGTTAAAGCTTTATTACTAATTTTTTGTTTTGACTTGATAACGTGGTTATTTTTAATCAAACCATTTTTAGTCTTTTTTTATAAAAAAAAATCGGGATCAATCTCAAATAATAAAAATGATGGCATGATGCATATATCATTTTTTTGAATTATAAGGAAAAACATCATCACCATTATTATGCGATTAATGAATATCATAGTAGATATGACTATTAATTAAATTTTTCCCATTTACGTGCGTAATAGGTAAAATATTGAAATGGTGGGATTTTATAAAAATTATGTTGACTAATTTAATTTTGGCATTCAACTTATATTGTATTTTCTTAAAATTATTTAGTCTTATAGTTAACCAAACAAGGTTTAGTGCTACACAATTACTTTGTGAATCCATGGCAACATCGAAATAGCTACCGTTTTCCTTACTATTGTGGGAAAATTTGAGAAAAACACACAAATATATATTTAACTTTGGAGTAATACTATATGGCTAGAAAAAAATAGGCGAAAGCAATAGTATTAAATCAATTAATAAATTGACATAATGTCATTTTCATAACATGAAAAGGCTTAAAGGCCATACATAAATCAAAATGGCACAAAAACTATGACTAAAGAAACATATATCAGTAGACGCACTGTGACATTAGAAAACAATAATGCATAACTAAGAGAACAATGATTAACCTGACGACGAAAAGAACAATGACAAAGAAAGCGAATTATGGAGAGAAATTTTGTTTAACCAAGTTTGGTAGCATCATATGGCAGACCAATGTCACTTCCAACACTGTTCCCAACTCCAAAAATCTCAAAAGGTGGCCTTACATCACTCCTAGCAATGTTGCCTCCACTTCCCAAATTCCCATGGGGGTGCAGCCCAAACCCCATATCATGAATTCCATGTACTGCTTGCAAGCCTTCATGAGAAGGAGGAAGAGGGAGAGGCCGGTTAGGGAAAGATCAAAAGATGTTGGAAAAATTCATACATCTTCCTAATCTCCTTCATCATCTTTTTTACCAACCAAACCAAGCCTTGAAATTTACTTATGATGCCATGATGGATTTGGTGCATGAGATTGGACATCTCAAACTCATTTTTTCCTCTGGCTCTTCCTTGTCCACTCTTGAACTTTGCCTACCTTTTCTCTCAGGTAAGTCTCTTGGTTCATCATCTTCTTGTGTTGTTCCATGTTTGTCAAGTCACGAGACCTTGCTAACATTTGTTTCACCAAAGGGTGTGAGGTCTACACTACTGGCTCGTTATCGTCTAGGCTATAGATGATAACACAAGCACTCACATCATAGAGACTGCTCAATTTACTCACTTTTTTCAATAAGCTAACTCGCATTTTCTTGAGTCTAGCTTTCTTAATACTATCATTCATTATCCACACAAGCTTCACTTTCTTTCTTGTCATGGCTACTACCTTTGTTGCTTATCTCTCTATGTTTTTTGTTCTCTAAACACTAGCCAAGCAAGGGTTCATATAGTCATATAACTAGCTATTTGAGGAGCAAAATCGAAAATATGTACTTAAAGAGGATGTCAATTTCGTTTTGAATATTAAAAGTGTGTTATGTATATATGTTAAGATTCTTGAGGTTATAATATTTGGTAAGTGAAAGGCCATTTTGCTATTATTAGGTGCTTGTATTTGAAATTATATTATGAGTTATTATTGGCTTAATGTCTTGAATTTGTGTTAAATCACTCTTTAACCTTCATTGTTGGTAGTGAAAAATTAAAAACTGCAAGGTAGTAGGTAGATAAGAATAGTTATATCTTTCACTAATGGTTAAATCACATGTAGGGTGTGCAAACGGTCAAAACAATCAGTTCGGTCGGTTAACAATTTTAATCGAATTCTTTCGGTTTTTTAACCATTTCGACTGAATTAACATAAGCATTTTGAAATTAACTGACCCAATTGACTCCGGTGAGTACAGTCGGCTAATCGGTTAACCAACATTGTTTATATAATTATTTTTTAAAATTTATTATATATCATTTATTTAATTTATGCTTAACATTTTTTTAGTTTATTATATTTTTTATATATTATATTTATATTTAACATATTATTAATATTGAATATTAATAATAATAGTAATTAATTTTTTAATCAGTTAAACAGTCGAAACGGTTAAAAAAATTTAATCACTAACCGACCGATTAACCAATATATATATGAGTAAACAATTTAGTACCGATTAACCGAATTGTTTTACATAAATGATTCGAAACGGTTCAATTAATCGGTTTTAACCTATTAATGCACACCTCTAATCACAAGTTTGGTCCTTAAGGTAGGTTTATCAGGTTTCTTGTTTGGTCCTTAATTTTTTTTCTCAATCATTCCTTTAACATTTCACTTTTTTTCTTAATCAAGGGTTTCCTTTAGCAAAAACACTAGTCCCAACCGTTGTTTTTCCAAAATTGTCCAAGTGGCGTGTTTTTCTCTATCTAGCGTCCTAGCTGGATTTGGGAGGGAAAAATCTCGTCAAAATCCTAACTAGGCTTTAAGAATAGTTTTGTTTTCTCTCAATGAGGTAGAGATGTTTAAACTGAAATCAAGAGAGGATATTTGGGGTTTATTCACGAAAGATGAGGAAGAAAGGAGACAAAACTACTATCCCAAATTTGATTCAAGAGGAAATACAAATAACAGTTTGGGTCTAATGGAATCATTACAAATAATGATACCAAGCTGCAGTTATGGCCAACCATCGATGTTATGGACATCATGGAGTGTGACAAACTCGGGAAGGAGGTTCTTTGGTTGCAAATTTTATGGGAGTTGTTCATATTTCATAATTCATTTTATAGGGTTTGTTATGTACTAAAAAAATTGAATCTTTTGTTTGCTATTGATCATTATCTATAATCTTTGTTTGTAGCAAGTGGGGGCCTGTGGTTATTTCACATGGTATGATCCTCAAATATCTTATCGCATCAAAGAGATTATGATACAACAATTACAAAAGATTATATAGCTGGAGAGAGAGAAAGATTATTGTAAAAGGAAGAGATGGGAGAATAAAGGCGATGATAAAAGGAAGATAAGGTAGAATTGAGGTGATGGTAGACATAGAGATTGAAATTAGATCTAGTCAGGTCATTCTAGGTCGGATCATTTTGTGTTTGGGTTATTTCGAGTCACGAATCGCTTGGGTCTTGGGTCACTACAGCTCGGTTCATTATGGGTTTAGGTCATCTTTTGTCTTGGATCGTTTAGACCTCAGATCGCATCAGATCAGGTCATTTTAGATTCGAGTCATTTCAAGTTTTGGGTCTTTCAAAATTGAGTCATCTTAGGTTTCAAGTTGGTTCAAATTATCCCATTGAGATTACTCAAATTTTTTAGTTTCTTTTCGCCTAATTCTCAAGGAAATCATTTGAACTCCGTTTAAATTTAGATTAACATACTATGCTAGTTTTTTTTTTCATTTTTTAATGTAATTAGGTTTACATAAATATGTTATTAATACTTTAATGTTAGTTTTTTTCATTTTATATATATATATATATATTGTCAAAAGCCTTCTTGAGGTGGAATGAGATTTGGAAGGACCCCTATCAGATTTATAAAATAAAAAGAAACAAGAACAAAGAAGAATTGGGGGGAAGGGCACAAAACCAATAGGCCACAATGAAAAATTAGCAAATAGGCCAAACAACGGCTACACAAATGGACATGAAAATCATTATTTGGATCTTAAAAGAAGAAAGACCAATAACATCTTGAGCAATCTTATGTTGAGTTGAAGAATGAAGAGACTAACCATTCTCCAAAAACCAATGAGCTCCAGGATAATATGCCCAAGAAGCAAGAAAGTCTGCCTGAAATTAAATTAGCTTCACGAAAGATTGAGAGAGCTGCATAGAAGGAAATAATATAGTCTAAATTTCCTAGTTTCTATAAGTGGATTGCCATGGCCATATGTATTTTCCAAGAACAACATCAATTTATATACTGGGTGTATAAATTTTGAGAAGCACATAGTTTTAATCCATCATGTAGAGCTAAGGCTTCAACATCAAAATTGTTTCCTTGATGGTAAAAAATAGTGAAAGCAAAAATCACTTTCCCATATGAACCACCCCACCCCCAAAGCAGACCCCTTCCCTAAAAGTTTCGTCTATATTCAACTTGAGGTGACCAAGAGGTGGAAGAGACCAAAGAACCCATTTCTTGGGCTTAGGAGGACAAGAACATAGAGGGAGACAAAGGGACTGTAAAATGATCTTATTCCATTAAAGGAGAACTAGCTAAGGAAGAGTGAAAATCATTCACATCTTGCAACCAACCTTGATAATACTAAAACATTAAAAGGTGTTATCTCTAATCAAATTGGATTCACAAAACATAATCAATGGTAAACGTCAAAATATAAAAAATAAAAAATAAATATTTATAACTAATTAGAAAATATATTATTTGCATATAATACAACGAGTTACATGCCCAAATCTATGATAATTAATGAACGCCAAATTTTCTAAATAATATATTTAATCTATGAATGATATTTTATGGCTCATTGTCCATAATTCAATTTTAATTAAATCTCATACAACATGTCCTTGAAGTTATTCTCACTTGTAACCTCTTATACTAAATTTCCGTGATTAAATTCCTATAAAACTAACTTTGTTGAGCTAAAAAGGTTTGCTATGTGGACACAATATAGGTAATACAATTTTGTAAGCATTATGTTTCTGGCAAACAAAAAAGGAGTTAATTTCAGTACAACAATTCACAGAACCAAGAAAAATGTGGATTATATTCACTTTGATCTTTGGTGACCCTTACTTGTTCCATCTAAGGATGGTACTAGGTATATGCTTACATTCATTGATGACTACTCAAGAAAAACTTAGGTATTTATGTTGAAAACTAAAGATGAGGAATTCAAGCGTTTTAAATAGTGAAAAATCATGATTGAAAAGCAAACATGGAAGCAAATGAAAAGATTGGGAATTAATAATGGTTTGGAATTTTTTTTTTAAATGAGTTTAATGACTATTACAGAGATGAGGGTATTATTAGACACAAGACAATCAAAGGTATACCACAACAAAATGGGGTTGCTGAGCGAATTATTTTGGAGATAGCTCGCTATATGCTCTCAAATGCTAGTTTGACTAAGGAGTTTTAGGCAGAGACAACATTTACTGCTTGTTATTTGGTGAATCAATCTCCTACTATAACTATATAGTTTAAACTATATAAAGTATGGTCTGGTAACCCTCCTTATTATTCTACGGTAAAAATATTTAGATGTCTTATATATACATATGTTAATGATGGAAAATTATAGCCTAGAGCTAAAAAGTGCATTTTTCTTAGTTATATTGATGGTGTGAAATGATATAGATTATGGTGTCATGATCCTAAGTCACCTAAATTTCTCATTAGTCACGATGTTACTTTTAATGAATCTATTATGCTTGACCCGAAGAAAAAAAAGTATGTTGCTTGTTATTTTGATCAAAGTAAGAGTAGAACACAACAAGTTGAGCTGGGAAGTTCTGATTCAGATCCAATGTAGAACATTTCCACACAGCTTGTTTCTAAACAAGGTGAGAATTTGGGTGAAGAACAGACTCACAGATTCAAGATGAGCCTTAATACATTGTCAAACATAGACCGAAAAGAGAGACTAGACTACTATTGAGGTATAGTAATATTGTTTTTTCTAGTAATACTGATGCGATTGCCTATGACTTTTCAGTTGCATAAGAAACCAGTGATGCAAGTGAACCTTCTACATATATAGAAGCCATTACTTATGCAGATTCATCAAAATGGCTAGTAGTCATGCATAAAGAGATGGGATCTCTTGAGAAGAATCAAACTTGGAAATTGGTAAAACCACCAATGCGTAAAAGAATAGTTTGATGCAAATGGATATTCTAGAAAAAAGGAAGGCATCACAGGGATTGAAAATACAAGGTATAAAGCAGGTCTAGTTGCTAAGGGATATAGTCAAGTTACAGGAGTTGATTTTAATGATGTGTTCTCTTTGGTTGTGAAGCATAGTTCCATTCGTGTTCTTTTGTCATTGGTTGCTAAGCAGAATTTAAAACTGGAATAGTTTGATGTTAAAACCGTGTTTTTGCATGGTGAGTTTGAAAAGAAAATCTACATGCATAAGCCCGAGGGATTTGTTATTAATGGCAAATAAGACCATGTTTGTTCGTTAAACAGTCTCCTCGTCCGCGGTACAAGTGGTTTGACTCCTTTATGGTGGGTAATGGGTATTCGAGAAGCAAGTATGATAGTTATTTATATCTTAATAAGCTTGTCAACGGATAACTCATTTATTTATTATTGTGTGTGGATGATATGCTCATTGCTTGTAGGAGTAAATCTTAGATTGCTATCTTGAAAGCACTACTCAGCAGTGACTTTAAGATGAAATATTTGGGTCCAGTTAAGAAGATTCTTGGTATAGAGATCAAAAGATATAGAAGAACAAGTTTGTTATATTTGACATAGGAGAAGTACATTGAGAAAGTTTTTGAACGTTTTGGCATGAAGAATACCAAACCTATTAGTACTCTTCTTACTACTCACTTCAGACTTTCAACTATTTTATCTCCATAGACAGATGAAAACAAAGAGTACATGTCACGTGTTCTTTATTCTAGTGCAGTTGGGAGTCTGATGTAAGCCATGGTTTGCACCCGTCTAGTTACTATACAAGCTGTCAATGTAATAAATAGGTATATAGGTAATCCTGGGGAGGAGTATTAAAGAGCTATTAAATGGATACTTTAGTATCTTAGAGTTGGTTTAAGCGTATGTTTGAAGTTTGGAAGCTACAAGAGCAATGTTATTGGTTATGTTGACTCAGAATTTGCAAGCGATCTTAACAAAAGAATATCTACTACATGTTGTGTTTTTGCACTTGGTGGATGTGCTATTAGTTAAAAGACTACCCTACAACCAATTGTTGCTCTATCGATTACAAAGCTAGGGTATATAGCTATAACAGAGGCTATCAAGAAAGCCGTTTGGTTGAGAGGGTTATTTGGTGGATTGTATTAGGTTCATGATGCTACTGTTTTCTATTGTGATAGTCAAAGTGCTATTCACTTAACTAAGGATCAGATTTTCCATGAGAGAACGAAGCATATTGATGTTCGTTACCACTTTATTCGAGACATAGTTGATAGTGGTGAAGTTGTGAAAAAAATTAGGACAACAGATAATCTAGCAGATATGTTGACTAAACCATTTCCAATGTTCAAGTTCGAGCATTGTTTGGACTTAATCGATGTTACTTACAGCATTTAAATTACGCCCAGGTGGGGCATTTGTGGAGATATGAAGAGTATTTTGTTATTTGTGGAAATTTAAGCCAAGGTGGAGATTTGTTAATTTGTGACTTGTAATTTTGGAGTAAAAGCGGGTTCATTCTTCTTTTAATTGCCACTTCATCATGCAAGAGTACAAATTGCATTAGGAAAAGCAAGAATTAAAAAAGGGTGGTTGTTTTGGTGTTAGTAGGACAAGGAATAAAAAATTAAATAGAAGAAGGATTCTCTTTGAAATTGGCTATATATATGTACCTATTTTTGTTTTTCTTTCAACAACAGAGAGAAAGACACAGCAGAGCAACTGAGAGAAAGCTACAACAGATGAAGCTGTACAACAAACAGATCCTAGTGAGTGGTTGAAACTTCTTTTTTTTTCTAAGCTATTGTATTTTTCCAATTAAATTTGTGTGTATTGGGGATTTGGGCTTAGGGATTATTATCTTTCTTGATTTGTACTCCTATTTTAATTATAGTGAAATCTCTCACCATCGCCCCTAGATGTAGGAGTTTTACCTCCGAACCAAGTAAATTTTTTGTGTTTGTTTATTTTTCTTCTGCTTTATTCCTAAGAGAAGCTTTTGTCTAGTTTATTTTGATTTTTAATCCACTTGTTGTCTCTACTTTAATTATTGATTCCAATATGATCTGTGACTTTGTTTATTCATTTTTGTTTTGAACATGTTTTTTGAATTCTTTTTTCTAGATTTGTATTTTCTATCCTTCAATTGCTAAATTGTTTGCTAAACATTTGAGGGAATTAAGCCCATTGTCCTTGGTAGGATATTGTTGTCCAACAAAATAAATATTGGGTCACTCATCTCACAAGTAGACATGCTTTTCCTTCGAAATGTGATGCTTCTTAAATTATGTCTTTGAGTGGTTAAATTGCCATCATATGTATTGAATACTAGTTTGTGGTACTTTAATTTCTCTTAAAAGATAAAAGCTTTTCAATGAAAATAAAGGGTTAAGTTTTGGTTTGGATGAGAGATGTAGCTCTAATTCCTGTTTGGTCATGTTTGGGTTCTTTTTAAATCTGGATTTAACCAACTTAGCTTAAACCAAGAAGGAAGAATTGGTTTAAAAAGTGACCTAAAAGTCAAATTTGATTTAAGCAAAGTTGAATAAATCCAACTTAAAAAAGAACTCAAACAGGGCCTTTATCTCATACCCAAATCTCCCCACTCATGATCCCTTGCAAGGCCAATGAAAAGGGACTTTAACTCTCTTTAAGGTCAAATGACGACTCCTTACTTAGTACTTGGATGACAAAAAAGAGCCCAGTGTGGGAAATGTTCCCATACCTAAAAGATCTCTCTTCAGGGAGCCCCCTTACTAAATAATAAAGAATAATCAAAGGCGTGATACCCAAAGAGATGAAATTGTTATTTTGAAATGGTCAAAATATTTAACAACGAATCTAGACCACTCAGTTGAAAAAAAAAAAAAAAAAAAAAACCACCAATGTAAACCATCAAAAATTGTATTAGTTGAAGAAGAAGAAGTATTATCTTATATTATTACAAATGTTATTGTCAAAGTGATTGAATCAAGTGTAACATTAGGGCTTATACTTTACGATAGAGAAAAACCAATTGTTGAATAGGTCGAATTAAGATACTTGACGATGAACGATGGTAACTGGAGATTGCAAAGTTCTCAAGTTCCCCTCTAGTTTTTTGTCAAACAATTGAAGTACTCTATCATATATACAAGAAAGGTTTGAACTTTATTTGAAAATTTTGAGAGATCGCAAAGTTATCAAGTTCCCCTATGGTTTTTTAACAAATAATTGAACTACTCTATCTTATATACAAGGAAGGTTTGAACCCGAGACCTCTAAGTTAGCAAAGTAAGTGACTTACAAAGTTACTATCCTGCTACCCCTCGATTTTTTAAAAGTTTTGCACTTATATTTATTTATTGTATTCAAAATGAACTAAACCTTAACACATTAATTTTTTTTTCCTTTTATCTAATCAAATAAAATATTTTGCGAATAATAATCCCAATGTTAGCACTAATTATTCTTTATTTATACTATTTGTTATTTGCATATATTTTTTGTTTTTTGTTATACTAAAATAACTAATACAAAAACTCTCAAAATTTGAATTTTTTATATTAATTCAAATGAAATCTTTGAAAATTAGTGATCACTAAATTTAAAAGTTTCAATTAACATTAGTTGGGCCGGTTCGATGGCTCTATATGAATTAGCAGTTTTTGATCCCTCTGACCTTAGATATAGGGGAAAATTTCCCATCCAATAACATCATGACATGTGGCAACCTATAATGGCAAGATGGTAATTTCATAGGTCAGCCAATCAAGCGCTCACATTTGGCAACAAAGAGTATAACGATAATTCCACACCAAGTGCCCTAATACCACTACAATGCTCCAACTTATAGATAGATTATTCTAGCCCATGGATAACTCCAAACTTATCTACAAGATTTCTATTCTTATTATAACACCAAATCATCTCCTAATAAGACTCTACTCCAAAACACTATATAAAGGGGGCTTTCACAATAAATAAAAAAAGGTACATTCAATTCTTGACTCGCAGCTCCTAATTTCACATAGCTCTCCTTATTTCTCCAAAAGCCCTATAGTAACTTAGGTATCAGAGAGTCCCTCGGAGGCACAACCCTTCGTTCCTCTGGAAACTTTAGGGTTTTTTCTTGTTTCATGTGTGAAGGTACCATCTTCTGACCGTTCAGATTTCAGACAGATTTTTGATATCAACAGATTGGCGTCGTCCGTGGGAAACTTCTTGAATTTGTAAAGTACAAAGAACTCTTCTATTAAAGAACACCACTGGTACCAGTTCAGCAGCCACCCGGGTCTCCACTCGTAACTAGAAGGCCAATAAGCACCATCCTACTATTTCGAAAAATGCTATCTCTGATCAGCACCTTAGCAAACCATCTGATGCTCGGACCAAGCACAAGCAGTCCTCTCAATCTAACCCAATAAACCCCAATGCCCAAGAAAATTTGATACACCCTCCCTTCTATAATGACTCAAGAACAATTCTTGGAACTCACTTGACTTGTTACAGGATTGGCTACCAAACTCAGGGGGAAAAATCGTCCTCCTTCACCACCGCCTCAATAGAGTCCTCGGCCTACGAGGCAACACAATCTTAACAAGTTGACACAAAGTCGTTCCACCATTGGGTCTTCTCCTCACCCTGAGTCGAAGTCCCAAGGCCACTCTATCTCCAAGAACCGCCCCAACATTAATAGAAGGTTAGAGAAAATGGATAACTAGATGAATTCAGCTTTCAGGATCATGCAGGCTATTCTAGATGTGCCTTTCTCAAAACACTTCATGATGCCTATTCTAAAGGCGTATGACTGAACCATTGATCCCTTGGATCATCTTTAGATCTATAAGATAACTGTGATGTCGTATTGCCATCCGGATGCCATGATGTGTCGAGCATTTCCCCTGACTTTAGAAAAGGCCACCAACACCAGATATTTGCACCTCAGGCCAGCTAGTATTAGCTCCTTCCAAGAGCTAAATCGTGCCTTGGCGGCATACTTTCTTAGATGCCAGAGACTCTTTTTAGCATCATCCAGCGTAAGAGAAAGAAGCTTCAAGAATACATCTCGCTGTTCAACACCGCGGACTAGGAGATTCCCGATCTCGATCCCTCGGTACAGACTCTGGCGTTCAAGAATGGACTCAAGTCAGGAACTTTCAGCTCCAAGCTCACTTGGCACCCCTTTAAGGATATGAATGATATCCTTGCTAGGGCTGAAGAGTACATGATTGTGGAGAACGATCATGCATTCAAAAGGAAAAGAGAGGGATGAATGGAAAAAAGAAAGAAGGACATTATAAGTGCTTAAATATTGATATTTAAGCCTCTTAATTTACAGTTGTTAGGCTCTTTGTTTATGTATTTCAGTATATTCTACTTCATTTTTGTGTTTTCTATGTTTTTTATAGGTTTTTGAAGAAAAGATAGCATTTTGGAGCTCTAAGGAAGAAAACTGAAGATCTGGAACCAGATAAGTGCGATCGAGCGCACAAGCACCCAATACCCATGCCAGGATCAAGCATAGCCTGCACTCGCGCTCAAGAAGAAGGTAATAGTGTGTGATCGAGCGCACATGTACAGTAAACTGGCAGAACCTGTTTTGGAAATAATGGTTCGGGTCTTATTTTAGAAATTAGGGTTTCGAGGTGTCCTTAGAACCCTATAAATAGACTTGTAAAACACAAAAACAGTATCTCTTTTTTAGTTTTAGTTTTAGGTCGGGAGGCTGGAGGCCAGAGGGGATTTTACAGAAGAATTGACAACTCTTCAATGGAGCTCTCTCGAGTTCTTCTTTCCTTTATTTTATTATGTGTAACTAAACTTATAGTAAGGGCTTGGTTGAAACCATAATTATGTTTATCCAATAATTCAATATTGGTGCCTTTGCAATATTTATACTGTGATTCTTAATTTGATTAATGCATGTCTTTATTTAAATTCCTCATATGTGTGTGTCTGATCAACGTATGCATGTGGTATGGATTAGTTAGTTGAATCAATTTGGATGACCGAGCCCTGGGTTCAACAATAGTAACAAAAGATATCCACACCGGATTTTTGGATTAATCAACATGGGAAACCGAGAGTGGACCAAGCCCTAGGTCCTGTGTGGTTGTCGATTTCCACAGATCCTATGCTCTCTTAAGGAACAACTCAGTATACATCATGTTGAATCCCTTAAGAGAGAAAAGAGTTAGAGTATAAACAATGCCTAACTCATTGCTTAGGGAAATGAATAGCCTAAGGAGTGGACCAAGCCCTTAGGTTGACAACCATTAGGTATTCATAGCATGAGTAGAGCATTGGCATACTGTTTTGTTGGGGTAGCATGATTAGTGGTGGATATCAAGTCCCTACGCCTTTATCATTATTATGTAAATCCAATCAATATTTCTATCTATTTTTACTTTGTGAAATTAATTCTAAATCGAAATTCACCAATCCCTGTGGAAATGATCTCGCACTTGCACACTATGCTACTGTAGACCTTGTGCACTTGCAAGTAAAACAAGTTCGGTTATTTACTTATTTATTTAGGTAGATAAATGCACAACAAGTTTTTAGCGCCGTTGTTGGGGATTACACTAAATTTCTTTTTGGAATTATTTTCGTTAGTTTTATTTTATTTTATTTTATTCTGTTTTGTTTTTATCAAAAATCAAATTTATTCATTCTTTTCGTTTTCTGTTTCAGGTCTACAGCAGAGCAAATTCTGGCTTGCGATCGAGCGCAGGCTGAGGTGCGATCGAGAGAAGTATGCACTTTACATTGCGATCAAGCGTTGTTCTTGGTGCGCTCGAGAGCAAATAATCCAGAGACTACCCGAGCAGCAGTACTAAAGCTACTGCACCAAAGTCTTCCAGCTGATTCATGCAAGGGCTTCGATTTAGGAACCCTACCATCGTTCCACTCGACATAGAGATTGAATGGACCATTCAATAGAGGCCTAGAAACAACTTTGAGGAGAACGAAGAAGAATTCAAGGGATAAGCACCAATGGAACAGCTAGAAAACCAACAACCATCTGAGCGAAAACCTATGAAGCAACCTTTCATCCCACGGAACTTCAACCAGCCATCATGCATTGCTTATCAACCAAAGGCGGAAGGCAATTATTACATATCTCTGCAGATACACAATGCATTGACTCACTTTAGGGGTACACGTGCTAAGGATCCACACTTGCACCTTTGAGAATTCCTTGATCTATGCAAGTTCCAGCACATCTAGGGCCTAAACCAAGAGGGAATCAGGTTAATTCTTTTCTCTTTTTCATTAAAAGATAACGCTAAACTGTGGTACAATTCATTGCCTGCAGTTTCGATCCATACTTGGGAAAAGTTAGCCTGTAAGTTCCTAAGGAAGTTTTTCCCAGCTCAAAGGACAAGACAAATGAGGAAGGGGATTCAATCTTTCCAATAGAGGGATGGAGACCTTTTCTTTAAAGCATGGGGACACTTCAACGAGTTGCTACTCAAATGCCCACATCACAATCTACCTCAACATGAGCTGGTACTAGCCTTTTATGAAGGTCTAAATGACATGAATAAAGGTATAGTTGATTCAAGTTGTGGAGGTGCGCTGATGGAAAAAAGTAGTGAAGAAGCCATGAAGCTTTTTGAGACCTTAAGCGAGCACACTCAACAATTCTCATCCAGAGGTAGACAAGGTGTGAAAAAGGGCATGTATGAGGTGAACCTATATGGTGGATCTTCAAATCAGATGGCTGCTATGGAGAGGAAGCTAGATACGCTTATAAAAGCCATAACTGCTTAGAACATCTCACCTCGACCACAAGTTACACAACTCCAGGTATGTGCTTTATGTACTCAATTTGATCACACTACTGAGACTTGCCATTTATATTTATCTGCAAATCCCGAGCAAGCGAACTATGTGGGACCAAACAATGCATATGCAAATACATACAATCAAGGAGGGCAAAACCACCTCAACCTATCATGGAGCAATAATCAAAATGCCGTGAACTTTTAATAGTAGCAAAGGAATTCCTAACCGGCAGTCCAATCAGTTTCGGAATCAAAGCAAAATAACTTAGAGAGTCCTGTAAGGCAGTTGATGACCTCACAAGAACAATTCATAGCAGAAACAAGATAATTCTGGACTGAGCAAAGGGAAACCACTGCAAAGTATGAGCAAGCCATTCAAAGACTCGAGGTACAAATGGAGCAATTGGCTAAGGAGCTAAGTGAAAGAAAGCATGGTGAACTTCCCGCCAAGCACTACCTAATCCAAGAGGACATTAGCAACTAAATGTCGTGACAACTCTCATAAATGATAAGATCAAATGAGCTGATAAGCCTGCACAAGCATCTCCAATTACAACATCCACATCAAAGGTAAGTGAAATGGAGAAGTGGAATGCACCACCCTTCCCCCAAAGGTTAGTAAAGCCAACAAAAGAAATTAAAATGCATGATATATTCTACTTCATTTTTGTGTTTTCTGTGTTTTTTATAGGTTTTTGAAGAAAATATAGCATTTTGGAGCTCTAAGAAAGAAAACTGAAGATTTGGAATCAGATAAGTGCGATCGAGCGCACAGAAGAGTGTGATCGAGTGTATAAGCACCCAGCGCCCATGCCAGGATCGAGCACAGCCTGTGCTCGCGCGCAAGAAGAAGATAATAGTGTGCGATCGAGCGCACACATATAGTAAATCGACAGAACCTATTTTGGAAATAATGGTTCGGGTCTTATTTTAAAAATTAGGGTTTCGAGGTGTCCTTAGAACCCTATAAATAGACTTGTAAAACGCAGAAATAGTATCTCCTATTTAGTTTTAGTTTTAGGTCGGGAGGTTGGAGGCCAGAGGGGATTCTACAGAAGAATTGACAACTCTTTAATGGAGCTTTCTCGGGTTTCTTCTTTCCTTTATTTTATTATGTGTAACTAAACTTATAGTAAGGGCTTGGTTGAAGCCCTAATTATGTTTAACCAATAATTCAGTATTGGTGTCTTTGCAATATTTATGTTGTGATTCTTAATTTGATTAATGCATGTTTTTATTTAAATTCCTCATATGTGTGCGTCTGATCAATGTATGCATGTGGTATGGATTAGTTAGTTGAATCAATTTGGATGACCGAGCCTTGGGTTCAACAATAGTAACAAAAGATATCCACACCCGATTCTTGGGTTAATCAACATGGAAAACCGGGAGTGGACCAAGCCCTAGGTCCCATATGGTTGTCGATTTCCACATATCCTATGCTCTCTTAAGGAACAACTCAGTATACACCATCCTGAATCCCTTAAGAGAGAAAAGAGTTAGAGTATACACCATGCCTAACTCGTTGCTTAGGGAAATCAATAGCCTAAGAAGTGGACCAAGCTCTTAGGTTGACAACCATTAAGTATTCATAGCATGAGTAGAACATTGGCATACTGTTTTGTTAGGGTAGCATGATTAGTGGTGGATATCAAGTCCCTACGCTTTTATCATTATTATCTAAATCCAATAAATATTTTTATCTATTTTTACTTTGTGAAATTAATTTTAAATCGAAATTCACCAATCCCTGTGGAAATGATCTCGCACTTGCACACTATGCTACTGTAGACCTTGTGCACTTGCAAGTAAAACAAGTTCGATTATTTACTTATTTATTTAGGTAGATAAACGCACAACAGGACACCAATGAGCCGAAGGACAGCTCGACAAAGAAGCCTCGTTAAGAGGGAAAGAACACCTGTATGTTTGAAAGTATCACCCCATTAAATGCCTCCAGGACTAATATATTGATGAGTATTCAGAATTGAGATATTCTTCAATGGCCACAAGAAGCCTCTCTAAACTAGCAAAAATAAATACCAAAGCAAGTGATGTCGTTTTCACAAAGATTTTAGGCATGACACTGAGGAATGGCATGCCCTCAAAAATAAGATTGATTTCCTCATCCGCAAGGGGTGTTTACAGGATTACACGGGGCCTCTCCCGTCCCACAGTAATTAGGACTGCCCCCGACGTCAATATTAGTACCCTTCTAAATGGTCGAATTGTGAAATGAGCATTCTCTGTAGACATAACCCTAGATAAAACCCTAGGGCAAGTCCAAGAAGAGATGATCGAAAGGATAAACATCCCATGCCACTACAAAAACAAGAACCATCAAAACCATCTACAAGGGACCAGCTCCAAGGGGCAATCCTTATGTGCAAGGAAAGCTTACACTCGGTTAGTAGCGTCAGTTAGTGGACCTCATAAGCGGATTAAGATAGATCGGGAACCCTAGTATTTGCTGAAGGAAGCATAGTTATTTTGGTCACCGCAGGAATGACTCCATAACTCACAACAGTAATGACCACTTTCTTGGTGGTCAAACATCTGTCCTCCTACAATGTGATCCTCGAAAGGCCGAATCTAAATGAGATAAAAGAAGTAGTCTCGACCTATCACCTAAAAATGAAATTCCTTACTGACCATGGTGTTAGGGAAGTTCAAGAAACCAACAGGCATTCCAATCCTATTATCTTAATTCCATTAAGGGACATAAGAAATTTGAAACCTTACTTTTAGAAATTGAGGATTTACGATATGAGTTTAAGACTTCACGGGCCCAACTTATGGAAGAATTAATAGCCATCCTGTAATGACCCATCCCAGGTTGGCCACCCCCGAGATGGTGTCATCACATTTTGGAAATCCCAGCACGACACATATATGTAACAAATAAAACTAATACTAACATAAATTCTTTTACATCATTCCTCAACCCTCAACAGGGGAGATACATCAATCTGATATTGACTTAAACATAATATACAACGTAAAATGCATGAATATTTATAAATAATTTTTTGTTTTATTTTCTCATTAGTCTGAGGATGTTGACACATATGAGGCTTACAGAAAATGATTTCGTCTGAACCTCAACTCACCAAACTATTTGTCCTGCTTGCTACCTGAAATCATTGTACAATGAGGAGTGAGCTTCACAAGCTCAGTGAATTAAATTTACTATAAGCACTAATTTGTATAAATGGTCTTTCAATATTTAATCATTTCTATCTCATACAACTTGATACTAGCATTCTACTATCAATACACATGTCATAAGATCCATTCTCTATCAATCTCTTTTTCTTATTTATTGGTTCACCTTAAGACCATCAATTATCTCATAATTACCTCATAATGAGGTTCACATCATAAAGTCTACCATTTAGATGGTTCTTATCATGTCATACTTCTAGGTTTTTTTCTCACTATAACTGTCTCTCTGTGAGACTCATTCATCTATAAATGATTTTACAAATACACACAACACATCAACATTTCAATGATGAAATCAATATTTAAAATAGATGTAATGCATGAATTATTATTAGAGAACGTCTTCCCACATGTTGACATGATTTTATCTTAGACCGGCTGCCTTCCCGGTTCTTTTCTTTACAGCTTATCCCGGCTATCATAGTATTTATTTCCAGCATATACCGGCTGTCATGGTGTCCCTTTTATTTCCAGCATATACCGACTGTCACAGTGTCCCTTTTATTTCCAGTATATACCGACTGTCACTGTTTTTCAATTAGACCGACCCCTTCCCGGTTCTTTCGATTCTTTTATTTAATGCATATGCATATGCATATGAACAATGATATGAAATATGCATATGAACAGTAATATAAAAACATGAACTCAAAATATTTAAATTTAGATATCCTGTCTTTCCTCAAATTATTATAAAAATTTCAGTAAATTACTCATCATAAATCACATCAAATCATCCATCTTAGTTTGTCAAGATCCACTAAATTTCATCTCCTCATAAATCGTATCACAACATCAACCATAGCTCATCAAGAATTTCACTTATCGCTTTTATTATTAAATCAACTTATTATTCCAAAAATATTATTTCTCCCCTAATAATTTTCTACATGTCCAAAATTCATATCATACCTATCAATCAAATTTTTATCTACCACTAAAGCATAAGTTAATAATTTATTTAATATTATCACTAGATAATTTCATTTATTATTTAGATTACTTAAAATAAATCTAACTCACCACATAGCACTTAAAGCTACCCATGGATCACCTCCTTGCCATTCCCGTTCCTCTCAAAAATTTCCCCTGATTGCTGATCATTAACACCTGACATAATATTTGTATTAAATTTCTAATTATTTCTTCAATTCTTCATAAATCATGCCCTTTGAAAATTCTCACTTTGAATTCCGAGAAATTTCATGAATGCTAAAAAATTAAAAAATAAACATCATATTATTACCTTCTATTTTTCTGATAGCTTCCCATGATTCCTATGAAATTCCACAGTAAACTCCTTCAAAATTTTGTTTTTTTAACCTCTTTTGGTTCCCAAGTGTTTTGAGAAATAGAGTAATGTGAATTGTCAAAGGAAGAAACCAAACAGGAATTGGTAAAAATCAATTTATAAATGTTTTAAAGCGGCAGATGCCGCACTTTCACTATTCCTATTCTACAGCTGCAATACATGCAGCACAAGTGAATACAATTTGAAACACCTGGACTTCTAGGTGTTGCATGAATTATTATTATTTTACAAAACTACTTTCTTCTTCTTTTTCCTTTTACCGTTTACAATTTTTTTTTTCATTTTCATTTTCTTTGTAACTATGCCTCCACACTCCAATTTTTTTTCAAAAGAATTATTTTGTTCAATACTAAATCCTTCGCGTAAATATATTATTTAAATTTCATATCATATTTATTAAATTACTTATTTACCCTTACTTTATAATTACGGGTATTACACATCCCTCTGAACGAAGAAGATTCTAAAATTGTTCAAATTAGATCCAACCTTCTTGAGAACCTTAAGAAGTCGTTAATTTCTTTCCTACGGAAGAATCAAGACTTATTTGCATGGTTGGCCTCTAACATTCCAAGGATTGACCCCTGGGTCATCATCTACAAATTGAACATAGATCCTAACTACAAAGGTATCGTTCAAAAAAGGAGACAAAAGGTAAAACCTTGGGATCCTACTCCTCGATCAAAATAAATAAAGAACTCCGAGGTTAGAGCCTCGAGCTCTTTCTGTCCTTAGAGTCATTTCACGCTACAGTCTGAGCTTAGAGCCTCGATCTCTTCCTATCCCCGGAGTCATTTCAAGCTACACTCCAAGTTTAGAGACTTGAGCTCTTCCTATCCTCAGAGTCGTTTTAAGCTATACTTCGAGCTTAGAGCCCTGAGCTCTTCCCATCCTCATAGTTGTTTTAAGCTATACTTCGAGCTTAGAGCCCTGAGCTCTTCCCATCCTCAGAGTTAGTTCAAGTTGTACTCCGAGCTTAAAGCCCAAATCTTTTTCCACCATCAGATCTCTTCAAGAATCACATTTAGAATCCAGAGTCATACTCCAAAGTGAAAGTTCTGAACTTTCAAAATCATTCAAAGATTAAAATTCTTAAGGCAAAACATTCAGAAGCAAAAGGAAAAGCAATAGAAAAACACACAAAAAAACTAGTTGTGTTCATTAAGTCTAAGGCACTACTAGTCTAATAGTACAAAATATGGTATAAGGCACTACCGAGCCTCAAAATACATAGAAATATAAAGGGGCGACACCTACTCATCCCCCATAACATCGACCTTCTCCCCAGCCACTCTAGCACTTGTCTCTGCCTTGTTACCTTCCTTCACGCCATAAGAATCCTTAGGCACCATAGTAGTCTCGCCCTCAGATATCCCAATCACTTAGAGATCCAGCTCTAGAAACATCTGAACCATTTTCCTTTTCTCGTCCAGAAATCCATCTATATATTTTTTCCCATTCATGGTCACTAGCTCTATACGATACTCTAAGAAACCTCAGAAGTTATCTAGTGCCCATTGGTCTGTGGCCTCTAGCTCGGCGATCATGGCTCCCAAAGCTTTGAAATCAGCAATTTTCTCATCCTAGAACTAGCCACCTTTGCCTTGAGGGTGGCATAAACTTCCTGGGAACTTTCCAACTGGATCTTCTCTAGCTTGAGGTCTCTGTCCCTAGACCGGAGATCGGTCTTCAAATTAGAGACCAAGACTAGCTGGTCCTCCAAACTCTTATTAACCTCAACGAAATTTTGGGTCAGCACTCCAATCGCCATACTAGCCTAACACGAGCAAAAAATAACAAGTAAGAACACTCAGAATAAAAGAGCCTCGGTCGAAATAAAATAGCAAAGAAAAATAGTGCTACCTTGGCCTGAAGCTCCTCAACAAAATGAGCAAGTACCTCAAGGGCTAAGGCCCCAAGCTCAGTCTTATACCAAGGAGGAATGCCCCTGGTCAGCCACTCCCTCGCAATCCAAGCTCCTCTCATCACCAAGTCTGTAACTTTTACGAATCATTTTGGGTGAAACATCTCTAGAGATACTGAAGAAGCAAGCCCAAGAATGGTAGTGTTTGGAGGAGGGCTCGCGAAACTAGTGGTGGGAAACCGATGAGGCAATTGGTGGCTAGCCCTATGACTTTCAGAAGGAGAAGTATCAAACTTATTATTTCTTTTCTATTTGCTATTGGTCCCGACTCCAGTATCACCTCCTAGGTTTGCTTTCCTAGTGATCTGGGAACGACTCAAAGCCATGGCTACATATTAAAAAAAACATAAGGCTCAAAAATGATTAAGGTTGCTTAAAGGAAAAGAAAAGTAAATAGTATACCCTCGAGGGTGGGCAAAGCCTAAGCCTCGCCAAATTGACGTTGTTGTTGAGCTCGAAAGCCTCTACGGCACCTTTCACCAAGTCTCTAACCATTTTCTCCTCTAGACCACTTACAGATGGATGTCGAATCTTTTTCAAAAAAAATGAGATCCCACACTCGTGGAATCTCGAAGTCTGTATCACTCTGGATAAAGAAAAAAAAAATTCCACCCCTTATTGGAAGTTGGTTATTTTTTACCACCGCTCTTTTGGCCCTTTAACTCAAAACCACCCAGCCATGATCCGAGTATCGACTCATAGAAAAAACATTCTTGAAGATACCAAGGGTCAGATACACACCAACCTTTTCACACACATAGAGAAATGCTACTAATAAACAGAATGAATTCATGAAAAATTGGCAAAGGACAATGTAATATTTCATAACGAGATGGATGAAAGGATGAAGGGTAAATCTTAAACCAACTTTCAGATAATGGGTGTAGATGCAAACCTCATAAGGGGGATCCTCATGAGGATGATCAGACGCCCTTTCTCCTACACCAATTTTCCTTAGGGACTATTCAACAGGGATCTTATACTTTCTCCTTAACTTCTCCAAACTAGAATCTGCCAAGGTGTTCAGTATTCTTTCAGCCCTAAATTCAATAGTCCTAGTACCTTCGACCATTTCATCCTAAATTTCATTTAGGGTAGGCTCATCTTTAGCCTCACTACTATGATCTAGTACTACTCGCTCGACGTGAGATTCGATAGAGGAGCTATTCTCCTCAGCCTCAGAAGAATCAAAACTACGACCAGTAAGAGACATTTTCTAAATAAATAAAATAAAGAATGAAGGACTCACTTTTGGGAAGAAAAAGGACCATATTAGAAAGACTTCGAAGACCAATGGCTCTCACTCTAAACTCTGAAGGCATTCCAAAGAAGACTTTAGTAGGAAAGTTTGAAAGTGATGTTAAAATGAGTGAAAACCTTCATCCTTTTATAGATCAATGGATGGCCCAGATCATTTCAAAATTAAGGGCCAATATCGTAACATTTCAATTTCTGAGAAAAATCTTTGTTGTCAAGAAGTACAACAATCTGAAGCACCGTTCCCTAAAGGTTTTAGAACTTTCATCCATACACCCACTTAGTGGGCCTTCAAACAAATTGCATGAGCTTTAATCAATTTAAAAGCAACATGGGCCTCCATAAGCCCTCATTTAAAACTTATTAGAATCAGCCCATCAATAGGCCCTTCTCTTTATAGGCCAAACACCCATAGCTGGAAAATCACCAAGTAACTTTAAGGTGTTGCCCAAATCTTTACAAGAAATTTTGTTACACTAGAAAATCCCTACCTAAGTATTTTAACCCAAAACACTCAATGAGTTCTCATAAATTCACCCAAGAGTTACACTAACTCTTTTTACAATCAATAGATGATAGAAGTTGTGATACAACTCAAACATTGCATTGCAAATTCAGGGCTCAAAACTTGATGAATGCTCTTAATTGCTCTTTAATTCTTTTAATTCATGCATTTAATTCAGTAGGATACTTGTATTTATAGTTTATGGTAGCTTTAAAGATGTTAGAAACAAAAACTAATTGTTTCTATGCAATTAATGCAAAGTTCTTGTTGTTAGCATGTTTAAAAAATTTGACCATTAGGCTTGGGAATCAACTTTTTTCCCCTAGAAGTCAACTCTCAACCCAAGGAGTCAACTCTCAGGGACTGAAAGTCTCTATCTTAGAGAGCTTCACTAGGAGTTGACTTTCAGTTCTTAAACTTTAATTTTTGGTTTAAAAGTACTTCAAATTTTGATTTTAAAACATTGAAGTTTATCAAATGCTTTTACATGTTAAAACAACCTTAATTTAATATCAATTAAAGCATAATATGCATTGAGCCCTAAGAATTGAATTCTTACATTCAATAAGACTACAAGAAACTCTAACCTCTTTAAGACTACTCCTTGATCCTTCAATCTTCAATTGTGAAGAACTTTATCTTATGTCAAAGGAATCCTTGAGTTGATTAAGGATAGATTTGATTAAGGATGGATTTTCAAGCTTTATAAACATTAATAAATCTTAATAAACTCATTTGCACATAATCAAGAGTTTTTTTATCATATTAAAATCAAGTTGGATACTATTGCATCTTTCATGGACCTGGATCATTGGTTGGAGTTGTGATGAAGGCTAGATTTTACCCTTAAACCCTTGATAGCGAGTTTTTATCGCTTTACCACTGTGTAACGAAATGACTATTTTGGCTTTGGAGATACCACGTGTTATCTCATGATTAGAGGGTGGATTTTTACCCACAACAAAAGCCTTCTACTTCTTTGAGTTTTCATATGGCTCAAGGAAGTAGTCTCAACTTCATGCGCTCCCATTCTCAGGCATTTGTTCGGACTTAATGATCCCGTTTTTCATGGATCTTGGTCTTCTAGATTAAGTCTTTTTACTATAATTTCTTCTACTTAGGATCGACGATGTGACTTTGTCGACATTTTTCTTCCTTTGTGTGCTTTTACATGTGTTCTTGATCGATGGCCAAAAATTTGATTTTTTGGCGGACCGGAAGCCTGGGGACTTCAAGGCTCGAGTTTTGACTTTTCCTTATTTATTTTATTGTTCTTCAGACTTTTCTGGTTATTTTGGTCTAATAATTATGAAAATCTGAATTCGAACTTTTCTCGGAGGGGTGGACTAGGTTTTTAGTTGTAAAACCCACATCTTAATATAAGAGTATCTTAGTTCTTCCAAGTGCATTTGATCATTCATCTCATGCATATATTTTCATTTGTTATATATGCTTCTAAACAAACTTTGGTGGTAAAATTATATTGTGTATTTTCTTTGAAAGAGAGAGATATTGCATAATTAAAAATATATTAATTATAATGGAATGATGATAAGAAAGTGAAATGGTACATAAAGTATATATTTATACATATATAAAAAGGGGTTGAATTTAATATTTTGATGAAAAATTGGGAGTCAAACTCATGCATCGAACATTCAATCCCTTAACCACAAAGACAAGTTGCTTCTTGTTCCAATTTGATTCAAATAACATTATCTTAAATTCGTAAGGCTAATAAAAGAAATAAAAAAAAATGCTCAGACCTATACAAAGCTAATTTGGTTCTGCTCGTTCACTCCTGGAGAGCTAGTCCTATCAACTACATAACACCTTCGACAGAATTCTTCAGACTCCAAGTTCACACCTATGTAGGAGAGACCATATGAGAACCTCAAAGCCCACCAGCTTAAATACTATCGCATCTCTCATCCAGATTTCGAGCATCTACTTGTACTTATAAATGGTTTCTTTTTGAAGAAATTTATCCTTAACTACATGTTAAAAGAAAGGCTTCACCATATACATATTTTACATTAGCCTTTTGTGTATAATATGCTAAACCCCTAGATAACGAAATCCGTTAAGATCCAAAACATCAGAAAATATATTTATTGAATCAAAATGAATAAACAATTAGAAGTAACTGGAGCAAATAGAAATGTATTACTTTCACTCCTTATTCATGGATTTGAAAATAAAAACCTTGAAATTCAGAGAAAAGAAAACAAAAAAAATGAAGGAAAACTGAACTTGTGATCCACTATTATTGCGTGCTTGTTGACTTGCAAACATTGTTATGGTCTTGAACATTCTCTTTAATGTGGAAGAATACTGAATGTCTTCTCTCTTATCCATTTTCTTTTTGCCCTTCCATGCTAGCACTGGCAATGTGCTCGCGCTTAGGGATGGAGTTATCACATAGGGAGAGGGATTCAAGGATTTCTTCGCAACTAGAATTCAAATATTGGAGATTACATTTAGAGGATTGGGAATATTGGGAGAGAGAACATAATCAGATGATGAAAGTGTTGTTGGTAAGGCTTTGGCCTTTCTTGGGTTAGGAAGAGATAGAGAAGAGGGAGAGATGAAGTTTTGTTTTGTTAAAATGAGATTTATCACATAGACCAAATGATACAGATTTGTTAAAATGAAATTTATCATATTTATAGATGGCACATGCACAACAAGTTATACCCAGCTATGTGTCAATATATAAATTTAGATTTTGTTATTTTAGGTAATATTGCTCTCATACTCTAGCAATATAACCACCCTTATGTAAAATTCATTTTTAAAGATGTGTACTAGTATTTATCATTTTAAGGCTAATTTACACATAATTTAGTTAAAGCTCTATTGCTAATTTTTTGTTTTGACTTGATGACGCGATCATTTTTAATCGAATCATTTTTTAATCCTTTTTTTTTAAATAATGGGATCAATCTCATATAATAAAAATGATAGCATGATGCTATATCATTTTTTTAGCATTATAAGGAAAGACATCGTCACCATTATTATGCAATCAAAGAATATCATAGTAGATATGACCATCAATAAAATTTTGCCCGTTTACACGCGTAATTGGTAAAATGTTAAAATGGTGGGATTTTATAAAAATTATGTTGACTACTTTAATTTTGGAATTCAACTTATATTGAATTTTTTTTTAACTTATTTAGTATTATATTCGACCAAACAAGGTTTAGTGCTACACAATTACTTTGAGAATCCATGGCAGCATCGAAATAGATACCGTTTTCCTTACTATTTTGGGAAAATTTGGGAAAAAACACAAATATATATTTGAGTTTAGAGTATTACAATATGGTTAGAAAAAATGTGCAAAGGAAATAGTATTAAATCAATTAAGAAATTGACATAATATCATATTCATAACTTGAAGGGCTTAAAGGCCATACATAAATCATAAATGACACAAAACTATTACTAAAGAAACATTTAGCAATAGACGCACTGTGACATTAGACAACAATAATGCATAACTAGGAGAACAATGGTTGACATAATGACAAAAGGATAATGACAACAAAAGCAAATTATGGAGAGAAATTTTGGTTTCACCATGTTTGGTAGCATCATATGACATACCAATGTCACTTTAATTTCACCACTGTTACCACCTCCAAAAATCTCAAAAGGCAGCCTTAGATCACTCCCAACAATGTTACCTCTTTTTCCCAAATTCCCATGAGGTTGCAGCCCAAATCCCATATTATGAATTTCATGTACCCCTTGCAAGCCTTCATGAGAAAGAGGAATAGGAAAAGGCTCTGGTTGGAGAAAGATCAGAAGATGTTGGAAAAAATCATACCTCTTCATAATCTCCTTCATCTTATCTTTCACCAACCAAACTAAGCCATTAAGTTCACCTATGATGCCGTGATGGATTCGGCGCATGAGATTGGACATTTCAAACTCATTTTTTTCTTCTGGCACTTCCTCGTCTGCTCTTGAACTTTGCTTACCTTTTCTTTCAGGTACGTCTCTTGGTTCATCATGTTCTTGTGTCGTTCCATGTCTGTCAAGTCACGGGACCTTGCTAACATTTGTTTCACTAAAGGTGTGAGGTCTACACTACTGGCTCGTTATCATCTAGGCTATAGATGATAACACAAGCACTCACATCATAAAGAGTGCTCAATTCGCTCACCTTTTTCAATAAACCAACTCTCATTTTTTCGAGTCTAGCTTTCCTAATACTATCATTCACTATCCACACAAGCTTCACTTTCTTTATCGATTTTCATGATCTCTCTTTATCTGCATGCCCAAGATAAAATTTTCTAGCTCTAGGTCTTTCATGTCAAACTGTTTTGCCAATACTGCCTTCACAATGCTAATCATCTTCTTGTTATTTCCAATCAACAGCATATCATCCATATACAAGGTTAAAATGACAAAATCAACCCCTAATCTTTTCACGTAGACGCAATGATCAGCATATCTACGAGTGAACCCAAGCTGAATGGCATATGTATCAAACTTCTGGTACCTTATCCGTGGTGACTGCTTTAGTCCATACAGAGACTTCTTCAATTTACAAACCAGCTCTTCCTTGCCCTTGCTCACAAAGCCTTCAGGCTGTTTCATGTAAATTTCCTCCCCCAAGTCCCCATAAAGGAAAGCTGTCTTCACATCCAGTTGCTCAACCTCTAGATCATAAGTAGCTGTCATGGATAAGACACATCTGATAAATATCAACTTTGCTACCGGGAAAAATATCTCACCATAGTCAATTCCCTCTATTTGCGAGTACTCCTTTGCAACTAGACATGCCTGTACTTTTCTACCATTTTATCTGCATTTGTTTTCTTCTTGAAAATCTATTTGCACCCAATTGTATTCTTATCTTTAGGCAATTTCACAAGGCTTCATATTTCATTCTTGTCCAGTGCCTGCATCTCCTCTTTCATAGCACCCTCCCACAGATTTGCCTCCTCCGAGGTCCTTGCCTCTTTCACTATGCTATGATCATCACCAATAATATTTAAAGCATATAATGCACTGCAAGCACTAGAAGAATACCTTATGGGTGGTCTCCTAACCCGTGTGGATCTCCTTATGACAAGCGTGGTCTCTAACTCCGAGCCAGCATCTGAATCCTCATCTTTTACATCAAAAACATGAATATCTTGCTCAGACCCAATTGACTCAGTATCTAAAGTATCTGGTGCAGTCTATGGGGTAGTCTCTCACTCTTTATCTCTCGGGCTAAGATCAGTCTGAACCAGTTTTGGCTATTCTGGTACATCTTAGACAGCCACCACATCCCTTTGAGTTTCTCTGAGCACCTGCTGTAAACTGTACTCTTATTTTCTGGATTTCATAACTTGTACCCATTGACCCCATCCTTATAACCAACGAAGATGCATTTCACTGATTTACTGTCAAGTTTGTTCCTCTTCTCTTTTGGCACATGCATATAAGCATCACACCCGAACACGAGCCAAACTCGATCTTTTCCCGAATAATGTCTCAAACGATGTCTGATCGTGTAAAGTTGATATAGATGACCTGTTCTTCAAATAACATGCCGTAGCTATAGCCTCTGCCCAGAACTCCGACTTCAAGCCTGCACAACTCAACATACTCCTCGATTTCTCCATGAGTAACCGATTGAATCTCTCGGCTACCCCATTTTGTTGAGGTATATATGGAGTTGTTTTCTGTCTTGCAATGCTTTTTGCCACACAAAATTGCTCAAACTTGTCTGAGCAAAATTCCCCTCCATTATCTGTTCTTAATACATTTATCTTTCTTTCCATATGATTTTCTACCAATACTTTAAGCTCACGGAACTTATCAAATGTTTCAGCTTTACTCTTAATGAAATAAATCCATGCATACCTTGAAAAATCATCAATGAAAGAGACATAATACCTTGATTTTCCAATAAATTGGACCGAAACTGGCCCAAACACATCACTATGTATTAAATCCAAAATATCCTTTGCCTTCGTGCCAGCAGATTTAAAACTCGCACGATTTTGCTTGCTAGGTAAACAATGCTTACAAAAACAAAATCCTATGGAACAATCTGGAACTCCCTTCACCGTCTGTTTTGACGATAAATTAGATAGTCCTTTTTTACCGATATGCCCAAGCCTCTAATGCCACAACATAAAGGACGTTGCCTTATCATCAGTCACTTTCTCAGAGATAAAACCTCTACTACACTGATTTTGTACTATATTTCCCAGAAGCTTGTACAACGTACCTTACCGAACATCTCGTGCAATTACTAACGATCCATGAGTCATCTTGCATGAATTTTTGTCACAGTTGAAATTCACTCCCCCATCTGCCATCTTGCCGATTGATATTAGGTTCCTACTGAGACCCGGAATATACATCACGCTTGAAAGTGTTCTGATTATCCCATCATTCATCTTCAACTTTACCTTCCTAAGACCAATAATTTTCACCAAAAAGTAATCTCCCAGTAAAATATTTCCCCCATCAAAGGTTTCATACTCATGAAACCAATCCCTGTGAGGTGTCATGTGAAAAGATGCTCCTGTGTCAATTATCCAAACACTCTGATCTGATTGAGCCAAACAGGATGTCATATTTAAGTCACCAACATTATAATCATACTGGTTCTGTTACCTGAAGTTGATATCTCGTCTGTTCGCTTTTCAGGGTGTATACTCTTACTTCTACACTCTTTTAAATGCCCAAGCTTCTTACACTTCCAACATTTCAACCCAGATTTATCCCTACTTTTCGATTTTCCCTGAACTTGGGTTTATCACCAGACCACTTATAGTCTTTATCATAGGTTTGCCCTCTCACAGATAAGGCCTCATTTGACGAGTTTTCTGTACCCTGTCACCTCATCTCCTCAGACAATAGGGCTGCCATGACATTCTTAAAAAACATATCAGTCATACCACTACCAATCACAACTATCAAGTTATCCCACGAATCAGGTAGTGAACAGAACAACGTAATAACCTTATTGTCATCTGTCACATCAATACTAATAGATAATTACTGATATATCAAAGTGTTGAACTTATGTAGATGAACAAAGAAAAAATCACCCTCAGCCATCCGAAGGTGGTACAACTTCTTTCGTAGAAACAGTTTGTTTACCAAAAATTTACTTTGATAAAGGCTTTTCAACTTCTTCCAAAGATCTTTTGCAGTTTTTTCTCTAGAAACATTTATCATGACAGAATCGGCCAAGCACAGTCGAATCAGACTTCGTGCCTTTCGATCGAGCTTCTCCCACTTTGTGATGGTTACTGAAGATGATGTCGAAACCAACACCGTCGACGCCGCTACCGTGGACGTCGTACTCTTCAGTATCTCATCGACTATCACCGTCCACAGATCCTTATCTACGAGTAGATCCTCCATCTTCAGTTTCCATAACTCGAAGCTCTTCCCTTCGAACTTCTTGATTTCAATCCGTGATCCAATCGACATCTCTGATCGTTAATCCTCGAACACAAGGCTCTAATACCAATTGAACGATTCAAAACCTGTCAAAATATATCTATGTCCTGCCAGAAGTTTCTTATTATCAACCTCACAAATCTCACTGTTACAATGCATGCTCAGTACATAAAAAGTATTTATATGCAATTTAAGATGTCCTAATTAAGGTCTAATTATGGTTCCATTCTGCTACAGAACTACGACTCTTTATGGGCCCAAGCCCAAACCGCCAAGCAAAAAACCAAACCCAACTCATGTAAATGGCCCAAAAGTTTCGAGGGCGCTGCCCCCTAACCCCCGCCAGCTCGATCACCTGGAAACGAGACCCCCACCCGTTCACCGGGAAGCAAGATCCCATGTTCGTCCAGGTTCTTCAGATCTAGTCCCTTGAAGTATGCACCAACTCTAACAATCATGTTATGAAATATATTGAACATTAAAGCATTGTACTGATAACTGTTTACAACAAGATTATTAAAGTAGACTCATTGATGCACAAAAAAATTACGTGAAGGAATAGCATCAGTACCAATTCTTACCTCCACTATACTAAACCACCATATATTCTCAAGATCAATGCGACCATGCTGCCCTCGTTTCACTCTTAATTGTCTCTTTCTATTACTCTAATTACCAGATACCATACCAAAATTTGAAAACGAATAAAGGCTATAAAGCAAGTAAAAAACTAAAGAGGAAAAGTGAGGAAAAATTAATAAATCTACTCATTCTACTAAGACGGGGGAAAAGTTAGCATGGACAATATGGAGTACCTTGATAATGGCAAAATTTCCACCAACATACATAACAGGTAAGGAACATACGACATTATTAAACAATTGGCTCTTTAGTTATCAATGGAATTAAGCAAAAAAGTTAAGCAAGTCAAAACCATAGAGATTTAGAGCAGAGATTATATGATTGAAGCTCTTTAAAGCAAAATTGAGGAGAGAAACGTGATGTTGTTGAATCTCTTTGAATTGTTGGCAGATCCAACACAAATTTAACTTTGTAGTAACTGAAATTAGTGAAATAGCTAAGAGAGATTTGTATTCAAAATCAAAATTGAATCCACTGGAGAGAGAGAAGAGAAATCGATTACCAGTAGCTTGGAGAAAGGAAAGCAAACGATTCAAAATCAACTCTTATGATTACTGCTTGAATCTAGATAGGCCTTGTTTCCAAAGAGAAATACAAAGAGCGAATGAGGGAATGAGTGAGCAAGAGAGGGAATGAGAGAGAGATTCAAAATCCCTACAAAAGAGAAAGATGAGAAATCAGCAGGATGATGTAAGAGAAATCGAGAAGATAGTCTGTGTAAGAGCATAGGTATGGGTACTGGTTTGAGAAAGTCTGTGTGAGAGCGAGAGAGATGAGAGTCAGAGAGACTGAATGGGTTTGAGAGTGTCTGTAAGAGTGAGAGTGAGAAAGGTTGGTTTTTTTAGTCTTTTTCTAAAGTATCTTTAATTTTGGAGTGAAATTAAAAGGCAAGGTGGCGGGACATTAGGCGCCTTTAATTTAGAGTGAATTTAATAGTGCTTTTCTTTTCCATCATAAAAAAGTAGTGTTGTCTAAATTCAGCCCATTTCCTCCATTAATGCTTTAGTCCAATCCACCAAGCCTTATCATTTTATTTAAGCCTAATTCAGGTTTTCAGATGGGTCAAGCGGTTAATCCATAACAAAAAAAAACAAAATAGTGTTATCTAAAATAGTCCTACTGTTTATTCACTGTACTTTTTAAAATTTCTGAGAAGGCAAAATTATTACATAGTTACTGTTCATTCATTGTATACTTTTTTTTGAAAATTCATAAAAAAAAATTTGAAATCATTATACTGAACTGTTAAATCATTATAACGAACAAATAATATCACTAACGGACACATATCCATCGATGATAGTCCGGATTGAAAAAATCATTATACCAAACTGTTAATTCCGTCAAACTATCAAACCTCAAACTCTTATTAACCGAAACCCTAAACTCTAAATCTTAAACATTAAAACCTTAAACCTTAAACCTTAAAACCATAAACTCTAAAACCCTAAACTTTAAATTAAAGTTAGCATCGATTACAATATTTGGTTGGAATCCCATTACATTTTTTTTTTATAACGGAAAGATAAAATTGAAGTTGTGATCAATTACGGTGTTTGGTTAATTAACATGTTCACGGTATTTTCATGTATTTATTTGTATTATTTATATATTATATATGTAATATAATAATATTGTATTACTTAACTATATATATATTAGTTAATTATATTATTACAATTTACTATATTTTATATATTATATATTATTTTTACTAATATTTAGTTACATTATTTAATTATCTTATATTAATTTATTATTATGTTATAGTAGTTAATTATATTTTTATTTTTATTATTTACTAAACTTATTTTTTATATTATATAATATTTTTTAATATATTGTCACATAAATTTTATATATATAATCATATTTACATAATATTTTCAGAAAAAAATTTATCGATATTTAATTTAAACATTGCTTTTGTACTCTGACCCATAAGCATATGGGCCCATTATAACATACTAACGGCTCACCAACAAGCAACAAGATCACCTTCCAACACTATATCACAACTTTGGTTTAAAGATCACCAACGAATGTATGGTGATGAAGAAAGGAGCACTTAATGAAAAATTATAAAATTACTAATAAATCCTATAAAACCTTATAAAATTAATTTCTTCACACTATTAAAAAAACAAAGAAAAAATTTGACCACATTAACGTAATAATTGCTCGTTCAATCATGACTGCTTTAAATAGATTAAACTTTAAAAAAAAAAAATTTTAACTCTGAGCCCGCAAGAAGAGGATCATGCCTCCTTAGTCAATAAATCAGCAAGGACTTTCCTTGCATTAGACCCCGTTTCAGCAAGGGTTTTGACGCTGGTGAGTTGGGCTTGACCCAAAATTTTGTGGGCTCATCTTGTTCGGCTAAAAAAAATAAAACCCACTTTGATTCCAGATGTTTATATCTTAGATTGAGATTATTGTACGATAATTTTTATTTTATTTTAAATAATTATGTAATATAATTTTAAATTATAAATTATATAGTAACTCTTTTGTGTTTTTTTTAATTTTCAAAAGATACACTGTAACCGTATGTGATTTTTTTGTTTTTTGAAAAATACACACTAAAATGAATAATAATTGCACATAAACCACAATAATCCACCGTCTTCAACAAAAAAAAAAAAAAACAATTTCTGATGAAAGTTCATAATATACAGAATCTGAAAGCACAAATAATGTTCATACATGTATATGCATTACAAAAACACAAAAATTATACATCAAACTCAAAATCATAACCAAAATATATAGTGATGAAATTTTGAATCCGTCGGTATATACATAATCTATAGTTATATAATTTTTAATCCGTCGATATATACAAGATCTATAGTGACGAAAATTTTAATTCGTCAATATATTCATGATTTATAGTGACGGAATATTGAATCCGTCAGTATATACATGATCTATAGCGACAAAAATTTTAATCCATCAATATATACATTATCTATAGTGACAGAATTTTTAATCTGTCAGTATATACATGATCTACATATACCACATGTTATAAAATATAAATTTTAATAGTGATGCATAATTTCATCACTAATAGTTTTTTTTTATTATGTTTACTATTGAAAAAAAAATGAAAGGTTACCAAAATTTTAAATAATTTGTGGTGTTAAATATCTGTTACAAAATATAGTATTTATTAGTGACACATTGTTTTCGTCACAAAAATTCATAAGAAATAATAAAAGCTTTCTCATTTTATGGGTGACGAGAACAAAGTGTCACTTATTGTTTTTTATTATACTTGACGCCAAAAACGTTTGTCACTGAATATAAAATTTATTGGTGACGACATGAGTTTGTCACTAATAACGTACCAAGAAAGAAGTTGTTTTTAACTTTGATTATTGGTGACGACAATTATGCATCACAAATTTTTTTAACTATTGTCATCGCTAAACTTTGTGTCACAAAACTTTAAATCATTTAGTGACAAGAACAAATGGTTGCCATTAAACATAAATTGTCACAAAAAAAGTTTCCCTTAAAAAATTTTGGCAGGAAATTTTGGCGCCATACATTTTGTGGTGTTGTTATATTGCATCACCAAAAATTAACATGCCTCAAAATCCATGACAATATCTAAATTTTGTCACTATAAATGCATTTTCGGTGACAAAATTTCACGCATCACTAAGAAATTCGTCATTAATTAGCAGTTTTGTTGTACCGCTAAAACATTTCCCCTCCTTCCTACTCTCTTAAAAGTTGGTTGTTGAAATGCCTTCTAAGAAAGCTTGAAGACACTAAGTGAGAGCATAGAGTTAGTCTTTGGGGGACACTCCGACTCTCAAATCAGTGAATAGTTAATAGCAAAACTTTATTTAAAGAAGTAGAGGGGAGATTTCAGAACTTGATTATTCCAATGATATTCGTTTTATATAGCGAATCGGTGGAGTGGCTATCATTATTAGCGACTGATCTAGATCGTTGATTGGAGATGTAATGGAGGGTCGAGATCGCTCTATGGGATTGATATATTTTACCCTTAAACCCTTGTTTGCGAGTTTTTATCATTTTACCACTGTGTAACAAAATGAATATTTTTCCCTTGGAGATACAACATGTCATCTCATGATTAGATGGTGGATTTTTACCCACAATGAGAGCCTCCCACTTCCTTGAGTTATCATATGACTTAAGGAAGTAGTCTCAACTTCATGCACTCCCATACTCATGCATTTTCTTTTCGGAATTGGTGGTTCGATTTTTCATAAACCTTGGCATGCTAGATCGAGCCTTTTTTTACTACAGGATCTTCTACTTGGGATTGAAGATGTGACTTTGTTGACATTTTTCTTCTTTTGTGTGCTTTGACATGTATTCTTGATTGATGACCAAAAATATGATTTTTTGGTGGACATGAAGCCTGAGTCTTCACTTTTCCATATTTATTTTCTTGTTTTTTAGACTTTTCTTATTATTTGGACCAATAATTATGAAAATCATAGTTCAAACTTTTCTAGAAAGGATGGATTAGGCTTTTAGTTGTAAAACCTACATCTTAATATATATATATAAGGGTATTTTAGTTCTTCCAAATGTATTTGATCATTCATCTCATGCATATATTTTCATTTGTAATCTATGCCTCCAAACAAACTTTGGTGGTAAAATTAAAGAGTTTATTTTCTTTGAAAAAAATATTGCGTAAGTAAAAAAAATATTTTAATTATAATATAATGATAATAAGAAAGTGAAATGGTAAATAAAGTATAGATTTTTGTGTATATAATTATGATATGTAAACTTACATGCTACATAGTAATTGTCATCTTTTTTTTACATATATTAAATGATATGTCCTTTGGTAGATGCCATCTAGTTCTACATTCATGTTCAAAGACAATTTTGAAATAATGTATGTAACTCACTATTATTGTGTATTGTTTAAATTTGGCAACTGATTCCTTCAAACTGATCAGTTTTTATAGGACCTAATCAACCCACTCGAGTAATCAATCATGCACCCCTAGAACCGATCTCTAACTTCTTACCAAGTAGAAACTGTTAATTTGTGGCTTGTAATTTTGGAGTAAAAGTGAACCCATTATTCTTTTAGTTGTCATGTCATCATGCAAGAGTACAAATTGCATTAGGAAAAGCAAGAATTAAAAAAGGATGGTTGTTTTGGTGCTAGTAGGACAAGGAATACAAAATTAAATAGAATAAGGACTCTCCTTGACCTTGCCTATATATGTGTGTGCCTATTTATTTTCTTTCAATAACAGAGAGAAAGACATAGCAGAGCAACAGAGAGAAAGCTATAGCAGACAAAGTTGTACAACAAACTAATCCCATTGAGTGGTTGAAACTTCTTTTTTTTTTTTCTAGGATATTGTATTTTCCCAATTAAATTTGTGGTAGCCTAGATTTGGGTGTATTAAGGATATAGTCTTAGGGAGTTTAATCTCTCTTGATTTGTATTTCAATTTTGATTATAGTGGAATCTTTCACCATCACCCGTGGACATAGGAGTTTTAGCTCCAAACCACGTAAATTTTTCTTGTCTGTTTATTTTTCCACTCCTTTATTCCTAACAAACTGGTATCAAAGCTATTGTTAAAATCGATATGGGCACAATATCTTCTACCACTTTGCACAATATACATAAGTTTGATGAAACCGATAATTTTAATCTTTGGCAAGTAAAGATGTAAGTTGTATTAACCCAAAACGGTTTGAAAAATGTGTTGCTAAGGAAGAAGCTGCCTAGTACGACGACAGATGAACATAAACTGGATATGGGGGAAAAATCCTAACCGCAATTTAGTTGTGTTTATCAAATGGAGTCATGTGTGAAATTCTTACAGAGAAAACCACTGCTAGCTTATGGTGTAAGTTAGAGTCTCTATACATGACGAAATCCCTCACCAATAAACTGTTCTTGAAATAACAATTGTATTTGTTACATATGGTAGAAGGTACGTCAATGAAATCCCATGTTGATGAATTTATTTCTATTATTACTTATTTGAATTCAATATAAGCTAAATTAGATGAGAAGGATCTGACCTTGCTGTTGTTATGTTCCCTACAACCATCGTTCACACACTTTAGGGAAACTTTTCTATTTTGTAGAAATACAATTTCTTTAGAAGATGTTAAAGCCTCTCTATTTTCAAAAGAATTGCTTAAGTGACATATGGTTTGGAATAATTATGAGAAACAGAGTCAAGGTGATGCTCTAGTAACTATAAGTTCTAGAGGTAGATCTAGAGAAAAATGTTCAGGTAATAATAACCAAAAATTATGATTTAAGTCTAGAAATAAGAATATGACCTGTCATTAATATAAGGACAATGGACATTACAAATCTGAACGTTGGAATTTGACAAAGAAAATTCAAGAAGAAAACAATCATAATCAAAGTCAAAATCGAGGTTAGAATCAGAATCATGATAGGGATCAAAAAGAGAAATAACATGAAGCTAATGTTATTGAAGAAGACTTTGATTACTATGATCGTGTCTTTGCTGCCAGTGGTAATGGGTTCTTTAGGTCTAATTTGATTATATATTCAGCTTCTTTCTACCATATTTGCCGAAATAAGGATTTATTTTTAGAATATGAGTCTTATGACAGAATTATCTTGTTGGGTGATGACGCAACTCAAATAATTATTGGTATAGGAACTATCCGGATCAGAATACACGACGGTGTAATAAGGACCTTGACAAAAGTTAAACATATTCCTACCTTCAAAAAGAATTTGATTTCTTTAAATGCTTTTAATGTCAAAAGGTACAAGTATTCGTCTGAAAGCGGAGTTATGAAAGTTAGTATAGGTGCTCTGGTTGTTTTGAAAGCAAAGATTATGTCGCCAAATTTGTATGTTCTGTAGGGTACTACTGTTACTGGTTTAGCAGCTGCTTCTACTATGTCAGATTCTGAGGTTACAAAATTGTGGCATATGAGATTGGATAATATGAGTGAAAATGGACTAACTTTATTAAGCAAAAGAAGTTTTCTATGTAGACATAATACATGTAAAATGAAATTTTGTGAGCATTGTGTTTTTGGCAAATAGATGAGAGTTAGTTTCAATACAACAATTCATATAACCAAGAAAACTATAGGTTATATTCACTCTGATCTTTGGGGAGCCTCACGTGTTCCATTTAAGGATGGTGACAGGTATACAATTACATTCATTGATGACTAATCAAGAAAAACTTGGGTATTTATGTTGAAAACCAAAGATGAGGCATTCAAGCATTTTAAACAGTGGAAAACCATGATTGAAAAGCAAACAAGGAAGTATATTAAAAGGCTAAGAATAAATAATGGTTTAGAATTTTGTTTAAATGATTTTGATGACTATTGCAAAGATGGGGGTATTGTTAGATATAAGACAATCAGAGGTACACCACAACAAAATGGGGCTGTTGAGCTAATGAACATAATTGTTTTGGAGAGCTCGTTGTATGCGCTCAAATGCTAGTTTGACTAAGGATTTTTGGGCAAAGACAGCGTTTACTTCCTGTTATTTGGTGAATCTATCTCATGTTATAGCTATAGAGTTTAAAACCCCATATAAGGTATGGTCTGGTAACCCTCCTGATTATTCTATGGTAAAAAATATTTGGATGTCTTGCATATATATATATGATAATGATGGAAAAGTAGAGCCTATAGCTAAAAAGCACATTTTTCTTGGTTATGTTAATGGTGTGAAAGGATATAGATTATGGTGTCCTAATCCTAAATCACCTAAATTTCTCATTAGTCACTATGTAACTTTTAATGAATCTACTATGCTTAACCTAAAGAAAGAGGAGTTTGTTGCTTATGATTTTGATCAGAGTAAGAGTAGAACATAGTAGGTGGAACTGGGAAGTTCTAATTCAGATCCAATGTAGAACATTTCCACACAACTTGTTTATGAACAAGGTGAGAATTTGGGTGAAGAACAGACTCAAAAGATTTAGGATGAGACTTACAACATTGCCAAACATAGACTGAGAAGATAGAATAGACTACTATTAAGGTGCAATAATATTGATTTATCTAGTAATACTGATGCGATTGCCTATGATTTATCAGTTGCACAAGAAACCAGTGATGCAAGTGAACCTTCTACAAAATTGACGCCATTGTTTGTGCAGATTCTTCGCTAGTAGCCATTCATAAAGAGATTGAGTCTCTTGAGAAGAATTGATTATGCCCAAAGAGTAACGCGGTAGTTATAGCACGGCTTTGGGGTGTCGATTCCACAGGGAGACAAACTAGCTACAAGAGAAAGTACAAACTTTAAAACAAACGATAAAAGTTAAATGAGAAAATCTGAGTTTGAAGTAGTGTGAAATAATTGTGTAAATATAATAGAGAACAATAAGGGTCCGGGAATCCTCCCTATGTTCATTGCCTTGTTCTAATCTTGATTCAGTTGTGTTTTATCTTGATTGCAAGTTTCACATCCCAGACAAGCAATCAACAAATATTCAATTAAAGCACAAAACCTAAGTGGTCTATTTATAATCACAAAGTCCAAGGGTGTTTTAGGGTTTAAAAAGTCATTAAAAGCCCTAATTAAGTTGTAACTCGGAGACAGGGTATCGGGGTCACGCCTAGGCTCAGATTGGGTCAGGCCGCAGCTCAGATTGTGCTTATTTCCTCTCCTTCTGTGGGCCGCGGCCCAGCTTGATCCAAGCCTAGGCTCAGCCTGATCCAGGCCTAGACCTGACCTGATGCTTCTTCCTTGCTCTTTTGATGCACTTTCTGGAGGCTGAGGCTTGGATAATTCTTGGCTGCAATGCACTCTCTATAAACTTGATTCCTCTTCATTTGCCCTTCCACAACCATGTCTTTACTTCGGTGTGCCTCGAGTCTTTGTGCTTCAAACAACAATGACTTTTTCTCCTCTTTTGAACTTAAATTACCTGAAAATGCACCGAAATAAGTTAATGATCCAAGAATACCACTTTAGAGTTATTAACGTATAAAAGTGCAATTAAGGTCTAGATCAACTCTAAAATGCTAATGATTAAGAAATATTAAGATGCATTTTATGGTTCTCATCACAAGCCCCGACTAGCTTATTGCTAGTCCCTAGCAATTCAAACGAAAATAAGAGATGAATTCTACAGTGAGAATCACAAAGAAGTAAAGCAATTTCAGTGTTAAGCAAGAGTGATTCACATTTTGTCTTAAAAATTTCACATAACAAACAACATATAGAATCATTAAAGTTCACCCCAAATTCAAAAGTAATCCAAGCATCAATCTTGAGATTGTTATTGACTCTTTACATCCATCTTACCACAATCCATTAATCCGAACATCCGGATGATTTTATGCATAACTTTCGTGAATACAAGTATTGGCCTCTAAAACATGATAAATTACGTGACATCAATAAAAAAACAAGCTCTATAGGCTTACATTTCAAACCTCTCTCCACTATTGTAGAAAAATCACATTACATTGGATCAATAGGTCTTTAATAAGCTTGTAACGTTAGGCTAAGGTAAAGGTTAAGAAAGAATGGGAAGGATTCACAAGTAAAAGAACCAATCTCTTAGCTTTAAACACAACTACTTTTAAGCACTAGATAACCTTACTTCAACACTCAACTTTTTCAACCATTTTTTGAGCATTTTTCTCATATCACCACTTTTCTTTTCTTTTCTTATTTCTTTGCCACAATTCACTTCTCTTTTCTTTTCTTTTCTTTTGTATTTTGGCATAAGACCATTCACTTCCTTTTTCATTTTTCTTTTCTTTTCCATAACCCCCAACTTATCTCCTTTAATGTACTTGGGTTATGGTAGTGATATTTTCTCATATTTCCATCCTTACTCCTTTTAAGTGCTCCTCAACAAATGTGTATAGTTAAGTTCTTCTAAGAGAAAGGTAAGGATAAAATATTTTCTTATGCTCATAAAGACGAGTAAATGGGCTATTGAAAGAAACAAGGCTCAAATTCATTTTCAAGAAAAGGGCTCAAATAGGTGACTAGTGGTAAATATAGTAATGATAGGTTTGATAGGCTCAAACAGCCCAAAAATGGCCTATATCATATCCTAAGTAACGAATATTCTAGGAATTCACCTCAAGTAGTTATCAAGTAAGTTCTAGAGCTTGTTGAGATCTTACCACAAACTAGAGTCTCAAACCAAATGAAGATTGATACTTAAATTAATTTCAAACCGAAGCAAAATTTAACTTTTTTAAATGCTATCTGCTATCTCAATTAAGCTCATATCATTGACATGTGAATTAACTCTAAGACTAACACAAAGCATGCTAAAAACAAACAAAAAGGGAGAACGACACCAAGCAATTCAATGGAAAAAAAATGTATGGCAATAAAGAATATGGAAATAAAGAGATGTGTTTCCTCCACCCCCAACTTAAAAATTGCATTGACCTCAATGTAAAAGAAAGAGTAAAGGAAACTCCCTTTGTAACCAAAGGTGCACAGAAGCTGAAAATTGTGCTTCACCATTTGAATTGCTTTATATATTTGTCCCTGAAAAAGAAATACTAAGTTAATACTGGAAAAAAGAAAAAAATACGAACAATAAACAAGAAAAAGAAATATGAAAACAATAAAAGTAAAAAAGGATAAGCTGTGGGGTGCCTCCTATGAGCGCTAAGTTTTACATCTTCAGCAAGACGCTCTTATTCCCTCCTAGACAAACATGAGCTGAATGCACCAGCAACTGCTCCACTGTCAAATTTTGAGCTTGTATGCTTTGAAGAGGCTTCAAGGATGTCATCAGTAACATCTCCAGATTTTGGCTCAATATATGCTCTTATGAACCCATGGGTGTTGATTGACTCCAATGGATTAAGGTGATGGACCTTTTCCATAGGTGAGTTAACCATATATACTTGGTGACTCTCACCCACATCCTTTGATTTGTTCGGTGTGGGGATGTGTAATGACTTACCACTAAGTGTCACAATGGCATTAACCTCCTTCAAATTCTTTTGTGCCAAGTGTTGTCCATGGTGTGTGGGCTGAACTTGGGAAGGGAACTTACCTCGCTCATTCACACTTAAGGAGCTCATCAACTTGAACACTTGGCTCTTTAAATCCTTATGTTCTTCAACAACCTACGTAATTAAAGATTCAAGCCTTTGATTAGTCTTACCCTATGCCTCAATAAATGCATGCAAAGTTTCTTCTAAGGGACTCCTAGAGGGTGCAGGTGCATGATATGGTGCAGGATATGATCTAGGGGGTTGTGTAGGCGACTGGTTTTTAGATTTCCAGCTAAGATTGGGGTGATTCTGCCACTCCGAATTATAGGTATTAGAGAAAGGTGAAAAAGGCTTCTTGTATATACCTAAGGCATTACATTGTTCCTCATACATCCTTCTCATCTCCGCAAATGTGAGACATTCTTGGGCGAGATGATCTACCCCGCCACACATAAAGCATGGTTCAAAAGACCTTGCATGATTAGCTACGTGTGTTTGCTATAAGTCCTTAGTCTTTAACACATCTAGTTCCCTAGTGAGCATCTTGACCTTAGCCTTTAGGTTATCCTCTTCCCTAAGATGGTAAATTCAACCATTATGAGTTCCCTATATGTCGTGACCTATTTGTGCTTTCAGTAGCACTAGGTCCAAGTGTGAGCTTTTTCAACAAGCTCATTAAGGTACTCTATGGCCTCATCTTCTAAAAATTCACCATTACACATCATCTCTACAAATTGGCACTCTCTATATGTAAGTTCCTCATAAAAATAGCTCACCAAGCACCAACTCTCATACCCATGGTGAGGGCATATACTCAACAACTCCTTAAATCTCTCCCAATACTGATATAAAGTCTCGCTGTCCTTTTGTATAAAGGTAGAGATTTGTCTTTTTAAAGCATTGGTCTTATGTTGGGGAAAGTATTTATTAAAGAAAATTCGAGTCATCTCAGTCCACGACCCAATAGATCCTGGTCTTAGTGAGTATAGCCAACTCTTAGCTCTATCATTCAAAGCGAAATGAAAGAACTTAAGCCTCACAATGTCATTGGTTTCATCTTGACTATGAAAAGTCGCGACTACTTCCTCAAATTCTCGAATGTGCACATATGGGTTTTCATTGTCCAAGCCATGAAACGTAGAGAGTAACTATATCATCCCTGTTTTAAACTCTAGCTGGCGAGCATTGGCTGTAAACATGATGCATGATGGTGTGGCTGTACGTGTAGGGTGGAGGTAATTCTGAATTGTCCTAGCAACATTCTCATTAGGGTTATCAGCCATGTTAACAAAATATTCTAAATTCTTATGTGGGGGTGCACTATGGTTTGATCTAAACGAGGTTTCACTAACGGACATGGAAGCAGAGGGTAATTCTAGTTCGGGTCCTCTAATGAATCTACCTCGCAAATCTCTCGGTCTAAGCATACACCAAATGAATCAGAGAGGAAATAAATAAAACAGAATAAAAAATCAGGAAATCAAAACTTAGAAAAAAATAACAATAATAAAAAAAATACCATAAAAAGAAAGAAGAAAAAAAAAATAATGCAGCAAGCTAAAAGAAGAACGAAGTTACAACCTTTACAGCTGCTGAAAAGAAAAACTATTTACAATTCTTCTACTGTCATGCCAAAAGTTGACAATCTTCCTTGTACTTAAGTGTGTCTCTCCAACAACGGCGCCAAAATTTGACTACGCCCAAAGAGTAACGCGGTAGTTGTAGCACGGCTTTGGGGTGTCGATTCCACAGGGAGACAAACTAACTACAAGAGAAAGTGCAAACCTTAAAACGAACGATAAAAGTTAAACGAGAAAATCTGAGTTTGAAGTAGTGTGAAATAATTGTGTAAATATAATAGAGAACAACAAGGGTCCAAGAATCTTCCCTAGGTGCGTTGCCTTGTTCTAATCTTGATTCAGTTATTTTTATCTCGATTGCAAGTTTCACATCCCAAACAAGCAATCGGCAAATATTCAATTAAAGCACATATATAAACCCTAATGTAATTGTTATAAAATCCTCTTTACTTTCAAGCACACATGACTTAACTTATAAATTATCAAGAAACGACAATATATCATAATGAAAATACCAGAGTAATCGACAAATCTATAAGAGAAATATACCGAACTCAATCACACCTCAACAACATCACATAAGAAGAGCATGACTAGACTTATATGGGGGAGAAAGATGCAATCACCGGATTAAGAGGAAATCTTCTAATTAGATTAAAAATTATATCGTAACAATGTTTAATGATAATAAATCTAAACTACAATGAATCAAGACTAGAAAATAAGAACAACTACACCTAGAGATTCATCCCTTCGCTTTGCTTGGAGATTAGTTGGCCATGGGGCTCGTGCTTGATGGAGTTTTTCCCTCGCCTTCAGCCTCTTAAAAAGATGATCTTTTTCACAAACCCTAAGTGGTCTATTTATAATCACAAAGTCCAATGGTGTTTTAGGGTTTAAAAAGTCATTAAAAGCCCTAATTAAGTTGTAACTTGGAGACAGGGTATCGGGGTCGCGTCTAGGCTCAGATTGGGTCAGGCCGCGGCACAGATTGTGCTGATTTCCTCTCCTTCTATGGGCCATGGCCCAGCTTGATCTAGGCATAGGCTTAGCTTTCCAGGCCTAGGCTTAGCCTAATCCAGGCCTAGGCCTGTCCTGATGCTTCTTCCTTGCTCTTTTGATGCACTTTCTGGAGGCCGAGGCTTGGATAATTCTTGGCCGTAGTGCACACTCTATAAACTTGATTTCTCTTCATTTGCCCTTCCACAACCATGTCTTTACTTCGGTGTGCCTCGAGTCTTTGTGCTTCAAACGACAATGGCTTTTTCTCCTCTTTTGAACTTAAATTACCTGAAATGCACCGAAATAAGTTAATGATCCAAGAATACCACTTTAGAGTTATTAACCTATAAAAGTGCAATTAAGGTCTAGATCAACTCTAAAATGCTAGTGATTAAGAACTATTAAGATGCATTTTATGGCTCTCATCAAGAATCGAACTTAGAAATTGGTAAAACCACAAATGGGTAAAAGAATAGTTTGATGCAAATTGATATTTAAGAAAAAGGAAAGCATCACAAGGATTGAAAATACAAGGCATAAAGAACATCTGGTTGCTAAGGGATACAGTAAAGTTGTAGGAGTTGATTTTAATTACATGTTCTCTCTAGTTGTGAAACATAGTTTCATTTGTGTTCTCTTGTCATTGGTTGCTATGCATAATTTAAAATTGGAATAGCTTAATGTTAAAATCGTGTTTTTAAATGGTGAGCTTAAAGAGAAAATCTACATGCATCAGCCCAAGGGCTTTTTTATTGATGGCAAGAAAGATCATGTTTGTTTGTTAAAGAATTCCCTATATGTTTTGGAACAGTCTCCTCATCAGTGGTTCAAGTGGTTTGACTCCTTCATGGTAAGTAATGAGTATTCGAGAAGCAAGTATGATAGTTGTGTATATCTCAAGAAGCTTGTCGATGGATAATTCATTCATTTATTATTGTATGTGGATGATATGTGCATTGCTTATAAGAGTAAATCTAAGATTCTTAGCCTAAAAACACTGATAAACAATGAATTTGAGATGAAACATTTAGATCTAGCTAAGAAGATTCTTGGTATGGAGATCACAAGAGATAGAGGTGCGGGTTTGTTATATTTGACACAAGAAAAGTACATTGAGAAAGTTTTAGAACATTTTGACTTGAAACCTGTTAGTACTATTCTTGTTTCTCACTTTAGATTTCAGTTGTTTTGTCTCAATAGACAAGTGAAAACAAAGAGTACATGTCACGTGTTACCTATTCCAATGCAGTTGGGAGTCTCATGTATGCCATGGTTTGCACCCGTCCAGATATTGCACAGGTTGTCAGTGTGGTAAGTAAGTATATAGATAATCCTAGAAATGAGCATTGGAGAGCTATTAAATGGATACATTAGTATCTTAGAGGTGTTTCAGACGTATATTTGAAGTTTGGCTGCCACAAGAATAATGTTGTTGGTTATGTTGATTCACACTTTGTAGGCAAAAAAAAAAAAAAAAAAAAACTACTGTAGGTTAAGTTTTTGCTCTTGGTGGATACATTGTTAGTTAGAAGGCTATTCTATAACCAATTGTTGTTTTGTCGACTATAGATGCGGGGTATATAGCTATAACAAAGGCTATTAGGGAAGTTATTTGGTTGAGAGGCTTATTTAGGGGATTATATTGGTTCATGATGCTATTGTTATCCATTGTGATAGTCAAAGTGCTATTCACTTGACTAAGGATCAGATGTTCCATCAGAGAACGAAGTATATTAATGTCTGTTACCACTTTATTTGAGACATAATTGATAGTGATGAAGTTGTGAAAAAAATTGGGACAACAGATAATCCAGCAAACATATTGACTAAACCACTTCCAATGTCCAAGTTCGAGCATTACTTGGACTTAATCGGTGTTATTTACAACATTTGAATTATGCCCAGGTGGGGCATTTGTGGAGATGTGGAGAGTATTTTGTTTTTTGTGAAAATTCAAGCTATAGTAGAGATTTGTTAATTTGTGGATTATAATTTTGGAGTAAAAGCGGGTCATTCTTCTTTTAATTGTCACATCATCATGCAAGAGTATAAATTGCATTAGGAAAAGTAAGAAATAAAAAAAAGGTGGCTATTTTGGTGTTAGTAGGACAAGGAATACAAAATTAAATAGAAGAAGGATTCTTCTTGACCTTGCCTATATATTTGTACCTATTTATTTTCTTTCAACAATGGAGAGAAAGACTTAGTAGAACAACATAGAAAAGGCTATAGCAGACAGAGCTATACAACAAACAGATCCCAGTGAGTGGCTGAAACTTTTTTTTAGGTTATTATATTTTCCTAATTAAATTTGTGGTAGCATAGATTTTGGTGTATTGGGGATTTGGGCTTAGGGAGTTTTATCTCTCTTGATTTATACTCCAATTTTGATTAAAGTGAAATCTCTCACCATTGCCCGAGGATGTATGAGTTTTAGCTTCGAACCACATAAAATTTTTGTGTCTGATTATTTTTCTGCTACTTTATTCCTAATATAAGCTTTGTCTAGTTTATTCTGATTTTTAATCCACTTATTTTCTCTACTTTAGTTATTGATTCCAATATGATCTGTGACTTTGCTTATTCATTTTTGTTTTTAACATGTCTTTTGAATTTTTTTTTTCTACGTTTATATTTTCTATCCTTCAATTGCTAAATTGTTTGTTAAGCATTTGAGGGAATTAAGCCCATTGTCCTTGGTAGGATATTGTTGTCCAACAAAATAAATATTGGGTCATTCATCTCACAAGTAGACATGTTTTTCCTTTTAAATGTGATGCTTCTTAAATTATGTCTTTGAGTGGTTAAATTGCAATCATATGTTTTGAATACTAGTTTGTGGTAATTATAATTTCTCTTAAAAGATAATCACTTTTACATGAATATAAAGGGTTAATTTTCATTTTAGACGAGAGAGGTAGCTCTAATTTCTATTTGGTTTTGTTTGGGTCTTTGCTTAAATCCATAAGGAAGAAATGGTTTAAAAAGTGACCTAAAAGACAAATTTGATTTAAGCAAAGTTGTTTAAATCCAACTTAAAAAAGAACTCAAATATGGCATTTATATCATACCCAAATCTCCCCACTCATAATCTCTTGCAAGGCCAATAAAAATGGACTTTAATCTTTTTTAAGGTCAAATGACGACTTCTTACTCATCATCTCTGCTTTGTGCTTGGATGATAAAAAAGAGCCTTGTGTGGGAAATGTTCCCAGACCTAAAAGATCTCTCTTCGTGGAGCCCCCTTACTAATTGACAAAGAACAATCAAAGGTGCAGAACCCAAAGAGATGAAATTGTTATTTGAAATGGTAAAAATATTTGAACCACGAATCTGGACCACTCAGTTAAAAAAAAGAAACATACCACCAATATAAACACTCAAAAAGTGTATTGGTTGAAGAAGAAGAAGTAATATCTTACATTATTACAAAATATTATTATCAAAGTGATTCAATCAAGTGTAACATTAAGGCTTATACTTTAAGATAGAGAAAAACCAATTGTTGAATAAGTCGAATTAAGATGCTTGAGTGAACGATGGCAACTGGAGATTGCAAAGTTATCAAGTTCCTCTACGATGTTTTGTCAAAAAAATGAAGTACTTTATCTTATATACAAGGAAGGTTTGCACTTTATTTGAAAAATTTGAGAGATTGCACAGTTAACAAGTTCCTCTATTGTTTTTTGACAAACAATTGAATAACTCTATCTTATATACAAGGAAGGTTTGAACGCGAGACCTCTAAGTTAGGAAAGTAAGTGACTTACCAAGTTAATATCCTACTACCCCTTGATGTTTTAAAAGTTTTGCATTTATATTATTTATTATATTCAAAATGACCGAAACCATGAAACATTAATTTTATTTTCCTTTTACCTAATCAAATAAAATATTTTATGAATAATAATCTAAATGTTAGCACTTGTTATTCTTTATTTATACTATTTGTTATTTACATATATATTTTTTATACTAAAATAACTAATACATAAACTCTCAAAAATTGGATTTTGTATATTAATTCAAATGAAATCTTTGAAAATTAGTGATCATTAAATTTTAAACTTTCAGTTAACATTAACTATGATTTGGTTGGGCCGATATGATGGCTCTATATGAATAACCGCTTGACCTAGAGGAAAATTTTCAATCCAATAACATCACGGCACCTGGCAACCTCTAATGACAAGATGGTAATTTCACAGGTCAGCCAATCAAATGCCCACATTTAGCAGCAAGGGTATAATAGTAATTTCACACCAAGTTCTCTAATACCACTATAGCACTCCAACTTATAGATAGATTATTTCAGCCCATGGATAACTCCAAACTTATCTACAAGAGTTCTATTCCTATTATAACACCGAATCAATCTCCTAATAGGACTCTGCTACGAAACACTATATAAAGAGGGCTCTCACAATCAAAAAGTACATTCAATTCTTAACTAACAACTCTTAATTTCACATAGCTCTCCTTATTTCTCCAAAAGCTCTAACTTAGGCATCGGAAAGTCCCCTCGGAGGCACAACCCTTCTGGTCCTCTAAGGTCTTTATAGTTTTTCCTTGTTTCATGTGCGCAGGTACCATCTTCTTACCGTTCATATTCCAAGCAGTTTTTAGGCATCAACAGATTGGCACAGTTCATGGTAAACTTCTTGAATTTGTTAAGTAAAAAGAACTCCTCTCCCTTTCAAAAAATAAAGAACTTATCTCTTATGATGCCGCCTAAAAACATTGCTAAGAACACCACTGGTACCAGTTCAACAGCTCACCAGGTCTCCACTCATAGCCAGTAAGCTGGTAAGCACCTCTCTGCTATTTTGAAAAATGCTGCCTTTGATCAGCACCATAGCGAACCATCTAATGCTCGGAGCAAGTACTACCAGTTCTCCCATTCTAACCTAATAGACCCCAAGGCCCAAGAAAATCTGAATACCCCCTCCCTTCCAAACTCAACCACACCAGTGACTTAAGAACAGTTCTTGGAGCTCACTTAACTTTTTACAGGTTTGGCTACCAGACTCGAGGGGCAAACTCGTCCTCATTTGCAACTATTTTAAAAGAGTCCTCGACCTACGAGGCGATGCAATCTCAACAAGTCGACACAAAGTTATTCCACCACTATGTCTTTTCTTCATCTTAAGTTGAAGTCCCTAGGCCACTCCATCTCCAAGAACCACCCCGCCCTTGACAGAAGGTTAGAGAGGATGGATAAAAAAAATAGCATAAGTATTTAGAGGCAGAAACACCAACGTCTTAGATGAATTCAACTCTCAGGATCCCCCTTTAACGCAGGCCATTCTGGATATGCCTCTCCTAAAACACTTAATGATGCCCATCATAAAGGTATATGACGGCATAACTGATCCTATGGATCATCTTCAGATCTATAAGACAACCATGATGCTGCATTGCCATCCGAATACTGTGATGTGCTAAGCCTTACCCTGACTTTAGAAAAGACCGCTTGCACTTGTTATTTTCACTCAGGCCAGCTAGTATTAGTGATAAGTGCTTAAATATTCATATTTAAGCCCCTTAATTTATATTTGTTAAGCTCTTAATTTGTATTATTTCATCCTATTTTATCTCCTCTCTGTGTTTACTGTTTTTTTTCTAGGTTTTTGGAGCATTATGGAATTATCTGGCTTAAAGAGAAAAATAGTGAAAAGCTAGAATCTACTGTTGCGATCGAGCATAGGAGACCTGCGATCGAGCGCAACAGCGCTCAAGCACCCAAGCCCAGGATCAAGTGCACCTGTGCTCACGCGCGCAAGAAGTAGGATCGAGCGTAGGACGATTGAGCGCACCATGCTGCGATCGAGCGCATTCGCGCAGTATGGCGGCTGGTCCTATTTTGGAAAGGAGAAAGATGATTATCAGGATACCATGTTGATCGAGCGTACCATGTTAAGAGAGTGACGATTAAGAGAGCACATCTCTTTTATTTCAGATTTGAAGAGAAGGAAGATCCAAATTTTAGCAGCTTATTGTCTAGGGACTCTTTTTCTCTCATTTAAATGAAGATTTTATTTGAGTATATGAGCTGCTAAAATAAAAGAGACGTGGGCAGAAGTTTTGAGCAGCATGTGAAGGCTTAGATCTCACATCGGTTGGAAACACATTCTACATCCCACATCCCACATCGGTTGGAAACAAATTCTACATCCCATATCCCACATCAGTTGGAAACACATTCTACATCTCACATCCCACATTAGTTGGAAACATATTCTACACCCCATATCCCACATCGGTTGGAAACACATTGCACTCACGGAGTTTCCCTATAAAAGCCCCATTTCACTTCATCTTCAGGTGTGGATCTCGAAGGCTTTGCTATCAAGGGGGGAGAACGCCGCATAGCAAAAACAAAAAAGAAGAAAAAACAAAGAGAGAAGTTGCAAGTGTAATTTCTCTCTCAATATATTTTCAACTTTAATTTATTTCTTTTGTGTTTTAAAGTTTAATGTTTAGAACTTTAATTGTGAAATTTATTTTTATAATCATGAGAGGCTAAAACCTTCATCTAAGGTTGAAGATGAAGCCTCACCATTGAGTAGCATTATATTTTCATATATGTTCGTACGATTCTGACATTTTTGTATTGATGTTCTATTTCAATTCAATTATTTGAGTACATTCTTATGATTGATTGTTTTGTTTATAAACTGTTCAAATTGGATATTCGATGTTTTTCATCCGATGGATACATCGAATCATTCAAATTAAATCAGATATCCACTGTGATTTGTAAATTAAACGGATACATTGGATGATTTGATTTAATTAGGGTATTCGTTGTGATTTCTATATCGATGGATTCATGGAATTATTTGATAAATTACTTTTATATAGAACATACATAAGATGTAATTGCTTGTCGGTTGTAGGAACAAAAATCATGAAAATATATGCTTTAATTTGGTGGGGAATATTCAAAAACCTTGATGCTTTTATCATTTGTTTTAAATCAATTTAGTTTAGTTTATGTTCTTTGCATGACACAGTTCGAAATTCAGAATTAGGTTAAAATAGGTTTAGTTTAGATAAAAAATTATTTTCGTGACACAATTCCCTATGGATTCGACCTTGCACTTGCATACACTATATTGCAAATGACTCGGGTGCTTGCAAGTAATTTAAAACTCATAACAAGTTTTTGGCACCGTTTCCGGAGATTTGTTTTATTTGTGAAAATTAAATTTTTGTATGAATTGATTTTATTTTTCTACTAGTTTAGTGAGCATTTTTGTTTTGCAATTTTATTCTAGTTTATTTGTTTGTAGTTGCAATTGCCCATTTTGTGAGTATTGTGTTTTCTATTTTTTCATTTATTTTATTTTATTGTTGTTTGTATTTTATTTTATTCTTTTGTTTTTGCTAGTTAGTTTATTTTATTGCTTTTTGTGTAGTGTATGCTTTGTCGGAGATCCCTGAAGTTAGAGTTGATACCTTTAGATCCTGAAATAGAAACAACTCTTAGGAGAAATAAGAGAGCACTTGTTGAGAGAGAGACGATTGAGATGGGGGACAATTTAAGGAATGCAAATCAATCGGAGAATGTAGAGCAACCTAGAACTTGGAACGTGGACTTCACTACATCCCTTAGGGATTTGTTCGCACCCGTTGCGACTAATTCCCCTTCTTGTATAGTGTTGCCACCAACCAATGCTACCCATTTTGATCTAAAGCCACATATCATCCAAATTCTACCCTCATTTCATGGTTTGGATCTTGAAAATCCTAATTAGTCATGTGAAGAAGTTCAAAGATATTTGTGCCACATTCAAGTTCCAGAACTTTTCTGATGAGTTGGTCCATCTTAGGCTTTTCCCTTTTTCTCTTCATGATAGAGCTAGGGCATGGTTGGATTCCAACACGCCCGGGTCTATTACATCATGGGAAAGCTTGTTGAGTAAATTCTATAATAAGTTTTTCTCAATGTCTAAAGTGAATGAGTGCCGAAAAGAGATTAGTTCTTTCACTCAGGAGGAGGACGAGAAGTTTTCTAAGAGTTGGGAGTGTTTCAAAGAGTTACTGATCAGATGCCCTCCACATGGATATGAGAAGTAGAGACTCATGGTGTTCTTCTACCAAGGGTTGACTACCTTAACATGATCGAGTCTATGAATTGGGGGGGGGTATTGTTGTGCGAAAATATACCTAAATAAATAGGTGAATAATCGTACTAGTTATACTTGCAAGTGCACAAGGTCATCAGTGTAGTCTAGTGTGCAAAAGCAAGGTCATCTCCACAGGGATTGGTAAAGTTGCTTTTAGAATCAGTTTCTCTAAGGTAAAAGAGATAAATAACTATTGGAAGGTGATTTGATAAAGACATAGGGCTTTGATATCCACCACTAGTCATACATTGCCAATTATAATAGGTCAAATCATTAGCCTTATCATGCATACCTAATGGTTGCCAACCTAAGGGCATGGTATCTACTCCTTAAGCTATTGATTTCCCTAAGCATCGAGTTAGGCATGGTATTTACTCTAACTCCTCTATTCCTTAAGGTATTCAGCATGGTATCTGCTTGAGTTGTTCCTTAAGAAAGCATAAGTACTGTGGAAATCGACAACCACATGAGACCTAGGGTATGGTATCTACTCCCGGTTTCCCATGTTGATTAACCCAAGAATCCGGATAAGATATCTTTTGTTACTAAGGTTAGACCCAGGACTCGGTCATCCAAATTGATCTAACTAACCTATCCATACCACATGCATACGTTGGCCTTACACATACATATGAGGAATTTAAATAAGCACAGGCATTAATCAAGTTAAGTAACATAATAAAAGCTATTGGTAAAGATTTTATCAATGAATATAAAAATGGGAATGCATAACTAGGGCTTCAATCGAGCGCTATAAGAAAGTTAGTTACACATGCTATCTGAAGTAAACATTATAAATAAACTAAACATTAAAGGAGAAGAATAAACCCGAGAGAAGAGGCGTCAATTCTCTTCCAAGCTCTCAACTCCAAGTAAAAGAAAAGAGAAAAGTGTTTTCTATCTGAGGTGTGTCTTATGTGTATGAGTTACAAGTGTATTTATAGGTCTTTGAGAAGTCCTAAGAGACCCATGAGTTCCTAAAACGAAAATTCTCTTATTTCCAAAATAAGGTCCTATAGTTTACTGTTCACGCTCATACATGTGCACTCGATCGCATATGTCTTGCGCTCGATCGCAGTGTGCGCTCGATCTCTCATGTGTGCGCACGATCGCAATGTGCGCTCGATCGCATTGCATGGCGCGATCGATTGCAATTTGTCCAGAGAATGCTCCAGGGATTCTTGATTTCTTCCTTTAAGTGCCAAAACTACTTCTTTTTCTCCAAAACCCTATAAAAACATGTAAAACACACAAATGGAGTAAAAGAGACCAAATTAACTTAATTAAGGACCTAACAAATGTAAATAAGGGGGCTTAAATATGAATATTTAAGCATCTATCACACCCCCAAACTTACATTTTGCTAGTCCCTTAGCAATACTAAATTAAAAACTAAAACGAAAAACATAGATAAATCCAATGTTTATAGTGTCAATCAAAAGTCTAGATTTTACACAAAACTATGATGCGCATTCATGAGCAAGCTTAACAAGTGTAAACATATTTTTGCAATGAATAAGAGTTTTGAACGTAAATCATATTCATGAGGTAGTTTAAGACATCACAAGTTTGACTTTAGTGTGTGGTGACTAGCACACAAAAGATTAGGTTTCTAAGAAATTCAAACGTGTAGTGTTTCGATGACTCAAGATTCACCAAACTTCCTATTAGAGTCAACAAACATGGCATAGACTTTTATTTGCGAGATTTTTGCCACGTTAGTTCCCTTAAGCTTCCTTGTTGACTTGTGTAATGAGCGTTTAGCCAATGATTCCCAAACCAGATGGTTTTAGGGTATTAGGTGTAAAGACACCCCTAAGGACTTACAAGCTCGAGTCAACAAGGCTATGAAACTAACTGGTTTTAATGCTACTACTTAGAATTTTCCACCTTTTGACGTGACACTCAACGCTTACTGAGGCAAGAGGGCCAGTTACTCGGCGGAAGATTCTTTTTAATGATCACTTAGAATTTTTCACCTTTTGATGTGACACTCTAATAGGTCATCTAATTCACAGTTAAGCAAAAGAAACATACAAATCCAAATAACATGTCATACCCCACATGATCATGTGCTAATGTGCTCGTGATAGTTTAAGCTAAACTTGTGAATTCTTAAATGCCTAAAGGGCAGTGATCTAGGTTCAAAACTTGTTTATTGGCCTATATGTTCAAAGTGTTTAAGCTCGCTGATGAAGTCGAATTATACAGTTTTGTTTAGATCACAAAAAATTTATTGGACAGAATGAACATGTATTTATCTATGAAAATAACAACAGAAAAGAAAAATGTGGGATATAGTGAGTGTGTGAATGTGTCCCCATACCCCCAAACTTAAATTGCACATTGTCCCCAATGTGTGAATAGCATGGAAAGAGCTGACTTGGGAGATGGAGAACTGATGGATGGCATGGCTCGTAGCATACCCCCAAACTTCAACTGGATGCACTCACACTGCCCTTAAAAAAGAAAGAAAAACAAACATAAAATGGAAAACAAGTAATAATAAACAGATAGAAAAATAAACTAGGAAATACGAATAATAAAATGAAATAAACTAAGAAAAAGATATGCTTTGGGGTACCTCCCATGAGCGCTAAGTTTAACGTCTTCAACTAGACGTGGTATCCTCTCACTACTGATCATCAGGTGGTGCAGTCGAAGAGGTACCAGGTGTCGGAGGTAGGCGATCAAGAATGACCTGCAGCATAGCCTCCTGGCGTGCTAACCGTGCCTTCAAACTATCAATACGCTGATGCACGAGTGCGGTAGCAGCGGAGACCTCACCTCGGAAGGAGGACAGCTCAGCTAGAAAGTGCTGGGACTCGGTGGGTCCCATGTTCGAATGGTCCTCCTCACGTACTGGGCTAATGACCGAGGTCTCGGTCTCCATGCGATCCTCTTCAACTCTCTCAACTGCTGGAGTTGGTGCCGGGAGTCCTCGTGGTATATGTGAGATGCTGTGTGTCCACTGAGCTCTCTCAAAGAAGGGATGCTCTCGTACTGGTCTGTTACTGTGGGTCCCCTTAATCCCCTTCTTCTTGAGGATGGAGGAGAGTAGGAACGGGAAAGAGAGGCCTCAAGCATTGGCTGTGGTAGTTTGACGGCCATGTACGTGATCCCAAAACTTGTGCAGCTGGCTCCAAATGACAGTCGGGATGGAGTACCAGTGGCCTCTATGGAAAGCATATAAAGTCTGGAGAAACTGGTCTCGCCACTGTGTCTTGTGCCCCAAGGGACACACATTGCGCTGTAGGATCGTGTCGGTGAGCTATAATCGTGGAAGCAGCATGGATCAGCTAGCCTCATTGTTATGCCTGTCGGCATACTGGCCAACGCCTATGTCCGTGATGATCTCAGCCAGGGCAAAGGACTCCGGCTGCTCCTCGATATCAGTGTCCTTAAGAGGGGACTCGTCAGTGTAATGAAGAGCGGCAGCGATATCGGCACTAGTCACCTCGATGGGCATGCCCCAGACTGAAGAAGTGAGAACTCTCGGTCTGCTGCAGTCAAATGAGAGGCTCGCATAAAACTGGACCACGAGCTGGGAGTAGGTAGTGGAACACACCGGCTTAAACAGCCTCTTCAACCCTCGATGTCGAAATTCTTGGATGGCCCATTGAGTGGCGTCCATGTCCCAGAATACATCATCGATAGCGAATAAGGTCTCAAATAAAAGCTCGCGCTGCTCGATGCTGGGCCGAGATGACGAAGCACGGCTGCTGGATGCACCGGAGGTGGAAACTGATGGTCTTGACATGCTGTGTTCTAAGTTCTGCCTGATTTGTGATTGATCTCAATGATGTGCGCTCGATCGCACACTGGACTATGCACTCGATCGTACACGGACAGGCTTTTCGTCAAACAGCTTGTGTGAACCAAAAAGACAAGCTATGGTTTGCAAGTGTGGAACTCGTTCCTAACCCCCTGCAAACGAACAATCACACAATCATACACAAAATAACATATATATAGAATGCATTGCACAGTTTCTATTATTAAAATTCGTGTGTGTGTGCAGAGTACCTTGTGGATTAATGGGGATGGGAATGGAGGCAATGGTGGTTGACGGTGATGGAGGCAATGGATGGTGACAGAGGATGGTGGAGATGAAAGTGGTGATGAATGATACTATGTGGTATTGGTGAGAGGGAGTGGTGCGAGTGGAAACGAGAGTTTTTGAGGGTGAGTGCGCAAGTGATTAATGACGAGGGAGTGAGTGAGTGTGAGTGAATTTTCAGACTTATAGCGAAACCACTATCTGCCGCGAGTGTGCTCGATCGCACGCGGGGTGCGCTAGATCGCATCTGTGTGCTTGAGCATATGAAAAGAAACGCTCGATCACACACATGCGCTCGATCGCATTGGATGATGCGATCGATCGCAAGTAGTGTGCATGAGACAAAAGAAAAAACGTACCTTTAGCTGAAAAATGATAAATTTGGAATGATACATCCTTACCATGTGTCAGTGGCCTCAGTACCACTAACCTCCGTAGAGTTGCTTGAGCTGTATGAGTAATTAAATTTGCGCTTGCTCAAGCACTCTCGTGTCACCATGCTATTTGTTTGGAGGGGGGCACTTAGAGCCCACCTCTTGTGGCTCTAATGCTTGTGTGTCAGCTGTATACTGAACCTCTTCAAGTGCCAAGTCTTCATCTCTTGGAGGCAATTGAATGTCGAGGTAAGGTTTGGCTCTGTGTCCATTTATTGTAAAGGGCTGATTCCCGCTTGGGCCACAAACTTCTAATGCACCATGAGGGAAGACCTTGGTGACCATGTACGGACCGTACCATCTGGATTTGAGCTTGCCTGGGAACAGTCTTAATCATGAGTCATATAGCAGCACTTTTTGTCCTACATGGAACTCCTTCTGTACTAGTTTTTTGTCATGATAAACTTTTGTCCGTTCCTTGTACAACTTTGCATTCTCATGGGCATCATATCTCAAGTCTTCAAGCTCATTTAGATGCAGCTTTCTTTTCTCACCTGCTTGCTTCATGTCGAAGTTGAACTGCTTTATAGCCCAATATACTCGATGTTCTAATTCCACCAGTAGATGGCATGCTTTTCCAAAAACTAGACGGTAGAAAGACATGCCTATTGGGGTCTTATAGGCTGTCCTATATGCCCATAGAGCATCATTTAGGCATAGAGACCAATCCTTCCGGTTAAGCTTCACAGTCTTTTCTAATATTCCCTTGATCTCTCGGTTACTAATCTCCACTTGGCCACTGGTATGAGGATGATATGCAGTGCCTACTTTATGAGTGATCCCATACTTCCGGAGTAGTTAAGCAAAAGAACGATGATGAAAGTGACTGCCCCCATCACTGATGATTGCTCTTTGGAGTTCCAAACCGAGTAAAAACGTTAGCCTGCAAAAACTTGATAACTACTTTGTGATCATTAGTCCTTGAGGGGACAACCTCTACCTATTTAGACATATAATCCATGCCCACAAGAATATATAAATAGCTGAATGAGTTAGGAAAGGGTCCCATGAAATCAATGCCCCATACTTCAAAAAGTTCTACCACATGAATATTTTGTAAGGGCATCTGATTTCGGGAAGAGATGTTACCTGTCCGCTGGCATCTATCACATGAGCTGCAAAAGGAGAAAGCATTTTTAAACAGATTACACCAATAAAAACCAGATTGGAGTACCTTAAGAGCTGTTCTTTTTGCTCTAAAATGTCCTCCATAGGCAAACTGGTGGCAGTGTTGCAATAAGCTAAAGTGTTCCTTTTCTGGGATACATCGTCTGATGATTTGATCGGGGCAAGCTTTGGAAAGATAAGGATCATCCCAATAGTAATGTCTTGACAGAGATATTAGCCGTTTCTTTTCTTGAGTAGTCATACCTGAGGGAAAAACTTTAACAGTTAGATAATTAACTATATCAGCATACCATGGAAGTTTTACCTCTAGTGTAAATAGTTGTTCATCGGGGAAGTTCTCATTCAAAGGTAACTCTTTATCATCACTCTCATATGGGAGTCTTGACAAATGATCCGCAACTACATTCTCACTGCCTTTTTTGTCTTTGATCTCTAAACCGAATTCTTGGAGTATGAGTACCCATCTGATTAGCCTAGGCTTTGCATCTTTCTTAGAAAACAAATATCTCAAAGCAGCATGGTCAGTGAATACAATAACTTTAGAACCAATAAGATATGATCTAAACTTCTCTAAAGCAAAAATAACAGCTAACAATTCTTTTTCAGTGGTAGAATAGTTAAGCTGAGCATCATTTAACGTTCTAGAAGCATAGTAAATAGCATGAGGTACCTTATTGATTCTTTGACCTAAGACAGCTCCCAAAACGAAGTCACTAGCATCATACATTAATTCAAAAGAGAGATTCCAATCCGGTGCCATCATTATTGGGGCAGAGGTGAGAACATTATTCAAGGTGTTGAAAGCTTGCATACAATCATCATTCCATTCAAACTTGGTATCTTTAGTCAATAGTGCACAAAGAGGTCTCGAGATTTTGGAGAAGTCCTTGATGAATCTTCTATAAAAACCGGCATGTCCAAGGAAACTTCTAATGCCCTTGACCATGAGAGGGGGAGGTAGCTTTGAAATGATGTCAATCTTAGCTTTGTCTACCTCAATACCTTTGTTTGAGATGGAGTGACCCAACACAATACCTTGTTGAACCATGAAGTGACATTTCTCTCAATTCAGTACTAAATTACTCTCTTCACATCTCCTTAGGACATTTTCCAAATGATTCAGGCACTCATCGAAATTAGATCCAAAGATACTAAAATCATCCATGAACACCTCAATATATTTCTCTACCATATCGGAAAAAATGCTCATCATACATCTTTGAAAAGTGGCTGGTGCGTTGCATAAACCGAATGGCATTCTTCTATAAGCAAATGTACAGAAAGGACATGTGAATGTAGTCTTTTCTTGATCCTCAGGTGCTATGGAAATTTGATTGTATCCACTATACCCATCCAAGAAGCAGTAATAACTGTGACCGGCTAACCTCTCTAGCATTTGATCAATGAATGGCAGGGGAAAATGGTATTTTCTAGTTAATTTGTTTAATCTCCGGTAATCAATGCATACTCTCCAACCTGTTATTTTTCTTGTAGGTATGGGCTCCTTATCTTCATTCTTTACCACGGTATTCCCACTCTTTTTAGGAAAGACTTGGACCGGACTCACCCATTTACTATCCGATATAGGATAAATGATGCCAACATCTAGTAGCTTCAATATCTCGGCCTTTACTACCTCCTTCATGTGTGGGTTAAGTTTTATTTAAGCATCTCGAGTGGGTCTTGCTTCTTCTTCAAGGTAAATATTATGCATGCACTTTGCTGAACTTATCTCCTTAATGTCAGCAATGGTCCATCCAATGGCAGTTTTATGCTCCCTTAGAACTCTTAACAGCTTCCCTTCTTCCCCACTACTCAAGTTAGCAGCTACAATCACAGGTAAAGTCTCATTTTCTCCTAAGTAAGCGTATGTTAAATGCTTGGGTAGCTGCTTTAGTTCCAATGTTGGTGCCTGCACAATGGATGGAAGAAGAGTAGTATTAGTGGGTATGAGAGATTCAAATGGAGGAGGATACATACTGGAGTATTTTGGAGAGGTCGCAAGAAGGTGCACAACTGTGATGATATCATCACTAACATCTTCATATTCTTACTCAATATCCATCTCCGTGAAGCTATGAGTGAGAGTAGTCTCCAATGGATCCATGTGTTGGACCTGAAAAGCTTGCTCAACAAAGTTTTGTATTATATAAACATTAAAGCATTCCAAGTCATCTTGAGGAAGTTTCATTGCATCAAATATTTTAAACTCTATTTTTTCACCATTGATTTTCATACTTACTATACCCTTTTTTACACAGATCTTAGTGTCGGCAGTTCTCATAAATGGTCTCCCTAATATGATAGGCAAAGGTAATGGCATAGGGCATTCCTCCATGTCTAATACAATGAAATCAGCAGGTAAAATGAACTCACCAACTTTCACTAAGACCTCCTCGAGAACACCCCTAGGTCTTTTTATACTCCTATCTGCCAACTGTAAGGTAATATAAGTCGGTTGTAGCTCTTCCAAACCTAGGGTTTCGAATACCGTGTAAGGTAAGCAAGTTTACCCCCACTCCTAAGTCTAGCAATACCTTGTCAAATAGCTGATCAACTATTCTACAGGGAATAGTAAAACTACCTGAATCTTTTAGTTTTGGTGGGAGTTTTCTTAGCAGTACAACACTTACCTCCTCAGTTAATGCTACAGTTTCATGTTCTTGAAATTTCCTTTTATGAGTGCAACAATCTTTTAGGAACTTAGTATAGGTGGGTATTTGATGAATTGCATCTAGTAATGGAATATTAATTTAACTTTCCGCAAGGTTTCAAAAATATCAAGTAGTTTATTGTCTTTCTTTTGTTTTACTAACCTTTGCGGGAAGGGTGGTGCATTCACCTTCTCCGTTTCATTTACCCTTGATGCTGATGGTGTCTTTTTGGATGCTGCTGGAGATTCCTCGGATTCGATCACTTTGCCATTTCTCAATGTTGTGACAGCCTTTAGTTGTTGATGCCCCCCAGGGTTGGGTAATGTTTGAGCTGGGAGCTCCCCTTGCTTTCTGCCACTGAGCTCTTTAGCTAGTTGTCCCATTTGTACCTTTAGTCTTTGAATTGCTTGCTCATGTGCCACATTAGTTTGTTTTTGCTTAGTCATGAACTGTTCTTGTGACATCACCAGTTGTCTTACTAGACTTTTGAGGTCGTTCTTCTTTGGTTCGGGAGTAGCATGAGCAGTGGGATGGGGGTTTTGTTGCTGTCCTTGATTGTTCTGGTTGTTGCTCCATGAGATATTTGGGTGGTTTCGCCATCCAGGGTTGTACGTGTTGGCATATGGGTTGTTCTTCGGTGGATAGTTGTTAGGCCCCACGTAGTTGGCTTGTTCCAGATCTGCAGATGAGTACAAAGGACACGTATAAGTATTATGGTCGTATTGAGAACAAATTGCACATACCTGGAGTGGGGTGGATGGTAGGCTAGATGAGGCATTTTGAGTAGTCATGGCTTTTACAATCATATCTAGTTTCCTCTCCATTGCTGCCATTTGAGGGGGAGATCCTCTATTTATATTTACCTCATACATACCTTTACCCTTGGTCACATGTCTACCTTGAGAGGAAAATTTTTGGGTGTGCTCGCTGAGGGTTTCGAAGAGCTCCATTGCTTCTTCACTGCTTTTCTCCATCAGGACTCCTCCACAACCTGAATCAACAATACATTTGTTAGTATCATTTAAACCTTCATAAAAGGCTTGTACCAGTTCATCTTGAGGCAGGTTATGGTGTGGTCATTTGAGTAGCAAGTCGTTGAAGTGTCCCCATGCTTCGAAGAAGAGGTCCCCATCCTTTTGTTGGAAGGACTGGATCTCCTTCCTCATTTGTCTCGTCTTTTGGGCTGGGAAGAACTTCTTCAGGAACTTGCTTACCAACTCCTCCCAAGTGTGGATGGAAACTGCAGGCAAAGAATTATACCAAAGTTTAGCATTATCTTTCAAGGAAAAAGGGAACAAAATTAACCTTATTCCTTCTTGGTCTAGTCCTTGTATGTGCTGGAACTTACAAAGATCAAGAAATTCTCGGAGGTGCAAGTGTGGATCTTCGTTAGGAATGCCTCTAAAATGAGTCAAAGCATTCAAGATTTATGGAGATATGTAATAATTTCCCGCCACCTCAGGTTGATATGCAATGCATGATGGTTGATCAATGTTTCGAGGGATGAAGGAGTGTTTCATCGGTACTCGTGCAGGTGGTTGCTGGTTCTCAAGTTGTTCTACCATTTGTGTTTCATTCCCGACTTCTTCTTCGTTCTCCTTTAAGTTGTTCCTTAGCTTTTGTCTGATAGTCCGCTCAAGCTCGGGATCAAGGGGAAAGAATGTTGGATGTCGGGATCGCAGTCCGTGCATAAATCAGAAGAAACAACTTCAGTGCAGCAGTTCAACTCTGCTGCTCGGATACTTTCTGCCCTAAATGCGCTCGATCGCACAAGAGGTTGCGATTGATCGCAAGTACCATAGAAAGTGTGAGTTAGGGTTTGATGTGCCTGAAACAGAAAACAATTTAATTATGTTTGATGAAAAATAAAGATAGTAAACAATACTAGCGTAATAATAATGAAAGTAATTCTAAAAAGAACTTTAGCGCAGTCCCCAGCAAAGGCGCCAAAAACTTGTTGTGCGAAAATATACCTAAATAAATAGGTGAATAATCGTACTAGTTATACTTGCAAGTGCACAAGGTCATCAGTGTAGTCTAGTGTGCAAAAGCAAGGTCATCTCCACAAGGATTGGTAAAGTTGCTTTTAGAATCAGTTTCTCTAAGGTAAAAAGAGATAAATAACTGTTGGAAAGTGATTTGATAAAGACATAGGGTTTTGATATCCACCACTAGTCATACATTCCCAATTATAATAGGTCAATGCATTAGCCTTATCATGTATACCTAATGGTTGCCAACCTAAGGGCATGGTATCTACTCCTTAAGCTATTGATTTCCCTAAGCATCAAGTTAGGCATGGTATCTACTCTAACTCTTTTCTTCCTTAAGGGATTCAGCATGGTATCTGCTTGAGTTGTTCCTTAAGAAAGCATAAGTACTGTGGAAATCGACAACCACATGAGACCTAGGGCATGGTATCTACTCCCAGTTTTCCATGTTGATTAACCCAAGAATCCGGATAAGATATCTTTTGTTACTAAGGTTAGACCCAGGACTCGGTCATCCAAATTGATCTAACTAACCTATCCATACCATATGCATACGTTGGCCTTACATATACATATGAGGAATTTAAATAAGCACAAGCATTAATCAAGTTAAGTAACATAATAAAAGCTATTGGCAAAGATTTTATCAATGAATATAAATATGGGAATGCATAACTAGGGCTTCAATCGAGCCCTATAAGAAAGTTAGTTACACATACTATCTGAAGTAAACATTATAAATAAACTAAACATTAAAGGAGAAGAATAAATCCAAGAGAAGAGGCGTCAATTCTCTCCCAAGCTCTCAACTCCAAGTAAAAGAAAAGAGAAAATTTTTTTCTATCTGAGGTGTGTCTTATGTGTGTGAGTTACAAGTGTATTTATAGGTCTTTGAGAAGTCCTAAGAGACCCATGAGTTCCTAAACCTTCCTAAAACGAAAATTCTCTTATTTCCAAAATAGGGTTCTGTAGTTTACTGTTCACGCCCGTACATATGCACTCGATCACATATGTCTTGCGCTCGATCGCAGTGTGCGCTCGATCACTCATGTGTGCGCACGATCGCAATGTGCACTCGATCGTATTGCATGGCGCGATCGATTGCAATTTGTCCAGAGAATGCTCCAAGGATTCCAGATTTCTTCCTTTAAGTGCCAAAACTGCTTCTTTTTCTCCAAAACCCTATAAAAACATGTAAAACACACAAATGGAGTAAAATAGACCAAATTAACATAATTAAGGACCTAACAAATGAAAATAAGGGGGCTTAAATATGAATATTTAAGCATCTATCAGGTATTCTTAAGTCTGACGGGGGATGAAGCATACAAGGCATTAGACAAGTTGTCCGATAACTCACAGCAGTGGGATTTTTCAAGCTGTTGGGACAAGTCCATTCGTGCCCCTAAGAAAGGAGGCATCTATGAGATTAAGGAGGACACTGACTTAAGGATAAAGATAGATGCTCTCACTAAGAAGATTGACTCTCTCGCTGTGGGCCAGTCCATTAATGCTGCCAATGCATTCAATGTTGATAGTTGTTCCATCTGTGCTAGTCCTATGCATTTAGCACAAAATTGTCCATCTATGCCGGCTTTTGTCGAGTATCCCATGGAACAAGTGAACACTTTCAATGACTATTGGAAGCAATCAAATGGATCTTACTCCGAGACTTACAATCCAGGGTGGCAGAACCACCCTATTTTTCATAGAAGCATAACCAACCGATGAATCAGGGAGGAGCCCCTCATCATGCTCACAATCAATACCCTTTAGAATTTCCTCCACTAGCTCCAAGTCATGGTCGGTCAGCCCATCCAGCACCATCACCCGCTTATTAAGCTCCCACTTAAGTGTCAGCGTCGGTTTCATAGTCATTAGAGGACACCCTCAAAGATTTCATGAATATGACCAGCCAATCCATCAGCGAAGTGAGTAGTGCGACAATAGTAAGCACCCAAGCGATTGCCAAGCTAGAGAGTTAAATGGGTCAAATCGCAAGTCACTTAGGTGAAAGAGAGAAGGGAAAGTTCCCCAGTCAACCCGTGCCCAAAGGGACAGTTTACCGTTGAAAATTCATCAGCCTCTACGCACGGGCAGGAATAAGTGCAATCGATTGTCACATTGAGGTCTAGGAGACAAGTGGACAACCAAGTGGAAGAATACCCTGCTATGCAGCAAGGGCAAGAAAGTGGCAACAAGGAGAAGGGAGATGCTGAGCCATCTACAACTACACCTACTGTTAAGGATCTTCCTAGGTCGTTTATACCTAAAGCGTCTTACCCTGAGAGATTACAAGCGCCTAAGAAATGAGGGAAGTTTGAGGACATTCTAGAGGTGTTCAAGCAGGTCCAAATCAATATCCCATTTTTGGACGCCATCCAATAAGTGTCATCATATGCCAAGTTCTTAAAGTACATGATCACTGTCAAGAGGAGGACGAATGTCTGGAAGAAGGTATTTTTGATCGAGCAGGATAGCTCAATCCTTCAATGCAAGCTACCCATCAAGTATAAGGACCCGGGGTGTCCTACCATATCTTGCATGATAGGAGTCAGCCGGATTGAGAGGGCTCTTTTGGATCTAGGAGCGAGTGTGAATCTTTTGCCATGCTCAATTTATTTGCAATTAGAGTTAAGAGAATTGAAGCCCACATCTATGACGCTTCAATTGGCTGACAGGTCAATGAAGATACCACAGGGAATAATTGAGGACGTTTTGATAAAGGTGGATAAGTTTTATTTTCCCATGGATTTTATTATGCTTGACATAGAGCCGGTTCAGAATATGGGGATTCAGATACCGATTATTCTAAGGCGACCATTCTTAGCCACGACTAATGCTCTGATAAATTGTAGGACATGGGTGATGAAGATTTCCTTCGAAAATATGACAGTGGAGCTGAATATCTTTGATATCAGTAAGCAACCACTGGAATATGATGAAGTGAGAAATGTATGCTTGATAGAGGAGATTATTGAGGAGACTGTGGATGAATCAAGCATTGAGGACTCCCTAGAGGCATGCTTTGCTCAGTTTGGAGAGGATTTGGATTTGGATAAGTTACTTGGGCAAGCAAATGCCATTTTGGAGTCTACTTCTCGGGAGAGCAGTGAGACGGAAGAGACCGCAACACATGTGCCCCCCAAGAAGGAACTTAAGCCTTTACCGGACAATCTTAAGTATAAGTTCCTAGGTCTAGCAGATTCTTTGCCTATGATTATAGATTTATATTTGGTTGATGCTTAAGAGGAGAAATTATTGGACGTTTTAAGAGAGCACAAGGAAGCTATCGGCTGGACTATTGAGGATATCAAGGGGATCAAACCCTCGGTGGTGAGGCACAAGATACATTTGGAGGAGAATGCCAAGCCATCGAGGGAGCCATAGAGAAGGCTCAACCTAGCTATGTAAGAGGTTGTGAGGACTGAAGTGATAAAGTTGTTAGATACAGGGATTATTTATCCAATCTCTGATAGCAAGTGGGTGAGCCCGATTTATGTCATGTCCAAGCGGGCTGGATTGACGGTAGTGAAGAATAAGGATGACGAGTTGGTTTTAACTCATGTTCAGTCAGGATGGAGAGTATGTATAGACTACCGTAAGTTGAATGCTACCACAAGGAAGGATCATTTTCCATTCCCATTTATTGATCTGATAGTGGAGTGCTTGGCTGGGCACGATTACTATTGCTTCTTGGATGGTTGTTCTGGATATAACCAGGTCATTGTGGACCTCGAAGATCAGGAGAAGACTATGTTTACCTATCCTTTTGGGACATTCGCCTACCATTGCATGCCCTTTGGGTTATGCAGTGCACCTACTACTTTTTAGCGGTGCATAGTCAGCATATTCTCTGATATAGTAGAGCTTTTCTTAGAGATTTTCATAGATGACTTCTTCGTGTTCAGTTCATCATTTGAGGAGTGTCAGCACCGTCTCACTTTGGTCTTAGTGCGGTGTAAGGAGAAGAACCTGGTGCTTACTTGGGAGAAGTGCCATTTTATGGTCAAGCAAGGTTTTGTACTAGGGCATGTCATATCTCATCGGGGGATTGAGGTCGACAAAGCGAAGGTGGACCTGATTTCCAACCTTCCACCCCCACGTACGGTGAAGGAGGTTCGTTCTTTTTTGGGCCATGCAGGATTTTACAAGCGATTTATCCAGGATTTCAGTAAGATCACCAGGCCCTTGTGCAAGTTGTTGTTGAAGAATGCCCCATTTGTCTTTGATAAGGACTGTAAGAAAGCATTTGGGGATCTGAAGAAGATTCTGACGTCCACACCCATTATTCAGCCACCCAACTGGGATGTACTTTTTGAGATTATGTGTGACGCATCAGATTATGCAGTTGGAGTTATTTTGGGGCATCATGTTGATAAACTCCCCCATGTCATCTATTATGTAAGGAGAACTCTAAACGATGCACAACTCAATTACTCTACCACTGAGAAGGAGTTACTAGCAGTTGTTTTTGCATTGGACAAGATAAGATCCTACTTGTTAGGATCAAAAGCCATTATCTACTTGGATCATGCAACATTGAAGTATCTTTTCTCCAAAAAGATGCTAAATCTCATCTTATCTGATGGATCTTGTTACTTCAGGAGTTTAACATAGAGATTCGGGATAAGAAAGGTTCCAAAAATGTGGTGACGGATCATTTATCTAGGTTGAGAATGGATTTCACTGAGGCCGCCATTCCCATTTCTGAGACATTTCCTGATGAGAAATTAATGCACATTATGCACAATCTCGAACCATGGTTTGCTGATATAGTGAATTATCTTGTCACCGGTCAAATGCCTTTACATTAGGGGCGACAAGATAAGTCTAAGTTTCTGGCCATAGTAAAGCATTTTTTCAGGGATAATCCTTGCCTGTTCAAGTATTGTCCCGATCAGATCATTAGAAGGTGTATTCCTAAGCATGACCAATCTAATGTCATCTACTTTTCTCATGATCATACTTGTGGAGGCCATTTCAGTGCTAAGAAGATTGTTGCAAAGATTTCGCAGTGTGGATTCTATTGGCTTACCCTGTTCTGAGACTCTCACACCTACTATGCATCTTGTGAGCATTGCCAAAAGCTAGGGAGTATTTCTAGGAGGAATATGATGCCCCTCGACTCCATTCTAATTGTTGAGATTTTTGACATGTGGGGCATTCATTTTATGGGACCTTTCCCCAACTCCTTTGGCTATCTGTACATTCTGGTTGCTGTGGACTATCTGTCCAAATGGGTGGAGGCTATTGTATACAAGACCAATGACCACAGAGTTGTGGTCTAGTTTTTGAAGGACACTATCTTTGCTCATTTTGGTACGCCTCGAGCAATCATAAGTGATGGAGGTAAGCACTTTTGCAGCCAGATTTTTGAGCAGTTGATGAAGAAGTATTTCATCACACATAAGGTTGCCACCCCGTATCACCCACAGACGAGTGGACAAATGGAAATTTCTAATCCCGAGATCAAGCACATTTTGGAGAAGACTGTGAACCTTAGTAGAAAAGATTAGTCTCTCTGATTGAATGATGTACTGTGGGCATATCGGACAACATTCAAGATGTGGCATGTCTCCATATCATCTTGTGTATGGAAAAACATGTCACCTTTCGATGGAATTAGAGTATAGAGCGTATTTGGCTATCAAGCAGCTGGACTTCAATCTTTCGAAGGTTGGCTCACAAAGGAAGCTCCAACTCAATGAATTAGAGGAGCTACAAAATTATGCATATGATTGTGCACGGTTGTACAAGGCACAAATGAAGAAGGCTCATGACCAGAACATTTTGAGACGATCTTTTGAGCCTGGTCAAAAAGTTCTTCTTTATAATTCATGCTTGCATCTTTTTCCAGGCAAGCTCAAATCTTGATGGACAGGCCCATTTATTATTTGGTCGGTTTTTCCTCATGGGGCCATCTAGATTGAGGATCCAAAGAATGGTAACACTTTCAAGGTGAATGGATAGAGGCTAAAACCATTCTTGGAGTTGGGGAATCCGGAGATTAAAACGACATTGTTGGAAGATCCTAATTACCCAGAATGATTGTCGTCTATTATGGAGAGTCTGGTTGAAGACTTTAAACTTAGTGCTTGTGGGAGGCAACCCTTATCCTTTTATTCCATGTCATTAGATCTTGTTGTTTGGTTTTTGTTTTTGTTGTGTTTTTCAGGACAAATGTCTGTTATTCAAGTTTGGGGGAGTGTGCTCAGACGTCACACCCGACTTGTGCTGCCCATTTGGTCTATGGCAGAGGAGTTCCTGGCATTGCGATTGAGCGTCGGCTTATAATGATTGAGCGCCCAACTTGTAGCGATCGAGCGCAGTTCCAGAAACTTCCCAACAGTAGTGAGCTATTGCACCATCTGGCTGAAGACATAAAACTTAGTGCTCATGGGAGGCACCCCACAACATATCCTTTATTCTTTTATTATTTTTCATATTTCTTGTTACTCTTTATTTCTAGTATTTTTTTTGTTTTCCAATATTACTTTAGTCTTTATTTTTTAGAGACAATGGGCACTTTAGTTCAAGTTTGGGGATATGCTATGAGCCATGCTAGTCCAGCTAGTTCTCCATCTCCCAGGTCAACTCTTTCCATATTATTCACACATTGGGGATAATGTGTAATTTAAGTTTGGGGGTATGGGAGACACATTACAGACACTTTGTCCCAATTTGTTATTGTTTTTCTTTTATTCGTTTTAAAGAGAAGATAAATGAATACTCATGTTGTGTGATCTAAACAAATATTGTGATGTGATTTCATTGGAAAGCTTAAAATCTTGAACACATAATCTGATGATAGAGTTTTGAAGTTTAGTTACTTACTTTAGGCATTTGAGAATTCACATGTTTGATCTAATCTGACACGAGCGCATAATTGTGTGAGGTATGACATGTGATTTTAATGTGTATGTTTCCATGGCTTAGCTAATTTCGGATGACTTGTTGGATGGACACTTTGGTATAAAAAAAAATTTGCACAAAAAGAGAAAAACGCTCATCATTGATAAACTTTCCACTTAGTAACTGGACCTCTTGCCTCAATAAATAGTGAGTATTCACGTCAAAAAGTGAGAATTTTGATTGGTTGCATTAAAACCAGTTTAGTTTCGTAGCCTTTTAGACTCGAGTTAGTAAGTCTTTAGGGGTATCTTTACACCTAATGCCCTAAAACTATCTGGTTTGGGAGTCATTGACTCAACACTCGCTACATGGGTCAATAAGAAAACTTAAGGGAACTAAACAAGGCGAGCCTTACAATAAAAAAAAAAAAGAGAAGAAAATAAAACTATGCCATTGATTGTTCATTCTGATGGGAAATTCTGTGAACCTTGAGACATGGAGACATTGCACATTGGAATTATTTGGAAGCTTCATATTTATGTGCTAGTTCACTTTACACTGATTTGAGCTTGTGATGCCTTAGCCAGCTTTTTGTAAGTAATTAGATTTTAACATTTCTATTCATTGCGAAGATTTTTTAGCTTTTTAAGCTTGCTCATGAATGAATATCATGGTTTTGTGTGATACTTAAATTTTTGGATACCATGAAAGATAGATTTATCTTTGTGTTCTTTGTTTTTCATTTAGTTTTTAGTTTTGTATTGCTAAGGGACTAGCAATATGTAGGTTTGGGGGTGTGATAAGTACTTAAATATTCATATTTAAGCCCCTTAATTTATATTTGTTAAGCTCTTAGTTTGTGTTATTTCATCATATTTTATCTCATTTATGTGTTTACTATATTTTTATAGGTTTTTGGAGCATTATGGAATTATTTGGCTAAAGAGAAAAATAAGGAAAATCTGGAATCTGTTATTGCAATCGAGCACAGGAGACCTACGATTGAGCGCTACAACGCTCAAGCTCCCAAGCCCAGGATCGAGGGCACCTGCGCTTGCACGCACAAGAAGTAGGATCGAGCACACAATGCTGCGATCGAGCGCATTTGCGCAGTATGGCGGCTGGTCCTATTTTGGAAAGGAGAGAGATGATTATCAGGATACCATGCTGATCGAGCTTACCATGTTGAGAGAGTGATTAAGAGAGCACGTCTCTTTTATTTCAGATTTGAAGAAAAGGAAGATCCAAATTTTAGCAGCCTATCGTCTAAGGACTTTTTTTCTCTCATTTAAATGAAGATTTTATTTGAGTATATGAGCTACTAAAATAAAAGAGATGTGGGCAAAAGTTTTGAGTGGCATGTGAAGGCTTAAATCCCACATCGGTTGGAAACACATTCTACATCCCACATCCCACATCGGTTGGAAACACATTCTACATCCCACATCCCACAATGGTTGGAAACACATTGCACTCATGGAGTTTCCTTATAAAAGCCCCATTTCACTTCATCTTCAGGTGTGGATCTCGAAGGCTTTGCTATCAAGGGGGAGAGCACCGCATAGCAAAAACAAAAAAGAAGAAAAAACAAAGAGAGAAGCGGCAAGTGTAATTTCTCTCTCAATATATTTTCAGCTTTAATTCATTTCTTTTATGCTTTAAAATTTAATTTCTAGCAATATATAAGTTTGGAGGTGTGATAAGTGCATAAATATTCATATTTAAGCCCCTTAATTTATATTTGTTAAGCTCTTAGTTTGTGTTATTTCATCCTATCTTATCTCAGTTATGTGTTTACTGTGTTTTTCTAGGTTTTTAGAGCATTATAGAATTATCCAGCTTAAAAAGAAAAATAGGAAAAAGCTGGAATTTGCTGTTTCGATCAAGTACAGGAGACCTACGATTGAGCACTACAAAAATCAAGCGCCCAAGCCCAGGATTGAGTGCACCTGCGCTTTCGCGCGCAAGAAGTAGGATGGTGCGTAGGATAATCGAGTGCACCATGCTGCGCATTCGCGCAGTATGGCGGCTGGTCCTATTTTGGGAAGGAGAGAGACAATTATCAGGATACCATGCTGATCGAGCGCACCATGTTGAGAGAGAAATGATTAAGAGAGCACGTCTTTTTTATTTCATATTTGAAGAAAAGAAAGATCCAAATTTTAGCAGCCTATCATCTATGGACTTTTTTTTCTCTCATTTAAATGAAGATTTTATTTGGGTATATGAGCTGCTAAAATAAAAGAGGCGTGGTCAGAAGTTTTAAGTGGCATATGAAGGCTTAAATCCCACATCGGTTGGAAACACATTCTACATCCCACATCCCACATCGGTTTGAAACACATTGCACTCATGGAGTTTCCCTATAAAAGCCCCATTTCACTTCATCTTCAGGTGTGGATCTCGAAGGCTTTGCTATCAAGGGGGGAGAGTGCCGCACAGTAAAAACAAAAAAGAAGAAAAAAACAAAGAAAGAAGTGGCAAGTGTAATTTCTCTCTCAATATATTTTCAGCTTTAATTCATTTCTTTTGTGTTTTAAAGTTTAATGTTTAGCACTTTAATTATGAAATTTATTTTCATAATCATGAGAGGCTAAAACCTTCATCTAAGGTTGAAGATGAAGCCTTGTGATTGAGTAGCATTACATTTTCATATATGTTCGTACGATTCCGACATTTTTGTATTGATGTTCTATTTCAGTTCAATTGTTTGAGTAAATTTTTATAATTGATTGTTTTGTTTATAAACTATTCAAATTGGATATTCGATGTGTTTCATCCGACGAATACATCGAATCATTCAAATTGAATCGGATATCCACTGTGATTTGTAAATTAAATAGATATATTGGATGATTTGATTTTTTGTTGTGATTTATATATTGATGGATTCATGGAATTGTTTGATAAATTACTTTTATATAGAACATACATAGGATGTAATTGCTTGTCGGTTGTAGGAACAAAAATCATGAAAATATATGCTTTAATTTGGTGGGGTGGATTCAGAAACCTTAGTGCTTTTATCATTTGTTTTAAATCAATTTAGTTTAGTTTATATTCTTTGCATGACACAGTTCAAAATTCGGAACTAGGTTAAAATAGGTTTAGTTTAGATAAAAATCTATTTTCACAACGCAATTCCCTGTGGATTCGACCTCGCACTTGCAAACACTATATTGCAAACGACTTGTGCGCTTGCAAGTAATTTAAAACTCAAAATAATTAGCTCTTCTAAGAGTTAAATCGTTCCTTTGCGGCACACTTTCTCATAGTAAAGGACTTCAGAAGATGCCAGAGAGTCTTTTCAGCGACATTAAACACAAGAGAGAGAAGCTTCAAGAATATATCTCATGGTTCGATACCATGACTTGGGAGATTCTCGATCTCGATCCCTCAGTAGAGACTCTGGCATTCAAGAATGGACTTAGGTTAGAAACTTTTAACTCCAAGCTCACTAGGCACCCTTAAAGGATATGACCAATATCTTCGCTAGGGCTGAAGAGTACATGATTGTGGAGGATGATTAGGCATTCAGAAGGGAAAGAGATTGAGGAATGGAAAAAAGAAAGAAGGATGCCAACGAGCAGAATGACAGCTCGGCAAAGAAGCCTTGCCAAGAGGTAAGAACACATGCATGTTTGAAAGTTTCACCCCATTAAATGCCTCCATGACTAATATAATGATGACTATTTAGAATCGAGATATTCTTCAATGGCCACAAGAAACGTCTCTACACTAACAAAAACATAGACCAAAGCAGGTGTGCCGTTTTCATAAAGATTTTGGGCATGACACTAAGGAATGTTATGCCCTAAAAAATCAGATTGAGTCCTTCATCCATATGGGACATTTAAAGGAGTACATAGGGCCTAGCTCATCCCGCGACAATGAGGACCACCCCCAACGTCGATATTAGCACCCTTCTAAAAAGTTGAATCGCGAAAGAAAGCCTACACTAGGTTAGTAGTGTCAGTTAGTGGACCTCATAAGTGGATCAAGATAGATCAGGAACCCTGGTATTTGTTAAAGAAAGCACAGTCCTTTCGTTCACCACAGGAACGGCTCCATAGCTCACAACCATAATGACCACTTTCCTGGTGGTCAAGCATCCATCTTCTTATAACGTGATCCTCAGAAAGATGACTCTAAATGAGATAAAGGCAGTAGTCTCGACTTATCACTTAAAAATGAAATTCCTTACTAACCATGGTGATGGGGAAGTCCAAGGAAACCAACAGGCATCCTGATCCTATTATTTTAATTCCATTAAGGGATATAAGAAGTCTGAAGCCTTACTTTTGGAAATTGAGGATTTACGATGTGAGTTTGAGACTCCACGGGGCCAGCCTGTGGAAGAATTAATAACCATCCCTCTGAACAAAGAAGATTCTAAAATTGTACAAATCGGATCTAACCTTCCTGAGGACCTTAAAGAGTCGTTAATTTATTTCTTGCGGAAGAATCAAGACCTATTTGCATGGTTAACCTCTAAAATGCTAGGGATTGTCCCCGGGTCATCATCCACAAACTGAAGATAGATCCGAGCTATAAGCATATCAGTCAAAAAGAGACAAAAGATAGGACCTTAGGATCCTACTTCTTAATCAAAATAAATAAAGAACTCCGAGCTTGGAGCCCCAAGCTCTTCCTATCCTTAAAGTCATTTCAAGCTACCCTACGAGCTTAAAGCCTTGAGCTCTTTGTATCCTTGGAGTCATTTTAAGCTACACGCCAAGCTTAGAGCCTTGAGCTCTTCCTATCTTCGAACTCATTTTAAGGTATACTCCAAGCTTAGAGCCCTAAGCTCTTCCTATCCTTATAGTCAGTTCTAGTTACACTCCGAGCCTAGAGCCCCGAGATTTTTCCACCCTTGGATATCTTCAAATATCATATTTAGAATCCGAAGTTATACTCCAAGGTGAAAGTTTTGAACTTTCAAAATCATTCCAAGTTTAAAATTCCTGAGGAAAAACATTCGAAAGCAAAGGGAAAAGCAGTAGAAAGACACAAAAATAAATCGTTGTGTTCATCAAGTCTAAGGCACTACTAGCCTAATAGTACAAAATGCTGTATAAGGCACTACCGACCCTCAAAATAGAAAATATAAATGAGGCAACACCTACTTATCCCTTACAACATCGACCTCATCATCGACCACTCTAGAGATGGTCTCTACCTCATCACCATCCTCTATGTCATGAGCATCCTCAGGCACCATAGTAATTTTGCCTTCAAACATCTCAACCATGGAAAGATCCTGCTCTGAGAACATCTGAATTGTTTTCCTCCTTGCATCTAAGAAGCCATCCAATTATTACTTCCCGCTCATGGTCACCAGCTCCGTGCGATACTCCGAGAAACCCCGAAAGTTATCTAGTGCCTGTTGGCCTGCGGTCTCTAGCTCTATGGTCATGGGCCCCAAAGCTTTGAACTCAGCAGTCACCTCATCCTAACACTAGCCAGCTTTACCTTGAGGGTGGCATAAGCCTCATGGGAACTTGCAAGATGGGTCTTCGCTAGCTCAAGTTCTTCATCCCTAAACTGTAGAGTAGCCTTCAAATTAGTGACCAAGACTAACTGGTCCTCTAACCTCTTGTTGACCTAAAAAAAATGTTGGGTTAACACTCCAGTCACCATACTAGCTTAACGTGAGCAAAAAAAAACAAATCATAATGCTCGGGATAAGAGGACTTTAGTCTAAATAAAAGGGCAAAGAAAAAGAGCACTAGCTTGCCTTGAAGCTCCTCAATAGAGTGAGCAAGTACCTTAGAGGCTAAGGCCCTAAGCACAGTCTTCAACCACTCCCTCACAATTCGAGCTCCTCCCATCACTGATTCAATAAATTTTATGAACCAGTTTGGGTAAAACACCACTATGGATACTGACGAAGTGAGCCTAATAACAGCAGTGCTCAAAAGAGAGTTCGTGAAACTAGTGGTGAAAGACCGAGTAGGCAACTGGTGGCTGACCCCATGACTCTCATAAGAAGAAGTATCACGCTTCCTATTTCCCTTCTATTTGTTGTTGGTCCCGACTCCAGCATCACCTCTTAGGTTTGCTTTCCTAACAGCCTTCAAGATCTAGGAATGACTCAAAGCCATGTCTACACATAAAAAAACATAAAACTCGAAATTGATTAAAGTTGTTTAAAGGAAAAGAAAATTAAAAAGTACACCTTCGGGGGGCAAAGCCTAAGACTCATCAAATTGACATTACTGCTGAGCTCGAAAGCCTCTACGGTTTCCTTCACAAAGCTTTAACCATTTTCTCCTCTAGACAACTAAGAGATGGATGTTGACTCTTTTTCAAAAAAGTGAGATCCCATACCCACGGAATCTCGAAGTCCTTATCACTCTAAATGAAGAAAAATTTCTTTTTCCACCTTTTATTGGAAGTTGGATTATTTTTTACCACCACTCTATTGGCTCTTTGACTTAAAATCACCTAGCCATGGTCCGAGTGGTAACTCATAGAAAAAAAATTCTTGAAGATATCAAGGGTCGGATACACACTAACCCTCTCACATACATAAACAAATCCTACTAATAAACAGAATAAATTCGGGACAAATTGACAAAGGTGGACGTTGTAATAGTTCAGAACGAGACAAATGAAAGGATGAGGGGGAAATCTTAAAACAGCTTTCAAAGAATGGTTGTACATGCAAACCTCATAAGGAGGATCCTCATAAGGATGATCACACGCCATTTCTCCTACACCAGTGTTACTAAGGGAGTATTCGATGGGGATCCTATACATTCTCCTTAACTTCTCCAAACTAAAATGTGCCAAGGTGTTCGATATTCTTTCAACCCTAAATTCAATCTTCCTAGTACCTTCAGCGATCTCGTGATAGTGAGTTTTTATTGTTTTACCACTGTGTAACAAAATGACTATTTTGGCTTTGGAGTTACCACGTGTCATCTCGTGATTAGAGGGCGGATTTTTACACACAATAAAAGCCTCCCACTTCCTTGAGTTATCATATGGCTCAAGGAAGTAGTCTTAACTTCATACGCTCCCATCCTCGAGCATTTATTCGGACTTAGTGGTATGGTTTTTCATGGACCTTGGTCTACTAGATCGAGTTTTTTTTTTACTATAGGTTCTTCTACTTGGGATCGACGATGTGACTTTGTCGACATTTTTCTTCTTTTGTGTGCTTTGACATGTGTTCTTGATCAACAACCAAAAACTTGATTTTTTGGCGAACCAGAAGCCTAGGGGCTTCAGGGCTCAAGTTTTGACTTTTCTATAATTATTTTCTTGTTCTTTAGACTTTTCTGATTATTTTGGTCTAATAATTATGAAAATCAGAGATTAAAATTTTCTGGGAGGGGTGGACTAGGTTTTCACTTGTAAAACCTACATCTTAATATAAAGGTATGTTAGTTCTTACCAGTTCATTCAACCATTCATATCATGCGTATATTTTCATTTGTAATATATGCTTTTAAACAAACTTTGGTGGTAAAATTATAGAGTATATTTTCTTTGAAAGAGATAGATATTGCATAAGTAAAAAAATATTAATTACAATGGAGTGATAATAAAAAAAGTGAAATGGTAAATAAAGTATATATTTTTACATATATAAAAAGGGAGTTGAATTTTATATTTTGATTCAAAAATAATAAAAAAATGACAACTTGGGAGTCAAACTCGTGCATCGAACATAGAGCCAAGTTGTTTCTTGTTCTAATTTGAGTCAAATAATATTACCTTAAATTAGTAAGGCTAATAAAAGACTTAAAAAAGAAAATCCTCAGACCTATGGGAAGCTAATTTGGTTATGCTCGTTCACTCCTTGTAAGCTAGTGGGAGAAACCTTATGAGATCCTCAAAGCCTTTGACAAAATACTTCAGGCCCCAAGTTCACCCCCAAGTGGGAGAAACCCTATGAGATCCTCAAAGCCCTCCAGTGTAAACACTATCGCATCTCTCATTTGGATTTCGAGCATCTACTTGTACTTATAAATGCTTGCTTTTTGAATAAATTTATCCTTAACTACAAGTTAAAAGAAAGGCTTCACCATATACGTATTTTATATTAGCCTTTTGTGTATAATATGCTAAGCCCTTACAAGATAACGAAACCCGTTAAGATCCAAGACATCAGGAAATATATTTATTAAATCAAAATGAATAAGAAATCGGAAGTAACAGGAACAAATAGAAGCGTATTACTTTCACTCCTTATTCATGGATTTGAAAAATAAAAACCTTGAAATTCAGAGAAAAGAAAACAAAAAAATGACAAAGAGGAAAACTGAACTTGTGATCCACCATTGTTGCGTTCTTGTTAACTTGCCAACATTGTTATGGTCTTGAACATTCTCTCTAATATGGAATAACATGGAATGTCTTCTCTCTTATCCATTTTCTTTTTGCTCCTCCATGCTAGCAGTGGTGATGTGCTCGCACTTGGGGATGGAGTTATCACATAAGGAGAGGGATTTAAGGATTTCTTCGCAACTAGAATTCAAATATTAGAGATTGAATTTAGAAGGATTGGGAATGTTGGGAAAGAGAACATAATGAGCTGATGAAAGTGATATTGGTAAGGCTTTTGGCCTTTCTTCAGGTTAGGAAGAGATAGAGAAGAGAGAAAGATGAAGTTTTGTTTTGTTAAAATGAGATTTATCACATAGGCCAAAACGATGTAGTTTTGTTAAAATAAAATTTATCATATGCACAGGTGGCACATGCACAACAAGGTATACCCAGTTGTGTGCATATATATAAATTTAGATTTTGTTATTTTAGGTAATATTGCTCTCACACTCTAGCAATATCACCACCCTTATGTAAAATTAATTTTTAAAGATGTTGTGTACTAGTATTTATCATTTTAAGGCTAACTTAAACATAATTTAGTTAAAACTTTAATGCCAATTTTTTGTTTTGACTTGATAACGCAATTATTTTTAACCGAATCATTTTTTAGTCTTTTTTTTTAAATTTAAAAAAGGGGATCAATCTCATATAATAGAAATGATGGCGTGATGCGTATATCATTTTTTAGCATTATAAGGAAAGACATCATCACCATTATTATGTGATCAATGAATATCATAGTAGATATGACCATTAATTAAAATTTGCCTGTTTTCGCGTGTAATTGGTAAAATATTGAAATGGTGGGATTTTATAAGAAATATATTGCCTAATTTAATTTTGGCATTCAACTTATATTGAATTTTCTTAAATTTATTTAGCCTTATAGTCAACCAAACAAGGTTTAGTGCTACACAATTACTTTGTGAATCCATGGCAACATCGAAATAGCTACCGTTTTCCTTATTATTGTGGGAAAATTCGGGAAAAAAACACATATATATTTGAGGTTGGAGTAATACTATATGGTTAGAAAAAAAATATCCGAAGGTAATAGTATTAAATTAATTAAGAAATTGAAATAATATCATATTCATAACATGAAAGGCTTAAAGGCCATACACAAATCATAAATGGCACAAAAACTATGACAAAAGAAACATATAGTAGTAGATGCACTGTGACATTAGACAACAATATTGCATAACTAGGAAAACAACAATTGACATGACAATGGAAAGAACTACAACAACAAAAGAGAATTATGGTTTCACCATGTTTGGTAGCATCATTGGCAGACCAATGTCACTTTAATTCCACCACTGTTACCACTTCCAAAAATCTCAAAAGGCAGCCTTAGATCACTCCCAACAATGTTGCCTAATTTTCCCAAATTCCTATGAGGTTGTAGCTCAAACCCCATATCATGAATTCCATGCACTGCTTGCAAGCCTTCATGAGAAAGAGGAATAGGAAGAGGCCCTGGTTGGAGAAAGATCGGAAGATGCTGGAAAAATCTATACCTCTTCTTAATCTCTTTTATCTTGTCTTCTACCAACCAAACCAAGCCACGGAGTTCACCTATGATGCTATGATGGATTTGATGCATGAGATTGGACATCTCAAACTAATTTTTTTCCTATGGTTCTTCCTCGACTGCTCTTGAACTGTGCCTACCCTTTCTTTCACGAAGGTATGTTGGTTCATCATCTTCTTGTGTTGTTCTAGGCCTGTCAAGTCACGGGACCTTTTTAACATTTGTTTGACCAAAGGTCATGAGGTCTAAACTATTGCTCATTATCATCTAGGCTATAGATGATAACACAAGCACTCACACCATAGAGAGAGCTCAATTCGCTCACTTTTTTTTTCAATAAACGAACTCTCATTTTCTTGAGTCTAGCTTTCCTAATACTATCATTCACTATCTATACAAGCTTCACTTTCTTTCTTGTCATGGCTATTGCCTTTGCTGCTTATCTATCTATGTTTTTTGTGTTCTAAACACTAGCCAAGCAGGGGTTTATATAGTCATATAGCTAGCTATTTGAGGAGAAAATTGAAAATATGTACTTAAGGGGGATGTAAATTCCATTTTGAATATTAAAAATGTGTGATGTATATATGTTAAGATACTCGGGGTTATAATATTTGGTAAGTAAAAGGTCATTTCACTATTATTAGGTACTTGCATTAGAAATTATATTTTGAGCTATTATTTGCTTAATGGCTTGAATTTGTGCTAAATCACTCTTTAACCTTCATTGTTGGCACTGAAAAATTGAAAACTACAAGGTAGTAGGTAGATAAGAATAGTCATATCTTTCACTAATGGTTAAATCACAAGTAGAGGTGTGCAAACGGTCGAAACAATCAGTTAAAAATTTCAATCGACTTATTTCGGTTTTTTAACCATTTCGACTTAATTGACCTAAGCATTTTGAAATTAACTAACCGAATTGATTTTGATCAATGTGGTATGTTATCTAATATTGTTTATATAATTATTTTTTAAAATTTAATTTATATCATATATTTAATTTATGCTTAATATTTTTGTTTATTATATTTTTTATATATTATATTTATATTTAACATATTATTAATATAAATATTAAAGAGTAATAGTAATTAATTTCTTAATCAGTTAAACCGTCGAAATGGTTAAAAAAACTTTAACCGTTAACCGAGCGATTAATATATATATATATATATATATATATATATATATATATATATATATATATATATATATATATATATATATATATATAATTTACTACTGATTAGCCTAACCGTTTTACTTAAACGATTTGAAACGGTTCGGTTAATCGGTTTTAACAGATTAATGCACACCTCTAATTACAAGTTTGGTCCTTAAGGTAGGTTTATCTGGTTCTTGTTTTGGTCTTTAATTTTTTTTCTCAATTATGCCTCTAACATTTCACTTTTTTCTCAATCAAGGGTTTCCTTTAGCAAAAACACTAGTCCTTACCGCTTCCTGTCCAAAATTGTCCAAGTGTCGTGTTTTTCTCTATCTAGCATCCTAGCTGGATTTGGGAGGGAAAAATCTTGTCAAAATCCTAACTAGGCTTTAAGAAGAGCTTTGTTCTCTCTCAATGAGGTAGAGATGTTTAAACTGAAATCAAGAAAAGGTATTTAGGGTTTATTCATGAAAGATGAGGAAGAAGGGAGACAAAAATACTATCCCGAATTTGATTCAAGAGGAAATAGGAAGAACTGTTTAGGTCCAATGGAATCATCACGAATAATGATGCCAAGCTACAATTATGGCCAACCATCGGTGTTACGGACATCGTGGAGTGAGACAAACTCGAGAAAGAGCTTCTTTGGTTGCAAATTTTATGGGGTTTGTTCATATTTCATATTTCATTTTATGGGGTTTGTTATGTACTAAAAAATTGAATCTTTTGTTTGCTATTGATCATTATATGTAATCTCTGTTTGTAGGAGGTGGGGGCATGTAGTTACTTCACATGGTATGATCCTCAAATATCTTATCACATCAGAGAGGTTATGATACAACAATTGCAAAGATTATACAGTTGGAGAGCGGGAAGATTATTGTAAAAGGGAGAGAAGGGAGAATGAAGGTGATGATAAAAGAAAGATAAGGTAGAATGGACGTGATGGTAGACATAAAGGTGGAAATTAGATTTGGTCAAGTCATTCTAGGTCGGGCCATTTTGGGTTCGAGTTATTTCGAGTCATGGGTCGTTTGGGTCATGGGTCACTATAGCTTGGGTCATCTTTTGTCTTGGATCATTTGGACCTTAGATCACATCGAGTCAGGTCATTTCAGGTTTTGGGTCTTTCCGAATTAAGTCATCTCAGGTTTTGAGCGGGTTCAAATTATCTCATTAAGATTACTTAATTTTGTTTTATTTTCCACCTAATTCTCAAGGAAATCATTTGAACTCTGTTTAAATTTAGATTGACATAGTATGCAAGTTTTTTTTTTTTTTTGTTTCATTTTCAATGTAATTAGGTTTACATAAATATGTTATTAAAACCTTAATGTTGGTTTTTTTTTTCATTTTATTATATATATTGTCGAATGCCTCTTTGAGGTGGAAGAAGATTTTGTAAGACCCCTACTAGATTTATAAAATAAAAAGGAACAAGTACAAAGAAAAATCGAGGGGGGCATATAACCAATAGGCCACAATGAAAACAATAGCAAAGAGGCCAAAAAACAGCTACACAAATGGACATGAAAAAAAGTTAGTGGATCCTAAAAGAAGGATGACCAACAATATCTTGAGCAAGAGTTGAAGAAGGAAGAGACTAAGCATTCTCCAAAAAAAGTGAGCTCCATGATTGTATGACCAGGAAGCAAGAAAGTCTGCCACAAATTAAATTAGTTTCACGAAAGCATGAGAGAGCTGCATAGAAGGCAATAAAAGAGTATGAATTTACCTATTTCTATAAGTAGACTGCCATGGGAATATGTATTTTTGAAGAACAACATCAACAACAGTCTTTGAATCCAATTTTATAAACTGAGCGTATAGATTTCGAGAAGCACATAGTTTTAATTGATCCGTAGAGCTAAGGCTTCAACATCAAAATTGTTTTTTTGATGGAAAAAAATAGATAAAGCAAAAACCACTTTCACATATGAACCACCCCCACCCTCAGAATAGACTCTTTCCTGGAAAGATTTGTCTATATTCAACTTGAGGTGACCAAGAGGTGGAGGAGACCAAAGAACCCACTGCACGAGCTTTGGAGGATAAGAAAAAAGAGGGAGATGAAGGGTATGTAAAATGATTTTGTTCCATTAAAGGAGAACTAGCTGAGGAGTAGTAAAAAGCATTCACATCATGCAACCAACCTTGATAATACTAAAACATTAAAAGGTGTTATCTCTAATAAAATTGGATTCACAAAACTTAATCAATGGAAAATGTCAAATAATTTAAAAAATATATTTATAACTAATTAAAAAAATATATTATTTACATATAATACAACAAGTTACATGCCCAAATCCATGATAATTAATGAACATTGAATTTTCTAAATAATGTGTTTAATCTATGAATGATATGTTATGGCTCGTAGTCTAGAATTTAGTTTTAATTAAATCTCAGACTGCGTGTCCATGAAGTTATTCTCATTGGTAACCTCTTATTCCAAAATTTGGTGATTAAATTTTGTATAATTAGTTTGTTCCATTTTATTTTTCCATGAAAAGTAAATATAATTTTTTTAATGTGACGTGAAGAGCAATGCAAAATTCACCAATAGTCTCCTTGATTTTTGATTTGAAGTTAAAGAGAATTTTCATTTTAATAGATTAATGAACTATGCACATCAACACATACAAAAACTTTTTTTCCTTAAATTCAAATAACCAAATCGATATCATTATTGTGCCCTAATAAGATAGAACCTATCAAAGCCGTGAAAATTCAAAACCCTTTTGTATTGTTGGAAATCATCTTGACAAGATGCCCATGTGGTGATCTTCTAGACACCCAAGTCTAGAATGACTTGTAGAAAGAAATGGAATCCAAAACAGGAACAGAAAATCAAAGAAAGAAAGAAGACAGGCAATTGTTATCGAGGTTCGGTAATGTGCCTACGTCCCCGTGAGTTCCTCCGAACTCTCTGCACTAAATCAATGGTTCATACAAGTTTATAGCAATCCCCTTTAAGAAATCAAGTTCTTAAAGAAACGAAGAAGAAAACTAGAAAGTGATAGACCTATACAATGCTTTTTATAAATTCTATACTAACCTCTCTTCTTTTACAACCAGCCTCACTACAAAGAGTCCCTATTGTGTTTATGTCTCTCACACAATTCTCTCTACGTGTTTACAATTGATCTCACAATGTCACAAACTTGTGTTCTTCTCTCATGTGAAAAATAAGGCTAGAAAATTCCTTTTATAGCCTTCCACTTCTTGGACATTCTTGTGAATCAATCTCCACCCTTTGATCATGATCTCCACTTAATCATGACCCTTCATGACTTTCCTAAGTGGTGTTGTGCGTTTTGACCTTGCACACACGCACCTAAGAAAGTCCTCATACATACTACCTATGTGTGCTTGACTTTTCCTAGCACCTAGGTGCTCAACAGGGCAAGGTACGGTGATGGGCAGAGTGCCTTTGCAGCAGCTCCTGGGCGGTGCGGTGCTGAAGTTGAGCGGTGAGGTACTGGTCCGTTCCTGGAGACATGCACACTGGGCGGTGAGGTATTGGATACTGAGCGATGCGGTGTTGGTCCTATCCTAGAAGCACCCATGCTGGAAGGTGTGGTGCTGGATGGTGAGCGGTGAGGTGCTGGTGCACACTGATGTTGCCCAGCAGTGCGCACACTCCATCAGCTTGTGTGCAGAAGTGCGCACACTAGTGTGCCTAGCCTTCCCTTGCTCCAAAGTGATGCACACACTTGTGTGCAGTCTTATAACTTGCTGAAATTTAATTATCCAACCTTGGTTTAGACTTTAACCATCTTTGAACCATGTTTGGACCTATTCAAACCTTAACCATGTTTGAACCATGTTTAAACCTTAGACAAATACCAACAATCTCTACCTTTGTCTAAGCGTTTAAACCTGAACCATTTTTGCAGAGAACTTCAGGATCCAAACTCATCTTGAGTCATCAATCAACCGACTCCATTCCTAAGAAGTCCAAGGCAATGATTGGACCTTCTTAGAGGTAGAACCTTGGTGCCTAAATCTGTAGGGCTTTCTTCCGTGATCTTCTTGTTAACATGAATGCATCCTTTCGTACCATTTACCGGAATGTAATGATACCAAACATCCATATGCTTCATCCCCTCATGGAACACCAGATTCCTCCACAAGTTTCACACACTTTGGCCATCCAAAGATACCACCACCTGCTCTTTTAGGACCTCCCACTCGTCCAACAACCCTTTGCACCCCACAGCCTCCTTTAAGGTTTCCATAGCATCTATACATTTTGCCCTGGTTGTTATGAGTGCTACCACCGGCTGCCACTAAGCCTTCAAATACCTCAGCAACCATTTCATCCCAAGCCAATGCTTCTTTCCGAGATTACTCACAAATCTGCTGAGAACACCCATTGCCCAAGAAACTCTCAATCGGTTTCTCTCCTTTTCTTGGATTATACACATCCCAAGGATTTTTTGTGTAAGACTGAGATCCTTCCTCTCGAACTTCTCACTGAGTTAAGATGTAAACCTTTCCATCCTTTCCCTGCTATTTTGAACCAATAGCACATCATCGACATAGATGAGGACACTCACCATCTTCTCCACCTTGTGTCCAGGTGAAAAAGTTTCTGTGAAACCTATGTCTTCTCTTCTCGTGAACCCATTCGCCACCATCCTAGCTTTGTTCTGGACTTCATCTCCTGTAAGGTACCCTTATTGGACCTTGTAAGTGCACTTATATTTCATAACTTTCTGCTTTCCTGGAATTTTCACCAATTCCAAGAAGTTGTTCTTCCTCAGAGAATCCATTTCTTCCTCCATAACCAGCTGCCACTTTGACGAATCCTTACACTCCATGGCATCTGTGTAAGTCTCTGGTTCAACCTCTCTTTCTATCCAAGGAGCTACTACATTAGCATCCGCAAACCCATATCTCAAAGGTGGTCTAACCACCCTCCATCCCCGGTCTCTTGTGAGCTGGTAGTCATTCTGACTTGCTGCATCAACCTCTTCTTGTTTAGCCTCTTATTGAGTTTTTTGAGCTTGGCCTTCATTCAAGGGCTCTACCTGGTCTGAACTCTCTTGCCTCCTTCACTCTACCTGAACTGAGTTCTCCTTAATGCGATACTCCATAACTTTCGGACTGGTTTGCTCACTAGCCCCTGCAAGGTTAGTTTTCTCTAAGTATGGAAATAACAATTCACTAAAATTAATATCCCTACTTATAATGAGTTTCAATCCTTCTTTCTCTAAGGACCACAACCTATACCCCTTAGCCCCTTCCCCATATCCTAGAAACACACATTTTCTAGATCTTGGGCTAAGCTCATCATCCTTTTGTTGTGCATACACAGCACACCCAAAAGTTCTAAGGTTGTCCAACTCAGGGGGTTTTACACTCCACATCTCTTTGGGAGTCTTTTGGTACACAATCCTAGAGGGTGATCTATTCACTAAGTATACAACTGTAGCCACAGCTTCTCCCTAAAAATATTTTGGTAAACCGGATCAATTTAACATGCACTTAACTTTTTCCATAAGGGTCTTATTCATCGACTCAACAACTCCACTTTGCTGAGGGGTTTCCACAACCGTCCTATGTCTTAGAATGCCATTTAACCTACAGAATTGATCAAGTTCTTGGTTAAAAATTTCTAAGCCATTATCGGTTCTTATCCCCTTAACTACTCTACCCATTTGAGTCTCAACCAGCCCTTTCCACACCACTAATTTATTCAAGGCATCTGATTTATTTCTAACCAAATAAACCCACACTTTTCTTGAATAATCGTCAATTAAAGATAGAAAGTAAATGTTACCTCCCCGTGTTGGTATCTTTGCTGGTCCCCAAAGGTCCGCATGAATGTAGTCAAGAATGCCCTTAGATTTGTGCACTCCGGTGTTGAAGTTGACCCGGTGTTGCTTCTCAAGAACACAACACTCGTAGAAATCAAGTTCCTCTACTTTGTCTCCACCAAGTAGGCCATCCTTGCTGAGAACTTGCAGGCCCTCTTCGCTCATATATCCCAAGCGAGTGTGCCAAAGGGCTGCTTTATCCATCTCAACCATCAAGCTTGCTGATTGATCATTGATTTTTGTCTCTCTGATCATCTCATAGAGTCCATCGTTTCTTGCTGCCTTGATCACTACCAAAGATCCCTTGGCCACCTTGATCTTTCCTCCCTATACTTTGCATGTACACCCCAATGAGATCAAATTCCTCCTCAAATCCAGGAGATACCTCACATTTTCTAGTAGCCTTGTCATTCCATCAAACATCCTCACTTGGATGTCTCCCATGCCTCTCACTTGGCAAGAATTTTCATTCCCCAAGAAGACCCTTCCATCATTGATCTCCTTGAAATTCTTGAACCATTCCCGGTGAGGGCACATGTGATGAGTGCACCCGGTATCCAAGATCCATTTCCCGCTGCCTTCTTGCCCCTTGCTCACACCCGAGCACACAACAAGAACATCATCATCTTGCTGTTCTGTTTTGGCAACCGAAGCCTCTCCATTCTTGGTATGGCTTCTTCCTCTATCCCTTATCATTTTCTTTGACATGACCCTCCTTATGGCAGTAGTAGCAATTCTTCCCTCCAAATCTTAGTTTGGAATGCTTTCTCCCATGGCTTTCTCTTCTACCTCTATCCTGGTAGTAGCCATGCATGCTACTGTGCACTCTCCCATGGCTCTTTCCTCTACCTTTGTCCTGGTAGTAGCCATGCATGTTGCTGTGCACTCTCCCATGGCTCTCTCCTCTACCTCTGTCCTATTAGTAGCCATGCATGTTGCTGTGCACTCTCCCATGGCTCTCTCCTCTACCTCTGTCCCGGTAACAGCCATAGTTGTTGCCATACCGAGTTGCTGGCCTTCTTTTAAAGAACATCCCTTTACCACTTGATGAACTCCTTATCTTGGCATCAAGATTATCTTGCAACTCTTTCTTAGGATCAAATTTAAAAGCAAAGATTCATTTACGAAGATACCTTTTATCCGGGAGAGTCTTGGCAAGAAATAACTCATTTAGTTTCTTCCATGTTATAGCTGGATCTTCCGAGTCTCTACACTCTCTTGTGACATTATCCGACATATGCAAGAAGATGGTGCTATAAGCCATCTTCTTCATCTCAATCCGCTGGTCCTTCGTGACACTTGTTGGAAAAGCATCATCTTTTCCAAGAACCAAGTCCACTTTCTGTTGCATTAGAACCTCCTTGATCTTCCGCTTCCACAGGGGAAAATCTCCCTTTCCATCAAACTTCTCAATACCGAAATTTGAACCCATCTTTACGGACAAGATCCCTGATTAATGCACTAGCCACAAATGCTTTCTTCAACCTCAAGAACACAGATTGAAGATGGATCTTAACACCGCTCTTGAATCTACCTCAAGAACATGATCAGATATTGATCTTAACTCCATCCTTGATTTACCTCAAGAACATGATTAGATATAGATCTTAACTCTGTTCTTGAATCACCCAAGAAGTTGATCTTTGATTTTTGGAGTCTTGGCTCTGTCACCTTCTTGTTCTTGCTCCGATACCTTCTAACCAAGCTCTGATACCACTGTCTAAAGCTCTGATACCACTGTTGGAAATCACCTTGACAAGATGCCCAGGTGGTGATCTTCCAAACACCCAAGTCTAGAATGACTTGTAGAAAGAAATAGAATCGAAAACAGGAACAAAAAATCAAAGAAAGAAAGAAGACAAGCAATTGTTATCGAGGTTAGGAAATTTGCCTAGGTCCCCATGAGTTCCTCTGAACTCTCTGCACTAAATCAATAGTTCTTACAAGTTTACAGTAATCCCCTTTAAGAAATCAAGTTCTTGAAGAAACGAAGAAGAGAACTAGAAAGTGATAGACCTATACAATGCTTTCTATCAATTCTATACTAATCTCTCTTCTTTTACAACCAACCTCACTACAAAGAGTCCCTCTTATGTTTATGTCTCTCACACAATTCTCTCTATGTGTTTACAATTGCTCTCACAATGTCACAAACTTGTGTTCTTCTCTCATGTGAAAAATAAGGCTAGAAAACCCCTTTTATAGCCTTCCACTTCTTAGACATTCTTGTGAATCAATCTCCACCCTTTGATCATGATCTCCACTTAATCATGACCCTTCATGACTTTCCTAAATGGTACTGTGCGTTTTGACCTTGCATACATGCACCTAAGAAAGTCCTCATGCATGCTGCCTATATGTGCTTGACTTTGCCTAGCACCTAGGTGCTCAACAGGGCAAGGTGCGATGCTGGGCAGAGTGCCTTTGCAGTAGCTCCTGGGCGGTGCGATGCTGAAGTTGAGCGGTGAGGTGCTGGTCCATTCCTGGAGGCATGCACACTGGGCGGTGAGGTGCTGGATACTGAGTGGTGCGGTGCTGGCCCTGTCCCAGTAGCACCCATGCTGGAAGGTGCGGTGCTGGATGGTGAGCTGTGAGGTGCTAGTGCACATTGGTGCTTCCCAGTAGTGCGCACACTCCATCAGCTTGTGCGCAAAAGTGCACACACTAGTGTGCCTAGCCTTCCCTTACTCCAAAGTGATGCGCACACTTGTGTGCAATCTTATAACTTGCTGAACTTTAATACTCCAACCTTGGTTTAGACTTTAATCATCTTTGAACCATGTTTGGACCTATTCAAACCTTAACCATGTTTGAACCATGTTTAAACCTTAAACAAATACCAACATGTATTGTAATAGATAAAAAGACTAATTAATTAATTAATTATTATATAATATAATTTATTTGACAAGTAGTCAATTAACTATCACCTCAGTTTAATAAAAAAATTTATTTATGCCAAAATGTGTCCACCGAGGAGGGTGTACCTGTTCTCTAGGAAACTGTACATGTTCTCTAAGAAACTAAGTGTTGAAAGGAGATGCTACGCGACTAGGAAGACTAAGACGTTTCTCCTCCCTCCAACTCTCCTGAAAGTTGGCTGTTGAGATGCCTGCTAAGAAAGCTTGAACGCATTAAGTGAGGGCATAGAGTTAGTTTTTGGGGGACACTCCAACTCTCAAGTCAGTGAATAGTTAAGAGTAAAACTTTATTTATAGAAATAGAAAGGAGATTTCAGAACTTGATTATTCTAATGATATTCTCTTTATATAGCGAAGGAGTGGAGTGGCTATCATTATTGGCGACTGATCTAGATAGTTGGTTGGAGATGTGATGAAGGGTCGAGATTACTCTATGGGATTGTTAGATTTTACCCTTAAACCCTTGATAGTGAGTTTTTATCATTTTACCACTATGTAACAAAATGAATATTTTGCCCTTGGAGATACCATGTGTCATCTCATGATTAGAGGGTGGATTTTTACCCACAATGAAAGCCTACCACTTCCTTGAGTTATCATATGGCTCAAGGAAGTAGTCTCAACTTCATGCACTCCCATCCTCAGGCATTTTTACTACAGGATCTCTTATTTAGGTTCAATGATGTGACTTTGTTCACATTTTTCTTCTTTTGCATGCTTGGACACGTGTTCTTGATCCACGACCAAAAATATGATTTTTTTTTTGTGGACTGGAAGCCTGGCGTCTTCAGGGCTTAAGTCTTAACTTTTCTATATTTATTTTCTTGTTCTTTAGATTTTTCTGATTATTTTGGTCTAATAATTATGAAAATCAGAGTTCAAAATTTTCTGGAAGGGGTAGATTAAGGTTTCAGTTGTAAAATCCACATCTTTATGCATATATATAGGGGTATTTTAGTTCTTCCAAAAGTATATAATAATTCATCTCATGTATATATTTTCATTTGTAATATATGCTTCCAAACAGACTTTGGTGGTAAAATTAATGAGTTTATTTTCTTTAAAATAGATAGATATTGCATTAGGAAAAAAATATTAATTATAATAGAATATAATAAGAAAGTGAAATGGTAAATAAAGTATATATTTTTACGTATATAATTATGATATGTAAACTTACATGCTACATAATAATTGTCATATTTTCTTTTACCTGTATTGAATGATATGTCCTTTGGTAGATGTCATCTAGTCTTACATTCATGTTCGAAGATAATTTTGAAATAATGTATGTAACTCACTTTTATTGTGTATTGTTTAAATTTGGCAACTGATGCATTCAAACCAATCAGTCTTTATGGGACCTGATAAGCCCACTAGAGTAATCAATCGTGCACCCCTATAACCAATCTTCAACCTCTTACCAGGTAGAAGCTGTTAATTTGTGGCTTATAATTTTGGAGTAAAAGTGGACTCATTTTTCTTTTAATTGTCACGTTATCATGTAGGAGTACAAATTGCATTAGGAAAAGCAAGAATTAAAAAAGGGTGGCTGTTTTGGTGTTAGTAGGACTAGGAATACAAAATTAAATAGAAGAAGGATTGTCCTTGACCTTGCCTATATATATGCCTATTTCTTTTCTTTCAACAATAGAGATAAAGACACGGCAGAGCAATAGAGATAAAGCTACAGTAGACAGAGTAGTACAACAAACATATTCCATTGAGTGGTTGGAACTTCTTATCTTTCTCTAGGCTATTGTATTTTCCCAATTAAATTTGTGGTAGCCTAGATTTGGATGTATTGGGATTTGGGCTTAGGGAGTTTTATCTTTCTTAATTTGTACTCTAATTTTGATTATAGTTGAATCTCTCACCATTGCCCGTGGACGTAGGAGTTTTAGCTCCGAACCATGTAAATTTTCTTTGTTTGTTTATTTTTCTACTGTGTTATTCCTAATGAACTGGTATCAAAACTATTGTTAAAATCGATCTAGGCATGATGTTTTCTATTACTTCACACAAGATGCATAAGTTTGAAGGAACCAACAGTTTTAATCTTTGGCAAGTAAAGATGCAAGCCGTGTTAACCCAAAAGGCTTTGAAAAAGGTGTTGCTGGGGAAAGAGAATATGCCTTGTACGATGACAGATGAACAGAAACAGGATATGAATGAGAAGGCCCTGACTGCAATTCAGTTTTGTTTTTCAGATGGAATCTTGTGTGAAGTTCTTACAAATAAAATGGTTTTTAGCTTATGGTGTAAAGATCCCTCACCAACAAACTGTTCTTGAAGCAGCAATTGTATTTGTTACGTATGGTAGAAGGTATGTTAATGAAATCATATGTTGATGAATTTAATTCTATTATTACATACTTGAATTCAATGGAAGCTAAATTCGATGATGAGGATCAAGCCCTACTATTGTTGTGTTCCCTACCACCATCATTTACACACTTTAGAGAAACTTTTTTGTTTAGTAGAGTTACAATTTTTTAGAAGATGTTAAAGCCTCTATATTTTCTAAAGAATTGCTTGAGCGACATATGACTGGGAATAATTATGAGAAACGGAGTTAATGTAATGCTCTAGTAACTAGAAGTTCTAAAGGAAGATCTAGAAAAAAAGTTTCAAGTAACAGTAGCCAAAAATTCCAATCTAAGTCTAGAAATAAGAATGTGACCTGTCATTATTATAAGAAAAAAGGACATTACAAGTCTGAATGTTGGAATTTGAAAAAGAAAATTCAAGAAGACAACAATGAGAATCAAGGTCAAAATTGAGATCAAAATCATAATCGGGATAGGGATTGGAAAGAGAAACACCCTGAAGCTAATGTTATTGAAGAAGACTCTAATGACTATGATCGTGTCCTTGCTGGCAATGGTAATGGGATCTGTAGGTCTGATTGGATTATGGATTCAGCTTTTTCCTACCATATTTCCAGAAATAGAAATCGGTTTTCATAATATGAGCCTTATGATGGAATTGTCTTGTTGGGTGATGATGTAGCTCAAAAAATTATTAGTACAGAAACTATCCACATCAAAATGCACGATGGTGTAATAAGGACCTTGACAGAAGTTAGACATATTCTTACCTTCAAGAAGAATTTGATTTCTTTGAGCGCTCTTGATGTCAAAGGGTACAAATATTTGTCTATAGGTGAAGTTATGAAAGTTAGTATAGGTGCTCTAGTTGTCATGAACGCAAAGATTACATCGCCAAATTTGTATGTTCTGTATGGTCCAAAACACTATATAAAGGGGGTTCTCACAATCAAAAGGTGCATTCAATTCTTAACTCACAGCTCTTAATTTCACATAACTCTCCTTATTTCTCCAAAATTCCTATACCTACTGAGGCATCGAAGAGTCCCTCTGGAGGCACAACCCCTCCAGTCCTCTAGTGACTTTAGGGTTTTTCCTTGTTTCATGTGCACAGGTACCATCTTCTGATCGTTCAGATTCTGGGAAGATTTTCGGCATCAACAGATTGGCGTCGTCCGTGGGAAACTTCTTGAATTTGTGAAGTACAAAGAAACCATCTGTTATGATGCCACCTAAGAACATTGCCAAGAACACCGTTGGTACTAGTTCAGTAGCCACCCAGATCTCCACTCGCAGCCAGCAGGCCAGTAAGTACCTTCCTACTATTTTGAAAAAATGCTACCTCTGATTAGCACCATAGTGAACCATCTGATGCTCAGATCAGGCATGTGCAGTCCTCCCAGTCTAACCTAGTTGACCCCAACACCCAAGAAAATCGGAATACAGCTTCCTTTCCAAACCCAACCACTCTAGTGACTCAAGAACAATTCTTAGAGTTCACTCGACTTATTACAGGTTTGGCTACCAGACTTAAGGGGTAAACATGTCCTCCTTCGCCACCGCCTCAGCAAAGTCTTTGGCCTACGAGGCGGCACAATGTCAACAAGTCGACACAAAGTCATTCCACTATTGGGTCTTCTCTTCATCCTGAGTCAAAGTCCTAAGGCCACTCCATCTCTAAGAACCACCCCAACATTGACAGAAGATTAGAAAAGATGGATAAAAAAATAGAAGAAGTATTCAGAGGCAAAAACACCAATGTCCTAGATGAATTCAACTATCATGATCCCCTTTTCACATAGGCCATTCTGGATGCACCTCTCCCAAAACACTTCATGATGCCCATCATGAAGGTGTATGATGGCACAACTGATCCTATGGATCATCTTCGGATCTATAAGACAACAATGAGTTGCATTACCATCATGATGCTGTGATGTAACGAGCTTTTCCCTTGACTTTAGAAAATGCCACTAGCACTTGACATTTTCACCCCAGGACAGCCAATATTAACTCCTTCCAAGAGCTAAATTGTGCCTTTGCGGCACACTGTCTCAGCAGTTAGGGACCTCAGAATATGTTAGAGAGTCTTTTTAGCATCATCCAACGTAAGGAAGAAAAGATGCAAGAATACATCTTGTGGTTCAACATCGTGGCCTAGGAGATTCCCAATCTCGATCCCTCAGTACAAACTTTGGCTTTCAAGAATGGACTCAGTTTAGAAACTTTCAGGTCTAAGCTCACTAGGTACCCCCTCCCCCCAAGGATATGAATGATATCCTCACTTTGGCTGAAGAGTACATGATCGTGGAGGACGATCAAGCATTCAAAAGAAAAAAAAAGTGAGGAATGGTAAAAAGAAAGAAGGACGCCAATGAGCAGAAGGACAACTCGACAAAGAAGGTTCACCAAGATGGCAAGAACCCTCACCAAGAGGGCAAGAACACCTGTATATTTGAAAGTATCACCCCATTAAATTCCTCTAGGACTAATATATTGATGAGTATTCAGAATTGAGATATTCTTCAATGGCCACAAGAAGCTTGATGCCCTTAAAAATTAGGTTGAGTCCCTCATCTACATAGGGTATTTAAAGGAGTATATGGGGCCTCGCCCATCCCACTATAATGAAGACCACACCTAACATCCATATTAGCACCCTTCTAGAATCGCGAAAGGAGAATTCTCCCCAGACACAGCCCCAAACGAAACCCTAGGGCAAGTCCAAAAATAGATGATCGAAAGGATAGAGATCCCATGCCATTATGACAACAAAAACCATCAAGACCATCTGCAAGGGACTAGTGGTAGGTGGCAATCCTCATGTGAAATGAAAGCCTACACTCGGTTAGTAGTGTCAGTTAATAAACCTTATATGTGGATTGAGACAGATCAGGAACCCTGATATTTGTTGAAGGAAGCATAGTCCTTTCGATCACTACAGGAACGACTCCACAGCTCACAACTATAATGACGACTTTCTTGGTGGTCAGACATCCATCCTTTTACAACATGATCCTCAGAAGGCCGACTTTGAATGAGATAAAGGTAGTAGCCTCTACCTATCACTTAAAAATGAAATTCCCTATTGAAAATGGTGTTGGGGAAGTTTGAGAAAACCAATAGGCATCCCGATCCTATTACCTTAATTCCATTAAGGGACATAAGAAGTTTGAAGCATTCCTTTTGGAAATTGAAGATTTACTAGATGAGTTTAAGACACCACGGGGCCAACCTATGGAAGAATTAGTAGCCATTCCTCTAAATGAAGAAGATTCTAAAATTGTACAAATCGGATCCAACCTTCCTGAGGACCTTAAGAAGTCATAAATTTCTTTCCTATGAAAGAATTATGACCTATTTGCATTGTCGACCTCCGACATTCCAAGGATTGACCCTCGGGTCATCGTCCACAAACAAAACATAGATCCGAATGACAAACCTATCGTTCAAAAAAAGAGACAAAATGTAGGACCCTAGGATCCTACTCCTCGAACAAAATAAATAAAGAACTCTGAGCTTAGAGCCCCGAGCTCTTCCTATCCTTGGAATTATTGCAAGCTACACTCTGAGTTTAGAGCCTTGAGCACTTTCTATCCTCGGAGTCATTTCAAGCTAAACTCTGAGCTTAGAGCCCCGAGCTTTTCCTATCATTGGAGTCATTTCAAGCTACACTTCAAGCTTAGAGCCCTGAGCTCTTGCTATCCTTGGAGTCATTTTAAGGTATACTTCGAGCTTAGAGCCCTGAGCTCTTCCTATCCTCAAAGTTAGTTCAAGTTGCACTCTGAGCCTAGAACCTCGAGCTTTTTCCACCCTCGGATCTCCTCAAAGATCACATTTAGAATATGGAGGTCATACTCTAACGTGAAAGTTTTGAACTTTCAAAATCATTCCAAGATTAAAATTCCTAAGGAAAAACATTCAGAAGTAAAGGGAAAAGCAATAAAAAGACACACAAAAAACTAGTTGCGTTCATTAAGTCTAAGGTACTACTTGCCTAATAGTATAAAATGTGGTATAGAGCACTACTGGCCCTTAAAATGCATAGAAATATAAAAGGGCAACACCTACTCATCCCCCACAACATCGACCTCCTCCTCGGCCACTCTAGCGTTGGTCTCTGCCTCATCACTTTCCTCCATGCCATGAGCATCCTCAGGTACCATAGTAGTCTCACCCTTAGATATCTCAACCATAGAGAGATATATAGCTCTGGGAAGATCTAAACCATTTTCTTATTCGCGTCCAGAAAGCCATCCAGATATTGTTTCCCATTTGCGGTCACCAACTCTATGCGATACTTTGAGAAACCCCGGAAGTTATCTAGTGCCTATTGGCCTACGACCTCTACCTTGGTGGTCATGGTCACCAAAGCTTCAAACTTGGGGATCACCTTGTCCTAGCATTAGCCACATTTGCCTTGAGGGTGGCATAAACCTCATAGGAACTTGCTAACTGGATCTTCACTATCTCAAGGTCTTCATCCCTAGATCAAAGAACATTCTTCAAATCAGAGACCAAGACTAGCTAGTCCTCTAACCTCTTGTTTACCTCAACGAAACATTGGGTCAACACTTGAGTCACCATACTAGCCTAACACGAGCAAAAACTAACAAGTAAGAACACTCGGGATAAGAGGGCCTCGGTCGAAATAAAATGGCAAAGAAAAAGAGCACTACCTTAGCCTGAAGCTTCTCAACAGAGTGAGAAATCACCTCAGGGGCTAAGGCCCCAAGCTCAGTCCTATCTCGGGAAGGAATTCCTTTGGTTAGCCACTCCCTCACAATCTGAGCTCCTCCTATCACTGAGTCCATAACTTTTATGAATAAGTTTAGGCGAAACATCTTTATAGATACTGACAAAGTGAGCCCAAGAACCATAGTGCTCGAAGGAGGGCTCACGAAACCAGTGACAGGAGACCGAGGGGGAATTGGTGGTTGGCCCCATGACTCTCAAAAGGAGAAACATCAAGCTTCCTCTTTCTCTTCTGTTTGCTACTGGTCCTGACTATAGCATCACCTCCTAGGTTTTTTTCCTAGCGGCCTTCAACATCTGGGAACGACTCAAAGCCATGTCTACACTTAAAAAAAAAATATAAGACTCAAAATTGATTAAGGATGCTTAAAAGAAAAAAATGTAAAAAGTATACCCTCGGAAGGGAGGGGGCAAAGCCTAAGCCTCGCCAGATTGACGTTGCTGCAGAGCTCGGAAGCCTCTACGGCTCCCTTCACCAAGACTCTAACCATTTTTTCCTCTGGATCTCTAAGAGATGGACATCAACTCTTTTTCAAAAAAGTAAGATCTCACACCCGCAGAATCTCAAAGTCCGTATCACTATGAATAAAGAAAATTTTCTTTTTCCACCCCTTATTAAAAGTTGGATTATTTTTTACCATTGCTTTCTTGGCCCTTTTGACTCAAAATCGCCCAGTTAGGGTCTGAGTAGCGCCTCATAGAAAAAACATTCTTAAAGATGTCAAGGGTCAGATACACACCAACCTTCTCACATACATAGACAAATCCTACTAATAAATGAAATGAATTCAAGACAAATTGGAAAAGGGCGATGTTTTAATAGTTCAAAATGAGACGAATGAAAGGATGAAGGGTAAATCTTAAACCAGATTTCAGATAATGGGTGTACACACAAACCTCATAAGGGGGATCCTCGTGAGGATGATCGGACACCGTTTCTCCTACACTAGAGTTCCTAAGGGAGTATTCGACAAGGATCCAATACTTTTTCCTTAACTTCTCCAAACTAGAATCTGCCAAGGTGCTCGATATTCTTTCAACCCAAAATTCAATCTTCCTAGTACCTTTGGCCATTTTATCCTAAATTTTATTTAGAGTAGGCTCATCTTCAGCCTCACTACTATGATCTACTACTACTCGCTCGACGTGAGATTCAGCAGATGTGCTATTCCCTCCAGCCTCAGAAGAATCAAAACTATGACCAGTAAGAGACAACTTCTAAATAAATAAAGGAATGAAGGAAGAAATCACCTCAGTAAAGAAAGAGGACCGAATTAGAAAGTCTCCAAAAACCAAGGGCTCTCACTCTAAACTCCGAGGGCTCTCCAAAGAAGACTTTAGTAGAAAAGTTTGAAAGTGATGTGAAAATGAGTGAAAATTGATCAGTGCAAAACTATAAGTGCACAATATCAGGGTTTTATAGTAAAGTGATAAGAAGAGTATTGTCCTCAGGGATTGGTAACTTGCTTCTGATAAGTACCGAAATTATATTAATCTCGATTTTATTTAGAAAAATCTCTTTTTGTGGTTTGTAATTGCAATATGAAATAAAATCAATTTAAAGTAAATAATCAAAGGAAAAGAAAGTTGTTTTTTTTAATATCAAATTAATAAGAGAAAGAACTTCTAGGAAACCAATTTCACTTAATTCCTCACTATGCTTAACTCATCTAACTAATTTAAATTGATCCGCTCTATTTGTTAGAAAAATCTCCAATTTATCCAAAAGCCTCTTTCGATAGTCAATTGGAAATATTCTTGTTCATTATTCTATGCAAGAGTATGCAAATTAATAAAACAAGAAAGCATTAAGACCAGCAATTTTTTTTAGAGTACACAAGTTTATATAAGTCTTTCGATTCCTATATTTACCTATGCTAAAATATCCAAGTTCTATCATGTAATTCCTTCTTTCAATAGCAAATCACAAGATCAAGATCATCTAATTAATGGCCAGTCAATTAGAAGCAAAACATTCAAAATAAATCAGCTAAATATAGAAGATAATTACTGCAAATCAACATAGAAAAGCAAGCATAGTTTGAAATTAAATTACATTGTTTTCCTAGAATAAAGAAAGTTTAGTTCAAGTTGAAAATTAAATTTAACAGCAATGAATTCACCATAATTTCCATAAACCAGTGTGTGTTCAACTACTATTGTTGTTGTGGGGGGCTGTGGTGTGATCAACATTGGATACCGAGCAAGGGGCGAGGTAGGTGCCGGCTGCGAGGAAGCAGTTGCTGGAGGTGGCAGCTGCTGGTGCCAGATGAGGAGGACTGGTGGTTGTGGGCTGCTGCTGCCGGATAAGGACGAGAGGACTGTTGGCTATCTCTCTAAGGGTGTAGGTTGTCTCTCCTAATTAGAGTTTCTCCCTTTCCTTTATATAGACTTCAAAGTCTTCAATTAAAATTTTCTTTTTTATAAGCTCCAAAGTCTTAGAGAAAGAGTCTCTTGACGATAGGACACTAAAATTTGGATCTTTCCCTTCTTCTAAACCTGAAATAAATTAAATGACAACAATGAAGCCTAAAACCAACAAAAATTAATAAAATTAGATTAAAGATAAGAGTTAAGACGTGATAAAAATAGGAAATTATGCACGGCATAAAAAACCTTCATCCTTTTATAGATCAATGGATGACCTAGATCATCTCAAAATGAAGGGACAAGATCGTAACATTTCATTTTTCGAGGAGATATCTTAGTTACTGAGAAGTACAACGATCGAAAGTACCATTCCCTAAAGGTTTTAGAACTTTAACCTGTACACCCACTTAGTGGGCCTTTAAACAAACTGCATGAGCTCTAATCAATTTAACAACAATATAAGCCTTAATGAGCCCTCATTTAAAACTTATTAGAATCAGCATATCAATGAGCCCTTTCTCTCTATGGACTAAACACCCACAACTGGAAAATCACCAAGTAACTTTCAAGGTGTTGCCCAAACCTTTACAAGAAATTTTCTTACACTAGAAAATATTTACTCGAGTATTTCAACCCAAAACACTCAATGAGTTCTCACAAATTCACCCAGGAGTTACACCAAATTTGTTTTTTAATCAATAGATGATAGAAGTTGTGATACAACTCAAAAATATATTGCAAATTCAGGGCTCAAAACTTGATGAATTCTCTTTGCTCTTTAATGCTTTTAATTCATGAATTGAATTGAGTAGGAGACTTATATTTATAGCCTATGGGAGCTTTAAAGATGTTAGAAACAAAAACTAATTGTTTCTATGCATTTAATGCAAAGTTCTCGCTGTTAGCATGTTTAAAAAATCTGACCGTTAGGCTTGGGAATCAACTCTTTTCCTCTAGAAGTCGACTTTCTGACTAGGGAGTCGACTCTCAGGGACTGAAAGTCTTTGTCTCAGAGACCTTCACTGGGAGTTGACTCTCAGCTCTTAAACTTCAATTTTTGGTTTAAAAATACTTCAAAACTTGATTTTAAAGCATAGAAGTTTATCAAATGCTTTTTCATGTTAAAACAACCTTAATCTAATATCAATTAAAGCATAATATGCATTGAGCCCTAAGAATTGAATACTTACATTCAATAACACTACTAGAAACTCTAAATTCTTTAAGACTACTCCTTGATCCTTCAATCTCCAATTATGAAGAACTTTATCTTAAGTCAAATGACACCTTGATTTGATTAATGATGGATTTTCAAGCTTTATAAACCTTAATAAATCTTAATAAAGTCATTTGAACACAATTAGGAGTTTGTTATCATATTAAAATCAAGTTGGATACTATCGCATCTCTCATGGACTTGGATCATTGGTTGGAGATGTGATGGAGGGTCGAGATTGCTCGACGGGTTTGGTAGATTTTACCCTTGATAGCAAGTTTTTATCGTTTTATCACTGTGTATCGAAATGACAATTTTGGCTTTGGAGATACCACATGTCATCTCATGATTAGAGGGTATATTTTTACCCATAAGGAAGGCGTCCCACCTTTTTAAGTTATCATATGGCTCAAGGAAGTAGTCTCAACTTCATGCCCACCCATCATCGGGCATTTTTTCGGACTTAGTGGTTCGGTTTTTCATGGACCTTGGTCTTCTAGATCGAGCCTTTTTTACTAGACGTTCTTCTACTTGGGATTGATGATGTGACTTTGTTGACATTTTTCTTCTTTTGTGTTCGTTAACATATGTTCTTGATCGACGATCAAAAAATTGATTTTTTGGTGGACCGGAAGCTTGGGGGCTTTAGGACTCGAGGTTTGACTTTTCCTTATTTATTTTCTTGTTCTTTAAAATTTGTTTGGTTTTTTTGGTCCAATAATTATGAAAATCAAAGTTGCTTCTTGTTCCAATTTGATTCAAATAATATTATCTTAAATTGGTAAGGTTAATAAAAGAAATAAAAAAGAAAATGCTCGGACCTCTATGAAGCTAATTTGGTTTTCTCGTTCACTCCTAGTGAGCTAGTCCTACGGACCACCTGAAAAATTCGATAAAATACTTCAGACTCCTAGTGAGCTAGTCCTACGGACCACCTGAAAAAGCCCACCAGCCTAAATACTATCGCATCTCTCATCCGGATTTTGAGCATCTACTTGTACTTATAAAAGCTTTCTTTTTGAAGAAATTTATCATTAATGTTGGGAAATCACCTTGGAGATGCCCAGGTGGTGATCTTCCAAACACCCAAGTCTAGAATGACTTGTAATGATCAGAAACCGAAACAAAAATCAAAGAAAAGAAAGAACACAACAATTGTTATCGAGGTTCGGCAATAGCCTACGTCCCCGTGAGTTCCTCTGAACTCTCTGCACTAAATCAATGAGTTCTTATAGAATACAGCAACACCCCTTCAAGAATCTCAAGTTCTTGAAGAACCAAAGAAGAGAAGAAAGAAAGTGAGAAGAACTATTACAAAGCCCTCTACCCAATCTATGCTACTATCTCTTTACAACCAGCCTCTCTTTTGAGATCTATTCTAGTGCCTCTCCTGTGTTTTGTGTCTTTACACTCTCACAATTGCACTTGAATTATCTTGTATGATGATCACTTGTATGTCACAATTAATTTTTGAGATTGAAGCTAGGTGACCCTTTATATAGTGCACCAACTTCTTGACCAATCTTGAAGGTCAATATCCACCCTTAGATCTTGAGGACCAATCAACCATAGCCCTTCATCAATCCTTAGTGATCTGGTGCATTTTGAATATGCCTCACGCATCATTTAAGAAGGCTTTAAAACCTTGTACAAGTGTGCCTAGCGCCGCGACCTAGAACAGGGCAGGCCACTGCCCAGGGCAGGGTACACATTCTTTATCTTCTCCTCCAGGTCTCCTCTTTATTGGGTGTCGTGGCCAGGGAAGGCTGTGCCATGGCGCGACCTGATGCTGAACCCTTTGTACATGCTGTGCGGTGAGGCGCACACTTAGTGTGCTGAGGCGCCAAGGCCTGATGCTGAACCTCTTCAAACCTTGTTTAAACCTTAAAAAAACACCAACAATCTCTACCTATGTCTAAGTGATTAAACCCAAACTCATTGTGCATAGAACTCAAAATCCAAACTCATCTTAAGTCATCATTCAACCGACTCTAATCCTAAGAAGTCCAAGGCAATGATTGAACTTATTTAGAGGTAGAATCTTGGTGCCTAAATCTGCAGGATTTTCTTCCGTGGCTACCTTGTCCACATGAATGCATCATTCCATAACATTTTATCGAATAAAATGGTACCGAAAATCCATGTGCTTTGTCCTCTCATGGAACACCAAATTCTTGCACAAATGCAATGCACTTTAGCTATCCGAATACACCACCACCTGCTCTTTCAGGACCTTCAACTCTTCCAACAACCCTTTGCACCACATAGCCTCCTTAATGGCTTCCGTTGCTGCTATGTGCTCAGCTTTGGTTGTTAAGAGTGCTACCACTGGCTGCAATTAAGCCTTCCAACTTATACAACATCTGTTTAAGTTGAAGAAGTAAGAGGTAATCGATCTTCTTTTATCTCGATCTGCTCCATAGTCCGAATCCGCATAACCCTCAAGACAGATGGAATTACTCCTCTTCTCATAAACCAGCCCTACTTCTGGGCTTCCCTTCAAGTACCTCAGCAACCACTTTATCCCAAGCCAATGCTCATTCTCGGGATTACTCATAAACCTACTGAGAACACTTATTGTATGAGCAATGTCTAGTATAGTGCTTACCATGGTGAACATAACTGAACCAACCGTACTAGAGTTAGGGACCTTTTCCATTTCCTTCTTCTTTGTCTGCAATCTCGGACATTGATCGCTGGAGAACTTGAAATGACCAGCAAGGGGAACCTTCACTGGTTTGCTATCTTCAATAGAGAACTTAGATATCATCTTCTCTATGTAGGAAGTCTAAGAAATCTTTAATCTATTTCTCTCTCTTTCCCGGATTATACACATCCCAAGAATCTTCTGTGCATTGCCAAAATCCTTCATCTCAAACTCCTCACTGAGTTGAGACTTCAATTCTTCTATCCTCTCTGTGCTGCTCCCAACCAACAACATATCATCAGCATAGATGAGGATGATCACCACTTCCTCCATCTTGTGCCCCTTGTAGTATAAGCATGAATCATAGTAGCTCATCTTGAAATCCTAGCTAGTTACAAAGGAATCGAACCTCTTGTTCCATTGCAGAGGTGATTGCTTCAGGCCATAGAGAGATTTCTTCAATTGGCACACCAACTCTCCTTGCCTTCATTCCGCATAGTCTTCAGGTTGCCTCATATAGATGGTCTCATCAAGCTCTCCATGCAAGAACGCTGTCTTCACATCAATTTGCTCGATCTCCCAATCAAATTGGACCACCATAGCCAATATTATCCGTATCGTCTTGTATTTCACAACTGGTGAGAATATATGGGTGAAATCTATGCCTTCTTTTTATGTGAACCCCTTCGCCACCAACCTAGCTTTATACCGGACTTCATCCCTTGGAGTGTTTCCTTTTTTGATCTTGTAAATCCACCTACAATCCACAACTCTCTGTTTTTCTAGTTTGGGCACCAATTCCCAAGAGTTGTTCTTCCTCAAAGAATCTATTTCTTCCTCCATAACTAGCTACCACTTTGACGACTCCTTACATTCCATGGCTTACATGTAAGTTTCTGGCTTAACCATCCCTTTTTTTGTCCAAAGAGCTGCTATATTAGCATCCGCAAACCCATATCTCAAAGCCTCTTTCCCCGGTCTCTTGTGAGTTGATAGTCATTCTGACTTGCTGCATCAAACTCTTCCAGTTCAGCCTCCTCTTGAGTGCCCTGAGCTTGGCCTTCATCAATGGGCTTTACCTGGTCTGAACTGTCTCGCCTTCCTTGCTCTACCTGAACTGGATTTTCATTGATGCGATGCTCCACAAATTTCGGACTGGTTTGCTCATTAGCCCCTGCAAGGTTAGTTTTCTCCAAATAAGGAAATAACAATTCATTAAAAATAACATCCTTACTTATTATGAGTTTAGTCCCTTTTGGCTCTAAGGACCACAACCTATATCCCTTAACCCCATCACCATACCCTAGAAATACACATTTTCTAGACCTTGGGCTAAGTTTATCATCCTTTTGATGTGCAAATGTAGCACACCCAAAATTCCTAAGGTTGCTCAACTCAGGGGGTTTCCTACTCCACATCTCAATGGGATTCTTAAGGTCTAAAGCCCTAGAGGATGATCTATTAACCAAATATGCAGCAATAGACATAGTTTTCCCCTAAAAATATTTTGGTAAACTGGACCCAATTAACATGCACCTAACCTTTTCCATAAGGGTTCTATTCATCCTCTCAGCAACTCCATTTTACTGAGGGGTTTTTATAACCGTTCTATGTCTTAAAATGCTATTTAACTCACAGAATTTACCAAAATCGTTATTGCAAAATTCTAAACCATTATCGGTTCGTAAAGCCTTAATTACCCTACCCGTTTGAGTCTCCAACAAATTTTTCCACACCAAAAATTTATTCGAAGCATCTCATTTATTTTTAAGCAAATAAACCCAAACCTTTCTTGAATAATCATCAATTAAAGACAGAAAGTATGTGTTGGTGTTCTTGCTGGTTCCCAAAGGTCCGAATGAATGTAGTCAAGAATGCCCTTAGACTTGTGCACTCCGGTGTTGAAGTTGACTCGGTGTTGCTTCTCAAGAACGCAACATTCGCAGAAATCAAATTTCTCTACTTGGTCACCACCAAGAAGACCATCATTGCTGAGAACTTGCAGGCTCTTTTCGCTCATATGTCCCAAGCAAGTGTGCCAAAGAGCTGCCTTATCCATCTCAACCATCAAGTTTGCTGTTTGATCCTTGATGTTCGTGTCTTCGATCATCTCATAAAAACCATCCTTCATTGCTGCTTTGATCACTATCAAAGATCTCTTGGTCACCTTGATCTTTCCTCCCTCTACTTTGTATGTATACCCCATGGAATCCAGCTGCCCTAATGAGATCAAATTCCTTTTTAAATCCGGAAGATACCTCACATTCCGTAACAACCTTGTGACTATATCAAACATCCTCAACTAGATGTCTCTTATCCCCCTCACTTGGCAAGAAGTGTCATTCCACAAGAAAACCTTTCCATAATTGATTTCCTTGAAATTCTTAAACCAATCCTTATGAGGGCACATGTGATAAGTGTACCCGAAATCCAGAATCCATTTCTCGCTGCCTTGCCTCCTTCTCACATTTGAGCACACAATAAGAACATCATCTTGCTGTTCTCCTTTGGCAACCGAAGCCTCTCCATTGTTGGTATAGCTTCTTCCTCTCTCATCCCACATCTTTTTCTTACAATCTTTCTTGAAATGTCCCTCATTGTTGCAGTAGAAGCATCTATTTCCTCCAAATCTCGGTTTGGAATGAGATCTCCCATGGCTCTACCCTCTACCTCTTGATTTCTCCTAGTAGTTGCCACGAATGCTACTGTCATTCTGAGTTGCTGGCCTTCCTCTAACGAACAACCCTTCTCCACTTGATGTTTCCCTCATCTTGGCTTTGAAATCATGAGCTCTTATGGCCTTGATCACAATCTTCTTGGTTAAAGTATCTCTTCCATATTCAATTGCAATAATCAAATTATCAAAACAATCAGGAAGAGAATTCAACAAAATAACAGCCAATTGTTCATCCGGGAATGTTATGCTACAGCTATTTAAATCTTGAACTAGCTTATTAAACATATTAAGATTATCTTGCAACTCTTTATTAGGATCCATTTTAAAAGTAAAGATTCTTTTAAGAAGATAAATCTTTTTAGGGAGAGTTTTGGTAAGAAACAACTCATCTAGTTTCTTCTATATGACAGCAGGATTTTCCGAGTCTCCGCACTCCCTTATTACGCTATCTGACATGTGCAAGAAAATGGTGTTGTATGCCATCTTCTTTATCTCAATCTGCTGGTCCTCCGTGATACTTGCTGGAAAAGCATCATCTTCTCCAGTAACCAAGTCCACCTTCTGTTGTATAAGAACAGCCTTGATCTTCAAAGTCTCCTTTTCCATCAAACTTCTCAACAATGAAATTTGAAGCCATCTTGTGAAGAAAATCTCAGATTTATGCAGCACCCACAATTGCTTTCCCAAACTTCTTCTAAACCTCAAGAACACGATCGAAGATTGATCTTAATACTGTTCTTGAATCACCCTCAAGAACACGATCAGATCTTGATCTTTACTCTGTTCTTGAATCACCCAAGAAGTTGGCCTTTGATTCTTGGAGTCTTGCTCCAGTACCTTCTGTTCCAGATCCAATACCCACTGTTCTTGGACCACAACTCTGATACCACTGTTGGGAAATCACCTTGGAGATGCCTAGGTGGTGATATTCCAAACACCCAAGTATGTGGTGATCTTCCAAACATCCAAGTCTAGAATGACTTGTAATGATAAAAAACAGAAACAGAAATCAAAGAAAAGAAAGAACACAACAATTGTTATCGAGGTTCGGCAATAGCCTATATCCCCGTGAGTTCCTCTGAACTCTCTGCACTAAATCAATGAGTTCTTACAGAATACAACAACACCCCTTCAAGAATCTCAAGTTCTTGAAGAACCAAAGAAGAGAAGAAAGAAAGTGAGAAGAACTATTACAAAGCCCTCTACCCAATCTATACTACTCTCTCTTTACAACCAGCCTCTCTTTTGAGATCTATTCTAGTGCCTCGCCTGCGTTTTGTGTCTTTGCACTCTCACACTTGCACTTGAATTCTCTTGTATGATGATCACTTGTATGCCACAATTAATTTTTGAGATTGAAGCTAGGTGACCCTTTAAATAGTGCACCAACTTCTTGACCAATCTTGAAGGTCAAAATCCACCCTTAGATCTTGAGGACCAATCAACCATAACCCTTCATCAATCCTTAGTGATCCTGTATGTTTTGAACATGCCTCACACACCATTCAAGAAGGGTTAAAAACCATGTACAAGTGTGCCTGGCGCCACGGCCCAGAATAGGACAGGCCGCAGCCCAAGGCAGGGCACACATACTTCATCTTCTGGGCACCGTGGCCTGGGGGAGGCTGAGCCATAGCACATACCTCTTCCAGGTCTCCTCTTTACTGGGCGCCGCGGCTTGGGAAGGTTATACCGTGGTGCGACTTGATGCTGAACCTTTTGTACATGCTGTGCACTGAGGCGCACACTTAGTGTGTTGAGGCGCCAAGGCCTGATGCTGAACCTCTTCAAACCTTGTTTAAACCTTAGACAAACACCAACACTTAACAACAAGCTAAAAGAAAGGCTTTACTATATACCTATTTTACATTAGCCTTTTGTGTATAATATGCCAAACCCCTACAAGATAACAAAATCCGTTAAGATCCAAGATGTCAGGAAATATATTTATTGAATCAAAATGAATAAAAAATTAGAAGTAACTAGAACAAATAGAAGTGTATTACTTTCACTCCTTATTCATGGATTTGAACACAAAAACCTTAAAATTCAGAGAAAAGAAAACCCGAAAAAAAAAAAGAAAGGAAAAATAGGAAAACAGAACTTGTGATCCACCATTATTGCATGCTTGTTGACTTGCCAACATTACTATAGTCTTGAACATTCTCTCTAATATGAAAGAACATTGAATGTCTTCTCTCTTATCCATTTTCTTTATGCTTTTCCATGCTAGCAGTGGCGATGTACTCGCACTTAGGGATGGAGTTATTACATAGGGAGAGGGATTCAAGGATTTCTTCGAAAAAAGAATTCAAATATTGGGTATTGCATTTAGAAGGATTGGGAATATTAAGAGAGTGAACATAATCAGATGATGAAAGTGTTATTGGTAAGGCTTTTAACCTTTCTTGGGGTTAGGAAGAGGTAGAGAATAGTAAGAGATGAAGTTTTGTTTTGTTAAAATGAGATTTATCACATTGACCAAAACAATGTAGTTTTGTTAAAATGAAATTTATGTATAAGTGGCACATGCACAACAAGGTATACCCAGCTGTGTGTGTGTGTGTGTGTGTGTGTCTATATATATATATATATATATATATATATATATATATATATATATATATATATATATAGATTTTGTTATTTTAGGTAATATTGCTCTCATACTCTAGCAATATCACCACCCTTATGTAAATTTCATTTTTAAAGATGTTGTGTATTAGTATTTATCATTTTAAGGCTAACTTATACATAATTTGGTTAAAGCTTTATTGGTAATTTTTTTGTTTTGACTTGATAACACGATCATTTTTAATCGAACCGTTTTTAGTCTTTTTTAAAAAAAATTAATGAGATCAATCACATATAATAAAAATGATGGTGTGATACGTATATCATTTTTTTAGCATTATAAGGAAACACATAATCACCATTATTATGTGATCAATGAATATCATGGTATATATGACTATTAATAAAAAATTTCCCGTTTACGTGCGTAATTGGTAAAATATTGAAATGGTGGGATTTTATAAAAATTATGTTGACTAATTTAATTTTGGCATTCAACTTATTTTGAATTTTCTTAAACTTATTTAGTTTATAGTCAACCAAACAAGGTTTAGTGCTACACATTTACTTTATGAATCCATGGCAACATCGAAATAGCTACCGTTTTCCTTACTATTGTGGAAAAAATTGGGAAAAAATCACAAATATATATTTAAGTTTGGAGTAATACTATATGGTTAGAAAAAATATGCAGAGGAAATAGTATTAAATCAATTAAGAAATTGATATAATATCATATTCATAACACGAAAAAGCTTAAAGGCCATAAATAAATCATAAATGACACAAAAACTATGACTAAAAAAACATAAAGCAGTAGACGCACTGTGACATTAGACAACAATAATGCATAACTAGGAGAACAACGATTGATATGATGACGGAAAAAACAACGATAACGAAAGCGAATTATGGAGAGAAATTTTGGTTTCACCATGTTTGGTAGCATCATATGGCATACCAATGTCATTTCCACCATTGTTACCACCTCCAAAAATCTCAAAAGAAAACATTAGATCACTCCCAACAATGTTGCCTCCACTTCCCAAATTCCTATGAGGTTGCAGCTCAAACCCCATATCATGAATTCCATGTACCAATTGCAAGCCTTCATGAAAAGGAGGAATTGAAAGAGGCCCTGGTTGGAGAAAGATTAGAAGATGTTGCAAAAATTCATACCTCTTCATAATCTCCTTCATATTCTCTTTCGCCAACCAAACCAAGGCATGAAGTTCACCTATGATGCCGTGATGGATTTGTGTGCATGAGATTGGACATCTCAAACTCATTTTTTTCCTCTGGCTCTTCCTTCTCTGCTCTTGAAATTTTCCTGCCTTTTCTTTCAGGTAGGTTTCTTGGCTCATCATCTTCTTGTGTCGTTCCATGTCTGTTAAGTCATGGGACCTTGCTAACATTTGTTTCACCAAAGGGTGTGAGGTCCACACTATTGGCTCGTTAACATCTAGGCTATAGATGATAACACAAGCACTCACATCATTGAGAGTGCTCAATTCGCTCACGTTTTTTAATAAACCAACTCTCATTTTCTTGTGTCTAGCTTTCCTAATACTATCATTCACTATCCACACAAGCTTCACTTTCTTTCTTGTCATGGCTACTGCCTTTATTGCTTATCTCTCTATGTTTTTTGTGCTCTAAACACTAGCCAAGCATGGGTTTATACAGTCATATAGCTAGCTATTTGAGGCGCAAAATTGAAAATATGTACTTAAAGAGGATGTCAATTTCTTTTTCAATATTAAAAGTGTGTGATGTATATATGTTAAGAAATCTATGTTAATATTCTTGAGGTTATAATATTTAGTAAGTGAAAGGCCATTTAACTAGTATTAGATGCTTGGGTTTGAAATTATATTCTGAGCTATTATTAGCTTAATGGCTTGAATTTTTGCTAAATCACTCTTTAACCTTCATTGTTGATGCTGAAAAATTAAAAACTGCAAGGTAGTAGGTAGAATAGTCATATTTTTCACTAATGGTTAAAACATAAGTACTGGTGTGCAAATGGTCGAAATGATCGGTTCGGTCGGTTAAAATTTCAACCGAATTTTTTTGGTTTTCTAACAATTTTGACTGAATTAACCTAACTATTTTAAAATTAATTGACCAAATTGATTTCGGTCAGTACGGTCGGTTAATTGGTTAACCGACATTGTTTATATAATTATTTTTTTAATTTATTATATATGATATATTTAATTTATGCTTAATATTGTTTTAATTTATTATATTGTATATATATATATATTATATTTATATTTAACATATTATTAATATTAAATAGTAATAGTAATTAATTTCTTAATTGATTAAACAGTCGAAACGGTTAAAAAAACTTTAACTGCTAATCGAGCGATTAACCAATATATATATATATATATATATATATATATATATATATATATATATATATATATATTGTTTGGTTAACCAATTTAGTAGCGATTAGCCGAATCATTTTACTTAAACGATTCAAAACGGTTCGGTTAATTGGTTTTAACCAATTAATGTACACCTCTAATCACAAGTTTGGTCCTTAAGGTTGGGTTTATCAGGTTTCTTGTTTTGGTCCTTAAATTTTTTTTCTCAATGATGCCTTTAACATTTCACTTTTTTTTCTCAATCAAGGGTTTCCTTTACCAAAAACACTAGTCCCAACCGTTTTCTGTCCAAAATTGTCCAAGTGGCGTGTTTTTCTCTATCTAGCATCCTAGCTAGATTTGGGAGGGAAGAATCTAGTCAAAATCCTAACTAGGCTTTATGAAGCGCTTTTCTCTCTCTCAATGAGGTAGAGATGTTTAAATTGAAATCAAGAGAGGGTATTTGGGGTTTATTCACGAAAGATGAGGAAGAAGGGACACAAAAATACTATCCCGAATTTGATTCAAGAGGAAATAGGAAGAACTGTTTGGGTCCAATGGAATCATCACAAATAATGATGCCAAGTTGCAATTATGGCCAACCATCGGTGTTACGGACAATGTGGAGTGGGAAAAACTCGGGAATGAGCTTCTTTGGTTGCAAAGTTTATGCGTTTTGTTCATATTTCATATTTCATCTTATAGAGTTTGTTATGTACTGAAAAAATTGAATCTTTTGTTTTCTATTGATCATTATCTGTAATCTCTGTATGTTTGAGGTGGGGGCATGTGGTTACTTCACATGGTATGATCCTCAAATATCTTATTGCATCAGAGAGATTATGATATAACAATTGCAGAAGATTATAAAGCTGGAAAGGGATAAAGATTATTGTAAAAATGAGAGAAGGGAGAATGAAGGTGATGATAAAAGGAAGATAAGGTAGAGTGGAGGTGATGATAGACATAGAGGTGGAAATTAGATCTAGTCAGGTCATTCTAGGTCAAGTCATTTTGGGTTCGGGTTATTTCGAGTTACAGGTCGTTTGGATCATGGGTCATTACAGCTCGAGTCATTATGGGTTTGGGTCATCTTTTGTCTCGGATCGCTTAGACCTCAGATCGTATCGGGTCAAGCCATTTCGAGTTTTGGGTCTTTCTGAATGGAGTCATCTTAGGTTTCGAGTAGGTTTAGATTATCCCACTGAGATTGCTCAATTTTTTTATTTTTTTTTTGCCAAATTTTCAAGGAAATCATTTCAACTTCGTTTAAATTTAAATTGACATACTATGCTAGTTTTTTTGTTTCATTTGTCAATGTAATTAGGTTTACATAAATATGTTGTTAATAACTTAATGTTAGTTTTTCATTTTATTATATATATTTATATATTTTCAAATGCCTCCTTGAGGTGGAAGGAGGTTTGGTAAAACCCTTACTAGATTTATAAAATAAAAAGAAACAAGTACAAGGAAAAAGGGGGGGGGGGGGAGGGGGTTGAACGATTTGAGACCTGTCAATCACACGAATTATAAAAAAAAAAAAGACAAGATTTACCCAGGTTCACCCAAGAATAGGGTTACGTCCTGCCAGAAGTTTCTTATTATCAACCTCACAAATCTCTATGATACAATGTATGCTCAGTACATAAAGATTATTTATATTCAACTTAAGACGTCCTAATTAGGGTCTAATTAGATTTCCGTTCTACTGCAGAACTACGACTCTTCATGGGCCTAAGCCCAAACCGCCAAACAAAAAACCAGGCCCAACTCACGTACATGGCTCAATGAAAAAAACCAGGCTCACCGGGGAGCGGGACCCCGGTGTCCGTCCGGGGTTCTACAGATTTGGTCCCATGAAGTATTCACCAACTCTAACAGGGGGGGTATACAACTAAAAGGCCACAATGAAGACAATAGGAAATGAAGAAAATTAGTGGATCCTAAAATAAGGAAGACCAACATCTTGAGCAATCTTATGTCGAGTTGAAGAAGGAAGAGACTAAGCATTCTCCAAAAAAAAATGAGCTCCATGATCATACACCTAGGAAGCAAGAAAGTCTGCCACAAATTAAATTAGCTTCATGAAAGCATGAGAGAGCTGTATAGAAGGCAATAAGAGAGCCTGAATTTCCTTATTTCTGTAAGTAGACTGCCATGGTCATATGTATTTTCCAAGAACAACATCAACAACAATTTTTGAATCCAATTTTATATATTGGGTGTATAGATTTTGAGAAGCACATAGTTTTAATCCCTCACGTTGAGCGAAGGCTTCAGCTTCAAAATTGTTTCCTTGATGGTAAAAAATAATGAAAGCAAAAATCATTTTCCCATACGAACCACCCCACCCCTAGAACAAACGCATTCCTTGCAAGATTCGTCTATATTCAACTTGAGGTGAGCAAGAGGTGGAGGAGAACAAAGAACCCACTGCCCGGGCTTAGGAGGACAAGAAAAGAGTGGGAAATGAAAAGACTGTAAAATGATCTTGTTCCATTAAAGGAGAACCAGCTGAGGAAGAGTAAAAAGCATTCACATCTTGCAACCAACCTTCATACTACTAAAACATTAAAAGGTGTTATCTCAAATCAAAATGGATTCAAAAAACTTTAAGCAATGATAAATGCCAAATAATTAAAAGATATATTTATAACTAATTAAAAATACATTATTTGCATATAATAGAACAAATTACATGCCCAAATCCGTGATAATTAATGAACGTCGAATTTTCTAAATAATGTGTTTAATCTATGAATGATATGTTATGGCTCATAGTCCAGAATTCAGTTTTAATTAAATCTCAGACAACATGCCCATGATGTTATTCTCACTGGTAACCTTTTATACCAAATTTTGGTGATTAAATTTCGTATAATCACTTCATTCCATTTTATTTTTTCATGAAAAGTAAGTATAATTTTTTAATGTGACGTGAAGAACAATGCAAAATTAACTAATAGTCTTCTTGATTTTTTATTTGAAGTTAAGGAGATTTTTCATTTTAATATATTAACGAACCATGTGCATCAACACATTCATGCACATCAACACATGCAAAAACATTATTTCCTTAAATTCAAAGAACCAAATCAATATCATTATTGTGCCCCAATAAGATAGAACTTATCAAAGCCGTGAAAATTCAAAACCCTTTTGTATTATAATAGATAAAAAAATTAATTATCATATAATTTAATTTATTTGACAACTAGTCAATTAACTATCACCTCGGTTTAACAAACATATCTATTGATGCCCAAAATATGTCCACCAAGAAGGGAGTAGTTGTTCTCTCGAAAATTAAGTGTTGGAAGGAGATGCTACGAGACTAGGAAGGCTAAGAGGTTTCTACTCCCTCATACTCTCTTGAAACTTGGCTATTGAGATGCCTGCTACGATGTAGAGATTGGTATTTTGAATTGGATTATTTTAATTTCGGAGTTTTTGCCTTAATGCGTGAAAGTGTGTACCTGTTCAATTTTGAGTAATAAGTATTTTCATAATGAAAACATTTTGATGATGAAAAAAATTTGTCATGCGAATCGTCTACATAGCTCCGTCGGTAAAAGTATTTGTGACAGTTCAGTATTGTCGTCACGAATTGTTAGGTATAGGTGACAAATTTCATTATTGTCACCAAAGGAAAAAATGTTTGGTGACGCAACAATACTAACGAAATTTCGTCATTAAATAGTTGTATTCGTCACTAATTACATAACAAAGGTTTACTGTATGTGACAAAAACTTACGCGTTACCTAAAGATTAACAAATTAGTGACACTAAAAATCATAATGAAAGCTAATAAGAATTCGTCACTGAATGTTCTGATACGTCACTGAAAAGACAACTGTGTTTCACTATAGAGGACGGATGTTACGCATCACCAAAGGAAAGACATTTTTGTAACATTTTATCTGTCACTATATCTAATACAATTTTGTCATTAATTATCCCAAATCGTCACTATATTAATGGCTTAAATTAGTAAAGATGACAAAACAATGAACGTCACAAAAGATTTTCCCTTTAGTGACATTTGTGTGTCACATAAGCTATCAAAATTGTGTCATTAAATGCGATAAAATCATCACCAAAAACTTTATTTAATTGGTTGAATAAGAAACTTTAGCGACGACTATGCTAATTTTGTTAATGATATGTTTAATGTCACGAGAAATTTGAGATTTTTTTTTGTGATGAAACAATAATTGTCACAAATGAATAAGACTAAAAGAGAAATCTAATTATTAAACCAATCATAACAATCAGTAAACTAAATCAATAAATCTAATTATATTAATTAATAAAAATATATAAAAAAAATTTCATGAAAAATATTTATAAAATACAATTCAATATTATTAATTCTCCTTTTAGTTCTTCCTCTTATTCTTCTTCTTCTTCATGGATACCTAAGGTGTTCATTCTCATCATTGACGACTTCGTCAAGTAATTCTGTAAAACAAAACGTCAAAACCATAAGCTACATAGTGGTTACATGTTAAAGGAAAAATAAATATATATAATTAAAAGTTTTAATTCCCAAATCCTACAATATCATTAAATATCTACTAAGTTTTAAAAGTTATTTTTATTTATTTATTTATAAAAGTAAGGCAATATTATAAAAACAAAAGTAGCAGACATAGACATTTTAATCCCAAACACAAGCAACAAACAAGTATAATATTTGTTACTAACAATCAGTATTAATTTTAAACCTCGTGTAGCATTTCCATTTATTCACAGCTATAGTTCTCCAGCCCTATTTTCACTTACAAAAGGTCCAAATGAATTAACTCTGCTTTCATTTACAGATCAATGGAAATTGCTATAGTTCTCCAGCCCTGATCAATACAATAGGTGGCACATGGGGTCCAATACAAATTCTCTCTCTTCTCTTCTAGCATCTTCCCAGTAGCCTTATAAGTCGGAGTAATCTATTCTTTTTCAAACTGAGTACTATTTCAGACAAGGATAACATTAAATTATCTTGAGTAGAGAGGATGTAGAAATAACTCAGAAGCTTTGAATGGCCGACAATCCAACGAGATTGAAAATAGAAAGTACCTGAAAGTTGAGGATAAAAGCCTTAAATCTAGTACTTATTTTAGTATCTAAAACAAGAGAATAAAGAAGCAAAAAGAAAGAACAGATCAAACAGAGAACAAAACAATGCAAACTGAAATATGTAATTGAAGATTCCACATTCAACTGAACAAACAACACAAATTTAACGAAAGGAAGATGTTAATTACACTTGCTTAAAAGAAGTTGATTGAATCAAATTTAATAAACTGATCAAGAACAAGCAATAAATGGGCAACTTAGAAGGGTTTCATACTAAAGTCTGCTTCTAGGGGACAGTCACATGCAACCTTCTTAATAATAAATATCTAAATCTACAGTAATTAATCTCGCCATCGCCTATCTTAACATATATACTAGCTAATGTAGTATCTAAATATCTAATGTGCTAGCATATTATAAATTTTAATTTTAGAGTAAATTTAATAGTGCTTTTCTTTTCCATCACAAAAAAAAAAAAAAAAAATAGCGTTGTCTAAATTCAGCCCATTTTCTCCATTAATGCTCTGGTCCAATCCACCAAGCCTTATGATTTTATTTTAAGTCCAATCCAGGTTTTCACATGGTTCAAGTGGTTATTCCATAACAAAAAAAAATTAGTGTTACCTAAAATAGTCTACTGTTTACTCACTGTACTTTTTAAAATTCATAAAAAAAACAAAAATTATTACGTAGTTACTGTTCATTCATTGTGTACTTTTTTGAAAATTCATAAAAAAACTGTTTTTTGAAATTATTATACTGAACTGTTAAATCATTATAATGAACAAATAATAATCACTAACGGACACGCGTCCATCGGTGATAGTCCACCAAACTATCAAATTTTAAACCCTAATGAATTGAAACCCTAAACTTTAAAACCAAAAACCCTAAACCTTAAAACCATAAACCCTAAAGCCCTAAACCTTACATTGAAATTGGGATCGATTATAGTGTTTGGTTAGAATCTCGTTAGAATCTCATAACATTTTTTGTTACGATGGAAAAGAAGAAATTGAAGTTGTGATTAATTAATTGCAGTGTTTGGTTAATTAACATGTTCATGGCATTTTCATGTATTTATATGTATTATTTATATATTATATATATACTATAATAATATTGTATTACTTAACTATATATATTAATTAATTATATTATTATAATTACTATATTTTATATATTATATATTCTTTTTATTAATATTTAGTTACATTATTTAATTATATTATATTAATTTATTATTATGTTATAGTAATTAATTATATTTTTATTTTTATTAATTATTAAAAATATTTATTATATTATATAATATTTTTTTAATATATAGTCACGTAAATTTTATATATATAGTTATATTTACACTATATACTTATATAATATTTTCAAAAAAAATTTATTGCTTTTGTACTCTCACCCATAAGCATATGGGCCCATTAAAACATACTAACTGGTCACCAACACCCACAAATGATGTCCCTACATGTACATATATACATTACAAAAACATAAAAATTATACATCAAACTCAAAATCATAACCAAAATCTATAGTGACGAATTTTTTAATCCGTCAATATATATATATATATATATATATATATATATATATATAGTCACAAAATTTTTAATTTGTCGATATATACAAGATCTATAGTGACGAAATATTTAATCTATCAGTATATACATGATTTATAGTGACAAAATATTGAATCTGTCAGTATATACATGATCTAAAGTGAAAAAAATTTCATCCGTCTGTATATACATTATCTATAGTGACGAAATTTTTAATCTGTCAGTATATACATGATCTACACATACCACATGTCATAAAATATAAATTTTAATAGTGACGCATAATTTCATCACTAATAGTTTTTTTTATTATGTTTATTATTGACAAAAATTAAAGGTTACCAAAAATTTAAATAATTTGTGGTATAAAATATGTGTCACAAAATATAGTATTTATTAGTGACACATGGTTTTCATCACAAAAATTCATAAAAAATAATAAAAGCTTTCTCATTTTATCAGTGATGAAAACAAAGTGTCACTCATTGTTTTTTATTATACCTGACGCTAAAAGTGTTTGTCATTGAATATAAAATTTATTGGTGACGACATGAGTTTGTCACTAATAATGTACCAAGAAAGAAATTGTTTTTAACTTTAATTATTGGTGACGACAATTATGCATCACAATTTTTTTTTAACTATTGTCAACGCTAAACTTTGCATTGCAAAACGTAAAATTATTTAGTAATGAGAACAAATGGTCACCATTATACAAAAGGTTCCCTCAAAATTTTTTAGCGGGATATTTTAGCGCCATACATTTTATGACATTGTTATATTGCGTCACCAAAAATTAACATGCCTCAAAATCCATGACGATATCTAAATTTCGTCATTGTAAATGCTCTTTGGGTGACAAAATTTCACGTGTTACTAAGAAATTCATCCATAATTAGCATTTTTGTTGTAGTGCTAAGATGTTTCTCCTCCCTCCTACTCTTCTAAAAGTTGGCTATTGAGATGCCTTCTAAGAAAGCTAGAAGACACTACGTGAGGGAGTAGAGTTAGTCTCCAGGGGACACTCTGACTCTCAAGTCAGTGAATAGTTAAGAGTAAAACTTTATTTAAAGAAGTAGAGAGGAGATTTCAGAACTTGATTATTCCAATGATATTCGCTTTATATAGTGAATTGGTGGAGTGGCTATCATTATTGGTGACTGATCTAGATCATTGGTTGGAGATGTGATGGAGGGTCGAGATCGCTTTATGTGATTGCTAGATTTTACCCTTAAACCCTTGATACCGAGTTTTTGTCATTTTTACCACTATGTAACAAAATGAATATTTTGCCCTTGGAGATACCACGTGTCATCTCGTGATTAGAGGGTGGATTTTTACCCACAATAAAAGTTTCCCATTTCCTTGAGTTATCATATAGCTCAAGGAAGTTGTCTCGACTTCGTATGCTTCCATCTTTAGGTATTTTTTCGGACTTGGTGGTTCGGCTTTTCATAGACCTTAGTATGCTAGATTGAGCTTTTTTTACTACAAGATCTTCTACTTGGGATCGACGACGTGACTTTGTTGACATTTTTCTTCTTTTGTGTTCTTGATCGAGGACCAAAAATATGATTTTTTGGCAAACATGAAGCCTGGGGGCTTCAAGGCTCGAGTCTTGACTTTTCTATATTTTTTTTCTTGTTCTTTAGACTTTTCTGATTATTTTGGACCAATAATTATGAAAATCAGAGTTCAAACTTTTCTGGAAAGGGTGGATGACGCTTTCAGTTGTAAAACCCACATTATATATATATATATATATATATATATATATATATATATATATATATATATATATATATATATATTATAGTGATATTTTAGTTCTTCCAAATCTATTTGATCATTCATCCCATGCATATATTTTTATTTGTAATCTATACCTCCAAACAAACTTTTGTGGTAAAATTAAAGAGTTTATTTTCTTTGAAAGAGATACTGCATAAGTAACAAAATATATTAATTATAATAAAATGATAATAAGAAAGTGAAATGGTAAATAAAGTATATATTTTTGTGTATATAATTATGATATATAAACTTACATGCTGCATAGTAATTGTCATATTTTCTTTTACCTATATTGATTGATATATCCTTTGGTAGATGTCATCTAGTCTTACATTCATGTTCGAAGACAATTTTGAAATAATGTATGTAACTCACTAGTATTGTGTATTGTTTACATTTGGCAACTAATACATTCAAACCGATTGGTTTTTATAGGACATGATTAGCCCACTCGAGTAATCAATCGTGCACCTCTAGAACCGATCTCTAACCTCTTACCAGGTAGAAACTATTAATTTGTGTATGTTTATTTTTTCACTACTTTATTACTAACAAACTAGTGTCAAAGCTATTGTTAAAATCGATCTAGGCACGATGTCTTCTACCATTTCGCACAAGATACATAAGTTTGATGCAACTGATATTTTTAATCTTTGGCAAGTAAAGATGCAAGCCGTATTAACCCAAAAGGGTTTGAAAAAGGCGTTGCTGGGGAAGGAGAAGTTGCCTAGTACGACGATAGATTAACAAAAACCGGAGTCTTGCGTAAAGTTCTTACAGAGAAAATTGTTTCTAGCTTATGGTGTAAGTTAGAGTCTCTATACATGACGAAATCCCTCACCAACAAACTGTTCTTGAAGCAACAATTATATTTGTTGCATATGGCAGAAGGTATGGTAATAAAATCCCATGTTGATGAATTAAATTCCATTATTACTTATTTGAATTTAATAGAAGCTAAATTAGATAATAAGGATTTGACCCTGTTGTTGTTGTGTTCCCTATCACCATCGTTTACACACTTTAAGGAAATTTTTATGCTTGGTAGAGATACAATTTCTTTAGAAGATGCTATAGCCTCTCTATTTTCTAAAGAATTGCTTGAGTGACATATGGCTGGGAATAATTATGAGAAACATATTCAAGGTGATGCTCTAGTAACTAGAAGTTCTAGAGGCAGATCTAGAGAAAAATGTTCAGGTAACAATAGCCAGAAATTCCGATCTAAGTCCAAAAATAAGAATGTAACCTGTCATTATTGTAAGAAAAAGGGACATTACAAGTCTAAAGGTTAGAATTTGAAAAAGAAAATTCAAGAAGAAAACAATCAGAATCAAGGTCAAAATTGAAGTCAGAATCAGAATTAAGATAAGGATCGGAAAGAGAAAAAACTTGAAGCTAATGTTATTGAAGAAGACTGTAATGACTATGATCGTGTCCTTGCTGTTAGTGGTAATGGGTTCTTTAGGTCTGATTGGATTATAGATTCAACTTCTCCTTACCATATTTGCCGAAATAAGGATTAGTTTTTAGAATATGAGCCTTGTGACAGAATTATCTTGTTGGTGATGACACAGCTCAAAATATTATTGGTATAGGAACTATCCATATTAGCATACACGACGGTGTAATAAAAACCTTGACAGAAGTTAGGCATATTCCTACTTTCAAGAAGAATTTTATTTCTCTGAGTACTCTTGATGTCAAATGGTACAAGTATTCATTTGAAGGTGGAGTTATAAAAGTTAGTATAGGTGCTCTAGTTGTCATGAAAGCAAAGATTACGTCTACAAATTTATACGTTCTGCAGGGTACTACTGTCACTGGTTTAGTAGTTGCTTCTACTATGTCAGATTCTGAGGTTACAAAATTGTGGCATATGAGATTGGGTCGTATGAGTGAAAAGAGACTAACTTTGTTGAGAAAAAGAGGTTTTCTATGTGGATATAATACAGGTAAAATGGAATTTTGTGAGCATTATGTTTTTGGCAAACAGAAGAGAGTTAGTTTCAATACAACGATTCACAGAACCAAGAAAACTGTGGATTATATTCACTATGATCTTTGGGGACCCTCACGTGTTCCATCTAAGGATGGTGCCACATATATGCTTACATTCATTTATGACTACTCAAGAAAAACTTGGGTATATATATTGAAAACCAAATATGAGGCATTCAGGAATTTTAAACAATGGAAAACCATGATTGAAAAGCAAACAGGGAAGTAGATTATAAGGCTGAGAAGCAAATAGCTTTAGAATTTTGTTTAAATGAGTTTGATGACTACTGCAGAGATGAGGGTATTGTTAGACACAAGACAATCAGAGGTAAACCACAACAAAATGGGGCTGCTGAGCGAATGAACATAATTCTTTTGGAGAGCTCGTTGTATGTGTTGGAATTTTGGGTTCAGATATGTTATAACATTGTACATGTAGACCCGTTATCTAATAAAGGACCCAATTAAGTGATATAATATTTATGGGTCTCCAAAGTATCAAGGTTCTTTAGTATGGGCCACCATATGTGTAGAAGCCCGATATGGTATGGGTCTTTGTTAATGGGCCAAAGAACCAATGCACATGTGTGAGGTAACTGTTAGGGTTATGGTCCCTAAGGCACATGGATATAAATAGACATCAGGGGAGGGTGTTTAACGTGCGTTAAATTTTATTGAAATAGATAGTTCTTCTCCCTTCCCTCTAACATTCAGTTGATTGGTTCCCATACTAAATGTGGTTCTCCCTGTAGTCTTAGAAGATCAACCCAAGGAGGCTTGCTTGTAATGGATTCCAGTTTGTTTCTAACTCATCTTCTCAATATATAAGTATATATATATGAATTCTTGACAAGTTTAATATGAAAAGATCTTAGCTGTATCATTGATTATTTGTGTATTAGTATCAAGATTAATATAACAAGTGGTATCAAAGCCTTTCATGTTAAATTGTTGAGATTCATATGAAAATTGAGTTTCTTGAATTTTTTCCCATAAAGTATGTTTAGGACAAAAATTTGTTTTGAAAAAATTGCTATAAATCCATGTTTGTTGATGAGATTGTATAATTACTCTGTGAATTGCATCTCAAAATGTGATTTTTTGGGTATAAAAATATTCAATTTTAGTGATTTTTGCGATTGATTCAATTGCCGTTTATCGAATCAGCGCTGCGGCACTGGCTTTGGGTTTTGTTTTGTGGCTTAATGCGTAATGTCAAAACGATTTACACAGTTTTCACTTTTTCAAATATAACAAGTGGATTGGGTAGAAAAGTTAATAGTGACCACATGTTCTATGCATATTCTTGTCATTATGTGCATCTCCACATATTCTGTGTAAGTTCTTGATCTTCCACTCATTACCTTTCAATTATAAAATGCATGGAAACTTAATAGTGGAGTGATCTCATAGCTGATGCAAACAAAATCATTTTGCTTAGCTAAAGGCCAAAAGCACAAAAGATAAAAGAAGGATACAAATTGTAATTTGCAAGAAACAAATCAAAGATGCATTACTGATCTTATTGTAATTCCGTTTCTATAGTAAATCGACCGCTTGCCAATTGCAAACATAGCAATTTGGTATATCCTCAGCGCCAGCAATCTGTCCCTCGGGTAGATTGCAAGTGCCGCAGCGCCGGTCAAGAAATTGTTTTTTTTTTTTAAAGAATTTTGTTCCGAATTTTATGTTTAATGTTTTTTATGAATGAATTGAAGTATTATGTTGCCAAAGCAATTTCTAATATGTAAATTTATTTATTTTAAGACATGCAAACATGCTATTAATATGTGAAAATAATCGGCCCAAAGGAATGTTATTTTTGCATTGTTAATAGATTAAAATAGTTGTGAATATGTGACAAATAAAGGCTATCATGCGAATAAAGGCTATCAGTCCAAAGAAAGGCACATTATTTGGCAGGTTGGGTTGTCAATATTCATGAACTATATTTGAGATACCACTTCAAGTTGATATTTCTATCCAAAGATTAAGTATTAATGTTGTGCTAGGTATCTTGTTATGGGCCCACATGCATGTGTATATGTATACAGTTTTGTTTTGATTCATATATATATGAGTTATTACTAATTGTGAGCTTTTGTTCTTGTTTATAGCAACATCGATTTCTGCTAACATCAACAACATTCCCGTGCTTAACGGCACTAATTTCAAGTTGTGACAAGATCATGTTATGATCGTGCTCGGGTGCATGGAATTAGACTATGCATTGAGGGTCGATCGCCTTGCACCTTTGACCAGCGATAGTACCGCTGAGTAAAAGGTTGTATATGAAAAGTGGGAGCGAACAAACTGCATGAGCCTAATGATTATGAAGCACTCGATTTCGGATACCATCAGGGGTTCTATTCATGATGAAAATGATGCAAAGAAATTCCTCTCCCAAATAGCAGACCGATTCGTCGCAAACGAAAAGGTTGAGACAAGCACCATCTTGACTAAGCTTGTCTCAATGCAGTACAAGCAGAAGGGGAATATAAGCGAGTACATCATGGAGATGTCAAACCTTGTGACAAGACTAAAGACATTCAAGCTGGAATTGCCAGAAGATATTTTGGTGCACTTAGTCTTAATCTCTCTTCCTACACAATTCAGTGCTTTCAAAATCAGTTACAATACTCAAAAGGAGAAATGGACTTTGAATGAGCTGATTGCTCAATGTGTCCAAAAGGAAGATAGACTTAATCATGACAAGGTTGAAAGTGCTCATTTAGCATCAACTTATCAGGACCCTAGTTCCAACAAGAAAAGAAAGAGGAACATTAAAGGAAAGGAAACTGCAGGGTCTGAAAATTCACACCACAAGGGAAAACAGAAACCAGATAAAGGTATAACTTATTTCTTTTGCCACAAAGCTGGTCATGTGAAGAAAGACTGCACAAAATACGCCAAGTATATGACCTGGCGTGAGAAGAAGTGTAAACTTCTAAAATTTGTTTGTTTAGAAGTTAATTTGGCCTTAGTACCTAAGAACACTTGGTAGATAGATACATGTGCAACTACTCACATAAGTGTTTCTATGCAGGGGTGCATAAAGTGCTGAATGCCAACTGATGCTGAAAGATTCATCTATGTAAGAAATGGCGAAAGAGCTCTTGTGGAGGCAGTTTGTTTATTTAGATTACAATTGGAATCTGGCTGTAGTTTGGATTTGGATGAGACTTTTTATGTACCTTCTTTTAGACGAAATTTGGTTTCTATTTCATGTTTGGACAAATCAGGTTTTTCTTGTTCATTTGGAAATAGAAAGTTTAGTCTTTTTCAGAATTCAAATTTGTTTCGTACCGGTTTTTTAATTGATAATTTATATAAATTAGATATGATTGCCTCCAAAGAAAATGAATCCTTGCATACCAGTAATGTTGTTATTAAGCGCAGATTAACAAATGAGAATTCATTAATGTTATGGCACAAGTGTTTAGGACATATTTCTAAACAAAGGATTCAAGTACTTGTGTCAGAAGGAATTCTTAATCCCTTAGATTTTTCAGATTTTGAAGTCTACATTGAGTGCATTAAGGGAAAACAAACAAATGTTAAAAATAAAGGTGCTAATAAAAGTAATAGTGTCTTAGAATTGATACACACAGATATTTGTGGTCCATTCCCTATAGCTTCTTGGAATGGACAACAATATTTTATCACTTTCATAGATGACTACTCCAGGTATGACTATCTTTATTTAATTCATAAGAAGTCTCAATCTATAGACGTGTTCAAGAATTTCAAAGTCGAAGTTGAAAATCAATTAGGCAAGAAAACTAAGGCTGTCAAATCTGACCGTGGAGGTGAATACTACAGTAGATATGATGGATCGGGTGAACAATGTCCCAGACCCTTCGCCAAATTTTTGATGGAATGTGGGATCGTTCCTCAATACACCATGTCAGGGACTCCTAGTCAAAATGGTGTAGCTGAGAGACGAAACCGAACCTTAGAGGATATGGTAAGAAGTATGATTAGTCATTTTTCTTTGCTAGAATCGCTTTGGGGTGAAGCCATCAAGACTGCAGTTTACATACTGAACAGACTTCCAAGTAAAGCAGTAGCTAAAACCCCATATAAGTTATGGACAAGCAAAAAGCTTAGCATTAGGCATTTGCATGTTTGGGGATGTCCAGCTGAGGCTCGGTCTTATAAGCCAAATGAGAAGAAGTTAGACTCAAGGACTGTTAGTTGCTATTTTGTTGAATACCCTAAAAGATCAAGGGGTTTCAAATTTTATGATTCCTCTAATAGATCATTTTTCAAAATGGGCAATGCCAAGTTCATTGAGGATGTTGAGTTAAGTGGGAGATACCAACTCAGGCAAGTCAATTTTGAAGAGGAATGTGTTTACATTCCTATTGTTGCAACTGAAAACGTTCAGGTATCCATACCTGATGTTATTCAAAATGCAAATCCGGAGATCCAACGCATTGATGACGAACCTGAATTGCCACATGCTCAAAATCAGGAACTGCCTGAGGTTCATCAAGAGGTTCCTCAACAACCTCAAGTGGAAGTGCCATTAAGGAGATCCACTAGAGAAAGGAGAAACACGATTTCGACTGATTATGTCGTGTATCTCCCGGAACATAAGTTTGATATGGGTCTGAAAGATGATCCGACTTATTTTAGTCAAATCACACAATGTCCTAATTCTGAAAAGTGGATTGAAGCCATGAAGGATGAGATGAAATCAATGGATGACAATGGTGTTTGGGACTTAGTAGAGTTGCCCAAAGGTGCGAAACCGATTGGTTGCAAATGGGTATTTAAAACCAAACGGGATTCAAAAGGCAACATTGAAAGGTATAAGGCTCGCCTAGTCGCCAAGGGTTTCACTCAAAAGGAAGGCATTGATTATAAAGAGACTTTTTCGCTGGTTTCGATGAAAGATTCCTTTAGAATCATTATGGCACTTGTAGCTCACTATGATTTGGAGCTACATCAAATGGACATTAAAACAGCGTTTCTCAATTGAAACATTGAAGAAACAATATACATGGTGCAACCAAAGAACTTTTAGTCCAAAGATTCAAAGTATCTTGTATGCAAGCTTAAAAAGACCATTTATGGCTTAAAACAGGCATCCCAGCAATGGTATCGAAAATTTGATCAGGTGATTACATTCTTTGGATTTAAGGAAAACACCGTTGATCAGTGCATATATCTCAAGTTCATTGGGAGTAAATTTATTATTCTAGTGCTATATGTAGACGACATTCTACTGGCAAGCAACGATATAGGCCTATTGCATGAAACCAAGAGATTTCTATCCAGTAAATTTGAAATGAAAGATCTTGGTGATGCGTCATTTGTTTTGGGTATACAGATCTATAGAGATCGTTCCAGAGGTATACTTGGACTGTCAAAGAAGGCTTATATTGATAAAGTGCTAAGTAGATTTAGCATGAGTGATTGTGCACCAGGAAACACACCTGTGGCAAAGGGTGATAAGTTCAGTTTGCTCCAATGTCCGAAAAATGAACTTGAGAAGAAGGAAATGGAGAAATATCCCTATGCTTCGGCTGTTGGAAGTCTCATGTATGCACAAGTATGTACGTGACCGACATTGCGTACATTGTTGGAATGCTAGGCAGATATTTGAGTAACCCGGGCATGGATCATTGGAAAGTAACTAAACGAGTTATGAGATATCTACAGAGAACGAAGGATTATATGATCACATATCGGAGATCGGATCTTTTTGAGATCGTTGGGTATTCAGACTTCGATTTTGCTGGGTGTCTCGATAGTAGGAAATCCACTTTTGGTTATGTCTTTATGTTAACTGGATGAGCTATATCATGGAAGAGTGTGAAACAGTCACTCATAGCTACTTCCACCATGAAGACAGAGTTCATAGCTTGCCATGAGGCATCAAATCAGGGAATATGGCTACGAAATTTTATCACTGGGCTACGCACTGTTGATGGTATTGATAGACCATTAACGATTTATTGTGATAATAAGGCTGCTGAGTTGTATTCCAAGAACAATCGAAGCTCGTTCAGGTCAAAGCATATTGACATAAAGTTTCTGGTTGTCAAAGAGAGAGTCCAGAATTCTCAAGTTTCAATTGAGCATATGAGTACAAACTCTATGATTGTGGATCCGCTTACTAAGGGTTTGCCACCCATAGTGTTTCATGAGCATGTTGCCCACATGGGTGTTGTTCTTTTGGACCATATGCCCGTATAGTGGGAGTTTGTATTTGGCCTTTTACTTTTGCTTAATTGACATGGCTATGTTGTTCTGTATAGACTTTGGATTATGTATTTTTGATTACTTTATGATAACTTTCATTGCAGTTTTGCATTTAATGTTTGAAAGTATTTCATATGATTCTTTTGAGTCATATGGAGGACCAGCTGGACATTGACATGTTTGAGTCATATGGCGTCGTTAATTGTGTTAGTATTGTGACCATTGATGGGTCTTGTTACGATAAATGTGATAAAGGCCGTTTTGATCCTACATTGATATGGTTATGGACCAGATTGTTGTTGGATATTTTGGTTTAGATAGCACAAATGAGCTCAATTAAGGTTATCTTCATGTACAATATAAAGGATAACATATGTAACCCAAGTGGGAGATTGTTGGAATTTTGGGTTCAGATATGTTATAACATTGTACATGTAAACCCGTTATCTCATAAAGGACCCAATTAGTGATATAATTTTTATGGGTCTCCAAAGTATCAAGGTTCTTTAGTATGGGCCACCTTATGTGTAGAAGCCCGATGTGGTATGGGTCTTTGTTAATGGGCCAAAGACCCAATACACATGTGTGAGGTAACTGTTAGGGTTATGGTCCCTAAGGCACAAGGATATAAATAGACATCAGGGGAGGGTTTTTAACGTGCGTTAAATTTTATTGAAACAGACAGTTCTTCTCCCTCCCCTCTAACATTCAGTTGATTGGTTCCCATACCAAAGGTGGTTCTCCCTGTAGTCTTAGAAGATCAACCCAAGGAGGCTTGCTTGCAATGGATTCCAGTTTATTTCTAACTCATCTTCTATATATATATATATATATATATATATGAATTCTTGACAAGTTTAATATGAAAAGATCTTGACTGTATCATTGATTATTTGTGTATTAGTATCAAGATTAATATAACAGCATGCTCTCAAATGTTGGTTTAACTAAGGAGTTTTGGGCAAAGACAGCGTTTACTGCGTGTTATTTTGTGAATCAATCTTCTACTATAGCTATAGAGTTTAAAACCCCATATGAGGTATAGTCTGGTAACCCTCTTGATTATTCCATGGTAAAAATATTTGGATGTCTTGCATATGCATATGTTAATAATGAAAAATTAGAGCCTAGAGCTAAAAATCGTATTTTTCTTGGTTATGTTGATGGTGTGAAAGGATATAGATTATGGTGTCTTGATCCTAACTCACCTAAATTTCTCATTAGTCATGATGTTACTTTTAATAAATCTATTATGCTTAACCCGAAGAAAGAGAAGTTTATTGCTTGAGATTTTGATCAGAGTAAGAGTAGAACATAATAGGTGGAACTGGGAAATTCTGATTTAGATCCAATGTAGAATATTTTGACACAGCTTGTTTCTAAACAGGGTGAGAATTTGGGTGAAGAACATACTCAACAGATTCAGGATGAGCCTTACAACATTGCTAAACATAGACCGAGAAAAGAGACTAGACTACTAGTGAGGTATATTAATATTATTTTGTCCAGTAATACTAATGTGATTGCCTATGATTTGTTAGTTGCACAAGAAACCAGTGATGCATGTGAACCTTCTACATATATAGTAGCCATTGTTTATGCAGATTCTTCAAAGTTGCTAGAAACCATGTGTAAAGAGATGGAGTATGTTGAAAAGAATCAAACTTGGAAATTGGTAAAACCACCAATAGGTAAAAGAATAGTTTAATGCAAATGATATTCAAGAAAAATGAAGGCATCACAGGGATTAAAAATGCAAGGCATAAAGTACATCTGGTTGCTAAGGGATATAGTCAAGTTGTAGAAGTTGATTTTAATGATGTGTTCTCTCTGGTTATGAAGCATAGTTCCATTCGTGTTCTCCTGTCATTAGTTATTATGCAGAATTTAAAATTGGAATAGTTTGATGTTAAAATTGCATTTTTGCATGGTGAGCTTGAAAAGAAAATCCGCATGCGTAAGCCCAAGAGCTTTGTTATTGTTGACCCATATTTAATTTTAATAATGAAAAACACCACTCTAATTGCACTAACAGTTTTATCTAAGTGTTTAAGCGGTAAAAGCATTCAGCACAGAAACAAGATGTAAGAACTCAACGCAATTCAGACACCAAAACAAGACAGAAGATCTAGAATAGGCATTAAGGTAATTGAAACAATTGTAAATCTCTTATGTTCAATTATACTACTTGATCTATGGCTCAATTTACAAAAGACTTTGACAAAACTAAAAATACAAAAAAAAATTTATAATTCAAAAACTATTTTTGAAAAGGGTAACCGGGTTGAAGGACAACCCAGTCGACTGAGTCCATATACTAGTCGATTGGGATATGGGACAGAAAGCTCCCAGTCGACTGGTGTTAAGGATCTAGTAGGCTGGTAACTGGGATAGAAAGTTCCCAATCAACTGGTGCTTAGGACCCAGTTGACTGGTACTCTCTCAGAGCCTAAAAAGTGAAATTTCTCACTTGACCCAGTCGACTGGTACAAGGATCCAGTAGACTAGTAATTCGAAAATATGACTGTTTGAGACGTGGGACTTGAGCATTTAATGCCCCAAATCTACCAAGTCAGTGTCAAACGGCCATATTGATTAAAGGCTATATAAACCCACTTCAATGAGCATTTAGAAGAAGAAGAGAACACATTCAATTCACAAGATAGCTAATTAATTCTCAAAAGCTTTGAAAAATTTATTGTTGAGCTATTCTTCAAGCTTGTTCTTGAAAGAGAGACATTGTTCATTTTTCAAAGAACTTATTGCTATCTCTCTACCATTTACTTTACAACAAATTTCATTTATTGTCAAGGGAAAGAGTTAGTATAACTATTAAAGTGTTTAGAATTAAACACTTCATTGCAGCTTCCATGAGGAAGGGATCTGTTGTAAGGCTTGAGCAACACCTATTAAGTTGTATGACTAAAGTTTTAGTGGATTACTTCAAGGAGGTTCCTTGAAGAGAGTGGACGTAGGTTCGGAAGGAATCTGATATTGCTGAACCACTATAAATGGAGTTTGCACTTTCTCTTCCATAAACTTTTTACTTTCAAGCATATTATTTGATTGAGTGTTTTGTGCATTTAACTGTTTAAAAACTTGCAAGTTAATCAACAAAAATTTTTAAACCCAATTCACCCCCTCTTGGGTTTGAACCTCGGTTTAAAATTGGTATCAGAGTTTCGTACTCAATTTCAAGCTTAAAATCCTTGAGTTGATCTGGTGGCATCAAATAGCTATACCGAAGGGTATTCCTATACTAGACCTCCTTTGTTCAATGGCTCCAACTATAACTATTGGAAAAATATAATGAAAATCTTTGTCGAATGACAAAATTACAATCTATGGAGAGTCATTGAAGAAGGACCTAGAATTCCTACAAAGAAAATAATCATTATAGAAATCAATCATACAATGCCTAAACTCAAAACAGAGTTTAATGAGGAGGACTGCAGAATGATATTTCTCAATAGTAGAGCAACTAGCATGTTACATTATGCTCTAGATATTCCTGAATACAATAAAATTTATGCATATATTTCAACTAAAGAAATTTGGGAAAAATTGCAAGTTACATATGAAGGAATTAGCGAAGTTAAAAAATAAAAAATCTATATGCTAGTGTCCGAATATGAAACTTTCAAAATGTCTCCAAATGAAACTATTTCTCAAATGCACTCACGTTTTACTATAGTTATTAACGGTCTAAAGCTTCTTGGTACGAACATTGAGGAATTTGAACTAACGAGGAAGATCTTAAGGTCTTTGCCATCCACTTGAAAACCAAAGAAGACGGCCATCACGAAGGCCAAAGATCTCGACAAATTTGATGTCGAAACACTCATTGGATCACTATTGACATACGAGATAGAGGAAATGAATCCTGTTGTCAATGATGATAAGAAGAAGAAAAAGATGATTGCTCTCAAGGCCTCTATAAGCAATAAATAGGAAGAGAAAGAAGAAGAGGAAGAGAGTAGCGAAGAAGATGATGAGATGACTTTAATCACCAAAAGGTTTCACAAGTTCTTGAAAAAAAGTAAAAAAAAAAAACCTTACACAAGGGATTCCACTCCAAAAAAGGAACCTCTTATGTGTTACGGTTGCAAGAATCCCAGTCACATCAAGGTCGATTGCCCAACAACGGGCAAACCATACAAGAGCTTCAAAAAGAAAGTTATGATTATAACCATATGGAGTGACGACAAAGAAGAAGAATCTTCAGACAATGAGGTCAGATATGAGGAGATTGCCAACCTATGCTTGATGGCAATCGACGACAAAAATTAGGGGTGAGCATGGAACCCGATTAACCCACGAAGCCGACCCAAACCTATATAATGGGTTGAGTTGGATTGTGTCTTTTTAGAGATTGGGTTGAAAATATTTTGAACTCGGTGGGTTGGGTTAGGTCATGGGTTCAAAATTTTCAACCCGACCAAAACCAGTAACCCAATCAAATATATAATTATATATTTTATATTTATTGAATATAAAATAGTGTATAAATAATTATAGTATAATTGTAAAATATATAATCATACAATGTCCATTCTAATTACTATTAGTGTGTAAAATTATATGTAACAGATACTCTAATGTCAAAACAAGTCTCATACTTTCTAATTACCCAGATTTTAGTTTCAAATATTTACACTAGAAACAAATACTGATTTTGAGTTATGAAATAGTTTTCATAATTATTCTTAAGCATAACTTCAACCAGAATAAACTGATGCACAATTAACTTATGCTAACAAAATTTTGATTTTTTGTACCGTAGTAACTATAAATAAACATAGAAATTAACACTCTAGCTTACAAGATTCCAGTCGGGATCAATGTATGCAGATAAACTTATATTCCAAATAGATGTACCATAATGTTGATGGAAGAAATGTTGAATGCATGATAAAGCTTAGTAATACCAACTTGCTGGAAGCCTTTCATGCAAACATTATTGAACCATTCAATTTGCCTCTCTGTGACCTTTTAAGAAACCTCATGTCGCTTCCAAGTGCATTAAAGCATAGTCCAAAAATTAAACTGATTAGTGAGAAAGCACTAGCACGGCTAATGATGCGATGAAATTGACACTAGTAAGTGCACTAATCGTTCAAGTAATAAAATGATGAGTGAATATCATTCCCAACGAGGATTGAATAAATAATACATAAATTATGACTCAACTCTTACTGTTATTTGAGCAAATGAATAATTGTAGGAAAATAATTTACTAACAATTAACTAGGGGAAAAACAGATGACAATAGTAAATAAAAGGACAAATTTCAAACTTTGGAATTAGATTCTTATAAACTAACGTGCAAAGGACTCGACTTCACCTAAACCATCATTGCCAAGAGTTTCGAATGGATAAGTTTTGTTTAATACATTTTTCAAGATGGTAGAATTCTTAATAAATTGGTTATCCATATTCCAGGTCTAACCCCAATCTCAAAAATCATTAATTTCAAATATCCGTATTCCAGGTCTATTCTAGATTAATTCAAATCAAGAAGCATTAAGCTCAGTAGAATTCCTTTCAGTTAAATCTCCCTATTCGGTTATGATTCAAATGGACCACATGAATTTCCTAGAATCCCTATTCGGTTACTCCTATTCCATTAATGGCATGTTTTACCCTAGCCTGTGCATAGACAACAATCCAACATCATATTTATTAATTCAACTATTCATAAAAACATAGCTTCTTTATTCGACGCATCACCATGCTTAAAGAAGGAATCAAAATAACAAACAACATTAAGAACAATAAAACATACTCTTTGAAAAACATATTAAATTCTAACTTGTCCAAATAGCAACTCAAGACATAGGTTTAGGATTCATCTATCCTTAACACAAAAATACCTACTCTATAATAATATTTAAACAAACCAAGTTCATATCATAAAACATCAACATAACCAAATAAGAATAAAACAAAACCCGAGAGGAATGATTAAAAGCTTCAGAGGAGCCTCCATGAGCGTCTCTAACTCCCTTTTTTGCCTCTCGTCTCCTCCAAAATCTGTTTTTCTTTTCAACAGCCGCCCCTTCCTCTTTTGTTCAGCTAGGGTTGCTATTTATAATATTATGAATCCACCGGCCAGTGCTGCAGCCTCGGCTTCCCAGCGTTGCAGCGCTAGGCACAAATCGAACCCTAACCAGAGCTGCAGCGCCCCACGAACCAGCGCTGCAGCTTTGAGTTTTTGTCCTCTTTTCACGTATTTCGCAAATTCCAGCGCTTCAACGTCCTTAAACCAGCGCTGCAGCATTGAGTTTCTGTCATCTCTTCACAATTCTTGCCCTTCCAGCTCTGTAGTGCCCTTGAATCAGCGTTGCAATATTGAGTGTCTGCACAGTAAATTCCCAAAACTCATCATTAAACATTCAAATTAACTAAAACAAACTAATAGTAAAATAAAATAAACTAAACTAAAACTTGCTAAAAGCATATGAAACACAAATCTAATGCTCAAGATCCACACCAAAAACGTGCCTAAAAGTAGTATAATAACATGATTTATTTCGAGTTATTACACTCCCAAACTTATGCTTTTGCTAGTCCTCGAGCAAACTAAAACAAAATCCTAAAACACACATCCTAAGAGTGAGAGATGGTTTGATTCGATTTGATAACAACATGCCTCAAAGATTGCATATAGATCATAACGTAAGAAAAGTTTCCAAACACTGCTAATGTCTAGAATTTCGAATTCATTGCCAGCCCTATCCTACATCAAATTCTTCAAATGTGTATGTGTGTAACACCTTTATAAACTTAATCACCTCGCCACTCTGATTGGTTTATGCATGCAAGTACGATAATGTCAATCTCTCAGAGTCCATAAGCTTACTTTTCACACAACTCTCCACTAATGTAGGCTATGACAATACCCGAGATCATCAAGACTTTATTTAGCTTATAACTTTGGCTAAGGCTAAGGTATGGTAAAGGATCAAATGAGGCTCACATCACCTTAAGCACATCAACCAATAAAAATTTTCTTTCAAACTTTCCCTCAGTTTTCATGTAATACTCCATTACTTTTGCTATTGTCACATCTTCTTCTTCTTTTCTCTTCTTTCCTTGTTTTTTTTTTTCGTATGCTTGTACTATTGTAGCACCAGTCTTTATTTTCGTGCGCATGAATGAAACTATAATAGAGCATGTACGCGACAATTAAACATGGCTTTGCCAGCTGCATGTGATAGAAAAAATACAACTTGATCAAATAATTCGTGTGGTAAACCATTTCTCCTTTGATCTTTCCCTTGCCCTCTTATGACCAGGGTCCCCTGCTCACTCTCAATGGGAAATATTTGATACTTAACACAGCCAAGTCGAAGACCGCTTTCTCTTGCTCAATCATCTGTCACCACTTAAGAGAATAGTTCATTCATTAATCGATGTGCTTACAGGTGAAAGGTAGAGTTGTAGTATTTTTATATTTATTTTTTTTATTATTTTTTTTTAACATAGGTTAGATGGTCGGGTGACAAAACAACAGATATTCAAGCTCAAAAGGGGAAAACTAAAGATAATCATATATCAAGGGTTGGCTAGAAAAGCTCAAACGTTCCAAACATGGCCTGAATCATTTCTGTGGGACTGTACTACCTAGGATTTCGCCTCAAGTGGTCTTCAAACAAGTTCTAGAGTCCATGAGATCTCAAGAAACTACATTGCACACATAAATGTTCTCCGAAACAGCAAGACAACAAAGTGCTTAGGTGTAAGTGCTCATTGTGTTCAAAGAGTTCGATGTAAAATAAATCCAACAACAAACTCAAGCACACAACAACTCAGATACTTTTCCCCCCCAAACTTAAATGATACATTGTCCGTAATGTATAAACATTTAGCATAAAGTAAGAGAAAGGAACTTCCCTGAGTAGTCGAAACCCGAAATACTCGTCTTCTTCATTATCCTCATTCTCCTGGTCATTGCTGAAAGTGCGAGGAGACTGTTTTTAAAACATAGTATGCGACTTAGCACTGCAGCTCTGACTGTATAGCGCTGCGGCTCTGAGCTCCTTTCCTGTGGACGCTGTAGCATTGTATCCTGGGGACACAGTGCTGAGTCTTGGGTCAAACTTCTTCAGATTGGTCTTTTCAGCGCCGCGGCTCCCAAAACTCATAGCTGCGACTTTGGTTCTCGGGCCTGACTCCAATATAACCTGAAAACAAGAAAATAACTAATTTAAAACAATAAAAACTTAACTAAAAGACAAACATAATGAAAATAAACACACAAAACAATTTCAAATTCAAGAAACATAAAAGCAAAATGATAGTTCTAATTTATAGTCTTTAGCTTGACTTCCCGATTTATGGCTCTTAGAGAATGGTTGTGGATGATTGAGGGTCAAACATTCCAATGATGTAGTGCTTCAATCTGTGCCCGTTGACCTTGAACGTCTCCTTGTTTTTCTTGTGTCGTATTTCAACGGCACCAAAAGGTGATACACTTATCACAGTGTATGGTTTAGTCCACCAAGATTTCAGCTTTCCTGGAAATATGTGCCTTCTTAGGACTTCTAGCAACAGTCTTCCATTTTACCTGTCGACGAAGAAAATATTATAACAGGGAAAATATTTTTCTCTAAATAAGCATATTTCAAATGATCAGGTAAAGTTTTTAATTCAGGGGTTATTATTGGTTCTTCTGGCACTTCTTTTCCCATTTCAACCTCCAAGTTCCTTGCTTCTTCTTGGATGACAAGTTCTTCAGTGGTGGTAGTTCCTGATTCCATGATGCATCTCTCCAAAGTATCTTCATTTAATGTTTTCTCCTGAAACTCCTCAATGAGGTAATCAACAACATCTGCGTGAAAACAAGAAGAAGTAGATAGGTCAGAAGGATATTTCATGATTTTATACATATCAAAAACTACTTGGTCATCATTGACTCTCAAAATCAATTTCCCTTGTTGTAATCAATTAGGGCTCTCCCTATAGCAAGGAATGGATGTCCAAGTATAAGAGGTACCTCACGATCCTCTTCCATGTCGAGAACAATGAAGTCTACATGGAATATAAATTTATCAACCTTTACCAGTACATCTTCTATAATTCCCTGTGGTCTCTTAATCGATCGATCAGCTAATTGTAATGACACTGTCATTGTTTTGACTTCTCCTAATCCAAGTTTCCTGAAAATTAAAAGAGGCATAAGATTGATACTTGCACCAAGGTCACATAAAGCTTTATCAAAAAATGAATTTCCTAAAATGCATGGTATTGTAAAACTCCTTGGATCTTTCAATTTTTGAGGCAGCTTGTTTTGTAGTATAGTGCTGCACTCTTCAGTTAACATCACCGTTCCGTGTTCCTCGAGCTTCCATTTATTAGAAAAAATTTCTTTAAAAAATTTAGTGTAACTAGGCATTTGTGATAACACCTCTGCAAATGGAATGTTAATATGTAATTTCTTGAAAATCTCTAAAAATTTTGAGAATTGCTTATCTAATTTTTCTTTTTGAAATTTCTGAGGATAGGGAAGAGGTGGTATATATTTAGTTTCTAAGTTAGAATGGATCAAACCTTTACCAGTAGACTTCTTTGCTGAAACATGTTTCTCCTCTTGCGTGGTCTCTTCTTTCTCGCCTTCTTGATTAGTGATTTCTTTAGATTTTGGCTATTCTAATTGTGTGCCACTCCTTAGTGTTATGGCCTTGACATCCTCCTTAGGATTTTTTTTCTGTGTTGCTCGGAAGAGAACCTTGTGCACGTCCAGAAATTATGGTTGCTAGTTGACCCACCTGAACTTCCAGAGTTTTGATGGATGCTTCTTGATTTTGGAACCTAGTTTCTGCTGTACTTAAGAATTTGGCCATCATGTCCTCCAAGTTGGACTTTTTTTCTTGAGGTGGGTATTCAGGAAGAGGTTGTTTCGCATTGCTTTGATTCCAAGACAAGTTCGGGTGATTCTTCCATCCTGGATTATATGTATTGCTGTATGGATTGTTTTGCCTGTGAAAATTTGAAACAAAGTTAGCTTGTTCAACAGATAAATTATATGCAAACTGATTACCTGCTTGACAGTTACTGCTATGGTAGCCACTACCACTACACAATTTACATATTGCATGTGTAGTAGGATTAAGTCCATCTATCTTCTTGGTGAGAGTCTCCATTTGTGCTGCTAGAGCTGTAACAACATCTATATTGTGCTATCCTGAGGCTCTGTTAATAGGTAACCTTTCAATTGGCCATTGATAAGAATTTGTGGCCATCTCTTCTAGCAATTCAATGGCTTTTTCTAGAGTTTTTCTCATGATAGTGTCACTTGCAGCTGCATCGACCATGTTTCAGGATGTACTAGTTAGACCGTTATAAAAAGTTTGTACCTGCTTCTAAGTGGGCAACTCGTGATGAGGACATCTTCTCAAAAGGTCTTTAAAACGTTCCCCTGCCTCATAGAGTGACTCCTTATCGACCTGCAAGAACATAGTAATTTCATTACGTAACTTTGCAGTTTTTGCAGGAGGAAAGTATTTCCCTAAAAACTTTTGTGCCAATTCTACCCATGTCGTTATGGATCTTGCTGGCAAGGAAGTCAACCAGCTTTTTACTTTATCCCTCAGTGAAAATGGAAAAAGTCTTAAGCGAATTGCATCCTCCGATACTCCATTATGCTTAAATGTGTCGCACAGTTCAAGGAAACTCGCCAAGTGAACATTCAGATCTTCTTGCGATAGGCCCCCAAATTGCACTGAATGTTGAATCATCTGAATGATAGTGGGCTTAATTTCAAAATTGTTCGCTTGTATAGGTGGTCGTCGGATGCTAGATTCAACACCATCCATCTTTGGCATAGCATAATCCCACAGTGCACGTTGCACCTCTGCGTTGTTCCCTTCTGCCATTGTATTAACTGTTACTGACACTGCCCTTCTCAAAGCGTGAAAAGTGCACTCAATTTTCGGATTAAATTCTGCAAGTATTCTCCCACTAGTACGTGTCATGCACTAGAAATGAAAACCCTGCAAAATAGACTTAAAAACCAAATTAACGAACTCTCAAATTAACTAGTAAAATCACAATAAATGTAATATTTTATTTCAGTCCCCGGCAACGGTGCCAAAAACTTGGTGCGATAAAATTGACACTAGCAAGTGCACTAATCGTTCAAGTAATAAAATGATGAGTGAATGTCGTTCCCAACGAGGATTGAATAAATAATACAGAAATTATGACTCAACTCTTACCGTTATTTAAGCAAATGAATAATTGTAGGAGAAGAATTTACTAACAATTAACTAAGGAAAAAACAAATGACAATAGTAAATAAAAGAACAAATTTCAAACTTTGGAATTAGATTCTTATAAACTAATGTGCTAAGGACTCGACTTCACCTAAACCATCATTGCCAAGAGTTTTGAATGGACAAGTTTTGTTTAATACATTTTTCAAGATGGTAGAATTCCCAATAAATTGGTTATCCATATTCCAGGTCTAACCCCAATATCAAAAATCATTAATTTTAAATATCCATATTCTAGGTCTATTCTAAATTAATTCAAATCAAGAAGCATTAAGCTCAGTAGAATTCCTTTCAGTTAAATCTCCCTATTCGATTACGATTCAAACGGACCACACAAATTTCCTAGAATCCCTATTCGGTTACTCCTATTCCATTCATGGCATGTTTTACCCTGGCCTGTGCATAGACAACAATCCAACATCATATTTATTAATTCAACCATTGATAAAAACATAGCTTCTCTATTCGACGCATCACCATGCTTAAAGAAGGAATCAAAATAACAAACAGCATTAAGAACAATAAAAAACACTCTTTGAAAAACACATTAAATTCCAACTTGTCCAAATAGCAACTCAAGACATAAGTTTAGGATTCATCTATCCTTAACACAAAAATACCTACTCCATAATAATATTCAAACAAACCAAGTTCATATCATAAAACATCAACATAACCAAATAAGAATAAAACAAAACCCGAGAGGTTAAAAGCTTCAGAGGAACCTCTAGGAGCATCTCTAACTCCCCTTTTGCCTCTCGTCTCCTCCAAAATCTGTTTTTCTTTTCAACAGATGCCCCCCTCCTCTTTTGTTCAGCTAGGGTTGCTATTTATAATATTCTGAATCCATCGGCCATCGCTGTAGCGTCGACTTCCCAGCGCTACAGCACTAGGCACAAATCGAACCCTAACCAGAGCTGCAGCGCCCCACAAACCAGCCCTGCAGCTTTGAGTTTCTGTCCTCTATTCACATATTTTGCAAATTTCAGTGCTGCAGCGCCCTTGAACCAGCGCTGTAGCATTGAGTTTTTGTCCTCTCTTCACAATTATTGCCCTTCCAGCGCTGTAGTGCCCTTGAATCAGCGCTGCAGCATTGAGTATCTGCACAGTAAATTCCCAAAACTCAGCATTAAACATTCAAATTAACTAAAACAAACTAATAGTAAAATAAAATAAGCTAAACTAAAAATTTCTAAAAGCATATGAAACACAAATCTAATACTCAAGATCCACACAAAAAACGTGCCTAAAAGCAGTATAATAACATGATTTATTTCGAGTTATCAACCAACAAATGCTGAGTTACTAAAATATATTATTAGCAACTGTCCAGAAATCTAGATTTACTTCATAATTGAACAGTCTTCTAAAGTAAGTTCAATTCATGTCAACTAAAGTAGTTCTTAGCGCAACATTCAGATGAAGATTGTGTTTTTCAACATAATGATGAATCCATATTCTAACATCAAAGGATTTAGGTTGTAAGCATGCAGATAAGCAATTAACTATAGTCACTTCACCAGGCTTTATATTACTCGCTTGCATTTCATAAAACAATGCCAAAGCATCCTTTCTAAGTTTGACTTCAATGTAGCTTCTAATTATAGTATTCCATGACACAACATCCTTCCGTTGCATGTCATTAAAAAACTTCTTAGCGGTATCCAAAAAACCAAATTTAGCATAACCTACAACCATTGTAGTCCATAAGACAATTGTTCTCTTTTCTATGTTATCAAATATTTATTATGTTGTCATACACACATATTTTACTTGTAATATGAATGAATTCAGTTTTGGATTTAATAGAATTTTTTTTTTTGTTATGTAATATGTATGGTTTAATTATTCAGTAAAAATATATATATTAACCCGGTGACCCAAACCAATTAGAATGGGTTGGCTTGAGTTGAGGTTGGATGGGTTCATGGGTTGGGTTGGGTTGAGATTTTTCCAACCCGGGATGAATGAGTTGGGTTGAAATTTTAAGATAACCCGACCCAAATCGACCCATGCTCACCCCTAACGAAAATAAGGTATCAAATTCTTCCCCTTCTAATAATAACATTGTTAGTAGTAGTGAAGAATTATTTGAGGTTATAAATAAAAATGCATGAAGAATTGAAGAAATTTGATTATAGAATACCTCTCTCAGAAAGGAAGTCTCATCTCTTTCTAAAGAGGTGGAAGACTTAAAGGAAGAAAAAAAAACTATCTTCCATGCTTTATGATTCTTCACAAGATTTTCTAAAAAATAAAAATAAAAATTTAAAGAAGAAATAATGGAATTAAATAGCACCATATCTAGACTTATACTTAAAAAAGAAAAGCCAGATGAAGTGCTATCTCACCAAACATTGAATGGAGGTAAATTCGGCTTGGGTTATTCTCCATTGGACAAGCAAAAAAAAAAAAGAAATTTTATTCATGAAAACAACATGTTTGAATGAAGCCTCCACTTCCAAGACCTCTAGCAAAATTAAAAGTACTCCTTCAATATATGCTAATAGGTCTAAGAGTGCGAATTTAACTTCTAATGCATATGCTAGAAACAATCATTCAAAAAATACATATCCTAGGAATAACCATCATATGCATCCTAGAGATAAGATGTATACTCATAACTTGCACACTGCACATGCACATCCTAGGAATCGCCATCATATATATCCTAGAAATAATATGTATGTTAACAATAATACAAGTGCATATCCTAGAAATATCATGCATGTTCATAACTTTAATCATAGAAACATATATCCTAGGAATGCTTATCCAAAGAACTATAGACATGCATAATTAAGAAATCCTAGAAATTTCAACAACTATTATCCTAAAATTATGCATCATCAACATGTCTATAATTATAGAGCACCTTTTTAATGTTAAGAAGGTTTGGGTCCCTAAAAGAACCGTATTTTCTAAAACTAACCCTAAAGGACCCAAGAAATTTTGAGTACCTAAGAGTGAAATCGTGTATTCTTATGTAATATAGATATGCCTCCACACCAAGGAAAAAGGTAACTATTGGTACCTTGATAGTGGATGCTCAAAGCACATGATTGATGATCAAAACATGTTCAAAGGCTAACTTTAAAGGATGGCAGACATGTCACCATTGGAGATAACACAAAGATAAAGATCATCGAGCATAGAAAAGTTGATAACGATTTCTCAACTACTGATCATGCATTATATGTGCAAGGCCTTAAGCCAAATTTGCTTAGTATTAGTCAAGTATGTGACAAAGGCAACAAAGTTATATCTGAAACCTCTCATTGTCTAGTTATAGACATCAAGATTAACAAGATCAAGTTTGTTGGCCATAGACATGAAAATATCTATATAGTTGATTTAAAATCTTTGCATTCGGAAAATGAAAAATGTTTTCCAGCATTTAGTGAAAACCCATTACTATGGCATAGAAGACTTGGCCATGTGAATATGGATTTTCTTAAAATCATTTCAAGAAAAGATTTAGTCATTGGACCTCCAAAAATCAAATTTGAAAAAGACAAAATGTGTGATGCTTGTCAAATGGGAAAACAAACTAGAATTTCTTTCAAAACAAAAAATATAATTTCAACTACTAGACCATTGGAACTTCTATATATAGACTTGTTTGGTCCAATAAGTACCATAAGTCTAGGTGGCCATCAATATGCTTTTGTTATTATTGATGACTATTCAAGATATACCATTGTTATTTTTATTACTTACAAAGACGAAACTTACAAAGGATTTGTGAACTTTTGTAAAAAAGTTCAAAATGAAAAAGGAATTATTATTTCTAGTATAAGAAGTGCTCATGGAAAAGAATTTGAAAACCAAATCTTTTCAAAATTTTGTGATGATTTTATCACAATTTTTTAGCACCTAGAACTCCTCAACAAAATGGAGTTGTTGAGAGGAAAAATAGAGTTATAAAAGAATCTACAAGAACAATACTTTGTGAAAATAGTTTGTCAAAATATTTATGGGCGGAAGCTGTAAACACTTCTTGGTATGTTTTAAATAGAGTTTTAATTAGGCTTATGCTTAATGTTGGGAAACCACCCTCAAGATGCCCAGGTGGTGATCTTCCTAACACCCAAGTCTAAAATAACTTCTAAAGAAAAGAAACAGCAAACGAAGCAAGAAAGAACACAAGTAATTTGTTATCGAGGTTTGGTAATAGCCTATGTCCCCGTGAGCTCCTTCAAGCCCTCTGCACTAAATCAATGGTTCTTTACAAATACAGCAACACCTCTTCAAGAATCTCAAGTTCTTGAAGAACGAAAGAAGAGCAAAAGAAAGTGATAAGAACTTGTGTTTCTCTAGAATTTTCCCCTTGGAAATTCCCTTACAAAACCCTTTAATCCCCTTTCTATACTACTCTCTCTCTAAACAACCAGTCTCTCTACAATAAGTCTCTCATATGTTTAGTGTCTTTGCACTCTCACACAACTCTTATTTACATCACAAGTTATGTCACAAGTGTTGAGATTGAATCTAGGTGACCCTTTATATAGTGCATGTTGGGAAACCACCTTAGATGATGCCCAGGAGGTGATCTTCTAAACACCCAAGTCTAGAGTGACTTGTACAAAGAAAAGAGACAGCAACCAATCAAAGCAAGAAAGAAAAGAACACAAGCAATTTGTTGACGAGGTTCGGCAATATGCCTACGTCCTCGTGAGCTCCTCCGAGCTCTCTGCACTATCTTATCAATGGTTTTCTTTACAATTAGTAACACCCTTCCAAGAACTCACAGGTTCTTGAAGAACAAAAGAAGAAGAAGAAGAAGAAGAAGAAAGTGATAAGAACTAACCCTGGAATTTTCCCAAGAAAATTCCCCTTACAAGCCCTTGAATCCCTTTCTATTCTACTCTCTCTCTCTTTCTAAACAACCAGCCTCTCTACAGAATCTCTCTTGAGTTTAGTGTCTTTGCACTCTTACAATTGATCTCACTTTTAATCATAAGTTATATATCACAATGAAGCTCGGTGACCCTTTATATAATGCACCAACTTCTTATCCAATTTTGAGGATCAATATCTACCCTTAGATCTTGAGGACTAATCAACCTTAGCCTTCTATCAATCCTAAGTGAAGCTGTGCATTTTGGACATGCTCCATGCACTTTTCAAAAGGCTGAACAAAATGGAATTAGTGTGCCTTTAGGCCGCGGCTTATAACAGGGCATGTCGCGGCCTAGAGTAGGGCTGAAACTCCTATCCTTCTCACCTTTCTGGGCACCGCGGCCTGGGGGAGTCTGAGCTGCGGTGCACACTTGGCCAGAAGCTCCTCCATGCTATGAGCCATGGCCTGGAAAAAGCTGGGCAGTGGCACACACTGGTGCTAGACCCTTTTTGCCTTCCTGTGTGCTGAGGCGCACATCTAGTGTGCTGAAGCGCCAATGACAAATGTTGAACCTCTTCCAACCTTGTTTAAAACTTGGACAAATACCAACAATCTCTACCTTTGTCTAAGTGTTTAAACCCAAACCCATTGTGCAGAGAACTCAGGATCCAAACTCATCTTGAGTCACCATATCAACCGACTCCAATCCTAAGTAGTCTAAGGCAATGATTGAACTTACTTAGAGGTAGAACTTTAGTACCTAAATCCGTAGGGTTTTCTTCCATGGCTACCTTGTCCACATAGATGCATCATTTCGTAACATTTTCCTGAATGAAATGGTACCGAACATCCATGTGCTTTGTCCTCTCATGGAACACCGGATTCTTGCACAAATGCAATGCACTTTGGCTATCCGAATACACCACAACCTACTCTTCTAGTACCTTCAACTCTTCCAGCAACCTTTTGCACCATATAGCCTCCTTGATGGCTTCCGTAGCTGTTATATACTCAGCCTCAGTTGTTGAGAGTGCTACCACCGGCTGCAACTAAGCCTTCCAATTTACACAACATCCGTTTAAGTTGAAGTAGGAAGTAATCGATCTCTTTTTATCTCAGTCTTCCTCTATAGTCCTAATCAGCATAACCTTCAAGGCAGATGGACTTACCCCTCTTCTTATAAACCAGCCCCACATCTGGGCTTCCCTTCAAGTACCTCAGTAGCCACTTTATCCCAAGCTAATGCTCCTTTCTGGGATTACTCATAAACCTACTGAGGACACTTATTACATGAGCAATATCAGGTTTAGTGCTTACCATGGTGAACATTACAGAACCAACCGCACTAGAGTAGGGGACCTTTTCCATTTCCTTTTTCTCCTCATTCGATCTTAGACATTGATCGCTAGAGAACTTAAAATGACCAGCAAGGGGAACCTTCACTGGTTTACTATCTTCTATAGAGAACTTAGATATCATCTTCTCTATGTAGGAAGTTTGAGAGATCTTCAATCTATTTCTCTCCCTTTCCCGGATGATACACATCCCAAGGATCTTCTGTTCATGGCCAAGATCCTTCATCTCAAACTCCTCACTAAGTTAAGCCTTCAATTTTCTTATCCTCTCCATGTTGTTCCCAACCAGCAACATATCATTAATATAGATCAGGATGATCACCACTTCCTCCACCTTATGCCCCTTGTAATACAAGCACGAATCATAGTAGCTCCTCATGAAACCCAGGCTGGTTACAAAGGAATTGAACCTCTTAGTCCATTGTCAAGGTGATTGCTTTAGGGCATATAGAGATTTCTTCAATTGGCACACCAAATCTTCCTGTCTTCCTTCCTCATAGCCTTCGAGTTGCCTCGTATAGATGGTCTCATCAAGCTCTCTATATAAGAACGCTGTCTTCACATCCATTTGCTCGATTTTCCAATTGAATTGGACCACCAATGCTAACACTATTCTGATCGTCTTGTACTTCACAACCGGTAAGAATATTTCGGTGAAATCTATGCCTTCCTTTTGTGTGAACCCTTTCACCACCAGCCTAGCTTTATACCAGACTTCATCCCCTAGAGTGTTCCCTTCTTTGATCTTGTAGATCCATCTACAATCCATAACTCTTTGTTTTTCTGGTTTGGGCACCAATACCCAAGAGTTGTTCTTCCTCAAAGAATCCATTTATTTCTTCATCGCTAGCTGCCACTTTGACGAATCCTTACATTCCATGGCTTCCATGTAAGTTTCTGGTTCAAGCTCTCCTTCTATCCAAGGAGCTACTACATTAGCATCCGCAAACCCATATCTCAAAGGTGGTCTAACCACCCTCCTTTCCCGATCCCTTGTGAGCTGGTAGTCATTCTGACTTGTTGCATCAACCCCTTCCAGTTCAGCCTCCTCTTGAGTTTCTTGAGCTTGGCCTTAATCAATGGACTTTACCTGGTCTAAACCCTCTTACCTTCCTTGCTCTACCTGAACTGAATTTTCCTTGATGCGATGCTCCACAAATTCTGGACTGGTTTGCTCACTAGCCCCTGTAGGGTTAGTTTTCTCCAAGTAGGGAAATAACAAGTAGACCATTCTTGCTAAGAACTTGCAGGCTCTTTTCACTCATATGTCCCAAGTGAGTGTGCCAAAGTATTGCCTTATCCATCTCAGCCATCAAGCTTGCTGCTTAATCCTTGATTTTTGTCTCACCGATCATCTCATAAAGTCCATCTTTGATTACTACTTTGATCACTACCAAAGATCCCTTGGTCACCTTGATATTTCCTCCCTCTGCCTTGTATGTATACCCTATGGAATCCAGCTGCCCCAATGAGATCAAATTCTTACTCAAATCTGGGAGATACCTTACATTTCGCAGCAGCCTTGTGACTCCATCAAACATCCTCAACTGGATGTTTGCTATCCCCCTCACTTGGCAAGAATTATCATTCCCCAAGAAAACCCTTCCATCATTGATCTCCTTGAAATTCTTGAACCATTCCTTGTGAGGGCACATGCAATAAGTGCACCCGAAATCCAGAATCTATTTCTCGCTGCCTTGCCTCCTGCTCACATTTGAGCACACAACAAGAACATTATCTTGCTGTTTTCCTTTAGCAACCGAAGCCTCTCTATTGTTGGTATAGCTTCTCCCTCTCTCATCCCACAACCTCTTCTTGCAATCTTTCTTGATGTGACCCTCCTTGTTGCAGTAGAAGCATCGCCTTCCTCCAAACTTCGGTCTGGAATGCGATCTCCCATAGCTCTGCTCTCTACCTCTTGATTTCTCCCGGTAGTTGCCATAAATGCTACTGCCATTCTGAGTTGCTGGCTTTCCTTTTACGAACAACCCTTCTCCACTTTATGCCTCCCTACTCTTGGCTTTGAAATCATGAAACCTTATAGCTTTGACCACAATTTCTTTGGTTAGTGTATCTCTTCCATATTCGATTGCATTAATTAAACTATCAAAATAATCAGGAATAGAATTTAATAACATAACAGCCAATTGTTCATCCGGGAATTTAATACTACAACTAACCAAATCTTGAACTAGTTTATTAAAGACAACAAGATTATCTTGCAACTCTTTATTAGGATCCATTCTAAAAGAAATTTTTTTTTTAAGAAGATAAATCTTGTTAGGGAGAGTTTTGGTAAGAAACAACTCATCTAGTTGCTTCCATATGACAGTAGGATCTTCCGAGTCTCCGCATTCCCTTGTGACACTATCTGACATGTGTAGGAAGATGGTGCTGTATGCCATATTCTTCATCTCAATCCGCTGGTCCTCTGTGATACTTGCTGGAAAAGCATCATCTTCTCAATAGGCAAGTCCACATTCTGTTGCATAAGAATAGCCTTGATCTTCCGCTTCCACAGGGAAAAATCTCTCTTTCCATCAAACTTCTCAACAATGAAATTTGAACCCATCTTGCGAAGATGATCCCAGATTTGTGCAGCACCCACAAATGCTTTCCAACTTCTTCTAAACCTTAAGAACACGATCGAAGATTGATCTTAACACCATTTTTGAATCACCCTCAAGAACACGATCTGATCTTGATCTTTACTCCATTCTTGAATCACCTAAGAAGTTTGTTCTTTGAATTCTTGGAGTCTTGACTCCATCACCTTCTATTCTTGCTCCGATACCCAGCTGTGCAAGCTTTGATACCACTATTGCAAAACCAACTTAGATGATGCCCAGGAGATGATCTTCCAAACATCCAAGTTTAGAGTGACTTGGATAAAGAAAAGAGACAGCAACCAATCAAATCAATAAAGAAAAGAACATAAGCAATTTGTTGACAAGGTTCAGCAATATACCTACATCCCTGTGAGCTCCTCCAAGCTCTCTGCACTATCTTATCAATAGAGCTCTTTATAATCAACAACACTCTTCCAAGAACTCACAGGTTCTTGAAGAACAAAAGAAGAAGAAGAAAGTCATAAGAATTAACCCTGAAATTTTTCGAAGAAAATTCCCCTTACAAGCCCTTGAATGCCTTTCCATTATACTCTCTCTCTTTTTCTAAACAACTAGCCTCTTTACAGAATCTCTCTTGAGTTTAGTGTCTTTGCACTCTTATAATTGATCTCATTTTTAATCATAAGTTATATATCACAATAAAGCTAGGTGACCCTTTATATAGTGCACCAACTTCTTGTCTAATCTTGAGGATCAATATCCACCCTTAGATCTTGATAACCAATCAACCTTAGCCCTCCATCAATCCTAAGTGAAGCTGTGCATTTTGGACATGCCCTGTACACCTTTCAAAAGGCTGAACAAAATGGCATTAGTGTGCCTTCAGGCCGCGGCCTAGAGTAGGGCTGAAACTCCTCTCATTCTCACCTTTCTGGGCGCCACGGCCTGGGGGAGTCTGAGCCACGGTGCACACTTGGCCAGAAGCTCCTCCATGCTGGGTGTTGTGGCCTAGAAAGAGCTGGGCCATGGCACACACTGGTGATGGACCCTTTTTTCCTTGCTATGTGCTGAGGCACCAATGACAAATGTTGAACCTCTTCCAAGCTTGTTTAAATCTTAGACAAATACCAACAGTGCACCACTTCTTGAACCAATCTTAAAGTGAATCTCCACCCTTAGATCTTAAAGACTAATCAACCATAGCCCTTCATCAAGTCTAAGTGATCCTATGCATTTTGATCATGCATCCACGCACTTTTCGAAAGGCTGAATCAATGTGCATCAGTGTGCCTTTAGGCCGCAGCCTAGAACAGGGCATGCCGCGGCCTAGAGTAGGGCTGAACCTCTCCACCTTCTGGGTGCTGTGGCTTGGAAGGCTAGGCCATAGCCTAGCCTGATGGCTGCACTTCCTGGAGTTGCTACTGGCTGAGGCGCACAAGGCTGGGCCGCGACAAACAGCTCAAACCTGAAGCTAAACATGTTGAATTTCTTCTCCTATTTAATCCGTAGACAAATACCAATAATCTCTACCTTTGTCTAAGCAATTAAATACGAACCCATTGTGCAGAGAACTCAGTATCCAAACTCAACTTGAGTCACCATATCATCCGACTCCAATCCTAAGAAGTCCAAGACAATGATTGAACTTTCTTAGAGGTAGAACTTTGGTACCTAAATCTGTGGGATTTTCTTCCGTGGCTACCTTGTCTACATGGATGCATCTTTCCATAACATTTTCCTGAATGAAATGGTACCAAACATCCATATGCTTTGTCCTCTCATGGAACACCAGATTCTTGCACAAGTGCAACGCACTTTGGCTATCCGAAGATACCACCACCTGCTCTTTTAGATCCTTCCACTCGTCCAACAACCCTTTGCACCACATAGTCTCATTTATGGCTTCCGTAGCCGCTATGTACTCTGCCCCGGTTGTTAAGAGTGCTACCATCGGCTACCACTGACCCTTCAAGTACTTCAGTATCCACTTTATCCCAAGCCAAAGCTCCTTTCCGAGATTACTCATCAACCTGCTGAGAACTCTCATTTCATGAGAAATGTCGGGTTTAGTGATGATCATCATGACCATGACTAATCCAACTACACTAGAGTAAGGGACCTTTTCCATTTCCTTCCTCTCCTCATCCGTTCTAGGACATCATTCACTGGAGAACTTGAAATGACCAGCAAAAGGAACCTTCACTGGTTTACCATCTTCTATAGAAAACTCATACAACATCTTTTCTATGTAGGAAGACCGAGAAACCTTCAACCCATTTCTCTCCCTTTCCCGAATTCTTTTCAAACTAAGGATATTTTGTACAAGGCCAAAATCCTTCCTCTCGAACTCCTCACTAAGTTGAGATGTCAGCCTTTCCATCCTCTCACTACTATTCTCAACCAACAACATCTCATCAGCATAGACGAGGATACTCACTATTTCCTCCACCTTGCATCTAGGTGAGAAGGTTTCTGGGAAATTTATGTCGTCTCTTTTCATGAACCCCTTTGCCACTAGCCTAGCCTTGTTTCGGACTTCATCCCCTGGAGGGTTCCTTTCTTTGATCTTGTAAGTCCACTTACAATCCACAACTCTCTGTTTTCCTGGAATGTGCACCAATTCCCAAGAGTTGTTCTTCCTCCATAGCTAGCTTCCATCTTGACGAATCCTTACACCCATGGTATTAATGTAAGTCTCTTGTTCACTTATCCCTCCTTCTGTCCAAGGAGCTACTACAATAACATCTGCAAACCCATATCTTGAAGGTGGTCTGACCACCCTCCTTTCCATGTCCCTTGTGAGCTGATAGTCATTCTGACTTGCTGCATCATTCCCTTCTAGTTCAACCTCTTCATGAGTGTCCTGAGCTTAGCATTCATTAATGGGATCTACTTGGTCCGAACCCTCTTGCCATCCTTGCTCTACCTTCCTTGATACTATGCTCCATAAATTCCGGACTGGTTTGCTCACTATCCCCTGCAGGGTTAGTTTTCTCTAAGTAGAGAAATAAATGTTCATTAAAAATGATATCCCTACTTATTATGAGTTTAAATCCTTTTTGCTCTAAGGACCACAACCTATACCTCTTAGCCCCTTCCCTATATTCTAGAAGCACACACTTTCTAGATCTTGGGCTAAGCTTATCATCCTTTTGATATGCATGCGCAGCACACCCAAAAATCCTAAGGTTGTTCAACTTATGGGGTTTTCCACTCCACATCTCCATGGGAGTCTTATGGTCCACAAACTTATAGGGTGATCTATTAACCAAATACGCAGCAGTAGACACAGCTTCCCCCCCAAAAATATTTGGGTAATCCGGATCCTATTAATATGCACCTATCCTTTTCCATAAGGGTCTTATTCATCTTCTCAGTAACTCCATTTTGCTAAGAGGTTTTAACAACTGTTCTATGTCTTAGAATGCCATTTAACCTACAGAATTGATCAAGTTCCTTGTTAAAAAATTCTAAGCCATTATCGGTTTTTGACACCTTAACTACCCTGCCCGTTTGAGTCTCCTTTAGCTTTTTCCACACCACTAACTTATTCAAAGCATCTGATTTATTTTTAACAAAATAAACCTAAACCTTTCTTGAATAATTATCAATTAAAGACAGAAAGTAAAGATTACCTCCCTGTGTTGGTGTTCTTGCTGGCCTCCAAAGATCCACATGAATTTAGTCAAGAATGCCCTTAGACTTGTGCACTCTAGTGTTGAAGCTGACCCGATGTTGCTTCCCAAGAATGCAACTCTTGCAGAATTCGAGTCTTTCTACCTTGTCACCATCAAGTAATTCATCATTGCTGAGAACTTACAGGCCCTTTTCACTCATGTGTCCCAAGCGAGTGTGCCAAAAGGCTATCTTATCCATCTCAGCTATTAAGCTTGCTGCTTTATCCTCGATTTCTGTGTCTCCGATCATCTCATAGAGACCATCCTTCATTACTACTTTGATCACTATCAAAGATCTCTTGGTTACCTTGATATTTCCTCTCTCTTCCTTGTAAGTGTATCTCAGGGAATCCAACTGCCCCAATGAGATCAAATTCCTTCTCAAATCTGGAAGATACCTCACATTCCTCAATAGCCTTGTCATTCCATCAAAAATCCTCAACTAGATATCTCCTATCCCCCTCACTTGGCAAGAAATATCATTCCCTAGGAAAACCTTTCCATCATTGGTTTCCTTAAAATTTTGAACCAATCCCTGTGAGGACACATATGATGAGTGTACCCGATATCCAAGATTCATTTCCCGCTGCCTTCTTGCACCCTGCCCACACTTGAGCACACAACAAGAACATCATAATCTTGTTGTTCTCCCTTGGCAACCAAAGCCTCTCCATTCTTGGTATGGCTTCCTCCCTCATCCCTTATCATCTTCTTGCAATCTTTCTTGAAATGACAGTATAACATCTCCCATGGCTTTCTTCTCTACCTCTGTCCCGGTAGTAGCCATGTATGTTGTTGTGCACTCTCCCATGGCTTTCCTCTCTACCTCTGTCTTTGTAATAGCCATGTATGTTATAATGCGCTCTCCTATGGCTTTCTCCTCTACCTTTACCTCGATAGTAGCCATGTATGTTGCTTCCATTCTGAGTTGTTGGCCTTCCTCTAATGAACAACACTTCTCCTATTGATGCACTCCTCATCTTGGCATCAAGATTATCTTACAACTCTTTATTATGATCCATTTTAAAATCAAAGATTCATTTACGAAGATATCTCTTATTAGGGAGACTTTTGGCAAGAAACAACTCATCTAGTTTCTTCCAAATTGCAGTTGGATCTTCCGAGTCTCCGCACTCCCTTGTGACACTATCCGACATGTGCAGAAAGATGGTGTTGTATGTCATCTTCTTCATCTCATTCTGCTAGACCTCCGTGAAACTTACTGGAAAATCGTCATCTTCTCCAATCGCCAAGTCCACCTTTTGTTGCATAAGAACCGCCTTGATCTTCCGCTTCCAAAGGGCAAAGTCTCCCTTTCCATCAAACTTCTCAACAATGAAGTTTGAACCCATCTTGTAGAGAAGATCCCAGATTTATGCAGCACCTGCAATTGCTTTCCAACTTCTTCTAAATCTCAAGAACACGATCGAAGATTGATCTCAATACCGTTCTTGAATCACCCTCAAGAACACGATCAGATCTTGATCTCTACTCTGTTCTTGAATCACCTCAAGAACACGATAAGATATTGATCTCTACTCCATCCTTGAATCACCTCAAGAACACAATCAGATATAGATCTCTACTCTGTTCTTGAATCACCCAAGAAGTTGACCTTTGATTCTTAGAGTCTTGCTCTGTTACCTTTTGTTCTTGCTCCGATACCCGCTGTTGTAGCTTTGATACCACTGTTGGTCCTCTTCCAGCTCTGATACCACTGTTGGTGGTATCTCTTCTAGCTCTGATACCACTATTGGGAAACCACCCTCAAGATGCTCAGGTGGTGATCTTCCAAACACCCAAGTCTAGAATGACTTGTAAAGAAAAGAAACAGCAAACGAAGCAAAAAAGAACACAAGCAATTTGTTATCGAGGTTCGGCAATAGCCTATGTCCCCGTGAGCTCCTCCGAGCCCTCTGCACTAAATCAACGGTTCTTTATAAATAAAGCAATACCTCTTCAAGAATCTCAAGTTCTTGAAGAACGAAAGAAGAGTAAAAGAAAGTGATAATGACTTGTGTTTCCCTAGAACTTTCCCCCTTAGAAATTCCCTTACAAAACCCTTTAATCCCCTTTCTATACTACTATCTCTCTAAATAACCAGCCTTTCTACAATGAGTCTCTCCTTTGTTTAATATCTTTGCACTCTCACACAACTCTCATTTACATCACAAGTTATGTCACAAGTGTTGAGATTGAATCTAGGTGACCCTTTATATAGTACACCACTTCTTGAACCAATCTTGAAGTCAATCTCCACCCTTAGATCTTAAAGACTAATCAACCATAGCCCTTCATCAATTCTAAGTGATCTTGTGCATTTTGATTATGCATCCACGCACCTTTCGAAAGGTTGAATCAATGTGCATCAGTGTGCCTTCAGGCCACGGCCTAGAACAGGGCATGCTGTGGCCTGGAGCAGAGCTGAACCTCTCCACCTTCTGCGCGCTGATGAGAGTCATAAAATGCACCTTAACTGTACTTAATTGTTAGCATTTTAGGGTTGATCTAGGTTTTAATTGCACTTTTATATGTTAACAACTCTAAAGTGTCATTCTTGGATCATTGATTTATTTCAATGCATTTTCAGGAACTTTAAGCTCAAAAGAGGAGGATAAGTTATCATTGCTTGAAGCACAAAAACTCAAGGCATATCGGAGTAAAGATGTGTATATGGAAGGAAAAATGAAGAGAAATCAAGTCTTGAATGTGTGCGCTGCGACTGGAAGATATCTAAGCCTCGGCCTCTAGAACTAAAGCAAAAGAGCAAGAAAGAAACTTCAGTGGAAGCCACGGCCTGGACTAAGGAGGGTCGCGGCCTCCAGAAAAGGGAGGAAGCCAAGCCCAGATAGAGCCACGACACAAAGAAAGAAGAGTCGTGGCCTCCAAAAAGGAAGAAACTAGAGACTAGGTAAGAGCTGCGGCACAAGGAAATGAGAGCCGCGTCCCCCACTCGGTCCACTTCTCCGAGATATGACCTAATTAAGACTTTTTAAGCCCTAAAACAGCCTTGGACCTTGTACATTATAAATAGACCACTTAGGGTTTGTAATAGGGGAGGCATTAAGTCTGACAAACTCAGAGAAGTAGCCACATTCTCCTCTAACAAAGTGTTCAACCATGAGTTCCATAGCAAACTAATCTCCAAGCAAGGCAAAGGGATGATTCCCTAGGTGCAGTTGTTCTTTATTTTCCTTTATTGGTTCAGTTTTAATTGGTATTTATTATTAAACATTGTTATGGGTTACTCTTTAATCTAATTAGAAGATTTTCTCTTAATCCGGTGATTGTATCTTTATCTTTGATATAAGTCTAGTCATGCTCATCTTATGTCAAGATTGTTAGATGTAATTGAGTCCGATAAATTTATCTTTTAGGTTTGTCCGTTACTGCGATATTGTCGATAAGATAAATTGTCGTTTCTTGATAAACTTATAGGATGGGTCATTTATGCTTAAATCGAAAGTAAGAGTAATTCATATCAATTACATTAGGGTTTATATATGCTTAGATTGAATATTTTTCGATTGCCTGTTTGGGATGTGAAACTTGCAATCGAGATAAAAGAAACTAAATCAAGATTGGAATAAGGCAACAAACCTAAGGAGGATTCCCGAAACCTTGTTGTTTCTCTATTATAATTCTCAATTTATTTTCTCACAATTACTTCATTATCAAAATTCATATTTTCTCACTTGATTGTTATCGTTTGTGTTAAGGTTTGCACTTTTCCTTCATAGATCGCTTTTCTCTGTGGAATCGACACCCCAAAGCTGTGCTACAACAGCATTATACTTTGGGCGTAATCAAATTTTGGCGCCTTTTCCTGGGAAAACGCGCTTACGTACAAGGAAGATTGTCAACTCTAAGACAAGACAGTACTATCGTTCTTTTCTTTAAGTTTTCTAATTTCTTTTATTCGTTCTGTTTTATTTCTTTTTAACTCAGTTGGTGTATGCTTAGACCGAGAGATTCACGAGGTAGATTCATTAAGGGACCCGAAATAGAGATACCTTTTCCTTCCATGTCCATTAGTGAAACCTCGCCTAGATCAAACCCTAGTGTACATCCAACCGAGAATTTAGAAAATTTTGCTAACATGGCTAAAAACCCTAATGAGAATGTTGCTAGGACACTTAAAGATTATTTACATCCTAGCCGGACAGCCGCGCCATCATGCATTATGTTTCCAGCCAACACTCGCCATCAGGACTTTAAAACAGGGATGATTCAATTACTCCCTACATTTAATGGCTTGGAAAATGAAAACCCATATGTACACATTAGGGAGTTTGAGGAAGTATTTGTGACTTTTCATAGTCAAGATGCGACTGATGATATCGTGAGACTCAAGTTTTTTCCTTTCTCTTTGAAGGATAAAGCTAAGAGTTGGTTATACTCGCTGAGACCATGATCCATTGGGACATGGAATGAGACGACTCAGGTCTTCTTTAACAAATACTTCCCTCAACATAAGACCAATGCTCTAAAAAGACAAATCTCCACCTTTGCACAAAAGGAAAATGAGACTTTGTATTAGTATTGGGAGAAATTTAAAGAGTTGTTAAGTATGTGTCCACACCATGGGTATGAGAGTTGGTGCTTAGTGAGCTACTTTTATGAGGGACTTACCTATAGAGAGCGCCAATTCGTAGAGATGATGTGTAATGGTGAATTTCTACAAAAAGACCCTGATGAGGCCATAGAGTACCTCAATGAGCTTGCTGAAAAAGCTCACACTTGGACTGGACCTAGTGCTACTGAAAGCACAAATAGGTCATGACTTGTACGAAACCCTAGTGGTGGTGGAATATACCATCTTAGGGAGGAAGACAACCTGAAAGCTATGGTCGAAATGCTTACTAGGGAGTTAGAGACATTAAAAACTAAAAAGTTAACACACGTGGTTAATCAAGCCGAACCTTTGGAACTATGTTTTGTGTGTGGTGGGGTAGTTCATCCCGCTCAAGAGTGCCCTACATTTGTTGATATGAGAGGGATATATGAGGAACAATGTAATACCTTAGGTATGTACAAAAAGCCTTATTCACCCTTCTCTAACACTTATAATCTGGGATGGTGAAATCACCCCAACTTCAGCTGAAAATCTGAAAACCAGCAGCTTGCACAACCCCGTAGAACACACCGTGCACCATATCATGCACCCTCATCCTCTAGGAGTTCTTTAGAAGACACTTTACATGCTTTTATTGAGGCACATGGCAAGTCAAACCAAAGGTGTGAGGCATTAATTACACAAGTTGTGGAAGAAAAAAGAAATAAGGAGCCAAGTGTCCAAGTTAATGGGCTCTTTGAGTGTGACTGAGCGAGGGAAGTTCCCTTCCCAAGCTCAGTCCACACCCCATGGTCAACACATGGCACAAAAAAATATGAAAAATGTAAATGCCATTATGACAAGAAGTGGTAAGACCTTACACATCCCAACAACGAATAAATCCGAGGATGTGGAAAAGGGTCAAGGTAGTGATTTTGAATTTCCTAAGGACCCTGAAATTACCAAAAGCCCTGTTAGGGCACCAGTCCCTCAAGCCTTAAAATCAAACAAGAAAAAATTAGAAACAAATAATGAAACCCTAGAGAACCTAAGGCAAGTAAAACTGAATCTCCCACTCTTGCATGTGACTAAACAAGTACTCACCTATGCAAAGGTTCTCAAGGATTTATGCACAATTAAAAGGAAGCACCATGTCAAGAAAACAACATTCCTAACTGAGCAAGTGAGTGCTTTGATTAAGCAAAGAATACCCCCAAAATACAAGGATCTTGGCTGTCCAACCATTGCATGTAGCATTGGAAATCATGAAGTTGGACAAGCCTTGCTAGACTTAGGAGCTAGTGTAAACCTGATGTTATTCTCTATTTACTTACAATTGGGTTTAGGAGAAATCAAATCAACCGTTGTGGTATTACAATTGGCTGATCGTTCAGTCAAAGTACCCCAAGGTGTGGTACAGGATGTTTTGATTCAAGTTGATAAATTTTACTATCCTGTTGATTTCTTAATCCTTGATACTACTTCTGCTGTTGACACTAACTCTAAAATTCCTTTGATTTTGGGTAAACCTTTTCTTTCTACTGCAAATGCTCTAATAAATTGTAGGAATGGACTCATGAAGCTGTCCTTTGGAAACATGACCCTTGAAGTGAATATTTTCAATATTGCAAAACAGCCCGAAGATGAGGACGAGAACCACCAGCTTTACATAATCGAGTCACTCATCAATGAGGGAGTTTCCATAGCTCATGATTATGATCCTATTGAAAATTTTCTTGTTAATTCTGAGACTGATTTATTTGATGATAAAACTAATATAATTGATATTTGTGCTATTTTTGATAAATCCCAGGATTATAGCACTCGAGCATGGCAACCGAAGTTTGAGGAGCTGCCTGAAAAAAGCGAGAAACAAGTCCCCTCAAGTGTGGAAGCACCTAAAGTAGAATTGAAGCCACTATCTAAGGGTTTAAAGCATGTCTTTCTCGGTCCAGGTGATACTTTTCCTGTTATTATCTCATCTGAATTATTTGAGACCCAAGGTAAGAAATTAATTCAAACTCTAAATGCACATAAATCAACCTTAGGATGGAGCATGGCTGATTTAAAAAGTATTAGTCCCCTGATTTGTTCGCATAAAATAAATTTGGATGAAGGAACTAGTCCTGGTAACAACCTTCAACGTAGGCTTAACCCCACTATGAAAGAAGTAGTGAAAAATGAAGTGCTAAAACTGTTAGATGCGGGAATTATATATCCCATAGATAATAGTAAATGGGTAAGTCCTACACAAGTCGTTCCTAAAAAGTCTGGAGTCACTATGGTAAAGAATGACCTAGGAGAGTTAGTCCCTACCAAACTTGTGACTGGGTGGCGTATGTGCATTAATTATAGAAAATTAAATGCTGCCACCTGGAAAGACCACTTCCCACTCCCTTTTATTGATCAAATTCTTGAGCGTGTAGCTGGTCATCCTTTTTACTGTTTTCTAGATGGTTATTCTTGTTATTATCAAATTGAAATTGCATTAGAAGACCAAGAAAAAACCACTTTCACTTGTCCCTTTGGCACTTATGCTTTTCGTAGAATGCCATTTGGATTGTGTAATGCCCTGCTACTTTTCAACGTTGCATGATGAGTATTTTTAGTGACATTGTTGAAAATTGCATGGAGCTTTTTATGGATGACCTAACTGTTTTTTGGATCTTCATTTGATACATGCTTAACGAATTTAGAAAGAGTGTTGATTCGTTGTTAGGAAAAGGAATTAGTCTTAAATTGGGAAAAATGCCATTTCATGGTACCATCCGGTATTGTCTTAGGACATATTGTTTCTTCTAAGGGGATAGTGGTCGATCAATCTAAGATTGAATTAATCTTTAAATTTCCTACCTTTAAGACAATAAAGGATGTGAGATCTTTCCTTGGTCATGCTGGTTTTTATAGGAGGTTCATACAAAATTTTTCGAACATATCTAGACCACTATGTGTCCTCCTAGTTAAAGATACCCCATTTGAGTGGACTCAAGCTTGTCAAGAGGCCTTTAAAACACTGATTGACAAGCTTACTTCAACACCTATAATGCAATCACCTAATTGGACTTTACCCTTTGAAATCATGTGTGATGCTAATGACTATGTTGTAGGCGCTGTTCTTAGACAGCGAAGGGAGAGGAAACCTTTTGTCATTTACTATGCTATTAAAACTTTAAATAGTGCTCAAATGAATTACTCCACCACTGAAAAAGAATTGCTAGCTGTAGTATTTGATTTGGATAAATTTCGTGCCTATTTAATTGGTTCTCCTATCCTTATTTTTACAGATCATGCAGCCTTCAAGTACCTTCTTACAAAGAAGGATGCTAAGGCACGACTTATACGATGGATCATACTCTTGCAAGAATTTGGCATCACCATCAAAGACAAGAAAGGAGTAGAGAATGTAGTGGCTGACCATCTTTCAAGACTCACTTTTGAGGACACTTGCGATGACATGCCAATCAAGGATGACTTTCCTGATGAGCATTTACTCTCTGTTACTTCTTTACCATGGTTTGCTCACATCGTGAATTATTTGGCTACAGGTGAGATACCAATGGATTGGAGCACTCAAGACAAGAGGAAATTCTTATATGAGGTATGTAATTTTTATTGGGATGACCCTTATCTTTTCAAGTATCGCCCTAACCAAATTTTAAGTCGTTGCATCCCTGATGAAGAGATTGCTAAAATCTTAGAATTTTGTCATTCCCAAGCTTGTGGAGGCCACTTTTCAATGAAAAAAAACCACTGCAAAAATTTGCAGTGTGGATTTTATTGGCCTACCTTGTTTAAAGACGCAAACACCTATTGTCGCTTATGTTAAAGTGTCAAAAGTTAGGAGCTGTGTCTCGTCGAAATATGATGCCCTTAAACCCTATTTTAGTAATTGAAATCTTTGATTGTTGGGACATCAATTTTATGGGACCATACCTCCTTCCTTCGGATATCAATATATCATTGTGGCAATAGATTATGTGTCGAAATGGGTAAAGGCAGTAGCTTGCCGAAGCAATGATAATAGAACAGTAATTAAATTTTTGAAAGAAAATGTGTTATCTCGATTTGGTACACCACGTGCTATAATTAGTGATCGAGGTACACATTTTTGCAACTGTTCTTTTGAAGCTTTGATGAGAAAATATGGGGTGTTACATAAAATTTCTACTGCCTACCATCCTCAGACTAGTGGATAAGTAGAACTTGCTAATAGGGAAATTAAACAAATTTTAGAAAAAATGGTTAACCCGAATCGCAAGGATTGGTCTTTATGACTAGTTGATGTGCTTTGGGCTTACCGTATAGCCTTTAAAACTCCCTTAGGTATCTCACCTTATTGGCTTGTCTTTGGAAAGCCTTGTCACTTACCTGTCGAGCTCGAGCATCGAGCTTATTGGGCCATCAAGTCTTTTAATTTTGACATAAGAGAAGCGGGTAAGCTTGGAAAATATCAGTTGACCGAGTTAGAGGAGTTACGAAATGATGCTTATGAGAACTGTAGAATCTATAAGACTAAGATGAAAGTATTCCATGATAAAAATATTTTGAGGAAAACATTTAAACCTAATGATCGGGTGTTCTTATACGATTCTAGACTCCATAAGCATCCCGAAAAACTTCGGTCGAGGTGGACCGGTCCTTTTATAGTGAAAAATGTTTTTGAAAATGGAGCGATAGAAATTGAGGATACTAGGGATGGTCGGATTTTTAAAGTAAATGGTCAACGCTTTAAGATCTTAATCGATAGACAAGATCCGAAAGTGGAAGACATTCCACTTATGGATCCGGTCTATTCACCTTGACCACACAACAAATGTACGTTTTCACTTTTATTTTTGTTTTGTTTTGTTTTGTTTTTAATTTAGTACATTTTAATTTTTAGTTTTTTTTAGTTTAATATAATCTGATTCTATTTATTATTTATTTTGCTAATTTTATTTTATTTTTCTCTTGCTTTTGGCAACAAACAAGTTTTTTTCATTAGGATTAGTTCTGGGCCGCACCGAGGCCCACTAGAGGCCCGCCTTACCCCACAGCACCAGGCTCGTTTCACCCCAACCCACGCTGCGCCCTAGCTATAGCCGCGCCGTGCCCCATAGAATGCACAACAAACCTCGCACAACTCAAGCTGCCACGCCCCAAGAATGCACAACAAAGAAGTTTCAGTTGAAGCCGCAGCCTGGACTAAGGAGGGTCGCGGCCTCCAGAAAGGGGAGAAAGCCAAGCTCAGGTAGAGCCACGACGTAAAGAAAAAAGGGTCACGGCCTCCAGAAAGGAAGAAACCAGAGACTAGGCAAGAGCCGCGGCGCAAGGAAATGAGAGCCGCGGTGCCCACCCAGTCCACTTCTCCGAGATATGACCTAATTAAGAATTTTTAAGCCCTAAAACACCCTTGAACCTTGTACATTATAAATAGACCACTTAGGGTTTGTAATAGGGGAGGTATTAAGTCTGAAAAACTCAGAGAAGCAGCCATATTTTCTCCTCCAACAAAGTGTTCAACCATGAGTTCCATGGCGAACTAATCTCCAAGCAAGGCGAAAGGATGATTCTCTAGGTGTAGTTGTTCTTTATTTTCCTTTATTGGTTTAGTTGTAATTGGTATTTATTTTCAAACATTTTTATGGGTTACTCTTTAATCTAATTAGAAGATTTTCTCTTTATCCGGTGATTGTATCTTTATCTTTGATATAAGTCTAGTCATACTCTTCTTATGTCAAGATTGTTAGATATAAATGAGTCCGGTAAATGTATCTTTTAGGTTTGTCTATTACTGTGATATTGTCGATAAGATATATTTTCGTTTCTTGATAAACTTATAGGATATGTCATATATGCTTAAATTGAAAGTAAGAGTAATTCATATCAATTACATTAGGGTTTATATATGCTTAGATTGAATATTTGTCGATTGCTTGTTTGGGATGTGAAACTTGCAATCAAGATAAAAGCAACCGAATCAAGATTGGAATAAGGCAACAAACCTAGGGAGGATTCCCGGAACCTTGTTGTTTCTCTATTATAATTCTCAATTTATTTTCTCACAATTACTTCATTATTAAAATTCATATTTTCTCACTTGATTGTTATCGTTTGTGTTAAGGTTTGCACTTTTCCTTCATAGATCGTTTTTCCCTATGGAATCGACACCCCAAAGATGTGCTACAACTACCGCGTTATACTTTGGGCATAATCAGGCACCACAGCTTGGAAGGCTAGGCTGCGGCCTGGCCTGATGGCTGCACTTCCTGGAGTTGCTGCTGGCCGTGGCGCACAAGGCTGGGCCACAGCGCACAGCTCAAACCTGAAGCTAAACATGCTAAATTTCTTCTCCCATTTAATCCTTGGACAAATACCAACACTTAACAAAACTCCATATGAATTATGAAAAGGTAGAAAGCCTAATATCATTTACTTTTTGTGCTTTTGGCTGTAAATGCTTTATCCTAAATAATAATAAAACTAACTTGGGTAAATTTGACTGAAAAACCGATGATGGGATATTTTTAGGATATTCAACCTCTAGTAAAGCTTATAGAGTCTTTAACCAAAGAACTCTAGTGGTTGAAGAATATGTACATGTAGCCTTTGATGAGTCTAACCCAATTAGTAGTAGAGTAGGTTCTTTTAATAATGATGCAGATTTCATTCCAACGATAGAAACACCTACTCTTATTGTTTACCTGAAGAAGAGCCAACCTTAAACGAGTCAAGAGGTAGATGCTCTCAATCTTGATCAACCATCTACAAGTCAACAAAAGGATAGTCTTCCCAAAGATCGAAGGTATATGAATTATCATCCAATCAATCAAGTGATTGGTGATCCTTCACAAGGGGTAAGAACTCATTCCTCTGTTGGAAATATTTGCAATTATGTAGCTTATTTATCGCAAGGAGAACCTAAGATGTTTGTAGAAATCGAGAAGGATGTTGATTGGATGGATGAATATGGAATAGTAACTAAGAACAAGGCTAGACTAGTTGCTAAAGGATATAATCAAGAAGAAGAAATATATTTTGATGAGACCTATGCTCCCGTAGCTAGATTAGAAGCTATTCAAATGTTATTAGCCTTTGCATGCTTTAATAAGTTTAAGTTATTTCAAATGAATGTAAAAAATGCCTTCTTAAATGGCTTTATAGAAGAAGAGGTATATGTTGAGCAACCTCTTGGATTTGAAAATCCTAGTCTTCCAAACCATGTCTATAAGATTTCTAAAGCTCTATATGAGTTGAAGCAAGCTCCAAGAGCATGGTATGAAAAACTAAGTTTTTGCTTGAAAATGATTTTACAAGAGGAAAAATAGACACAACCCTCTTCACAAAAACTCACAAAGATGACACACTACTAGCCCAAATATATATTGATGATATTATATTTGGTACTACTAATGAATCTATGTGTCAAGAGTTTACTAAGTGCATGCAAGGTGAATTTGAAATGAGCATGATGAGAGAGCTTACCTACTTACTTGGACTTCAAATCAAACAATTGAAAGAAGGCATCCTCATCAATCAATCAAAGTACATCAAGGACCTATTAAAGAGGGTTCGGGATGGAAAGTTCAAAGTCAATTGACACTCCTATAAGCACCGCTACAAAACTTGACCTAGATGAGGAAGGTAAATGTTTATATACTAAAACTTATAGCAATATGACAGGAGCTTTACTTTATTTAACTACAAATAGACCTGATATAATGTTCAATGTATACATATGTGCTAGATTTCAATCTAATACTAAGGAATCATATGTAATTGCAGTAAAAAGAATCCTTAGATATCAACAAGGGACTCAAAACCTAGGATTATAGTATTCTAGAAAATCAACTTTTGAGTTTGTAGGATATTCAGATACTATTTTGCGGGTTGTAGACTAGATAGAAAAATCACTAATGGAATATGCCAATTCTTAAGTGCAATGCTAACATCTTGGTTTTTCAAGAAACGAAATTCGGTTGCACTATCAACCGTCGAAGTGGAATATGTAGCACCCGGAAGTTGTTGCACACAAGTGTTGTGGATGAAACAACAGTTAGAAGATTATGGCATGAACTTTAAAGATATATCAATTCATTGTGATAACACGAGTGCTATGAACTTAACCAAAAATGCTATTCAGCACTCTAGAACCAAACATATAGAAATAAGACATCACTTCATAAGAGACTATGCTCAAAAGGGTGATATTATACTAGAATTCATTCCTTCAGAAGATCAAATAGCTAATATTCTTACAAAACCCTTAAGTTAAGATCGCTTTTGCAAAATTAGACTATTGATGGGCTTGATAGACTATGATAAAATGTATGTTTGATTGCATCAACATTCATCATATGCATATTTGACATCTAGTGAATGAGTAGTAACTTTTATTTAATATATCTCTCACTCAAGATGGCATAGATAAACAATTTCTTACTGAAATATAAAGTTGGAGCTCAAAATTTTAAGTTTTCTGAAAGACCCAGTTGACTAGTATATTCACCCCAATCAACTGGTATCCCATTGCCCATTTTACTAGTCGACAAGTACAAAGCATCCAGTCGACTGGTACTATAAGATATTGTTTGGAGCCAAAATTTTAAATTTTGGTGGTCTACCCAACTGGTATAGCTCACCAATCGACTGGTATATCTCTCCCAATTTACCTAGTTGACTGGTGTCCCGACCCAGTCGACTAGTGTCCAGACCCAATCGACTAGGATGTCAAAAATTCCCCAAATTATGAAGGACCCAATCGATTGGTGCCCTAACCTAGTCGACTGGTATCACGATTCTATAAATATTCTATTCAGTTTTTTAAGTTTTCATGCCATTTTTGAAAAACTCTAAGCTTTCTCTCTAGAAAAACCTTGATTTAAGTTCCAAATCTCTCAAATACAATCCATAGAACCTTCAATCATACCCTAAATCACCTCTATTTCAACTTTTCACAATTAAAAACTCAAATTTCCCCCAAATCTCCCTCTAAAATGATTTTTCACAAAATATATGAGAGAATATGTATAAAAACTACTGTTAGAGGACCTCATGCCCCTACATGGACTCATTCTAAGAAGTCTATGACATCAAACACAAAGGGGAAGGGGTTAGCCAGTTCTTCGAGCAAAAAGGCGAGGACAGAGCTCGATGATTTGCTCTTCTGGAGCCCTGCCACCAAGAACAGGAATAACTTTGTCATACGCCACAAAAAAGATCATGACAAGTAGATTTGTCAACTTAGATTTTATTTGTAATGCAAATTTTGATATATTATCGGTTTTTGAAACCATTCACTTGACACCACTTGTTAAGATACACAAATATATTTACCTATGGCTTATTCACCAATTTTACGCCAACTTGGTTAAACCGAGTGCACTGGCTATTCGGTTTAAAACCAGCGTCATGAGCGTTGAGTTTGAAGTGAATATTGAGCTCCTGGTCAACATACTGAGGATCCCCGTGGAAGGGATCCAGTGGAGTTTGGATGGATGATAAAAAAACTTTGATTACGAGGAGTTGTGCTAGATTGTTAGGGGCAACCCTAACTATATCTTTAAACCCACTACATTTCACCATTGTAGTGACATGCCTCTCGACTTGAAGCTGTTCAATCTTATTGTGAGTTGGACCATTCACCCATAACTTGAGAGTCGAGGCGATCTCTCGAAGAAAAATGTAATGTTGATTTGGTGTCTCAAAATTGGACATCACTTCAATATCTACCCTTTACTGATCGCCAACATGATAAACGGCGAAGTGAGTGACTCTGGGTGCCTTCCTTACGTGATGCTCACCACCCTGATCCTCCAGAACTTTCGAGTTCCCCTACCTACCTCAAAGGCTCAGGACATCAGTCCCAAAGGCATCAACAATGTCTCTTCTCTGAAGAAGATGGGGTACACTATCCGAGATGGGATGATCTACTCCAAGGCCAGAAGGAACATTAGGATTGGAGAGGGTGATAAGAGTGCGGAATACGACGAGGTTCATGGTGATGCGGCTCCTCCCACTGCTATAGACACTAACGCACGATCACCTAGTGATGAATGAATATTTGTCCTAGTATTTTGTATGTTTTTCAAGTATTTATTTATACGATTAGCTTAGGAATTTGTTACTTTGAGTTTTTTTTCGTTGTTTTACAGGTTCACAAGCATTTGGAGTTCATTTGAAGTAAAGCTGGCGAGATTCGGAGTACAACAAAACCCATCATTTCTATACTATTAAAGATAAATTGAGCATTTTGCTAAGTCATGTTGTCACTAGCAAATGGTGAAAAAACGTTTCACTAAATTGCCAAAATTACCCGTACAGATCAGTCATTTTTGCAGGTTAAACTGTATTGATTCAGGAAGAACCAGGAGATGAGCTATATATGCTTGGAAAGATCGAGATGTCTATTTTCTGGAGAATTTTATGACTCATAAATGTGATTTTTGTAGAGAAAATTATGGCAGTTTTAGTAGACAAAGGTCAGTTTGTGCGTGATTTCAGTGTGGCAGAAGTGAAAGAGCTATTAAATTCTGATTTTTTTGGGATTTGCATGGCCTGGACAGTAACACAACCGGATCAGTTCTGGACAGCAAACACACGGCCTGAATAGCAGCAGAATCGGGCTTAGACAGCAGCAGAAGCACACGGCCTGAACAGAAACCCTAAGGCGACTTTTCTATCTACAAAGCCATTTCCATACATCTATATATAGGAATTTAGACTCAGAGAACAGGGAGGGAGACTGTAGTTTTCTTGGAGAAGTATTATCAAGAGGAGTTTTGGGAGATTGAAGGCGGAAACGGTTTCTTTCATCAAGATGGCTTATCAAGAGATTGAAGATGACGATCAATCGCTTCAAGACTTTGAGGATTCATCTTGTAATTCGAGAAGAAATTCTATCTTTGCTCCTTTTGTCCTTCAATATGCTTGTAACCCTAGTATTTCTGTGATTGGGATTTAAACATGAGCGGTTAAACGCATTGTTGGGCGTTTGGCTTAGCTGCCTTGATTGTTTTGGATATTTTGGTGGATTTAGTTTTATAAAATTTTCCAGATTATTTCTTATTCAATATTCTTCATACCTTTGATTATTGCTTGTGGATTGGCTATCTATTATTGATAGTCAAGGTTAATATTTGAGATTAGGTTAAGGATAAATCATCTAAACCTAATTAAGATTTCATGAATAGGAATTTAAATCAGGATTCAAATCAAATTGTGATTTAAGTGATTGCATTTTTCTTATACTTAATTTAACTAATTAATTGATAAACACGATCCATGAGATTTAATTAATTAATTATAAATTAAGAATAAACACTACCAATGGCATTCTCTAGTCTTCGCGGAAAAACCAATAGACTTGGATGTTGATTAATTCTTTATATTCACCAAATGTTCTAATTCATGATTGGATAACAAGCTAAACTTCCAATTATTCTCATTGATTATACTCATCTCTTCATAATTCATTTTGTTTAATTTTTTTTATTTCAATTTTCTCTTCACCAATCTTTTAATTAGAGTGTTTAGGATTTAATTTCAGAGTCTGTTTTAGTAATTTTAATAAAGTAATTTAGGATCTAAACCATTGCAATTCCTTGAGAGATCGATCTTGAAAGTAAACCCATCGCAATACTATTTGTGATTTGTGCACTTCCGAGCATTTAAAATTTGCACATCAAGCTTTTGGCGCTGTTACTGGGGAATTGGCGTTTAATTCTTTAGTTATTTTCTTTGTTTTTATTTTTTATTTTTATTTCTTTTCCTTTCTTTCTTTTAGGTGTAATTTTTATTTCTTTTATTTCGTCAAATTTTCTTTATTTGCTTCTTGATTTTCTTGATTTAAATTGGCATTAATTTGTTTCTTGATTTTCGCTCTCTTGATTCCTGGTAGCTTAATTTTTCTTTTGTTTTCTTCAGGTACATGCACGGTAGAAGATCCCAAGGGAGAAATCTAGTGCCAGCAATAGACAACATCCATAGGCTAAGGGAGACGTTACAGCCTACAGTAAAAGAAGAAAAGGTTGAGGGAATAGAAAAAGAGGAGCCTGAAAAAATGGAAGGAGCTGAAAGACAAATTATGATGAAGGAGTATGCAAGGTCGATCATCGGCACTTCCTCATCTTGCATCCAATTGGGGGAAGCTGCAAAGAATTATGAGATAAAAAATATTCACTTTAGCATGCTCCCTTCATTCTACGAAATTCTAAATGAAGACCCATTAACCTTCATAAGGGATTTCTATGCAACAGTGCAGACTTTTCCTCTACAAGGGTTGAATGAGGATCAACTTAGGATGAGATATTTCCCCTACACATTAAAAGATAGAGCAAAAGCATGGTTGATGATTCTTCCACCCAGTTCTTTGACTACATGGGAAATGGTCTACAATCGATTCATGAACAAATTCTACTCCTATAAGAAGACCACTGAGTTGAGAATTAAGATTGCCATGTTCTCACAAATGGAGGGAGAACTCTTCCATGAAGCATGGGACAGGTTCAAGATGCTTCTTATCCAGTGTCCCCACCATCATTACCCACTATAACTACAAAATCAATTCTTCTATGATGGATTGACACAACAGTGTAAATATACGGTTGATAACACTGCTGGTGGAGCCATGGGAGAAAAGACTGCTAAAGAGACATGCGAGCTATATGAGATGTTGGGTGCTAATTCCTAACAAAAGAGTGTAAGAGGAAGGAGAGTTGGGGTTAATGAATTGAGCTCCAACAATGATATAGCAATGTAACTTGCAAAGTTGACCAAACAAGTCAAATTTCTCACTACCACAAACACGCCCAATCATAAGGTATGTGGAGTTTGTGGGGTTTTTGGTCACTGTGCTAACACTTGTTCTTTGTCTTATGAATCTTATGCAGGAAATGAACAAGAACGAATTAATGCAATGGAGTCTTACCAACCTAGGCGATGGAATTATCCATATTCTAACACCTATAACCCTGGGTGGAGAAATCATCCTAATTTCTCTTGGAAGACTAACAACGCTCTGACATATGCTCCAAGTTCAAGACCGGTTCAATATCAAAACCAAGTTGCACCACCTAATCAGCCTAGAAATCCAACTTTGGAGGAGAACTTGAGTGCTTTTATTCAAGTTAGCAAAGAGAACCATGAGAGACATAGCCAAAGGTTGGATTCCTTAGAGGCATCAATGAAGAGGGTGGAAGTACAAGTTGGGCAACTTGTGGAACAATTGTAAGTACATCAAAAAGGGAAGTTTTCTAGCCAACCTGATCAAGCAAAGGCTATCACAGTGCTGCCAAGTGTTAAAATTCTTAACAACAATTCCGATGATAAAATTTCTTATGACTTGTCGCGTGATGTAGGAAAATAAATTGAGAAGCAAAAGGAGCATGACACTCCTAAAGGAAATCCAGCTAAAGATCCACAATATTCTCAAACATCTGAGGAGAGCAAGGAGAATGAGCCACCTTCCTTCACGACACTGTACAAGGCGACCGAGCCCTACAGGCCTCATATTCCTTATCCAAGCCGTCTGAAGGATTTTAAATAGGATAAGCAATTTTCTGATATTTTTTATATGCTTTCTAAAGTGAATATTAATTTGCCTCTTTTGGATGTTATCAGGAATGTGCCATCATATGCAAAATTCTTTAAGGAACTTAATACCAAAAAGAGGAAATATGAGAAGAACGAGAAAGTGATGGTGTTAGAAGTTACTAGTGCGGTGCTCCAATAAAGCTTGCCACCTAAGCTGAAAGATCCTGAAAGTTTCATCATCAACATCACCATGGGAAATAAGAAGGTCGCCAAAGTAATGCTAGACTTAGGAGCAAGTATAAATCTCATGCCATATTCGATATACTTGCAACTAGGTTTGGGGGAGCTTAAGTCAACAACTATGTCCCTTCAACTCGTTGACAGGTTAGTTAAATATCCTAAGGGAATAGTTGAGGATATATTGATGTAGGTAGACAAAGTGATTGTGCCTATGGATTTCGTGGTATTTGAGATGAAAGGAACCCCATCTAAGGACAAGGAGCACACAATTATTCTTGGTAGACCATTTATGGCCACAACCAAGACTATTATTGATGTCCATAATGAGAGTTTAATGATGACAGTCTTGGGAGAGATTGTACAATTTAAAGTGTTTGATTCTCTAACCACACATTCTTCTATTTCTACTAACGACAAGTGTTCTTTTATTGATGGTGTGGACTCACTTGTTTATGACACTTATTTGCAGACAAAAATAGAGGACAAGCTTGAAGTTGCTCTTACAATTGAGAGAGTAAAGGAAACACTAGAAGAGGAGACTAAAGGCTATCATGAGATGTTAGATAATGCAATACTAGTGTCACCCTAAGAAGAGTCTAGCAAACCTTTAGAATTACCAAGTTTCCTACCTAGAGAATATACCACTCCACCTAAGATTGAACTTAAAGGGTTTCCTAAGCATCTTAAGTACATATTTCTGGGAGAGGGAGACACATATCCTGTGATTATTTCCTCTACTTTGACCCAATCCCAAGAGGAAAGAGTTATGAAGGAGCTTACGAGAGTCATAGGAATAAGTGACATCAGGGGTATTAGTCCTACTACATGTATACATAAGATCATTTTAGAGGATGGTGCCAAACCTATGAGAGAAGCTCAAAGGAGACTAACCCTAACCTACAAGAGGTAGTGAAGAAATAAATTTTAAAACTCCTAGATGTAGGAGTTATCTACCCTATTTTAGATAGTAGATGGGTTAGTCCAGTTCATGTTGTGCCTAAAAAGTCTGAGATTATAGTGGTGCAAAACGAGAAGAATGAGCTAGTGCCCACTAGGATGACTACAGGATGGAGAATGTGCATTGATTATAGGAAACTGAACTCAGCTACTAGAAAATATCATTTTCCACTTCCTTTTATTGATAAGATGTTGAAAAGACTAGCAGGGCATGATTTTTATTATTTTCTTAATGGTCTTTCAGGTAATTATCAAGTTTCAATTGCGCTAGAGGATCAAGAGAAAACAACATTCACCTGCCCATTTGGGACATTTGCCTTTAGGAGGATGTCGTTTGGCCTATGCAATGCTCCAACCACATTCCAAAGATGCATGATGTCAATCTTCTCAGATATGGTGGAGAAATTCATTGAGGTATTTATGGATGATTTTTCAGTTTTTGGAACCTCATTTGATAACTGTTTGCATAATTTGACTTTGGTACTTGAAAGATGCATTGAGTGTAATTTAACACTTAGTTGGTAGAAGAGTCATTTTATGGTACAATAGGCATTGTATTAGGGCATGTGTTTCTAGTAAAGGTATTAAAGTAGATAAGGCTAAAATTGACTTGATTGCTAAATTGCCACCCCCGACTTCGATTAAGGGGATTAGGAGTTTCTTAGGACATGCAGGTTTCTATAGGAGATTTATCAAAGATTTTTCTAAGATAAGTTACCCATTATGTAATTTGTTGTCTAAAGATGTTCCTTTTACTTTTGATGATGATTGTCATATCGCTTTTAATGCTTTGAAAGAAAAGTTAACATCGGTGCCTATTATCATGGCACCTAACTGGTCAGTTCCTTTTGAGATTATGTGTGATGTATCTGATTATGGTATAGGGGATGTTTTGGGGAAACGAGTGGATAAGCATTGACATGTGATCTACTATGCTAGTAGAACACTTAATGATGCCCAACTCAACTATTCCACCACGGAAAAAGAGTTTTTGGCTGTTGTATTTGCATTAGACAAGTTCAGGCTATACTTGGTAGGGTCTAAGGTCATTGTGCATTCAGATCATGCAGCATTGAGACACTTATTAACTAAGCCGAATGCTAAGCTAAGAGTAATTCGGTGGGTCTTGCTTTTATAAGAATTTGACCTAGAAATAAGGGACAAGAAGGGTAGTGAGAATGTTGTTGTAGATCACCTTTCTAGGTTAATTTCGGACTTTGATTCACATAAGCAAGAAGAAAATGAGAAATTTGTTGACACTTTTCCCGATGAACAATTATTTGTTATAATTCAAGAGCTATGGTATACTGATATTGTAAATTATTTTGCTTGTGGTGTCTTGCGACCTAACCTCTCTTTTCAAGAAAAGAAGATATTCTTGTCTTCTTGCAGGAGTTACTTTTGGGATGAGCCTTATTTGTTCAAATTTGGTCAAGATTAAATCATTCGGAGATGTGTATATGAGGCTGAGCATGAGAGCATTCTTTCTTTTTTCCACGAACTTCATTGTAGGGGTCACTTTAGAGGTAAGAAAATAGCCCTCAAAGTATTGCAATCTGGATTTTATTGGTTAACTCTCTTTAAAGATACTCATAAGTTTTGCATGTGTTGTGATAAATGCCAGAGGACTGGTAGTATTGGAAAGAGAAATTAGATGCCTCTGACTAACAATCTTGACATTGAATTATTTGATGTCTGGGGAATTGATTTCACGGGGTACCTTTTTCGCTTTCACTTGGATATGAATATATATTAGTTGCGGTTGATTATGTGTCCAAATGGGTTTAGGCTATACCAACCTGAACCAATGATGCTAACTGTGTTGTGAAACGTTTTAATGATGTGATGTTCAACAGGTTTGGGACACTGAGGTCCATAATCAGTGATGAAGGAACCCATTTTTGCAATAAACTCTATGACAGGTTGTTGAAGAAGTATACCAGCACACACAAGGTGGGGACTTTATATCACCCACAAACTTCGGGTCAAGTTGAGGTAAGCAATCAACAAATCAAGGGCATTCTGAAAAAGACGGTGTGACCATCATGAAAGGACTGGGCAACCAAGCTTTATGACGCATTGTGGGCATACCGCACGACATACAAAACACCCATTGGGATGAGCCCCTATCGGTTGGTTTTTGGAAAGGCATACCACCTACCAGTTGAGCTTGAGCATTGGGTGTATTGGGTAATCAAGGAGTTGAACATGGACATGGTAATGGCATGAGAGAAACGGTTACTACAACTCAATGAGTTAGAAGAGATTCGTGATGAAGCCTATGAGAATGCAAAGATCTACAAAGAATGCACTAAGCGTTACCATGACCAAGGCCTTATCCGTAAGTCTCTTTATCCTGGAATGAAAGTTCTTTTGTTTAACACTCGTTTCAAATTATTTATAGGAAAATTGAAGTCAAGATGGCGCGGACCATTTTCGGTAGTCAACATTTTTTCCCATGGAGTGGTAGAGTTGCTGAACCAGAAGACTCAAGTGACATTCAATGTCAACAGGCATCATGTGAAGCCTTACTTGGAAGGAGTCCATGAGAAGGGGGTTGTTGAGTGTATTGAGGTGTACGATCCTGAATAAGTTCAACCAACGTCTTGCTAAGACATGAAAGAAAGCGCTTGGAGGGAGGCAACCCACCCATGTGATAAAGTATGTTTTCTTTTCTTTTATTTTCATTGTTCCCTTCTAAATGTTTTTCTAAATATGTGTTTGATTTCATACATTGAGGAAAATGTTTAGTTTAGGTTTAGGGGTATAATTAGAACTTGTTGAGTCAAAGTTTTCATGCTACAATTTGGTTTATGGTTAGTAATCAAGTCTTTTATGCACGTTGAGTTTAGTTTCTTTAACACTGACAAGTTGTTTTAAGGATTGATGCATATTCATATTCCATAGACCGTGCTCTTGATGTTGAACTGAGATGAACCTAGATCTAATGATTGAGAATCAAGTAGTGGAGACTACCTAGTGAGTTATTTGAGCTATAAGTGTTTTATTCTGAAAGTTAGTTTCTTAGTACTCTTAAACACTCTTCATTATGACCTTAATTGTTAGATGATCTCTATAGGTTTTGCATTGAATGCTAGGATTATATAACTCACTTGAAGTATCATGTTGTGTATTCTCATTATCTTAGTTGAATGACTTGAGTAAGAAGTTTGAGTATATGCTTATCGTTATACGCCCTAGTTGCCACTGTCTCTGGAGAAAGATCCAAATTCTTATTCAAATAATATATATATATATAAGAGACATATCAAAAAAGGATTTGGTTAGACAAGAAAGAGGACCTAAGATACGTCAAGGGTATTGAAGTCGCTCTTATGAAGAGTTAAAAAAAAGAGCTTTGGTGTAAATCAGGTTCAGCCAACCACGCCCATCTATGCATAGGTTCATACTCAATATGTTTTGCTTGAGGCGTTTGATTAGGATATAATATAGGCGATGTGATAGCTTTGCAATTCTAACATTTGATTCCTTTCACGATATATATTTTGTGAACATATGAGCATTCTTTGATGATATCCGTATTCATATGCGAATTTATATTTGAAATTTCTTGTTTACATAACTTCTATTCGCATATGCTTGATGAGTGTTTGAAACCTAGGTTCAGTGTGCTTAATGAGTGAATCTTGTGAGGCCTAGAATCGAAGCAAATTTGGATTCTTGATGTTAGGTTTTGGGGTAATTGACGTGAGGTGTTTTGAGAATTAGAATATGGATGTACGATGTGTACTTGATTTGAGCAATGAATTGTGAAGTGTTGAGACTATGAACATAATTGTGCATAAGTTATCTAGATATGAGTCATAATAAGAATTAAGACATGAGGGTTTTGTTGATTCAAGTTTTTAGGTTTGTTTTGTTTATGGTTTCTTTTAGTTTTGCTTGAGGACTAGCAAAATCTAGGTTTGGGGGTATTTGATGAACGAATATTTGTCCTAGTATTTTGTATGTTTTTCAAGTATTTATTTATATATTTAGCTTAAGAATTTGTTACTTTGAGTTGTTTTTCGTTGTTTTACAGGTTCACAAGCATTTGGAGTTCATTTGAAGTAAAGTTGGCAGGATTCGGAGTGCAACAAAACCCATCACTTCTAGACTGTTAAAGATAAATTGAGCATTTTGCTAAGTTATGTTGTCACTAGCAAAGCATGAAAAAGAGTTTCACTAAATTGCGGGAACTGCCTATACAGATCAGTCGTTTTTGCGGATTAAACTGTATTGATTCAGGAAGAACCATGAAATGAGCCTACATGCTTGGAAAGATCCGGATGTCTATTTTCTGGAGAGTTTTATGGCTCATAAATATGATTTTTCTAGAGAAATTTATGGCAGTTTTAGTAAACAAAGGTCAGGCTGTGTGTGATTTCAGCATGGCAGAAGTGAAAGAGCTATTAAATTTTGATTTTTTTAGGATTTGCATAGCCTAGACAGTAGCACAACTGGACCAGTTCTGGATAGCAACAGAACTGGGCCTGGACAGCAGCAGAAGCACGTGGCCTGAACAGAAACCCTAGAGCGACTTTTATGTCTACAAAGCCGTCTCCATACAGCTATATATAAGAATATAGACTCGGAGAATAGGGGGAAGACTACAGTTTTTTTTGGAGAGATATTATCAAGAGGAGTTTTGGGAGATTGAAGGAGGAAATGGTTTCTTTCATCAAGACGGCTTACCAAGAGATTGAAGACGACGATCAATCGCTTCAAGACTTTGAGGATTCATCTTGTAATTCGGGAAGAAATTCTATCTTTGCTCATTTTTTCCTTCAATATGCTTGTAACCCTAGTATTTGAATTCTATAATTAGGATATAAACATGAGTGGTTGAATGCATTGTTGCGCGTTTGGCTTAGCTACCTTGATTGTTTTGGATATTTTGGTGGATTTAGTTTTATGAAATTTTCCAGATTATTTCTTCTTCAATATTCTTCATACCTTTGATTATTGCTTGTAGATTGGCCATCTATTATTGATAGTCAAGGTTAATATTTGAGATTAGGTTGAGGACAAATCATCTAGACCTAATTAAGCTTTCTTGAATAGGAATTTAAATCAGGATTCAAATCAAATTGTGATTTAGGTGGTTGCATTTTTCTTATACTTAATTTAACTAATTAATTTATGAACATGATCCATGGGATTTAATTAATTAATTATAAATTTAGAATAAATACGATCAATGGCATTCTCTAGTCTTAGTGGAAATACCAATAGTCTTAGATGCTGATTAATTCTTTATAGTCACCAAATATTCCAATTCATGATTGGATAGCAAGCTAAACTCCCAATTGTTCTCATTGATTATACTCATCTCTTCATAATTTGTTTTGTTTAATTGTTTTTATTTCAATTTTCTCTTCACCAATCTTTTAATTAGAGTGTTTAGGATTTAATTTCAAAGTTTGTTTTAGTAATTTGAAGAAAGTAATTTAGGATCCAAACAACTGCAATTCCTTGAGAGATCGACCTTAAGAGTAAACTCATCGCAATACTATTTGTGATTTGTGCACTTGCAAGCATTTAAATTTGCATATCACCTAGTCCACAACACGGTGGCTCTAGTACTGGTCAGGCTAGATATGATGACTTACTACAGGCTATTTCGAGCCTGCAGCTTTCCATGTATTTCGGGTTCCAGAGCTTGAGCTCTTCAATTGATTCTATGTATCGCGACCTTCGCACACTCAGAAACAATTTTGAGGTGCAAAGGGAGCATAGAAGGCTCTTTGGTTGAGCTTCAGGATCTTCTTCAAGATGGCTCTGATTCCCCCACTCACTGAGCCTTATGCTTTATCTCTTTGTTATGTATATATAGCTCTTAGATGGCTGTAGCACGAACATTCATTTTTCATTCACATTTTGTACTCAGAAAAGCTTCCTATAAGCTCATATTAGATGGATATATCTATATTGTTGCTTTGATTTATTTGTTTAGAATTTAGCTCATATATATGTCTTACTTTTATGCTATATGGTTGCTTAGTTTTTAATATTCATGCTCGACTATATGCCTTAAGTACTTATATTAGTGTAAAAAATTCTGATTATTCCTGGGAAGTTTTTCTAACTCTGAATAATGACTTGTTTTTGCACATAACTCTATTTTTACATTGTCTTCATGTCTATGGTATTCAAATTGCTTAATTTTTAAGTTTACAGCCCTTTTCTGTTGTTGTCAAAACGGGAGAGGAAAAAAGAGAAAAGTCAATGTAAACTTAGAATAGAGCATGATTTTAAGGGGAGCTTTGCTCCGATCATATTGACATATGTATAATAGAAATATATGCTTGGTTGAGTTGATATAACTATATATAAACTATGTTTGAATGCTTAACAAGTTGGTTTTATCTGAAAAATAGAGAAAACACTGCTTAATTTTTTCTAAAAGCCAACACTTAGTTTTTAAAAAATTGTTTTTCTCTCATTAGTTTTGTCATCATAAAAAAAAGGGGAGATTGTTGACCTATGTTTGATTTTCAGAATGAAAAAAGGCTATTCTAATTGCACTAACAGTTTTATCTAAGTGTTTAAACGGTAAAAGCATTCAGCACAGAAACAAGATGCAAGAACTCAACACAATTCAGACACCAAAACAAGACAAAAGATCTAGAATAGGCATTAAGATAATTGAAACAATTGATCTCCTATGTTCAATTACGTAGCTTGATATGTGGCTCAATTTACAAAAGACTTTGACAAAACTAAAAATACAAAAAGTTCCTAAGTCAAAAACTGGGTCCATATACCAGTCGACTGGGATATGAGACAGAAAGTTCCCAGTCGACTAGTAACTGAGATAAAAAGTTCTTAGTCGATTGGTTCTTAGGACACAGTCGACTGGCACTCTCCCAGAGCCTAAAAAGTGAAATTTCTCACTCGAGTATTGGAGAACTATTAAATGGATACTTAAGCATCTTAGAGGTGCTTCCGACGTATGTTTGATGTTTGGAAGTCACAAGATTAATGTTGTTGGCTATGTTGATTCATACTTTGTAAGCAATCTTAACAAACTACGATCTATTACATGTTATGTTTTTTTCTCTTAGTGGATGCATTGTTAGTTGGAAGGCTATTCTACAACTAATTGTTGCTCCATCGACTTTAAAGGTGGGGTATATAGCTATAACAGAGGCTATCAAGGAAGTTGTTTGGTTAAGAGGGTTATTGAATGGATTATATTGGGTTCATGATATTAATGTTGTCCATTGTGATAGTCAAATTGCTATTCACTTGACTAAGTATCAAATGTTCCATGAGAGAACAAAGCATAATCATGATTGTTACCATTTTGTTCGAGACGTAGTTGATAGTGCTAAAGTTATTGTGAAAAAAATTGGGACAACAGATAATCCAGCAAACATGTTGACTAAACCACTTCCAGTGTCCAAGTTCGAGCATTGCTTGGACTTTGTCGGTGTTACTTACAATATTTGAATTATGCCCGGGTGGGGTATTTGTGGAGATGTGAAGAGTATTTTGTTATTTGTGAAAATTCAAGCCAATGTGAAGATTTAAATTTTTAGATTATAAAGTTGGAGTAAAAGTGAGCCCATTCTTCTTTTAATTGCCATGTCATTATGCAAGAGTACAAATTGCATTAGAAAATGCAAGAATTAAAAAAAGGCGGCTGTTTTGGTGCTAGTAGGACAAGGAATACAAAATTAAATAGAAGAAGGATTCTCCTTGACCTTGTCTATATATATATGTGCCTAATTCTTTTCTTTCCAAAACATAGAGAAAGACATAGCAGAACAACAGAGAGAAAGCTATAGAAAACTGTACAACAAACAGATCCCAGTGGGTGGTCGAAACTTCTTTTTTTTTTCTAAACTATTGTATTTTCCCAATTAAATTTTTGGTAGCCTAGATTTTGGTGTATTGGGGATTTGGACTTAGGGAGTTTTATCTCTTTTGATTTGTACTCCAAATTTTATTATAGTGGAACCTCTCACCATCGCTCATGGACGTAGGAGTTTTAACTTCGAACCACGTAATTTTTTTGTGTCTATTTATTTTTTCGCTACTTTATTCCTAACATAAGCTTTGTCTAATTTATTTAGATTTTTAATCCACTTGTTGTCTCTACTTTAGTTATTGATTCCAATATGATATGTGACTTTGTTTATTCATTTTTGATTTTAACATATCTTTTGAATTTTTTTCTAGGTTTATATTTTCTATCCTTCATCTGCTAAATTATTTGTTAAACATTTGAGGGAATGAAACCCCTTGTCCTTGGTAGGATATTGTTTTCCAACAAAATAAATATTGGGTCATTCATCCCACAAGTAGACATGTTTTTCCTTTGAAATGTGATGCTTCTTAAATTATGTCTTTGAGTGGTTAAATTGCAATCATATGTTTTGAATACTAGTTTGTTGTAATTTTAATTTCTCCTAAAAGATAAACACTTTTCTATGAACATAAAGGGTTAAATTTTGGCTTAGACGAGAGAGGTAGCTCTAATTCCTGTTTGGTCATGTTTGGGATCTTTTTAAATTTGGATTTAAGCAACTTTGCTTAAATCCAGAAGAAAGAACTGATTTAAAAAGTGACCCAAATCTCCCCAGAAAAAAGATTTGATTTAAAAAGTGACCCAAATCTCCCTACTCATGATCTCTTGTAAGGCCAATGAAAAGGGACTTTAACCTTCTTTAATGTCAAATAACGACTCCTTACTCATCATTCCTACTTTGTGCTTGGATGACAAAAAAGAGTCCAATGTGAGAAATGTTCCCTAACCTAAAAGAGCCCTCTTTGTGGAGCCCCCTTACTAATTGACAAAGAACAATCAAAGGTGCGGTACCCAAAGAGATGAAATTGTTATTTGAAATGGTAAAAATATTTGAACCATGAATCTAGACCACTCAGTTGAAAAAAAGAAATAGACCACCAATATAAACACTCAAAAAGTGTATTAGTAGTAGAAGAAGAAGTAATATCTTATATTATTACAAAATGTTTTTATCAAAGTGATTTAATCCAGTGTAGCATTAGTGCATATACTTTAAGATAGAGCAAAACCAATTGTGGAATAGGTCGAATTAAGATGCTTGACGGTGAACGATGGCAACTAGAGATTGCAAAGTTATCAAGTTCTCCTACAGTTTTTTGTCAAACAATTGAAGTATTCTATCTTATATACAAGGACGGTTTGCACTTTATTTGAAAATTTTGAGAGACTGTAAAATTATTAAGTTCCCTTACATTTTTTTGACAGACAATTGAAGTACCCTATCTTATATACAAGAAGATTTGAACCCCGCGACCTCTAAGTTAGCAAAGTAAGTGACTTACCAGGTTACTATCCTGCTGCCCCTTGATGTTTTAAAAGTTTTGCACTATATTTATTTATTATATTCAAAATGAACTAAACCATGACAAATTAATTTTATTTTCCTTCTACCTAATCAAATAAAATATTTTGTGAATAATAATCCAAATGTTAACACTTTTTCTTTATTTATACTATTTGTTATTTAGATATCTTTTTTGTTTTTTGTTATACTAAAATAACTAATACATAAACTTTCAAATTTTGGAAAGAAGATCCCTTGATTTATGCAGCACCCACAATTGCTCTCCAACTTCTTCTAAATCTCAAGAACACAGATTAAGGATTGATCTCAATACCGTTCTTAAATCACCCTCAAGAACATGATCAGATCTTGATCTTTACTCCGTTCTTGAATCACCCTCAAGAACACAATCAGATATTGATCTTAACTCTGTCTTTGATTCACCTCAAGAACATGATCAGATATAGATCTTAACTCCATTCTTGAATCACCCAATAAGTTGATCTTTGATTCTTGGAGTCTTGACTTCGACACCTTCTCTTCTTGCTCCGACACCCTGCTGTACTAGCTCTGATACTACTATTGGTGGTATCTCTTCCAACTTTGATACCACTATTGGAAATCACCTTTACAAGATGCCCAGGTGGTGATTTTCCAAACACCCAAGTTTAGAATGACTTATAGAAAGAAATACAGCAATCGAAAGCAAGAAAGAAAAAAAGACAAGCGATTTGTTATCGAGGTTCGACAATAGCCAACGTCCCCGTGAGTTCCTCTGAACTCTCTGCACTAAATCAATGGTTCTTTAAAATCCAACAACCCCCTTCAAGAGACCTCAAGTTCTTGAAGAAACCAAGAAGAGAACAAAGAAGATGATAAGAACAATTACAATGCTCTCTATCTATACTACTCTCTCTTCTTTACAACCAGCCTCTCTATAATGAGTCCCTCTTGTATGTCTGTGTCTTTGCACTCTCACATAATTCTCCCATTCACATATGTCTCACAAGTTACATTACATCACATTCTTGTTGAGAATGAAGCTAGGTGACCCTTTATATAGTGCACCAACTTCTTGACCAATTTTGAGTGTCATTCTCCACCCTTAGATCTTGATGACCAATCAACCATGGCCCTCCATTAATCCTAAGTGATGTTGTGCATTTTAACCTTGCACCCACACACTTAACAAGAGGTTGAAATAAGCTGTCCATGTGAGCATCAGTGTACCTAGTGCCTAGGCACTGAATAGGGGGCGTTGCGGCCTAGGCTGAACCACCTTTCTTCAAGCTTCTGGGTGCCGCGGGCTTAGGAATAGGGCGATGCGGCCTTGACTCTACTCCAGCACCTCCCTTGCTGGGCACTACAGCCTGGGAGAAGGAGGGCTATAGCGCACCCTAAAGCTAGACCTCCTGATGCTGTGCGCACTTCTTTGTCTTGCTGAATAGAGGTGTGCACACACACCCAAATTGATGCGCACACTTGTGTGCACTCCTTTAACATGCTGAAATTTATTCTTCCAACCTTGTTTAAACCTTAAATCATGTTTAAACCTTAGACAAATATAAACATTTTTTTTTCAAAAAAATTATTTTATTCAATACTAAATCCTTCGTAAATATATTATTTTAATTTTCGCGTCATATTTATTAAATTACTTCTTTACCATTTCTTTACAAATGTAGTTATTACAATTCTACCCACCATACAAAATTTCGTCCTCGAAATTTCCTTACTAAAATTAAGAAAAAAGTTGGGGGAAATCCTTTCTCATTCTTGCTTCATGTTCCCACGTGATTTCCTCAACATCTTTATTGCGCCATAATACTTGAATCAAAGGAATGACTTTATTGCGCAAGACTTGATCCTTTCTGTATAGTATTCTGACTGGTACTAGCATAAAAGTCAAATCTTTCTGAATTTCTATCGCCTGATTCGAGATATTATGGGACTTATTTTGCAAGTACTTCCTCAGTAGAGACACATGAAAAAAATTATGCAATTGTTTTAATTCCGAAGGCAAATCCAAATGATATGCTACGAGCCCAATTCTTTCAATCATCTCATAGGGCCCTACAAATCTCGGGCTCAACTTTCCCTTCTTTTTAAATCTCAATACTCCCTTCCACGGAGATATCTTCAAAAATACCCAATCATCAACTTGGAACTCCAGAGGTCATCTTCTTTTATCAGCATATCCTTTCTGTCGGTTCTGAGCTGCTCTGAGGTTCTCCCTAACCAGTTTGATTCTCTTAGTAGTCAAGTCTATCATTTTTGAACCATATATCTTTCTCTCTCCAACTTCTTCCCAACATACCAGAGTTCTACACCTTCTACCATATAAAGCCTCGAAGGGTGCCATCCCAATACTAGTTTGATACTGATTAATTTAGGCAAACTCGATCAAAGGCAAATAAGCATCCCAGCTCACTGAGAAACTCAGTACACTTGCCCTCAGCATATCTTCTAATATTCTGATGATTTTCTCTGTCTGCCCATCAGTTTGTGGATGAAAAGTTGTACTAAATTATAATTGCGTACCCATAGCTTCTTGGAAACCCCTCCAAAATATAAAGGTAAATCTAGAATCTCTATCTAAAATAATGCTTAAGGATACTCCATGTAATTTTACTATCTCAGCTACATATAACTCAGCCAACTTTTCTGGACTCCAGGTAGTTTTTATAGGAAGAAAATGTGAAGACTTAGAAAGTCTATCCACTATGACCCAGACGGCGTCATGTCGTCTCTGGGTATGGGAAGAACTAGAGACAAAATCCATACTCACATTTTCCCATGGCCACTCAGGTACTAGAAGAGGTTGTAATAAACCTGCGAAATATCTATTCTTAGACTTTACCTATTGACAGGTCAAACATCTAGAGATATATTCTGCTACATCCTTCTTCATCCCTAACCACCAATAATTTTGTTTCAATCCCTTATACATCTTATTATTACCTAGGTGCATGGAATATATAGAATCATGAGCCTCCCTTAATATCTCTTTTCTCATCTCCACATCGTTGGGAACACAAACTCTATGTCCCCAATATTACCATTCCATCTTCTCTAATTCTAAATTCAATTAACTTCCCACTCAGCACTTCTTGCCTAATTTTCTCTATCCCCTCATCTCCACTCTGCATCTGTAATAAACGATCAATAATAGGAGATTGTGTCACCATATTTGCCATTAATACTCCTCTATCATTGACACTCAATTGCATCCTCATTGTTTTTAATTTTATCATTGGGCTAGTATTATGACTCCCAATAATAGCTAATCTCCCAGTAGCCTTTCTACTCAATGCATCAGCTACTATATTAGCTTTTCCTGGATGATATGAATTGTATAGTCATAGTCACAAATCAATTCTATCTACCTCCCCTGCCTCAGATTCAACTCCTTCTGGGTTGGTAAATGCGTTAAGCTTTTATGATCAGTAAAAATTTCACACTTGGCTCCATATAAATGGTGTCTCCAAATCTTTAAAGCAAAAACTATGGAAGCCAATTCTAAATCATGGGTCGGGCAATTCCTCTCATGGTTCTTTAGTTGCCTAGATGCATAAGCTATAACTCTCCCATGTTACATCAACACACATCTCAACCCCTTATGTGACGCATCATTATAAACCACAAATCCTTCGTCACCAGAGGGAAGCACAAATACTGGGGCAGTTGTCAGTTTTTCTTTCAACAGCTAGAAACTGTTCTTACATTCCTCTGAACACCTAAACTTCACATTCTTCCTAGTCAATTTAGTCAAAGGTCCAGCAATCATAGAAAATTTTTGGATAAATCTTCTATAATAACCAGCCAACCCCAAAAAGCTTCTAATTTCAGTTACACTTCTGGGTCTTTCCCAATTCAATACGACTTCTACTTTTTGTGGGTCAACTGCTATCCCCTCTCCCTATACAACATGCCCCAAGAAAGATATCTCGTTCAACCAAAACTCACATTTAGAGAACTTCGCATATAATTTCTCTTTTCTTAGAATCTCCAACACTATCTCTAAATGTCGTATATGCTCCTCTTCATTCTTAGAATATACCAAAATATCATCAATAAACACAATTACAAATCTGTCCAAGAATGGTTTAAACACCCGATTCATAAGGTCCAAAATGCTGCATGAGCATTGGTCAACCCAAAAGGCATCACTAAGAACTCATAATGGCCATATCGTGTCCTAAAAGCAGTTTTAGGCACGTCCTCCTCCTTTATCCTCAATTAATGATAACCTGACCTCAGGTCTATCTTAGAAAACACTCTAACTCCTTGTAACTATTCGAATAAATCATTTTTCCTAGGCAAATGATATTTATTCTTGATGGTGATCTTATTCAACTGTCTATAATCAACACACAACCTCAATGTCCCATCCTTCTTCTTGACAAATAACACAGGGGCTCCCCAGGGTGACGTACTAGGTTGGATAAACTGTTTATCTAGCAACTCTTGAAGCTGAACTTTCAACCCTCTCAATTCAGCTGGGGCCATTCTATAGGGTGCTATGGATATGGGTGTTGATCCTGGAATCACCTCAATAGAAAACTCAAGCTCCCTATTGGGGGGTAATCCAGTCAACTCTTCAGGAAAAACATTAGGAAAATATTTTACTACCAAGATATCTTCTAACTTTCTACTATTCTTGCTAGAATCCACTACATATGCCAAATACCCCTCACAACCCTTCCTCAACCATTTACTAGCAGTTAAACCAGAAATAAGGCAATTAGCAAGTATTTTCCGTTCTCCCTGAAAAATTAAACTCCACCTGCCTAGGTATTTTAAACACCACAATTTTCTTAAAACAATCTACCCAAGCATGATATGCAGATAACCAATTCATCCCCAGAATTACATCAAAATCTGCCACATCTAAAGGCAATAAATCAACTTCAAATTCTCTATCAGCCATATTAATTACACAACCTCGATAAATTGTCCTGATAATAATTTTATCTCCAGTAGGAACTTTAATAACAATAGTATGCATCAAAGGACTAGCAGTAGCATCAATAGATTTCATATAACAACTAGATGCAAAAGAATGGGTTGCACCCGGATTAATCAATAATCTAGCAGGCCTACCAAGGATAGATATCATACCCATAACAACATCAGGAGTGGCTTGTGCATCCTGCTGGGTCAATGCATAGACTCTGCTATCTCTGGACTGAAACTGGCTGCCATTTCCTCGTTCCACTACTGATCTTCGACTTCTTCCTCGCACACTTCCTGATCAACCCCCTCTCTCCATCATTCTTCTCCCAACACTTCCAACACTTATGTCAGCGGATTTACCCGCTAGACAATCTGCAGCAGTATGTCCTCCCTCACCACATACAAAACATATATGCGTAGGGCAATTCTGAGATAGATACCCCGTCTGATTACACCTATAACAAACCCTTGATTCCCAATTATCCATCAGATTACCACTTACCCTTGGTGGCATATTCAATCCTCTAACATAACTCCTAATTCCTATCGCTTGTCTCTCAAATCGAGGGGTCCTACTGGTATTACTCTAGGCTACAGAAGCAACAGATCCTGCTTGCCTCTAACTCTGCCTTACATTTCTTTGTGACAAGGAACACCCCCTCTGAGGTGGTCTATCGCCCTGTACACCAATATTATCACCTCTAGTTCCCTCAAATCTAGACCTCTTCAGCCAATCCCTCCTACCTTTAAACTCCAGCAAATCCTTCTCAATTTGTAATGCTTTATCCACCAGTACAACATAATTTCCTATGCCCATGTAAGAGAGTTTAGATCAAATTTCGTAGTGTAGCCCGTCTAAAAATCTCTTACATTTTCTCTTCTCCGTATTCACTAACTCAGGTAAAAATCTTGACAGAGCTATAAATTTACTATCATACTCCGCCATAGATAAGGTATTCTACCTTAAGTGAACAAAGTCTCTCTCTTGCTGGGTGCAAAATGTATCTGTAAAGTATTTCGCAAAGAACTCATCCTTAAATTTACTCCAAGTCAAAGGTTGTTCCATCTATGTACTCACCCTAGGCATAATGTTTTCTCACCATTGTGAAGCCTCACCTTCAAGCTTTTGTCTATCTGTCACTGGTAAGACTTCAAAATATTTCTTTATATGTTTAATCCATTGCTCAGCTTCCACAGGGAATACAGATCCTCTAAAAGACTGAGGTTTAAACTTAAGAAATTTTACAAAAAAATCCTCTTGCATATCACGTGCAAACACCCCTTTTCTCTCATATACCTTTCATCTTACCACATCATGTTCTACTCCACCCCTTTCTTCTAATCTCTTCTGTAGATTATTAGCCCTCTCTTCAGCTGCATTCATTCTTTCTGTAGCACAATTTAGAGCTTCTCTCAATTCCTCTTTGCTAACCTCAGATTCTCTCTCGACTTTACTAGTGCCAGCTGCACTATCAACATGTTCCCTCGCAGGAACCACAGACTCCACTTCCTCCTCTACTTCAACTCTCCTAAAAATTGGGGGTCTACCACATCCCCTCTGATTCAGAACTCTACCTCTAGCTCTAGCACGACCACATGTCATCCTCTGACTCTGCATTTAAAATATAGTTTATTTAGATCTTCAACTTTTTAAATTCTCATGCAGTCTATAGAATCCTAAAACCAAATGCCCTGATACCAAAATTGTAACGACCCATCCCGGGTTGGCCACCCCCGAAACAGTGTCATCACATTGTGAGAATCCCAACACGACACATATATGCAACCATAAAAAAAAAATACTGCTTGAATTCCAAGTTAGGTGCCTGTACAATAAAAGGGCAAATAGTATTAGTAGGCACATAAGGGTCAAATGGATTGGTGTACTTACTTGGATGCTTTGGATAGGCTTCAATGAGGTGCATAGTTTCGATGATGTCATCAGTAACATCCTAATATTTTGGCACTATATTCGATCTTGTGAGACTATATGTAAGAGCAGTTTCTAATGAATCAACGTGATGGTCATGAAAAACTTGTTCAACAACACTTTGCTTTTGTTTACTTAGCTCCGTAGCTATGTGCCCCACTTGTACTTCTAGTCTTTGAATAGCTTGTTCATGCCTTACATTTATTTGGCTTTGTTCAGTTCAAAATTGTCTTGTCTCTGCTATGAACTACTCTTGTGAGGTCATCAGCTGTTGTTGTTGAATTGCCAGTTGCCTCACAATGCTCTCTAGGTCGCTTTCCTTTGCTTTTGGAATTGATTGGGCTGCTGGTTGGAAGTTTCTTTGTTGCCCTTGAAAGTTCCATGCATTTTGATCGTTGCTCCATGAGAAGTTGTGGTGGTTTCACCATTCTGGATTGTAGGTATTTGCATATGGATTGTAGTTGTTTGGTCCCACATAGTTTGTTTGCTCTCGATCTGCAGATGAATATAAAGAGCAAATTTCAGTAGTGTGATCAAAACGACTACAAATAGCACATACCTGGAGTGGTGTAGCTTGTGGCCTAGGTGAGGCAATCCGAGCAATCATGACTTCAACAAGCATATTTAGCTTCCTCTCCATATCATCTAGACAAGCATATCTAGCTTCCGCCATTGGTACTTCTCCCTCGATTGAATTAGTTGAAAAACTTCAATGTAGCAGTTTCAGTACTGCTTCTTGGGTACTCTCTGGAGCTTTTGCACTCGAGCGCACCAAGAACAGCACTCGATCGCACTGGGATTGCGCTCGATCACACCAAAGGGAGCGCTCGATCGCAATGAGGACAGAAATTCCTCTGCTGCACACCTAAAAAAAAACAGAAAATGAAAAAAAATAAAAATAAAACGGAACAGAATAAAATAAAATAATAATAATAATAATAATAAAAACTAATGAAAATAATTCCAAAAAGAAATTTAGCACAATCCCCGGCAACGACACCAAAAACTTGTTGTGTCGATTATCTACCTAAATTAATATGCAAATAATCGTTCTAGTTTTACTTGCAAGTGCACAAGGTCTGTGGTATCATAGTGTGTAAGTGTGAGATCATTTCCACAGGGATTGGTGAATTTCGTTTTAGAATTACTTTCACAATATAAAACAAGATAAAGAAAATATGAGTTTGGATTGATAAGGATAAACAAGAAACAAGAAACAAGATAATGATAAAAGTGTAGGGCTTTGATATCCACCACTAATTATGCTTTAATATAATAAAACAATATGCCAATGCTCTAGTTATACTCTGAATATTTAATGCTTGCCAACCTAAGGGCTTGGTCGACACCTTAGGCTATTGATCTCCCTATGCAACGAGTTAGGCATGGTGTATACTCTAACTCTTTTCTCTCTTATGGGTTTCAGCATGGGTGTATACTGAGTTGTTCCTTAAGAGAGCATAAGGGCTGTGGAGATCGACAACCACACGGGGCCTAGGGGCTTGGTCCGCTCCCAGTTTCTTGTGTTGATTAACCCGAGAATCCGGTGTGGATATCTCTTGTTACTAATGTTGAACCCAGGACTCGGTCATCCAAATTGATTCAACTAACTAATCCATACCACATGCATAAGTTGATCATACAAACACATATGAGGAATTTAAATAAACACAGGTATTAATCAAGTTAAACATCATCATATAACCATTGCAAGGGCGCCAATATTGAAATATTAAGTAAACATAATTAGGGCTTCAATCGAGCCCTACTAAAAGTTTAGTTACCCATAATAAAATAAAGGAAAGAAGAAACCCGAGAGAGCTCCATTGAAGAGTCGTCAATTCTTCGTAGAATCCCCTTTAGCCTCCAGCCTCCCGACCTAAAACTAAAACTAAAAAGGAGATAAGCTTCTGAAAAGGGAAATATGTTTTCTGTGTTTTACAAGTCTATTTATAGGGTCCCGAAACCCTAATTCCTATTTGGAGTCGAAGGACTTCTTTCCAATTCTGGCTTCTGCCGCCTCTGGAGTAATTGCGCTCGAGCGTATGCGGGTTGCGCTCGAGCGCAGGTGTGCGCTTAAGCCTTCTTCAAGTGCACTCTTGTCCTTGTGCGCTCGATCTCAATCGAGCGCACCTTGCTGGATGGCAGAACTTCATTTTTGCTCCTAAAAGCTCCAATTTATTATCTTTTTGTCCAAGTCCTGAGAAAAACACATAAAATACGAAAATGAAGTAAAATCCATATAATTAGCTAGGTAAAGAGTCTAACAAGTGTAAATTAAGGGGCTTAAATATGACTGTTTAAGCACCTATCAAGCTTCACAAGCTCAGTGAATTTAATTTACAAAAAGTATTCCATGTTCCATAAATAGTCCTTTAGTATTTAATTGTTTATTTTTCACATAACCTGATGACAACTTTCTACTATCATTACACATGTCATAAGATTCATTCTCTATCAATCTCTTCTTCTCAATCATTGGTCCACCTTAAGACCATCAATTATCTCATAATTACCTCGTAATGAGGTTCACATTATAAAATCCATCATTTAGATGGTTCTTATCATTCTCTGCTTCTTTCTTACCATAATTGTCTCTCTTTGTGAGACAAAATCATCTATAAACAATTTCATAATAACATACCACACATCAGCATTTCAATAATGCAACAATAATTAAAACAGATGCAAATGCATGAATGATTATGATGGGAACATCTTCCCACCTGTCGACAGGTTGCCTTCCTAGATCTTTCATTCTCATTTAGACCGGTTGCCTTCCTGGTTCTTTCATTTTCATTAGACCGGCTACCTTCCCAGTTCTTTCATTCTTATTAGACCGGTTGCCTTCCCGGTTCTTTCATTCTCATTTATGTTGGCTGTCTTCCTGGCTCTTTTCTTTTATTTAATGCATATGCATATGAACAATGATATAAAATAAACATATGAACAATAAAATAAATTTCAAAACAATTAAATTGACTATCCTGACTATTCTCAAATTTATATAAAAAGTTCCACTAAAACCTTCTCATCCCAAATCACATCAAATCATCATTTAAAGTTTGTCAAGATCCACTAAGTTTCATCTCATCAAAATTCGTATTAAAACCTCAATATAACTCATCAAGAATTTCACTTATCATTTTTATTATTACATCAACTTATTATTCCCAAAAATATTATTTCTCTCTTAATAATTTTCTGTATGTCTAAACTTCATATCATATTTATCAACCAAATCTTTATCTATCACCACAACATAAACTAATAATTTATTTTAATATTATCACTAAATTTTTCATTTTTATTTAGACTACTTAAAGTAAATCCAACTCACCACATAGCACTTAAAGCTACCCGTGGATCACCTCATTTCCTTTCCCGTTCTTCTCCGAAGTTTCCCCTAGTTGCTGACCACCAACACCTGACATAAAATTTGTATAAATTTTTTTAAATTATTTCTTTATTTCTTCATAAACCACACCCTTTGAAACTTTCCACTTTGACTTCTAAGAAATTTCATAAATATCAAAAGCTCAAAAATAAACACTATGATATTACCTTCTACTTTCTTGATAGTTTCTCAGGATTCTCTATAAAATTCCACAGTAAATTATTTCAAAATTTTGCTATTTCAATCTTTCTTTGGGTCCTAAGTGTTTTGAGAAAGTAAAGAAATTTCATGAAAAACTAAGCAAACTCTCTTCGCGTAACTTACTTGAACCTGCTATGCATATATATAGACGATTTTCGTTGAAAATTTTTTGCTGCCTCACTACCTCAAAGTCTTCCACGCTTTGATGACTTGTGAGGCATTCACCATGCTTCACCATAAAATACCTGCTGCCTATGATTTTTATTTGACTTTTCTTTTTTCAAAACTCTTTTTTTTTTTAAAAAAACTTCTTTTTGTTTTTTCCTTCATCTAGACGTCCAGCTGATTTGATTTTTTTTCTTTTCTTTTCTTTTAATGACGCCCACATCTTATATTTTTTTTCTTTTCAAAAGAATTATTTTATCCAATACTCAATCCTTCGTAAATATATTATTTTAATTTTCATGTCATATTTATTAAATTACTTCTTTACTATTTCTTTACAAGTGCGGTTATTACAATTCTACCAACCATACAAAAATTTCATCCTCGAAATTTCCTTACTAAAATCAAGAAAAGAGTTGGGGAAATCATTTCTCATTCTTGCTTCATGTTCCCACGTGATTTCCTCGACATCTTTATTGCGCCATAATACTTGAATCAAAGGAATGACTTTATTGTGCAAGACTTGATCCTTTCTGTCTAGTATTCTGACTGGTATTAGCATAAAAGTCAAATCTTTCTAAATTTCTGTCGCCTGATTCAAGATATTATGGGACTCATCGTGCAAGTACTTCCTCAATAGAGACACATGAAAAACATTATGCAATTGCTTTAATTCTGGAGGCAAATCCAAACGATATGTTATGGGCCTAATTCTTTCAATCACCTCATAGGGCCCTATAAATCTCAAGCTCAACTTTCCCTTCTTTTTAAATCTAAATACTCCCTTCCACGGAGATATCGTCAAAAATACCCAATCACCAACTTGGAACTCGAGAGGTCGTCTTCTTTTATCAGCATAACCTTTCTATCGGTTCTGAGCTGCTCTGAGGTTCTCCTTAACCAGTTTGATCCTCTCAGTAGTCAAGTCTATAATTTCTAAACCATATATCTTTCTCTCTCCAACTTTTTCCCAACATACTAGAGTTCTACACCTTCTATCATATAAAGCCTTGAAGGTCTCATCCCAATACTAGTTTGATATTGATTATTATAGGCAAACTCGATCAAGGCAAATAAGTATCCCAGCTCACTGAGAAACTCAGTACACTTGCCCTCAGCATATCTTCTAATATTTTGATGATTCTCTCTGTCTGCCCATCAGTTTGTGGATGAAAGGCTGTACTAAATTGTAATTGCATACCCATAGCTTCTTAGAAACCCCTCCAAAATCTAGAGGTAAATCTAGAATCTCTATTTGAAATAATGCTCAAGGGTACTCCATGTAATTTTACTATCTCAGCTACATATAACTCAGCCAACTTTTCTGGACTCCAGGTAGTTTTTATAGGAAGAAAATGTGAAGACTTAAAAAGTCTATCCACGTTTTGAAGACTTGTGAGGCATTCACCATGCCTCACCATAAATTGGCAGCAGGTATTACCTGCTGCCCACGATTTTTATTTGACTTTTCTTTTTTAACTTTTTTTTAAAAAAAAAAAATTATTTTTGTTTTTTCCTTCTTCTGGACGTCCAACTGATTTGATTTTTTTTCTTTTCTTTTCTTTTAATGACACCCACGTCCCATTTTTTTTCAAAAGAATTATTTTATTCAATACTAAATCCTTCGTAAATCTATTATTTTAATTTCCGCGTCATATTTATTAAATTACTTCTTTACAAATGCGGTTATTACACTAATTTACTAGTAGGGCTTGATTGAAGCCCTAATTATGTTTGCTCGATAATTCTGTATTGGCACCTTTGCGATATTTATATTATGATGCTAAACTTGATTAATACTTGTTTTCTTGAATTTCTCATATATGTTTGCCTGATCAACATATGCATGTGGTATGGATTAGTTAGTTAAATCAATTTGGATGACCGAGTCTTGGGTTTAACAATAGTAACAAAAGAAATCCACGTCGGGTTCTTGGGTTAATCAACATGAGAAACTGGGAGTATATACCATGCCCTAGGTCTTGTGTGTTTGTCGATTTTCACAGATACTATGTTTTTTTAATGAACAACTTAGTATACACCATGCTAAATCCCTTAAGAAAGAAAAGAGTTAGAGTATACACCATGCCTAACTCGTTGCTTAGGGAAATCAATAGCTTAAGGAGTATACACGATGCCCTTAGGTTGACAAACATTAGATATTCATGAAGTGATTAAAACATTGGCATATTGTTTTATTGTGGAAGCATGATTAGTGGTGGATATCACGTCCCTACACTTTTATCATTATCAATTCAAACTCAATTATTATTTTTATCGTTTTATATTACGAAATTAATTCTAAATCAAAATTTACCAATCTCTGTGCAGATGATCTCGCATTTGCACACTATACTACTATATTGATCTTGTGCACTTGCAAGTAAAACTGTTCAATTATTTGCTTATTAATTTAGGTAGATTTTTGCATAACAAGTTTTTGGCGCCATTGCCAGGGATTGCATTAAATTCTGCTTAGAATTAATTCATTAGTTTTATTTTTCTGTTCTGTTTTATTTTGTTTTATCAAATATCTAATTTATTTCTTCTTTTTGTTTTCTATTTTTCTGTTTCAGGTCTGCGGCAGAGTAATTTCTGGCATTGCGATCGAGCGTGGGCTTAGGTGCGATAGAGCACAGTGCGATCGAGCATAGTTCTTGGAGCAATCGAGCGTAAAAAGTCCAAAAACTACCCAAACAGCAGTACTGAAGCTACTGCACTGAAGAGTTTCAGCTTATTCATGCAGGGGCTTTGATCTAGGAATCCAACCATCTTTCCACTTGATACAAAGATTGAGCAGACCATTCGACAAAGGCCTAGAGACAACGTTGTGGGAGAGGAAGAAGAATTCGAAGGAGAGGCACCGATGGTGAATAGCTTGACAACCAACCGCCACCAGAGTGAAGACCCATGAAGCAATCATTTATCCCACAGAACCTCAACCAGCCCTCATGCATTGCTTACCAACCTGAGGCAGAAGACAATTATTACATATCCCTGCAGATACTCAATGCTTTGACTCATTTCAGGGGAACACCTACTGAGGATCCACACTTGCATCTTCGGGAATTCTTTGATCTCTGCAAGTTTCAGCACATCTAGGGCCTAGATTAAGAGGGAATCAGGTTAATTCTTTTTCCTTTTTCATTAAAAGATAATGCTAAGTTGTGGTACAATTCATTGCCTGCAGTTTCTATCCACACTTGGGAAGAGTTGTCTAGTAAGTTCCTAAGGAAGTTTTTCCCAGCTCAAAAGACAAGACAGATGAGGAAAGAGATTCAATCTTTTCAATAGAGAGATTGAGACTTTTTCTTCGAAGCATGGGGACACTTCAATAAGCTGCTTCTCAAATGTCCACATCATAATCTACCTCAAGATGAGCTGGTACAAGCTTTCTATGAAGGGTTGAGTGACATGAATAAAGGTATTTTTGATTCAGGTTGTGGAGGTGTGTTGATGGAAAATAGCAGTGAAGAAGCTATAGAGATTTTTGAGACATTAAGTGAGCACACCCAACAATTCTCATCCAGAAGAAAACCCAGAGTAAAGAGCAAGGGTATGTATGAAGTGACCTTAAATGGGGGCTCTCCAAATCAGATGGCTGCTATGGAAAGAAAGCTAGATATGCTTATAAAAGCCATGACTGCTCAGAATATCCTACCTGGCCCATAGGCTATACAACTCCAGGTATGTGCTATATGTTCTCATTTTGATCACACTACTGAAACTTGCCCTTTGTGTTCATCTGCAGATCTGGAGCAAGCAAACTATATGGGACCGAACAATTATCCTCCCAAGAACAATCCATATGCCAATATCTACAATCTAGGATGGCAAAATCACCCCAAATTTTCATGGAATAAACAATCAAAATGCCCTGAACCTTCAAGGGCAGCAAAGGAACTCACAACAAGCAGCCCAATCAGTTTCATAATCAAATAAAAGTGACCTAGAGAGTCTTGTAATGCAATTGGCAACTTAACAACAACAGCTGATGACTTCACAAAATCAGTTTATGGCATAAGAAAAACAATTTCATACTGAACAAAGACAAACCAATGCAAAGCATGAGCAAGGTATTCAAATATTGGAAGTCCAAGTGGGGCAATTGGGTAAGGAACTGAGTGGAAGAAAGTAGAGTGAATTTTCAGCCCAAACAGTACCTAATCCAGGAGGAAACTAGCAACTGAAGGCTGTTATAACTCTCATAAATGGTAAAATCATAGGAACCAATGAACCTGCACAAATATCTCCAATTAAAACATCCACATCAAAGATAAGTGAAATAGAGAAGGTGAATGCACCACCTTTCCCTAAAAGGTTAGTAAAGCCAAAGAAAGAAAATAAATTACTCGATATTTTTGCAACATTGAGAAAAGTTGAGATTAATATTCATTTATTAGATGCAATTCAACAAATTCCTGCATATGCTAAATTTTTGAAAGATTGTTGCACTGATAAAATGAAGTTTCAAGAGCATGAAATAGTGGCTTTAACTGAAGAGGTGAGTGCGGTATTGTTAAGAAAACTTCCACCAAAGCTCAAAGACCTAGGTAGTTTTACCATTCCTTGCAGAAAAGGTAACCAGATTTTTGAGCGAGCATTACTAGATCTAGAGACGAGTGTCAATTTATTGCTATACATTGTATTTGAGACACTAGGTTTGGGGGAGCTTCAACCAACTTCCATCACCTTTCAACTGGCAGACATAAGCATCAAAAGACTAAGAGGTATTCTTGAGGATTTCTTAGTAAAGGTAGATGAATTTATTTTACCTACTGATTTTATTGTATTAGATATGGAAGAATCTCCTGTGCCATTACCTTTGCCCATTATCTTAGGAAGACCCTTTATGAGAACTACTGATATAAAAATTTGTGTGAAAAAAGGTATTGTAGGTATGGAGGTTGTTGTGAGTTTTAAATTACTTGCAAGCGCACAAGTCGTTTGCAGTATAGCGTGTGCAAGTGCGAGGTCGAATCCACAGGGAATTGCGTTGTGAAAATGTAATTTTTAATCTAAACTAACTCTATTTTAACCTAGTTCCAAATTTCAGAATGATATTGCAAAATAAATTAAAACTAAACTAAGTTGATTTTAAAACTAATAAAAAGCACTAAGGTTTCCGAATCTACCCCACCAAAGTTAAGTATACATGTTCTAAAAATATAGCCTATCAAAACATTCAATGAATCCAACAATAAGACAAAAAACAATGAATATCCCAACTAAACCAAAAGCACCCGATGTATCCGCTCTTAACAAATCAGAAAGGGAATCCAATTTAATCGAAAAGCATTCAATGTATCCATCAGATGAAACACAAAGAAAATCCAACAGACAATTTAAACTAAATCAATTATAAGATTAACTCAAATAATTGACAGAACATTTATACTAAAAATTGTCAGATTTGTACAAGCAAATCTGAACTACTACGCCAAACAACGGTGGGGCTTCATCTTCAACCTTAGCTGAAGAGTCTAGCCACTCATAACTATGAAACTATAATTCATAATAAAAGTGCTAAACATTTAAATTAAAACAACTGAATATAAAGAAATAAATAAACAACTTTACATGGGAGAAATTCCACTCGCTGACGGGCGGCGCTTCCCCTCGTGGTAGCAATGCCTTCGGGATCCACCAAAATGCTGGCAGAAGTCCACTGGTAAACACCAAAGTGGCTCAGGAATTGTACACTGAATGATGAAGTCAGGTGGTGTTTATATAGGGGAAGTCACGGAGCACTGCAGGTTTCAAAATCGATGTGGGATAATGCCCGAGTGCGATCGATCGCACTCTGGTGCACTCGAGCGCACATTGGCGCACTACAGAGCATTTTTAACCGATGTGGGATGTGCTAGTGTGCATTTGCGATCGATCGCAAGTCTGGTGCGATCGAGCGCACTAGACATCTTCAGCTTGACCCTTGTTTACTAAAATGGCCATAACTTTCTCTAGAAAAATCATTTTTGCAAGCCGTAAAATCTCTCAGAAAATAGACTTCCGGATCTTTCCAAGCATATATGGCTCATCTCCTGGTTCTTCCAGAATCAATACAGTAAAATCCACAAAAATGACTGATCTGTAAGGCGATTTTGGCAATTTTAGTGAAACTCCTTTCCCAGTGCTTGTAAACCTGAAAAACAACGAAAACAACTCAAAGTAACAAATTCCTAAGCTAACAAATGTAAATTAAAGGGCCAAAATATGCAATATTTGGCACTCAAAGTAACAAATGTAGAATTCAAAATATTTGATGCATTGAAATTACCCCAAGATTATATGGAATGTTTTAATGTATGTATAATGCAAGGTGTTGTTGAGCAAGCTTTTCAGGTCCATCACATTGATCCAATGGAGACCACCCTCACCCATGGTTTCACAAGATCGGATATTGAACCTGAATCTGAAGATGTTACTGATGACATCATTAAAGCGGTTGCACCATCTGGCTGAAGACGTAAAACTTAGCGCTCATGGGAAGTACCCCACAACATATCCTTTTGTTTTTATTGTTTTTCATATTTCTTGTTACTGTTTGTTTTTAATATTTTTTTTTGTTTTCCAGTATTACTTTAGTATTTCTTTTTTAGGGACAATGTGTGCATCAGTTCAAGTTTGGGGGTGTGCTATGAGCCATGTCAGTCCAGCTAATTCTCCATCTTCCAGGTTAGCTCTTTCCATGTTATTCACACATTGCAGACAATGTGTAATGTTGTGAGTTTTAAATTACTCGTAAGCACACGAGTCGTTTGCAATATAGTGTGTGCAAGTGCGAGGTCAAATCCACAGGGATTTGCGTTGTGAAAATAACATTTTATCTAAACTAACCTTATTTTAACCTAGTTCCGAATTGTGAATTATATTTTGCAAAACAAATATAAACTAAACTAAATTGATTTAACAACTAATGATGAAAACACTAAGGTTTCTGAATCCACCCAACCAAAGTAAAGCATATATCTTCATGTTCTATATAAAAATAATCTATCAAAACATTTCATGAATCCAACTTAAACAAAAAAACAACGAATATCCCAATTAAACCAAAAGGATCCAATGTATCCACTTTTAACAAATCACAAAGGAAATCCAATTTAATCGAAAAGGATTCGATGTATCCATCGGATGAATCACATAATATCCAACAGAACAATTAAAAACTATCAATCGTAAGAATTTACTCAAAAAATTGAAATAGAACATTTAAACTAAACATATCAAAATTATATGAACATATCTGAAAATATAATGCTAAACAATGGCGAGGCTTCATATTCAACCTTAGCTGAAGATTTTAGCCACCCATCATCATGTAACTAAATTTCACAATAAAAAGTGCTAAGCATTAAAAACTTGAAAAAAATTAAAACTGATTGTACATTGGGAGAAATTCCACACGCTGTTGGGCAGCACTTCCCCCGATAGTGGCAAAAGTCCATAGGAGATCTACTAGAATCCTAGTAGAAATCCACTAGACTACATACTGAATAATGAAGCGAGGTAGTGTTTATATAAGGGAATTCCCGGAGTACAATGAGCTATAAATTCGATGTGGGATACTGGTCCTTTGCGATCGATCGCAAGTCTAGTGCGATCAATCGCAGCATGGTGCGATGCAATGTGTCTAGCGCGCTGTAAGTGCTTCCTATCCGATGTGGGATGTGTGAGTCACTTGCGATCGATCGCAGCCCTGTTGCACTCGAGCACATCACAGTGCACTGCAATATATATGATGCTTCAAATGTTTCCTCTCCAATGTGGGATATGCGAGTCACTTGCGATCGATCGCAAGTCTGGTGCACTCGAGCGCAGGTGCGATTGATCTCATGTCTTGTGCGCACGATCGCAGGTGCGATCGATCGCATGTGTTGTGCGCTCGATCGCACTAGGCATCCTCAACTTTTGCTCTTTAAGCCCTGAAGTTTCCACATTGCTTCATTTTATTCCAAAACCTATAAAAACACAGAAAACATAGAAAATAGAGAAAATAGCACGAAATAACATAACTAAGAACTCAACAAATGTAAACTAAGGGGCTAAAACATGTAATATTTAGCACTCATCAAATACCCCCAAACTTACATATTGCTAGTCCCATAGCAATACGAAACTAAAAACTAAATGAAAAAAACAAAGAATATAAAGATAAGTTCATAACTCATGGTATCCAAAGATTTTAGGAGCACACACCACCATGATAATGATTCATGAGCAAGCTTAAAAAGATAAACCCATCTTCGCAATGAATAGAAATGTTAAAATCTAATTACTTACAAAAGGCATGTTAATGCATCATCAGTCTGACTCAGTGTGAAGTGAATTAGCAAATAAAAATGAAGCTTCCGAATGAGTCCAATGTGTAAGATCTCTATGTCTCAAGATTCACCGCATTTCCCATAAGAATGAACGAAAATGGCATAGTTTTTATTTTCTTCTCTTTTTTGTAAGACTCTGTTATGTTTAGTTTCCTTAAGCTTTCTAATTGACCCATGTAGCGAGTGTTGAGTCAATGACTCCCAAACCAGATAGTTTTAGGGTATTAGGTGTACAGACACCCCTTAGGACTTACTAATTCGAGTCAAAAATGCTACGAAATTAAACTGGCCTTAATACTATTAAACAAAATTCCAACCTTTTGACGTGAACACTCACTGCTTACTGAGGCAAGAGGTCCAGTTACTCAGTAGAAAGTTTATTTATGATCATCATTTTCATTCTTTTTTTTTATGCCAAAGTATTAATCCAACAAGTCATCCCGTTTTAGTTAAGACAGAAACTTACACATTAAAATCACATGTCATACCTCACATAATGCGTACTAATGTGCTCGTGTTAGATTAGAGATCAAACATGTGAATTCTCAAATGCCTCAAGTAAGTAATTAAAATTTAAAACTTTATCAACAGATCATGTGTTCCAAAATTTAAGCTCACCAATGAATCACATCACAGAAATTGTTTAGATCAACCAAAATTTCAAAATAACATGAGTATGCATTAAAAAAAACAACAAATTAGGACAAAGTGTGTGTAATATGTCTCCTATACCCCCAAACTTAAATTACACATTGACCCCAATGTGTGAATAATATGGAAAGAGTTGACCTAGGATATGGAGAACTATCTGGACTAGTATGGCTCATAGCATACCCCCAAACTTGATCTGAAGTACGCGTTGTCCCTGAAAAATAAAGACTGGAAAACAAAAAATACTGAAAACAAACATTAATCATAAATATGTAAAATAATAAACAAACAAAAAGGATAAGTTGTGGGGTGCCTCTCATGAGCGCTAAGTTTAAAGTCTTTAGCCAGACTCTCCTTAGTAGATGACCCTCAATCAGAGTAAATAGGATCCGTCAACAATATTGTCATAATGTCCGAACTCCTCAACTCTAAGAATGGTTTTAGCCTCTGTCCATTTACCTTAAAAGTGCTACCATTCTTTGGATCCTCAATCTCGATGGCCCCATGAGGAAAAACTGATCGAATAATAAATGGGCCGGTCCATCGAGACTTGAGCTTGCCTAGGAAAAGATGCAGGCGTGAGTTGTAAAGAAGAACTTTTGACCTGGCTCAAAAGCTCGTCTCAAAATTTTTTGGTCATGAGTCTTCTTCATTTGTGCTTTGTATGACCGTGCATACTCATATGCATCATTTCGCAGCTCCTCTAATTCATTGAGTTGGAGCTTCCTTTAGGAGCCAACCTTCAAAAGATTAAAGTTCAGCTGTTTGATAGCCCAATAGGCTCTATGCTCTAATTCAACTGGAAGATGGCAAGCTTTTCCGTACACAATACGATATGGAGACATGCCAATTGGTGTCTTGAATTCCGTTCGATATGCCCACAGTGCATCAGTCAATCACAGAGACCAATCCTTTATGGGTTCACAGTTTTCTCCAAAATGTGCTTAATCTCGCGATTGGAAATTTCCACTTGTCCACTCGTCTGTGGGTGATACTGGGTGGCAACTTTGTGTGTGATGAAATACTTCTTCATCAACTGCTCAAAAATCCTGTTGCAAAAGTGCTTACCTCCATCACTTATAATTGCTCGAGGCGTACCAAAATGAGCAAAGATATTGTTCTTCAAAAACTGGACCACAACACTATGGTCATTGGTCTTGCATGCAACTGCTTCCACCCATTTGGACAGATAGTCTACAGCAATTAGAATGTACAGATAGCCAAAGGAGTTTGGGAAAAGTCCTATAGAACCAACGCCCCACACGTCAAAAATCTCAACAATTAGAATGAGGTTTAAGGGCATCATATTCCTCCTAGAAATACTCCCTAGCTTTTGGCAACGTTCACAAGATGCACAGTGAGTGTGAGAGTCTCGGAATAGGGTAGGCCAATAGAATCCGCACTGCAAAATATTTGCAACGGTCTTTGTAGCACTGAAATGGCCTCCACAAGCATGATCATGACAAAAGGTGATGACATTAGATTGGTCATGCTCAGGAATACACCTTCTGATGATCTGATCGGGACAATACTTGAACAGGTAAGGATCATCCCAGAAAAAATGTTTAACCATGGCCAAAAACTTTGATTTATCTTATCGTCCCCAATGTAAAGGCATTTGATCGGTGACAAGATAGTTCACTATATCAGCAAACCATGGCACGGGATTGTGAGCAATGTGCATCAATTGCTCATCAGGAAAAGTCTCAGAAATGGGAGTCGCGGCCTCAATGAAATCCACTATCAACCTAGACAAATGGTCCGCCACCACATTTTCGGAACCTTTCTTATCCCGAATCTCTATGTCCAACTCTTGAAGTAACAAGATCCATCGGATAAGACGAGATTTAGCATCTTTTTTTAAGAAAAAATAATGACTTTAGATCCTAACAAGTAGGATCTGAACTTGTCTAATGCAAAAATGACTGCTAGCAACTCTTTCTCAGTGGTAGAGTAATTGAGTTGTGCATCGCTTAGAGTTCGACTTACATAATCGATAACATGGGGAAGTTTATCAACATGCTACCCCGAAACAACTCCAACAGCATAGTCTGATCCATCACACATAAGTTCAAAAGGCACACCCCAGTTGGGTAGCTGAATAATGGGTGTGGACGTCAGAATCTTCTTCAGATCCCCAAATGCTTTCTTACAATCTTCATCAAATACAAATGGGGCATCTTTCATTAATAACTGGCACAAGGGTCGGGTGATCTTGCTGAAATTCTGGAAAAATCGCCTGTAGAATCCTGCATGGCCCAGAAAAGAACGAACCTCCTTCACTGTACGTGGGGGTGGAAGGTTAGAAATCAGGTCCACCGTCGCTTTGTTGACCTCAATCCACCGATGGGATATGATGTGCCCCAGTACAATACCTTGCTTGACCATAAAATGGCACTTCTCCTAATTAAGCACCAGGTTCTTCTCCTTGCACCGCAGTAAAACCAAAGTGAGATGGCGCAGACACTTCTCAAATGATGAACCAAAGACAGAGAAGTCATCCATGAAAATCTCTAAAGAACGCTCCACCATGTCAGAGAATATGCTGACCATGCACCGCTGAAAAGTAGCAGGTGCATTGCATAACCCAAAGGGCATGCGAAGGTAGGCGAATGTCCCAAAAGGACAGGTAAATGTTGTTTTCTCCTGATCTTCAGGGTCCACGGGGACCTGGTTATATCCAGAATAACCATCCAAAAAATAATAATACTCGTGTCCAGCCAAACACTCCACCATCTGATCAATAAATGGGAGTGGAAAATGATCATTCCTTGTGGCAGCGTTCAGTTTACGGTAGTCTATACACACTCTCCATCTTGACTGAACACGAGTTGGCACCAACTCGTCGTCCTTATTCTTCACTACCGTTAATCTAGCTCGCTTGGGCACGACATGAATCAGGCTCACCCACTTGCTATCAGAGATGGGATAAATGATCCCTGCATCTAACAGCTTAATTACTTCTGCCCTCACAACCTCTTGCATAGTTGGGTTGAGCCTTCTTTGTGGCTCCCTCGATGGCTTGGCATTCTCCTCCAAATGTATCTTGTGCATTACCAACGAGGGGTTGATTCCCCTGATATCCTCAATAGTCCAGCCTATAGCTTCCTTATGCTCTCTTAAAACATCTAATAATTTTTCCTCTTGAGCCTCAACCAAATCTGAAGCTATAATCACAGGCAAAGAATCTGCTGGACCTAGGAACTTATATTGAAGATTGTCCGGTCAAGGTTTAAGTTCCTTCTTAGGAGGCTCAAGTTCTTCAGTCTCTTCTTTCTCACTACTCTCCGTAGGAGCAGACTCTAAAATGGCATTTGCTTGCTCAAGTAACTTATCCAAATCCATATCATCTCCAAACTGAGCAAAACATGCCTCCAGGGGGTCTTCCATGCTTGATTCATCCACAGTCTCTTCAATAATCTCCTCTATTAAGCATATATTTCTCACTTCAGCAAATTCCAGTGGTTGCTTAGTGATATCAAAAATATTCAACTCCACTGTCATATTTTCGAAAGGAAATCTTCATCACCCCTGTCCTACAATTGATTAGGGCGTTAGCCGTGGCTAAGAATGGTCACCCTAGAATCACCGGTTTCTGAATCCCTATATTCTGGACTGGCTCTGTATCTAGCACAATAAAATCCATGGGGAAATAAAACTGATCTACCTTTATCAAAACGTCCTCAACTACTCCCCGTGGTATTTTCATTGACTTGTCAGCCAATTGAAGTGTTGTGGATGTGGGCTTCAATTCTCCTAACCCTAACTGCAAATAGACTGAATAGGGTAGAAGATTCACACTAGCTCCTAAATCCAATAGAGCCCTCTCAATCTGGCTGACTCCTATCATGCAAGAGATGGTAGGACACTCTGGGTCCTTATACTTGATCGGCAGCTTGCACTGAAGGATTGAGCTAACCTGCTCGGTCAAAAATTCCTTCTTCGGGACGTTCGTCCTCCTCTTGATAGTGATTAAGTCCTTTAAGAACTTTGCATATGATGGCACTTGCTCGATGGCTTCCAAAAGTGGAATATTGATTTGGACTTGCTTGAACACCTCCAGAATTTCTTCAAACTTCTCTCATTTCTTGGGTGCTTGTAATCTCTCAGGGTACGGTGCTTTAGGTACAAATGACCTAGGAGGGTCATTCACAGTAGGAGTGGCTGTAGATGGCTCAGTATCTCTCTTCTCCTTGTTGCCACTTTATTGTCTTTGCTCCACTCGATTGTCCACTTGTCTCCCAGACCTTAATGTGACAATCGATAGCACTTGTTCCTGCTCGTGCATAGGATTTGATGAATTTCCAACCGCAAACTGTCTCTTCGGGTTGGTCACGGGCTAATTGGGGAACTTTCCCTTTTCTCTTTCACCCAAGTGACTTGCGATTTACCCCATTTGACTCTCTAGATTGGCAATCGCTTGGGTGTTTACTATTGTTGCACTCCTCACTTCACTGATGGATTGGCCGGTCATCTTCAAGAACTCCTTAAAGGTGTCCTCCAATGACCGTGAAACCGGTGTTGGCGCTTGAATAGGAGTATGGTAAGCAGATACTGGTGCTGGATGGACTGAGCGACCATGACTTGTAATTGGTGGAGGCAATCCAGGAGGCTATTGATTGTGAGCATGATGAGGGGCTCCTCCCTGATTCAGCGATTGGTTCTACTTCCATGAAAAATTAGGGTGGTTTCGCCACCCTGGATTGTAAGTCTCAGAGTATGATCCACTTGATTGCCTCCTATAGTCATTGAAAGCGTTTACATGTTCCGTGGGATACTATGCAAAAGTCAGCATAGATGGACAATTCTGTGCTAAATGCATAGGACTAGCACAGATAGAACAGCAATCGTCATTAATTTTATTGGCAGCATTGATGGACTTGCCCATAGTGAGAGCGTCAATTTTCTTGGTGAGAGCATCTATCTTTATCTTCAAGTCAGTCTCCTCCTTAATCTTATAGATGCCTCCTTTCTTAGGAGCACGAATAGACTTATCCCGACAACTTGAAAAATCCCACAGCTGCGAGTTGTCAGACAGTTTGTCCAATGCCTTGTATGCTTCATCCCCTATCAGACTTAAGAATGCCCCCCCATTCATAGACTCGATCATGATACGGTTGGGTTGAGTCAACCCTTGGTAGAAGAACTGAATAAGTCTCCACTTCTCATATCCATGTGGAGGGCATCTAATCAGTAACTCTTTAAAACGTTTCCAACTCTCAGAAAACTTCTCATCCTCCTCCTGAGTGAAAGAACTAATCTCCTTTCGGTACTCATTCACTCTAGACATTGGGAAAAATTTATTATAGAATTTACTCAGCAGATTTTCCCAAGATGTAATAGACCCGGATGTGTTGGAATCAAACCATGCCCTAGATCTATCATGAAGAGAAAAAGGGAAAAGTCTAAGATAGACTTACTCCTCAGAAAAGTTCTAGAACTTGAATGTGGCACAAATATCTTTGAACTTCTTTACATGGCTGTAAGGATTTTCAAGATCTAAGCCATGAAATGAGGGTAGGAGTTGGATGACATGTGGCTTTAAATCAAAATGGGTAGCATTGGTGGGTGGCAACACGATGCAAGAAGATGAGTTAGTCATAACTGGTGCGAATAAATCTCTCAGGGATGTGGAGTCCACGTTCCACGCTCCAGGTTGCTCTTGGTTCCTCAAGTTTTCTCCCATCTCAATTGTCTCTTGTTCAGCAAGTGACTTCTTCTGTCTCCTAAGAGTTCTTTCTAAATCAGGATCTAAAGGTGTCAATTCTAAATTCAGGGATCTCCGACCAAGCATACACGAAACAGAAAACAGTAAAACAAACTAACTAGCAGAAGCAGCAAAATAAAATAAAACAAAAATGCTAACTAAACTAGTAGAAAAATAAAATCAATTTAGACAAAAATTTCACAAACAAAAACAACTCCCCGACAACGGCGCCAAAAACTTGTTGTGAGTTTTAAATTACTTGCAAACGCACGAGTCGTTTGCAATATAGTGTGTGCAAGTGCGAGCTCGAATCCACATGGAATTGCGTTGTGAAAATAGCTTTTTATCTAAACTAACCTTATTTTAACCTAGTTCCGAATTGTAAATTATATTTTGCAAAACAAATATAAACTAAACTAAATTGATTTAATAACTAATGATGAAAACACTAAGGTTTCCGAATCCACCCAACCAAAGTAAAGCATATATCTTCATATTCTATATAAAAATAATTTATCAAAACATTCCATGAATCTAACTTAAACAAAAAACAACGAATATCCCAATTAAACCAAAAGCATCCAATGTATCCACTTTTAACAAATCACAAAGGAAATCCAATTTAATCGAAAATGATTCGATGTATCCATCAGATGAATCACACAGAATATCCAACTGAACAATTAAAAACTATCAATCGTAAGAATTTACTCAAACAATTGAAATAGAACATTTAAACTAAACATATCAGAATTGTATGAACATATTTGAAAATATAATGCTAAACAATGGTGAGGCTTCATCTTCAACCTTAGCTAAAGATTTTAGCCACCCATCATCATGAAACTAAATTTAACAATAAAAAGCGTTAAGCATTAAAAACTTGAAAAGAATTAAAACTGACTATACATTGGGAGAAATTCCGCACGCTGTTGGGCAGTACTTTCCCTGGTAGTGGCAAAAGCCCTTAAGAGATCTACTAGAATGCTAGTAGAAATCCACCAGACTGCATATTGAATAATGAAGTGAGGTAGTGTTTATATAAGGGAATTCCCAGAGTACAATGAACTGTAAATTCAATGTGGGATACTGGTCCTTTGCAATCGATTGCAAGTCTAGTGCGATCGATCGTAGCATGGTGAGATGCAATGTGTCTGGCGCGCTGTAAGTACTTCTTATCCGATGTGGGATGTGTGAGTCACTTGCGATCGATCGCAGTCCTGTTGCGCTCGAGCGCATCATAATGTGCGGCAATATATATGATGCTTCAAATGTTTCCTCTCCAATGTGGGATGTGCGAGTCACTTGCGATGGATCGCAAGTCTGGTGCGCTTGAGCACAGGTGCGATTGATCTCATGCCTTGTGCGCACGATCGCAGGTGTGACCGATCGCATATGCTGTGCGCTCGATCACACTAGGCATCCTCAGCTTTTTCTTTTTAAGCCCTGAAGTTTCCACATTGCTTTATTTTATTCCAAAACCTATAAAAACACACAAAACACAGAAAAATAGATAAAATAGCACGAAATAACATAACTAAGAACTTAACAAATGTAAACTAAGGGGCTAAAACATGTAATATTTAGCACTCATCATGTAATTTAAGTTTGGGGGCATGTGAGACACATTCACACACACTTTGTCCCGGTTTTTTTATTTATTATTGAAAAGATAAATACATGTTCATATTGTTTTGAAATTTTGGTTGATTTAAACAAATATGGTGATGTGATTTCATTAGTGAGCTTAAAATCTTGAACACATGATCCGATAATAGAATTTTAAAGTTTAGTTACTTACTTTAGGCATTTAAGAATTCATATGTTTGATCTAATCTGACACAAGCATATTAGCACATAACTATGTGAGGTATGACGTGTGATTTTAATGTGTATGCTTCCATGGTTTAACTAAAACTAGATGACTTATTAGATGAACACTTTGGCATAGAAAAGTAAAAAAAAATTGCACAAAAAGAAAAAAAATGCTCATAATGATCATTAAATAAACTTTCCACTGAGTAACTGGACCTCTTGCCTCAGTAAGCAGTGAGTGTTCACATCAAAAGGAGGGAATTTTACTCATAATGATCATTGATAAACTTTTCACTGAGTAACTGGACCTCTTGCCTCAGTAAGCAGTGAGTGTTCATGTCAAAAGGTGAGAATTTTGCTTGGTTGCATTAAGGCCAGTTTAGTTTCGTAGCCTTTTTGACTCGAGTTAGTAAGTCCTTAGGGGTATCTTTACACCTAATGCCTTAAAACCATCTGGTTTGGGAGTCATTGACTCAACACTTGCTATATGGGTCAATTAGAAGTTTAAGGGAACTAAACATGGCAAAGTCTCATAATAAAATAAAGAAATAAATAAAAGTCTGCCATTATTGTTCATTTTGATGACAAATTCAGTGAATCTTGCGACATGGAGGCATTACACATTGGAGTTATTTGGAAGCTTCATTTTTATGTGCTAGTTCACTTTACACTGATTCGGACTTGTGATGCCTTAGCCAGCCTCTTGTCAGTAATTAGATTTTAAAATTCTTATTCATTGCGAAGATGGGTTTATATTTTAAGCTTGCTTATGAATGAATATCATGGTTTTGTGTGCGACTTAATTTTTTTTTTTTTGGATACCATGAATGATGGATTCATCTTTGTGTTCTTTGTTTTTCATTTAGTTTTTAGTTTCGTAGTGCTAAGGTACTAGCAATATGTAAGTTTGGGGGTGTGATAAGTGCTTAAATATTCATATTTAAGCCCCTTAATTTACATTTGTTAAGTTCCTAGTTTGTGTTATTTCATGCTATTTTATTTCTTTTCGGTGTTTTTCTAGGTTTTTGAAGAAAATGGAGCATTATCTGCCTTAGAGAATGTTGGAGCGATTATCTACCTAAATAAATATGCAAATAACCATCCTAGTTTTACTTGCAAGTGCACAAGGTCAGTAGTAGCATAGTGTGCAAGTGTGAGATTATTTTCACAGGGATTGGTGAATTTCGATTTAGAATTAGTTTCACAAAGTAAAAATAGACGGGAATAAATATTGAGTTTAGACAATAATAATAAAGACGTAGGGACTTGGTATCCACCACTAATCATGCTACCTCAATAAAACAATATGCCAATGCTCTATTCATGCTATGAATACCTACTGGTTGTCAACCTAAGGGCTTGGTCCACTCCTTAGGCTATTGATTTCCCTAAACAATGAGTTAGGCATGGTGTATACTCTAACTCTTTTCTCTCCTAAGGGATTCAGCATGGTGTATACTGAGTTATTCCTTAAGAGAGTATAGAATCTATGGAAATCGACAACCACACATGACCTAGGGCTTAGTCCACTCCCGGTTTCCCATGTTGATTAACCCAAGAATCTGGTGTGGATATCTTTTGTTACTATTGTTGAACCCAAGACTCGATCATCCAAAGTGATTCAACTAACTGATCCATACCACATGCATAAGTTGATCAGACACACACATATGAGGAATGTAAATAAAAAAAGGTATTAATCAAATTAAGAATCACAGCATAAGTATTGCAAAGGCACCAATATTGAATTATTGGTTAAACATAATTAGGGCTTCAACTAAGCCCTTACTAAAAGTTTAAGTATACATAATAAAAATAAGCGAAAGAAGAAACCCGAAAGAAGAGTCGTCAATTCTCCTCCACAGTTTCCTTCTCCGATCTCCCTGAACAAAAAGTAAACTAAAAGGAAGATAAGCTCCTAAAAAGGGAGATGCTGTTTTTGTGTTTTACAGGGCTATTTATAGTGTTCTAAAGGTGCCTTGAAACCCTAATTTCCAAAATAAGTCCGGAAGAAATCTTTCCAAAACTGGCTCTACCGCCTCTCTGTGCGTGTGCGCTTGATCGTATGCTTCTGCGCTCGAGCCTTCTATGTGTGCGCGCGATTGCTTGTGTGCTTGATCGCAGCCATGTTGCGCTCGATCGCACTAGCTCTTTCCAGATCTTCAGTTTTCTTCCTTTAAAGCTTCAAAATGCTTTCTTTTCTTCATAAGCCTATGAAAAACATAGAAAACACAAAAAGGAAGTAAAATAGAATAAAATACATAAACAAAGAACTTAACAAATGTAAATTAAGGGCTTAAATACGAATATTTAAGCTCCTATCAGAGAACAAATCTGGAAGAACTGGAAGTTGCTTAGTGCGATTGAGCACAATGAGTTGCAGTCGAGCGCAACAGTGTTCAAGCGCCCAAGCCAATGATCGAGCGCACCTGTGCTCGAGTGTACCAGTCTATGATCGAGCGCACTTGCACTCGAGCACACCAGTATGTGATCGAGCGCACACGTGCATCAGTGAATAGTAAAATGACAGAACTTATTTTGGAAAGTAAGGGTAGGGTTTTGTTTTACGAGTTAGGGTTTTTAGATGTCCCTAAACTTTATAAATAGGCCTGTAAACACAGAAAGAGTGGGGGGATTCAGAGAGAGATTTTGGAGACAAATTGACGACTCTTCTCTATAGTATTTTCGGGTTTCTTCTTCCCTTTATTTTTTATTTTTTGAAGATGTTTAGCATCAAACTCATGTGTAACTAATTTACTAGTAAGGCTTGATTGAAGCCCTAATTATGTTTGCTCGATAATTCAGTGTTGGCGCCTTTGTGATACTTATATTATGATGCTTAACTTGATTAATGCATGTTTTCTTGAATTCCTTATATGTGTTTTCTTGATCAACATATCCATGTGGTATGGACTAGTTAGTTAAATCAATTTGGATGACTGAGTCCTGGGTTTAACAATAGTAATAAAAGAAATCCACACCGAGTTCTTGGGTTAATCAACATGGGAAACCGGGGGTATATATCATGCCCTAGGTCTCGTGTGTTTATCGATTTCCATAGATACTATGCTTTCTTAAGGAACAACTTAGTATACACCATGCTAAATCCCTTGAGAAAGAAAAGAGTTAGAGTATACACCATGCCTAACTCGTTGCTTAGGGAAATCAATAGCTTAAGGAGTATACACGATGCCCTTAGGTTGACAAACATTAGGTATTCATGACGTGATTAAAGCATTAGCATATTGTTTTGTTGTAGAAGTATGATTAGTAGTGGATATCAAGTCCCTACGCTTTTATCATTATCAATTCAAACTCAATTATTATTTCTATCGTTTTATATTATGAAATTAATTCTAAAGCAAAATTTATAAATCCCTGTAGAGATGATCTCGCATTTTCACACTATACTACTATGTTGACCTTGTGCACTTGCAAGTAAGACTGTTCAATTATTTGTTTATTAATCTAGGTGATTTTTGCACAATAATCATTGCAGGAATGACTCCACAACCGTAATGACCATTTTCCGGGTGGTCAAACATCCGTCCTCTTACAACATAATCTTCGAAAGGTCAACTTTGAATGAGATGAAAGCAGTAGTTTCGACTTATCAATTAAAAATAAAATTCCCTACTGACTATGATGTTGGGGAAGTATGAGGAAACCAACAGGCATCCTGATCCTATTATCTTAATTCCATTAAGGGACATAAGAAGTCTGAAGCCTTGCCTTTGGAAATTGAGGATTTACGAGATATGTTTAAGACTCCACAAGGCTAACCTGTGGAAGAATTAACAGCCATCCATCTAAACAAAGAAGATTTTAAAATTGTACAAATTGAATCCAACCTTCCCGAGGAGCTTAAAGAGTTGCTAATTTCTTTCTTGCGAAAGAATCAAGACCTATTTGCATAGTCAACCTCTGACATGCCAGGGATTGACCCTTGGGTCATTGTCAACAAACTAAACATAGATCCAAACTACAAGCCTGCCATTTAATAAAAGAGACAGGATTGGATCCCAGGATCCTACTTCTAAAAAAAAAAAATAAAGAACTTCGAGCTTAGAGCCCTGAACTCTTCTTATCATCGGAGTCATTGCAAGCTACACTCCAAGTTTAGAGCCCCGAGCTCATCCTATCCTCGAAGTCATTTCAAGCTACCCTTCGAGCTTAGGGCCCCAAGCTCTTCCTATCCTTAGAGTAATTTCAAGCTACACTCTGAACTTAGAGTCTCGAGCACTTCCTATGCTCAAAGTCATTTCAAGCTACACTCTGTGCTTAGAGCCTTGAGCTCTTCCTATCCTCGGAGTCATTTTAAGTTATACTCCTAGCTTATAGCCCTGAGGTATTTCCATCCTTTGAGTCAATTCAAGTTTCACTCCAGGCCTAGAGCCCCGAGGTTTTTCCACCCTCGGTTCTCTTTAAAGATCACATTTAGAATCCAGAGTCATACTCCAAGGTGAAAGTTATGAAGTTTCAAAATCATTCCAAGATTAAAATTCCTAAGGAAAAGCATTCAGAAGAAAAGGAAAAAACAGTAGAAAGACACACAAAAAATTAGCTATGTTCATTAAGTCTAAGGCACTACTGGCCTAATAGTACAAAATGTGGTATAAGGCACTACCAGCCCTCAAAATACATAGAAATATAAAGGGGGCAACAACCACTCATACCCTACAACATCGACCTTCTTCTCGGCCACTCTAGCACTGGTCTCTACCTTGTCACCATCCTCTATGCCATGAGCATCCTCAAGCACCATAGTAGTCTCACCCTCAGAAATCTCAACCATTGAGAAATCCAGCTCCAGGAACATTTGAATTGTCTTCCTCTTCTCTTCAAAAAATTTGTCCAGATTTTTCTTCCCGCTCATGGTCACCAACTAATTACGATACTCTGAGGAACCTTGGAAGCTATCTAGTGCCCATTGGCCTTCGGCCTCTAACTCGGTGGTCATGGTCCCCGAAGCTTTGAACTTTGCAATCGTCTCGTCCTTAGTGCTATCCACTTTTACATCAAAGGTGGTATAAGCCTCTTGAGAACTTTCCAACTAGTTCTTCACTTGCTCGAGGTTTTAATCCCTAGATTGAAGAGTAGTTTTCAAATCAACGACCAAGAGTAGTTAGTCCTCCAACCTCATGTTGACCTCAACGAAATGTTGGGTCAGCACTCTAGTCGCCACACTATCCTAGCACAAGAAAAAAAAATAAGCCAGAACACTCGTGATAAGAGGACCTCAATCGAAATAAAAGGGCAAAGAAAAAGAGCACTACCTTGGCCTGAAGCTTCTCAACAGAGTGAGCAAGTACCTCTAGGGCTAAGGTCCCAAGCTCAGTCTTGTCCCAGGGAGGAATTCCCTAGGTTAGCCACTCCCTCACAATTCGGGCTCCTCCCATCACCAAGTCCATAACTTTTATGAACTAGTTTGGGCGAAACATCTCTATGGATATTGACGAAATGAGCCCAAGAACTGCAGTGCTCGGAGGAGCACTCGTGAAACCAGTGACCGAATATCGAGGAGGTAAATGGTGGCTAGCCCTATGACTCTCAGAAGAAGAAGCATCACTCTTCCTCTTTTCTTTATGTTTGTTGCTGGTCCTAACTCCAGCATCATGTCCTGGGTTTGCTTTCCTAGCTACCTTCAGGATTAGAGAATGACTCAAAGCCATATTTACACACGAAAAAAAAAAAAAAAAAACATAAGACTCGAAAGTGATTAAGACTGCTTAAAGGAAAAGAAAAGTAAAAAGTATAGTCTCGGGGGGCAAAGCCTAAGCCTCATCAGACTGACATTGTTCCTAAGCTCGAAGCCTCTATGGCTCCTTTCACCAGGTCTCTAACCATTTTCTCCTCTGGACCACTAAAAGATGGACATCGACTCTTTTTCAAAAAAGTGAGATCCCATATTTGCGAAATCTCGAAGTCTCTATCACTCTAGATAAAGAAAAGTTTCTTTTTTCCACCTCTTATTGGAAGTTCGATTATTTTTTACAACCACTCTCTTGGCCCTTTGACTCATAACCATCCAATCGTAGTCTGAGTGGCGACTCATAGAAAAAACATTCTTGAAGATATCAAGGGTCAGATACACACCAACCCTCTCACATACATAGATAAATCCTACTAATAAACGGAATGAATTCGAGACAAATTGGCAAAGGGCAACATTGTAATAGTTTAGAATGAGACGAATGAAAGGATGAAGGGGAAATCATAAACTAGATTTCAGAGAATCGGTGTGGAAGCAAACCTCATAATGAAGATTCTCATGAGGATGATCATATGCCCTTTCTCCTAAACCAACATTCCTAAGGAAGTATTCGATACGGATCCTATACTTTCTCATTAACTTCTCCAAACTATAATCTACTAAGATGTTTGGTATTCTTTCAGCCCTAAATTAAATCTCCCTAGTACCTTTGGTCATTTCATCCTGAATGTCATTCAAGGTAAGCTCATCTTTAGCCTCACTACTATAATCTACTACTACTCGTTCGACGTGAGATTTGGCAGAGGTGCTATTCTCCTCAGCCTCAAAAGAATCAAAACTAAGACTAGTAAGAGACATCTTCTAAATAAATAAATGAAAGAAGGATGGACTCACCTCTGGAAAGAAAGAGGGTTGAATTAGAAAGACTCCGAAGACCGAAGACTCTCCAAAGAAGACTTAGTTAGGAAAGTTTGAAAGTGATGTGAAAAGGAGTGGAAACTTTTCTCCTTTTATAGATCAATGGACGACCTATATCATCTTAAAATGAAAGGTCAAGATCGTAACGTTTCGTTTTTCGAGGAGACATCTCAGTTACCGAGAAGTATAACGGTTCGAAGCATCATTCCCAAAATGTTTTAGAACCTCTATCCATACACCTACTTAGTGGGCCTTCAAACAAACTACATGAGATCTGATCAATTTAAAAGCAAAATGGGCCTCAATGAGCTCTAATTTAAAATTTATTAGAATTAGCTTATCAATGGGCCCTTCTCTCTATGAGCCAAACACCCACAACTGGAAACATGAGTATTTAAGTTCAGTAGAAAAGTAAAGATTATATAGAAAATACTCCGAGCTGAATGCCCCAAGCATTCTCGAGCCTTGGACCTTTTCAAAAACTACGAGATTAATGCCTCGAACATTTTTTAGCCTTGGACCTATTCAAAATTTTTGACCTAAATGCCCTGAGCATTCTTAAGCCTCAGACTTTTCCAAAAATTTCGAGCGCATGAGTTCTGATCAATTTAAAAGCAACATGGGCCTCAATGAGCTCTTATTTAAAAGTTAATATAATCAGCCTATCAATGGGTCATTCTCTCTATAGGCAAAACACCCACAGCTAGAAATATAAATATTTAAGTTCAGTAGAAAAGTAAAGATTATATAAAAAAACTTCGAGCTGAATGCCTCAAGCATTCTTGAGCCCTAGACCTTTTCAAAAATTTTGACCTAAATGCCCCGAGCATTCTTGAGCCTCGAACCTTTTCAAACATTTCGAGCTAAAAGCCCCAAGCATTCTCGAGCCTTGGACCATTTCAAAAATTCTGAGCTGAATGCTCCGAGCATTCTCCAACCTCGAATCTTTTCAAAAACTCCGAGTTGAATTTCCTGAGCATTTTCGAGCCTCAGATCTTTTAAAAAAAGCTCTGAGCCGAATGCCCCAAGCATTCTCGAGCCTCGGACCTTTTCAAAAACTCCGAGTTGAATGCCCCGAGCATTCTCGAGCCTCAGATCTTTTCAAGAAACTCCAACTTGAATGCCCTAAGAATTCTCCAGCTTCGAACATTTTCAAAAACTTTAAGTTGAATGCCTTAAGAATTCTTGAGCCTCAGACCTTTTCCAAAACTCTGAGATGAATTCCTCGAGCATTCTCGAGCCTCGGACCTTTTTAAAAACTCTGAGCTGAATGCCCCAAGCATTCTCGAGCCTCAGACCTTTTGAAAATTTTTGAGTTGAATGCCCCAAGCATTCTCGAGCCTCAAACCTTTTCAAAAACTTCGAGCTGAATGCCCCAAGCATTCTCGAGCCTCAGACCTTTTCTAAAAACTTGTAGCTGAATGCCCTGAGCATTCGCTAGCCTTGGACCTTTTCAAAAACTCCAAGCTGAATGTCCCTAGCATTCTCGAGCCTCGGACCTTTTCAAAATACTTTTATATGAATACCCCGATCATTCTTTAGCCTCAGATCATTTCAGAAAACTCCGAGCTGAATACCCCGCACATTTTCCAACCCGGGACCTTTTAAAAAACTCCGAGCTGAATGCCCCAAGCATTCTCTAGCCTCAAACCTTTTCAAAAAACTCCGAGTTGAATGCCCTAAGCATTCTCCAGCCTTGGATTTTTTCAAAAAATTCTGAGCTAAAGTCCCCGTGCATTCTTAAGCGTCAGATTTTTCCAGAAAACTCCGAGCTGAATGCCCCAAGCATTCTCGAGCCTCAGACCTTTTCAAAAACTCCGAGTTGAATGCTTTAAGCATTCTTGAGCCTCGAACCTTTACAAATATTTCAAGTTGAATGCGTCAAGCATTCTTTAGCCTCAGACCTTTTCAAAAACTCCAAGATGAATGCCCCGAGCATTCTCGAGTATCGAACATTTTAAAAAAACTCCAAGTTGAATGCCCCGAGCATTCTCGAGCCTTAGACATTTTCAAAAAAACTCTGAGCTGAGTGCCCCGAGCATTCTCCAACCTCGAACCTTTTCAAAAACTCCGAGCTAAATGCCCCTAGCATTCTCCAGCCTCTGACCTTTTCAATTGAATGCCCCGCACATTCTTTAGTTTCGAACCATTTCAAAAACTCTGAGCTAAATGCTCCGAGAATTCTCCAACCTTAGACCTTTTCAAAAACCTCCAAGCTGAATACCCCTTGCATTCTCGAGCCTCAGACATTTTTAAAAAACTCCGAGCTGATTGTCCTGAGCATTCTCCTGCCTCGGATCTTTTTAAAACCTTCAAGCTGAATGCCTAGAGTATTCTCGAGCCTCAGACATTTTCAAAAACTCCAGCAAGATAGGCCCAACTTATCTCAACCTTCACTAAAAAAGTCTAGTGAGCTCACAACCTAAGTCTATTCGATTTAGACTCCTTATTTACCTCGCTTCGAGGCACCTGAGTCTGTTCCATTCAGACTCCTTATTTACCTCGCTTCAAGGCACACAACTTAAAGTCTGGACTAATAATCTCACCTCGCTTTGAGGCACATATTTCAAGTCCGCCATGCTCAGACTAATAATCTCACTTCGCTTCGAGGCACTCAACTCAAGTTCACTATGCTCGGATTAGTGATCCACCTCGCTTCGAGGTACTCAACTTAAGTCTGCTTCGCTCGGACTCATAATATTGCCGCACTTCAAGGGGCCAGTCTTAAAATATGCACTTCACAGATCCGTTACAGCCTCAAATTTCTACATCTCGCCCTCTTAGTACCCGGGTACTCGAACAATGTTAGGCTTAAATCCGAATTTCTCAACACACTTTAAACAACTTACTTCCTCAACTTCATACCACTACAACACTCGAACTTATGGATAGATTATTCCAGCCCATGGATAACTCCAAACTTATCTACAGGAGTTCTATTCCTATTATAACACCATATCACTCTCCTAACATGACTCTGCTCCGAAACACAATATAAAGGGGCTAAGGTATATTCAATTCTTGACTCACAGCTCTTAATTTCACACAGCTTTCCTTATTTCTCCAAAAATACTAACTTAGGTATCGAAGAGTCCCCAGAGGCATAACCTGTTCGATCTTCCAATGACTTTAGGGTTTCTCCTTGTTTCGTGTGCCCAAGTACCAGCTTCTGATCGTTTAGTTTCTGAGCAGATTTTCGAAATCAACAATCTTATTTTTTATCCAACGTGGAGACAAGGTATGTTGTTCTGGCTTGTGCTTCTTGATTAAAATAACTATATAATATTATTTTTATAGTAAAAATTAATACATGATTTTTAATTAAATATTTTTATAAAAAAAATTCTTATACAATTTAAATTATTTTTAATTATTTATACATTTCAACTACTTGATTCACTGACTTATGCATCAGTCCGCTCTCTCTCCAGGTTTGATAAATATAGTCAAAGTCCTCCATTCTTCCCGTTTAAAATGTTCATTTCTCAGTCAAAGTTTGATAAATATGGTCGAAATGCTCTCACTTCACTCGGTCTTCATGTCTTCATCGGTTCGTTCTTCTTTTTTAAAATCACTTTTAAGTCTTAACTCAGAACAAGTGCCTAAGTCAAACGGATTTTTTTTATTGTTTACCCATTCATGTTTTAATTAACTATTGAAGCACTCCATCCATCAATGGACTCATGGTGCTTTCAAGTTTCAAACAAAGGTAGAAATAAAAGAAAACTTAACCGGGTCCGGCCATGAATTTTACCAAACTCTCAAGTTTAGTCAAACACGTCCCACTCCCATTCAAGCCTTCCTCCTTCCATTTCACAGCCAGCCAAAGCGAAGAGCCAGAGAAACCCGGAAGGAGGAGTGAAAGAAAACATGACCCTACAATCGCAGCTACTACTCTCTGTTTTTCTCTTACTCACCTTTGGTTTCCCGATCCCTTCATCATCTACCATACCTTTAGGCTCCTCTCTTTATGCCTCAAATCAAACCCAATCATGGTCCTCTCCCAGCTCCACCTTCTCCCTTTCCTTCGTCCCTATGGTCCCGGCCACCTCCCCAACTACTTTCCTCGCGGCCATACCTACTCTGGTGGAGTTCCTATTTGGTCTGCCGGAGCCGTTGATTCGGGTGGTGCCCTCCACCTATTGCCCACTGGATATCTTCGCCTCGTCAACGGCTACGGTTCAACCATCTGGGACTCTTCCACCGATAATCTCGGTGTCAGCTCGGCCTCACTAGATGACTCTGGTAATCTTGTCCTCATTAACAGCAAGAGCGTATCAGTCTGGTCGTCGTTCGAGAACTCGACTGATACCATCGTCCCATCTCAGAATTTTACTCTTGGTAAAACTCTGATATCTGGCTCATACTCCTTTTCACTTCAAAACAATGGTAATCTCACTTTGAAATGGAATGGAGCATTGTTTATTGGACTCAGAGATTGAATTCGTCAATTAATACTAACTTTGCTTCTCCCAGCTTGGGATTGCAGTCTAACGGGATTTTGTACATTTTCGATTCTACTTTGACTAGAGGAGCGATTATGTTTTCCAGTAGTGATTATGGAGAAGGCAGTGATATATTGAGGTTTTTGAGGTTAGGTGATGATGGAAATTTGAGGATTTACAGTTCTCCTAGAAATAGTGGGACTGAAACTGCGAGATGGGCAGCTGTTAGTGACCAGTGTCAAGTTTTTGGGTACTGTGGGAGCATGGGGATTTGTAGTTACAACGATTTAAATCCGATTTGTGAATGCCCATCTCAGAATTTTGAGCCAATTGATGTGTATGATACGAGAAAAGGTTGTAAGAGGAAAGTGGAGATCGATAATTGCCCAGGTAGTAGTGCAACAATGTTAGACTTGGAACATGCCAAGTTCTTGACATACGCACCTGAGTCATCTTCTCAGCTCTTTTCTATTAGTATATCAGCTTGTAGGTCAAATTGTATTTTGAGTCGTTCTTGTATTGCTTCCGCTTCTTTATCGGATGGAACAGGGATTTGTTACCTGAAGACACCAGGTTTTGTTAGCGGGTATCAGAGTGCGGCACTTCCTAGCACTTCTTATGTTAAGGTTTGTGGACCGGTGTTGCTTAATCCTTCGCCTTCGCTGGGGAAGAATAAAGGTTGGAGGTTGCACGTTTGGATTGTTTTGGTTGTGGTTATGGTTTCCCTTTTGGCTTTGGTTGTATTGGAGGGTGGTTTGTGGTGGTGGTGCTGCTGTAGAAATAGTCTCAAATTTGATGGTTTGTCTGCTCAATACGGGCTCCTTGAGTATGCTTCTGGTGCGCCTGTGCAATTCTTCAATAAGGAGTTGCAGCGCTCCACAAAGGGATTTAAGGAGAAGCTTGGAGATGGAGGGTTCGGAGCTGTCTATAAAGGGCTTCTGGCTAATAAAACAATTGTTGCAGTGAAGCAACTGGAGGGGATTGAGCAGGGTGAGAAGCAGTTTAGAATGAAGGTTGCTACTATAAGTAATACACACCATCTGAATTTGGTGAGACTGATAGGTTTTTGCTCAGAGGGGCATCATAGGCTTTTGGTATATGAGTTCATGAAGAATGGGTCTCTTGATAATTTCCTTTTTGAGACAGGAGCAGTCAGGGAAATTGTTGAATTGGGAGTATAGGTTTAATATTGCTCTTGGAACTGCAAAGGGGATTACGTACCTGCACGAGGAGTGTCGAGATTGCATTGTTCATTGTGAAATAAAGCCGGAAAACATTCTCTTGGATGAGAATTACAATGCTAAAGTGTCGGATTTTGGGCTTGCCAAATTGATAAATCTAAAGGACCATAGGTACAGAACCTTGACCAGTCTTAGAGGGACTAGAGGATATTTAGCACCAGAATGGCTTGCAAATCTTCCATTAACTTCCGAGTCCGATGTTTACAGTTTTGGTATGGTTTTGTTGGAGATAGTGAGTGGAAGAAGGAATTTTGATGTCTTGTCAGAAACGAACTGGAAAAAGTTATCTGTGTGGGCTTATGAAGAGTTTGAGAAGGGTAATGTGCAGGGAATTGTAGACAAAAGACTTGCTGATCAAGATGTTGATATGGAGCAAGTGATAAGGGCAATTCAGGTTAGCTTCTGGTGCATACAGGAGCAACCATCTCAAAGGCCAATGATGGGGAAAGTGGTGCAGATGCTAGAGGGGATTACGGATATCCAAAAGCCACCAGCACCAAAGCCCATGACTGAAGGATCTGTAGGTGGAACCAGCATCAATTTGAGCAGTAATATGAGCCCTCTCTCAACTTTTGCAGCTTCAGACCCTGCTCCTTCCTCATGTTCATCATTCCAAACTGCAGGTCTGACATCCTTTGCTTCAGGATGAAATATCGAGAGGGCATCTTCTTCGTTGTTACGTCTGAGCCGAATTGAAGCTCATTCCAATACTAGAAATTGTTAACAAAGACCAGCTTTGGATTGTAGTTTTTGGATTCAGATTCAATTGTATGTCAAATAGAATAGATGATATTGATAAGATATGTTGTAAAAATTGTCATAGCCATAGTATATAAATTTGTCAAGATGGGGTTTTACCATCACAGATTTGTTGTTTGTACAAGTTCAGTCAATCAATAAAATGTAACTAATAGTGCTGAAGACTAAATTTGCTGAATTATCTTTTCCTCAACACATTGTTGCAATTTTCCACAAAGATAATGGGTAACATGCTTACCAAAATTTACATATGGAAGTGAAAACCAGATTGTCATAATCCTTGAAAATGATCACAAGTTGGAAACAGCTGGTGAGTGTTTTCCTATTGTTGTGAATGGACCAGATCAGACTGGATGCTTATCCTAAGTTTTTGCCAGCCATCGCTTCTCTCTCTAAACCAGATGTTGGCACTCATTTCTGCCCCTGCTTCCTTTTTTTTGTTTGGTCACTTGTGTTGCATCTACTAGATGCCAATGACTGCTGACCTTCTATACAATTAGAAAACATTCTAACCAAAGAATTTCTTTTATGAAAAAAAGATAGGATTGGCTGATACAAAACTGTTCCGCCTTCCTTCATTTTTACCCTTTTAAAGGGACTTCTGTTTTTTTTTTTTTTTTTTTGAATGTGTAGATTACAAATCACCATTTAAAAAATCAATAACTAAGATTTAACCACATACATTAAATCATTAAAAAAATTACAATGAATTACAGATCTCTCTATTATTTTTTTCTTTTTAATATTTTAACATTATGCTTAATTTCACACTATTAAAATTAATTTATTTAAAAAATAAGAAATTTGTAAAATTCATTAAATTATTATCTTGTAAATAATAATAATAATTAAGAGAGCTCCATAAGCCATTATGTAAAGGTGGCAAACAAGTTGGGTAGGGTCATTCGGGTTCAGGTCGAGTCAATCAGGTTCGGGTTCAGGTCATATTGAGTCTCAGGTCGTTCGGGTTGCGTGTCACTTCAGATCGGGTTCGAGTCATGTCAATCTCAGGTCGTATCGGGTCTCAGGTCATGTTGGGTCGAGTCGGGTCGGATCGAGTTGGGTCAATAAAATAGATATTTATGCTTAATTAAAATTATATTTAATTTGTATATAATAAGACTAAAAGAGTTACATTGTCAAATACTTGAAAATTAATTTATAATAAATCAATACTTAATTTTTTTAAATAATATATTTAATTTTTTTAATCCAATATGCAATGTTATGATTCTTAGTCCCAAAATTCAGTCTTAAATGATATCAGACAACTGATCTACAAAGTTATTCTCACTAGTAACGTCTTATACTAAATTTTGGAGATTAAATTTCATGTAATCACTTCATTCCATTATATTTTTTAGGACAATTAAAAATAAAATTTTATTGTGATTTGAAGAACAATGAAAAATTTACTTTTCTTCTCGATTTTTTATTTGAAATTAATGAGATTACTCATATTAATAGAATGTTGAACCATGCATATCAACACATGTAAATCAATAATTAATTAATTGTTATATAATTTATTTTATTTGACAACTAGTAAATTAATTATTATCCCAGTTTTAGAAAGCAAATTATTTTTATAAAAAAATATATTTTCAAGTCATTTTGGGTCGGGTCGTTTCGAGTTCGGGTTGTTTCAGGTTTCGGGTCATTCGGGTTCAGGTCATTTTGAATCTGAGTTGTTTCGGGTTTCGGGTCACTCGGGTTAGGGTCGGATCGGGTTCGGGTCATATTATTTTGATGCATTTTCTGGTTGGATCGTATCTGGACAGGGTCGGGTCGGATTTTGCCACCTCTACCACTATGTTTCTTTTTTTCTAAATTAATATTATTTTTTTAATAGTTGGATCATGATGATATATGAAGTGATTGTATCAATTTATTATCTTCTAAATGCTGCAATATCTTATTACATTTTTCAACATATAAAAAAATTAAGAAAATATTCGCATTTCTTTGTGTGATAGACGTATCATTGATTTTTTTTTTTTTTTCGAATAACAAATGTTAAATTCAACATTAAAAAAATAAAAGTAAACTTCATGTTGTGAAAACAATGAAACAATGAGAAAAAAAAAAAATCTTACGAGAATATACCTTTATCATGTTAACAAAGTGAGGGCATTTTTGAAAATCATATTTTTTTTTAAAAAATTTAAAAGTAAAAATAATAATATCAGGTAGTTATTGTTCACTGAACTTGTCAATGTGACACTTATGAGTCTCATTTGGTGGCTCTTGGTGAGAGCTTTTCAGCGATACTTGTGGTACATTTTTTGATTTGCGATTATCTCAATATCGCTAAAAAAACTTTACTAGTGAAAAAATTAAATCAATGATTTTGTTCATTTACCAAATCATTCTCTTATTTATGTAAGTCTATCATTAATTTTTCAAATTGTGATGTATCATTTTTTTCATTAAATAAAAAAGAAATATTCTTTTTAAAAAGAAAAAAAAAAGACAAAAACCGGACCCATAAAAAAAGTTTAATATCCAAAATTTCTCAATAAATTTAATTTACTGTTATATCGAGACATCCTGCGTAGGGATATTTGACAATAATTTGTGATGTTTTGGGGAAAGATCTTTTTCCAACAGAGTGATCTACCACTAAAAAAAAAAGAGTGGACTAAGTCATTTATGTGATGAATGAATGAGAATACTAACCAATATGTTGGCGTGCATTGAGCATTTACTTAGCCAATGGAGACATCAAATGCATAGGTTTAGGATATTTTAGAGAAATTCTTAGATTTTGCATAATAAGTGAATTGTAGACTAGACATATTTCAATATTATAAAAAATTTATCTAATAAATTTTAAAATGACAACTAATGATTGGCTTAATCTATTAGGCAGTCTATTTGAGAATTACTTGGATATTTAAGCATAGATGTTAAAGAGAGTACCGTCTCTGTCTCAAAATGGATATAATTTTTAGTTTTTTAAAGCAAATTTTCTTTAATTTTTTCATATTATTTCATTGATTAAAATTATTTAAAAAATAATTTTTGAATACTTATAATTTCATAAAAGTATATTTGATTTATTTATTTATTTTTATTGATTTAAAAGTGAAGAAAAATGTTAATCATTTAATTAACTAAATAGTGCAAAGTGTCAATTATTTTGAGGAAAAAGAGAGTGTTTTATGTTAGAGGTGGTAAGCTAGCGAGTCGTATTCGGTTCGAATTTCAAGTCGTTTGGGTCACAGGTTGTTTGAGTCACGAGTTGCTCAGGTTTCGGATCAATCGGGTCACAGGTCGCTCTGGTTTCGAGTTAATCGGGTCACGGGCTGCTCGGGTTTCGAGTCAATCGGGTTTTAGGTTATGTGGGTCTTAGATGGTTCGGGTGTCAGGTCAATTCAAATCGCGTCAACTCTGGTTTTGGGCAATTTGGTTAACCTGTCATGTTTATGTCAACTCATTTAAAAAAAAAAAAGAATCATGCTAAAATCTAGTTTACTATTTTAACTTTGATTTATGGGCAAATTAGGTTCAGTTTAAGTCGTTTGATTTTAGTATACTTTGTCACCTATATTGGGCATTTAACTTAATTTTATGATTTTTTTTTCTTTTAAATTTCAATTTAATTAATTTTTTTTATAATAACAAGAGACCGCCTCTTCTTAGCAGTAACCAATTTAATTTAATTAAATGAGACTCCTGCAAGTTAATGATAATAAATAATGTAGTATAAATAAGTTTTGTTCTATATTCTTTTTATGTTAATATTTAAGTATTTAACTTAATTTTAAGTAACAGTTTAAAAGAAATCAGTTTAATTAAATGTACATTATTTACCAAAAGTACAATATAAAAATCTATATGACCACGTATCAAATAGAAAAGAAAATAATATTAATTTTAAAGTTATATGGTAAAGTGTCCTGGATTGAAAAAAAAAATCACGATTTTATCGAATTAGATGTGAGCTAATTTCTATGAAGAAATTTAATTGGTAAAATTAAAATTTTGGAAAACAAACAATTGCATCTATTGAGTGGTGGGCTCATTTTCTCTTATTTTTGTTGTCAATCAATAGGAATTGATCACAGCCACGATTTGCCTGAGCCTTGCTCATATTGTACCAACTTGATGAGTTTTTAGTCAATTAGACCCCTTTTCTCTTGATTTTTGTTGTCAACCAATGGGAATTGATCACAATCACTATTAATGCCAAAGCCTTGCTCCCATTAGATCCACTTGATGAGGTTTTAACCAATTTGACTAAGGTGCTATTGTAACTGTGCTGATGTCAAAAGTGTTGTAAAAGTGTTGACACTTAAAGATATGTGAAAAGTATTGTTTCAAAAAATTAATGTAGCGTTTAGTAAACTATCTTGTAAAAGTACCGTGAAAATGCTGTGATCAATAGTAATGTTTGGTAATTATAATTTTAAATTAACCGTGAAAATGTAAAATTACCCAAAAAAAAAAAAAACTAAGCTTAACTCATAACTCTCAGAGTCATATAGCTAAAAACATTACACCTCTCTTTCTCTCCTTTGTTACTAAAAGAAAAGAAAAAAAGAGAGAGAAAGAAATAGAAAGGGTTGCTATTGAGCAACTACCTGCACCCCACATGAAGCGTCACAAACTTAGGGCTTTCAACACATCCCTAAATGAACAATCTGCTAACATGTGCAAGGGAGTAAACCAATGTGAATTGGCGCTTTCAAATTTTCTTTTGAAATTAAAGAGGCAACTTTATAAAGATTGCAAGCTGGAGAAATTTTCAATCTCTTTTCGACTTCACTTACAAATATACAAATTTTTAGCTAATGATCATTTTTTATTAATTTCAAAATTTACGGACCTGAGACTTGTTATAACAAATTAGCAAATTCATCACATTCCTTCACTTTCACTGCTTCTCTCTGCTTTGTCACAACAACCTGTGTTTCATATCCACTCATTTCAACAGTAAACCACTGTCTTTCTCTTTAAATTATAGTTTCCTTTAATTTTTCCCTCAAAAAGTAAAAAAAAAAAATGAAGAAAAAGCTTTTGTTTCCCTTTAAATACAACTTTCTTGTTGAAATTTCTCCTATTCTTCATCTTCTACCAGATTTATTAGCACCCGAAATAGCACCTAGGTCTTCTTCAACTACTACTACACTATTGTCTCTTAATGAGCCATGTTTTCTTTTTCAAGCAACACTAATGTTACAACCCTTTTTCCTTCACCACAAACCATACTTCTTTTACCCTCGGAGAGAAGGTGGCCACATCGCCGATAGGGAAAGTTCTATCGTCGCCGAGAGAGAAGCAACGCCATCGTCCTGAGAGAAGCAGTGCACTCACATCTTCCAGAGAGATGAGAAAATAGGAGATGAGGGTTTGTAAAAGACTTTGGATTTATGTGAGAATTGATTAAAAGTTTAAGGGCATTTTGGTTACCCAAATAATTCATTAAATCAAATTGCGCTTCCCGGGCAAGCACAAAACCAAAAGCACAGTCGCCATTGCTTTTGCAAAACATGGGATTTTAGCTGTTAAGAACAGCTCTTTTGGCAAAAGCAAATAAAGTTAAAATTTACCAAACACTAATATTGTGAAAGGATACCAAATCTATTTTCAACACCTCGTTTTTCAGTGGACAAAAGCTCTCCTAAACACATCCAAAATTTCTGCAGGTAGATTTAGTTTGGGTTTACTAAAATTTTTTAAAGGGTTTGGTTTAGGCCCAATCACTTATCAATGCTCTACAGCCCATTAAAAGTAAACCCAATTAAATGGCCTCAATTAATTATGATCCAACCCAATACCTTTTGGACCAACTCAAGGTATATTATTTTATCAAAAGTGAAATATAAAAATTTATACGTTCTCATATAAAATAAAGTCAACTTTGAGCTCAAAAAATTAAATTAATTTAAATTTTAAGTTTAAAAAATCAAATCAAGTTACAGCTCAGAAAATTAAGCTCGGGCTCAGGCTCGAGGTTTAGTTTGATTAGTATTTTCGTCCCAAATCCTGTAATTTTGTGGCCCATACAGTTATACTCTTGCAAATTTTTCTTTGTCGGTGGCTGCTCCTTATACTTGGGAGAATCAAAGGTCAACCAACTGATTTTGTTGGTAAAGTATTATAAGCTTTTTTTTTTTTTTATAAGTGTATTCATTCTCAATAATTTTTTTAATCATTTTTATTAATATGATAATATAGAACATGTCTTTCAAAAATCATGTTAAATACTTGAAGTCTTATCAAATCATATGGATAGTGATTGTTGGAGACTTAGAGTTTAGTAATTGCTCTGTTTGTTTCTTCCTAGATCTTATAATTTTGTTGCTCATACTCTTGCAAAATTTTCTTTGTTAGTGGTTACCCCTTGTGCTTGGGAGCATTAAATGTCAACCACTTGATTTTGTATTCCCGACTCTTATGGTTGATTTGTGTTTTCTTCGATGAAATGAAATATTTTCTTTTTAAAATGTATATTTAATTAGATAGATAAAACTTCATCATCAAAAAGCTTATAATCAAGTTGTTATAAAATATTCAACATTAATCATGATTTTTATTAAGATAGAAATATTTGATAATTAATAATAAATCAAGTCATATATCATATTCTTGTACACTCGGTGTAGAAAAGGCTCGTATATGATATTTATTATAAATAAATCTAAGATTTATTTATTAATAATTAGTATAAGATAATTACTTTATGGCTTTATACTGTTTTTGAAGAGTTATTGCTTTATATTTGATACCATTAATTTGTGACTTTGTTGACAAATAACAAACAATTAGTGTTTCTCTTTCAAAAAAACCTGGTCAATTTGGATCTTGGGCTCAAGTCATTTGGGTTTCGGGTCATGATTCGTTCAGATTTTAGATTGTTCAAGTTTCGGGTCAGTTGGGTTTCGAGTCACTCGGGTCACTTAAGTCCCGAGTCTATTGAGTTTTGGTTCTACTAGGTCTCGGGTCATAGGTCGTTTTGGTTTGGATTACTTGTGTTTCAAGTCATAATATTTTGTTGTATTTTCAAGTTTTAGTGAATTGGATTTTAGGTAGGTCAAATCGTATTTTCAGATCGAGTCAAATTATATCACCTCTACTTTATGTACTATCATATATATATATATATATATATATATATATATATATATATATATATATATATATATATATATAGACCATTTCTAAGAACCCATATTCCATTACCAATGTGAATGTGGATAAAGGCACATAGTTTTAGTTGGTTGAAAAAACTCATTTTGCAACTGGTCATGTACGTGACAGTAAACCCTAAAACAAGTCAATTTTTCTAATTGGAACTTCAACTATCAATAGTGAAAAATATTTTAAAAACAATTTTTTTTCATACATTACCTATTGATAGTTGAAGTTCCAATAAATGACAAAAACTAAAAATATTAATGTATGTATTGGTTTTTTCATTAGATTTGGTCATTTATTTATTTAGTTTTTTTTTCTTAGAAGTTATTTAGTTTCCTATTTAAATGTAGTTTTTTTAGTTTTAATATAATTATGTTTCTTATTTCTTTTAATTTTCATATTCTTAGGCTCTATATATAGGTTTGTCCATGTAATACATGTTACACACAATAATATAATTTCTTTCCAATTTATCTTATTTTAACATGCTATCAGAGCTGTCTATAATTTCGGTAGTCAGTCTAATGTTGCTCATTCGGCCATAACACTCTTTAATTCTTATTTTATTCTCTTTAATCTATCCTACTTTAATTCTTATTTTATTCTCTTTAATCTACCCTACTTTAATTCTTTAGATTTTTATTCTCTTTAAAATTTCAATTGCATGTGGTTTTTTTTAATATTTTCACCATCATTCATCTCTACATGTTTCTTGGAGTTGGAGTTGTTATGTTCCTCTGATCTAAAGACTTTCATTGTTACGATCATCAACATGACATCAGAGAATCCCTATCTAGCCACTGACGACCAAGACTAAAAATTTTCGTCTCCGTTAGACTTAGGACAAGCCCACAAGTGCAGATGACCTTTTTTTTTTTTACTTGTGGATATATTCCACTAGATCTATTTGTTACACCAACTTACCTCGATTCAGACGAAGGTTCTTATATGTGATAAATATTATCGTTTTTTCAAGTTCTGGTCATGAATCCTAGCTAGTAATCCCCTTATTTATGTATTTCTCGATAGTACTCTTTACCCAATTTTGTGAAGAGGTGTTAGAGTCAGGCTAGCGAGGGCACGTGTTGAATGGTAGGGTGAGTTACCTCTACAAAGTTCTTCATCGAAGCTTGTCCTACTCGGTTCTTCTTGATGCTTTTTCGATTTGGTTTACAAACCCAAGTTAATGTTTACATTACTACTCCTTGAGTTTGAGAGGGGATATTAAGATATGTATTGGCTTCCTAATTTGATTTGGTTTTCTAGTTATTTAGTTTTCTATTTAAATGTAAATTCATAGTTCTTATACAATTATGTTTCCTATTTCTATTAGGTTTTATATTCTTAGACTTCATATATAGGTTTGTCTATGTAATACATATTACACACAATAATACAAATAATTCCTCTCAGTCTATCTTACTCTAATAGGCAGGGAGACATATCAAATCCAAATCTCTTGAATGGATGGCTCAGCTTGGGTCTTAAAACAATTTTTAATAAAGCAATTATAGATTTAAGAACTATACGTTTAATGTTTTTTTAAAATTATGTTGTGGTAGCCCTTATTGGAAGCTCTCCATATTAAGCGTGGAGGAGCATTTGTTTTGCTAGAGAAGTGAAGAGAAAGTGTACAAGGTGGAGAGTAGGGGATGGGATAAAGATTCGGATGTGGAAGAACAAATGGCTTTTAGTTCCATGGAGTTTTTAGCCAATAACACCTCCTAGAATTCTTCATGAATAGGCCACTGTACCAAAACTTTTGATGGATAATGGTACATCTAATGGAATGAGGAGTTCGTAGAATGAGTATTTTATACTCGATGTCGAAATCATTCTGTCTATCCCTTTTAGTCAAAGGTTATGCAATGATCAAGTTGTATGGCATGATAATAATAATGACAAGTTCTCAATGATAAGTACCTATTTTGTGGAGATGGATGCTAGGTAGGGACAGTTAGGATTGAGTTAAAGCCAGAGAGCTTCCTCAAGTAGTGGGAGTGTGGAGAAGATTTGGTCTAGTTTGTAGAGTGTTAAGGTTCCTAACAAAATTAAGGATTTTCTTTCGAGAGCATTTAAAAATATTTTAATAACAAAGGATTTCCTTTGGAAGAGGGGGATGATGATTTCCAATGATTACACACAGTACAAGAAATTTTTTTTCAGCGATGGCTAAGTAGTTATCAGCAATCGAAAGACTCTTGTTGAGCCGTCGAGAGGTAATTGAAATTAAATTTTGATTAAAATTTATCAACATTGGCTCTCTTGTAGCTGATAAATTTAAAGTCACTGATATTATACTCATCCATTATATTTTATCGAAAATATTAAAATAAAAAATAAATCAATAATAATTTAAATATACATCGACGATAGTGTGTTGTCGCTCATAATCATAAGGTTATCGCAGGTAAATGATTAAAATTCAAAATTATTTACAATTTTATGCGGGATATAACGATGTGTACTTAAAAAATATCAGGGACAAACCTGCCATCATTGATATCTTTAAAATCCCTATCATCATCGTCTTCCTCACGATACTCTCAAGTTCTTAACTCTCTCTAATCTCTCTCATCTGACCCTCTCTCTCTTATCTGAAACCTTTTCTCTCTCCACTCCAGGCTATTTCTCCTCTGTTTTTCTCTCTCCTCAGTTTTCCTTCCTCTTCCCTATGATCTCTCTCTCCTGATTCCCTTTCTGTCTCTCTCTTGTTTCCTTGCTTTCTCTCCTGTTGTCGTCGTCCAAACATTGGTAAGCTCCCTTTGCCTCATTTATTTTGTATTAATTGTAGTTAGATTAGGGAAATTATGTAAATTAATTATTTTTTATTTTAGTTTCCTTAGATTATTGAACTCTGAATTTGTTTGTGTTTTCAGGCTCTTGATGAGTTATTTTGATACTTAAATTTATTTTTTTCTATTATGAAAATACTAAGGGTTTTCATAAAATATTGCTAGAAAAAACTTAGGCTTGTTATTGTGCGCATTGTTGGGCTGTTTGATTAAGAAAAATATTTAATGTAGCAATAGAAATTGATTTGATTAAAATTTTGAGAGAGATAAGAGACAAACAAGATAGTAATATATAGTATGGTATTGTTATATATAAGAGGTTTGTGGATTTTGTGTGTATCTAACTGTGGTGTGGGTCATGTGTGAGAGAGTTAGTGCGTGCACGCGTGGGGGGTGGGTGTGGGTGTGAGTGCGTGGGGGGTGGGTGTGAGTGCGTGCATAATTGTAGTGCGGGTTTCATGTGTGTGTAATTATGGTATAGGTCATATGTGTGAGAGTTAGAGCAAATGCGTGTGTGTGAGAACTAGAAATATGGGTTTGTAGGCACCCAATTTCGTTCCAAATATTAGTTAGAATCACATGTGAGGCTCGATGATGAAACTTTGGTCCTGAGACACTCAAAGTGGATGAATATGTTGTGAAAATTGAAATTTGAACAATAATTGCTCAACCGAACTCAAACTAAACAAAAAAGGACTGAAACGAGAAGCCGAAATAATAGAATTCAAGACCCAACTGATCGGTTAGGTCACTGGTTAATCGATTGGTTCCCAGACCTTATCGGTTGGGTTTGAAACTCAATCGAGTGTGCTGCATTAGTTTTTCCCTTCTGTGCCATAACCTTATAGAATTTCGTTTTTTGGTCCAAAGCCTTGCTTGAAATGTGAAAAAAATAGGTTTTTCCACTCTAACAAGAAACCCCTTTGACCGTTGGATTAGATCTGACGTATCCAACCGTCCATTATCAAAAACTCTAGTTCTCAAATTTTCTATATAAACTCCTTAACCCCAACACAAAAAAACAAGCTGAAAACATAGAAACAAATCAAAGCCTAGAGATTTCTTAAACTAAGAGACCTCTAGAATTTCCAGCCATATTTCCTTCTTTAAAAACCTTAAATCTCCCTCAACTCCAATTTTTCCATAAACCCTAGCCTCAACAAAAAGCTTAGAATCCCAAAAATCCTAACTTTTTCTTATCAATTCTCGAATCAAGTTTCAAATCCTGCGTGCACTCATCCATCAAATGCGAACTTACTATAGTTTGAGGGCAATCCACACCATACATGGAAAACTCGCGCGAACCCATAATTAATTCTTTGAATTAGTCCATTCGCAACCCACTAAGAGATCAAATCATAAAAAGGTTAGTAGCTTATCTCTAGTAATTTAATCTCCTCATAACATGATGATTAATTACTTTAAACCTCTATGAATTTCAATTAATTCATACATCATATAGATTTATTTTGAAAAAGTATCCTCTAGGTTTGCATCAAAATTCACATGTCATGTAGACTAGGGCTTTATGGCTTAAATATGATTAATTAAAATTATATATCACACAAAAATTTTATTTCAGGATTATCTGCATATTCACATGTCATCTAAATTAGATATTACATGATTTTGTGTTCAAAAATATTAAAAACACAAATTTCTATCAAAAACTCGAAACAACCAAAACCAACACTAGTGGGGCTAAGTTGACTCCTCACTAGGGCTGGTCAACCATGTAGGGTTTAGGATTGGCTGACCTAACCTTGAATTTCAGTTTTGCGATTTTGTAATTTTTTTACGATTGTTTGCACTTATTCTCTTCTTCATTAACATGTTTCTTCGACTGATAGGTAAAATCTATTATTTTATTCTCTTTATTGATATTTTTTTTTATCATTTAAATTTCCTCCACGCATGGCTGTTATTAACTGTTATAACTGTAGGATGCAAAATTGATTTATATAACTATTATTGATGATGCTTGCATGTTTAGTATGTAGTAAAGGTAGTCTAATTTAATTGTTAAATGTTTTTCTAAGGACATAAGGGTTAGATTTCGACCTAGGCGAAAGGGGAAGTCTAAAATCCTTCTTTTCTTGTACCATGATCTCTTACCTTGAATCTCTTGCAGACTAATGATAAGGAATTTTGGCCATTTTTAAGGTCAAATGGAGACTCAAATTTATCCGCCGACTCTATTGTGTACTTAGATGACATGTCCATTGAAAAATATCCCTCGGTAAGGCCTAAAGCCACATATAATGAGATGTCAAACATATGCAGTTTAACATTATGTGACGTTTCACCCTTACTACTTATAAAGGGTTTTGTTAGTCCTAGTAAGTTCTAATCCTTCCATATACCAACTCACTTTGATAAGCGCCTTCACTTATTGATCTTTCTTTGAAGGGAATGACCTTGGGTATTAAGCTCGGAGTCGTGGGTATGGCAGAAAGGAGCGGTACCTACAAGATCATATGTTTGAGAATTAGTTAGTGCATAGGGGTTGCAGGTGTGTGTGTGTGTGTGCGGGGGGAGGGTGGGTGGGTGTGCGTGTGTGTGTGCGGGGGGAGGGTGGGTGGGTGTGCGTGTGTGTGTGCATGTGGGTGTGGGGGTGTATGTGCATGTGTGGGTGGGAGTATGTATGTGCGTGTATGCTTATGTGCATGTGTGCATGGATGAGTGTATTGGTGTGGGTGGATGTGTGATGTAAAATTGATGTTATTGTTGATTAAATTTAGTGGTTAAATAAGATTGTTTGTTAGACATTTTGAGTATGTATCTCAATATATGGAAGAAATTTAATATTTTTAATTTGTTTTATTTTTTTATTAAAATATGTTTGTGTCTTCTTTTGTTGAAAGGTTTTATCACTCCCAATTTCCTCCTCAAGTGCCTCCTCAGCTTTAGCTTGCATCCTCCATTAATTAGGTACGTTTCTAACACTTGAGTTTACTTTGTTAATCTATTTGTGGATGTTTTTTTAATTAACATGGCAAAGTTACGATTTTAAAGAACTTTTATTGACTTAATGTACTAGCTATATGAAAAAAAAAAAATGTACTAGCTATGTTAGAAGCTATTCAAATGCTAATGTGAGTTTGACTATAATAAAGCAATATATATAATATATGCTTTAATGTATGACTTGGTGAGATTGAATTAAATATACTTTAAATGCTTGGGTTATTAATGGGTAATTATGGATGAGTCTAATTGTGATGTTGAGAATGGAGAATGGGTTTAGAATAAACGGGATTGAACTTCTTGAGTTGTTATCGAGTTATAGGTTAATAAAATAGGTTGGAAACGTTTGAAAAACATAGGACACTATCGAAATTTCTAAAAAGTTATATATATATATATATATATATATATATATATATAACAAAGGAAAAAAGAGTGGTATTGATCTAACTAACCTTGCAAAGTACAATTTACATATTTTAAATTGATAAAGAACTTATCCAAGAACTTGGAAGTTATTAAAAGAAATGAGAATTCTCTTTACTACCCACCTCATTATCCATTGAGAGTATTACGTGGTGGGTATTTCTTGGGTGGTTGTCGACAACGTTAAAGATGATCTTTAGGTTTGGAATAGTTTGAAAGCCCCTAAAGAGTTGAAAAAGTATTTTTCTTTGATTCCCTTTTCTATGTTTTGTATGTTGTGGAAAGAGAGAAACATGAGAGCCTTTAACAATGAAGAAAGGTCCTTAGAGAAAATTATGGATTATTGGTTTAACACCTTAACATTTTGGGTTAAGGGTAAACTCCTTATGAATGAGGAAGAACTTGTAGAGTTTGTTGAGTTTCTTTCTTATAAATAATTTTGTAAATGGGTTGCACCATCTTGGTGCTTTTTTATCACATATGGATTATCCGTCAAAAATTGTTGAGGCATGCAAATGCTCTTATTGCTTACTAATTAATGTGTTTGCAATGAGAATGTTTGTGTTTAAATAATCTTTGGATTGTCTAATATAAACAGTTTAGGAATACATAATCCATATTACAGTTAGTTTCGTTGTTTGTTTTGTTTCGAATAAATTTTGATAGTATCTCTCCTTGTTCTCTGGGTACATATTGAATTTTCGGCTATCTTCCTCGAAAGATATCACTGAATTTAAGTTGTGTACTTGGAGAACTAAAAAGAGATGCTAGCGAAATTTTTTCAAAATAAAACTACATATGAATTACTAAATGCAATAAGGATCCCTTTACCTATTAGTGAATGGAAGAATTTAGTTAGAAAGTAGCAACATGCATGTTATATTAACCATATAACATGGTCTCATAGATACAAACCATAAATCAAGGCTTAACTCAAGTGAGCCATTTGTGTTGGTGGAGAAAACAATACACATTTACTATTGCCCTATCCTTCCAAAAAGAAATAAATAATTGACTGGTGGGAAGTTTGCAAAACAAAAGCGAGAAGCTATGTCGATGTTAACAAAGTATGGGTTTTAGCCAAAAAAGTTTAACACTTAGAGGTTTTAGGGGTGAAATTATAAATTACTTGTCTAATGGATGAGCTGAGGGTACCAACAAGTCCATGAAGTCAAATGTGACTAGTGGGATAAAATGGAACCCATTTTGGATCATTAGTTAGCGAAAGTGTGGGTTTTAAGCTAAAAACGTTCAACACTTAGCTGTTTTAAAGGAGAAATTGCAAATTTATTGTCTCATGGATAAGCCAGGGATACCGACACATCCGTGGGGTTGAATGTGACAAGTTGGATCAAATGGAATCTTTTTTGGATCACCAGTTAGCAAAAGTGTGGGTTTTAGACTAAAAAAGTTCAACACTTGCGGTTTTAAGCGAGAAATTATAAATTACTTGTCTAATGGACAAGTCAAAGGTACTAGCACGTTTGTGGTTTCTGTAACGATCTATCCCGTGTTGGCCACCCCTGAGACAGTGTTGTCACATTTTGAAAATCCCAACACGACACATATATGCAACAATAAAAAAAAAATGGCAACAAATTTTTTTACATCAATCCTCAACCCCCAACAGGGGAGATACATCACTCTGATATTGACTTAAACATTATATACAACATAAAATGCATGAATATTTACAAATAAATTTTTATTTTATTTTCTTATTAGTTTGAGGATATGGACAGGTACATAGCTTACAAATAATGATTTCATCTGAACCTTAACTCACCAAATTATTTGTACTGCTTGCTACCTGAAATCATTGTACAATGAGAGATGAGCTTCACAAGTTCAGTGAATTAAATTTACTATAAGTATTCAACTTGTATAAATAGTCTTTTAATATTTAATCATTGATATCTCATATAACTTGATAATAGCATTCTACTATCACTACACATATCATAAGTCTCATTCTCTATCAATCTATTATTCTTTTATATTTGTTCACCTTAAGATCATCAATTATCTCATAATTATGAGGTTCACAGCATAAAGTCTACCATTTAGATGATTCTTATCATATAATACTTCTATGTTTCTTTCTCACCATAACTGTCTCTCTATGAAACTTATTCATCTATAAATAATTTCACAATAACAAACAACACTTCAGCATTTTAGTAATGCAATCAATATTTAAAACAGATACAATGCATGAATTATTATTAGGGAACGTCTTCCCACATGTCGACATGTTTTTATCTTAGACCGACCCCCTCCAGGTTCTTTATTTCCAGCTTATACCGATTGTTACAGTATTTTTTTCCAGCATATATCGGCTGTCACGGTATTTATTTCTAGCATATACCGGCTGTCACGGTTTTCCTTTATTTCCAGCATATACCGGCTGTCATGGTTTTTCAATTAGATTGCCCCCCTCCCGGTTCTTTTATTTCATGCATATGCATATAAACAATAACATAAAAACAAACATAAATTCAAATATTTAAATTAGCTATCATGATTATTCTCAATTTATTATTGAAAGAAATTCCACTAAATTTCTTTCATCATAAATCACATCAAATAATCTATCATAGCTTGTCAAGATCCACTAAATTCCATCTCATTATAATTCGTATCAAAACATCAACCACAGCTCATCAAGAATTTCATTTATAGCTTTTATTATTAAATCTACATATTATTCCAAAAATATTATTTCTCACATAATAATTTTCTACATGTCCAAAATTTCTATCATACCTATTAATCAATTTTTCATCTACCACCAAAGCATAAGCTAATAATTTATTTAATATTATCACTAGATATTTCATTTTTATCTAGATTACTTAAGGTAAATCTAACTCACCACGTAGCATTTAGAACTACGCGTGGATCACCTCCTTGCCTTTCCTGCTCCTCTCAACAATTTCCCCCGGTTGTTGATCATCAATACCTTTTATTTTTCTTAGAGTTTCCCGAGGTTCTCTACAAAATTCTTCCATAAACCCCTTCAAAGTTTTGTTCTTTCAACCTTTTTTTTCTGTCCCCAAATGTTTAGAGAAATAGAGTAGTTTGAATTGTGGAAAGGAGAAAACCAAAGATTTTCTAAGAAAAAGTCAAGCAAAGCAAAAAATTATATATATATATATATATACACATTTTTTTTCTTCAGTACCTTTTTGTTGTGCGTTTATCTACCTAGATAAATAAGCAAATAACCGTACAGTTTTACTTGTAAGTGCACAAGGTCAACAGTAAGTAGTATAGTGTGCAAATGCGAGATCATCTCTACAAGGATTGATAAAGTTCGATTTAGAATTAAGTTCGAAATAATGAAATAAAAATAGGAAAAATAAATATTGAGTTTGAAATAATAAAGATAAAGCCATAGAGACTTGATATCCACCACTAATCATGCTACCACAACAAAACAGTATGCCAATGCTTTACTCATGTCATGAATACCTAATGATTGTCAACCTAAGGGCATGGTATCTACTCCTTAAGCTATTGATTTCCCTAAGCACCGAGTTAGGCATGGTATCTACTCTAACTCTTTTCTTTCTTAAAGGATTCAGCATGATGTATACTGAGTTGTTCCTTAAAAGAGCATAAGATTTGTGGAAATCGATAACCATATGAGACCTAGGGCATGGTATCTACTCCCGGTTTCCCATGTTGATTAACCTAAGTATCCGACATGGATATCTTTTGTTACTATTTTCAAACCCAGGACTCAGTCATTCAAATTAATCCAACTAACTAATCCACATGTATACATTGATCAGACACACACACATGAGGAATTTAAATAAACACAGACATTAATCAAGTTAAGCATCACAACATAAATATCGCAAAGGTGCCAATACTGAATTATTGAATAAACATAATTAGAGCTTCAACCAAGCCCTTACTAGAAAATTAGTTACACATAGTTGTGATGCTAAACAACACCATAAAGTACAATAACAAAGGAAAGAAGAAACCCAAAAACACTATGGATAAGAGTTGTCAATTCATCTCCACAATCATTTCTTCGAGCTCGTCCGGCCTCCCCGAACAAAAGCTAAACTAAAAGGGAGATACTGTTTCTGTGTTTTACAAGTCTATTTATAGGGTTCTAAGGATACTTCGAAACCCTAATTTCCAAAATAAGACCCGAACCATTATTTCCAAAACTGGCTCTGCCGCCTCTCTGTGCGTGTGCACTCGATCACATGGGTCTGCGCTCGAGCCTTCTAAGTGTGCGCACGAGTGCCTGTGCACTCGATCACATAAGAGGTGCGCTCGAGCACACCTTGCTGGTTACAGATCTTCACTTTTTCTTCCTTAGAGCTCCAAAATATCTTATTTTCTTCAAAGACCTATAAAAAACATAGAAAACACAAAAATGAAGTAGAATCTACTAAAATATATAAACAAAGAGCCTAACAAGTGTAAATTAAGGGGCTTAAATATGACTATTTAAGCACTTATCACACCCCCAAACTTACATATTGCTAGTCCCTTAGCAATACAAAACGAAAAACTAACTGGAAAACAAAATCAAAGATAAGTTCATCATTCATGTTATCTAAAAATTTGGGTTGCACATAAAACTATGATATTTGTTCATGAGTAGACTTATAATAAAAACACATTTTTGCAATGAATAAGGATTTTGAAAGTTCAAGTTACTTACACAACGCTAGTTAAAGGCATCATAAGTTTGACTTAGTGTGTGGTGGATTAGCACATAAAAGATGAAGCTTCCGAATATTTTTGATGTATATTATTTCGGTGTCTTAACATTCATCAAATTCCCTATCAGAATGAACAATAATGGCATAGTTTTATTTCTTTTATCATGAGCTCTTTGCCATGTTGAGTTCCATTAAACTTTCTAGTTGACCCATGTAGTGAGTGTTTAGCCAATGACTCCCAAACCAGATGGTTTTAGGGTATTAGGTGTAAAGACACCCCTAAGGACTTACTAACTCGAGTCAAAAAGGCTACGAAACTAACTAGTCTTAATGCTTCCAAGCAAAATCCCCACCTTTTGACGTGAACACTCACTGCTTACTGAGGCAAGAGGTCCAGTTACTCAGTGAAAACTTTATTTAATGATCATTATATGCATTATTCCCACATTTCGACATGAACACTCAATACTTACTGAGGCAAGAGGTCTAGTTACTCAGTGAAAAGTTTATTTAATGATCATTAGGAGCATTTTATTTTCTCTTTTTTTCATAATAAATATTTTTCTCTATTTTTCTATGCCAAAGTGTTATTTTAACAAGTTATCCGATTACAGTTAGGTCATGGAAACATATACATAAAAATTATACGTCATACCTCACATCATTATGTGCTAATGTGCTCGTGTCAGATTTAGATCAAACTTGTGAATCCTTAAATGCTTGAGGTAGGTAATTTAGACTTTTTAAAACTTTATTATTTAGACTATGTGTTCTAGATTTTAAGCTTGTTGATGAAGTTTTATCATAGTATTTGTTTTAAATCAACCAAAATTTTCAAAACAATATGAACATGCATTTATCTTTTCAAAAATACTAAAAAAACTAGGACAAAGTGTGTGAATGTGTGAATGTATCTCCCATACCCCCAAACTTAAATTACACATTCCCCAATGTGTAAATAACATGGAAAAATCTAACCTAGGAGATGGAGAATTAGCTGGGTCGGCATGGCTCATAGCACACCCCCAAACTTGAACGGATGCACACATTGTCCCTAAAAAATAAAAACTAACGTAATATGGGAGAACAAGAAGTACTAAAAGTAAATAAATAACAATAAATATGAAAAACAATAAAAATAAAAGGATAAGCTGTAGGGTGCCTCCCATGAGCGCTGAGTTTAACGTCTTCAGCCAGATGCTCTTATTCCCTCCCAGATCGAGGTACAAATGGAGCAATTAGCTAAGGAGCTAAGTGAAAGAAAGCATGGTGAACTTCCAGCCCAAGCACTACCTAATCCAAGAGGACATCAACAACTAAATGCCATGACAACTCTCATAAATGGTAAGAGCGTAGGAGCTGACGAGCCTGCACAAGCATCTCCAATTACAACATCCACATCAAAGGTAAGTGAAATGGAGAAGTAGAATGCACCGCCCTTCCCCTAAAGGTTAGTAAAGCTAACAAAAGAAATTAAAATGCATGATATATTTGAAACTTTGAGAAAAGTAGAAATTAATATTCCTTTATTAGATGCAATTAAACAAATTCCTGCATATGCTAAATTTTTAAAAGATAGTTGCACTAATAAAAAAAAGTTTCAGGAGCATGAAACCGTGGCTTTAACCGAAGGGGTGAGTGCGGTATTGTTAAGGAAACTACCACCAAAACTGAAAGATTTGGGTAGTTTTACCATTCCTTGCAAGATAGGTAACCAGATTTTTGAGCATGCATTATTGGATTTAGGGGCTAGTGTCAATTTGCTACCATACACGGTATTCAAGACACTAAGTTTGGGGGAGCTTCAACCAACTTTCATCACCTTGCAACTGGCAGACATAAGCATAAAAAGACCAAGAGGTATTATTGAGGATGTTTTGGTAAAGGTAGGTCCATTTATTTTACCTGCTAATTTTATTGTATTAGATATGGAAAAATCTCCTATGCCATTACCCCTGCTCATCATCTTAGGAAGACCCTTTATGAGAACTGCTGATACAAAAGTTTGCATGAAAAAGGGTATTGTAAGTAAGAAGGTAAATGGTGAGAAGGTTGAATTTAAAATATTTGATACATTTAAATTACCCCAAGATAATATGGAATATTCTAATGAATGTATGATGCATGGTGTTGTTGAGCACGCTTTTCAGGTCCATCTCAGTGCTCCATTGGAAGCCACCCTCATCCATGGGTTAACAAGATCAGATGTTGAGCCTAAATATGAAGATGTTACTGATGACATCTTTGAGGCTGCGCACCAACTAGAGGCCTCTTTAAAGCATCTAAGTACCAAATTTGGCATTAAAGCAGTTGCTGATGCATTCAACTTATGCTTTTCTGGGAGAGTTTGAATGGCTTGCTCATGCTTTGCAGTGGTTTCCTTTTGCTCAGTCTGAAATTGTCTTGTTTCTGCTATGAATTGTTCTTGTGAGGTCATCAACTACCTAACAAGACTCTCTATGTCACTTTGCTTTGATTCCGGAACTGATTGGGCTTCTGGTTAGGAATTCCTTTGCTGTCTTTGAAAGTTCACGGCATTTTGATTACTGCTCCATGAAAGATTGGGGTGGTTTCGCCCTCATTGATTATAGATATTTGCATATGCACTGTTTGGTCCCACATAGTTCACTTGCTTAAGATCTGTAAATGAATATAAATGGCAAGTCTCAGTAGTGTGATCAAATTGAGAACATAAAGCACATACCTGGAGTTGTGTAGCTTGTGGTCGAGGTGAGATGTTCTGAGCGGTCATGGCTTTTATAAGCATATCTAGCTTCCTTTCCATAGTAGTCATCTAATTTGAAGACCCACCATTTAGGTTCACTTCAAAATACCCTTACTCTTTACTCTTGGTCTTCCTCTAGATGAGAATTGCTGGGTGTGCTCGTTTAAGGTCTCGAAAAGCTCCATTGCTTCTTCACTACTTTTCTCCATCAACACACCTCCACAACTTGAATCCACAATACTTTGATTAATATCACTCAGACCTTCATAGAAAGCTTGTACCAGCTCATCTTGAGGTAGATTGTGGTGTGGGCATTTGAGTAGCAGCTCATTGAAGTGTCCTTATGCCTCAAAGAAAAGGTCTCCATCCCTCTGTTGGAAAGATTGAATTTCCCTTATCATTTGCCTTGTCTTTTGTGCTGGGAAAAATTTTCTTAGGAACCTACTGGATAGCTCCTCCCAAGTATGGATAGAATCTGCAAGCAATGAATTATACCACAACTTAGCTTTATCTTTTAATGAAAAAGGGAAAACAATCAACCTGATTCCCTCTTGATTTAGGCCTTGGATGTGCTGGAACTTGCAGAGGTCAAAGAATTTCCGAAGGTGCAAGTGTGGATCCTCAGTAGGTGTACCCCTAAAATTAGTCAAGGCACTGAGTATCTGCAGAGATATGTAATAATTGCCTTTCGCCTCTAGTTGATAAGAAATGCATGATGGCTGGTTGAGGTTCCGTGGGATGAAGGATTGCTTCATAGGTCTTCGTTCAGGTGGTTGTTGATTTTCTAGCTGTTCCATTGGTGCTTCTCCTTCGAATTCTTCTTTGTTCTCCTCAAAGTTGTTTCTAGGCCTCTGTCAAATGGTCCACTCAATCTCTATGTTGAGTGGAATGATGGTAGGGTTCTTAGATCGAAGCTTTTGCATGAATTAACTAGAAGAATTTGGTGTAGCAGCTTCAGTACTGCTGCTCAGGTAGTCTCTAGACTATTTGCACTCGAGCGCACAAGGTATTGCGCTCGATCTCACTTGAGCTTGCGCTCGATCACAAGACCACAAACAGCACTGCTGCAGACCTGAAACAGAAGAAAACAAAAAAAAAAATAGGTTTTTGATAAAGAAAAAAGAAACAAAACAGAGTAAAGAAATAAAATAAAATAAAACTAACGAAAATAATTCCAAAAAGAAATTTAGTGCAATCCTCGGCAACAGCACCAAAAACTTGTTGTGCGTTTATCTACCTAAATAAATAAGCAAATAACCATACAGTTTTACTTGCAAGTGCACAAGGTCAACAGTAGCAAAGTGTGCAAATGCGAGATCATCTCCACAGAGATTGGTAAAGTTCAATTTAGAATTAAGTTCGAAATAATAAAATAAAAATAAGAGAAATAAATATGGAGTTTGAAATAATAAAGATAAAGGCGTAGGGACTTGATATCCACCACTAATCATGCTACCACAACAAAACAGTATGCCAATGCTTTACTCATGTCATGAATACCTAATGATTTTCAACCTAAGGGCATGGTATCTATTCCTTAAGCTATTGATTTCCCTAAGCACTGAGTTAGGCATGGTATCTACTCTAACTCTTTTCTTTCTTAAGGGATTTAACATGGTGTATACCAAGTTGTTCCTTAAAAGAGCATAAGATTTGTGAAAATCAACAACCACATGAGACCTAGGGCATGGTATATACTCCCAGTTTCCTATGTTGATTAACCCAAGAATCCGGTGTGGATATCTTTTGTTACTATTGTCAGACCAAGGACTCGATCATCCAAATTGATCCAACTAACTAATCCATACCACATGCATACATTGATCAGGCACACACATATGAGGAATTTAAATAGACACAGACATTAATCAAGTTAAGCATCACAACATAAATATCGCAAAGGCACCAATATTAAATTATTGAATAAACATAATTAGGGCTTCAACCAAGCCCTTACTAGAAAATTAGTTACACATAGTTGTGATGCTAAACAACATCATAAAGTAAAATAACAAAGGAAAGAAGAAACCCGAAAACACTATGGAGAAGAATCGTCAATTCGTCTCCACAATCACTTCTCCGGGCTCGTCCGACCTCCCCGAACAAAAACTAAACTAGAAGGGAGATACTGTTTCTGTGTTTTATAGGGTTCTAAGGACACCTCGAAACCCTAATATTCAAAATAAGACCCGAACTGTTATTTCCAAAACTGGCTCTGCCGCCTCTATATGTGTGTGCGCTCGATCACATGGGCCTGCACTCAAGCGAATGGGCCCACTCGAGCCTTCTAAGTGTGCGCACGAGTGCCTGTGGGCTCGATCATATGAGAGGTGTGCTCGAGCGCACCTTGCTGGTTGCAGATCTTCACTTTTTCTTCCTTAGAGCTCCAAAATATCTTCTTTTCTTCAAAGACCTATAAAAAACATAAAAAACACAAAAATGAAGTAGAATCTACTAAAATATATAAACAAAGAGCCTAACAAGTGTAAATTAAGGGGCTTAAATATGACTATTTAAGCAGTTATCACTTTTCTCCCCCCCCCCCAAAAGCTCCACGCAGGTTTGCATGTGTCTTACATGCAAACCTCAAGTTTTTAACTTGGCAGTAGGTAACAACACCTGCTGCCACGTTTTTCTCTTTTTTTCGAAAAGAGAAAAAAATTCCTTTTCCTTTATATTGTTCACGAATATATATTTTTTTCTTAAAAACTATTCTATTCAAATAAAAATAAATCTTTCACATATATTTTATTTTAATTCCATGTTATATTTATTAAATTACTTCTTTACCCTTACTTTACGAATACGAGTATTACAATTCTATCCACCTTATAAAAATTTCGTCCCTGAAATTTCCTTACCTAACTCAAAAAACAATTGTGAACAATATTTCTTCATAATTGTCTAACGCTTTCACGTAATCTCTTCAACATCCTTATTCCGCCACATAACTTGAACTAATGCAATTATTTTATTATACAAGACTTGTTATTTTTTTTTTTTCTTTTCTTTTTTCTTTTTTTTGGTCTAAAATCCTCACTGGTACTTGTATAAAAGTCAAATATTTCTGAATTTCTATAGCTTGGCTCGAAATATTATGAGATTTATCAAGTAAGCGCTCACCAAAGTGAAACATGGAATACATTATGTCACTGCTTCAACTCTAGAGGCAAATCCAGGCTATTCACAACCAACCAAACTTTCTCAATAACCTTATAGAGTCCCACTTACCTCAGACTCAAATTTTCTTTCTTTTTGATCTTCAACACACCTTTTCATGGAGATATTTTTAATTACACCCAATCACCTACTTGAAATTCAAGAGATCTTCTTTTATTATCAGTATAGCTATTAGGTCTACTCTGTGCTGCTTTACAGCTCTCTCTAACTAATTTGATCCTCTCAGTTGTTAACTCAATAATTGATGGACTAGATATATTTCACTCTCCCATTTCTTCCCAATATATAGGAGTTCTACACCTCCTACCATACAATGTCTTAATCGGTGCCATCCCAGTACTTGTTTGATACTGATTATTATAAGCAATTTCAATCGATGGCATGTAAGCATCCCAACTTACTGAGAAACTCATCACATTTGCCCTTAACATAATTTTTAGTACTCTAATAATCCTTTCTGTCTAAGCATGAAAAATTATATTAAATTGCAACTGTGTACCCGTGGCTTTCTGATAGCCTCTCCAAAATCAAGATGTAAATCTAGTATCTCTATTTGATACTATGCTTAATGGTGCTCCATACAACCTCACAATCTCAGCTATATCTCTCTTCAATCCTAACCACCAGAAATTCTGTCTCAATCCTCTATACATCTTATTGTTATTTGGTTGCATCGAATCTACATCATCATGTGCCTCTCTCATTATCTCTTTTCTCAACTCCACATTACTGGGAGCAAAAATCTATGTTCCAATACCAAAATACCCTCATTTCAAAATTTTAAACTCATATTGCTTTCTAGTAAGCACTCAATGCTTAATCTTTTCTATCTCTTCATCTCTACCTTGCATTTCTAAAGCATTTTACTATGGATGACTGTACAACCATATTTGTTAACCATGATCCTCTATCACTGATATTCAACTTCATTCTTATCTCTTTTAAATCTATCATCAATTTTACATCAGGACTCCCTATAGTAGTTAACCTTCTTGTAGACTTTCTACTCAATGCATCAGCTATCACCTTCGCATTTTCTAGATGATAGTGAATTGTACAATCATAGTTACTAATCAACTCCATCCACCATCTTTACCTCAAATTCAACTCTCTCTAGGTAGGTAAGTATGTCAAACTCTTATAACCCATGAATATCTCACAAGTGGCCCCATACAGATGATGTCTCCAATCTTTAAAGTAAACACTATAGCAGCCAACTCTAAGTTATGAGTAGCGTAATTTCTGTCATGAATCTTCAATTGCCTAGAAGTATGGGCCACAGCTTTCCTATGTTACACATATCCCAATATTTGATGTGACACATCATTATACATCACAAATCCTTCATCACCAGAAGGAAACATCAATACTGGAGCTGTAGTCAATTTCTCCTTTAGTAATTGGAAAATTTTCTCACACTTGCCTCACTATACAAATCTCACCTTTTTCCTGGTAAGTCTATTCAATAGTATTACAATAAAATAAAATTTCTGAAAGAATCTTCTATAATAACCAGCTAACCCCAAGAAGATTCTAATCTCAGTCACATTAGTTGGTCTCTCCTAACTTAACATTGCCTCTACCTTTTGTGGATCAGCTGTTATGCCATTTCCCGATATTACATGTTCCAAGAAGGTCATTTTTTAGCCAAAATTCACATTTAGGAAATTATAGCATACAACCTATCTCTCCTCAAAATCTCCAACACAATTTTTAAATGTTTTGCATGCTCTTCCTTAGTCTTAGAATACACCAAGATGTTATCAATGAACACAACCACAAGATTATCAAGAAATGGTTCAAACATTTTATTCATCAAGTCCATGATTGTTTCTGGAACATTAGTCAATCCAAATGACATCACAAGAAACTTATGACCATAATGTGTCCTAAAAGCAGTCTTAGGCACGTCTCTCTCCTTTATCCTTAACTGGTGATAACCTGACCTTAGATTTATCTTAGAAAACACTCCCACTCCTTGCAACTACTCAAATAATTCATTTATCCTGGTTAAAAGATATTTGTTCTTATTCAACTATTTGTAGTCTATACACAATCTCATCATTCTGTTTTCCTCCTTCACGAACAACACAAGGGCTCCCCAAATACATTAGGTCCGATAAATTGTTTATCTAAAAATTCTTGAACTTTCAATTCTCTTAACTCAATGGGTGTCACTCTTGTAGGGTGCTATTAAATATATGTGATGAACATGGTATCACATCAATAGAGAAATTTAATCTCCCTACTGGTAAGCAACCTAGACAACTCATCAAGAAATACATCAGAAAAATTTGTCACTACTAAGATTTCTTCTAACTTCTTATTTTATTTTTTAGAATCCGTTGTGTATGCCAAATATAACTCACAACCCTTCTTCAACCATCTCCTAGTGGTCAGAGCAAAATAAGATAGTTCGAGAGATCTTATGTTCTCCCAGAAAGTTAAACTCCTCATGTCCATATCTTGAACACTACATTCTTTTTGGAACAATCAACCTAAGCGTAATACGTCGTCAACCAATTCATTCTCAAAATTAAATAAAATTATATCATATTCAAAGTTAATAAATAAGCTTCAGTTTATAACTGATACGACTCACACAACCCTTGTAAACATTTATGATTGTCACTCTATCTCTAGTGGGAAATTCAACAAAAATATTTTACGTCGAAGGACTAATACATACTTTAATAGACTCATATGAATACTAGATGCAAAAGAATATGTTGCACTAAGATCAACCAAAATTGATATGTCCACCTTTTCTACACATAAAACGCTTCAAATTGTGACAATTCTGGGATAAATATCTTATCTGAATATATCTATAACAAATTTCTGTCTCTCAATCATACATCAGATTACCACTTCCCCTTGGTGGCATACTTACTTCCTCTGCCATGACTCCCAGTTTTCATAACTTGTCTCCCAGATCCAAGGGTCCTACTGATAGTATTCTCAGCTATAGAAGTAACAGATTCTGCTTGCCTCTGACTCTGTACTTCAGTTTCCTGTGACAAGGAACGCCTCCTTTGGGTGGTCTCCCACCATGCGCACTCATACTAATACCTCTTCTGGGTTTCTCAAATCTAGACTTCTTCCGCCAATTCTTTCTTCCTCTAAATTCCATCACATCATTCTCAATCTGAAGTGCTATATCCACCAATCTGACATAATGCATATGCCTCACGTAAGATAGTTTTGATCAAATCTTAAAACATAGTTCATCTTTGAACCTCTTACACTTCTTCTCCTCTAGGTCTACCATTTCTGGTACAACCATTGACAAGACCACAAATTTGCTATCATAATGAGCCATAGTCAACTCATTTACCTCAAATAAATAAAATCTTATCTTGTTGGGCTCTAAAGGTCTAAGGAAAGTATGTATCTAGAAAAACCTCCTTAAACGTATTCCAGGTTAAGGGTCTATCAATATCTGTACTTACCTTGTGAAGAATATCCTCCCACCATTTTAGGGCCTCTCTCTCTAATTTGAACGTATCAAAGACGACCCTCTGCTTGACAATCATTGGTAAAATATAAAAAAAAATCTCTCTACGTGTTTCACCCATAACTCAAGCTTAAAAGGGTTTATAAATCCTTTAAACAACAAGAACTACAGATTCATACTCAATCTCGATGTTGGTAGTTTTAAATTACTCGCAAGCGCACGAGTTGTTTGCAATATAGTGTATGCAAGTGCGAGGTCGAATCCACAGGGAATTGTGTCGTAAAAATAGATTTTTATCTAAACTAAATATATTTTAACCTAGTTTCGAATTTCAAACTATGTCGTGCAAAGAATATAAACTAAACTAAATTGATTTAAAACAAATGATAAAAGCACTAAGGTTTCTGAATCCACCCCACCAAATTAAAGCATATATTTTCATGATTTTGTTCCTACAACCGACAAGCAATTACATCCTATGTATGTTCTATACAAAAGTAATTTATCAAATAATTCCATGAATCCATCGATATACAAATCACAACAAATACCCTAATTAAATCAAATTATCCAAAGTATCTGTTTACTTTAGAATCACAATGGATATCCGATTTAATTCGAATGATTCTATGTATCCGTTAGATGAAACACATCAAATATCCAATTTGAACAATTTATAAACAAAACAATCAATCATAAGAATTTACTCAAACAATTGAATTGAAATAGAACATCAATAAAAAAATATCATAATTAACATATATGAAAATATAATGCTAATTAATGACGAGGCTTCATCTTCAACCTTAGATTTAGGTTTTAGCCTCTCATGATTATGAAAATAAATTTCACAATTAAAGTGCTAAATATTAAACTTTAAAACATAAAAGAAATAAATTAAAGCTGAAAATACATTGAGAGTGAAATTCCACTCACAGCTCATCTTTTTGTTTTTTCTTTTTTTTTTTGTTTTTACTGTGCGATGCTCTCCTCTTTGATAGCAAAGCCTTCGAGATCCACACACACTTGAAGATGAAGTGAAATGGGGCTTTTATAGGGAAACTTCATGAGTGCAATGTGTTTCCAACCGATGTGGATGTGGGATGTAAACTGTGTTTCCAACCGATGTGGGATGTGGGATGCAGAATATGTATCCAACTGATGTAGGATGTGGGATGTGGGATTTAAGCCTTCACATGCTTCTCAAAACTTCTGCCTACGTCTCTTTTATTTTAGCAGCTTATATACTCAAATAAAATCTTCATTTAAATGAGAGAAAAAATCCCTAGATGATATACTGATCTTCATTTTCTTCAAATCTGAAATAAAAGAGACGTGCTCTCCTAATCGTCTCTCTCTCAACATGGTGCGCTCGATCCTCGGCTTAGGCCCTTGAGCGCTTGATTATAGGTCTCCTATGCTCGATCGCAACAGTAGATTCCAGCTTTTCCTTATTTTGCTCTTTAAGCCGGATAATTCCATAATGCTCCAAAAACCTAGAAAACCACAGTAAACACAAAAAAGAGATAAAATATGATAAAATAACACAAACTAAGAGCTTAATAAATATAAATTAAGGGGCTTAAATATGAATATTTAAGTACTTATCACACCCCCAAACTTACATATTGCTAGTCCCTTAGCAATACGAAACTAAAAACTAAATGAAAAACAAAGAACACAAATATAAATCCATCTTTCATGGTATCCCAAAATTTAAGTATCACACAAAACCATGATATTCATTCATGAGCAAGCTTAAAAAGATAAACCTATATTTGCAATGAATAGAAATGTTAAAATCTAATTACTTACAAAAGGTCAGCTAAGGCATCACAAGCTCAAATCAATGTAAAGTGAACTAGCTCATAAATATGAAACTTCCAAATAATTCCAATGTGTAATGTCTCCATGTCTCAAGATTCACATAATTTCCCATCAGAATGAACAATCAATGGCATAGTTTTATTTTCTTCTTTCTTTTATTGTGAGGCTCTGCCATGTTTAGTTTTGTTAAGCTTTCTTGTTGACCCATGTAGTGAGTGTTGAGTTAACGACTCCCAAACCAGATGGTTTTAGGGCATTAGGTGTAAAGACACCCCTAAGGACTTACTAACTCGAGTAAAAAAAGGCTATGAAACTAAACTAGCTTTAATGCAACCAATCAAAATTCCCACCTTTTAATGCGAACACTCATTGCTTACTGAGGCAAGAGGTCCAGTTACTCAGTGGAAAGTTTATCAATGATGAGCATTTTTCTCTTTTTGTGTAAATTTTTTTATGCCAAAGTGTCCATCCAACAAGTCATCCGGAATCAGCTAAGCCATGGAAACATACACATTAAAATCACATGTCATAGCTCACACAATTATGTGCTAATGTGCTTATGTCAGATTAGATCAAACATGTGAATTCTCAAATGCCTAAAGTAAGTAACTAAACTTTAAAACTCTATCATCAGATCATGTGTTCAAGATTTTAAGCTTTCCAATGAAATCGTATCACAATATTTGTTCAGATCACCCAAAATTTCAAAACAATATGAGCATGCATTTATCTTCTCTTTAAAACGAAGAAGAAGAAAAGAAAGAAAAAAAACAACAACAACAAACTGGGACAAAGTGTGTAATGTGTCTCCGATACCCCCAAACTTAAATTACACATTGTCCCCAATATGTGAATAATATGGAAAGAGCTGACCTGAGAGATGGAGAACTAGCTAGATTGGCATGGCTCATAGCATACCCCCAAACTTGAACAGAAGTACGTGTTGTCCTTGAAAAAAAAAGACTAAAGTAATACTGGAAAACAAAAAAAATATTAGAAATAAACAGTAACAAGAAATATGAAAAACAATAAAAACATAAAGGATATGCTGTGGGGTGCCTCCCATGAGCACTAAGTTTAAAGTCTTTAGCTAGACTCTCCATAGTAGACAACAATCACTCTGAGTAACTAGAATCCTCCAACAATTTCGTCTCAATCTCTGAACTCCTCAACTCCAAGAACGGTTTTAGCCTCTATCCATTCACCTTAAAAGTGTTACCATTCTTTGGATCCTCAATCTCGATGGCCCCATGAGAAAAAACCGATCGAATAATAAATGGTTCTGTCCATCGAGATTTGAACTTGCCTGGAAAAAGATGCAAGTGTGAATTGTAAAGAAGAACTTTTTGATTAGGCTCAAAAAATCGTCTCAAAATGTTTTGGTCATGAGCTTTCTTCATTTGTGCCTTATACAACCGCGCACAATCATATGCATCATTCCGCAACTCCTCTAATTTATTGAGTTGGAGCTTCTTTTGTAAGCCAGCCTTCGAAAGATTGAAGTTCAATTGCTTGATAGCCCAATACGCTCTATGCTCTAATTCCACCGGAAGGTGACATGTTTTTCCATACACAAGACTATATGGAGACATGCTAATTGGCATCTTAAATGATGTCTGATATGCCCACAGTGCATCATTCAATTGCAGAGACCAATCTTTTCTACTAGGGTTCATAGTCTTTTCCAAAATGTGCTTGATCTCGCGATTAGAAATTTCCACACCACTCGTCTGTGGGTGATACGGGGTGGAAACCTTATGTGTGATAAAATACTTTTTCATCAACTGCTCAAAAATCCGGTTGCAAAAGTGCTTACCTCTATCACTTATGATTGCTCTAGGCATACCAAAATGAGCAAAGTTAGTGTCCTTCAAAAACTGGACCATAACTCTGTGGTCATTGGTCTTGCATGCAACGGTCTCCACCCATTTGAACAGATAGTCCACAACAACCAGAATGTACAGATAGCTAAAGGAGTTTGGGAAAGGTCCCATAAAATCAATTCCCCACACGTCAAAAATCTCAACAATCATATCAGGGTTAAGGGGCATCATATTCCTCCTAGAAATACTCCCTAGCTTTTGGCAACACTCATAAGATGCACAGTAGGTGTGAGAGTCTCAGAACAGGGTAGGCTAATAGAATCCACACTGCAAAATCTTCGCAGCAGTCTTCTTAGCACTGAAATGGCCTCCACAAGCATGATCATGACAAAAGGAGATGACATTAGATTGGTCATGCTCAGGAATACACCTTCTAATGATCTGATCGGGACAATACTTGAACAGGTAAGGATCATCCCAGAAAAAATGCTTTACCATGGCTAAAAATTTGGACTTATCTTGTCACCCCCAATGTAAAGGCATTTGATCGGTGACAAGATAGTTCACTATATCAGCAAACCATGGTGCGAGATTGTGAGCAATGTGCATTAATTGCTCATCAGAAAAGGTCTCAGAAATGGGAATGGTGGCCTTAGTGAAATCCACTATCAACCTAAACAAATGGTCTGCCACCACATTTTCGGAACCTTACTTATCCCGAATCTCTATGCCAAACTCCTAAAGTAACAAGATCCATCAGATAAGATGATATTTAACATCCTTTTTAGAGAAAGATACTTCAACGCTGCATGATCCGAGTAGATAATGACTTTCGATCCTAACAAGTAGGATTTGAACTTGTCCAATGCAAAAACAACTGCTAGCAACTCCTTCTCAGTGGTAGCGTAATTGAGTTGTGCGTCGTTTAAAGTTCTGCTTACATAGTAGATGACATGGGGGAGTTTATCAACAGGCTACCCCAAAACAACTCCAATTACATAATCTGATGCGTCACACGTAATCTCAAAAGGTACACCCCAGTTGGGTGGCTGAATAATGGGTGTGGACGTTATAATCTTCTTCAGATCCCCAAATGCTTTCTTACAGTCCTCATCAAATACAAATGGGGCATCCTTCAATAAGAACTTGCACAAGGGCTTGGCGATCTTACTGAAATCCTAGATAAATCACCTGTAGAATCCTACATGGCCTAGAAAAGAACGAACCTATTTCACTGTACGTAGGGGTGGAAGGTTGGAAATCAGGTCCACCTTCGCTTTGTCAACCTCAATCCACCGATGAGATATGATGTGCCCCAGTACAATACCTTGCTTGACCATAAAATGGCACTTCTCCTAATTAAGAACCAGGTTCTTCTCCTTACACCGCATTAAGACCAAAGTGAGACAGTGCAGACACTCCTCAAATGATGAACCGAACACGGAGAAGTCATCTATGAAAATCTCTAAGAAACGCTCTACCATGTTAGAGAATATGCTGACCATGCACTGCTGAAAAGTAGTGGGTGCATTGGATAACCCAAAGGGCATGCGACGGTAGGCGAATGTCCCAAAAGGATAGGTAAACATCATCTTCTCCTGATCTTCGAGGTCCACAGGGACCTGGTTATATCCAAAATAACCATCCAAGAAGCAATGGTAATTGTGCCCAGCCAAGCGCTCTACCATATGATCAATAAATAGGAGTGGAAAATAATCATTCCTTATGGCAGCATTCAACTTATGGTAGTCTATACACACTCTCCATCCTAACTGAACACGAGTTGGCACCAACTCGTCGCCCTTATTCTTCACTACCATCAATCCAACCGACTTGGGCACGACATGAATCGAGCTCACCCACTTGCTATCAGAGATTTGATAAATGATCCCTACATCCAACAACTTTATCACTTTAGTCCTCACAACCTCTTGTATAGCTAGGTTGAGCCTTCTCTGCGGCTCCCTTGATGGCATGGCATTCTCTTCCAAATGTATCTTGTGCATCACCACCGAAGGGCTGATCCCCTTGATATCATCAATAGTCAACCGATAGCTTCCTTGTGCTCTCTTAAACCGTCCAATAATTTCTCTTCTTGAGCATCAACCAAATCTGAAGCTATAATCACAGGCAAAAAATCTGCTGGACCTAGGAACTTATACTTAAGATTGTCCAGCAAAGGCTTAAATTCCTTCATGCGGGGCTCAGGTGCTGCGATCTCCTCTATCTCACTACTCTCCCGAGGAGCAGACTCCAAAATTGCATTTGCTTGCTCAAGTAACTTATCCAAATCTAAATCCTCTCCAAACTAAGCAAAGCATGCCTTCATTGGGTCCTCAATGCTTGATTCATCCATAGTCTCCTCAATAATCTCATCTATCAAGTATACATTTCTCACTTCATCATATTCCAGTGGTTTTTTACTGATATCAAAGATATTCAACTCCATTATCATATTTTCGAAGGAAATCTTCATCACCCTTGTCCTACAATTTATCAGGGCATTAGTCGTGGCTAAGAATGGTCGCCCTAGAATCATCGGTATCTAAATCTCCACATTCTGAACTGGTTTTGTGTCAAGAACAATAAAATCCATGGGGAGATAAAACTTATCCACCTTTATCAAAATGTCCTCAATTATTCCTCGTGGTATCTTCACTGACCTATCAGCCAATTGAAGCGTCATAGATGTGGGCTTTAATTCTCCTAACCTTAACTGCAAATAGATTAAGTAGGGCAAAAGATTCACACTCGCTCCTAGATCCAAAAGAGCCCTCTCAATCCGGCTGACTCCTATCATGCAAGAGATAGTAAGACACCCCAGGTCCTTATACTTGATGGGTAGCTTGCACCGAAGGATTGAGCTAGCCTGCTCGGTCAAAAATACCTTATTCGGGACATTTGTCCCCCTCTTAATAGTGATCAAGTCCTTTAAGAATTTGGCATATGACGACACTTGCTAGATGACGTCCAAAAATGGGATATTGATTTGGACCTGCTTGAACACCTCTAAAATGTCCTCAAACTTCCCTCTTTTCTTGGGTGTTTGTAATCTCTCAAGGTAAGGAGCTTTAGATACAAACGACCTAGGAAGATCCTTAATAGTAGGTGTGGTTATAGATGGCTCAGCATCTCTCTTCTCCTTGTTGCCACTTTCTTGCCCTTGCTGGATAACAAGGTTCTCTTCCACTTGATTACCCATTTGTCTCCCAAACCTTAACGTGACAATCGATTGCACTTGTTCTTGCCCGTGCGTAGGAGTTGATGAATTTTCAACTATAAATTGTCCCTTTAGGTTACGCATGGGTTTACTGAGGAATTTTTCCTTCTCTCTTTCACTCAAGTGACTTGCGATTTGACCCATTTGACTCTTTAGCTTGGCAATCGCTTGGGTGTTTACTATTTTCGCACTCCTCACTTCGTTGATGGATTGGCTGGTAATTTTCATGAAATCCTTGAGGATGTCCTCCAATGACTGTGAAACCGACGCTGGTGCTTGAGTGGGTGCTTGGTAAATGGGTGATGGTGCTGGATGGGCTGAGCAACCATGACTTAGAACTGGTGGATGAAATTCGGGAGGGTTTTGATTGTGAGCATGATGAGGGGCTCCTCCCTGATTCATCGGTTGGATCTGCTTCCATGAAAAATTAGGGTGGTACCGCCACCCTGGACTGTAAGTATCAGAATAAGATCCATTTTATTGCCTTCGATAGTCATTGAAAGTGTTCACTTGTTCTATGGGATACACGGAAAAAGCCTACATAGATGGACAATTTTATGCTAAATGCATAGGACTAGCACAGATGGAACAACTATCAACATTAAATGTACTAGCAGCATTGATGGACTGGCCCACAACAAGAGCATCAATCTTCTTGGTGAGAGCCTCAAATCATTGTCCTCCTTAATCTCATAAATGCCTAATTTCTTAGGGGCACGAATGGACTTGTCCCGACAGCTTGAAAAATCCCATTGCTGCGAGTTGTCGAACAACTTGATCAATGTCTTGTATGCTTCATCCCCTATCAGACTTAAGAATGCCCCCATATTCATAGACTCGATCATGCTATGGTTGGGTTGAGTCAACCCTTGGTAGAAGAACTGAACGAATCTCCACTTCTCATATCCATGTGGAGGGCATCTGATCAGTAACTCTTTGAAACGCTCCCAACTCTCAGAAAACTTCTCATCCTCCTTCTGAGTGAAAGAACTAATCTCCTTTCGACACTTACTCACTTTAGACATTGGGAAAAACTTATTATAGAATTTACTCAACAAGCTTTCCCAAGATATAATAGACCCGAGCGTGTTGGAATCCAACCATGCCCTAGCTCTATCGTGAAGAGAAAAAGGGAAAAGTCTAAGATGGACCAACTCATTAGAGAAGTTCTGGAACTTGAATGTGGCACAAATATCTTTGAACTTCTTCACACGGCTGTAAGGATTTTCAAGATCCAAGCCATGAAATGAGGGTAGGGGTTGGATGACATGTGGCTTTAGATCAAAATGGGTAGCATTGGTTGGTGGCAACACTATACAGGAAGGGGAGTTAGTCGCAACGAGTGCGAACAAATCCCTAAGGGATGTAGTGAAGTCCACGTTCCAAGCTCTAGGTTGCTCTACATTGTCCTGTTGATTTGCATTCCTTAAATTGTCCCCCATCTCAATCGTCTCTCTCTCAACAAGTGCTCTCTTATTTCTCCTAAGATTTCTTTCAATTTCGGGATCTAAAGGTATCAACTCTAAGTTCAGGGATCTCCGACCAAGCATACACCACACAAAAAGTAATAAAATAAACTAGCTAGCAGAAACAAAAGAATAAAATAAAATACAAAAACAAATAACAATAAAATAATTAAAATAAACTAAACACAAAAATAGAAAACACAATACTCACAAATGGACCAACAAAAATTGGCCAAATTTTTTTTTTCTTAGCTGCTGCCAGTCTGCTGATGCTGTCTGCGGAGATACGCTCGAGCACAGGTAAAGTGTGATTCGACAAACTGCAAAAACAGATCAAACACCAAAAATCTCTTTTGTTTTATATATATATATATATATATATATATATATATATATATTATGGACAATTACAAATAGAAACAAATAAACTAGAATAAAATTGCAAAAAGAAAAATAAAACAAAAATGGTAACTAAACTAGTAGAAAAATAAAATCAATTCAGAAAAAAATTTAATTTTCACAAACAAAACAAATTCCCCGGCAACGGCACTAAAAACTTGTTGGTAGTTTTAAATTACTCACAAGCGCATGAGTCGTTTGCAATATAGTGTGTGCAAGTGGGAGGTCGAATCCACATGGAGTTGCATCATGAAAATAGATTCTTATCTAAACTAAACCTATTTTAACCTAGTTCCGAATTTCGAACTGTGTCGTGCAAAGAATATAAGCTAAACTAAATTAATTTAAAACAAATGATAAAAGCATTAAGGTTTCTGAATCCACACCACCAAATTAAAGCATATATTTTCATATTTTGTTCCTATCACCGACAAGCAATTACATCCTATGTATGTTTTATATAAAAGTAATTTACCAAACAATTCCATGAATCCATCGATATACAAATCACAATGAATATTGTAATTAAATCTAATCATCTAATGTATCCGTTTACTTTAGAATCACAATGGATATCTGATTTAATTCGAATGATTTGATGTATTTGTCAGATGAAACACATAAAATATCTAATTTGAACAATTTATAAACAAAACAATCAATCATAAGAATTTACTCAAACAATTGAATTGAAATAGAACATCAATACAAAAATATCGGAATTGTACGAGCATATATGAAAATATAATGCTAATCAATGGCGAGGCTTCATCTTCAACCTTAGATGAAGGTTTTAGTCTCTCATGATTATGAAAATAAATTTCACAATTAAAGTGCTAAACATTAAACTTTAAAACACAAAAGAAATAAATTAAAGCTAAAAATACATTGAGAGCGAAATTCCACTTACAGCTCCTCTCTTTGTTTGTTCTTCTTTTTGTTTTTGCTGTGCGACGCTCTCCTCCTTGATAGTAAAGCCTTCGAGATCCACACGCACCTGAAGATGAAGTGAAATGGGACTTTTATAGGGAAACTCCATGAGTGTAATGTGTTTCCAACCGATGTGGGATGTAGAATGTGTATCCAACCGATGTGGGATTTGGGATTTAAGCCTTCACATGCTGCTCAAAACTTCTACCCATGTCTCTTTTATTTTAGCAGCTCATATACTCAAATAAAATCTTCATTTAAATGAGAGAAAAAAATCCCTAGACAATAGGCTGCTAAAATTTGGATCTTCATTTTCTTCAAATATGAAATAAAAGAAACGTGCTCTCTTAATCGTCTCTCTCTCAACATGGTGCACTCGATCCTGGGCTTGGCCGCTGTTGCACTCAATCGCAAGTTTCCTGTGCTCGATTGCAACAAAAGATTCTAGCTTTTCCCTATTTTGCTCTTTAAGCCGGATAATTCCATAATGCTCCAAAAACCTAGAAAAACACAGTAAACACATAAATGAGATAAAATAGGATGAAACAACACAAACTAAGAGCTTAACAAATATAAATTAAGGGGCTTAAATATGAATATTCAAGCACTTATCACTCGACTTCGTCAAAATATTGGGGGCCTACCAAGCCCTCTCAAATCAACAACTCTAACTCTATCTCTAGCATATCCACGTGTCATCCTCAGACTATTAAAATATAATTTATTTTAATCTTTTGCTTTCTTACTTTTTATGTAGTCTACAGAATCATAAAAACTAATGCTCTGATACCAAAAATTGTTACGACCCATCCCGAGTTGGGCACCCTCGAGACGGTGTTGTCATATTTTGAAAATCCCAGCATGACACATATATGCAACAATAAAAAAAAATACCAACAGAAATTTTTACATCAATCCTCAACCCTCAACAGGGGAGATACATCACTCTGATCTTGACTTATACATTATATACAACATAAAATGCATGAATATTTACAAATAGATTTTTATTTTATTTTCTCATTAGTCTGAGGATGTGGACATGTGCGTAGCTTAAAAATAATGATTTCATCTGAACCTCAACTCACCAAATTATTTGTACTGCCTGCTACCTGAAATCATTGTACAATGAGAGATGAGCTTCATAAGCTCAGTGAATTAAATTTACAAGAAGTATTTAACTTGTATAAATAGTCTTTTAATATTTAATCATTGATATCTCATATAACTTGATAATAGCATGCTACTATCACTACACATATCATAAGTCTCATTCTCTATCAATATCTTCTTCTTATATATTTGTTCACCTTAAGATCATCAGTTATCTCATAATTACCTCGTTATGAGGTTCACAGCATAAAGTCAACCATTTAGATGGTTCTTATCATATCATACATCTATGTTTCTTTCTCATCATATTGTCTCTCTGTGAGACTCATTCATCTATAAATAATTTCACAATAATAAACAACACTTTAGCATTTCAGTAATGCAATCAATATTTAAAATAGATGCAATGCATGAATTATTATTAGGGAACGTCTTCCCACATGTCAACATGTTTTTATCTTAGACCGGCCCCCTTCCAGTTCTTTATTTCCAACATATACCGCTTGTCACGGTTTTCATTTATTTCCAGCATATACCGGCTGTCACGATTTTCTTTTATTTCCAGTATATACCGGCTGTCACGGCTTTTCAATTAGACGACCCGGTTCTTTTATTTCATGCATATACATATGAACAATGATATGAAATATGCATATAAACAATAACATAAAAACAAATATAAATTCAAATATTTAAATTACCTATCCTAATTATTCTCAATTTATTATTGAAAGAAATTTCACTAAATTTCTCTCATCATAAATCACATCAAATCATCCATCATAACTTGTCAAGATCCACTAAATTCCATCTCATCATAATTCGTATCAAAACATCAATCATAGCTTATTAAGAATTTCTCTTATCACTTTTATTATTAAATCAACTTATTATTCCAAAAATATTATTTCTCACATAATAATTTTCTACATGTCCAAAATTCCTATCATACCTATCAATCAATTTTTCGTCTACCACCAAAGCATAAGCTAATAATTTATTTAATATTATCACTAGATATTTCATTTTTATCTAGATTACTTAAAGTAAATCTAACTCACCACGTAGCACTTAGAGCTAACCGTGGATCACCTCCTTGCCTTTCCTACTCCTCTCAGCAATTTCTCCCGGTTGCTGATCGTCAATACCTTCTGTTTTTCTTAGAGCTTCTCGAGGTTCTCTATAAAATTCTCCCATAAACCCCTTTAAAATTTTACTCTTTCAACCTTTCTTTTGGTCCCCAAGTGTTTAGAGAAACAGAGCAGTTTAAATTGAGGAAAGGAGAAAACCAAAGATTTGCTAAGAAAAAAATCAAGCAAAGCAAAAAATTATATATATATATATATATATATACGCATATTTTTTCTTCAGTACTTTTCTCCCCCCCCCCCCCCCCAAAAGCTCCGCCTACTGCCACGTTTTCCCCTCTTTTTTCAAAAGAGAAAAAAAAAATCTTTTTTTCTTTTCCTTTTCCTTTATACTGTTCACGGATATATTTGTTTTTTTTCTTAAGAATTGTTCTATTCAAATAATAATAAACCTTTCACATATATGTTATTTTAATTCCATGTCATATTTATTAAATTATTTTTTTATTCTTACTTTACGAATACGGATATTACAGGTTCGAATGTGACTGATGGGAACAAACATAATATACTTTGCATTACTGGTTAGAAAAAGTATGGGTTTTATGCTAAAAAAGTTCAACACTTCGCGGTTTTAAGGACAAAATTGTAAATTACTTGTCTAATGGACTAGCCGAGGTACCACCACGTCCGCTGGGTCGAATGTGACTAGTGAGAGCAAATATAATCCATTTTGGATCACCGATTACCAAAAGTGTGTGTTTTTTGCTATAAAAGTTCAGCACTTAATTAACAGTTTACCTAATGAATATTGTTCAATAAGTGGAATGCATTAGCAGTCCGCTCTCAGGTTGGCCAGTAAGGGTTAGAGAATGACGATTTCTCATTCTTTAAACTAGCAATGGAAAAAAGTCAGGGTGAAAAAGGGAGAAAGTTCTCCGATTCTGGTTCTCTTGTAGTTGGATCCTCTAGAACCATAAGAATCCTTGGTTAGAATGGGATTCCAACTTAGAACCTTTTGAGATTTTGAGATACCTTTAATAACGGTTTTTTTTTTTTTTTTTTTTTTTCAGGTGAGTGATGATATGATTATCGAGGATAAGATTGTGGGTGATGAGGACCCCATGCACACCAACGATAAATAGGACTCCCAAATATCCCTGGAATGCCAAAACCTATAGGACTTTGTAGACACCAAATTTCGTTCCAAATATTAGAACGAACCGCGTGTGGAGCCGAATGATAAAATTTTAGCCTCAAGAAATTTAAAATGGATGAACATATAGTGAAAAATTAATTTTTGATAAAAATTGATCAATAAAATTTAAACCATATCAAATCAGATTAAAACACAACAAAATGGGTCAGTAAAAATATATATATATACAGGACCAGGGGGGAAATCCAACTGATAGGCTGAGATATAGGGTTGGCCAGTTGAGTCCTAGACCTGACCAGTTGTGCTGATGCAATTTTTCCCTTCTACCTCTAAACCTTCTAGAACCTAGTTTTTAGCCTCCAAAACCCTAAAAATAACATGAAGCACTAATTTTTCCACCTCTCCAAGAAATCCTAGCCTTCATTGTATTAAATCTTAAGCATCTCGACCATTTATCATGGCAAACCCTAGCTCCTAATTGTTCTTATTTAAACCCTCTCTTAAGACACCAAAGGACAGGCTGAAATAGATTGAAAGAAGCAATAGCCACCAAAATTCCTACAATTTTCTTTAGAAAATCCATTCCATATTTTTCAATCCCCAAAACCCTAAAGTCCCAAATTTTCATAAACCTTAGCCTTCACCAAAATTCCCACCACTCTAAAAAAATCCTAAAAACAAAAACTCAAGATATTTTCACATTAGTTCTTGTTTTTAAATTAAAATCTGTTGGGAAATCACCTTGGAGATGCCCAGGTGGTGATCCACCCAAGTCTAGAATGACTTGTAATGATCAGAAATAGAAATTGAAATCAAAGAAAAGAAAGAACATAGCAATTGTTATCAAGATTCAGCAATAGCCTACGTCCCCGTGAGTTCCTTTGAACTTTCTGCACTAAATCAATGAGTTCTTACAGAATACAGCAACACCCCTTTAAGAATCTCAAGTTCTTGAAGAACCAAAGAAAAGAAGAAAGAAAGTGAGAAGAACTATTACAAAGCCCTCTACCCAATCTATGTTACTCTCTCTTTACAACTAGCCTCTCTTTTGAGATCTATTCTAGTGCCTCTCCTGTGTTTTGTGTCTTTGCACTCTCACACTTGCACTTGAATTCTCTTGTATGATGATCACTTGTATATCACAATTAATTGTTGAGATTGATGCTAGGTGACCTTTTATATAGTGCACCAACTTCTTGACCAATCCTGAAGGTCAATATCCATCCTTAAATCTTGAGAACAAATCAACGATAGCCCTTCATCAATCCTTAGTGATCCTGTGTGTTTTGAACATGCCTCACGCACCATTCAAGAAGGCTTAAAAACTATGTACAAGTGTGCCTGGCACTGTGACCCAGGGCAGGGCACACATTTTTCATCTTCTGGGCGCCGTGGCCTGGAGGAGGCTGAGCCACAGCACACACCTCCTCCAAGTCTCCTCTTTACTGGGCGTTGCGGCCTAGGAAGGCTGTGTTGCGGTACGACCTGATGCTGAACCCTTTGTACATGCTGTGCGCTGAGGCGCACACTTAGTGTGCTAAGGCGCCAAGGCCTGATGTTGAACCTCTTCAAACCTTGTTTAAACCTTAGACAAACACCAACAATCTCTACCTTTGTCTAAGCAATTAAACCCGAACCCATTATGCAGAGAACTCAGGATCCAAACTCATCTTGAGTCATCATTCAACCGACTCCAATCTTAAGAAGTCTAAGGCAATGATTGAACTTACTTAGAGGTAGAAGCTTAGTGCCTAAATCTGCAGGATTTTCTTCCGTGGCTACCTTGTCCACATGAATGCATCATTCTGTAACATTTTCCCAAATGAAATTATACCGAACATCCATGTGCTTTGTCTTCTCATGGAACACTGGATTCTTGCACAAATGCAATGCACTTTGGCTATCCGAATACACCACCACCTGCTCTTTTAGGACCTTCAACTCTTCTAACAACCCTTCTAACAACCCTTTGCACCACATAGCCTCCTTAAAGGCTTCCGTTGCCGCTATGTACTCAGCCTTGGTTGCTGAGAGTGTTCCCACTGGCTACAACTGAGCCTTCCAACTTATACAACATTCGTTTAAGTTAAAGAAGTAGGAGGTAATCGATCTTCTTTTATCTTGGTCTGCTCCATAGTCCGAATCCGCATAACCCTCAAGACAGATAGACTTACCCCTCTTCTCATAAACTGGCCCTACTTCTAGGCTTCCCTTTAAGTACCTCAGCAACCACTTCATCCCAAGCCAATGCTCTTTTCTAGGATTACTCATAAACATGCTGAGAATACTTATTGCATGACCAATGTCTGGTTTAGTGCTTACCATGGTGAACATAACTGAACCAACCGCACTAGAGTAAGGGACTTTTTCCATTTCCTTCTTCTCCACCTCCGATCTCAGACATTGATCGCGGGACAACTTGAAATGACCAGCAAGGGGAACCTTCACTGGTTTGCTATCTTCAATAGAAAACTTAGATATCATCTTCTCTATATAGGAAGTCTGAGAAATCTTCAATCTGTTTCTCTCCCTTTCCTGGAGTATACACATCCCAAGGATCTTCTGTGCATGGCCAAGATCCTTCATCTCAAACTCCTCACTAAGTTGAGACTTCAATTCTTCTATCCTCTCCATGCTGCTCCCAACCAGCAACATATCATCAACATATATGAGGATGATCACCACTTCCTCCACCTTGTGCCCCTTGTAGTACAAGCATGAATCATAGTAGCTCCTCATAAAACCCAAGCTGGTTACAAAGGAATCGAACCTCTTATTCCATTGCCGAGGTAATTGCTTCAGGACATAGAGAGATTTCTTCAATTGGCACACCAACTCTTTTTGCCTTCCTTCCTCATAGCCTTCTGGTTGCCTCATGTAGATGGTCTCATCAAGCTCTCTATACAAGAAAGATGTCTTCACATCCATTTGCTCGATCTCCCAATCAAATTAGACCACCATAGCCAATACTATCCGTATCGTCTTATATTTCATAACCGGTGAGAATACTTTGGTGAAATCTATGACTTCTCTTTGTGTGAACCCCTTTACCACCAACCTAGCTTTATACCGAACTTCATCCCCTGGAGTGTTTCTTTCTTTGATATTGTAGATCCACCAACAATCCACAACTCTCTGTTTTTCTGGTTTGGGCACCAATTCCCAAGAGTTGTTCTTCCTCAAAGAATCCATTTCTTCCTCCATAGCTAGCTGCCACTTTGACGACTCCTTACATTCCATGGCTTCCATGTAAGTTTCTGGTTCAACTATCCCTCCTTCTGTCCAACGAGCTGCTACATTAGCATCCGCAAACTCATATCTCAAAAGTGGTCTAACCATCCTCCTTCTCTGGTCTCTTGTGAGCTGGTAGTCATTCTGACTTGCTGCATCAACCCCTTCCAGTTCAGCCTCCTCTTGAGTGCATTGAGGTTGGCCTTCATCAATGGGCCCTACCTAGTTGAACCCTCTTGCCTTCCTTGCTCTACCTGAATTGGATTTTCCTTGATGCGAGCTCCACAAATTCCAGACTGGTTTGCTCACTAGCCCCTGCAAGGTTAGTTTTCTCCAAATAGAGAAATAACAATTCATTAAAAATAACATCCCTACTTATTATGAGTTTAGTCCATTTTGGCTCTAAGGACCACAACCTATACCCATTAACCCCATCACCATACCCTAGAAATACACATTTTCTAGACATTGGGTTAAGTTTATCATCCTTTTGATGTGCAAATGCAGCATACCCAAAAGTCCTAAGGTTGCTCAACTCAGAGGGTTTTCCACTCTACATCTCCATGGGAGTCTTAAGGTCTAAAGCTCTAGAGGGTGATTTATTAACCAAATATACAGCAGTAGACACAGCTTCCCCCCAAAAATATTTTGGTAAACCGGACCCAATTAACATGCACCTAACCTTTTCCATAAAGATTCTATTCATCCTCTCAGCAGCTCTATTTTGCTGAAGGGTTTTTACAACTGTTCTATATCTTAGAATGCCATTAAACTCACAAAATTTATCAAAATCCTTATTGCAAAATTCTAAGCCATTATCAGTTCATAAAGCCTTAATTATCCTACCCGTTTGAGTCTCCAGCAACTTTTTTCACACCACAAATTTATTCAAAGCATCTGATTTATTTTTAAGCAAATAAACCCAAACCTTTCTTGAATAATCATCAATTAAAGACAGAAAGTAAAAGTTACCTCCCTGTGTTGGTGTTCTTGCTGGTCCCCAAAGGTCCGAATGAATGTAGTAAAGAATGCCCTTAGACTTGTGCACTCTGGTGTTGAAGCTGACTTGGTGTTGCTTCCCAAGAACATAACATTCACAAAAATCAAGTTTCTCTACTTTGTCACCACCAAGTAGACCATCTTTACTGAAAATTTGCAGGCTCTTTTCGCTCATATGTCCCAAGTGAGTGTGCTAAAGGGATGCCTTATCCATCTCAGCCATCATGTTTGATGCTTGATCCTTGATGTCTGTGTCTTCGATCATCTCATAGAGACCATCCTTTATTGCTGTTTTGATCACTATCAAAGATCCCTTGATCACCTTGATCTTTCCTCCCTCTGCTTTGTATGTATAGCCCATGGAATCCAGCTGCCCCAATGATATCAAATTCCTTTTCAAATCCGGAAGATACCTCACATTCCACAGTAGCCTTGTGACTCCATTAAACATCCTTAACTGGATGTCTCCTATCCCCCTCACTTGGAAAGAAGTGTCATTCCTCCAGAAAACCTTTCCATCATTAATTTCCTTAAAATTCTTGAACTAATCCTTATGAAGGCACATGTGATAAGTGCACCCGAAATCCAGAATCCATTTCTCGCTGCCTTGATTCCTGCTCATATTTGACCACACAACAAGAACATTATCTTACTATTCTTTGTTGGCAACCAAAGCCTTTCCATTGTTAGTATGGCTTCTTCTTCTCTCATCCCACATCTTCTTCTTGCAATCTTTCTTGAAATGCCCCTCATTGTTGCAGTAAAAGCATCTCTTTCCTCCAAATCTCAGTTTGGAATGAGATCTCCCATGGCTCTGCCCTCTACCTCTTGATTTCTCTTGGTAGTTGCCATGAATGCTACTGCCATTCCGAGTTGCTGGCCTTCTTCTAACGAACATCCCTTCTCCACTTGATGCTTCCCTCATATTGGCTTTGAAATCATGAGCCCTTATGGCATTGATCACAATCTCCTTGGTTAAAGTATCTGTTCCATATTCAATTGCATTAATCAAATTATCAAAATAATCAGGAAGAGAATTCAACAAAATAACAGCCAATTGTTCATCCGGGAATGTTATGCTACAGCTATTCAAATCTTGAAGTAGCTTATTAAACACATCAAGATTATCTTGTAACTCTTTATTAGGATCCATTTTAAAAGCAAAGATTCTTTCAAGAAGAAAAATCTTATTAGGGAGAGTTTTGGTAAGAAACAACTCATCTAGTTTCTTCCATATAGCAGCAGGATCTTCCGAGTGTCCGCACTCCCTTGTCACGCTATCTGACATGTGCAAGAAAATGGTGTTGTATGCCATCTTCTTCATCTCAATCCGCTGGTCCTCCGTGATACTTGCTGAAAAAACATCATTTTCTCCAATAGCCAAGTCCACCTTCTGTTGCATAAGAACAGCCTTGATCTTCCGCTTCCAAATGGCAAAGTCTCCCTTTCCATCAAACTTCTCAACAATGAAATTTGAAGCCATCTTGCGGAGAAAATCCCAGATTTATGCAGTCCCCACAATTACTTTTCTAAACTTCTTCTAAACCTTAAGAACATGATTGATGATTGATCTCAATACCGTTCTTGAATCACCCTTAAGAACACGATCTGATCTTGATCTTTACTCTGTTCTTGAATCACCCAAGAAGTTGGCCTTTGATTTTTGGAGTCTTGCTCCGATACCTTCTGTTCTAGATTCGATACTCACTGTTCTTGGACCACAGCTCTGATACCACTGTTTGGAAATCACCTTGGAAATGCCCAGGTGGTGATCTTCCAAACACCCAAGTCTAGAATAACTTGTAATGATTAGAAACCGAAACAGAAATCAAAGAAAAGAAAGAACACAACAATTGTTATCGAGGTTCGGCAATAGCCTACATCCCCGTGAGTTCCTCTGAACTCTCTACACTAAACCAATGAGTTTTTATAGAACACAGCAACACCCCTTCAAGAATCTCAAGTTCTTGAAGAACCAAAGAAGAAAAGGCAGAAAGTGAAAAGAACTATTACAAAGCCCTCTACCCAATCTATGCTACTATGTCTTTACAACTAGCCTCTCTTTTGAGATCTATTCTAGTGCCTCTCTTGTGTTTTGTGTCTTTGCACTCTCACACTTGCACTTGAATTCTCTTATATGATGATCACTTGTATGTCATAATTAATTGTTGAGATTAAAGCTAGGTGACCCTTTATATAGTACACCAACTTCTTGACCAATCTTGAAGGTCAATATCCACCCTTAGATCTTGAGGACCAATCAACCATAGCCCTTCATCAATCCTTAGTGATCCTGTGCATTTTGAACATGCCTCACGCACCATTCAAGAAGGCTTAAAAACCATGTACAAGTGTGCCTGGCACCGCGGCTCAGAACAGGGCAAGCCGCGGCCCAGGGCAGGGCACACATTCCTCATCTTCTGGGTACCGCGACCCAAGGCAGGGTACACATTCTTCATCTTCTGGGTGCTGCGGCCTGGGGGAGGCTGAGCCATGACGCACACCTCCTCCAGGTCTCCTCCTTACTGGGCGTCGGGGCCTGGGAAGGCTGTACCGCGACGCAACCTGATGCTGAACCCTTTGTACATGCTGTGCGCTGAGGCGCCAAGGCCTGATGCTTAACCTCTTCAAACCTTTTTTAAACCTTAGACAAACACCAACAAAATCTTACGTTTGTTCATCCATTAATTCATAGGAAACAAAGATCTTAGTGCATCCATAACACACATGAAATCTCTACGCTTCGTATTAATATTTAGTTGTTAGTCTCTTCGCACCAATGCGAAGAAGTCGAATTGTATGAGGTTAGTATTTTATTTCTAGTAATTAAATTTTACACATGCATGATTATTTATTTTGAACCTCCTTAGATTAAAAATTAATGAACAAATGCTCTTAAATTTAATTTGTTATTCACTTAACATATAGATTTAATTTACAAAATATGTTCTAGGATCACTCTAGGATTTGCATTAGAATTTGCATGTCATGTAGATTGGGGTTTTCTGCATCTTTTTGCTTAAAACAGTTAATTAAAAATCATATGTTATATAGAAAATTTGTTTTATGATTGTTTTGCATGCTTCCATGTCATTAAGATTAGGTTTTACACATTTTATATACGAATCAAATCAAATTGAAGTTCTTCAAAATGGGCTTTTTTCCTTAAAAAAAAAAATAGAAACTAATGCCAGAGAAGTCACTCAGGCCTATACAGTGGAGGGTTGGAGGTTCAGGTCCAGTATGGACCCGAACAGTTGTTTGAACCCTAATTTTCCAATTTTGTTTTTTTTTTTAGTTTCTTGTGATTGTCTACGTTAATTTTCTTCAATACTAACAAATTTTCTCTATTTTTAGATCAGTTCTCTTATTTTCTCATTTAATTGTATTTTAATTTAATATCCATGCATAATCTCTTGCCCAGTTGCAATAATCGATGTTTTGCCAAAATTTTGTGATATAACTGCTATCTGATTTGCTTTAGTGTGTAGTAAAAGTAGTTTAAGATAATTATTAAATATTTTTCAAGAACATAAGGGCTAAGTTTCTACCTAGTCAAGAGGGGGAGATTTAAGACTTTCTTTTCTCGTACTCCAATCTTTTGCCCCGAATATCTCACAGGCCAATGATAAAGAATTTTAACCCTCTTTAATGTTAAATGGATATTCTAAATTTACTTTTCATTTGCGCTTTGTGCTTAGATAGCATGTCTCTTAAAAATATTCCTCAGTAAGGCCTAACTCCATATAGCAATAAAGCAGCTGCTAGTCTAACACTTAAAAACGCACCTATCATGGGGCCTCCTTAATACTAAAAAAGGTTTGTGTTAGACCTAGTAGGTGCTAATCCTTCCATATGCCAACTCATTTTGATCCATAGCCTTGCTTATTTATTATTCCTCGAAGGTAATGACCTTAGGTATTAAGCTCAAAGTTGTAATGTATGGCGAAAAGAAGTGGTACCTACACACCCTCTACTTGTATGCCAATCATTTTTTCAATAATATTATAAATTTTTGATACGTTTATTGATTATATATATATATATATATATATATATATATATGTGTGTGTGTGTGTGTGTGTGTGTGTGTGTGTGGAGAATATATTTTGTAATTATTATTTTTAATATAATTAGGATTTTATGATTTCTTGTATTGATTGATCAATTGTTGGATGTAATTTGAACAATTTATAAGGAAATTTTAAAAAATAATAATAAATTATAAATATTAGCAATGATAAGTCATCGTTGATTTTAGTGGGAAAATTAAACAAATTAAAATAAAATAATAAAAAATTACATCGACGATGATAGTTTGCGATGGGATATCGTATTTGATTAAGTAGGGAAAAAACAAAAAATATTAAAATAAACAAATAACAGCAACGAAGATTATTTGAGACATTCCCTTGTCACTGACATTTTCGTAAATTATCTGCAAAGGGTAGTGGCATCGCAATACCTATCACTGATTATATGAATAATTAATAGAATCTTGGATATGTATATTTGATTTACATATCAACGATGGCCTTTGTTGTCATAGGGTCATCACAAATAGTCATATGTGCAACGATATTTTAGCCCGTTGCAAATATGGACTATCTAGGACGTCCAATTTAGTGATGGGTCAATTTACAACGCGGTCATGTCGCACATAAATTTTAGCAATGGAAATAAGAGCAAATGTTATCTGTTGGAATTTGTCTAAGAATTAAACGGGTTGAAGATGAAGCTTCGGCAGTCTTTTGAGCCACATCACAAGGTGTGTGCGCCACGGCCTACAGCAAGGGAGGATATTCCTCCACTAGGTGTGCTCTGCGGCATAGGGTGGTGTGCGCCACGGCACAAGGTGGCACAGGGTTGTGCACCATGGCCCAAGCCTTGTGCGCCACAGTGCCCAGCACTTGGAGGAGTTTATGCCCTGTGTGCACCACGGCCTGCCCTGTTTTGGGCTGCGGCGCTAAGCACACCTGATGCCTTTTGATTAGCACTTTGGAATGGTGCGTAGGACTTGGTTAAAATGCACAAGATCACTTAGACTTATTGGAGGGCCATAATCGTTTGGTTCTCAAGATCTAAAGGGGAATGACTTCAAGATTGGTTCAAGAAGTTGTTGCTCTATATAAAGGGTCATCAACAACAATCATCATAACAAGTAACACAAGTGCAAGTGTGAGAGCGCAAAGACACAAAACATAAGAGAGGCACAAGAAGAAGTCTTATTCAAAGAGTGGTTGGTGTTGAGAGAGAAAGACTCTCAAATCTTCAGAGGTGTTTCAAGTGAGAGAGAGTATTCAAGAAGTGGGGTTCAAGGGCTTTGCAATTGGAATTTTCTTGGGAAAAATTCCAGGGAAACACTTAGTTCTTATATCTTTCTTCTCTCTTCTTTCATGTATCAAGAACAAGAGGGTTCTTGAAGAGGTGTTGCTGTAATTGTAAGAACTCATTGATTTAGTGCAGAGAGCTCGGAGGAGCTCACGGGGACGTAGGCATTTGCCAAACGTCGATAACAATTGCTTGTGTTCTTTATTTGATTTTTTTATTCCTGTTTTATTACCAGTCATTCTGGACTTGGGTGTTTGAAGGTGACCACCTGGGATTCTTGAGGTGATTTTCAACAGTGGTATTAGAGCTAGCAACAGTGGTATCAGAGCTGAACAGGGGGTATCAGAGCAAGACTCCAAGAATCAAAGAAAACTTAATGGAAGATTCAAGAACGGTGCTGGGATCAAGATCTGATCGGGTTCTCTGCAAGATGGGTTCAAACTTCATTGTTGAGAAGTTTGATAGAAAGGGAGACTTTTCCCTTTAGAAGCGAAAAATCAAGGCGGTTCTTATGCAACAAAAGGTGGACTTGGCCATTAAAGAAGATAACGATTTTTCAGCAAGTATCATGGAGCTCCAGCAGAATGAGATGAAGAAGATGGCATACAGCACCATCTTTCTGCATATGTTGGATAGTGTCACAATGGAGTGTTGAGACTCGGAAGATCCAACTGTCATTTGGAAGAAACTAGATGAGTTATTTCCTACCAAGACTCTCCCAATAAAATTTATCTTCTGAAATGAATCTTTGCTTTTAAAATGGATCTTAATAAAAAGTTGCAAGATAATCTTGATGTGTTTAATAAACTAGTTCAAGATTTAACTAGTTATAGTATAACATTCCTGGATGAACAATTGGTTGTTATTTTGTTGAATTCTCTTCCTGATTGTTTTGAAAGCTTGATTAATGCTATTGAATATGGAAGAGATACAGTAACCAAGAAAATTGTGATCAATGCTATAAGGGCTCATCATTTCAAAGCCAAGATGAGGGAAGGATCAAGTGGAGAAAGGTGGTTCATTAGAGGAAGGCCTGCAACTCGGTATGGCAGCAACATACATAGCTACTACCGGGACAAACCACAAGGTAGAGGACAAAGCCATGGGGGAGTGCACTCTAAACCAAGATTTGGAGGAAAGAAATGCTACTACTGCCATAAAGAGGGTCATTTCAAAAAAAATTACAAGAAGATGATGAGGGATGAGAAGGGAAGAAGCCATACCAACAATGGAGAGGCTTCGGTTGCTAAGGGAGAACAGCAAGATGATGTTCTTGTTGTGTGCTCAAATGTGAGCAGGAGGCAATGCAGCGAGAAATGGATCTTGGATTTCGAGTGCACTTATCACATATGTCCTCACAGGGATTGGTTCAAGAATTTTAAGGAAACCAATTATGGAAAAGGTTTTCTTGGGGAACGATACTTCTTACCAAGTGAGGGGGATAAGAGACATCCAATTGAGGATGTTTGATGGAATTACAAGGCTACTAAAGAATGTGAGATATCTTTCGGAGTTGAGAAAAAATTTGATCTCATTTGGGCAGCTAGATTCCATGGGGTACACATACAAAGCAGAGAGAGTAAAGATCAAGGTAACCAAGAGATCTTTGATAGTGATCAAAGCAACAATGAAGGATGGTCTCTATAAGATGATTGAAGACACAGACATCAAGGATCAAGCAGCAAGCTTGATGGCTAAGATGAATAAGGAAACTCTTTGGCACAATCGCTTGGGACACATGAGCGAAAAGGGCCTACAAGTTCTCAACAAGAATGGTTTACTTGATGGTGACAAGGTAGAGAAACTTGATTTCTGCGAGTGTTACGTTCTTAGAAGGCAACATCGAGTCAGCTTCAACACCGAAGTGCACAAGTCTAAGGGTATTCTTGACTACATCCATGTGGATCTTTGGGGACTAGCAAGAACACCAACACAATGAGGTAATCTTTACTTTCTTTCTTTCTTTAATTGATGATTATTCTAGAAAGGTTTGGGTTTATTTGCTTAAAAATAAATCAAATGTTCTGAATAAGTTTGTGGTGTGGAAAAAGTTGCTGGAGACTTAAACGGGTAAGGTAGTTAAGGTTTTACAAACCGATAATGGCTTAGAATTTTTTTAATAAGGATTTTGATAAATTCTGTGAGTTAAATGGGATTCTAAAACATAGAACGGTTGTGAAAACCCCTCAGCAAAATGGAGTTGCTGAGAGAATGAATAGAACCCTTATAGAAAAGGTTAGGTGCATTTTAATTGGTTCCGGATTACCTAAATGTTTTGGGGGGGAAGTTGTGTCTACTGTTGCGTATTTGGTTAATAGATCACCCTCTAAAGCTTTGGATCTCAAGACTCCCAAGGAGATGTAGAGTGGTAAACCCTCTAAGTTAAACAACCTTAGGACTTTTGGATGTGCTGCGTTTGCACATCAAAATGATGATAAACTTAGCCTGAGATCTAGAAATGTGTGTTTCTAGGATATGGTGAAGGGGTTAAGGGGTATAGGTTGTGGTCCTTAGAGCAAAAAGGAACTAAACTCATAATAAGTAGGGATGTCATTTTTAATGAGCATTTATTTCCCTGTTTGGAGAAAACTAACCCTGTAGGGGATAATGGGCAAACCAGCCCGGTATTTGTGGAGCATAGTATCAAGGAAAATTCAGTTCAGGTAGAGCAAGGAAGGCAAGAGGGTTCATACCAGATAGAGCCTATTGATGAAGGCTAAGCACAGGACACTCATGAGGAGGCTGCACTAGAAGAGGATGATGCAGCAAGTCAGAATGACTATCTGCTCATAAGGGACCGGGAAAGAAGGCTGGTCAGACCACCTTTGAGAGATGGTTTTGTGGATGCTATTATAGCAGCTCCTTATTTAGAAGGAGGAATATTTGAACCAGAAACTTACATTGATGCCATGGAATGTAAGGATTCGTCAAGATGGAAGCTAGCTATGGAGGAGGAAATGCATTCTTTGAGGAAGAACAACTCTTGGGAATTGGTGCACGTTCCAGGAAAACATAGAGTTATGGATTGTAAATGGATTTACAAGATCAAAGAAGGGAACACTCCAGGGGATAAAGTTTGGCACAAAGCTAGGTTAGTGGCGAAGGGGTTCACACAAAGAGATGGCATAGATTTCACAGAAATTTTCTCACCGGTTTTGCCAAAGGTGGAGGAAATGGTGATTATCCTCATCTCTGTCGATGATATGCTGTTGGTTGGGAACAGCAGGGAAATGATAGAAAAATTGAAGTCTCAACTCAGTTCGAAGTTTAAGATGAAGGATCTTAGCCATGCGCAAAAGATCTTTGGGATGAGTATAATCCGAGAAAGGGAGAGAAACCGGTTGAAGGTTTCTCAGTCTTCCTATATAGAAAAGATGATATCTAAGTTTTCTATGGAAGATAGTAAACCGGTGAAGATTCCCTTTGCTGGTCATTTCATGTTCTCCAGCGATAAATGTCTGAGATCGGATGAGGAAAAGAAAGAAATGGAAAAGGTCCCTTACACTAGTGCGGTTGGATCAGTTATGTTCGCCATGGTAAGCACTAGACCCGACATTGCTCATGCAATTAGTGTTCTTGACAGGTTTATGAGTAATCCCGGAAAGGAGCATTGGCTTAGGATGAAGTGGTTGCTGAGGTATTTGAAGGGAAACCCAGATGTGGGGCTTGTTTATGAGAAGAGAGGTAAGTCCATCTGTCTAGAAGGTTATGCTAATTCGGACTATAGAGCAAACCGGCATAAAAGAAGATCGATTACCTCCTATTTTTTCAACTTAAACAAATGTTTTATAAGTTGGAAGGCTCAATTGCAGCCGGTGGTAGCACTCTCAACAACCAAGGCTGAGTACATAGCGGCAACGGAAGCCATTAAGGAGGCTATGTGGTGCAAAAGGTTGTTAGAAGAGTTGAAGGTCCTAAAAGAGCAGGTGGCGGTGTATTCGGATAGCCAAAGTGCATTGCATTTATGCAAGAATCCGGTGTTTCATGAGAGGACAAAGCATATGGATGTTCGGTATCATTTCATTAGGGAAAATTTTACGAAAGGATGCATTCATGTGGACAAAGTGGTTACGGAAGAAAATCCTACAGATTTAGGCACCAAAGTTCTACCTCTAAGCAAGTTCAATCATTGCCTTGGACTTCTTAGGATTGGAGTCGGATGATACGGTGACTCATGCTGAGTTTGGATCCTGAATTCTGTGCACAATGGATTCGGGTTTAATTGCTTAGACAAAGGTAGAGATTGTTGGAATTTGTCTAGGAATTAAACTGGTTGAAGATGAAGCTTTAGCAGTCTTCTAAGCCACAACACAAGGTGTGTGCGCTGCGGCCTACAGCAAGGGAGGATGATCCTCCACCAGGTGTGCGCCATGGCACAGGGCTGTGCACTGTGGCACCAAGCACTTGGAGGAGTTTATGCCCTGTGTGCACCGCGGCCTACCCTGTTTTGGGCCGTTGTGCCAAACACACTTGATGCCTTTTGATCAGCACTTTAGAATGGTGCGTGGGACTTGGTTAAAATGCACAAGATCACTTAGACTTATTGGAGGGCCATGATCATTTAGTTCTCAAGATCTAAGGGTTGGGAATGACTTCAAGATTAGTTCAAGAAGTTTTTGCTCTATATAAAGAGTCATCAACAACAATCATCATAACAAGTAACACAAGTGCAAGTGTGAGAGTGCAAAGACACAAAACATAAGAGAGGCACAAGAAGAAGTCTTATTCCAAGAGTGGCTGGTGTTGAGAGAGAAAGACTCTCAAATCTTCAGAGGTGTTTCAAGTGAGAGAGAGTATTCAAGAAGTGGGGTTCAAAGGCTTTGTAGGGAAACACTTAGTTTTTATCTCTTTCTTCTCTCTTCTTTCATGTATCAAGAACAAGAAGGTTCTTGAGGAGGTGTTGCTGTAATTGTAAGAACTCATTGATTTAGTGCAGAGAGCTCGGAGGAGCTCACGGGGATGTAGGCATTTGTCAAACCTTGATAACAATTGTTTGTGTTCTTTATTTGATTGTTTGGTTCCTGTTTTTTTACAAGTCATTCTGGACTTTAGTGTTTGAAGGTCACCCACCTGGGATTCTTGAGGTGATTTTCAACACTATCACTAAAAGTCCTCTATAGTGACAATATGTGGGAAGGTAGAGGAAACTCTTTCGCATGTGTTACGTGATTGTGAGCACATCGAGGATGCTTGGAAGTATGTTAAGCTCAGGCTATTATGGAGGGCTAATGGGTTTGTCTTGGTGTAGGAATGGTTGGTATAAAATATGGCTAGTGTTGGTGATTCTAGTTCGACTTTGGGCTTGTTGTTCTATGAAATATTTGGCGTTGTTAGAGAGTTTTTAAATTCCTCACAATTATTCATGGCACTCAAATTGATTTTTAATAGTCATTATTTGACTATTTTAATATAATAATCAAATTGAGAGTTACATAATTTGTAACTATTAAATGACTTTCCAATAGTCATTATTTGGCTATTTTAATATAGCAAATAAATTAATAGTTACAAATTTGTGATTATATTCAATAAATTCATTTTAACTCTGAATTAAATTGTTAGGCTCATTTGTGCCTATAAATATCAAGCTTTTCAAGAGCTTAAAGTACATCAAAAAAATTATCAGATTCTTCTTCTTATTCTTTCTATACTATTTTCCCATGTATTTTTTTCTTTGGGCAACCTTGATCGGGTCAGTTCAACTTTCTTTCCCAGTAGACATGCACATTGTAGGAGGCAAAGCTGTGAGCACTTGGGTTTTATCTTGGAATCGGTCTTAATCATTCATACCTAGACGTAGGGAAGTTTAAAATAGATATGTTAAGAAGAAAATAGTTACTTTTATATATCTATTAAAATTAAAAGATTACCTTATCAATGTATTTTAAATTGTTAAATAATAATTTTTTTGAAATTATTTTAAATACTTTAGAATTGTTTTAAATTGTTTGATTAAATCCAGACTTAATATCTATTACATAATAAATTTATTGAATATTTTATTCTAAAAAAAAAGAAAAATTTTAAATCAGTTTTACAAAATTTAATCAGGTTGTTACTTGTCCATTTTATAAATAATTGTTGTTATTGTAAAAAAAAAATTTGTTGTTTTAACTCCGTTTTAAATTCATTTGCAGTTTCAAATCAATTTCAAATATGTTATAATAACCAAACACATACTATTTTATATTATAAACAGATTTATTAATAAATTATTTTAAATAAAATATTTAAAAAGGAAAATAATAAAGCAACCAGGACAATTATATCATTATTACAAGATTTTAGAATACTAATTATCTTTTTGAAGTTTGTCTTAGGTGGTAGATTTTATTGTACTTAAAATTGATAGATATTTTCTTTCTTATTTTTTATTTTTTTTTTGCAAATAATATATGTTATTGTATAATTAATTGGATTTATTTAGTGTTAATCTTATTCACATAATTTTGAGTATTTGAAATATTGAACATAGATTTTATTACTCACAAAAACTTGAGTTGCTCTAAGTAGTACCTAGAATGACATTATACGAGGAAGTCAATAGTGTTAAACCGAAAAAATTGATGAACTCTTTTTTAGAAGATAGCAAAAGTAAATGATATATTGGCTAACGGTATTAGGTTTTATAGCTGCTCTAGAGGACTCAACTCAACCTAGAGATATTTCAACTAGTGAATCCAAAACCCCTAAGTACATCCCTCAAGAAATAGAGTACCATTGTCACAACAGACTTCTTATTGCCCTTTCTCTACATCTTTATGACATTTACCATTCTACCGAAAGTGCTAAAGATCTATAGAAAACCGTAGAAGATGAGTATGGTATAGATGATGCGGGTATAAAAAGGTTTAATGTTTCAACATTAAACAAAAACCACATGATAGATGGTAAATCAATTAATGATCAAATTCGTGAATTTTAAAACCATTTTAGAGGTGTAGAGGAGAATGATACTAATTAAGTTTAGTGAAGATTTTAAGGTGTCATGTCTTATAGATAAACTTTCACCTTCTTGGAGTGAATTTTCCAAATGCCTTAGACATAAACAAGGTACTTTGACCTTAACTCAAGTTTTCAATTTTCTTAGAATAGAAGAATAACATAAGTTAAGTTTTAATCCAAAAATAGAGATAGGGGCTAAGGTGAATATGGCAGAGCAAAATAAAACCTTCAACTAATTTAAGCCTAGGGGAAACAATTTCGAGAATAAAGATTAGAAGAATAATAATAACAACTGACTTTAATAAATTTAATCCAACAACTCACCCAATAACTTTCAACATAACCAAAATCATCAAAACCAACCCAATCATTCCTATAACCCAAATTCAAGGAAATATAAGGGCAAAGGAAGACTCAAGGACCTACCTATGTATGTGGAAGTACTAATCATATTGCCCGAGATTATTACTACAAGAAGACTAGTGAGTACAAGTCTAACTTTGGGAATAAAGGCTTTCAAGTCAACATTTCAGAGGATGGAGATCCCTCTATTAGGTCTAAATTTAAACCTTTGTTAGTAAACTTTACTTATGAAGATAATGAGTGGTGGTTAGATTTTGGGGCTAATATACATGTTTGTTTGAATCATTCATTGTTTAAAATGCATCATAACTCAAGTGGAGGAAGTGTGACTCTAGCGAATGGTACTATCGCACGAGTGCTAGGAATTGAAAGAATTGAACTGAAGTTGACGTTTGGGAAGACATTGATTCTTGAATCATGATATTAGGATACATCTAGTTAGTGAATCTTATCTAGTTTAACATGGTTATAAGCTTGTTAAGGAATCAAATAAAGTTGTAATAATTATAAATAATGTTTTGATTGGGAAAGGATTCATTTGTGATGGTTTATTTAAATTAAATGTCCCAAGTATTTTGAACAAAGTCTCTCATTTAGTTTTCAATATTGAATCTAATAATGTATGACATGGAAGATTGGGCCATATAAGTCTTGGGAAGATAAAGATTGATGGATTTGGGTTTAATTCCTAAAAATTCTTTAGATATCAAGCATAAGTGTGAGATATGTGTACAAGCTAAACAACCTAAAAAGCCTTAAAGACCTGTCAACTAAAATATTAGTCTCCTAGAACTCATTCATAGTGATGTTTGTGATTCAAACTGACCTTCAACTAGGGGTGAAAATAAACACTTTGTAACATTTATAGATGATCACTCAAAATATTGTTATGTCTATCCCATCAAAACAAAAGATGAAGTATTTTAAAATCTATAAGAATGAATTTGAAATTCAATTAAAGAAGAAGATTAAAATTCTTAGGTCCAATAGAGGAGAGGAATTTAGTTTGAATGAGCTTAAGGGTTTTTGTGAAGACAATGGGATAATTCAGGAGCTTACTTCCTCTTATTCTCCTCAATGAAATGGTGTAACTGAAAGAAAAAATAGAACATTAATGGATATGGTTAATTCTGTGTTACTAAGTTCTAGTGTACCCGAGAATTTGTGGGGGGAAGCTATCCTAACATCTTGTTATATATTAAATTTAAAACCTCTAAAAATAGTGAGAAAACTCCTTTTGAAATCTGGAAAAATAAACTTCCAAGGTTCGATATTCTAAAAGTGTGGGAGTGTCTAAGTAAGGTAGCTATACCCAAACCAAAGAGAAAAAAAAAATAAGACCCAAAACTATAGATATTGTTTTTATAGATTATGCCCAAAATAGTAGTGCAAACATGTTCATAGTGATAAACTCTTAAATAAGTGAAACATCCAATAACATAATAATAGAAGCTAAAGATGCAACATATTTTGAGGATATCTTTCCTTTTAAAACTAAGGGGTCAGTTCAACCTTCTAAGGTCCAATTAAATGAGAACATACCTTTTAGCTCTTCCTTAGGAGATAAATCTGAGACCTCTTTTGAACCTAGAAGAAGTAAGAGAGCTAGATTTAAAATGAATTTTGGAGATGAATTCTTTACGTTTTTAATAGAAAGAGAACCTTCTACCTATAGTGAGGCTATATCTTGTGGAGATGCACCTTTTTGGAAGGAAGTGATTAATGATGATTTTAAATCAATAATAGAGAATAATACTTTAGTTTTATCTAGCTTACGTCTTGGGAGTAAGCCTATAGGTTGTAAGTGGGCTTCCAAAAAAAGTTGAAATATTACGGAAGTATAGATAAATATGAAGGTAGGTTAGTAGCTAAGGGTTTTACACAAAAGGAAGAGATAGATTATTTTGATACTTATTCACCGGTTGCTAGGATCACAACTATTAGATTTCTTTTAGCACTAGCATCTATACATTACTTGGTAATACATCAGATGGATGTCAAGACAACATTTTTTAACGGAGACTTAGATAAGGAGATCTATGTGGAACAACCTGAAGGGTTCAAAGTTAAAGGCTAAGAACATAAAGTATATAAACTAGTAAAATCATTGTATGGTTTGAAACAAGCTCCTAAGCAAATGGCAAGAAAAATTTGATAATGTTGTCTCGAGTTATGGTTTCATAATCAATGTGTTTGTATTTTTCTAAGGTTTAAAAATGGTTTAAACAAGAGATGGAAGAATGAATTTCAGCATGTTAAAGGAGTGAACATAAGTGTGCGCCTCACTTTGGGTGTGTGCACACCTCTTCTTTCAGCAAGACAGAGAAGTGCGCACAGCTTTGAAGGGTCCAGCATTAGTGTGCGCTGCAGCCCTGCTCCATCCAGGCTATGGCACCCAGCAAGTGAGGATGCTGGAGGAAGGCCAAGGCCGCGGCGCCTAGAAAGTGGTAAAAAGGTGTTTTGCCCAAGACCGCAACGTGCCCTGTTGGAGGCCTAGGCGCTAGGCACACTGATGCACACATGATTAACTTGATTCAGCCTTTTGTTAAGTGTGTGGGTGCAAGTCCAAAATGCACAGCATCACTTAGGATTGATGAAGGGCCATGGTTGGTTGGTCATTAAGATCTAAGGGTGGAGAATGACACTCAAGATTGGTCAAGAAGTTGGTGCACTATATAAAGGGTCACCTAGCTTCATTCTCAACAACAATTGTGATAAAGCAATACAAGAGATACAAGAGAGAATTGTGTGAGAGTGCAAAGACACAAAACATAAGAGGGACTCATTGTAGAGAGGCTGGTTATAAAGTGAGAAGAGTATAGATTAGATAGAGAGCATTGTAATAGTTCTTTTCTTATTCCTTTCTTCTCTTCTTGGTTTCTTCAAGAACTTGAGCTTCTTGGAGAGGGTTTCTGTGATTGTAAAAGAACCATTGATTTAGTGCAGAGAATTTAGAGGAACTCACGAGGATGTAGGCTATTGTCGAACCTCGATAACAAATCGCTTGTCTTCTTTCTTTATTTCTTTCATTTCTGTTTCTGTTTCCAATTCCTAATCTTTACAAATCATTTTAGACTTGGGTGTTTGGAAGATCACCACCTGGGCATCTTGTCAAGGTGATTTCCAACAGTGGTATAAGAGCAAGGTTAGAGGATATCGACGCAAGAACAAGAAGATTACGGAGTTAAGACTCCAACAATCAAAGATCAACTTCTTGGGTGATTCAAGAACGGAGTAAAGATCAAGATCAGATCGTGTTCTAGAGGGTGATTCAAGAACGGTGTTAAGATCCATCTTCGATCGTGTTCTTGAGGTTTAAAAGAAAGCATTTATGGGTATTTCATAAATCTAGGATCTTGTCTGCAAAGATGGCTTCAAATTTCTGTGTTGAAAAGCTTGATGGAAAGGGAGACTTTACCCTTTAGAAGTGGAAGATCAAGATTGTTCTTATGCAACAGAAGGTGGACTTGGCTATTGGAGAAGATGATGTTTTTCCAACAAGTGTCACGGAGGATCAGCGGACTGAGATGAAGAAGATGGCTTACAGCACCATTTTCTTGCACATGTCGGATAATGTCACAAGGGAGTGTGGAGACTCGGAAGATCCTACTGTCATATGGAAGAAACTAGATGAGTTGTTTCTTACCAAAACTCTCCCTAACAAGATTTATCTTCTTAAAAGAATCTTTGCTTTTAAAATGGATCCTAATAAAAGTTGCAAGATAATGTTGATGTGTTTAATAAGCTAGTTCAAGATTTGAATAGCTGTAGCATTACATTCCCAGATGAACAATTGGCTGTCATTTTGTTAAATTCTCTTCCTGATTGTTTTGATAATTTGATTAATACTATTGAGTATGGAAGAGATACTTTAACCAAGGAGATTGTGATCAATGCCATAAGGGCACATGATTTAAATCCAAGATAAGGGAGACATCAAGTGGAGAAGGGTTGTTCATTAAAGAAAGGCCAACAACTCGGAATGGCAGTAGCATTCATGGCAACTACTATGAGAAATCAAGAGGTAGAGAGCAGAGCCATGGGAGAGCACATTCCAAACCAAGATTTGGAGAAAATATGTGCTTCTACTGCAACAAGAAAGGCCATTTCAAGAAAGATTGTAAGAAGAAGATATGAGATGAGAGAAGAAGCCATACCAATAATGGAGAGGCTTCGGTTGCCAAAGGAGAACAGCAAGATGATGTTCTTGTTGTGTGCTCACATGCGAGCAGGAGGCAAGGCAGTGATAAATAGATTCTGGATTCCGGGTGCACTTATCACATGTGCCCTCACAAAGAATGGTTCAAGAATTTTAAGGAGATCAATAATGGAAGGGTTTTCTTGGGGTATGACAATTCTTGCCAAGTGAGGGGGATTGGAGACATCCAGTTGAGAATGTTTGATGGAGTCACAAGGCTGTTGTGAAATGTGAGGTATCTTCCAGATTTGAAGAGAAATTTGATCTCATTAGGGCAGCTGGAATTCATGGGCTACACATGCAAAGTAGAGGGAGGAAAGATCAAGGTGGCCAAGGGATCTTTGGTAGTGATCAAAGCAGCAATAAAGGATGGACTCTATGAGATGATCGAAGAGACAAAAATCAATGATCAAGCAGCAAGCATGATGGCTGAGATGGATAGGGCAACCCTTTGGCACACTCGTTTGGGACACATGAGCAAAAAGGGCCTGCAAGTTCTTAGCAAGGATGGCCTACTCGATGGAGACAAAGTAGAGAAACTTGATTTCTGCAAGTGTTGCGTTCTTGGGAAGCAACACCGGGTCAGCTTCAACACCGAAGTGCAAAAGTCTAAGAGGATTCTTGACTTCATTCATTTGGACCTTTGGGGACCAGCAAGAGCACCAACACAGGGAGGTAACTTTTACTTTCTGTCTTTAATTGATGATTATTCAAGAAAAGTGTGGGTTTATTTGGTTAGAAATAAATCAGATGCATTGAATAAATTTGTTGTGTGGAACAAGTGGCTGGAAACTCAAACGAGTAGGGTAGTTAAGGCTTTACGAAACGATAATGGCATAGAATTTTGTAATAAGGATTTTGATAAATTCTGTGAATTAAATGGCATTCTAAAGCATAGAACAATTGTAAAAACACCTCAGCAAAATGGAGTTGCTGAGAGGATGAATAGAACCCTTATGGAAAAGGTTAGGTGCATGTTAATTGGGTCTGGTTTACCAAAATATTTTTGGGGAGAAGTTGTGTCTACAGCTGCATACTTGGTTAATAGATCACCCTCTAGAGCTTTAGAGCACAAGACTCCCATGGAGATGTGGAGTGGAAAACCCCCTGAATTAAGCAACCTTAAGACTTTTAGGTGTGCTGCATTTGCACATCAAAAGAATGCTAAACTTAGCCAAAGGTCTAGAAAATGTGTATTTCTAGGGTATGGTGATGGGGTTAAGGGATATAGGTTGTGATCCTTAGAAAAAAAGGGCATGAAACTCATAATAAGTAGGGATGTTATTTTTAATGAATTGTTATTTGCCTACTTGGAGAAAACTAACTCTGCAGGGGCTAGTGAGAAAACCAGACCGAAATTTGTTAAGCATCGCATCAAGGATAATTCGGTTCAGGTAGAGCAAAGGAGGCAAGGAGGTTTGGACCAAGTAGAGTCCATTAATGAAGGCCATGCTCAGGGCACTCAATAGGAGGCTGAACTGGAAGAGGTTAATGCAGCAAGTAAGAATAACTACCACTCACAAGGGACCGAGAAAGGAGGGTGGTGAGACCACCTTTGAGATATGGGTTTGTGGATGCTAATGTAGTAGATCCTCGGATAGAAGGAGAGATGAGTGAACCAGAAACTTACATGGAAGCCATGGAGTGTAAGGATTCGTCAAAGTGGCAACTGGCCATGGAGAAAGAAATGGATTCTTTGATGAAGAGCAACTCTTGGGAGTTGGTGCCCAAACCAGAAAAATAGAGAGTTATGGATTGTAGATGGATCTACAAGATCAAAGAAGGGAATACTCCAGGAGATGAAGTCCGGTATAACTGGTAGCGAAGGGGTTCACACAAAAAGAAGGCATAGATTTCACTGAAATCTTCTTACCGGTTGTGAAGTACAAGACGTTACGGATAGTATTGGCAATAGTAGTCCAATTTGATTGGGAAAGTAAGCAAATGGATGTGAAGACAGCGTTCTTACGTGGAGGGCTTGATGAGACCATCTACATGAGGCAACCCGAAGGCTATGAGGAATGAAGGCAGGGAAAGTTGGTGTGCAAATTGAAGAAATCTCTTTATAGCCTAAAGCAATCACCTCAGCAATGAAATAAGAGGTTTGATTCATTTGTAATCAACTTGGGTTTCATGAGGAGCTACTATGATTCGTGCTTGTACTACAAGGGGTAAAAGGTTGAGGAAGTGGTTATCATCCTCATCTATGTTGATGATATATTGCTGGTTGGGAGCAGCATGGAGAAGATAAGAAAATTGAAGGCTCAACTCAGTGAGGAGTTTGAGATGAAGGATCTTGGCCATGCACAAAAGATTCTTGGGATGTGTATCATCCAGGAAAGGGATAGAAATAGATTGAAGATCTCTCAAACTTCCTACATAGAGAAGATGATATCTAAGTTCTCTATGGAAGATAACAAACCAGTGAAGGTTCCCTTTGCTGGTCATTTCAAGTTCTCCAGCGATCAATGTCCGAGATCAGAGGTGGAGAATAAGGAAATGGAAAAAGTCCCTTACTCTAGTGCTGTTGGTTCTGTTATGTTCACCATGGTAAGCACTAGACCTGATATTTCTCATGTAATAAGTGTTCTCAGCTGGTTTATGAGTAATCCCAGAAAGAAGCATTGGCTTTGGATGAAGTGGTTGCTGAGGAACTTGAAGGGAAGCCCAAAAGTAGGGTTGATTTATGAGAAGAGGGGTAAGTCCATCTATCTTGAGGGTTATGCAGATTCGGACTATGGAGCAGACCGGGATAAAAGGAGATTGATTACCTCTTACTTCTTCAACTTAAACGGATGTTGTGTAAGTTGGAAGGCTCAGTTGCAGCCGGTAATAGCACTCTCAACAACTGAGGCTGAGTACATAGCGGCTACGGAAGCTATTAAGGAGTCTATGTGGTGCAAAGGGTTTTTGGAAAAGTTTAAGGTCCTAAAAGAGCAGGTGGTGGTGTATTCGGATAGTCAAAGTGCATTGCACTTGTGTAAAAATCCAGTGTTCCGTGAGAGGACAAAGTACATAGATGTTCGGTATCATTTCATTCGAGAAAATGTTACGGAATGATGCATCCATGTGGACAAGGTGGCCACGGAAGAAAATCCTATGGATTTAGGCACCAAGGTTCTACCTCTAAGTAAGTTCAATCATTGCCTTGGACTACTTAGGATTGGATTCGGTTGATATGATGAATCAAGATGAGTTTGGATCCTGAAGTTCTCTGCACAATGGTTCGGGTTTAAATGCTTAGACAAAGGTAGAGATTGTTGGTATTTGTCTAAGTTTTAAACATGGTTAACATTTAAAGAAGAGATTGAAGAATGAATTTCAGCATGTTAAAGGAGTGCACACAAGTGTGCGCCTCACTTTGGGTGTGTGCACACCTCTCCTTTCAGCAAGACAAAGAAGTGCACACAGCTTTGAAGGGTCCAGCATCAGTGTGCGCTACAACCCTGCTCCTCCTAGGCTACGGTGCCTAGCAAGTGAGGATGCTGGAGGAAGGCCAAAGCCGCAGTGCCCTCTACCCAAGGCCACGGTGCCCAGAAAGTGGTGAAAAGGTGTTTTGCCCAAGGCTGCAGTGTGCCCTGTTGGAGGCCTAGGCGCTAGGCACTCTGATGCACACATGATTAAATTGATTTAGTCTTTTGTTAAGTGCGTGGGTGCAAGTCCAAAACACACAGTATCACTTAGGATTGATGGAGGGCCATAGTTGATTGGTCATCAAGATCTAAAGGTGGAGAATGACACTCAAGATTGGTCAAGAAGTTAGTGCACTATATAAAGGGTCACCTAGCTTCATTCTCAATAACAATTATGACAAAGCAATACAAGAGATACAAGAGAGAATTGTGTGAGAGTGCAAAGACACAAAACATAAGAGGGACTCATTGTAGAGAGGCTAGTTGTAAAGTGAGAGAAGTATAGATTAGATAGAGAGCATTGTAATAGTTCTTATCTTCTTCCTTTCTTCTCTTCTTGGTTTCTTCAAGAACTTGAGCTTCTTGGAGTGGGTTGTTGTGATTGTAAAAGAACCATTTATTTAGTGCAGAGAGTTCAGAGGAACTCACGGGGACGTAGGCTATTGCTGAACCTCGATAACAAATCGCTTGTCTTCTTTCTTTCTTTCTTTCATTTCTGTTTCTGTTTCCGATTCCTAATCTTTACAAGTCATTCTAGACTTGGGTGTTTGGAAGATCACCACCTGGGCATCTTGTCAAGGTGATTTCCAACACAATGAACATGATAAGTGTTTGTATTATAAAGATTTTGGCAAAGAACATGTGATTTTATGCTTATATGTTGATGATATCTTAATTTTTGGGACAAATTTAGTTGTGGTGAATAATTTGAAGTCTTACTTACCCATGAACTTTTATATGAAATATTTGGGAGAGGCTTAATTAATCTTAGGAAGAGAGTTAGAAAGAACTTCAAAATGAATAATTTTATCTCAGCCTAAAGCTCTAGAAAAAAATGCTTAAATTTTTTGGATATTATGATATTAAATTTATAGTTACTCTGAATGATTCGAGTGTTAGTTTAAAAAAGAATTTAGGGGAACCTATATCCCAATTGAAATACTCTCAGATAATAGGATCACGATTATACTTTATGTATAGAATAAGACTTGATATTGTCTATCTAGTTGGGAGACTTAGCATATATACTCATAATCCTAGTATAGAGCATTGGATTACTTTGGAAATAATTTTGAAATATATTAGAGGAACTTTGGGATACTCTTTACATTACAGAGGTTTTTCTAATTTGGTAGAAGGGTACAATGATGCAAATTGGATTATTAATAGTTTAGATGTAAAATCTACTACTGGATATGTATTTTTACTATGAATACAACAATATCTTGGGATCTAAAAAACAAATAGTAATATCTAGAAGTACTATAGAGGCTGAGTTAATAGCTCCAAATATAACTTGTATAGAGGTTGAGTGGTTAAAAAATATATAGATGGATATTCCTATTGTGAACAAACATATACCCTCTGTACATATACATTGTGATTATAGAGGTGTGACAGATTTTATACGAAAATCACATTCTAATAAGAAGATAAACAGACATATCCAAGTGAGATATAAGTTAGTCAGAGAACTATTAAGTAGAAGTGTTTTATCTCTAGATTTTGTGAGATCTGAATGGAATATAGTTGACAACTTGACTAAAGGTCTACCCATAAGGGGTATACTTCATACATCAAGGGGAACAGGCTTAACCCATAGGTTTGTGATTAGAGATACCATAAAGAAGGTTCAATGGGTAGGAACAACCTGCAGCGCGTGACTCAATTTTTATCACTAATTTTGAAGAGCATGTATCTATGAAGGCATATCTTTCCTATCCCTAAAGTGATCGTGCTTATTAGTGTATGTTCAGGTTTAGTATTTACCATTTATGAGACCGAGGCGGGTATTACTGTGAGATACTTTTCATACGTACCCTTGGAGGCTCACCTAAGCGAGAGTTATCGTGAGGTCACGACTATGGGATTGAGTTGTTCCCTACAGACTCCCATGAGAATCAAGATAAGAGCACATGGCCATTAATAGAGTTAACCCGCGAACCCGACCCTATATCAAGTACTATGTGTATGACTTGTTGAAGTCTGATCAATGGACCTAATTCAAGGCATAGTCCATTACGGCTCCCTCAGATGAATATTGTCAACACTAAGTGTAGGTTGAAGTCCTAAAGACTCTTACACCTATTACACAGTACTAGAGTTGCCCTTATATACTTTCTATATTTTATTTTGTTTATTTCAAGTTTCAAAATTTTAAAACTTGTGGGGATTGTTAGAAAAGTTTTAAATTCCTCACAATTATTCATGGCATTCAAATGGTTTTTTAATAACCATTATTTTGTCATTTTAATATAATAATCAAATTGAGAGTTACACATTTTGTAACTATCAAATGGCTTTTCAATAGTCATTATTTAGCGGCTATTTTAATATAGCCAATAAATTGATAGTTATATATTTGTGATTATTTTAAATAAATTGAGAGTTACAAATTTTGTGATTATTTTCAGTAAAATCCTTTTAATTCAAAATTAAATTCTTAGACTTATTTGTGCATATGAATACCAAGTTTTTCAAAAGTTTAAGATGCATAAAAAATTATCATATTTTTATTCTTGTTCTTTCAATACTACTTTCTCGTGTATTTTTTTTCTTAGGCAGCCTTGATCGAGTCGGTTCAACCCCGCTTCCCAGTGGATATGCACATTGTAAGAGGCAAAGTTATGAGCACTTGAATTTTATCTTGGAGTTGGTCTTAACCATTCGCACCGACACATAGGGAGGTCATAACAACTTTAGAATAGTGATTTTCCATGACTCACAGGTTAGCTCCTTCTACTTTTATTTTCTATCACTCGATTTTATTTAATTATATTATTTTGTTTATACCTTATTATGAATGTTATGTTAAAATCATTTTGAATTCCATAAACATATGCTGAAATTATCTTCTAATTTTGTATCATCAATTATATAATTTTCCAACAAGCATAACCTGAATAAAGTATTAGTTGGTGATGTTGGCCAGAGCTTGAAATATATTTTTTGGATTCCGCTCATTATCTTCGTTAGTTCTAAGAGGCTAAGTGTGCTCTTGGTTCTGTGTAATCTATTGTGCAACCAGAAATTTGGAAGGCTCCTCATAGGGGTTGTTGGAAAATCAATATTGATAGGGCTCTTTATACAGGTGATAGGAAGAGGGTCATGGAGTGGTGATTCAAGATTACATAGGGAGATGGAAAGCTGCAATGGCAAAATCGGTTGTTGAAATTGATGGACCAAGTATTGTGGAAACAATGACGATTAGGGAAGGATTATTATTGGCTATAGAATTAAAACTAGTTGATATAATCTTTGTTCCTCCAATGAAACGGATTTATAAATGCTCGGTCCTATTATTGGTAATATTTGTCTTCAACTATCAGAGTTTGCTTTTGCTTCTATAGTTTTTTCGTGGAGTACAGCGAACAAAGTTGCGCACAGATTAGCTAAGGAGGCGTTGGTGTTATGGATGGGTGTATTTGGATAGGCACGCCTTTTTTCGTTGAACTCTAATTGTTAAGAGAAGTTGATTTGTAATTATGTTCGATTTTCGGTTCAATAATATCACTCTTCATAAAAAAAAATTATGTTAAAAAAGTTTTCAAACTAAAAATTAGTAAAATTTATATTTTTAAAATTTATTTTTCAATTTTTTATTATTCTTAAAAACCATTTTAATTTTAACATTTGGCTTAACTTTTATTTTTTTTAAAACTAAAATATTTTTAAAAGCTAACCCACATATCGAACTAATTCAAGCATAACCTACAATTTTGTCATGCCAACTGTATTTATTTTGTCTTTTTTTTACATGACATTTATTTTGTCTTCTAATGAAGTTCATTTTACAATCAAAATTTCAATGTAAGCATATTTATTTAAGTTTTGATTCTCTCAATTTTGTACGATAAATAGAAAAACAAATTGCCAACATCTCAATAATCAAATTTCATCTTACGATTAAAGTTGTGCAACATCACATAAATCTCTCTAAAACTTTTATTCTCCTATTGATTATTGCTTACACCTTAATTGCGACCACGTAGTGTAAACATCTTATATCAAGCTTCAAAAAGCCATTTTACCATAAGTAATGAACATCAAAATCCCATCACCACTAACCAAAGTAAAATGTAACATAGGTTCTTGAAATGTCTAAATTTTCTTTTAAAGAGTGAGATTTAAACTATTTTGATTCAATGTGTTCTTCAAAACAATTCTCAATACAATTATTAAATACTTAGTAACTTTATGTTGTCATGACATTTAAATACAATAAAAAATTTCCTTCTAAACTAGAATTTAAGGGTGAAAACTCCAGTGTAGTTTGCATTCTTCATGGACATCTCGCATATAGCTAGAAAAATCCAGTGCAGCCTCGCTTGGCCTGGGTGGTAACGGTAATGAATTAATGTCAAGTGGAGTGCTAGGTCGGAACCCATAAACCACTTCGAATGGAGTGCAGCCTGTTGATCTATGTTGTGCGTTTATCTACCTAAATTAATAAGCAAATAACCGAACTTGTTTTACTTGCAAGTGCACAAGGTCTACAGTAGCATAGTGTGCAAATGCAAGATCATCTCCACAGGGATTGGTAAAGTTCGATTTAGAATTAGTTTCGCAATAATGAAGTAAAAGCAAGAGAAATAACTATTGAGTTTGAAATAATAAAGATAAAGGCGTAAGGACTTGATATCCACCACTAATTATGCTACCACAACAAAATAGTATGCCAATGCTTTACTCATGTCACGAATACCTAATGTTTGTCGACCTAAGGGCATGGTATCTACTCCTTAAGCTATTGATCTCCCTAAGCAATGAGTTAGGCATGGTATCTACTCTAACTCTTTTCTGTCTTAAGAGATTCAGCATGGTATCTACTGAATTATTCCTTAAGAGAGCATAGGTACTGTGGAAATCGACAAACACATGAGACTTAGGGCATGGTATCTACTCCCGGTTTTTCATGTTGATTAACTCAAGAATCCGGTGTGGATATCTTTTGTTACTAATGTCAGACCCAGGACTCGGTCATCCAAATTGGTCTAACTAACAAGTCCATACCACATGCACGTATTGATCAGACATATACATATGAGGAATTTTAAATAAACACAGGCATTAATCAAGTTAAGCAACACAACATAAATATCCCAAAGGCGCCAATATTGAATTATTGAGTAAACATAATTAGGGCTTCAACCAAGCCCTTACCAAAAAGTTAATTACACATAATAAGATAAAAAGGAAAGAAGAAACCCGAAAACATCATGGAGAAGAATCATCAATTCGTCTCCACAATCTCTTCCTTCGGGCTCGTCCAGTCTTCGGCTTCCCCGAACAAAAGCTAAAACTAAAAGAGTGCTTGATCCCCCAAAAGGGAGATCTACTCCAAAGGGAGATTAAAAGATAAAAGAAAGGATATCTAATTTATGTTTTTACAAGTGTATTTATAGGGGTTGAATAATCCTAGAAGACTCAGGAAACCCTAAATTTCCTAAAACATAAAAACTCCTTTATTTCCAAAACTGGTTCTACCATTTTACTTTTCACACCCGTACATGTGCGCTCGATAGCATACATGGTGCGCTCGATCGCCCTTCCTGGTGTGCTTGATCGCACTCCAGACAGTATCTGCTCCAGGTTTTCCAGTTTTCTTCCTTTTAAGCTCCAAAAGCTTCCAAAATGCTTCTTTTTCTTTATAGACCTATAAAAACCATGTAAAACACAAAAATAAAGTAAAATGGACTAAAATAACATAAACTATGACTTAACAAATGTAAATTAAGGGGCTTAAATATGATTATTTAAGCACTTATAAATATATTAATAGAATTATTGAAGGCAAATTCGCCGTGAGGAAGCACCATATCCCAACTGGTCACATGATCCACGACGAGGCATCGTAACAAATTTCCCAAACTCTTATTGGTTATCTCAGTTTGCCCGTTAGTTTAGGGATGGAATGCACTAGAAAACATCAGCTTTGTCCCCATTTTTGTCCATAATATCTTCCAGAAATAGCTCACAAATTTGACATCCCTATCAGACACGATAGAGGCTGGAATACCATGTAAACAGACGACTTCCTGCAGAAATATTGTAGCAACCTTTGATGCGTCATAAGTTTTGTGACATAGAATAAAATAGGACATCTTGGAAAAATGATCTACAACCACCATAATTGAATCATGTTGCCGAAGAGTTTTTGGCAACCCAAGAACAAAATCCATACAAATATGCTGCCATGGTTTGTCTAGAATGGGGAATGGCGTGTAGAGCCCTGCTTGTTTCTTGGTTCCTTTATTTAGTTGGAAAATCTGACACCGATCAACCACTGTATGCATGTCCCTCCGCATCCAAGGCTAATAGAACCGATCAGCAACAATAGCAAAAGTTTTATCATAACCGAAATGCCCAACTAAACCCCTACAGTGGAGCTCCGTAATTAGGAATTCACGAAAAGAGCCACACGGAATGCATAGTTATGTTTTGTAAAATAAAAAACCATCGTGCAACGTATAATCACTACCAAATATGTGCTCGTGAGTGGAGAGATCACTCCATACCTTGCCGAAGTCTTCATCGTTGGCATACTGTGTTTTTTTACTATCAAATTCTGTAATATTAGCTGAAAACATATGTAACAAGTGAGGTCTCCTGCTTAAGGCGTCAGCCACCTTATTTTCAGTCCCTGACTTGTGTCTAATAACAAATTCGAATTGCTGTAAATAGTCCATCCAACGAGCATGTCGTGCATTCAGTTTACTTTGGGAATTTAAATGCTTCAAAGAATCATGGTCTGTGAAAAGAATAAACTCTTTATGGATCAAGTATGGTCGCTAATGCTTGAGAGTTTGAATTAGAACATAGAATTCCATATCATATATCGAGTATCGTCGATGAGTGTCATTAAGCTTCTCACTGTAAAAAGCAATAGGGTGACCTTCCTGACTCAACGCACCCCCCATTCCCACATGCGAAGCATCACAAGCTACTTCAAAAATTTTAAAGAAATCTGGCAACTTAAGCACTGGTACTTGCCCCATCTTTTCTTTAATCTCGGTGAAAGCCTTGGCAGTTGCGGCACTCCATGAGATTTTTTTTTTCTTTCAAGCACTCGGTGATTGGAGCCATTATAGTGCTGAAACTGCGAATAAATCATCGATAGAACGTGGCCAAACCGTGGAAGCTTCTGACCTCGAAAAAATTCTGGGGCATTGGCCAATTCTGGACAGCTTGCACCTTTGCAGGGTCAGCCTCAACACCTTGATTAAAAATTATAAAACCCAAAAACTTGACTTTGGCTAAAAATTAGGATATCATCAAAATAAACAATGACAAATTTTCACAAAAATGGTTTGAGAACTTGTGTCATAACACGCATGAAAGTGCTTAGCGCGTTGGTTAATTCGAAGGGCATGACTAGCCATTCGAACAAACCATCTTTCGTTTTGAAGGCCGTCTTCCACTCATCACCCAACTGGATACGGATTTGGTGGTAACCACTTCGAAGGTCGATCTTAGTGAAAATAGATGAGCCACATAGCAAATCCAATATATCATGAAGACGGGGAATCGAAAATCAGTATTTCACGGTTATCTTGTTAATTGCTCGGCTATCTACGGATATCCTCCAACTACCATCCTTCTTGGGCATAAGTAAAATTGGAATAGCACAAGGGCTAAGACTTTCTTGAATAAAGCCTTTGTCTAGCAATTGCTGAATTTGTCGGCTGAGCTCTTCATTCTCTATTAGGCTCATACAGTAGTGCGGAAAATTAGGCAAGGTTGAGCCAGGGATCAAGTCGATAACATACTGCACCTCCCTCATTAGAAGGAGTTGATTCGGAATCTCATCCGGCATGATATCCTGAAATTCCTCCTACATTGCCGTGAACTCCACTGGAATATTGTCGTCCATCTGCTTCACTTCACATCTTACTACCATTAGCACCATATCGTCCTCATGCATAACTCGAGAGAATTATCGCATCGTCAAAACTGGGACAGCCTCCTTTATCCTCTCAAATTCCAAAATCTGTAAAGGATCCAAAACAAATTTCTTACCTTTAAAATTAAAAGAGTAAGTGTTGGTATACCCATCATAGAGAACCCTCCAATCATAGAGCCACAGAAGTCCCAATAACATGTGGCACACGGTCATAGGGACTACATCACACCAGGCTTTGTCCACATATATTTTTCCCAATGAAAATTTAATCAAGCACCGTTGCTTCACTAGGACTGAATTGGCTTCACTAACCCAACTGATCCGATAAAGAGTAGGATACCTCTTAGTTTTCAAACCCAAACATTTGACGGCAGCTTCAAAGATCACATTCATGCCGTTGCCATTATTAATAATGACATTCAAAGCCCAACCATTATGCTCCATGCGTGTGTGAAAAATATTGGTGCGCAACCACTCGGGATTAGCCTGGAGTTCTCTCTTAGTTTCTGTCAACACTCGATGGATCACGCAGCTAGGTAAATCCGACTCACCCAAGTGTTCTTCTTCACCGTGACTACCCCCATCGGTCTCCTCCCCATCCGTGTCTTCAACAGCGTCCGCTACTAATAATTCTTTTTCACATATAAAGGCTAGCTTCTTATCTCTTATAGAATATAAACAGTATAGTGTCCAAAGCCTTTACATTTATAACATTATGGCCCTTCGCTAGCAGCTTTTGCTTTTCCTTTCTGGTCATGTTGGTATTTTTTCCGAGGTTTAAACAAGAAGGTGGAAGAATAAAATCAGCAAGTTCAACACCAGTGTGCGCCGCAGCACAGTCTTCCCAGGCCATGGCACCCAGCAAGGGAGGAGTCCTAGAGGAGGTGTGCACCATGGCTCAGCCTCCCCCAGGCCGAGGGGCCCAGAAGCTTGAGGAAGTGTGCTTTGCCCTGGGCCGCGGCCTGCCCTGTTCTGGGCCGCGGCCTGCCCTGTTCTGGGCCGTGGCGCCAGGCACACTGATGCACACATGTTTCAGCCTTTTAAGTGGTCCGTGAGACATGTTTAAAATGCATGGGATCACTAAGGATTGATCAAGGGCCATGGTTGATTGGTCATCAAGATCTAAGGGTGGAGAATGACACTCAAGATTGGTCAAGAAGTTGGTGCACTATATAAAGGGTCACCTAGATTCAATCTCAACATAAGAAAACTTATGATTAAAAGTGAGATCAATTGTAAGAGTGCAAAGACACTAAACTCAAGAGAGATTCTGTAGAGAGGCTGGTTGTTTAGAAAGAGAGAGAGTAGAATAGAAAGGGATTCAAGGGCTTGTAATGGGAATTTTCTTGGGAAAATTCTAGGGTTAGTTCTTATTACTTTCTTCTTCTTCTTCTTCTTTTGTTCTTTAAGAACCTGTGAGTTCTTGGAAAGGTGTTGCTGATTGTAAAGAACCCCATTGATAAGATAGTGCAGAAAGCTCAGAGGAGCTCACAGGGATGTAGGCATATTGCCGAACCTCGTCAACAAATTGCTTGTGTTCTTTTCTTTCTTGTTTTGATTGGTTGATGTCTCTTTTTTTATACAAATCACTCTAGACTTGGGTGTTTAGAAGATCACCTCTTAGGCATCATCTAAGGTGGTTTCCCAACAGTAGTGTCAGAGCCGGAGGAGCTTTGGACAGCTGGGTATCAGAGCAAGACTCCAAGAATCAAAAAACAAACTTCTTGGGCGATTCAAGAACAGAGTAAAGATCAAGATCATATCGTGTTCTTGAGAGTGATTCAAGAATGGTGTTGAGATTAATCTTCGATCGTGTCCTTGAGGTTTAGAAGAAGTTGGAAAGCATTTGTGGGTGCTGAACAAATCTGGGATCATCTCCACGAGATGGGTTCAAATTTCGTTGTTGAGAAGTTTGATGGAAAGGGAGATTTTTCCTTGTGGAAGCAGAAGATCAAGGCTATTCTTATGCAATAGAAGGTGGACTTGACTATTGGAGAAGATGATGCTTTTCCAACAAGTATCACGAAGGACCAGCAGATTGAAATGAAGAAGATGGCATACAACACCATCTTTCTACACATGTTGGATAGTGTCACAAGGGAGTGCAGAGACTCAGAAGATCCTGCGGTCATATGGAAGAAAATAGATGAGTTGTTTCTTACCAAAACTCTCCCTAACAAGATTTATCTTCTTAAAAGAATCTTCGCTTTTAGAATGGATCCTAATAAAGAGTTGCAATCTTGATGTCTTTAATAAACTAGTTCAAGATTTGACTAGTTGTAGTATTAAATTCTCGGATGAACAATTGGCTTTTACGTTATTAAATTCTCTTCCTGATTGTTTTGATAGTTTAATTAATGCAATTGAATATGGAAGAGATACACTAACTAAAGAAATTGTGGTCAATGCTATAAGGGCTCATGATTTCAAAGCCAAGAGTAGGGAGGCATCAAATGGGGAAGGGTTGTTCATAAGAGGAAGGCCAGTAACTTGGAATGACAGTAGCATTCATGGCAACTACCGAGAGAAATCAAGAAGTAGAGGGCAGAGCCATGGGATAGCACATTCTGAACCAAGATTTGGAGGAAATAAGTACTTCTACTGCAACAAGGAGGGTCACTTCAAGAAAGATTGCAAGAAAAGGTTGTGGGATGAGAGAAAGAGAAGCCATACCAACAATGGAGAGGCTTCGGTTGCCAAAGGAGAACAGCAAGATGATGTTCTTGTTGTGTGCTAAAATGTGAGCAGGAGGCAAGGCAGTGAGAATGGATTCTAGATTCCAGGTGCACTTATCACATGTGCCCTCACAAGGAATGGTTCAAGAATTTCAAGGAGATCAATGATGGAAGGGTTTTCTTGGGGAATGACAATTCTTGCCAAGTTAGGGGGATAGGAGACATCCAGTTGAGGATGTTTGATGTAGTCACAAGGCTGCTGCGAAATGTAAGGTACCTCCCGTATTTGAGGAGGAATTTGATCTCATTGGGGCAGTTGGATTCCATGGCGTATACATACAAAGCTGAGGGAGGAAAGATCAAGGTAACCAAAGGTTCTTTGATAGTGATCAAAGCAGCAATCAAAGATGGACTTTATGAGATGATCGGTGAGATATAAATCAATGATCAAGCAGCAAGCTTGATGGCTGAGATGGATAAGGTAGTACTTTGGCACAATCGCTTAGGATATATGAGCGACAAGGGGCTGTAAATTCTCAGCAAGGATGGTCTACTTGGTGGTGACAAAGTAGAGAAACTGGATTTCTGTGAGAGTTGAATTCTTGGGAAGCAACATCAGGTCAGCTTCAACACCAGAGTGCACAAGTCTAAAGGGATTCTTGACTACATCCATGTGGATCTTTTGGGACCAGCAAGGACACCAACACAGGGAAGTGATCGTTACTTTTTGTCTTTAATTGATGATTATTCAAGAATGGTTTGGGTTTATTTGCTTAAAAATAAATCAAATGCTTTGAATAAGTTTGTGGTGTGAAAAAAGTTACTGGAGACTCAAATGGGCAAGGTAGTTAAGGTGTTAAGAATCGATAATGGCTTAGAATTTTTTAATAAGGATTTTGATAAATTATGTGAATTAAATGGCATTTTAAGACATAAAACGGTTGTGAAAACCCCTCAGCAAAATGGAGTTGCTGAGAGGATGAATAGAACCCTTATAGAAAAGGTTAAGTGCATGTTAATTGGGTCCGATTTACCAAAATATTTTTGGGGAGAAGCTGTATCTACAGCTGTATACTTGGTTAATAGATCACCCTCTAGGGCTTTAGACCTTAAGTCTCCCATGGAGATGTGGAGTGGAAAACCCTCTGAGTTGAGCAACCTTAGGACTTTTGGGTGTGCTCCATATGCACATCAAAAGGATAATAAACTTAACCCAAGGTCTAGAAAATGTGTGTTTCTAGGGTATGGTGATGGGGTTAAGAGGTATAGGTTGTGGTCCTTAGAACCAAAAGGAATGAAACTAATAATAAGTAGGGATGTTATTTTTAATGAATAGTTATTTCCTTACTTGGAGAAAACTAACTCTGCAGGGGCTAATGAGCAAACCAGTCCGAAATTTATGGAGCATCGCATCAAAGAGAATTCGGTTCAGGTAGAGCAAGGAAGGCAAGAGGGTTCGAACCAGGTAGAGCCCATTGATGAAGGCCAAGCTCAAGAAACTCATGAGGAGGCTGAACTAGAAGGGATTGATGTAACAAGTCAAAATGACTACCAGCTCACAAGGGACCGGGAAAGAAGGGTGGTTAGACCACCTTTGAGATATGGGTTTGCGGATGCTAATGTAGCAACTTCTTAGACAGAAGGAGAGATTGAACCAAAAACTTACATGGAAGCCATAGAATGTAAGGATTCGTAAAAGTGGCAGCTAGCGATGGAGGAAGAAATGGATTCTTTGAGGAAGAATAACTCTCGGGTATGGATGCCCAAACCAGAAAAATAGAGAGTTATGGATTGTAGATGGATCTACAAGATCAAAGAAGGGAACACTCCAGGGGATGAAGTCCGGTATAAAGCTAGGATGGTGGCGAAGGGGTTCACACAAAAGGAAGGCATAGATTTCATCGAAATATTCTCACTGGTTGTGAAGTACAAGACGATCAGGATAATGTTAGCATTAGTGGTCCAATTCAATTTGGAAATCGAGCAAATTGATGTGAAGACAGTGTTCTTACATGGAGAGCTTGATGAGACCATCTATATGAGGTAACCCAAAGGCTATGAGGAACGAAGGTAGGGAGATTTGGTGTGCCAATTGAAGAAATCTCTATATGGCCTGAAGCAATCACCTCGGCAATGGAATAAGAGGTTCGATTCCTTTGTAACCAGCCTGGGTTTCATGAGGAGCTACTATGATTTGTGCTTGTATTACAAGGGACACAAGGTAGAGGAAGTGGTGATCATCCTGATCTATGCTGATGATATGTTGCTTGTTGGGAACAGTATGGAGAGGATAAGAAAATTGAAGGCTCAACCCAATGAGGAGTTTGAGATGAAGGATCTTGGCTATGCACAGAATATTCTTGGGATGTGTATCATCCGAGAAAGGGAGAGAAACAGATTGAATATCTCTCAAACTTCCTACATAGAGAAGATGATATCTAAGTTCTCTATGGAAGATAGCAAACCAGTAAAGGTTCCCTTTGCTGGTCATTTCAAGTTATCCAGTGATCAAAGTCCAAGATCGAATGAGGAGAAGAAAGAAATGGAAAAGGTCCCCTACTCTAGTGCAGTTGGTTCTGTAATGTTCACCATGGTAAGCACTCGACCTGATATTGCTCATGCAATAAGTGTCCTCAGTAGGTTTATGATTAATCCCAGAAATGAGCATTGGCTTGGGATGAAGTGGTTGCTGAGGTACTTGAAGGGAAGCCCAGATGTAGGGTTGGTTTATAAGAAGAGGGGTAAGTCCATCTGCCATGAGGGATATGCTGATTTGAACTATGGAGTAAACCAGGATAAAAGGAGATCAATTACTTCCTACTTCTTCAACTTAAATGGATGTTGTGTAAGTTGGAAGGCTCAGTTGCAGCCGGTGGTAGCACTCTCAACAACTGAGGCTGAATACATAGCGGCTACGAAAGCCATCAAGGAGGCTATATGGTGCAAAGGGTTGCTGGAAGAGTTGAAGGTACTAGAGAAGCAGGTTGTGGTGTATTCTGATAGTCAAAGTGCACTGCACTTGTGCAAGAATCTGGTGTTCCATGAGAGGGCAAAGCACATGGATGTTCGGTACCATTTCATTCAGGAAAATGTTACAAAAGGATGCATCCATGTGGACAAGGTAGCCATGAAAGAAAACCCTGCGGATTTAGGTACTAAAGTTCTACCTCTAAGTAAGTTCAATCATTGCCTTGGACTTCTTAGGATTAGAGTCAGTTGATATGATAACTCAAGATGAGTTTGGATACTGAGTTCTCTGCACAATGGGTTCGGGTTTAAACGCTTGGACAAAGGTAGAGATTGTTGGTATTTTGTCCGAGGTTTAAATAAGAAGGTGGAAGAATAAAATCACATGTTCAGCACCAGTGTGCGCTGCAGCATAGCCTTCCCAGGCTGCACTGCACAGAAGCTTGAGGAAGTGTGCTTTGCCCTGGGCTGTGACCTGCCCTGTTATGGGTCGCGACACCAGGCACATTGATGCACACATGTTTTAGCCTTTTAAGTGGTTCGTGAGACATGTTCAAAATGCATAGGATCACTAAGGATTGATCAAGGGCCATGGTTGATTGGTCATCAAGATCTAAGGGTGGAGAATGACACTCAAGATTGGTCAAGAAGTTGGTGCACTATATAAAGGGTCACCTAGATTCAATTTCAACATAAGAAAACTTGTGATTAAAAGTGAGATCAATTGTAAGAGTGCAAAGACACTAAACTCAAGAGAGATTCTGTAGAGAGGTTGGTTGTTTAGAAAGAGAGAGAGTATAATAGAAAGGGATTCAAAGGCTTGTAAGGGGAATTTTCTTGGGAAAATTCCAGGGTTAGTTCTTATCACTTTCTTCTTCTTCTTCCTCTTCTTTTGTTCTTCAAGAACCTGTGAGTTCTTGGAAGGGTGTTGCTGATTGTAAAGAACTCCATTGATAAGATAGTGCAGAGAGCTCGGAGGAGCTCACGGGGACGTAGGCATATTGTCGAACCTCGTCAACAAATTGCTTGTGTTCTTTTCTTTCTTGCTTTGATTGGTTGTTGTCTCTTTTCTTTATACAAATCACTTTAGACTTGGTTGTTTGGAAGATCACCTCCTGGGCATCATCTAAGGTGGTTTCCCAATAGGTCCCCATTCACCGCGCCTCTAGATTATCTAGTTTATATCTATCTTATCTAATTGATGTCTCCTAGTCCTATTATATTTGATATTCATAAGTCTATACATAGGATTATTGAATTGTATTCAAATCATCAATCAATAACACATAATTCTTTTCAGTTCTTCTAGTCAACATGGTATTAAAGCTCTAAGTCGTGGTTCGAATCCTGGGGATGCAATTTTCATTTAATATTTCATCCAGTTCTTTGCCCTTTCAGATATTTGGGCTTTATTTAATTTGGGTTTCATGTGCAAAGCTTTTAATTCTTCAGTCAACTTGCACGTGAGGGAGCATGTTAAAGTATAAAGAATTAATTTCAGCTTAAGCTTTTGGGATAATTGGTAACTCAATTATTCTTAATATCCTAATTAAGATTCTCAACGCATGGGGAGATGCAAAGCTATAATGGCAAAATCGTTTGCTGAAATTGATGATCCAAGTATTATGGAAGCAATGGCAAATAAGGAAGGATTATTATTGGCTATGGAATTACAACTAGATGATATAATTCTAGAAAATGATAAACTTAATGTGATTAATATTTTTTAATTCCTCCAATGAAGAGGATCTATCAGTGCTCGGTCCTATTATTGGTAATATTTGTCTTCAACAACTAGAGTTTGCTTCTGCTTTTATAGTTTTTGCTTAGAGTACGGTGAACAAAGTTGTGCATAGATTAGCAAGGAGGCGTTGGTTTTATTTAGATGTGGCAATCGGTTGGGTTGGGTTGGGATCGGGATCTAGTGGGTCGGGTCGGATCGGGTTCGGGTCATTTTAGGCTCGGATCGTTTCGAGCTCGGGTCAAGTCGGGTTCGAGTTATTTCAAGCTTGGGTTGTTCGGGTCTTGGGTTATTCGGGTTACGAGTCATCTCAAGTCTCACATCGTTTGGGTTACAGGTCATCTCGGGTTTCAGGTTGACCCATTGAGTTACAACAATTTTTTTCCCAATTCTTGTTGATGTCATTTTAGCACTCATTTCAAGTTGACCCGCTAAGTTAGTTTATCTTTATCTTTTCTAAATTTCAATATAATTACTAATTAAGTTCAAGATAACAATAATAAATGTAAAGAAAGTGAGAAACACCGTCTTTAGTTTTTTTTTTTTTTTCTCTTTGTTAATAATATAATATATTAATCTCTAAGTCTAGATCATGATAATATAACCAATGTATAGAAGAATTGCAAGACAACAAGATTGAGAGGGCAGAAACGTAATTTTTTTTTAAAAAAATTATGAAATGAGTCTCTTACTCTTGAGAGTGCATATATTATATTATTTTTTTATCATATAAATATGTATAAAACACATGTAAAATCTATATCAATATATATAATTATTTGAATTGACTTTTTTTTAAAAGCATTTAGATGATATCATGTGTCTAGTTTTTTTTAAAAAAATTTTAAACATGAAACTACGTTGTTTTAATTTGATAATTAATTAAGATATAAAGCCCAGTCCATACTCTTTAAATACTAAAATAATAATGTCCGATAAAAGTAGTATTACTTTTATAATTATTTGAGATATAAAGCCCAATCCATAAACTCTACAAAGCTTAAAATAATAAAACCTAATAAACTAAAACTAAATGCATTTTTTTTAAAATAAAATTTTAATATAAAAGAATCTAGTCAATTTGATTGTTAAATTGTAAACTAACTTAAATCTATTAATATAACTATTTCAAAAAATTCTTTTTTATGAGGCTTATTATTTTTGAAATGTGTCTTATTTTTTTAAATCTATCAAAACTATGTAGTTTTTGTTTTATAAATATTTGAGATATAAAACCACATCATAATCTCTATAAAGGCCCAAAATGAGAAAAGCCCAATATAAAGAATCTAATCAAGTTAATCTTGATTTAAAAAAATAAAATTGTATAAGAAACAAAATTATGAAAGAATATATATTTAATTGAAACGATATTTAATATCCAATTAACAACTTAAGAATACATATCATATTACATATATCAAATGAAATTAACCATGTGAATATAAAACTAAGATATAGAAATATAAATGCATATAAAAAGCAAAAGATTTAAAAAAAAATTATATGATGAACCAATAAAAAAATTAAATTTTCAACGATATACATACGTAATATACCTAAATGAATATTTACTTATAACTCAAATAATATAAACAAAAAATTATATAAAAAAAAATCAAATATGAGATGTTTAAAATTTTGAATATGAGATTAAAGATTAAAATCACAATAATTATAAGTATAAATGATATAATGAGATAACAATTTTCATTTTACCACTATTAGTTTAATAAAAAAATCAAGTTAATTCGGGTTTTGAGTCAAGTTGTTTCGGGTTTCGTGTCAAGTCGGGTTTGAGTTCTCTTGGGTTTCGAATCTTTCGAGTCCAGGTCATTTCAGGTTTTCGGTCTTTTTGGGCACGGGTCATTTCGGGTTTCGGGTGTCTCAAGTTCGAATCAATTTATTTTAATATGTTTTCAGGTTTCGGGAGAGTCGAGTTTCGGTTTAATCGGATCGGGTCAAATTTTGCTACCTCTAGTGTTATTGGATGAGTGTGTTTGGAAAGTAAGACTTTTTTTTTGTTGAACCCTTGTTGTTAATAGATGTTGGTCCGTAATTGGGCTCGATTTTCGGTTCAATAATATCACTCTTCATAAATAAATAAATAAATTATGTTAAAAAAGCTTACAAACTAAAAATTAGTAAAATTCAGATTTTTTAAATTTATTTGTCAATTTTTTATTATTCTTAAAAACCATTTAAATTTTAACATTTGGCTTAACTTTTATATTTTTGGAAACTAAAACTTTTTTAAAAGCTAACCCACATATCGAACTAATTCAGGCATAACATACAATTTTGTCATGCCAACTGTATTTATTTTGTCTTTTTTATATGAAATTTATTTTGTCTCCTAATGAAGTTCGTTTAACAATCAAAATTTCAGTGTAAACATATCTATTTAGATTTTGATTCTTTCAATTTTATATTTAAAATAAAAAAACAAATTGTCAATATCTCACTCATCAAATTTCATCTTATAATTAAAATTGTGCAACATCAAATAAGTCTCTCTAAAAAATTTATTATCTTATTGATTATTGCTTATACCTTAATTGCTACCATGTAGAGTAAACATCTTATATCGAGCTTCCAAAAGCCATTTTCCCAGAAGCAATGAAGACCAAAATTTCATCACCATTAACCAAATTAAAATGTAACATAAGTTCTTGAAATTTCTATAAAAAAAAAAAATTAAATAGTGAAATTTAAACTATTTTTATTCAATTTGTTTTTCAAAACAATTCTCTATGTAATTATTAAATATTTAGTAACTTTATGTTGTGTTGACATTTAAATACAATAAAAAATTTCCTTGTGAACTAGAATTTAAAGGTAAAAACCTTAACCCCCTAGGTAATGATTTTCAAAAATTGAATTCCAAAAATAATTGGAACCCAAAAAATTATTTATTTATAAACAATTTAAAAGATGCATAAAAAGGTTCTAACTAGAAATCTGAATCTAACAAACTTTAAAATTTGGAAAAAAAAAAAAAACATCTCAAAATATTAGCAATTAAAACAATGACTATATTATATTAAAAAAAATAGTAAGATTCTGCAATTTTTTTCTTTGTTGTTATAACCCAAAAATGGAGAGAGTAAAAAAGAAAGTGAAAGGGTTTACTGTTGGAAAGAACGAAAAAAATGAAAAGGTTGAAGCTACATAACAAAACAGTTTCACTAACTTTAAGTGAGTTTGTTGATATGGCATACTAATAACAATTAGATTTAATAGGATGACTATGAATCTATGATATAAGAAAATTGTCTCCATCTTTCGACACAAAATTTAAAAAAATTGGACCAAAGTAAAGAAGTTCCTTTAACTGAACCAAAAAAATTTGTAAGTAGCAAATGAGAAATGGAGATAGGTTCCAATCTCTATCGGTTAGGTTAATAATATCAACAACAGTCATTGAAAGTAAGGTTATGGGGATTTGATCTAAGAGAATAATAGCCAAACATTAAGAACTACACCATCACTCACTCCATAGAAAAACAGATGTTCCAAAACCGATTTTCCATTTAAGCTAAAAGGTAAAATGTGGTAATAGAGAGAACAAGTGTTTCCAAAAATAAGATGGAGCATCAGATGGAGAAGCAGTGATAATTTCAGAATTAAAAAGTACTTAAGACTTAACCACTTGAACCCAAAGGCTAACATGATAACGAAAAATCCTCCATAATTGTTTTAAAATGAGCTCTATTAAGGAGATGAATATATATAAAATTGACATACCTCTTTCTTTTGGCGTGCCATATAAAACATCTAGTTTTTTCAGTTAAAAATGTGACAATGGATGCAGGAAATTATAAACAGACATAGTATAAATATGTAATGAATTAGCAACATAATTTACCAAAACCCTTCTATATGCATAAGAAAGAAACCCGTGGTACCACTGTTAAATGTGAGTATTATATTTGTCAACAATATACTTGAAAGTAATGTGAAGTAGAAATTTGGTACATTAATAAATAGATTCAAATTTTTCTTTCTATGCTTAATTATTAACATTAGTATTTATATAAATATATTTTTAAATATATAATATAATAAAAAAGTAATAAATAAAAAAAAATTTCATTATGTAAAATTTTGGAAAGCAATGAGTTCATGATATCACTTCACGAATTGGTTCCTTAGTAACAAAATGTCTACAGCCGTTAATTTTCTTTTGAAGAAGTCAATTGGTGCCTCTGCTAATTGTTGTCTCAGTACAAATCACATCGAAATATGCTCACGTGATCTAAAAATCAATTTTATGATTAACAAGCAAGATTTTATTTTTTTGCAACAGTAATTTACTTTTTAACATTTGATTCTGATATATACACACACATGATCTAAAAATCAATATGATGATTAACAAGCAAGATTTTACTTTTTGATTCTCATCATCACACCCTTAATTTAGAACAAAAAATGATGCATTCTAATAAAGATATAAAGCACCAATGTAATATAAAACTCATGAATAATATATGCATGACGCCAGCTTAGTCCCTTTACTATGCATGATTTTTTCAAATTAATAAAAGATTTTCCATCTTTTATTATATAAGATTTCGACAGTGAAGATAAAGTTTGTCACTTTGGTTTATTTCATGCACTAATCTAGTGTTTCACTTAAATAGAATTAAAATTTTCTTTTGGATATTTATAAAAAAAAAAAAAAAAAAAATTGCTTTTGGATTCTTCAGTGAAAGTCTCATTGCATACTTAATTTTTGTGATGGTCGAGTTTTATAGACAACCATATATATCAATATTTTGGTTCATAGATTATAATTGATTAATATATAAAGCTTGGTTTACACAAAAAAATTCTCAAAAACAACATGCTTATATCCGTATCTAGAAAGTTAAACTACTAATTATCCTTTAATTTTTACAAAGGTAACTCTATTTACTCAAAAGTTAATATGATCTTATAGAAAATTTGATATCACTTTATGTATATTGGCATCCAAAAAGAATGAATAACAACACAAATAAATAGCCAAAAGTAACATGGCATGATACTATGATACCCCAACAACTTAATTACCCTCTTTTCTAAAGGTAAGACTTGGAATCGAATCTGGATAATCGCAGCTGTGCAAGGATTTATCCTTTCAAACTCTACCCAAAGGTATGTAGGCATAAAATCCCCACTCCAACCTCAAAAAAATATGTTTAAGTAATATGGTTTTTGAAAACTATTTTCAAAATAAGTATTTTTGAAAATTAGTTTTAAAGTGTTTTCAAAAAAGTTTTGAGTTTTTATTTTTTTCATAGATTTTTCTTTTTATTTTTTTGCTATCCAAACAAAAAGGCTCTTTTTATCTCATCGCTTTTTAGACCGTCAACGAAAGTGATGTCGGACTGCGAGTAGAAGAAACCGGTGTTGCTACAGTCATTCTGTGATGGTTGTACTGCGATCGTGAGCCCAGATCCGAATCTGCCGGAGGAAGAAAAAGGAGGAGGAGAAAGATAAAAGGAAGAAGAGTGAAAGAATAAGAAGAAATCAAAAAAAGATCCAAATTTTTTAAGAGAAAATGAAGAACAAAATAAAGAAAAGAAAAAAAATTGAGGATGAAACCTGCTATGGCTTTTATTTCCCTTGTATTTATTTTTAAATTTTTTTAATATGAGTATACACATAACTTATTATTTTTATATGACATATTATATTAAAATTTTGAAAAAAATAATATTTGTTTTCAGTTAGCAATTATTTTTGAATAAAGATAGTTGACGCATTTGATAGAAAAAAAGCTCCCAAGATTTGTTGTGTACTCGATTTTCCACCTGATGAATTGTTAAATTTGTACTTTTTGACTTATGGGGGTAGCCTCCCAGGATTTAGTTGTAATGCCCTGGTAGTTAATTTATAAAGTACCTTTTGCACTAAAAAAGCAAAAAATACTTCGCTCAACCAGCGTTTTAAATTAGTCTCAAATTTTATTAATAATTTTAAAAAAAATTAAAATAATATTAATATAAATGTAAAAGTTAAAAAATAATATTATTAATAAAAAAATTTAAAATTATTAATAAATTTCAAACAGATAATATTTCTTAAAAAACACACTCATTTTTACCATTCAATTTTGCACTTTGAACAATTCAATAGTAGTTTTTTAAAAACTTAAATAATAATTACTGTTTAATTTTTTAAAATCTCTAAAATAAGTGTTTATGGGTGGTTAATGAATACTGCTACTATTTAATTTTTCAATGAAACGGGTGTTTTTTAGCTTTCCTCCCAGTTCTGTTAGCACTGTGACAATTTTACAGTTACAAGACTCCCAGTTTCATACGCAAAAAGATAATTGACATATTGGCTCAGTACTGTAACACAGTGTAATGTAACATCGATCTGTGCATGCTAGCTGCGTGAATGGTACTGCATTGTTTGAAGCACTAAGTAAGAAAAAGCCTTTCTCTGACTATAGAGAAAAAAACAAAAAAAAAAAAAATGCCCGTCGTTCTAGTAAATGCGCCTTTAACCCATAATTTTCGTTTACGGAGTCTCACTGACGCAGGCGGCTACGCACGTGTGATGAGCAGTTCTATCCGTGTTTTTACAGAGTAGGTCCCATGCTGTCTTCTTTGCTTCACCGCCTAAAACCCGTTTAGCTTAAGTAATGTTAGTACATCGATATGTTTTTTTTATATAATAAAATAATATATTAAAAGAAATATGAGGATAATTAACTCGTTAAGTTTGAGCGGGATAATATGAAAGAAAGATATGAAGAAAAATATAAAAAAGATAAAAAATAATAGAGAAAATTAACATAGGTTGAAGATAAGAGAGTTAAAAGACAAAATAGAGTGAAAAAATTAAGTCTGTGTGGGATAATAGGAGAGAAAAATAGGGAAAAAATATGTAGAGAGTTGAAGTCAATTGAGTTATATATATATAATCTTAAATAAATATTTGATTTATATATTTAAGTAAGAGTTTAAAAGATATTTTGAGAAGTGGACATCAAATGGGGTTATGCTTTTATTAATAGTATAGATAGATATAGATATATGATTTATAAAATGATTTTTAAAAAGGTTTACAGTAAAATAGTAGCAAAGTTATAAATTGTTTATTGTTTGGTGAAAAAAATGAAAATATTTTTTTAACACAAATTCTGTTTTTTAAAAAGAAAAATCATTTCATAAAGGATAAGCATTCAAAACAAACAACAAAACATATATTTCAAGTCACTAATCAATGAAAATTTGCCATGTAAGTGTGAAATGATTTTTTTTTTTTGCAGCCTCTTTATGTTACCGTTTGATTTTCAAAAATTACCAATAAAATTTTAACATAAAAATATATATTTTGTTATCTGCCTCGAATATACTTGTATCAATTGTCTTTCATGAACCATTATGTCATTTCAATTTCTTCATTACACTTTCGAAGGATTGAGTTAGAATCATTACCACCGGCTCTTTCACTCTTCTTGACCAATTGGCATCCTTGAACTCTCTTTCCCTTACTTCTTGGTACATTTGAAGTGTCACCTCAACTCATGAATTGATAACTCCTTGATTCCTCTTAATTTTGCTATTGGGGGTCACCTCATTGACTTGAACATTGGAGTTGACCCTTTGTTCGAAGGTAGGCAATGGAATAGCAAACATTTTCATAGTGCATCCTTATCTTAGGTGGATTCCTCTTAATTGGTTGATCTTCGGTTGCTTTAAGTCTATGAGTGAGTCGGTCCTCCATATTGAAAGGGTCAACGTTAGTAGTCCTTTTTTCACCTTAGATCTCAATCATTTTCTTCCACTTTGTTGATTCGATCTACCTTTCACGATATTGGTAAAAAGAAAAAAAAAATCCTTGATCTTTTGGAGATCGTGGTCATGATTCGCCATGTCTTTGTTTCTTCAATTTCCGAGTTCTTCCTTAATCTTTCACTTAGGATTCGAAACTAGGTGGGCAAAGATATTCATTTTTGGGATGGGGACTTATGATGGACTCTATATTAGGGATAAAGTACTTTTGGGTATCCAAGCATAACTGAACTCATTTAAGTGGGAATAGATAGTAGATAAACGGGTTTATATAGGTATAGGTATTAACTTTTAATACTCAATGGACATGGATAGGGTATGAGTAATATTCTTTAGGTATCTGTTAAACTCAATTTTATATATTTATATGTATTTCTTATGTATAAAACATATTTTTAATATTATATTAAAAAATGATGCCATAAAGGTTTGATCCCATGACAAAATGTTAAGGTTGTAATATCTTGATTCTTGATTATGAATTATTATAAGTAATTTACGATTTAGATTGTACTGTCACTATAAATTTTTCTTTGTAAGAGAAAAAAAAAATAATTGTTGGGCTGAAATCGGGTAGGATACCTGGTTCAATTTGTAATCGTACCCGTGTAATCTAACGGATAAGAGTAATAACTGGTAGTGAAAAGTTTAGCAAAAATGGCTTTGCGTAGTGAAAAAAAAATTTAAACATATAACGAGTAGGTCATGAGAAGTAATTTATTAAATGGGTATGGACATGGGTAGGGTAAATTTTGCGAGTACTCTATTTGTTTCTATCTTTACTCTATATGCTTGTGTGAAAAAAACCAATATTATAATGCAAAGCCCATAGGGCCTTTTTTATGAGATGTTGTAGATGATAGATTTGTGGATAAGGACTTTTATAATCAGAGTGATTGCGAGAAGGTTCTTGGCTCCTTGCACACAGTGCAAAGAGTTGTTTGATTTTATATGTTTAAAGATTCTAAACTATGTGCAGCAAAGTAAAGGGTTAGAATTTAGAGGAAACGAAATAGCAAGTGAAAAAATTAAAGACATTGCAAGAAAGCAAAGGAATTGAAAGACATTACAAGAAATTAAAGATAAAAATATAAAGAAAGATAAATGACTATTAAAGATGTCATGATTGATTGAAGTCCTTACAAATGACAGTTCTATTACTATCTATACATCAGTTAGACCCGTAACTGCTAAGAAATATTTTGTCACTAGATCTCTTGACACAATGCCATCTGTTCCATGTTTTTGTCTTAGCTATTGGCTTGTCACGTGTCTTATGCACTCTAATTTCACTAAGTGATTGCTGCCTGGAAATATTAAGATTCAATGATCCTGCAGATCAAATCTTCACACAAATATGCATAAACAACAAACTTCGCAGCAATAAAACACCATGGGTCCTAATATGAACTGAATCCATCACACTCTTGAGCATGCAATACATGCCCACTTAGGATTTATCATATGCACTCATTAAGGATCCTTACTTGAGCTGGCAGGATTTAGGTGTCAACAATGCCCCTTGCTTCCCACTAATGTATGCCATATATTGGTTGGAAAGCAAACCAACACTTAAATCCCGAATCCATGTATAGATTCTAAAAAATACAATGCCAACATCCGAGTTGAAGCCAACTACAGTAAACACATAATTTTCTTTAACACATAGCCATTTATAGATATAGTCTCATAAAGCAGCGTGGGAAATGAGGAAACTAACGATGATAACACCAATTCTCAATAGGACAACAACTAAAGAAATTCAAAAGTAAAATGAAAATATAAAATTTGAATTTTAAAATCTAAAAGAGACAAGGATATCAAATAAATTTTAAAAAATATTTTTCACACTTACCTCCTTATCATTTGCACTTATCAAACCCCTTGATAACAGAAATAGATAAACCTTTATCTTAAGGCTTTGGATCCATCACACTATGTGATTGCCACGTAGAGATATTAGGATTCAAAGTTCCTACGGATCAAATCTTCACATAAACATGCATAAACAACAAACTTCGCAGTAGCAAAAAACCATGGGTCCTAATATGAACTGAATCCATCACACTCCTAATCATGCAATACATGCTCACTTAGGATTCATCATATGCACTCGTCAAGGATCCTTACCTGAGCTGGCATGATTTAGGTGTCAAATCTTTACATAAACATGCATAAACAACAAATTTCGTAGTAGCAAAAAACAATGGGTCCTAACATGAACTAAATCCATCACACTCCTAATCATGCAATACATGCTCACTTAGGATTCATCATAAGCACTCATCAAGGATCCTTACTTGATCTGGCAGGATTTAAGTTTCAACAATGCCCCATCCTTCCCACTAATGTATGCCACACATTGGTTGGAAAGCAAACTAACATATAAATCATGAATCAATGTATGGATTCTAAAAGATACAATGCCAACATCCGAGTTAAAGCCAACTAAGGTAAACACATAATTTTCTCTAACATGTAGCGATTTATAAATGTAGTCCCACAAAGCAGCATGGGAAACAAGGAAACTAACGGTGATAACACCAATTCCCAATGGGACAACAACCAAAGAAATTCAAAAGTAAAATGAAAATATAAAATTTGATTTTTAAAATCTAAAAGAGACAAGGATATCAAATACATTTTAAAAGTATTTATCACACTTACCTCCTTATCATTTCCACTTATCAAACACCTTGATAACAAAAATCGATAAACCTTTATCTTAAGGCTTTAGACCCTCAACTTCAATCACACAACCATCCACTACTATATAATTTCTACGTCTTAACTTATTTTCCATGAAGTAAACAAACAGTTTCTTCGTGGTAGCTGTGCTAGCAGCCTTATTCCTCTCTATGCAAGAGTCATTCATCATCAGAATCGTTGTATTGTAGACCAGCCAGATGTAAAGTTGACGACTTTACTCTCTCATAGACAAGGTTCAAATCTTGACTTCTAGGAGTCACTGGTCTTGTGGTCACATCCACGAGTCTAACTTCATCATCTTAAATTAATTTTATCAAACCAAAAGAGCTCTTGTACATATAAGCTTCGACATTATTAGAATTCATAGCAAACGGCTTGTTATCAACCATTATAACTTCAATTTCATTATTTGGATTCCAAAACACTAGAAACTGGTGCAATGATTAAGGAATACACCCGTTTGAGCGAATTTAGTCTCTCCCTAAAAAGGCATTGTAGTTCACTCCACCTTTTTATAACAAAGAATGTTGAATTTGAAGTTATCTTTCCATCTATCAGATCCATGGCTATCACTTCCTTGATTATTGTTGTTCCTCCATCAAAACCGTTTATAGAAATCTCAGCAGCAACTAATTCTTCGTACATTCCAGTCAATTTTCTCATAGTCATATATGGGAGGATGTTAACTACAACACCATTATCCATTAACATCCATGGCAAAAGGTTTGTCAAATGTGACATGTTGTGCTATCAACCAATATTCACAGGCACACTTTTACCCAAGAACCCATGCCGACTTGTTGTGGAGCATATCTTGGTTTGGATCCTACATTTCTTGCATAAACTTCTTCATATTTTTTTACTAGAATCTTGTGTCCCAAATTCAACTGAAACCTACACCAAATGCATAAGTTCTCTTCTTCATCATCGGAGGATTTTGTGTGAACCCTTTTCATTTTCCCTTTCTTTTTAGGTCTTTTAGACTCAGGTGAATTTGGTTCATTATCCAGTATCATTTTGTACTTTGGAGCCAACTTTTCAATCAATAGTCAACATATTCACTGGGGCAGTTGTAAAGAATGGATCCTCATCAACAAACACTAGTTTCTCAAGGATTTTTAGCCTTCCTTTTCTCGATCGCATCCTATATAGAATTACAAAATACAATAAAATTATCATTTTTATGCGACCAACTGTTATGCCATTACAATATTTTTCCCTTTTATGGATTCACATCAGGGAGTTCATGTTCAAGACTCTTTAATTTGATTATCTTTCTGTAAGAAATCAAAATTTTAATTTCTTTTATTGATGTCAAATGCATATTATTTTTAAACTTTTTTTGGCAAGAATATTTTTTACTTTTCACATAAGTTTTAAATTTATGATAAGCTTTAACCAATGCTTTACAAACATAAAGTTGTCACGTAACTATTTCAATTATGTTAATTTCATAGCCACAATTGTAATCCTCACACTCAAATTATCCACCATAGTAATTTGTGGTAGCAAAAACCTCCAAACCTATGTTGGAAAAATCAACTCTAAAAGCTGATTTTAGACCATTTTAAGGTCTTAATTTGAGCTAATTAATGGTCATTAAAAACCTTCAATTTGGTGCATTAAATTAAACTCAAGTGAGAAATTTAATGGGTATTTATTTTGATTCAAAAGGAATCTTAATGTATAAGCTTAAAATGATAATAAAATGGTTGTTTGAAAACCCAAATTGACTTTGTCCCACATTGATAAGAAAATAAGAAATAAAATGCTTTATAAACATTTATTTGGGATTCTTATCTACTTCGCTTAAAATAAGGGATAAAGGTGAAGGTTTACGATGTATCACACACACGCCCGTGCCTCAGCCTCTGCTCGAGTCCGAGCTCGAGCTCGGGCCCGATCGCGTCGTAAAGTCTCATTGGTGCTTTAGGAGCACTTCGCACGTGCACATCGTCACTGAAGAGCCCTTATCCTAAGCCTAGGCCATGTCCGTTGTTCGCGTTCGAGTATCTAGATTTTAGACAAAAACCCAAAAGCCCATGATTTAATTAGAAAAGTGTCAGATTAAATCAAAAGGCATCTGATTAAATCTAAAGATTTTGATTTAATCAGATAGGTATGATTTAAATCCAAAGGTTATGAATTAAATCTGAAAAAAAAAATCATGTCTTTCCAAATTGGAAAGACATGCTTATCTATAATTGATTGAAGATATGTCTCTACACCTATAAATACCATGCCAGCCTCCACATTCATAACAAAATTTTTATTTCTTTAATCTTCTCTATTTTCCTCTCAAAACCCTCTACCATAATATTTCAGTTATTTCAAAGCAGAATAAAATCCGAACTTCTTCAGATTTTTTTGTCTGCAGACTTCAACTTAGAGACTTAGTTGCATCCTGGAGGACTATTCGTCTGTACCCATAGAAAACTTGTTTATTTAAGTGGGGATGAATAAAGCCTTAAAGACAGTGATTAATTCATGCCTTTAAGTCTTGATTCTCATATTATATTCCATTTAGAAATTTTTTTACAACAATTTTAAGGCTTTAATTATGTCTAACAAAATGGAGACAGAATTATTCAAGGTAATAAATCAAGACTTTGTCAAGCTAGATCGATTTGATGGAAATAATTTCAGTCGGTGGCAAGACAAGATTATGTTCTTGTTTACTGTGTTTAAAATTTCCTATATACTGGATCTAAATCTGCAGCCTATTCTTGATGATCGAGTACCTAAGGAATGAGAGCAACCTCAAACAACAGTGATCAAACAACTACTGAAAGAAATGAAGAAAATAGATGAGGGTGAGTTACTGTATCGTGAGTATATTCTAAATACATTATCAGTCCACTTGTACAATCTGTTCACAGACATCAAATTGGCTCGTGATATTTGGAATACTCTTGAATACAAATGCAAAACAGAGGAAGAAGATACAAATAAGTATTTAGTTTCCAAATACTTTGATTTTAATTTGTTTGACAATAAATCTGTCTTAGAATAATTGCATGAATTACAAGTTATTGTCAATAAACTCTGAGCTTTAAAAATAGTTTTGCTTGAATCATTCCAAGTGGGGCTATTATGGCTAAACTTCTCCCTTCTTGGAAGGAATACGGAAAAAGATTGCTGCACAAATCTGAGGACTACACTTTAGAACAAATTCAAAAAATCTTCGTATTGAAGAAGAGTCATGTTTACATGATAAAAGTAGTAATGTTCAAAGTGGTCCTAAAGTGCATCATGTGGAGGCAAGCAAAACTAAAAAAACATGCTTTCAAGTGAAACCCGGAGGAAAATTTAAGAAAAGGGAAATGCGTGTGTGTGTTAAATCTGGACATTATGCTCGTGAATGCAAATTTTACAAGAGTGTAGATATCAACAAGGTTAATATGGTTGAAGAGAACCTTGTAGCAATGATCACTGATCTAAGCCTTGGGACTATGATCTCTGAGGTTAATATGGCAAATGAGGTATCTAGATGGTGGTTAGATTCTGGTGCTACTGTCCATGTGTGTCATGACAAAGGAATGTTCAAGACATTCGAGGAAGTGACTAAGGAACAAGAATTACAAATGAGATATGCTACCAAAATCAAAGTTTGTAGCAAAAGAATAGTTGAGATTGACTTCACATCCGGAAAGCATCTAAGTCTTCTTAATGTTCTCTGTGTACCAGAAATTCGAAAGAATTTAATTTCTATAGATCTTTTAGACAAAAAAAAAAAAAAAAGGATTTCGAGTTTCTGTTGAATCTGGAAAGGTCATACTTTCAAAGAACGGTATGTTTGTCGAAAAAGGATATTCTTGAATGGCATGTATAAGCTGAGTATTAGTAATAATAATAAGACCACAGTTTCTACTTATATTATTGAGTCTTCTTCTTTATGGCATAGTCGTTTAGCTCATATAAATTCTGGTTATTTAAAGAGCATGCATAAGTTAGAATTAATAAATATTGAAAATAATGACTTAGGAAAATTTGAAATATGTGTTCAATCTAAAATGGTAAAGAAACATTTTTCTAAGTTACAAAGAGATTCATAAATTTTAAGTGTAATACATTCCGACTTATGTGAATTAAATGATATGTTAACAAGAGGTGGAAAAATATATTTTATTACTTTTGTGGTTGATGCAAGTAGATTTTTATATGTTTACTTATTAAGATCCAAATATGAAGCTTTTGACATTAATTAGAAATATAAATCAGAAGTAGAAAATCAACTTGATAAAAGATTAAAAATTCTACGTTTTGATAGAGGTGGTGAATATTTCTTAAATGATTTTGATCAATTATGTGAAGAGCATGGCATAATGCATCAACGCACTGCACCTTGCACACCATAACATAATGGTTTGGCTGAAAGAAAAAAATCGTTCTTTAGTTGAAATGGTAAATTACATGCTAGTTAATGCTAAATTACCTTTAAATTTATGGGGTGGAGCATTTTTTACTGCTTGCTATATTCATAATAGGATTCCAGTAAAGAAAACAAAATTGAGTCCTGATAAAATCTGGAAAGGTAGAAAGCCTAATTTAAATATTTTTAAAGTGTGGGGATGTTTAGCATATTGTAGAATTACATATCCTAAAAGAAAAAAATTAGGACCTTGAGCTACTAAATGTGTATTTGTTGGATATACTAAAATAGCAAGGCTTTTAGACTACTTGATTTAGAGTCTAATATTATTATTGCGTCATGAGATGTAGAATTATTTGAAAATAAGTTTTCTACTGATTTTGAGATTATAGAAGAAGAGTCTTAAAAAGATGAGTCCAATGAAGGATTAAGATCAGAAATAAATAATAGAAAAACTAATGTTCCTGAAGGGACTGTTGAACCTAGACGAATTATTAGGGCAAGAAAAGAAAAAACTTTAGATCCTGATTTCATTTCTTCTCAATCGTTGCTATTTCTGGTTGAAGGTGATCAAAATAATAATGTATTGAATAAAATACCTATTGTGTTTAACCTAGAAGAGGATCCTACAACCTTTAAGGAAGCTATGGCTTCAAGAGATGCTTCTTTTTAGAAAGAAGCTATTAATAATAAGAAATTTGACTCTGTTATTTTATCCTTCGGTTTTAAACATAACAATGCGGATGATGCATTTACTCTAAATTTACTAAAAACTATGGTGTGATAGTTTGTTTATATGTTGATGATATGTTGATCATTAGTAGTAACATAGAAGGAGTAAATGAAACTAAGAAGTATTTATCTTCTATCTTTAAGATGAAAGATTTTGGTGAAGCAGATACAATCTAAGGAATTAAAATTGAGAAACATAGTGGGGTTTATGCATTAAGTCAATCTCACTATATTGAGAAAGTAATAACTAAGTTTAAACATCTTGGTTTCAAAGAGTATAATACTCCTTTTGATCCAAGTATTAAATTACAGAATAATCCTGGTAGGGCAGTGGCACAACTTGAATACGTTAGTGCTGTTGGTAGTCTAATGTATACAGTGCACTGCACTAGACTAGATATTTCCTATTATGTGTGTAAACTTAGTAGATATACTAGTAATCCTAGTATAGAACATTGGAAAGCCAATGATAGGATAGTGGGATATCTCAAGAAGACTAATGGTTTGGGATTGTTTTACAACAGTTACACAAGTGTATTAGAAGGATACACTGATGCGAGTTGGATTACAAGTGTGGGTGATAATAAATCCACAAGTAAGTGGATATTCACTCTTGGTGGGGGTGCAATTTCTTGGGGAAGCAAGAAACAAACTTGTATATCCCACTCAACTATGGAATCCAAATTTATTGTCGTAGCGACAACTGGGAAGGAAGCCGAATGGATTAGGAATTTATTGTTAGACATCAAATTGTGGCCTAGTCCAATGCCTCCTATTTCACTTTATTGTGATAGTGAAGCTACTTTATCAAGAGCTTATAGTAGTACCTATAATCGTTAGTGTAGACATATCAGTCTTAGACATGAATATGTGAGACAATTGAATATATGATGGTATCATTACAATTGTTAATGTAAAGTCCAGTAAAAACTTGGCTAATCCACTCACTAAGACACTTGCAAGAGACCTAGTAAGTAATACATCTAAAGAGATGTGGCTCAAACCATTTAAAAGTCAGTAGTGATAGTAACCCAACCTAATGCTAGTAGACCACTAGTCCTAGGTTTTAATGGGTAATAACAAGTTATTGTGATTGACTGTTGATATTGTCATAAAATTGGCCCAAAATTGAGAAAGACAGTATTAACTGTTACGTTTTAGAAGATGAGTTAAAACTCTTAATGAAGTTATAAAATGCGTTCTAGTAACGGAAACGCAAGAGGAACTTCACCTATATGAACGAAAGAGTGGTGCTACTTCTTATAGAGAGTTATGGTTTGCTTTCTTAAGGTTCATGAAACCAGGATATAGCACATGACCATAATAGTGCTGAGTGAAAATAAATTCTCACCGAAATAAGAGAATTGTATGTGTGTGGTTGCTTTGGTTGTATCACATAAGAATGTTGGTTTAATCTAAAAGACACAATTCATTTCGATATGACTTTGAGTTGTTTACACTAATAAAAGGTTTTAAATCGAAAGATACCTTCTTTATGCATACAAGACTCAAAGATATTATGGCAATATTTATAAAAAAAATTGTTAGTTTTTCAAACAAGTGGGGGATTGTTGGAAAAATCAGCTTTAAGAGCAGATTTTAGACCATTTTAAGGTCTTAATTTGAGTTAATTAATGGTTATTAAAAAACCTTTAATTAGGTACATTAAATTAAACTCAAGTTTGAGATTTAATGGGTATTTATTTTGATTCAAAAAGAATCTTAATGTATGAGCTTAAAATGAGAATAAAAAGGTTGTTTGAATGCCCAAACAGGCTTTGTCCCACGTTAATAAGAAAATGAGAAATAAAATGCTTTATAAGTATTTATTTGGGATTTTTATCTACTTCGGTTAAAAGAAGGGATAAAGGTGAAGGTTCACGGTGCATTGCACTGCAACATACTGAGCACGCGCTCGTGCCCCAGCCCGAGTCCGAGCTCGAGCTCTGGCCCAGTCGCGTCATAAAGCCGTATTAGCGCTTTAGGCACACTTTGCACTTCGCACGTGCGCATCGTCGCTGAGGAGCCCTCGTCCCGAGCCGAGCCTGTGTCTGTTTTTCGAGTGTCCAGATTTTAGACAAAAGCCCAAAAGTCCAAGATTTAATCAGAAAGGTGTCATATTAAATCAAAAGGCATATGATTAATTCTAAAGATTGTGATTTAATTAGAAATGTATGATTTAAATCCAAAGGTCATGACTTAATCGAAATGATGTCATATTAGTCAACTGTCTTTTTAACAGATACGATCTGGACCGTTCAAAATTAAGAACATGATCTAGAGGCTCATACTAAACCTACAAAAAGTATGTCTTTCCAAATTGGAAAGATGTGTTTGTCCAGAATTGATGGAAGATGTGTCTCTACACTTATAAAAACCTTGCCTCCCTCTACATTCATAACACAATTTTCATTTCTTTTTTCTTCTCTCTTTTTCTCTCAAAACTCTCTGCCATAATATTTCAATTATTTCAAAGTAGAAAAAATCCGAACTTCTTTAGATTTTGCTGCCTGCAAACTTCAACCTAAAGACATAATTGTATCTTGAAGGACTATTCGTTTGTACTCATAGCAAACTTGTTTATTCAAGTAAAGACGAATAAAGTCTTAAAAATAGTAATTAATACACGCCTCTAAATCTTGATCCATTTAAAAAAAATAAAAATTTACAACATCCTAAGCACCCTAGTTCGGACAACATTGAAGGCGAATCAATTGTAATCCGTTTATTTAGTAAATTGAGAGCGAAACGTTATTAATTCGCCAACTTTGTGGAATCAATCCGCAAATCATGATTACTTAATTTGCACTATTTAAGGTGCTTCAAATTTTAATAGTCACATCATCTTTAATTGGGAAGGTGGATCCAATTTTTACCGACTAATCCAGGTGTCCACGTATTCTAATTGGAAGAAAAAAGATTCCACATCCAACACTTTACAATAAAGAGCAAAATTTGACAACACTTTCCAACAAAAGAGAAAGTTCGAACCCAGCTCACTTGAAATTGAAATCTGAAGAAGAAAGCCATATCACGTTGCTACTTCTTCTATTGTTGACTTGGCTTTACATCAAACTAAGCATAAATTTTCGGGATTTTCAAATACATATTAAAACTACGGACCTAAAAAAATTTGAGTTCAATAATTTTTTTGTGATAATAAATATATATTAATTTAATATTTAAGCTATAAACATTTTAAAAAACCATTATAAAACCCTAAATGATGCAGTTGCTATTATAAAGCATTAAATCATGTAATTGTTTAAAAGAAGAAATTACATGATTTAATGCTTTATCATGGCAACAAAAAGAAATATATGTTATTGAGATGTTATATTTTGATTTATGATTTTATTTTTCTTTTTAATACACTTGTTGTCTCATATGAATGGGATAGTGTGTATATATATATATATATATATATATATATGTTTGATTTGATATCCACTGCATTTGGGGTTTAAATCTCTTTAATTAGTAAAAAAAAATATATTAAATTTTGCATATAATAAGGGTGAGTTTGATATTGTTGTGGTGATGTGATAAAAGTATTGTGAGATCGTTACTATATATCGTTAGGTAAATTACATCTCTAAAATTAGACGCAATGTCAATCACAAAAAGTTCAATGACCATGCAAATCAAAATCCAAAATGTGGAGTGTGAAGTGGATGACATGATTGTTTTGCACCAATCATGGTCAGTAAATTCATATCTTGATCGCAACGACGCTCTAAGTAAAGATTACAGAAGGTGTACATCAAGCAACTAAAAGTGAAACTTTAATTATCTGTTCCATATATGAAAAATAAAAAGTGCTATGCGCAAACGAAAAATTAATTTATTGACTTATAATAATAAACAAAATCACACCATTTAAGTAAATAACAATAAATAAATTCTCAACATATATTTATACTACGATAAAAACATGTTATACGTTTTTAGATAATTTCAACTTAAATTCAAAAAGACGTCAATAAATTGCTGCAATAGAATAAAAAAAAGGTGTACAAAATCATAAAAACAAAGAATAAAATATATTGAAAAAACTTAAAATCTTAGTCTACAATCTTGAGAATTGAAAACAAAGTACTAGCAGAGAACAATTAAAAGAAGTGTTATTTAACTCCAAGTGTAAAGTGACTTTAAGGTTCTTCTTGAGGTCACCAAAGTCGAGTTTTTTTTGGGATCAAGTCTTAATGTTTTCTATGTGAATATTTTAAATCATGTATAGATGATTTGCTTTTAATTTATCCGGAGAAATGGATTGAATACGATGCACACAAATTGACTCGTGATATCACTTTACCGTTGAACTAAAAAAAAAGTTTTATTTACAAATGCAAGGTTTAGGGATTAAGAAAATAAACATAATTAAAAATTTCTTTTTTATGTTTGAATTGATTGTTTCTGATTGGCATTATTATTTTTATTCCATTGATTTTATTACTCTTAATATTTTCTTTCCTTTAAGAAAACAAATTAACTTTAAGATTCTAGATCATGGCAAATTATGTGCAGCCATCATAGTCTATCCATATTTGCTTTCATGCTTTTGCTAATTTTTAAATATGATAATCAATGATTGAAGAAAAAAAAAAGTTAATTCCTATGGGAAAAGTTTAAAGCTCCCTAATTAATTATATATTACATTTTATAAGTAATATTAATTAAAAATAAAAATTTAAGTCAAAAACTGACTACACTATCAAATATAATGTATATAGAGAGATACTTTAAAAGAACATTGTATTCTTAAGCAATTTTTTACATAGAGTTTGATCATATACATTAAAATAATATTATAAAAAATATTGAATTAATATTTAACAGTGTTATTTTCTTATTGCTAAATAATTTTTTTGCACAATTAGTAATATTGATGTTCTTTTAGTTTTTATTTTTTAATTCGTTATAGATTTATTTTTAAAAAAAGTATGTACATATTTTAATATCTATATATGATATAAAATAATAAAAAGTAATATACTATAAACAATTTCAATACGTCTTAATTTTTTAAAATTTGAAGTTTTGGATTTCCCTTCCATTCTCGCTCCTCGAATCCCTCCACGAATTGCTCCACGGATTAAGAGTTTTCCCTCTCCCTCTCAGCCCAAAGCTTTTCTTTTGCCGCAACAATAATGAAAAGCTTTATATAAACCCCTTACCTCTGCCTCAATGTTTTCACTGTCCCTTTCTCTCTATGAACCAAAATCAATAGGAATATTCCTTCTCTCTTTTTCCATCACTGTCAGCTTCCGAGCTTCGCCGCCATTAAGCAAAGACCTTTGGTTTTCCAATTTCCTCATAAATCTTAGTAGAAGCAAGAAATATCCAGGGTATATAGGTTACAGAGTATAGCTCTACCTATGGAGTAATACTTTCTTTTCCTTCTTTTGATTCTTGAAATTATTCAAAACCCATCTGCCATCTCCTTCTGTTACTCATTTTTATTGCCTTCTCTCCATTTCTAGCCAGCCGATTATCTCTCCTTTCATTGTTAACAAATAAGGAAAGGCACAAGGTGGGTTTTGTGTATTATATTTGCTTTCTCTCTGTTCAATCGGTCACAAAAAGCATGAATGGATGCGTTGTTGATTACTTGCCATTATTAGAAGGTTCTTTCTGGTTATATGCTCAAGCTGAAATTTCATCTTCTTTGAGGTTAACCGTTAGATTGAATATTTCTTGCAGATCACATGCCATATTAGAAATCTCCTTCTTACAAGCTATTACGCTCTTTGAACCTCACTCATGGCCGATAAAGACCCAGATTTCTTTTCCCACAAACTCCCCTCTGCGTCTCAGGTAACCACCAGAAAATACACATGCTATGCTATGTGTGTGTTTATTTGTTCTCATATTTACTGGAGTACTATTGTTTTATATATGGCAGGTTGTTGATGAGCTTAAAGAGCTATGGGGCATGGCTTTGCCAATAACAGCCATGAACTGCCTTGTCTATGTTAGAGCCGTGGTTTCAGTGCTGTTCTTGGGAAGACTCGGGAGCCTGGAGCTAGCCGGTGGTGCGCTCTCCATAGGCTTCACCAACATCACCGGCTACTCTGTCCTAGTGGGTCTCGCCTCTGGGCTGGAACCCGTGTGCAGCCAAGCCTACGGTAGCAAGAACTGGGACCTCCTTTCGCTCTCTCTCCAGCGCATGGTCATCATACTCTTCATCGCGACCATACCCATTAGCCTCCTCTGGATCAATCTGGAGACCATAATGGTGTTCATGGGGCAGGACAGAGATATCACCGCAATGGCAGCGACGTACTGTATATATTCTCTGCCAGATCTCTTAACCAACACGTTGTTGCAGCCACTGCGGGTTTTTCTAAGGTCACAGCGGGTGACGAAGCCAATGATGTGGTGCTCACTTGTGGCAGTGATGTTCCACGTGCCATTAAACTACGTGTTGGTGATAGTGATGGGGATGGGGGTCCCAGGTGTGGCGATGGCATCGGTGGTGACGAACCTGAACATGGTGGTGTTAATGGTGGGGTACGTGTGGGCAAGCGGTCGGTGGGATATGAGATGGATAGGTGGGATAGGAGGAGTGTGTGGTGGGGTGGGACCATTGTTGAGACTGGCAGTGCCAAGCTGCCTTGGGATTTGCTTGGAGTGGTGGTGGTATGAGATCGTGACAGTCATGGCTGGGTACTTGGCGAATCCCACTCTTGCTGTGGCCGCCACTGGAATCTTGATTCAGACCACCAGCATGATGTACACTGTCCCCATGGCCCTCGCTGGCTGTGTGTCTGCCCGAGTAAGTTCTACTACTTCCACTACTCACTTTGTCACACTATCCAAAAATTAGTTAGTATTTAATACTAGCTTCTTAGGTAGAATCTATGCAATAATTACTCTAATATTAGTAATTTTTCATTTTAAAAAATTAGAAAGTGGGTTGACTCGGTTTGAACTTGGTAATTTTTGGGTGAATTTTGAATTTAATCGATTTGGTGATTAAAATTGGATGCGAGTATTTTAGTTTTTATGATTGTTGTAAAGGATCCATTTGCGAGTAAATGGAGCTTTTAGACGATTGCATCACTTTTGGGTCATACATTGTGACTGCGCACAATGAGCACAAGACAAGTGGGTGGCCGTTAACTTTTCATCATAAAGCTTCTATTCCATTGGCGTGTGACGAAACTAAAATAACCAACCAAGTGGCCTTCTCTTTTGCTCATAGATATCCATTCTTTTGGGGCGAGAATTTATCATCTTACTCTTCTCAACACAACACAATGCGTATAATGCAGGTAGGGAATGAGCTTGGAGCCGGCAAGCCATATAAAGCCAAGCTAGCAGCTATGGTTGCATTGGGCTGCGCATTTGTTATTGGCATCATCAACGTGACTTGGACGGTGATCCTTAGAGAGAGATGGGGTGGTTTGTTCACAAACGATGATCTAGTCAAAGCATTGGTTGCATCAGTTATGCCAATCTTGGGGCTTTGTGAGCTTGGTAACTGTCCACAGACAACTGGCTGTGGCATCCTACGTGGCACGGCTCGTCCTGCTGTGGGGGCTCATATCAACTTGGGCTCATTTTACTTCGTGGGCACCCCTGTAGCCGTGGGCTTAGCCTTTGGGTTCAAGGTTGGATTTAGTGGGCTGTGGTTTGGTCTCTTGTCAGCCCAAGTGGCTTGTGCAGTGTCAATTCTCTATGTTGTGTTGGTCCGTACAGATTGGGAAGCTGAGGCTTTGAAGGCTAAGATGCTCACCAACATTAGCATGGAAATGAGCTCATGCAAAGAGGTTAGTAGGGGAAAAGATGAAGAGAGTAGAGGGTTGTTGGTAAATGAGAATGATAAAATAGATGGGAGTTTTGTAGAGAAAGAGAGAGAATGATTGACATTGAATGTGCGCATGATCAGATGCTACTCAACTTTATGGAGTTTGGCTTTGTTGTTTAGTTGCTTTTTGGGGAGAGGCTGACTCATATACTCGAATTTTGTGTTTGCTTTTTTTTTTTTTTATGGCTAATTTTAGAACCCTATTTCTTGGGGTCGGCATGGCGCTGCTTTGTTGCCATAGAGAATGTCACTCCCCATATAGGTGTTATATATTTAATAAAAAAAATATGGCCTACATTTTGTTGCTTTTTTCAAATTGCTTTCTTTTGTATGGTAGTTTTATTTGATTAATGCCAGTAGCTCTGAGCAGCAGCTCAGCAGTGTTACACCTTTGAAAGCTTAAAGCACCCGACATTGAGGGCATATACCAAAAAAGCAGGTCAGAATTTTAATTGGGGGAGGCTACTGGCTTCTGGCTTCTGGCCACGATAAAAATCTTGATATAAGAAGCCAATTTTACAGTGGAAAGTAAAGCTACCCATTTCAATTTAGCTTATTACTGAAAGTGTTTTGGGAAAAAGAGTATCGGAAGGGAGGTGGGATTGAGTACAACTTTTGTCCAGAGTTTCTTTAAAGAGGGAATAGGAGAGAATTGGTGAGAGGGTCCCTCCAAACCTCAATTTTATTAACTCTGGATTTTGGGTATAAAAGGGGGAAGATTGAAATTTACCATGCATTGATTTAACTATTTTTGCCTCCTAATTCTACTTCAAACAAGACAAAGATCTCTCATTTTTTTTTTTTTTTTTTTTTAAATCTAAACAAAAGAGATAACCACGCTACCTTTTCATCCATTTACATCATTTCTCTTAAATACTCCTCCAGTCCTACCTCCCTTTCCCTCCAAACTTCCAAAAAGTGGCTTAAGCTCAAAGACAGAAACATAGGAATCAGACATCCTTTTACAATCTTTGTGCTTAACCAATTCAAGTCTATATGGATAGTTGTAAACGTCGGTTCATAAATAGCAAAAATCTATGCAGAGGACACAAAATGGTCTGGAGGGAGGCCGCACCAAAAGTCATCTCCACAGTTTCACACTCTTAGCAACTATTTGACAAGGCATCACTAAATCTAGCTTTTATAAAGAGCTCCATGTTTAACTCTTTTAAAGAAAGAATGAAAGATATTATTGCTCGACAAATTGACAACTGAACACATTGCCCAATTTAAGTTATAATTAAGTAAGTTTTTGGGATTCTGCCCATTTTTTCGGTGGGGGTCTCTGTCAGCAGAGGAATAAACAAGAGAACAAAGTGCTGCAATCATAAATATATTATATGTTCACAGGAGAAAAGGAGAAATAGGCATACCCTCCAAAAAAAAATTAAGTAGTGGATGGGGATGAATACTTGGCCTGAGTGCAACTTTTAGCAGAACCTGGAATGTGACATCTCAATTTAAGGCTTTTGGCCTTTTCACTTGGATTCTTTAATTCCCAAAGAACTCCTTAGTCTCTTAGTTGAGTCTCGCCTCTGCCTTCGGAGATTTGGGCACATTTTACAATTGACAGTGATATTTGTGAAAATATCTTACGTAGGACCAGTTTTATAAGGAAAAAATTTGTTGGTGAAAATCGCTTTCCTTCCTTGTGGACGACTAGCATGGTTTTGATGCAAGTTACATCTGATTTATTCAAGAATTTTTTTTTTTATAAAGCATTTCAAAAGTTTTTTTAACCGCATTATTATCCCAAAAAATTTATATAACTGATGATACAAAATTAAAAAATAAATTCTAAAATATATATTTATAGAATTCAAAATACTTTTTAACATAACATATATAATATGATTTGAAACAAAATAGTAAAATAAAATAAAATGAGTAATTGAAAACATAAAATAGAAAGAGCTGGTTTGTGAGTAATGTAAAGTCATTGTCTTAAAGTCGTTATAACCACTCTTCGTGCAAACACAAACAAATAAGAGTGGCTTTAAGATAAAACTTAGGTGCTCGTAACTTTACCTCCTACAAGGTGCATGTTCACTTGGAAACAGGGGTTAATCGACCCGATAAAAATGGTCCAAAAATACAAATATGTAAAATGTAGAAAATAATAAAAGAAATCTGAAAAATATAAATTAAAAAATTGTGTTATATATTTCATAAAAATAAAAAATAAAATGATATATTGTGAAATGGTATAATTAGAGAATTTTGGACAGTTTATAAAGACAGTCTTGCACAAAAATTGCTAGATATTTGGGGCTTGTTTGGGGAGGGTTTTCAAAAACCATTTTCAGTGTTCAAACACTGAAAATGCTGTACAAACACTGGCGTGATTGTTTGGCTAGCAATGTTCAAAACCAGTGTTTGAACAGAGTTGTGTAAAAATGGCTGTTCAAACACTGATTTTTGAACACTACTAATCGGAGTTTTCGGACTGAATCCAGTGTTCAGTTTTCACTCACTTTCCCAATTCACAGACCCTTTCTCTCTCTTGCGACCTCACCTTCTCCTTCACAGAGCTTTCCCTATGTCTCTCTCGTGACCTCACCTTCTCCTTCACAGAGCTCTCCCTCTCTCTGTAACGCCTTCATCTTCTCTCTCCCTATTTCCTCTTTCTTTTCACTTTCTAAACGGGTCTCTCTCATTTCCTCTTCAACAAATCGTGACGGTGACGAGCTCGAAGAAACCCAAAAGAGAGGGGAGAAATTTTCCTCTCAATTTCCTACTTCCTAAATAGCCTTACCTCAGTTCAAATACCAGAACTTTAATGGCTTCTTGGGGACTCATCCGTTGGAAAAGATACTTTATCATGTACTTTTTTAGCGATTATCTATTCAAGCTTTTGCTTATTGGGGACTCATTCGTTGGAAAATCGTGTCTGCTTCTCAGATTTGCCGTGAGTTTGACTTTGTTAAGGCTTTCCTCCTCTTTTTTTTTTTTTTTTTTGCAATTAGTCATTTGTTTATTTTCTTTTCTTTTGTTGATTTTAGTTCTTTAGATGTTAATTAAGAAGATGAACAGTGAATAATCCTCTGTTTAAGGCTCATCTTTTCGTAAGTACGATTTAATTTTAACTTGTAATTGGTTTCTCTTAAATTCCCATGATGATTTTTATGTCGACAGCTATATCAGTACCATTGGAGTTGATTTTGTAAGTCTCTCTCTCTGTATTTGTATGCGTGTACTTGTGTGCACTAGACATATACATTTAGGTTTGTTTATGTTTAATTGTTAAATGAACTTATATTATTCAGTGATTTCAACAGAAAATCAGAACTGTTGAGCTGAATGGGAAGACGATCAAGCTGCAAATTGTGAGTAAAGGTTGCTTTTTTTTTTTTTCCTAAATCTCTACTTTTCACAATATTGTGGTGTTCATGATTATACTTATAGATATTCAAGTTTCAGTTAAGGTTTTTTTTTGTTGTCTAAATGATAAGTTATTAATTTTGTTTCCATTGCGAATTGTGGAGCCTATAAATTTGGGAGCTGCATGGAATTTGATAGAGATATATAAGGGTCACCTGCTTAGTAATTCTAAGAAACTACTAGTAAACTTAGCAGAGGAGGGACAAACTGATGTAGTTTTAGTGAAATGAAGATGATTGCCCATGTGTAGTTTAGCGCATTTCCTCCCCATATTAAGGCCAGTAGCACAAGTTGGACGCTGTTATAAATCAGAGGAAAGGTGTGTGTGTTTTTCCCTTTTTTTACTCAAATACAATATTCTATATTGAAGGTGTGAAGTCCTGAACTGAATTTTATTTATTTCTAGCTAACCATGGGTTTGAGAGTTGTTGCTCATTTATATGTGTTTACTTTTGTGAAGCAAGTTGTGTAGTGTCTTGTGATTGCTAGCCAATGATTTTTATTTAATAAATATATTCATTAACTGATATGCATGATCGATAAGGCATATGTGCTCACAAGATTCTTCAGTCAAAATGCTTTTCGCTTGAACTCATCTTAAGTAAGCTTTATACCCAAACTAGTTGGGTCACCTCAATGAATTCTTTTCCTCCAATCTATCTGATCTGAGTCTATGGTAACGTTTGGTGCTGGATTTAATCCAGCTTTTTAAATCTCTTCAAGACAAAAAGCTAGATTTATCCTACTATATCTTCATCCCCGACTTATGTGAGTAGCTATTTTCACCTTGCATTGCGTAAGAGGTGTACGAGATCATTGCTGGATATTTATCCATAGCCTGGGATATATAAACACTGCAAATTATCTTGTAACCTCTACAACCCGTTATTTGCAATGTTTAAATCTTAGGACTATGTAGAGTACTTAAATATTCTGATTTGCAAAAGACAATTAAGCACTATTTTTTAAGGGTTTTTTCTTCAATAATAAATTGGGGATTCTCAAGTGCCTCAGAATATGAATTGTGATTGCAACAGATTGTCTATGATGTCACTGAGATGGAGAGCTTCAACAATGTCAAGCAGTGGTTGAATGAGATCGATAGATATGTGAATGATAGTGTATGCAAGCTTCTAGTGGGAAACAAATGTGATTTAGTTGAGAACAAAGTTGTTGACACCCAAACTGCAAAGGTATAGCATGTTCGTTGACATATCAATTTAAAGTTTTCTTGATTGTGTTATTTTATTCTGAGATTATTTTTGGATTGCTTGCTCAGTCTTTGGGGAATTGTATGCAGAATTGGGAGCTCTGACACCAATTGTGACAATTTTTTTTTTTGATAAGTAACATCAAGTGCAACAAATTGTGTTTATGTTTTTCACTAATTTTGCATACTGCCTTCTAGCTTCTATATGTGAAAGTATGATTCTACTTATGACATGTCTTATATCGTTGTGTGGGAAAATCTCGCAAGCATATGAGACAGATTATAAATGAATAATGAGAATAATTATGTTTAAACATGTTTTTCTTTAAGTGGCAACTTGGAAGTTATGAAAACAATAATGCATCTGCAGCCCTATAAAAAAGAAAAATAATAAAATTATGTTTTTCTTTGCTTGCTTATGTTCTTTGGGATTTTGGTCTGACGTGATGCAGTCTAGCAGTAGATGCTGAATGATGGATTGATTTATTTTCAGTCACGTTGCTGTTTTTCAAGTCTAACTGGATTTTATTGTCTTGTACTCGAACAAAATGCAGGCATTTGCGGACGAGCTTGGTATCACTTAGACAGGATCTCTGCAAAACATTATTTCATGGAGAAGGAAACACCACTTTTTTTTTTCCTTTGTTTTTATTTCATTTGAGCTCCTTGACCAAATGATGAGTGAATGTATTTACAGAAAGGATCATTGATGAATGATATGAATGATGAGTGAATTCTACATGATTGCTATTACTGCTTATGAACTCTTTTACTTTTTCTGTTCCTATGCCTCAGAACCCCCACTTACTATTTGGTATTTTTCAATTTGGGAAATTGAGAAGAGGAGAGATGCATCCAGCAAAGTCTGGCCTTATTTTTGGGTTCTGATGACACTGGAATCAACCCTTTTTCTTCTCTTCTTGTTTTTATTTTTTTGTGTATTGTGAATTATGTAGGTATTTTTTTCCAAATGCAACCAAATTGGGCAGTTGAGGCAAACCCGTTTGAAGGAAAATTTTTGGGTCGTTCATTTCCATTTTATCAATTTATCAAATTGTAAAAGTTGTATTGTATATTTTATTTTTACTTGTAAGAATTTATTTAACAAACAAGCATGAGAAATAAAATGGGTTAGTTGTTGAAATGTTATCAAATTGTAAAAGTTGTATTGTATATTTTATTTTTATTTTTAAGAATTTATTTAACAAACAAACATGACATGACCATGGGAAGAGTGTTGTCATGTTTGATCAATGATATATAAAAAATACTAACATTTTAAAAATAATATAATATTAATTATTTCCAATTATTTGGTGTGTGCTTAAAAAATTATATTTAGTAAATATGAGAAATAAAATTAATTTTAGATATTAAAATTTAAACTGAACACTGAAAGCTGAAAACAATTACAAGAAAGTGTAATCCAAACAGTTTTCGAAAACTGTTTATCCAAACAACATTTCACTGAAAACTGTTTTGGAAACAGTTTTCAAACACTGTTATCCAAATATGTTTTCAAACACTGAAAATTGTTTTCAGAAACTCTTTTCGAAAACAGTTTTCAAACACTGAAAACTGAAAACTCTCCCCAAACATGCCCTAAATGTCTCGAATTGTAAGAAGGTAAGAAAATTTGAATTTAAGACCCATCAAAGAAATTTAAGACCAGAGAAATCAAATATCATTGGATTACTTGTCATTCAGCATTTGAATGGAAGACACATGTGAAAAGGCATATGAGACATTGCCAAAACAGGAAGAAAATAAGAGAAGAGTATGTCAAAACTAATGTACTGTACTCTTTGGATTACTATACTCTTTAATCGGAATAACAAACAACGGATATGTCCTGGTTATATATGAAAGATCTATTTAAAAGAAAGAAGATATATACTCACTATAGATGGTTGTTGACAAAAAACATCCATGACCACCACTTAGAACACGTGGATCGGTCAGGGGTTGACATGTGTTAGACATACAACGAGATAAGTTGTGATTGAATCGAGTGGTAGGAGTAATTATATCTCTTGCAATCGGTTGAAAACTATCCGAAAATTTTGGATTGCAAGTTGAAGTGCGACGAATGTTAAGTATGTATAATTTTCACGTACCAAAACCTGTGACACATACCTAGCTTGTATTGTGCATGTGACGTCATTGACCTTTCTTTGGTAAACACGTGATTTAAGGTATTGTGACCACTATAATTAAAACATTTTCTATTGTGCATTAAAAGAAAATTAATACTCTCAATAAAATACATTCTGAAATTTAAATTGAGTTTTATAGGTTGTGATCTGTCATACAATGAGATAAGTTGTAATCGAGTGGTTGGAGTAATCATCCCTTATAAATTGTTGAAAACTATCCGAAAAATTTGGAATGAAAAATGAAGTACGAGGAACATCAAGTATATGTACGATTTTCACGTACCAAAATTTGTGACACATACTTAGTTTGAGTTATGCGCGAATGTGAAATTATTGATCTCTCTTTAATAAATATGTGACTTAAAAAACTGTAACCACTGTAATTAAAATTTTATCTGTGCATTAAAAGAAAATTAATGCTCTCAAAACCTGTCAGAGTATTGGGTGTTTTGTCGTAGTGGAATTCTAGAATACTCTCCTTAATTAATTAGTCTTGGTTATGCTAGAACTACACATTGTCAGTCTTAATGCTACTTACCCTTAAATCTTTTGAACTTAAATATTCTATCACCAAGTGTTTTCACTAGTTGCAGATAGTTTCAATGATTGTGTCATTTGGTCCATAAATATAAACCATATTTTAGTACTGATATTTTTCGGTTTCAGTATGACAAAGCAAATATATGATTTTACTTGTTCCCACTTAAACAAGAAAAATTAGAACACAACAGCAAACATTTGTACATGCGCATCTACTCTCGATTTGTTTAGTACACTGTGGAAATCCAACTTTACGCCACTTTGACATGAAATTTCATGGAAATGGTAAACGTGGAACGCACCCCAACCATATGCCTCGTGTACGGATACCAAGGCTTTATTATAAGAAGAAAAATAGAGGTATCAATGTTGTTTTTCAAATTTAGAGGACCCTTTTGGTTTTTTTTTTTTTAATTATAGTAAGATATTATTAAGATTAATATATTATAAAATAAAAATATTAAAATAAAAATATTTTAATATTATATTTTGTTAATGAGATTATTAGATTGAGATTAAAGTGAGATAAAAAGTTTAAGTATCAAAATACTCTAATACTATTTATCATCTTTAACAATTTTTAATTTTTTTACAAATTTTAAAATTTAATTATTATAATAATATTAATAATTACATATTTTTTTATAATTAGTGTAATAATAATAAATATTATTAAATTATTATGTTAATCATCATAATTATAATAATTAATAATCATAATAAAAATATTTTTATTATTAATATGATTAATATAATTATTATTAAAAATATTTTTATTATTAAAAAGTTTAAGTATCAAAATATTTTTATTATTAATATGATTAATATAATTATTATTATTATAATTATTATTATCATCATTATCATTATCATTTTATTATTATTATATTTATAATAATAATAATTATTCTTATTATCATTATCATTATTAATGTAATTATGATTATAAGAAAAAATAATTATATTATATTTATTATTATAATAATAGTAATTATTATTATTATTATAATATTACTATTATCATTATTATTGTTTTAATAATTTTTATTAAAAATATTAATTTTGTTAACATTATTATTATAAGAAAAAATATTTTTAAAAATATTATAATAATTATTTTTATTATTATTATAATAATAATAATTATTATTCAAGATTAAAAAGAAAAATTTTAGTTCCACATAGGTTGGATAGCTTCTATCTAATGAAGGATGAGACAAAAAATATGGAATAAAAATTATTTTTATCCTCCCTTAATCATATATGAATAATAAATCTTTCAAACAAAATAAAGGATAAACATTTATGCGAGATTAAAATAGCCTAATTCTATTTTAATCCCACAACCAAACAAACCCTTAATCATTTATAATTGGTGTTTGATATGGTGTGTAATGCTTTTTTCATTTGCTCTCCGCTCTAGTGCGTATTCTTGTGGTTTGGGCTTAATTTTGTTGGCTGGATTTTGTTCTAACTTTAGTGAAGATCTTGAGGGGCTCACATGGGTGCGGCTCAAAAGGGCTAAACATGCTAGGGGCATATTATGGGGACTAATTAACCTGTTATTTGTTTTTGTTTGTTTATTTGTGTTTAATGGTTTAGGCATTTATGCTCAAAGGAATAAGTACAATAAAGCTAAGCAGAAAAAGAGAACATGACTTCGGAGAAGGAGCATTAGCTCTTTGTTGGTTCCAATCAGATCTGGCTAATTTTTATCAAATTCGTCGATAAGAAAAAATTCTTGTTTAATCCGGGTCTATAAAAGATATATGACATAAAAGTCTATCTCACTCTTGAATGAAAATAAAATATCTTTTTTTTTCTCTCTTTTTATTTCATTTAATAGTGAGATAGGTCTTTGTGCTATGTATCTTTCATGAACCTGTACTAGACAAGAACTTCTCGTCGATTAGATCTAGTCGTCTTAAATTGAGTTTTCCCTTTACCAAAAAAAAAAGTGACGATAGCGTGGGATAATGAATTTTGTAAAATGTTTCTTACGCCTCCATTTGGTTTTTTTTTTTTTTTTTTTTTTTTTTTTCAGACTTAAACGGATTTAAAAGTGAAAAAAAAATATTTATTTTAAAATAGATGTTTGAATACATAAGTTCGGATTTAAGGACTTGTGATTTACATAAGTCCGTTTTAGATTTAAAACATACTTATTTTATCTTATCATCTTTAACATTAATAATTCTTAGATTTTTTCACCGTTATTTTTTTTCTGCAGTGTTCTTTTTCTCTCGTCTATGGTGACCATCTTCTCAAGATTGATTATCTATAACATATATCTAGTTTATAATATGCTAATGTGGCATGATGCTGACATGGAAATTTATGGAATTAGCTCATTTTATATTTTAAATGTATTCACTTAAAATTTTTCCTCAATTTTCATTTATGATTGTCTAATCAAGATATGTGATATCTAAAGGAATTTCCAAGTTGACTATTTTACCTAAAGGATTCTATATGAGAATTAAAGAATTGTTGGCTTTGTGCTTGGTATGAACTTAAATGATTGAATTATGTTTTATACTCTTTTTTAAACAAAAGACTTCTACCATTTTATTGATATGAAGAAAAAAAAGATACAAAGAAATGGGGGACATAAGAGCCCATACTTGAAGAAACCAACTTTAAAGGGCCCTAAGCTTTACCCTATAAAAGTAATTACAATTTTCTATAAGTATGTAATCTTGTTCTGTCAAAATAAAAAGCTTGTTTGAAAGAAATAGCCAATTCAGCAACATTCCAAAAAAATTTGAAACCACTATGCAAAGGACCATAATTTGCTAGACTATCGGCAAAACCATTAGCTTCCCTATACACATGTTGCACACTAATACCTTGAGGAATCATAGAGCTAATATCCCGAACAATATATTCTATCTCTTAAGGACAGGAGCAATATGATTTGAACCAAAGGTCTTGAATCGCATTCTATAGCCGAAATGGAGATTTTATAATCGCGCGCAAGCTGCAATCCAACCAATAGAGCACGTACCTCAGCTTGAGTGTTCGTTCACTGACCAAACGAGAATGAGAAGGCCAACACCAGATCTGCCCCAGCCCATAAAACGCCTCCTCCAACACTTTCATTATGTGACACGGAGCCGTCCATGTTTAATTTGATTTGAGACTCTAAAAGCCTAGTCCACTGAACCTATATTCTTTTTTTTTTATCGGTAAAAGTAAATATATTGATAAAAAATTATATACAAAATACACTGGGCATTCCTAGGAGATATGAGAATTTACATACTTTGTCTAAAATCAGGAAAACTATCATATACCATTCTATACACATGGATTTGTATTTTCCTGATAATGCTGCTGGGATGAGCAACAAGCCCTTCAAACTGTCTAGCATTCATAGCTAGCCAAATATGGTGAACAGTGTTGGCTAATGCAGCATGCTTGGCCTTAGCTAGGGGGCCTTTTCCTCTAGCTTCTTTAGTCTCCCTATACAAGGGCACAATCGATCCATCTCAGCAAATAAAAGTTTATCCTTTGTAAGCAGCTTCTTTTTTAAAGCAAGCCAAAGAATGAAGGCATTCTTGGGAGTACAGCTACCACTCCAAACCACAGGGGCCCAATGTGCTTTAGCTCATTTAGGCCTGAAATAGTCATATGCTTTCTTGATGCTGATCTGGTTCTGCACTAACCACTGCTCCATTCTGTTAATTGCTTGCTGACTAGAAGTCTCAGAAGATAACAGAGAATTCTTGATTTCAAGAAGCTTTTTCCATAGTGTTGAATCCTCATGTTTAGGGCTTGAATCCCATATGGATGACCTTTGTAAGTAAAAGTGATCTACCTACCTGACCCAAAGAGAGTCCTTCTTCTGATGGACATTCCATAGAGCTTTAGTTAACAAGGCTGAGTTCCAGCTTTTAATATCAAGAAGATCCAGACCCCCTTCTGATTTAGGAAGACAGACTTCTTTCCAAGCAACCAGGGCTTTTTTAGAACCAGTATTCTTACCACTCCAAAGGAATACTCTGCACAAGCTGATAATTCTGTCCTTAATATTTGAAGGGATAGGAAATATTGAAAGCCAAAAGCACTCTACACCTTGAAGAATAGACTTAATCAGTTCAGCTCTGCCAGCATAGGACAGATTGGTACCCACCCACACATTTAGATAAACTGATAATTTTTCAATAAGGGGAAGGTAGTGGCCTATGTTTAGCCTTGTAGAGGCCAGAGGAACCCCAAGGTATCTAAAAGGAATATTGCCTTGGACAAAACCAGTGATCTTTCTGATTTCAATCAGATCATCTCTGGGAATCCCTGCTATATACATGCTTGATTTAGGGAGACTAGCTTGAAGACCAGAGCTATCACTAAATTTCTGAACACACTCCATAAGCAATCTGACTGATTTTGTATCTCCTCTAGCAAATAAGATTAGGTCATCTACAAAGGCAAGGTGGGAGATTTTGTGTTGCTCACATTTATGGTGGAACCTAAAATCATTTGATACATTCAACCTTGTCATGAGTCTAGATAAGTATTCCAGACAAATGACAAAGAGGAATTGGGAAAGGGGATCACCCTGTCTAAGGCCTCTTCTTCCTTCAAAGAATCCATAGAGACTTCCATTTATGATAATAGAGTATGAAGTAGTGGTTACACACTCCATGACCCATTTAGAGATTGTCCGGGAATCCAAGACCCCTGAGTATACTTTCCAGAAAGTCCCAACTTACTGAATCATATGCTTTTCTCAAGTCAATCTTTAACATGCATCTTGGGGAGATTCTTTTTCTGCTGTACTTTCTGAGAAACTCTTGCACTAGGTAGATGCTTTATATCATGCTCTTATTTATGATGAATGCAGATTGGGCAGGGCTAGCAATACTGTCTAAAATGCTTGTAAGCCTAGAGGCAATTATCTTAGAGATAACTTTATACAGAACATTACAGCATGCTATAGGTATGAAATCCTCCATATTTGCAGCTTGCTTAGATTTGGGAATCATTGCCAAGGTAGTATGGTTTATTTGTTTGAGCAGCTTACCCTTTCTGAAGAATTCTTGAACTACTCCCACAAAATCCTCCTTAATGAGATCCTAGGCTTTCTTAAAGAATGCTGAAGTGTACCCATCAGGTCCTGGGGATTTGTCATCCCCAATGCTGAGTAAGGCTTCTTTAATCTCTTTCTCAAAAACCTCTCTAGTTAAGTAGACAGATTGATCTTCATTTACCCTTGGACCCTCCACAATGACCCCTATCTCAATAGGACAGATTACTTCTAAAGAGCTTAGCAAATTCTTGTAGAATTTAATGAATTTATTCACCACTTGGGCTTCTGATGTGGTCTGGGAGCCTTCCAGGGTATCCATTGCAGCTATATGGTTTCTACTAATCCTCCATTTCATCATAGCATGGAAGAATTTGGTTCTTATGTCACTATTCTTGAGGAACTTGCATTTGGCCTACTGAGCATAGAAACTTCTCGCTGCTTCTGCTAGATTAAAGGCTTTGATCCTCTGCTTTGCCACCTTGACTTGTAGCACATTGTCTGAGATATTATCATGCAACTCCTGTTGTAATCGAATTAACTCATTAGATGCTTTACATAGATGCTTCAGAAGCTCTAGCAGAAATGTGACTAAAATGCTTCTCATTCAACTTCTTGAGATGGCCTTTTAGATTCTTCAGATTTCTGCACAGCTTGAACATCTTGAAGCCTGAGACATTTCTGTTCCATGCTTCTCTAACTGTCTCCAGGAATGGAGCATGAGACACCCACATATTGAAGAACTTAAAGGACATTTTCCCCCATTTTTCCTCTTCAAATAAATTAACTATGCAATGAGAGTGATCCGAGAGGTAGCCAGGGAGAGTGAACTGAGCATGGGCATGGAACCTTTTCTGGATCCAGATACTGTTCACCATTGCCCTATCCAGCTTACACCAAGTGTGGTTATTAGACCATGTGAAGTAACTGCCTGTATAGTTTATATCAAAAAGCCCAGTTTCCATACAGCAAGCAAGGGGATCCCTGATTTCATAGGCAGAGACAGGCAGCCCATTCCCTTTTTCCTACTGTAAAGACATTATTAAAGTCTCCCAAAACCAGCCAAGGAGAATCCAGACTATCATTGAATTCTCTTAAGTTTTCCCATAAAGGTCTTCTAGATACTATGGTATAAAGACCATAGACAAAACTAGTAACAAAACTTCTGGATGAAATTAAGCATTTAACATTACAATGAATAGCTTGGGGTGTAGAATCAATAATAGAAACACTGATCTTAGATGGATTCCAAAAGACCAGCACCCTGCCTGCTTCATGAGTGTGAAAGTTATTGATCTGCCTCCACAATCTGAACTTGTTACTCATTATTTTGCCTAGCTTCCCTACATCCAATTTAGTTTCCAAAATGCACATGATATCTATACATCTTTTTTTATTCATGAGCTATAAAACCCCATTATGCTTCAAGGGTTTGTGAAAACCCCTGATATTCCAACATGCAATTTTCATGTAACATCTTGGGGGGCATCCCCGCCCCCCTCTCTTATCATTTTTAGTTTATGTTACAAGACCTTTTCCTTTTTTCTTCTTTGTAACTAACTAGAAATCAGCTTGAATGAGATTCTTACCAGTTCCTTTGGTCCCACCAGGTAAAGGATCTTGCTTGTTTTGCTTAAGTCCAGACACTCTAGGCCCAGGTTGCTGTTTATCCTAGATCTTTCCTGAAGGATTATCCCCTACTGTCCCTGGACCTTTTGGATGGTCTTGGACAACTACTTCATCTGTTACTGGTACCACAGCCTCCACTGGAACAGCAGACTTCTTCTCCTTAGAAACATTGTTGACTTGAAATTTACAGTTCCATCTGAGTGCCCTATGACTTTGCACCTCTTATAGAACTTAGGAAGGTTCCCATAGATAACCCTTTGCTAAATTGATCTACCTTTAGGTAGATTGATGGTTACAGAATGCTTAACCTCCTTTGATACATCCACTTCAATTAGGATCCTAGCATAGGAAATCCTCTTTTTTTTAGAGGTAAGCTTATCTGCATACAGTGGTTTCGCAATTCTAGACCTTATCATGCTGAGCACTCTAGTAGACCATAGCTCAAGGGTCAAGTTTTTCAACTGAACCCAAACAAGCATTGTACTGATTTCCTCATTATCAAATTGGAAAAACCTAGGCATGGATTTTTAAGAGCAGAGGCCTGCCATAAATAATGTAAGGGCCCTCTTGCATGACTCTCATCATATTTTCCGCAAATTTGAACTTAAAAATAATCCAACCACTTTCATGGAACTTAGTAAGAACTCCCACATTCCATGAATCAGTTATCTGTTTCAACGCCATTTTTCCTAGAAATTTTCCAGCAAAGTAACCTACAAAACAATGAGGTATACCTTCGAATACTTCATCTATATCTTCTTCAGCTAGACAAATGTCTTCCTCTTTAAATTCTATTGCAGATAGTTGATTTCCATTACTGGGTTTCCTATTATCTGCAAATAAGCTGACCCAAAGGGCTCTCTTTGTCTCCTCTTTCTGTATCGCTTTATTGTTCACGCCTGGTTCTGTTCCTGGAGGACCTGAACCAAGAGCTTGAACAGTGATAACCTGGTCACAATGCTCACTGTCAGAACTAGCATCCTTATTTTCCAGTCCCACAGATCTTGTATCTTCCTCGCCCAAGATATAGGAGAGGCTTTTTGAACCTAAGCTTTCAACATTGGCTGAACACTGTTCTTCTTATGCATCAACACTCTTTTGCGACTTTGTTACAGTAGCTTCATTTTCTTTGAAATATCTCTGAACATATTCTACATCTCTTTGATCTTGAGAAGAAACCAAAACCTTTTTGCTTTGTTTCTTCTTAGCCATAACTAATTACTAGACCAGAATCAAGAAATTGATGGAGGGGGGAAGATGAGAAAGGCAGGAATCATGAGGAAGCAGCAAATTGCCTTGCTTGAGAGCTTCTCTTTCTAGCTTTCAACTATCCACTGAACCTATATTCTTCTTCTAATTTGGGGAGGTTTTATCTTTGAACTCAATGTATCCACACAACATTCCTTGGAAATCTAGACCTAATTTCGGGTTAAAGATAAAATTTAATTCCAACAGCCCATTTCGGATTCTAGTGATCACTAAATCAGTGTGCACCTTTTTTTTTTCCTTCTTAGAGAGCCTCATTTCTAGCCCATCAAATTGAACAATAGCCCCAAAGGAGAGTACTAATCTTTAGTATACCCAGCTATGAATAGAGTTGAGTCTTACGAAACCATTTTTCCACTAGTCAATTCAAGGAAGTTGCTGGACTAACTTCAGGTCTTGAACCAAAAAAATTCCAAACCGGGTGAGCCAATTCACTACCTATAAAGAGATGCTCCAAAGTTTCTATTTGACCGTGACTATAAAAAACACATTTGGAAGCCACTGAGACTCCTATGCTTTTCACCTTGTTATCAACCAGAATAGCACCAAACAATAATTTTCACATGAAACAACCAATTTTAATAGGAATCCAATTATTCAACAACTTTTTTGTTCACTTGAATTTTGGATTCTTGACTCTAATAATTTCCCAATACTCTTTAGAAGAAAATTTCCACGAGGCAACGTGATCCCAAACCAAATTATCGGGCTTGTTATTTAACCAAATCTTCATAAAGGGCTGGAAAATTCTGACTTAATACCTGAAATTCATCATTATCATTCAAGACTTCTTTTATGGAACAAGTTTAAAAAAGAATATTACCTATAGGGATTTCTTCATGGTGCCACCTAGTTCTCCAAAAGTCAATATCACTTTTACCCACGATCCACATTGATCGAGTTTTCCATAATGGTGTTGATGTGCGGCACTATGTGCTTCCATACTCTTGAGTTGTACCATGGCACACGAATAATGCCCTTAGGTTCTCCATATTTTTTTCTCATAAACCTAGCCCAAAAAGATTTTGCATTTAAAAAACTCCAAGCTAACTTTTCTTGGAGCCCTTTATGAACCTCATGAATTCATATTACACCCAAACCTCTTTCGTCCAAAAGTTTGAAAAATTTATCCCAAGCAATCCATTGTTTTCTAACCCAATCAATTTTATTCCAAAAGAAAGAAGCAAACAAACTTTCTAGAGATTGAAGAAATCTTTTAGGTATAGCAATAGCCGCTAAAGTGTGAATTGGAATGGATCTTAACACACTATTTAGGAGAGTTAATTTCCCATCATTAGAAAGATACTTTGCTTTCCAATAAGCTAACTTATTCTGGATTTTATCTTGTAAATAGACAAAGTATCTATTCACACACTGACCTTGAAAAAGAGGAACCCCCAAATATTGAATAGGGAGATAAGATCGTTTGAACGATGTCCATCTTTTCATCATAGCTTCTTGACTTGAATACCATTTGAATTAGTGGTATAGCCAACACATGTAATAAAAGTAAGAACAAAATTCAGTTGGCTGAGTGTAAATTTAGTAAACGAAAATTTAAATCATATTTAAAATTGATTCTTACTTGGTTTTAGTGTGTTCAACAATGGAAAAAACCTATCTATTTATAAAGGCTTCCAGCCTCATCTCTGCCCCCTGGTAACCATCTATTTGAAATTCAAATATGAATAATGTTTATCCATATTTATTTATCATCTATAAGTGATGATCAAATATGACCTTATCCCATCATTTCATAATAAGTGTTCTATGATGCTGGCTAAGATTCCCCAACTGATAAGAGATGAATCATTATCCTTCAATTTCAGGATAAGATATTTAGATTGGCTAAGTAGCCATAACTAACATATAATGCAAAAAAGACAAGCTGCAGACATAGACAAAAGCTAAAAATTAATGTCTTCTATACCCTAGAGCTCTAAAATTTCCAGCAACTTTTCTTCTTCTAAAAATCCCAAATATCATCGTAGTTCTTCATATAATCACCTATTTTTCCATAAACCCTACCCTCCAAAAAAACCCAAAAAACTCAAACTTTTGTTCTTCTCATCAATTCTCAAATCAAATTCCAAATTTCTACGTGCAATTACAAATATTTGAAAGCAGTCCACACCACACGTGAAAAATCATTTACAGTCTTGGATTAATACTTCTACGTCGATCTCTCCACTATATGTGGAGAGATTGATTCGTAAAAGGTAAATAACACTATAAGAAAAAAAGGTTCTTACTGGCAGACAAACTCCGTCGGTGATAAGCCCAAATCCCACGGTGATGAGTCCTTCAGTGATAATCTCCTTGGTAATAATTTTTTTTCACCGAGGCAATAAAAATCCCTCGGTGAATGGTCATCATCGATGGATAATAGCGAAGGATTATCCCTCGGTTATAATTTTTTTAAGAAAATTAAATTTTTCCTCGGGTTTATGAATATATATTTAAAAACTATTATCATCAAGGGATATAGTTCCCTCGGTAATAATATTTTTTAAATAATTTGTTCACTTTTTTTATAAATATTTTTCTTGTTAAAACCTGTTTGAAATGCATTTAAAAAATAAAAACAAAACTGATTCGAACATACAAAATATTTCGTAAATTAATAAAATATTATTTAAAAAAATGCAAATTCAAATACATTCAACAATATATTAAACGGAGTCTCTTGAATACAATATTATCACAAAATCAAATCATGGGTCGGCCAAGTCTGTGTCGTCATTGTTCATATGCTCAGCATGATCCTCCGTAACTGGATCCTATAAAAGAAAATAAATTGAATGATCAAATATGTAGTCTTTATATATAAAATAATTAAAATATGCATAAACCAAGATCGAAACCAGCTATTCAAAATGGATTTTTTTGTTCCCGCTAGTCACATTCGACCAAAAGGAAGTGACGATAACCTTGTCTCGTCCATTAGACAAGTATTTTACATTTTTGCCCTTAAAACCACTAAGTTATGAATAAAATTGCTCGAAATCCCACACGATTGGTAACAAGTGATCTGAAATGGATTTTGTTTGTTCTCACAAGTCACATTCGACTAAACGGAAGTGATGATAACCCCGCCTCATCCATTAGAAAAGTGTTTTATATTTTTACCCTTAAAACCATTAATCTATGAATAAAATTGCTCAAAATCCCACATGGTTGGTAATTAGTGATCTAAAATGGATTCTGTTTGTTCCCACTAGTCACATTTAACCAAACAAAAGTGACTATAACCTCAGTTCATCCATTATATAAGTATTTTACAGTTTTACACTTTAAAACAACTAAGTTATGAATAAAATTGCCTAAAATCCTACACAATTGGTAACCGGTGATCCAAAATGTATTATGTTTGTTCCCACTCGTCATATTCGACCAAACAGACGTGACAATGGCTCTGTCTTGTCTATTAGACAATTATTATACATTTTTTCTTTAAAATTGTTAAGTTATGAATAAAATTATCCAAAAGCCTAAACGGTTGGTAACTTAAATGTAAAAGATTCATTGTGTTGAACTTTATATTAAAACAGCTTACTTACAGTGGGTGGTGCAAGAGGTGCCACTGCAAAACACTCCATCATTTGCTCCATGGATTGAAGACGTGACCTCATTTCATCCAATTTTTGCCTCTACTGATCCAAACATAACCCGTTGTTCTCCCTTCTTTGCTCTCCTTATTTAGCTATTGTTGCACCATTTTGACATCAATGAATAGTGTGAAATGTGATGCAGTGGATCTGTATGAGGAATTGCTCCCTCTAGAGCTGCTAGCTAAAGGACGACTGTCAATCATCTCTCTGAAGCCATAAAATCTCCCATTCTTCAATCCATTGGATGCTTGCAACCACTCATCAGGATATATATGAGTCTGTGAGGATGCTTTAATCTGGCCACCACTTTTCTCTTGAACCTAATGCTCATAAGTTTTATACAATACAAATGAATGCATATGATTAATAATTATTTTTCTCCCAAACAATATTAATAACAATTATTTTGTGCATAAGTAAAAAATACATTTTATATATACCATGATCTCCCTCAACTCTGATCAACATAATCATTTGTCTTTGGGCACTTATGGGTTCTGCTAAACACCTCAATAAATGTGGTAGCTCTGCCCATCTTCTACCCCTCAACATGGTGAACACGCCAATTATCTCTCGAGCGCCTGTTTATTGGAACAACATTGGAGTGGTGAGACCACGTATCTGAGGCCCATAGACTAATCAAATTTTTCTAATGCTCACGAGGGATTTTGTGGCCTCTTCTCCCTTCTCCTACAGTTCAATCAATCTAGTTTGTTTTGTCCTCGCCCTTCTATGCTTTACACTAATTCAGAAACTCATTAAGCCAGTCGTAATGGTAAATCGTAGCGATCCTATCATAGATATCTCTAGTAGCATCAAGTTCCTCTAGAGTCGTAAAAGTGTAGTGCTCTTGAGAAACCACCAAAAGATGATTACTATCTAGTTATTTTATATATAGCATAAGCATTTAATATATAACACTTCATGTGAATATATAACGTATAATGAACATAGATTTACTACATTCATATAATTAATTGTATTAATCGATCTATGAATATATTAATGGAAATTAATAACAATTTTTTTATAAGTGAAATTAATGATAAAATAACTTGCTATAAACAAATATAAACACCTCTAGCTCAAGATGGTCAGTGTGATCTTTTGTGCTGGCAAAAGCTTCTCTTTGTTCAGTCTTCTACCCTTGCATCTAACTAAAGTAGCCTCAAAAGGCCTGACCTCTACCATTGCATCATCAACATTATAAATGGTACATAATATATCTATATCATCATCTAAAACTATTTGTTTTGGAACAGATGGTTCATCCTCTTGGAAGTAATCCGCAACTATATGCATTATGGCCACGTTTGAGTCCTATATTTAAGTCAATCTGCTTAAATTGTTGTTTGGTTTGTCCTCTAGTGAGTCATGACAAATTAAAAAGATAACCCCATTTTGCCATCAATTTACAAGTGGTACATAAGCCCAAAACTCAATCTTATCTAAACGCAATCTTTATTTCAGACAATCCTTACACTTTACAATTGAGCAACCTTGGATTCTCGACAGTCCAGCTGCCCCAAACCACCATTGTTCATCTACTTCCCACCATATATCTTCTTTGTCTCGAGCCGATCTGCTACACGTTAGTCTCGTCTTAAACTCTGAGCTTCCTCTCTTTATCATTGCTTCATCTTTGCATTATTTGAGAAGTCTTCAACTGTTTTGTTCCAATTATGGGTTTGGATCAGTCTTGAGAATTTATGCATATGTTTAATGTGATACTTGTATGTTTAGAAATCCTTCATTATAGTCAACAAAAACTCTTTTATCTGGGAGATTGAAATAGCTTATGGGTCTTCAAATGGTCTAATCTACGTATGTTCTAACTTGAATATTTTGGGGTGTTTCTTGAAAAGAAAAGAAAATAGAAGAAACATAATACAAATTTCGATTTATGCTTTTGAATCTTAACATGATCTAATCTAAGTATGTTCTTTACTATTATTTTTGGTTTGGTTTATTTGAATCTTAACAGGATCTAGTTTCTTATAGTAGTTTAAAATCTTTTTTACCCTTTCATGTTATGCTTTTCTCTCTTAGTTTGCGAAATTCTCAGATTTGGAGGAAAGGAACTCTATATTTTGTTTATTTATTTTCTTTCGGATTTTGGTTAAAGGAAAGAAATAAAAAGGTAAATTGTTTAGGTGCTAAGAAAATCCTCGAGATAATGTCTTTACTTACTTTTTTTTTAGATTTTTGGAGGGACTTGTTACTTTACTATGAAATGCAGCTGGGTTTCATTTTTTTATGTTTTTCTTGGTGACTTGATTCTTCCTTAAGTACATAGATAATTGTAGTTTCTTTACCAAATATTGATTGACCTCTATATTTAATGTTTCCTTTTAATTTACTTATTCAAAATGGCATGTCAGTGAGTGCTTGGATGTTAGTGAGGGTGGGAGATTAATTGGGATGTTAGTGCTCGGGTGAGGATATTTTTCCATTTTCAAATTCTAAAAACAAAAGGACATGATTCTGCTGGGGTTTTTTTTTTTTTTTTTCTTTGCTTTTTCTTGGTGACATGATACTTGTAGTTTCTTTACCAAATATCAATTGACCTCTATATTTTATGTTTCCTTTTAATTTACTTATGCAAAAGAGCATGTCAATGAGTGCTTCGATGTAAATGAGGGTGGGGGATTAATTGGGATGTTAGTACGTGGATGAGGATATGTTTCCATTTTTGAATTCTAAGAAAATAAAGGACATGATTCTACTGGGTTTCCTTTTTTCTTTTCTTTTTTTTTTTGCTTTTTATTGGTGATATGATTTGCTTTAAGAACTTAAATACTTGTAGTTTCTTTATCAAATATCGATTGACCTCTGTATTTCATGTTTACTTTTAATTTACTTATGCAAAAAGGCATGTCAATGAGTGCTTCGATTTTAGTGAGGGTGGGGGATTAATTGGGATGTTAATGCTTGGATGAGAATATGTTTCCATTTTTGAACTCTAAGAAAACCAAAGGACATGATTCTGCTGGGTTTCCTTTTTCTCTGTTTTTTTCTTTGCATTTTCTTGGTGACATGATTCTGCTTTAAGAACTTAGATACTTGTTGTTTCTTTACCAAATATCGATTGGCCAATGTATTTCATGTTTCCTTTTAATTTACTTATGCAAAAGAGCATGTCAATGAGTGCTTCGATGTTAGTAAGGGTGAGGGATTAATTTGGATGTTAATGCTTGGATGAGAATACGTTTCCATTTTCGAACTTTAAGAAAACCAAAGGACATGATTCTGCTAGGTTTCCTTTTTTATGTTTTTTACTTTGCATTTTCTTGGTGACATGATTCTGCTTTAAGAACTTAGATACTTGCAGTTTCTTTACCAAATATCGATTGACCTCTGTATTTCATGTTTCCTTTTAATTTACTTATGCAAAAGGGCATATCAATGAGTGCTTCGATGTTAGTGAGGGTGGGGGATTAATTGGGATGTTAATGCTTGGAGAAGAATACATTTCCATTTTTGAACTCTAAGAAAACAAAAGGACATGATTCTGCTAGGTTTTCTCTTTTTTATATGTTTTTATCTTTGCTTTTTCTTGGTGACATGATTCTGCTTTAAGAACTTAGATACTTGTAGTTTCTTTACCAAATATCGATTGACCTATGTATTTCATGTTTCTTTTTAATTTACTTATGCAAAAGGGCATGTCAGTGAGTGCTCGGATGTTAGTGAGGGTGGGGGATTAATTGGGATGTTAGTGCTCGGATGAGGATACATTTTCATTTTCGAATTCTAATAAAACAAATGGACATGATTCTACTGGATTGTCCTTTTTTTCTGTTTTTTTCTTTGCTTTTTCTTGGTGACATGATTTTGCTTGAAGAACTTAGATACTTGTTGTTTCTTTACCAAACATCAATTGACCTATGTATTTCATGTTTCCTTTTCATTTACTTATGCAAAAGGGCATGTCAATGAGTGCTTCGATGTTAGTGAGGGTGGAGGATTAATTGGGATGTTAATGCTTGGATGAGAATACGTGTCCATTTTCGAACTCTAAGAAAACAAAGGGACATGATTCTGCTGGAATTTCTTTTTTCTGTTTTTCCTTTTCTTTTTCTTGGTGATATGATTATGCTTTAAGAACTTAGATACTTGTAGTTTCTATTGGGAAATCACCTTCTTGATGCCCAGGTGGTGATCTTCCAAACACTCAAGTCTAGAGTGACTTGTAATGAATCGGAAACAGAAATAGAAATCAAAGAAAAGAAAGAACACAACAATTGTTATTAAGGTTCGGCAATAGCCTACATCCCTGTGAGTTCCTTTGAACTCTCTGCACTAAATCAATGAGTTCTTACAGATTACAGCAACCCCCTTCAAGAAACCTCTAGTTCTTGAAGAACCAAAGAAGAGAAGAAAGAAAGTGATAAGAACTATTACAAAGCCCTCTACCCACAATCTATACTACTCTCTCTTTACAACCAGCCTCTTTTTTAAGATCTATTCTAGTGCCTCTCCTGTGTTTTGTGTCTTTGCACTCTCACACTTGCACTTGAATTCTCTTGTATGATGATCACTTATGTTTTCAACTTGTGTTATTGTTTTGAGATTGAAGCTAGGTGACCCTTTATATAGTTCTCCACTTCTTGACTAATCTTGAAGATCAATATCCACCCTTAGATCTTGAGGAACTTTCAATCATAGCCCTTCATTAATCCTTAGTGATCCTGTGCATTTTGATCATGCATCCACACAGCTTTCAAAGAGGCTGAAAAGCTTGTCTCAGTGTGCTTGGCGCCGCGGCCCAGAACATGGCTGGCCGCGGCGTAAGGCAGGGCTGCACTTCTCCACTTTCTGGGCACCGCAGCCTAGGGGAGGCTGAGCCGCGGCACACACCTCCTCCAGGCTTCCTCCATGGTAGGTGCTATGGCCTGACCTGATGCTGCACTTCTTTGTCAGCGCACACTTTATGTGTTGAGGTGCCAAGGTCTAATGAAGAACCTTGTCAAACCATGTTTAAACCTTAGACAAACACCAACAATATCTACCTTTGTCTAAGCGATTAAACCCGAACCCATTGTGCAGAGAACTCAGGATCCAAACTCGTCTTGAGTCATCATATCAACTGACTCCAATCCTAAGTAGTCCAAGGCAATGATTGAACTTACTTAGAAGTAGAACCTTGGTGCCTAAATCTACAGGATTTTCCTCCGTGACTACCTTGTCCACATGAATGCATCATTTCGTAACATTTTTCCAAATGAAATGATACCGAACATCCATGTGCTTTGTCCTCTCATGGAATACCGGATTCTTACATAAGTGCAACGCACTTTGGCTATCTGAATACACCACCACCTACTCTTTCAGGACCTTCAACTCTTCTAACAACCCTTTGCACCACATAGCCTCCTTAATGTCTTCCGTTTCCGTTATGTACTCAGCCTCGGTTGTTGACAGTGCTACCACAGGCTGTAACTGAGCCTTCAAACTTACACAACATCTGTTTAACTTGAAGAAGTAGGAGGTAATCGATCTTCTTTTATCGCGGTCTGCTCCATAGTTCGAATCCGTATAACCCTAAAGACAGATGGACTTACCCCTCTTCTCATACACCAGCCCCACATTTGGGCTTCCTTTCAAGTACTTCAACAACCACTTCATCCCAAGCAAATGCACCTTTTCGAGATTACTCATAAACTTGCTGAGAACATTTATTGCATGAGCAATATCAGGTCTAATGCTTACTATGGTGAGCATAACTGAACCAACCGCTAGAGTAAGGGACCTTTTCCATTTTCTTCTTCTCTGCCTCTGATCTTGGACATTGATCGCTGGAGAACTTGAAATAACTAGAAAGGGGAACCTTCACTGGTTTTCTATCTTCCATAGAGAACTTAGATATCATCTTCTCTATGTTGGAAGTCTGAGAAATCTTCAATCTACTTCTCTTCCTTTCTTGGATTATGCTCATCCCAAGGATCTTCTGTGCATGGCCAAGATCCTTCATCTTAAACTCCTCACTGAGTTAAGACTTCAGTTCTTCTATCCTTTCCATATTTCTCCCAACCAGTAGCATATTATCAACATAGATGAGGATAATCACCACTTCTTCCACCTTGTGCCCCTTATAGTACAAGCATGAATCATAGTAGCTCCTCATGAAACCCAAGCTAGTTACAAAGGAATCAAACCTCTTATTCCATTGCTGAGGTGATTGCTTCAGGCCATAGAGAGATTTCTTCAATTAGCACACCAACTCTCCCTGCATTCCTTCCTCATAGCCCTTGGGTTGCCTCATGTAGATGGTCTCATCAAGCTCTCCATGCTAGAATGCTGTCTTCACATCCATTTGCTCGATCTCCCAATCAAATTGGACCACCATAGCCAATACTATCCGTATCGTCTTGTGCTTCACAACCGATGAGAATATTTCGATGAAATCTATGCCTTCTCTTTAGGTGAACCCCTTCGCCACCAGCCCAACTTTATACCGGACTTCATTTCCTGGAGGATTCCCTTCTTTGATCTTATAGATCCACCTACAATCTACAACTCTCTGTTTTTCTGGTTTGGGCACCAATTCCTAAAAGTTGTTCTTCCTCAAAGAATCCATTTCTTCCTCCATAGCTAGCCGCCACTTTGACGACTCCTTACATTCCATGGCTTCTATGTAAGTTTCTGGTTCAACCATCCCTCCTTCAATCCAAGGAGCTGCTACATTAGCATCTGCAAACCCATATTTCAAAGGTGGTCTGACCACCCTCATTCCTTGGTCCCTTGTGAGCTGGTAGTCATTCTGACTTGCTGCATCAAGCCCTTCTAGTTCAACCTCCTCTTGAGTGCCTTGAGCTTGGCCTTCATTAATGGGCTCTACCTAGTCCGAACCCTCTTGCCTTCCTTGTTCTACCTGAACTGAATTCTCCTTGATGCAATGCTCCACAAATTTCTGACTGGTTTGCTCACTAGCCCCTGCAGGGTTAGTTTTCTCCAAATAGAGAAATAACAATTCATTAAAAATAACATCCCTACTTATTATGAGTTTCATTCCTTTTAGTTCTAAGGACCACAACCTATACCCCTTAACCTCATCACCATACCCTAGAAACACACATTTTCTAGACCTTGGGTTAAGTTTATCATCCTTTTGATGTGCAAATACAGCACATCCAAAAGTCCTAAGGTTGCTCAACTCAGGGGGTTTCCCACTCCACATTTTCATGGGAGTCTTGAGCTCTAAAGCTCTAGAGGGTGATCTATTTACCAAGTATGCAGCAGTAGACACAGCTTCCCCCCAAAAATATTTTGGTAATCCGGATCCTATTAACATGCACCTAACCTTTTCCATAAGGGTCCTATTCATCCTCTCAGTAACTCCATTTTGTTGAGGTGTTTTTACAACCTTTCTATGCCTTAGAATGCCATTTAACTCACAGAATTTATCAAAATCTTTATTAGAAAATTCTAAGCCATTATCAGTTCGTAAAGCCTTAACTACCCTACCCGTTTGAGTCTTCAACAACTTTTTCCACACCACAAATTTATTCAAAGAATCTAATTTATTTTTAAGCAAATAAACCCAAACTATTCTTGAATAATCATAAATTAAAGATAGAAAGTAAAAGTTACCTCCCTGTGTTGGTGTTCTTGTTGGTCCCCAAAGGTCTGAATGAATGTAGTCAAGAATGCCCTTAGACTTGTGGACTCCGGTGTTGAAGCTGACCCGGTGTTGCTTCCTAAGGACGCAACACTCGCAAAAATTCAATTTCTTTACTTTGTCACCACCAAGTAGACCATCCATGCTGAGAACTTACAAGCCCTTTTTGCTCATATGTCCCAAGTGAGTGTGCCAAAGGGCTGCCTTATCCATCTCATCCATCAAGCTTGCTGCTTGTTCCTTGATTTCTGTTTCTCCGATCATCTCATAGAGTCTATCTTTTATTGCTACTTTGATCACTATCAAAGATCTCTTGGTTACCTTGATCTTTCCTCCCTCTGCTTTGTATGTATACCTTATGGAATCCAGCTACCCCAATGAGATCAAATTTCTCTTCAAATCTGGAAGATACTTCACATTCCGTAGCAGCCTTGTGACTCCATCAAACATCCTCAACTGGATGTCTTCTATCCCCCTCACTTGGCAAGAAGTGTCATTCTCTAAGAAAACCTTTCCATAATTGGTTTCCTAGAAATTCTTGAACCAATCCTTGTGAGGGCACATGTGATAAGTGCACCCGAAATCCAGAATCCATTTCTCGCTGCCTTGCCTCCTACTCACATTTGAGCACATAATAAGAACATCATATTGCTGTTCTACTTTGGCAACCGAAGCCTCTCCAATGTTGGTATGGCTTCTTCCTCTCTCATCCCACATCTTCTTCTTATAATCTTTCCTAAAATGTCTCTCCTTGTTGTAGTAGAAACATCTCTTTCCTCCAAATCTCGGTTTGGAATGAGATCTCCTATGGCTCTGCCCTCTACCTCTTGATTTCTCCCGGTAGTTGCCATGAATGCTACTGTCATTCTGAGTTATTGGCCTTCCTCTAGCGAACAACCCTTTTCCACTTGATGCTTCCCTTATCTTGGCTTTGAAATCATGAGCCCTTATAGCATTGATCACAATCTCCTTGGTTAAAGTATCTCTTCCATATTCAATTGCATTAATCAAATTATGAAAACAATCAGGAAGAGAATTCAACAAAATAACAGCCAATTGTTCATCCAAGAATGTTATGCTACAGCTATTCAAATCTTGAACTAGCTTATTAAACACATCAAGATTATCTTGCAACTCTTTATTAGGATCCATTTTAAAAGCAAAGATTCTTTTAAGAAGATAAATCTTATTAGGGAGAGTTTTGGTAAGAAACAACTCATCTAGTTTCTTCCATATGACAGCAGGATCTTCTGAGTCTCCGCACTCTCTTGTGACACTATCCGACATGTGCAAGAAAATGGTACTGTATGCCATCTTCTTCATCTCAATCCGCTGGACTTCCGTGATACTTGTTGGAAAAGAGTCATCTTCTCCAATCGCTAAGTCCACTTTTTGTTGCATAAGAACAACCTTGATCTTCCGCTTCCAAAGGGAATAGTCTCCCTTTCCATCAAACTTATCAACACAGAAATTTGAAGCCATCTTGCGGAGAAAATCCCAGATTTATGCAGCACCCATAATTGCTTTCCCAAACTTCTAAATCACAACAACTCGATCAAAGATAGATCTCAATACTGTTCTTGAATCACCCTCAAGAACACGATCAGATCTTGATCCTAGCACCGTTCTTAAATCACCCAAGAAGTTGGCCTTTGATTCTTGGAGTCTTGCTCCGCTACCTTTTGTTCCAGCTCCGATACCCGCTCTCCAAAGCTCCTCCGGCTCTGATACCACTGTTGGGAAATCACCTTCTTGATACCCAGGTGGTGTTCTTCCAAACACCAAAGTCTAGAGTGACTTGTAATGAATTGGAAATAGAAACAGAAATCAAAGAAAAGAAAAAACACAACAATTGTTATTGAGGTTCCGCAATAGCCTACGTCCCATGAGTTCCTCTGAACTCTCTACACTAAATCAATGAGTTCTTACAGGTTACAACAACCCCCTTCAAGAAACCTCTAGTTCTTGAAGAATCAAAGAAGAGAAGAAAGAAAGTGATAAGAACTATTACAAAGCCCTCTACCCACAATCTATACTACTCTCTCTTTACAACCAGTCTCTCTTTTGAGATCTATTCTAGTGCCTCTTTTGTGTTTTGTGTCTTTGCACTCTCACACTTGCACTTAAATCCTCTTGTATGATGATCACTTGTGTTTTCAACTTGTGTTATTGTTTTGAGATTGAAGCTAGGTGAACCTTTATATAGTGCTCCACTTCTTGACTAATCTTGAAGGTCAATATCCACCCTTAGATCTTGAGGACCTTTCAATCATAGCCCTTCATCAATCCTTAGTGATCCTATACATTTTGATCATGCATCCACGCACATTTCAAAGAGGCTGAAAATCTTGTCTCAGTGTGCTTAGCGCCACGGCCCAGAACAAGGCTGGCTGCGGCGCAAGGCAGGGCTGCACTTCTCCACTTTCTGGGCACTGCAGCTTGGGGGAGGCTAAGCCGCGATGCACACCTCCTCCAGGCTTCCTCCATGCTGGGCGCTGTGGCTTGACCTGATGCTGTACTTCTTTGTCTTACTGTGCGCTGAGGCGCACACTTTGTGTGCTGAGGCGCCAAGGTCTAATGAAAAAACTTGTCAAACCATGTTTAAACCTTAGGCAAACACCAACAGTTTCTTTACCAAATATCGATTGACCTCTGTATTTCATGTTTCCTTTTAATTTACTTATGTAAAAGGGCATGTCAATGAGTGCTTCGATGTTACTGAGGGTGGGGGATTAATTGGGATGTTAATGCTTGGATGAGAATATGTTTCCATTTTCGAACTCTAAGAAAACAAAAGGACATGATTCTGTTGGGTTTCTATTTTTTTTTGTTTTTTTCTTTGCTTTTTCTTGGTGACGTAATTCTTCTTTAAGAACTTAGATACTTGTAGTTTCTTTACCAAATATTGATTGACCTCTGTATTTCATGTTTCCTTTAAAATTACTTAAGCAAACGGGCATGTCAGTGAGTGCTTGGATGTTAGTGAAGGTGGGGGATTTATTGGGATGTTAGTGCTTGGATGAGGATATGTTTTCATTTTCAAATTCTAATAAAACAAATGGACATAATTCTGTTGGGTTTCTTTTTTTTTTTTGTTTTTTTTTCTTTGCTTTTTCTTGGTGACATGATTCTGCTTTAAGAACTTAGATACTTGTAGTTTATTTACCAAATATCGATTGACCTCTGTATTTCATGTTTCCTTTTAATTTACTTACGTAAAAAGGCATGTTAGTGAGTGCTTGAATGTTAGTGACGATGGGGGATCTATTGGGATGTTAGTGCTTAGATGAGGATACATTTTAATTTTCGAACTTTAAGAAAACAAACGGATATGATTCTGCTAGGTTTCCTTTTTTCTATTTTTCCTTTGCTTTTTCTTGGTGATATGATTTCGCTTTAAGAACTTAGATACTTGTAGTTTCCTTACCAAATATCGATTGACCTCTGTATATCATGTTTCCTTTTAATTTACTTATGCAAAAGGGCATGTCAGTGAGTGCTTGGATGTTAGTGAGGGCGGGGGATTGATTAGGATGTTAGTGCTTGGATGAGGATACATTTTCATTTTCGAATTCTAATAAAACAAATGGACATGATTCTGATGGGTTTTCTTTTTTTTTTTTGTTGTTTTTCTTTTGCTTTTTCTTGGTGACATGATTCTACTTTAAGAACTTAGATATTTGTAATTTCTTTACCAAATATCAATCGACCCATATATTTCATGTATCCTTTTAATTTACTTACACAAAAGGGCATGTTAGTGAGCTCTTGGATGTTAGTGAGGGTGGGGGATTAATTGGGATGTTAATCCTTGGATGAGAATACGTTTCCATTTTCAAACTCCAAGAAAACAAATAGACATGATTCTGCTCAGTTTTTTTTTTTTTTGTTTTTTTTTGTTTTTCCCTTTGCTTTTTCTTGGTGATATGATTTTGCTTTAAGAACTTAGATACTTTTAGTTTCTTTACCAAATATTGATTGACCTTTGTTTTCATGTTTCCTTTTAATTTACTTGTGCAAAAAGGGCATGTCAGTGAGTGCTTGGATGTTAGTGAGGGTGGGGGATTAATTAGGATGTTAGTGCTTGGATGAGGATACATTTCCATTATCGAATTCTATGAAAACAAAATGATACACTTGGAAATTAGTCTAATCATTGGCAAGGCTTATATATAGTCATTATTTGGGTTTTTAGAGCATTTTAGTGAGTTAGAGCTCAAAATATATGGTCTCTTGCTATTATTTTGATGGGTTGTCAAAATACTTTACGGTAGTCAGATCATCCGGACCCATTTGCTTACCTGAAAAATGTTAAGGAATTTGAATGGTATACTATTGTTTTTTAGGGGAGATATAAATTATAGAAAATGGAGTGGTGTAAAGATACTTATTTATATTTAAATGTCAAAGAACAAATTAATTATACTAATTAGATTTCCTTTTCAGATCAACTAGTTTAGGCATGTTTCCGCCTATACATCTTTTAATTTTCAAAGCCCACATGATAGATTCTCTTACCGACACGTGTATTTAGGGACAGATGTTGTAATTATATTAATTACTACAAAAATGTTAAGATTGTTCTTTAAGCATCATTAGTTTTTTTAATGACTATCTCTTGTGTTTGTGTAATTATTTGTACTTGTTATGTGTATAAGTACCATGGTCAGTTCTTGCACACCCGGTCATGCTAAGGGTAGGGGTAGAGGTAGAGGTGTACAAGGTGAAGGATCCAATCCCTCCAGTCCCCAAGGTGATAAGGTCAAATGGGATGACACTCTCTGCAGACTTTTTATTGATCTATTTCTGGACCAAATTAGATTAGGTCATAGGGAGGGTACTAATTTAAATGGGGAGGCATGAAAACAAATCAGAGTGGCCTGCAATGAACAATTTGGTAATAGCTACACAGTGAAGCAATTGAGAAATCATTGGGATTCAACGAAAAAAGTGTGGAAAGATTATAAGGCTCTAATGAGAGGAGAAATAAGCTTAGGCTGGAATGAGGCTAGGGGGAAAATAAAAATGGACGATGTATGGTGGGAAAGTAAATTGTAGGTAATTACGTAGATAACATGTACACTCAATGTCTTATTTATGCAATGCATTGTTTAGTTCATTTGCATCATATTATTTACTAAATTTCATTTACTGTCTTCAATTGCAGATGTCTGAAAGGTACTCATATTTTCAGAACATAGACCTCCGGTTATTCAGGGATGGGTATGGTGGTTTGTTTGCCGACGTTTTGGATACTAGGGCAATGGCTTGGGCACCTAGTGAGGGTCCACTACTACCATGTTAGACTCCACCCTATCGACTAGATATGTATGCTCTCAATAAGAGAGCATATTGGGAACAACAACACCCTAACCCCTCCCCCTCTTCTATTTCCTACAGATGGTGCCAACACTTATGTGCAACCATCTCCATAACCAGCAATTACTAGGAAAATATCATTCAAGGGTTCGGGCAGCAATGTGAAGAAGAGCAAGAAAGCAGCAAATGCCATGATAAAAGACGATATACATTCCATTGCTGAGTACTTGTCCACCAAGGGCACAGGTACTACTGCCAGTACTATATTTGTCCCACAGAATAATATGTCTCTGGTAATTGAACTCCTTGTAACACTGCCTGGTTTGGAGAGAGGCTCACCCCTCCACATGTTAGCAATCACGTACCTCATGAAGCGTGATGTTTGGGATACCTTCATCGCCATTAAAGAAGATGACCTCTGCCTTAAGTGGTTGGAATTTGTGAGGAGCAACACGACCCTTTAGAGATTTAGTAGTTTGTTTGAGGAGGTGCAGTTATTATGTTTTTTCTTTAGAGTTACTATTCGGATCGAGAGTTTCTCTTTTTTTCTTTTAGTTATTGGTACTTTGAATTACTTATGGTTGTGTTGTACTATTTTAGTTTGAACTGTTTTCTTAAATTCTAGTTAGCAGGTTTTTTTTCCCATGTTTTTTATCATATCTATCTAGTTCCCCCTTCTATTTTTTGGCCTAAAATCCTTTGGTATATGTTGATGTCTAATTTCACTTGCTTTTCCTTCATGCTACTAATTGATTGGTATTCAATTGAAACTTTGCGTTGCATTTGATAAATGTTAAACTGTAATGGTTTTTCTAAACATTAACATTCAATTTCTTTAATGTTGGGCTCACAGCAAGATGTCTCCACATCAATTATCAGAATTACGCAACTTATCTGAAGAAGAACTTTATGAAGTTATTTGGATGACACCAAAATAGTATGAGGTTGCTTTGGCACAAGAAGCGGAAGACGATTTTATAGCCAAGGCAGGAAGCTGTGCTGTCTTAAGTTGGTACATGAAGTATTATGTGAAGGAGCCTTGTAGAGACTCGATACGTACCGATGCTAACTTTATTTGTGAAATAATCGAGTGTAACGAGTTGCATTGTCATTATTTGACTCGTATGGATGTATCCACTTTTATTAGCTTCTATAATTGTTTAAGTCTCCATTATGGTTTGACTCCTACACTTATCACAAGTGTGGAGGAGTTAGTTGGTATATTCTTATTTTTTTGCGCCTATGGAGTGGGTAATAGGGTGGTACAAGAAATGTTTAACCATTCTGGGGAAACCATCCACTAACACTTCTACAATGTCTTAGAAGCTGTTTATTTGTTGGTATATGACATAATCAAAACCGCAGCTAACTACAATGAGGGAGGTGACGACCATCGGCCCATCGACCTCTAACACCATCTATATTTTTAGGTGACTAAAAATAACCAAACTATGGTGGTGATTAATATGATTTTCATTTTTTAGAGTAATGGTTTTATCATTATTTTTGTTTCAATTATGATTTTTTCGGGGTTCAACATAAGTTAATAAATTGGGAGAATGTCCAGGATTGTATAGGTGCGATAGACAACACTCATGTAATGGCCTGCCTTCCACATAGTGCGAATATCCCATATTATGGGAGAAATGGGACACCGACCCAGAATGCTATGGCTGTATGTGATTTTAATAGGATTTTCACATTTACATGGGTTGGATGGGAGGGGTCTGCTCATGACACAATGATATTCGGTAACTGTCTTAACATGTGGAGAAGTTTTAATTTCCTAGTGCCGATAAGCAGTGAATATTACATGGTTAATGCTAGCAATGCTCACATGCACGGGTACATGGTACCTTTCCTCTAATCCAGCACTACCTCAAAAAAGGAAAATAAATGATCAAGTTTTTGTATTCCTCGTGTAGGAATGTGGTTGAACGAACATTTGGGATATGGAAGGAGAGGTTCCATATAATAAAAAATATGCCCATATTTGAATTCAATGACCAAAAGAAGGAGGTCGTGGCCACAATAGTAGTGCATAACTATATTACCCGGTATGAGGGTACTGGTATAGTGTTCCACCCACCACGCCATACCTTTGTTGTCGGACCACATGTTCAGTGTCACGATCATGTAGTGAAGGATTGTAGTGAGCCTATTTGGGTTGGTACAAGGGATATGATTGCCAACCAAATTACATTAGATTATGGGTTCAATTACTAATTATTAACATCTACCAAATTCAATATAATTCCACTAGTTCATTCATATGTTTCATTGGAATATTTTTTTACCATTACATTCGACTCATGGGTAATTTGAGTTACAAAATTATTATGGGATGATGGTATTAATTAGTGAAGGTAAAAAATTGCCTACTAAATAGGTTCTGACAAAGTGCAAGGAAAATTCAAAAATTAAGGGATCTACAAATAAAGGAAATAGAAAACGAAGTAAAAAGTCTTTGTAAAAATACTTAGAAAATGTCAAAGATGGACACATTAGTTATCTGATGAAAATTGAAGGGATTAAAAGAAATTTAATTTTTGTTATAAATTCATAATAAAATCAAAATAATGGAGCAACTTGAAGAATATTTTCAGAATTTATACGGCATAAGTTTAAAATAAAGTAAAAAAGAATTGATAAATATTTTTGCTAATTTCTGTAAAGAAAAAATTGATCACAAATTTTGGAAAAAAGTATTTCATTCAAGTGATGAGTGAAAAGGAAAAAAAATATGAGGGGAGGGCAAAAGTATCAGGTGATGAATGAAATGGAAAATAAATATGAGGAGAGGGCAAAATGATTTCAATCAAGTTATGAAAGGGGGGAGGGGCAGGTACCAGGCAAAGAAAACATAAAAAGGGCAGGCACAGTAAAAGACAACAAAAAAATGTGTGCTTTACCAACTTTTTCGAGTTCTCCCAGTGTGCACTGTTTAAAGGAAAGGGAAAAAACAGAGGCAGGTGGCATAGATTGTGGGTAAAGGGTAGTTTTGTAATAGTTATGGTTATTATTAGAAGGCTGACTCATTTTACAAATTCCAATGGAAAATTAAAGACATATTGCTTAAAGGAAAGTGTACCAAACGTGGCCTATATCATCATATGGATCTTGATACAAAGGGAATTCAACATTTTCCCCAACATTCGTTTTACACACTGCCCACCAATCATTCCTTCCTTTCTTATTAGAAGTGTAAGTGCAGTAGTATACTTGTATTGCTTGTGATGCCAACACAAATGGTTCATAAGTTAAGCCTTGATTTATACTTAATATCTATGAGATTGTGTCGATTTATTTGAAGTCCATTCTTATAATCGAACCAATCACATTTGAACAATAAAACAATGTTATTAATCCATGCATATTAGAGCTCTATAACCTCTGTCAACATCCCGTAGTAGTCACGTTCATATTTATCGTAACAACTACCTTTCACAAGCATGCCATTGTTCATTGTTTTCTTATGTTGTCCATACTCCTGGGTGTGAAACTTGAATCCATTGACATAATATCTGAGATAACACTTCAAAAGATTCATCGGGCCAACTTCTATCCCTCACATTTAGTTGTCCATTGTTTTATCTTTAGTGACATATAATTAAAATATATGATTCAATTATATATAAATACGAATACATTAATATATAATAATATATACTAACAATATTCATAATATATCATATGATATGACTTACAAGATCACAAAGCCATTTTGCGAAGTTCTTCTCACGAAAGTTCTCAATTTGTTTGTTAGTTATGCCTTGGTGCTCACTCCTCAAGGACTCATCATATTGTCTACAAAAATTATGATGATAAATTAATTATTGTATAAGATATGCATATATTGTAAGATAATACATTTGATTTAAACGTAAGTTAAGCACTCACTCCACATATGGCATAATTTCAACTCAATTAAGGAGAACATATATCTCTATGGCCTTGAGCTCATTGTCATCCAAGATTCTAATAATCTCACGACCTAGATAACAGAAAATAGATAGTTACTTGCCTTTATCCACATTTCTCCCATCGTCATTGCGATAGATTCGGTTTATTTTTTTTTTTTCTGAATATTTGGTTTAAAATATTCAGAACAAAAATTGGAGATCTTTTGTATAATTACACCTCAATCATGGAATCTTCAATGTGCATTTTATTTTGAACATTTTTTTCATGTTGTGCAAACACCTATTTTGCATACATATACATATGTATTAAAAAGAAAGAATGATATGAAGTGAGAAAACACTAAAACTTGGCAAAATTACGGATATTACTTCTTAAACGGATACATCCATTGATATTGCACAAGACCACCAACTTTAGTTTCATAATCTAAGTGAATCCGTAAATGCTCCATTGAATCTAAGAATACTGGGGAAATATCTTCTCAAACTTGCATAAGATGATGATAATGTTTTTCTTGAGCAACTCCACATGCTCAATGCACAATTCAATTACGCATATGTCCCTAAAGAAGTTACTTAGGTCTATCAAAGCATCCCACACAAGGTCAGGTAAAAAGTCATGAAAATCCAGGGGAATTAATCTTCCATGAACACATCATAATCATGACTCTTCATCCTATTGAACTCGCACTCGGTCAGTTAAACACAGTTGTGCTAAATTTGAGGCATACCCTTTTTGGAACTTCAAATTTGTAACTATTCACAAACCACCTTTATCTGAGACTTGTTTAATGTGTAGGTTGCTTTGGGGGTTTAAATGTAGGCTTACCATTAACTTCAACCAATTCCAACTGAGGACACCTACAAAACTTTTCCATATCTAAACGAGCTTAGCATTGTATTTCTTTTCACCCTTGATATCCATAACAGTGTTGAAGACATTGTCAAACACATTTTTCTCAATATGCATAACGTCCAAATTTTGGCGAATAAGATTAGTTGACCAGTACGATAATTCTCAAAATATATTTCTCTTTGTCCAATTATGACCCTTCCTAAATCCAGGGATGTCTTGTTTCCTACCATTGGCACCGAATGTGATATGTTCAAAATACATCACTCTAGCATTCACATCTACCCCCGACAACCGTGGTAGTGATGGGCCACTGTAACGACCTATCTCGGGTTGGCCACCCCTGAGACGGTGTTGTCACATTTTGAAAATCCCAGCACGACACATATATGTAACAATAAAAATAATACCAACTGAATATTTACAAAGAATTTTTTTTATTTTATTTTCTCATTAGTCTGAGGATGTGGACACGTACGTGGCTTATAGATAATGACTTCGTCTGAATCTCAACTCACCAAACTATCTGTCTTGCCTGCTACATGAAATCATTGTACAATGAGGAGTGAGCTTCACAAGCTCAGTTCTTTTATTCTCATTTAGACCGGCTGCCCTCTCGGTTATTTTATTTTCATTTAGATCGGCTGCCTTCCTGGTTCTTTTATTTCATGCATATACATATGAATAATGATATGAATATGCATATGAATAATAATATAAAAACAAGCATGTATTCAGACATTTAAATTAGCTATCCTGATTATTCTCAAATTATTATTTGAAAAATTCCACTAAATTCTTCTCCTCATAAATCATATCAAATCATCAACCATAGCTCGTCAAGAATTTCATTTATCACATTTATTATTAAATCGACTCATTATTCTAATAATATTATTTTCTCATATAATAATTTTATACACATCCATTAATCTTATCATACCTATCAACTAATTTTTCATCTACCACCAAAGCATAAGTTAATAATTTATTCTAATATTATCACTATATATTTCATATTTATCTTGATTACTTAAAGTAAATCTAACTCACCACATAGCACTTAGAGCTACCCGTGGATCACCTCCTTGTCTTTCCTGCTCCTCTCAGCAATTTCCTTTAGTTACTGATCGTCAACACCTGACATAATATTTATATTAAAATTTATAATTTATTCTTCAATTCTTCCATAATTCACACCCTTTGAAAATTCCCACTTTGAATTCCGAGAAATTTCGTGTATGCTAAATTTCAAAAATAAACTTTATGTTATTACCTTCTGTTTTTCTTAGAGCTTTACGTGATTATCTATAAAATTCTCCCGTAAACCCCTTCGAAATTTTACTCTTTCAACATTTCTTCCGATCCCTAAGTGTTTAGAGAAATAGAGTAGTTTGAATTCCCCCCCTCCTTAAATTTTCCACACATAGCATGTGCTGTCTAGCATGCAAATTGCATGTTAGACAGCCAACACTTGTTGCCAGATGTGGTTTTTTTTTTTTTTAACTTTTTCTTTTTCTTTTCTTTTCTTACATGCTGTCCACGATTTTTTTTTTCAAAAGAATTGTTTTATATAAAAAAATTAGTTCTTTCGCGCATATATATATATATATATATATATATTATTTTAACTTCATGTCATATTTATTCAAGTACTTATTTACCCTTACTTTAAAAATACGGGTATTACAATTCTACCCACATTACAAAAATTTCATCCCCGAAATTTCCTTACCTAATTCATGAAAGAGTTTGGGGGATTCTTTCCTCATTCTTGCTTCATGCTCCAAAGTAATTTCTTCATCATCTTTGCTTCGCCATAATACTTGAATCAATTGAATAACTTTATTACACAAGACTTATTCCTTTCTGTTTAGAATTCTGACCGGTACTTGCATAAAGGTCAAATCTTCCTGAAGTTCTATCGTCTGATTCGAGATACTATGGGATTCATCGTGTAAGTACTTTCTCAAAAGTGACACATGAAACACATTATGTAATTACTTTAACTCTGGGGATAAATCCAATCGATATGTTACTGGTCCAACTCTCTCAATCACCTCATATGGCCCCACAAATCTCGAGCTCAACTTTTCTTTCTTTTTAAACCTCAACACACCCTTCCACAAAGATATCTTCAAAAATACCCAATCACCAACTTGAAACTTGAGAGGTCGACTTCTTTTATCAGCATATCACTTCTGTCTGTTCTGTGGTGCTCTAAGGTTCTCTCTAACCAGTTTGATTCCCTCAGTAGTCAAATCTATCATTTATGGACCAAATATCTTTCTCTCTCCAACTTCCTCCCAGCATACTGGAGTTCTACACCTCCTACCATATAAAGCCTCAAATGGTGCCATCCCAATACTAGTTTGATACTGTTTATTGTATGCAAACTCAATCAAAGGCAAATAAGCATCCCAGCTCATGGAGAAACTTATTACACTTGCCCTCAACATATCTTCTAGTATTATGATGATTCTCTCCATTTGCCCATCAGTTTGTGGATGGAAAGCTGTACTAAACTGCAATTGTGTACCCATAGCTTCTTGAAAACCTCTCCAAAATCTAGAGGTGAATCTAGAATCTCTATATGAGACAATGCTCAAGGGTACTGCATGTAATTTTACTATCTCCGCTACATACAATTCAGCCAACTTTTTAGGACTGCAGGTAGTTTTACTAGGAAGAAAATGTGAAGACTTAGAAAGTCTATCCACTATAAGCCATACAACATCATGTCCTCTCTAGGTATGGGAAAACCAGAGACAAAATCCATACTCACGTTTTCCTATGGCCACTCGGGTACTGGAAGAGGTTGTAATAAACCTGTTGGATGTCTATTCTCAGACTTCACCTGTTGACAAGTCAAACATCTAAAAATATGTTCCGCTACATCCTTCTTCATCCTTGACTACCAATAATTCTACCTCAACCCCCTGTACATCTTATTATTACTTGGATGCATGGAATATACATAATCATGAGCCTCCCTTAGTATCTCCTTTCTTATCTCCACATCATTGGGAACACAAACTCGATGCCCCTATTCCACCATACCATCTTCTCTAATTCTAAACTCAGTTGGCTTCCCACTCAATACTTCCTGTCTGATCTTCTCTATCCCTTCATCTCTACCCTGCATCTGTAATAAACGATCAATAATAGAAGATTGTACCACCATATTTTCCATCAATACTCCTCTATTATTGACACTCAATTGCATCCTCATTTTTCTTAATTCTATTATCAAGCGAGTACTATGACTCCCAACAATAACTAATCTCCCTGTAGCCTTTCTATTCAAAGCATTAGCTACTATATTAGCCTTTCCTGGATGATAATGAATTGTATAGTCATAATCACTAATCAACTCCATCCATCTCCTCTCCCTCAAATTTAGCTCTTTCTGGGTAGGTAAATGCGTCAAACTTTTATGATCAGTAAAAATTTCACAATTGGCTCCATACAGATGGTGTCTCCAAATCTTCAAAGCGAAAACTATGGCAGCCAATTCTAAATCATGGGTCGGGTAATTCCTCTCATGGTTTTTCAATTGCCGAGATGCATAAGCTATAACTCTCTCATGTTGCATCAACACACATCCCAACCCCTGATGTGACCCATCACTATTTACCACAAATCCTTCATCACTAGAAGGAAGCACTAATACTAGGGCAGTAGTCAATTTTTCTTTCAACAACTGTAAACTCTGTTGTGAGTTTTAAATTACTCATAAGCGCACGAGTCATTTGCAATATAGTGTTATGCAAGTGCGAGGTCGAATCCACAGGGAATTGCATTGTGAAAATATTTTTATCTAAACTAAGCCTACTTTAACCTAGTTCCAAGTTTTGAATTGTCTTTTGCAAAACAAATATAAACTAAACTAAATTGATTTAAAGACTAATGATAAAAACACTAAGGTTTCTGAATCCACCCCACCAAAGTAAAGCATATATTTTCACGTTCTACAAAAATAATCTATCAAAACATTCCATGAATCCAACTTTAAACAAATCACAACAAGTATCCCAATTAAACCAAAACAATCCAATGTATTCGCTTTTAACAAATCAGAAAGGATACCCAATTTAATAAAAAACAATTCGATGTATCCATCAAATGAAACACATGGAATATCCAACAGAACAATTTAAAAACTATCAATCATAAGAATTTACTCAAACAATTGACCAGAACATTTATACTAAAAAAACGTCAGAATTGTATAAACAAAACTGAAAATATAATGCCAAACAACGACGATGCTTCATCTTCAACCTTAGCTGAAGATTTTAGCCACTCATAATCATGAAACTAAAGCTCATAATAACAATGCTAAACATTAACCTTTAAAACTAACAAAAGCAGTAAATTAAAAACTGATTATACATGGGGAGAAATTTCACTCGCTGTTGGGCAGCACTTCCCCTCGTGGTAGCAAAGCCTTTGAGATCCACCAGAATGCTAGCAGACGTCCACCAGATTGCACCACGAAAGATGAAGGGAGATGGGGCTTTTATAAGGGAATTCCCAGAGTACAATGTGTTTCAAATTCGATGTGGGATACTGCCCGAGTGCGATCGATTGCAGTCTGGTGTGCTTGAGTGTACACTGGCGCACTACAAAGAATTTTTAACCGATGTGGGATGTGCGAGTGCGCACTTGCGATCGATCGCAAGTCTGGTGCGATCGAGCGCACTAGACATCTTCAGCTTGACCCTTGTCTACTAAAACTGCCATAACTTTCTCTAAAAAAATCATTTTTACAAGCTGTAAAATCCCTCAGAAAATAGACTTCCGGATCTTTCCAAGCATATATGGCTCATCTCCTAGTTCTTTCTGAATCAATACAGTAAAATCCACAAAAATGACTGATCTGTACAGGTAATTCTGGCAATTTTAGTGAAACTCCTTTCCCAGTGCTTGTAAACCTGAAAAACAACGAAAACAACTCAAAGTAACAAATTCCTACACTAACAAATGTAAATTAAGTGGCCAAAATATGCAATGTTTTTCACTCATCAAATACCCCCAAACTTAGATTTTGCTAGTCCCTTAGCAAAACAAAATAAATAAAAAAAAACTAAATGGAAAACAACGAACATAAAGATAAGTTCATCACTAATGGTATCCAAAAATTTAAGGAGCACTCAAAACCATGATATTCATTCATGAGCAAACTTAAAAAATATAACCCATCTTCGCAATGAATATGAATTTTAAAACCTAATTACTTATAAGAGGCAGGCTAAGACATCACAAGCTTGAATCAGTGTAAAGTGAATTAGCATATACAGATGAGGTTTCCAAATAATTTCAAAGTACAATATATTCATGTCTCAAGATTCACAGAATTTCTCATCAGAATGAACAACGATGGCATAGTTTTATTTTATTTATTTTTATTATAAGGCTCTGCTATGTTTAGTTCCTTTAAGCTTTCTAATTGACCCATGTATCGAGTGTTGAGTCAACGACTCCCAAACCAGATGGGTTTAGGGCATTAGGTGTAAAGACACCCCTAAGGACTTATTAACTCGAGTAAAAAAGGCTACGAAACTAAACTGTCCTTAATGCTACCAAACAAAATTTTCACCTTTTGACGTGAACACTCACTGCTTACTGAGGCAAGAGGTCCAGTTACTCAGCGAAAAATTTTGCAGTGATCACTATGAATAAAATTCTGACCTTTTGACATGAACACTCATTGCTTATTGAGGCAAGAGGTCCAGTTACTCAGTGGAAAGTTTATTGATGATGATCATTAATTTTCTTTTTTTTTATGCTTTTCTATGCCCAAGTGCTAATCCCACAAGTCATCTAGTTTCAATTAAGTCATGGAAACATGCACATTAAAATCACATGTCATACCTCACACAATTTTGTGCTAATGTGCTCGTGTTAGATTGGATCAAACATGTGAATTCTCAAATGCTCAAAGTAAGTAACAAAGTTTTAAAACTTTGTCATCAAATCATGTGTTCAAAATTTTAAGCTCACCAATGAAATCACATCACAATATTTGTTTAGATCAACTAAACTTTCAAAATAACATGAGCATGCATTTACCTTCTTATTTTTTTTAAATAAGAAAAACAACAATAAATTAGGACAAAGTGTGTGTAATGTGTCTCCCATACCCCCAAACTTAAATTACACATTGACCCCAATGTGTGAATAATATGGAAAGAGTTGACTTGGGATATGAAGAACTATCTAGACTTGGTATGGCTCATAGCATACCCCCAAACTTGAACTAAAGTACGCATTGTCCCTGAAAAATAAAGACTGGAAAACAAAAAAAATACTAGAAACAAACATTAATCATAAATATGTAAAATAATAAATAAACAGAAAGGATAAGCTGTGGGGTGCCTCCTATGAGCGCTAAGTTTAACGTCTTCAGCCAGACCCAACATTAGTAATCATGCCCAGCTAAGCACTCCACCATCTGATCAATAAATGGGAGTGGATAATGATCCTTCCTTGTGGCAGCATTCAACTTACGGTAGTTTATACATACTTTACATCCTGACTGAACACGAATTGGCACCAACTCGTCGTCCTTATTCTTCACTACCGTCACTCCAGCCCGCTTGGGCACGACATGAATCGAGTTCACCCATTTGCTAACATAGATTGGATAACTGATCACTACATCAAACAACTTTATCACTTCAATCCTCACAACCTCTTGCATAGCTGGGTTGAGCCTTCTTTGTGGCTCCCTCAATGGCTTGATATTCTCTTCCAAATGTAACTTGGGCATCACCATCGAGGGGTTGATTCCCTTGACATCCTTAATAGTCCAGCCGATAGCATCCTTATGCTCTCTTAAAACGTCAAATAATTTCTCCTCTGGAGCATCAACCAAATCTGAGCTATAATCATAGGCAAAGAATCTGCTAGACCTAGGAACTTATACTTAGGATTGTCCAGTAAAGGCTTAAGTTCCTTCTTGGGGGGTTTAGGTGTTGTGGTCTCCTCTGTCTCACTACTCTTCTGAGGAGCAGACTCCACAGTAGCATTTGCTTGCTCAAGTAACTTATCCAAATCCAAATCTTCTCCAAACTGAGCAAAGCATGCCTCCAACGGGTCCTTAATGCTTGATTCACCCACAGTTTCCTCTATCTTACTACTCTCCATAGGAGCAGACTCCAAAGTAGCATTTGCTTGCTCAAGTAACTTATCCAAATCCAAATCTTCTTCAAACTGAGCAAAGCATGCCTCCAGAATGTCCTCAGATTCTCCTCCTTTCTTGGGCGCTTGTAATCTCTCAGGGTAAGGTGCTTTAGGTACAAACGACCTAGGGAGATCCTTAATAATAGGTGTGGCTGTAGATGGCTCAGCATCTCTCTTCTCCTTGTTGCCACTTTCTTGCCCTTGTTGCAGAGCAAGGTTCTCTTCCACTTGATTGTCCACTTGTCTCCCAGACCTTAATGGGACAATCGATTGCACTTGTTCCTGCCCGTGTATAGGAGTTGATGAATTTCCCGCTGCAAACTGTTCCTTCGGGTTAGACTCAGGTTAACTGGGGAACCTTCCCTTCTCTCCTTCACCCAAGTGACTTGCGATTTGACCCATTTGACTCTCTAGCTTGGCAATCGCTTGGGTGTTTACTATTGTTGCACTCTTTACTTCGCTTATGGATTGGCCGATCATCTTCCTGAAATCATTGAGGGCATCCTCCAATGACTGTGAAACCGACGCTGGCGCTTGAATGGGAGCTTGGTAAGCGGGTGATGGTGCTGGATAGGCTGAGTGACCATAACTTGGAACTGGTGGAGGAAATTCGGGAGGGTTTTGATTGTGAGCATGGTAAGGGGCTCCTCCCTGATGCATCAATTGGTTCTGCGTCCATGAAAAATCAGGGTGGTTCCGCCACCTTGGATTGTTCGTCTCAGAGTAAGATCCATTTGATTGCCACCAATAGTCATTGAAAGCGTTTATTTGTTCCATAGGATACTTGACAAAAGCCAGCGTAGATGGACAATTCTGTGCTAAATGCATAGGACTAGCACAGATGGAACAACTATCATCATTGAATGTATTGATGGACTGACCGGTTATCTTCATGAAATCCGTGAGGGTGTCCTCTAAAGACTGTGAAACCGGTGCTGGATTCATCCACATTTTTTTAAAAATTTTTCTAACTTTTTATTTTATTTTTTATGGGCAATTGCCAATAGAAACAAATAAACTAAAATAAAATTGCAATAAGAAAAATCAAACAAAAAAATGCTAACTAACTAGTAGAAAAAAAAATTAATTCAGACAAAAATTTCACAAACCAAACAACTCCCTGGCAACGGCACCAAAAACTTGTTGTGAGTTTTAAATTTCTCGCAAGCGCACGAGTCATTTGCAATATAGTGTTGTGCAAGTGCGAGGTCGAATCCACAGGGAATTGCGTTGTGAAACTATTTTTATCTAAACTAAGCCTACTTTAACCTAGTTCCAAGTTTTGAATTGTCTTTTGCAAAACAAATATAAACTAAACTAAATTGATTTAAAGATTAATAATAAAAACACTAAGGTTTCTGAATCCATCCCACCAAAGTAAAACATATATTTTCATGTTCTATAAAAATAATCTATCAAAACATTCAATGAATCCAACTTTAAACAAATCACAACAAATATCTCAATTAAACCAAAACAATCCAATGTATCCGCTTTTAACAAATCACAAAGGATATCCAATTTAATCAAAATGATTCGATGTATCTATCAGATGAAACACACAAAATATCCAACAGAACAATTTAAAAACTATTAATCATAAGAATTTACTCAAACAATTGACCATAACATTTATACTAAAAAAAACATCAGAATTGTATAAACAAAACTGAAAATATTATGCCAAATAACGGCGAGGCTTCATCTTCAACCTTAGCTGAAGATTTTAGCCACTCATAATCATGAAACTAAAGTTCACAATAACAATCCTAAACATTAAACTTTAAAACTAACAAAAGCAGTAAATTAAAAACTGACTATATATGGGGAGAAATTCCACTTGCTGTTGGGCGGCGCTTCCCCTCATAGTAGCAAAGCCTTCGAGATCCACCAGAATGCTAGTAGACGTCCACTGGATTGCACCCCGAATGATGAAGGGAGATGGGGCTTTTATAGAGGAATTCCCAGAGTACAATATATTTCAAATTCGATGTGGGATACTGCCCGAGTGCGATCGATCACAGTCTGGTGCGCTCCAGCGCATACTGGCGCACTACAAAGCATTTTTAACCAATGTGGGATGTGCGAGTGCGCACTTGCGATCGATCGCAAGTCTAGTGCGATCGAGCGCACTAGACATCTTCAGCTTGACCCTTGTCTACTAAAACTGTCGTAACGTTCTCTAGAAAAATCATTTTTACAAGCCGTAAAATCCCATAGAAAATAGACTTCCGGATCTTTCCAAGCATATATGGCTCATCTCCTGGTTCTTCCTAAATCAATACAGTCAAATATACAAAATGAGTGATTTGTACAGGTAATTCTAGCAATTTTAGTGAAACTCCTTTCCTAGTGCTTGTAAACCTGAAAAACAACGAAAACAACTCAAAGTAACAAATTCCTACGCTAACAAATGTAAATTAAGTGGCCAAAATATGCAATATTTTTCACTCATCAAACTCCTCTCACATTCTGCTGACCACCTAAACTTCATATCTTTCCTGGTCAATGTAGTCAATCGTCCAGCAATCATAGAAATTTTTTGGATAAATCTCCTATAATAACCAGCCAACCCCAAAAAGCTTCTAATTTCAGTTACACTCGTGGGTCTTTCTCAATTCAACACTGCTTCTACTTTATGTAAGTCAACTATTATTCCCTCTCCTGACACAACATGCCCCAAGAAAGATATTTCACTTAACCAAAACTCACACTTAGAGAACTTTACATATAATTTCTCTCTCACTAGAATTGCCAACACTATGTCTAAATGTTGCATATACTCCTCTTCATTCTTGGAATATACCAGAATATCATCAATAAACACAATCACAAATCTGTCCAAGAATAGTTTAAACACCTGATTCATTAGATCCATAAATGCTGTAGGAGCATTAGTCAACCCAAATGGCATCACCAGAACTCATGGTGGCCATAATGTGTCCAAAAAGCAGTCTTAGGCACGTCTCCCTCCTTTATTCTTAATTGATGATAACCTGATCTCAGGTCTATCTTAAAAAACACCCTAGCTCCCTGTAACTGCTCGAATAAATTATCTATCACGGGCAAAGGATATCTATTCTTGATGGTGATCTTATTCAACTGTCTATAATCAATACACAACCTCATTGTCCCGTCCTTCTTCTTGACAAACAACACAGGGGCTCCCCAAGGTGACATACTAGGTTAAATAAATTGTTTATCTAATAACTCTTGAAGCTGAACTTTCAACTCTCTCAATTCAGCTGATGCCATTCTATAAGGTGCTATAGATATAGGTGCTGATCTTGGAATCACTTCAATAGAAAACTCAATCTCCCTATTGGGAGGCAAACTAGATAACTCTTAAAGGAATACATCAGAAAAATCTTTCACTACCAAGATTTCTTTTAACTTCTTACTTTCCTTGCTAGAATCCACCACATATGCCAAATACCCCTCACAACCCTTCTTTAACCATTTACTAGCAGTTAAGGCAAAAATAAAATAGTTAGCAAGTATCTTACATTCTCCCTGAAAATTAAACTCCACATGTCCGGGTATCTTGAACACCACATTCTTCCTAAAACAATATATCCAAGCATGATATGCAGATAACCAATTCATCCCCAGAATTAAATCAAAATCTGTCATATCTAAAGGCAATAAATCAACTTCAAATTCTCTATCAGCTATAATAATGACATAACCTCGATAAATTATTCTGATAATAACTCTATCCCCAGTAAGAACCTCAACAATAATTGAATGCATAAAAGGACTAGCACTAGCATGAATAGATTTCATATAAATACTAGATGCAAAAGAATGGGTTGCACCAAGATCAATAAATAATCTAGTAGGCCTACCAAGGATAGATATCATACCCATAACAACATCAAGAGTGGCTTGTGTATCCTGTTGGGTCAATGCATAGACTCTGGACTGAAATTGGCTACCACGTCTTCTCTCAGTTACTAATCCTCGACCTCTGCCCCGCACACTCCCTGATCCACCACTTCTCTCCACTGGTCTTCTCCCAACACTTCTAATGCCCACGTCAGCAGATTTTCCCACTGGATAATCTACAGTAATATGTCTACCTTCACCACATACAAAGCATATCAGCGTAGGGCAATTCCGAGACAGATGCCCCATCTAATTACATCTAAAGCAAACCCTTGACTCTCGTTCCTACATCAGATTACCATTTCCATTTGGAGGTATACTTACTCCTCTACCATAACTCCCAATTCCCATAGCCTGTCTCCCAAATCTAGGGGTCCCACCGGTATTACTCTAAGCTACAGAAGTTATAGATCTTGATTGCCTCTGAATCTGCACTACAGTTCCTTGTGATAAGGAACACCCCCTCTAGGATGGTCTCCAACCTTGTATACCCATACTGCTACCACCTCTAGGTCCTTCAAATCTAGACCTCTTTAGCCAATCTCTCCTACCTCTAAACTCCATCAAATCATTCTTAATCTGTAATACTTTATCCACCAGTACTCTATGCCCATGTAAGAGAGTTTAGATCGAATTTCGTAGTGTAACCCGTCTAAAAATCGTTTACATTTCCTCTCATCCTTATTCACTAACTCAAGTAAAAACCTTGCCAGAGCTATAAATCTACTATCATACTTTGCCACGGATAAAGTACTCTACCTTTAGTGAATAAAATCTCTCTCCTGCTGGGTTTGAAATGTATCTGGAAAATATTTCGCAAAGAACTCATCCTTAAACTTACTCAAAGTTAAAGGTTGTTCTACCTGTGTACTTACCCTAGGTAGAATATCTTCCCACCATTGTGAAGCCTCACCTTCCAGCATAAATGAAGCAAAATCAACCTTCTGTCTATTTGTCACTAGTAAGACTTCAAATTAAGTCTCAACATGTCTAATCTACTGCTTAGCTTCCACAGGATTTACAGATCCTTAAAAGACTGGGGTTTAAACTTAAGAAATCTCATAAAACAATCCCCTTACATCTCACATGAAAACACACATTCTCCCTCATAAACCTCTCGTCTCACCATATCAAGTTCTACTGTACCCCTTTCCTCTAACCTCCTCTGCAGATTATCAGCTATTTCTTCAGCTGCATTCATCCTTTCTATAGCATAATTAAGAGCTTCTCTTAATTCATCCCTCCTAACCTCAGATTCTCTCCCAGTTCTACTAGTACCAGCTGCACTATCAATCCGCTCCCTTGCAGGAACCACAGACTCAACTTCTCCCTCTGCTTCAGTTATTCTAAATATTGGGGGTCTACCACATCCCCTTTGATTTTGAATTCTACCTCTAGCACGTCCACATGTCATCCTTAGACTCTGCATTAAAATATAATTTATTTAGATCTTCCACTTCTTTAAGTTCACATGCAGTCTACAGAATCATAAAACCTTATGCTCGGATACCAAAATTGTAATGACCCATCTCGGGTTGGCCACCCCCGAGACAATATTGTCACATTTTGAAAATCCCAACACGACACATATATGCAACAATAAAAATAGTGCCAACTGAAATTTTTACATCAATCCTCAACCCTCAATAGAGGAGATACATCATTCTAATCTTGACTTAAACATTATATACAACGTAATATGCATGAATATTTACAAATAAATTTTTTATTTTATTTTCTCATTAGCCTGAGGATGTGGACACACACGTCGCTTACAGATAATGACTTCATCTGAATCTCAACTCACCAAACTATCTATCATGCCTGCTACCTGAAATCATTGTACAATGAGAAATGAGCTTCACAAGCTCAATGAATTAAATTTACTAGAAGTATTCGATTTTATACTCCCAGTTACATCTTATAATTCAATTATTTCTAAAAAATATTTCAATATTCATTCATCTTTTTCCTCAAATAATTCAATAACAATATTCTGTAATCACTACTAAATTTCATAATTCCCCTATTACACAATCTCTTCTTAAGTTACTCATCAAATATATCAATCTTTCAATCATATATTTAATCATCTCTAAATTCTCAATTCAACATTATCATTTACCTCATTATGAGGTTCACAACATATAATAACTCACTTAAGCAATTCTCATCATATCATATTTCCATATTTCTTCCTTAGCATATTTGTCTCTCTGTGAGACTCATTCCTCTATCAATAAATTTACAATCATGAATAGAACTTTAAAATCTCAAGAAATAACAATCAATATTTAAAGCAAATGCAATGCGTAAATTTTAATGTTATTATTATTGGGAACATCTTCCCATATGTCGACATGTTTTAGGTTAGACTGGCTGCCTTCCCGGTTCTTTCATTCTCATTTAGATCGATTGCCTTTTCGGTTCTTTTATTCTCATTTAAACCGGTTGCCCTCCCGGTTATTTTATTTTCATTTAGACCAGCTACCTTCCTGGTTCTTTTATTTTCATGTAGACCAGCTGCCTTCCCGGTTCTTTTGTTTCATGCATATGCATATGAATAATGATATGAATAATAATATAAAAACAAGCATGTATTAAAACATTTAAATTAGCTATCCTGATTATTCTAAAATTATTATTTGAAAATTCCACTAAATTTTTCTCCTCATAAATCATATCAAATCATCAACCATAGCTCGTCAAGAATTTCATTTATCACATTTATTATTAGATCGACTCATTATTACAATAATATTAGCCTTCCTGGTTCTTTTGTTTCATGCATATGCATATGAATAATGATATGAATAATAATATAAAAACAAGCATGTATTAAAACATTTAAATTAGCTATCCTGATTATTCTCAAATTATTATTTGAAAATTCCACTAAATTTTTCTCCTCATAAATCATATCAAATCATCAACCATAGCTCGTCAAGAATTTCATTTATCACATTTATTATTAAATCGACTCATTATTACAATAATATTACTTCTTATATAATAATTTTCTACACATCTATTGATTGAAATCGCAAGTGCACGAATCGTAACAAATAATAAAGTGAATGAGTAAGAGTATTGTCCAACGAGGATTGAAAAATTACTAATAAGTACAAAAATTTATTAAACTATAATCTATTTGATAATTCGAATGAGAGTGAATTGTTGAACTAGAGAGTTTAAAATAACGAAATTAAATAAACAAGTTGAGATCAAGGAAACAAGATTCTAGGGCTTTTAATTCACTATAACCGATCCTATGCGAATTTCCTACTTGAACTAATTACAATTATTTCCTATTGTTTATAATCGGGTCTCTAATTTACTCATTAATCTTTCTCAAGCATTAACAAAATATCCCAACAAGCAAATTTTCTATATCTCTGTGAAAACTCTAAACCTGTCAAAATTCATTAAGAACAAGAACCCCCCCCCCCCCCCCAAATAAAGAATAAAACATAGATATCTCTATCCTATAGATTCCTTGTGGTATCTCAAACATATGCTAAAACAATTATCACTTCTCAGTCTCAAATTGAATCCCAAATCATGCAAATGTTGATCAATCATTCACAAGCATTAAGTCTAGAATGAAATACTTAACAATATGAAACAACTACTAAATTAGTTCAATTAAAGGAAGATTCACATAATCATAGTTAGGCTACATCTTAACCCTAGAAAATGGAGATTAGTTCATGATAAAACTGAATAAAAACATAATCAATGAGTTTAACATCAAGAAATTGAAAGAAATTCGGAATAAAGAAAAAAAACTCAAAAATCAGTTTCCTCTTTGATGTTCTGCTTCCTATGATTGCTCCAAAAAATGAATCCCCCAAAAAACCATAAAAAAACCCAGTGTACATCTGGTTCTCTTTCAAATGATAGACTCCTCTCCCCCCTTGTTCTGGAACCAACCTCCCAAGGAAAGAAAATAATTCCCCCTTTTTGAATCGTAGATTATACATATTTTCGGCCTCAGATTTCGGGGTTGTTTCCGCCTCCAAAACGTCCGAGTCACAAAACTTCTATTTGAGGAACAATTATAGCCCGTTGACCTAGATTTCCAACACTTCTTGAATCAGCTCAATATGATGTCATAAGAGTAAGATATGGTGAGTGATGAGTGCCAAATATTGCATATTTTGGCCCTTTAATTTACATTTGTTAGCTTAGGAATTTGTTATTTTTCGTTGTTTTCGTTGTTTTACAGGTTTACAAGCTTGGAAAGAAGTTTCACTAAATTGCCAGAATTGCTCGTGCAGATCAGTCATTTTTGAGGATTAAACTGTATTGATTTAGGAAGATCCAGAAGATGAGCCATATATTATTGGAAAGATCCAGATGTCTATTTTCTGAGGAATTTTACGGATCAATAAAAAAATTTTTCTAGAGAAAGTTATGGCAGTTTTAGTAGACAAAGGTCAGGCTGTGCATGATTTCAGTGTGACAGATCAACCATTTTTGAGGATTTAACTGTATTGATTCAGGAAGAACTAGAAAATGAGCCATATATACTTGGAAAGATCCAGATGTCTATTTTCTGGAGAATTTTACAGATCAATAAAATTATTTTTCTAGAGAAAGTTATGACAGTTTTAGTAGACAAAGGTCAGGTTATGCATGATTTCAGCGTGATAGATCAGCCATTTTTGAGGATTTAACTGTATTGATTCAGGAAGAACCACGAGATGAGCCATATATTCTTGGAAAGATCCCGATGTCTATTTTCTGGTGAATTTTACGGATCAATAAAATGATTTTTTTAGAGAAAGTTATGGCAGTTTTAGTAGACAAAGGTCAAAGAGCAAAAACTGGAATCTGCAGTATCCCACATCGGATTGGAAGCATATTGCACTTGTGATATTTCCCTATATAAGCCCTTCTTCACTTAATATTTAATGTACAATTCTTGAGCCACTTTGGTGTTTACTGGTGGACGTCCACTAGCATTCTGGTGGATCTCGAAGGCTTTGCCACCACGAGGGGAAGCGCCGCCCGTCAGCGAGTGGAATTTCTCCCATGTAAAGTTATTTATTTATTTCTTTACATTTAGTTGTTTTAGTTTAAATGTTTAGCACTTTTATTATGAATTGTAGTTTTATAGTTATGAGTGGCTAGACTCTTCAGCTAAGGTTGAAGATGAAGCCCCGCCGTTGTTTGGCGTAGTAGTTCAGATTTGCTTGTACAAATCTGACAATTTTTAGTATAAATGTTTTGTCAATTATTTGAGTTAATCTTATAATTGATTGAGTTTAAATTGTCTGTTGGATATTCCTTATGTTTCATCTGACGGATACATTGAATGCTTTTCGATTAAATTGGATTTCCTTTGTGATTTGTTAAGAGCGAATACATTGGATGCTTTTGGTTTAATTGGGATATTCTTTGTTTTTTGTCTTATAGTTGGATTCATGGAATCTTTTGATAGGCTATTTTTTAGGACATATATGCTTAAACTTTGGCGGGGTGGATTCAGAAACCTTAGTGTTTTTCATTAGTTTTTAAATCAATTTAATTTAAGTTTATATTTCTTTTGTAACATATAAATTACAATTCGGAACTAGGTTAAGATAAAGTTAATTTAGATTAAAAATATATTTTCACAACGTAATTCCCTGTGGATTCGACCTCGCACTTGCACAACGCTATACTGCAAACGACTCGTGTGCTTGCGAGTAATTTAAAACTCACAACAAGTTTTTGGCACCGTTGCCGGGGAATTGTTTGGTTTGTGAAAATTTTTGGTCTAAAATGATTTTATTTTTCTATTAGTTAGTTATCTTTTTTAATTTAAAAAAAAAATGTGGATGAATCCAGCGTTGGTTTCACAGTCTTTAGAGGACGCCCTCAAGGATTTCATTAAAATTACCAGCCCGTCCCTCAATGCTGCCAATACATTCAATGTTGATAGCTGTTCCATCTGTGCTAGTCCTCTGCATTTAGCACAGAATTGTCCATCAATGCCGGCTTTTGCTGGGTATCCCATAGAACAAATGAATGCTTTCAATGAGTGTTGTTGGCAATCAAATGGATCTTACTCTGAAACATACAATCCAGGGTGGTGGGACCACTCTAATGTTTCATGGACGCAGAACCAACTGAGGAATCAGGGAGGAGCCCCTTATCATGCTCACAATCAATACCCTCCCGAATTTCCTCCACCAATTCCAAGTTATGGTCACTTAGCTTATCCAGCACCATCACCCGCTTATCAAGCTCCCATTCAAGCGCCAGCGTCGGTTTCACAGTCATTGGAGGACGCTCTCAATGATTTCATGAAAACGGCTAGCCAATCTATGAGTGAAGTGATGAGTGCAACAATAAAAAACACCCAAGCGATTGCCACACTAGAGAGTCAAATTGATCAAATCGCAAGTTATGTGGGTGAAGGAGAGGAAGGAACGTTCCCCAGTCAAACTGATCCTAACCCAAAGGAACAGTTTGAGTTGGGAAATTTATTAACTACTATGCATTGGCAGGAACAAGTGCAATCAATTGTCCCATTGAGGTCTGGGAGACAAGTGCACAATCAAGTGGAAGAGAACCCTGCTATGCACCAAGGGCAAGAAAGTGGCAACAATGAGAGAGATGCTGAGCCATCTACAGCCACTCCTATTATTAATGATCTCTCTAGGTCGTTTTTGCCTAAAGCGCCTTACCTTGAGAAACTACAAGCGCCCAAGAAAGAAGGGAAGTCTGAGGACATTTTGGAGGCATGCTTTGCTCAATTTGAAGACGATTTGGATTTAGATAAGTTGTTTGAGCAAGCAAATGCTACTTTGGAGTTTGCTCCTCGAAAGATCAGTGAGGCTGAGAAAACCACAACACCTGAACCCCCCAAGAAGGAACTTAAGCCTTTATCGGACAATCTTAAGTATAAGTTCCTAGGTCCAGCAGATTCTTTGCCTATAATGATAGCTTTAGATTTGGGTGATACTCCAGAGGAGAAATTATTGGACATCTTAAGAGAGCATAAGGAAGCTATAGGCTGGACTATTGAGGATGTCAAGGGAATCAACCCCTCGTTGGTAATACACATGATACGGCTGGAGGAGAATGCCAAGCCATCGAGGGAGCCACAAAGAAGGCTCAATCCTGCTATGCAAGAGGTTGTGAGGGCAGAAGATATTAAGCTGTTAGAGGCAGGGATCATTTATCCCATCTCTGATAGCAAGGGGGTGAGCCTGATTAAAGTCGTGCCCAAACGTGCTGAATTGACGGTAGTAAATAAAGACGACGAGTTTGTCCCAACTCGAGTGCAGTCAAGATGGAGAAAGTGTCTAGACTACCGTAAATTGAATGCTGCCACTAGGCCTGATCATTTTCCATTTCTATTTATTGATCAGATGGTGGAGCGCTTAGTTGGGCTTGTTTACTAATGTTGGGTCTGGCTGAAGACGTTAAACTTAGTGCTCATGGGAGGCACCCCACAGCTTATCTTTTTTGTTTATTTATTATTTCGCATTTTTATTATTAATGTTTGTTTCTAGTGTTTTTTTTTTGTTTTCCAGTTTTTATTTTTCAGGGACAAAGCGTACTTCAGTCCAAGTTTGAGGGTATGCTATGAGCATACCTGTCCAGCTAGTTCTCCATATCTCAGGTTATCTCTTTCCATATTAGTCACACATTGGGGTCAGTGTGTAATTTAAGTTTGGGGGTATGGGAGACACATCACACACTTTGTCCTAATTTGTTGTCTTTTCGTCGTAGAGATAAATGCATGCTCATGTTATCGTGAAATTTTGGTTGATCTAAACAATTTCTGTGATGTGATGTCATTGGTGAGTTTAACATTTTGAGCACATGATCTGGTGATAAATTTTAAAAATTTAGTTACTTACCTCACATGTTTGACATAATCTAACACGAGCACATTAGCACAAATTATGTGAGGTATGACATGTGATTTTAATGTGTATTTTTTCTTATCTTAATTGAAACTGGATGACTTGTTGGATGAACTCTTGGGCACAGAAAAGCATAAAAAAAAATAAAAAAAAATTATTATTATAAATAAACTTTCCGTTGAGTAACTGGACCTCTTGCCTCAGTACGCAGTGAGTGTTTACGTCAAAATGTGGAATTTTGCTTGGTAGTATTAAGGCCGGTTTAATTTCGTAGCATTTTTAACTCGAGTTAGTAAGTCCTTAGGGGTGTCTTTACACCTAATTCCCTAAAATCATCTGGTTTGGGAGTCATTGACTCAACACTCGCTACATGGGTCAATTAGAAAGCTTAAGGGAACTAGACATAGTCGTGCCTTATAAAAAAAAAAAAAAAAACAATCTATGCCTTTTTCATTCATTTTGATGGGAAATTCGGTGAATCTTGAAACATAGAGACCTTATATATTGGAGTCACTTGGAAGCTTCATTTCTATATGCTAATTCACTTTACACAGTGTCAGACTTGTGATGCCTTAACCTGCCTTTTGTAAGTAATTAGATTTTAACTTTTCTATTCATTGCAAAGATGGGTTTATCTTTTTAAGCTTGCTCATGAATGAATATCATGGTGATGTGTGCTCCTTAAATTTTTGGATACCATGAGTGATGAAGTTATCTTTATGTTCTTTGTTTTTCATTTAGGTTTTTTTTTATTATTTTGTTTTGCTAAGGGACTAGCAAATTGTAAGTTTGGGGGTATTTGATGAGTGCCAAATATTGCATATTTTGGCCATTTAATTTACATTTGTTAGCTTAGGAATTTGTTACTTTGAGTTGTTTTCGTTGTTTTACAGGTTTACAAGCTTGGAAAGAAGTTTCACTAAATTGCCAAAATTGCTCGTGCAGATTAGCCATTTTTGAGGATTAAACTGTATTGATTTAGGAAGAACCAAACGATGAGCCATATATGCTTGGAAAGATCCGGATTTTTATTTTCTGGAGAATTTTACGGATCAATAAAATGATTTTTCTAGAGAAAGTTATGGCAGTTTTAGTAGACAAAGGTCAGGCTGTGCATGATTTCAGCGTGACAGATCAGCCATTTTTGAGGATTTAACTGTATTGATTCAGGAAGAACCAGAAGATGAGCCATATATACATGGAAAGATCCGGATGTCTATTTTCTGGGAAATTTTACGGATCAATAAAATGATTTTTCTAGAGAAAGTTATGGCAGTTTTAGTAGACAAAGGTCAGGCTGTGCATGATTTCTGCGTGACAGATCAGCCATTTTTTAGGATTTAACTGTATTGATTCAGGAAGAACCATGAGATGAGCCATATATGTTTGGAAAGATCCCGATGTCTATTTTCTGGAGAATTTTACGGATCAATAAAATAATTTTTCTAGAGAAAGTTATGGCAGTTTTAGTAGACAAAGGTCAAAGAGCAAAAACTGGAATCTGCAATATCCCACATCGGATTGGAAGCATATTGCACTTGCGATATTTCCCTATATAAGCCCTTCTTCACTTCATCTTTAATGTACAATTTCTAAGCCACTTTGGTGTTTACCAGTGGACGTCCACTAGCATTCTGGTGGATCTCGAAGACTTTGTCACCACGAGGGGAAGGGCCGCCCGTCAGCGAGTGGAATTTCTCCCATGTAAAGTTATTTATTTATTTCTTTACATTTAGTTGTTTTAGTTTAAATGTTTAGTACTTTTATTATGAATTGTAGTTTTATAGTTATGAGTGGCTAGACTCTTCAGCTAAGGTTGAAGATGAAACCCCGCTGTTGTTTGGCGTAGTAGTTCAGATTTGCTTGTACAAATCTGACAATTTTTAGTATAAATGTTCTGTCAATTATTTGAGTTAATCTTATAATTGATTGAGTTTAAATTTTCTGTTGGATATTCCTTGTGTTTCATCTGATGGATACATTGAATGTTTTTCGATTAAATTGAATTTCCTTTGTGATTTGTTAAGAGCGGATACATTGGATGCTTTTGGTTTAATTGAGATATTCTTTGTTTTTTATCTTATAGTTGGATTCATGGAATATTTTGATAGGCTATTTTTTAGGACATAAATTCTTAAACTTTGGCGGGGTGGATTTGGAAACCTTAGTGTTTTTCATTAGTTTTTAAATCAATTTAATTTAAGTTTATATTTCTTTTGCAACATATAAATTACAATTCGGAACTAGGTTAATATAAAGTTAATTTAGATTAAAAATATATTTTCACAACGCAATTCCCTGTGGATTAGACCTCGCACTTGCACAACGTTATACTGCAAACGACTCGTGCACTTGCGAGTAATTTAAAACTCACAACAGTGAGATTACTTCAGATTGTCCAAAGACGTTTCCAATTCGAGATTACATTAAACCCACCATGCCTTCCATTTGTTTGATCCCTTCTATTCAGCTTTTATTTCTTTTGATTGGGTTGGGCCAAGCCCACTTGAATTGAGCTCTATCTTTTGGTCCTTGGGCTTTATTATTTTTAGCTTTATCTTACTAAGATAGTAAACTTGACTTGATTTGAATTGCAGGCTAAGGGACGTTCTAGAACGTCAACAGTGCAGGTGCAGCAAATTCAAGCCCAGTTTCAACATTGATTCAGCTAGTATCTATCAAAATAGAAAACATGAAAGTTGTACATAATTTTCTTGGTGTTCCATATCATTTTGAATCATCTTAATCGGATCTCAGATGAGAGAGTTATTCCCAGATTACAAAGCGATGTTGAAACTATCCAAAATCTCCCAATTAGCTTCGTTTTGCACTTAATGCCTCCATTTGCATCCTAAATCAAAATATAAGAATAATGAGTACATTTAGGTACCAAATGAGTATAAAAGACTAAAAAATAATAGAGAAAAATGTAATATTTTGCATTCTCATCAAATTCTCCCACACTTAACTTTTGCTCGTCTTCGGGCAAAACTCAAATTCACTTTCCCAAAAACACCAAGGTTGCAACGCCATCAACAAAGAATAACCAAGCTCTTCAAAACTCATAACATATCATGAAAAACCATTCTTAAACAACTTACAATTACTTAGTAAGCATTTTCACTCGAAGATGGAGTAAATTAAATACGTAGACCCTCACGGAAATAAATACTCGACTCTCATATGTTTGAAGGGTATGTATTTCGCTCAAATTCATTTCAATGGAAATGATCTACCATAGGCTTCCATATCTTCTCATTCTCAACCATTGGGATCACATGCATAACACAAATCATAAGAACTTTTTAAGGGTTGTAACGGGGTTTAGGATCAAGGTGGGAAATATTTGGGAATGTAGCTCAAAAGCCATCGAAACTAGTGGAGCAAAAATGAATCAACTCAAGCTCCAATATATAAGACATGTAAAACCAATCACTCCATTTAGAAGCTTCTTCAATTTGGCTTTAAAGTATTTAAACCATGTAAAACTCCTGCATTGAAAAAGACATCGTTCAAAGGAAAACTTTTCGTTTGCAGCAGGGAACAATCCTTCGCAACAACTTCCACCTTTGTATATATCACGTATAAACAAACCACTTTCTTGGAATTTTAGGAGGAATTATGAACACGGACAGTTTGTAACATTAAAAGTAATTTCCTCCATCACTTCTTTTCTCTTTTTTTTTTTTTAACAAATTACATCAACAATGGAACTCATGAATTGAGAATGAAAACATGTTCCATTTCACCAGTCATAGCCATACCACAAATCCAGACACCCTCACACTTATTTCTTGCACACCCATACATATCATAATGATGAACAATGCTCCACTAGCTCTACAGCTTGGGTAAAGGCATTGTTTTTTCTGGTTTAAAGCTTGTAATGTGGGTTCACAATAAACGAAAAAAAAACCAATAAAGCTCAAAAGGGTTCAACAAAGGGTAAAAATTAATTACAAGGTAGGTTATTTGGCTTATGTAGCTTATAACAAAGAGGGCCTTAATCATGTTCATGCATGCATGTGTCAATATGACCTCGAAGAGAATCAAGGCAAGTTCTAGAGAAGCAAATTCATAGAAGAATATCTCACATGAAAGAAAATAGTGAGACTAATATGGATGTGTCAGTCTAAAGGCTCAAAATCTCACCAGTTTTGTCTACTAAATTTAGTCACTACCATTTCAAAGAAAATAACTAGACTAATTAATTCCAAGTTGGAAGATTACTTATTCCATCATGTTATGAATTTTTCAAGCTTAATTGAATCTTGCTCATGACATACACAACCAAAATCGTTGAAAACCACAAAAACAAAAAGCAAAACTCTTTTTTTTTTTTAAGATACAAAATTAAAACATAACCTAAATCCCCTCGCCCACACCTAAAACTTACATTGTCCCCAATGGAAGGTGAAATGCAAAGAAAAGGCAAAAATAACCAAAATATAAATGCGAAAATAAGAAGAAGAAAAAAAAAACGAACTCCCCTTGGGTTGCCTCCCCTTGACATTTGAAGGTAAAAGGGATGTTCAACTTAGGCTCAACTTCTAATGTGGAGTGGGTGAGGAAATAAATGGATTAACAAAGAAATGGCTGAAATTTTGGCTCAAGCTAGAATACCAAAGCTGAATTCATGCAAACAAACATTTCATTTTTTCATGTTCAACACCCCACAACTGAAACATGACATTGTCCCCAATGTGTAGCAAAGAAAGGAAATACATGGTAGAAAGAAACTTCCCTAACCACTGGATGAGACGGATCAAGCTCCCTTACCTCAGTATCTCCATCAACTCGTTTAGGTTTTGGAGCAAGGAAGAAGGGCACTACGTTATTGCCACACCCATGTAAAGAAAAAAAATCTGAAATCAAAACACACAGAAAGTAATTGAGGGAAAGAATAATTAGAAAACTAAATCAATTGCAGGGAATAATGAAAATAACAAAACAAAGGTTTAGAATGATTTGGTTGCCTCCCAAGAAGCACTTAGTTATAGTCAGTAGCTTACTATTGCTCTTCTTCTAGGTTGGATTAAGGAGAATTGTGGTCTTGTTGCTGTCAACTCAACCATTCAAATAAGGCTTCAGACGTTGTCCATTTACTTTAAATGTCCCATTCTTGTCTTTAATCTCAATATCAAACTCTTGCAATAAGAGAACCCGACGGATGAGTCTTGGCTTGGTTTCCTTATTGACAATAAGGTATTTAATTGCAGAATGATCGGTATAGATTATTACCCTATTTCCAATGAGATAAGGCTGAAACTTGTCAAAAGCAAAGATTATAGGAAGTAGCTCCTTCGCGGTTGTGGCGTAGTTGAGTTGGGCATCATTAAGGGTCTCACTAGCATAATAAATTGTATGAAATTGCTTGTTCTTTTGCTGCTCTAATACCACTCCAACCGCATAGTCACTTGCATCACACATCAATTCAAATGGTAGATCCCAATCTGGTGCTATAACAATTGGAGCCGACACAAGCTTTTCTTTAAGTAACAAAAATGCCTTCTCACACTCTTCATCAAAGACAAATGGAGTTTTCTTCACTAGCAAGCTACAAAGGGGTTTGTAAATCTTGGAGAAGTCCTTGATGAATCTTCTATAAAATCGTACGTGTCCAAGAAAACTCCTAACTCCTTTTATTGTTGATGGAGGTAATAGCTTCTCTATTATCTCAATCTTGGCTCTATCTAATTCAATCCCTTTAGAAGAGATTTGATGACCCAAGATAATTCCCTCTTTTACCATGAAGTGACACTTCTCTTAATTAAACACAAGGTTAGTTTCTTCACATCACTCCAAAACTAACGCCAAATTCCCAAGGCATTTATCAAAAGAAGATTTGAATACGGAAAAATCATCCATGAAAATTTCAATAATCCACTCTATTATATTCAAAAGAATTGCCATCATACACCTTTGGAAAGTCGTTGGCACATTACAAAGCCAAAAAGGCATTCGTCGGAAAGCAAAAGTACCGTTAGGGCATGTGAAGGTGGTCTTCTCCTGGTCCCCCGATGCTATGGCTATTTGATTTTACCCCAAACAGCCATCTAGGAAGCAATAGTAATCATGCCCGGCTAGCCTATCCAACATTTGATCAATGAATGGTAAGAGAAAGTAGTCCTTTTGAGTGGCTTTGTTTAGTTTTCGGTAATCCATGCAAATTCTCTACCCGATGACGATTCTTGTAGGGATTAACTCATTGTTAGCATTCTTCACCACCGTCATTCCTTTTTTCTTTGGTACTACTTGAACAAGACTAACCCATGAGCTATCAGAAATTGGGTAAGCCACTCCAGCATCTAACCACTTTAAGATCTCTTTACTCACCACTTCCTTCATTGTTGGATTGAGTCTTCTTTGGTGCTCTATCGTCGGCTTGCACTTTTCTTCCAACAAAATTCGATGCATATAAATAGAAGGGCTAATTCCCTTGATATTCGCAAATGTCCACCCAATAGCTACCTTATGTTTTCTAAGCACTCTCAACAACTTTTCTTCTTCTTCAGTAGAAAGCTTAGATGAAATAATTATCGGAAGAGTAGATGATTCGCAAAGATAAGCATACCGAAGGTGTTCCGATAAAGGCTTGAGCTCCAATACAGGCGAATTTTCAATAGATGGAAGGGGCCATGCGGGTCTTTGTCCCAAATCTTCAAAATATTTCCTGTTGTTAGGACCAAAGGAATCCATCCAGAAGGCATATTCTAACACTTCAGGATCCTCTACCATAGTCGGATTAGGACTAACCAAACAAGCTTCCAATTATTCCTTTTTTTGATTAAGCACATCGGTGATCAAAGAGTCAATCGCTTGGATGCTAAAACAACTCTCACTTGTATCTGAATACTTGATGTCATTAAAAACATTAAAGGTTACCTCCTCCTCTTGTACTGTCAACCGTAATTCTCCCCTTTGGACATCAATAAGAGCTCGGCCAGTAGCTAAGAATGGTCTGCCAAGAATGATGGCGATTTCCCGATCCTCCTCCATATTTAGAATGATGAAGTCAGCTGGAAAATAAACTTGTCCACTTTGACAAGCGCATCTTCAATAATTCCCCGTGGGTGTTTTAACGAGCGGTTCACTAATTGCAATGAAACTGTAGTAAGTCTTGCCTCACCTAATCCAAGCTTCCTAAAAATAGACAAAGGCTTTAGATTAATACTTGCACCTAAGTCACATAAAGCTCTTTCAAACACAAAATTTCCAATTGAACATGGGATAGTGAAGCTCCTTGGATCCTTAAGCTTTGGAGGCAATTTTTTTTGTAGAATTGCACTGCACTCTTCAGTAAGGGCTATGGTTTCATACTCTTCCAATTTCCTCTTATTTGACAAAATATCCTTCATAAATTTCACATAGCTCGACATTTTTTTGAGGGCGTCTGCAAAAGGAATGTTAATATACAATTTTTTAAACACATCTAGAAATTTAGAAAATTGCTTATCAAGCTTATTCTTTTTGGGTCGTTGAGGGAATGAAACTCTTAGTGCCAGATCCTATGGTGGGATTGGTTGACTTTCGGAAATCTCTTTGAATGCTATTGTGTGAAGTTGCACCTCTTGATCTTCTCTTTTGAACTTCTCACATCCTGTTGGAGTTTCTAACTCTTTCCCGCTTCTCAAAGTGATCGCCTTGCACAACTCATTTGGATTCACTTCAGTCGTGCTAGGCAAATTACCTTGTTGTCTCCTAGTGCCCATATTAGCCAATTGACCAACTTGGACTTCTAAATTCTGAATCAAAGTTGCTTGATTCTGAAAATTGGTCTTAGTCTCTCTTACGAATCGGTTGGTGTTATTTTCCAATTGTTCGATTGCTTCTTCAAGTGTCGATAACACTTTTGGTGGGTCACTAGATGATGGACCAAGTGGTGGGTTCAATACATTTTGATTATTCCATGAAAAATTTGGATGACTCGTTATTAGTGTTTAAATATTCATATTTAAGCCCCTTAATTTATATTTGTTAAGCTCTTAGTTTATGTTATTTCATCCTATTTTATCTCATTTCTGTGTTTTTTTTTAGGTTTTTGGAGCATTATGGAACTATCTAGCTTAAAGAGAAAAATAGGAAAAAGCTAGAATCTGTTGCTGCGATCGAGCACAGGATACCTGCGATCGGGTGCAATAGTGCTCATGCGCCCAAGCCCAGGATCGAGTGCACTTGCGATCGTGCGTGCAAGAAGAAGGATCGAGCGCAGGATGATCGCGCGCATTTGCGCAGTATGGAAGCTGTTCCTATTTTGGAAATAAGCCTAGTGTTTTATTTCACGACTTTTAGGGTTTTTGTATGTTTTTAAGGTTTCTGAAACTCTATAAATAGGCCTGGAAACACAGAAATAGGGGGAGGGTCTAGAAGAGATTTTATAGAAGAATTGACAACTTTTCAAGGAAGCTCTTTCGGGTTTATTCTTTCTCTTAATTTTACTTTATGAAGATGTTCAACATCAAACTGGTGTGTAACTAATTTTCTTGTAGGGCTCGATTGAAGCCCTGATTATGCTTATCCATATATGAATATTATTGCCTTTGCGATAACGATATTATTATGCTTACTTGATTAATGTCTGTTTTACTGAATTCCTCATATGTGTTTGCTCATATGTGTTTGCCTGATCAACATATGCATGTGGTATGGATTAGTTAACTAAATCAATTTGGATGATCGAGTCTTGGGTTTAATAATAGTAACAAAAGAAATCTATGTCGGCTTCTTGGGTTAATCAACATGAAAAACTGGGAGTATATAACATGCTCTAGGTCTTGTGTGTTTGTTGATTTTCACGGATATTATGCTCTCTTAAAGAACAAGTTAGTATACACCATGCTAAATCCTTTAAGAAAGAGAAGAGTTAGAGAAATCAATAGCTTAAGGAGTATACACCATGCCCTTAGGTTGACAACATTAGGTATTCATAACGTGATTAAAGAATTGGCATGTTGCTTTATTGTGGAAGCATGATTAGTGGTGGATATCAAGTCCCTACACTTTTATCTTTATCGAATCAAACTCATTTATTATTTCTCTCATTTTATATTACGAAATTAATTTTAAATCAAAATTTACCAATCTCGGTGGGAATGATCTTGCACTTGCACACTATACTACTATGTTGACCTTATGCACTTGCAAGTAAAACGTTTAATTATTTGCTTATTAATTTGGGTAGATTTTTGCACAACAAGTTTTTGGCGCCGTTGCCGGGGATTGCGTTAAATTTTGTTTAGAATTATTTTTCGTTTAGTTTTTTTTTATTCTGGTATGTTTTATTTTAATCAAAAAATAAAAAAATCTAATTTTTACCTTCTTTTTGTTTTTCTGTTTTTGCTTCAGGTCTGCAGCAGAGCAGTTCATGGCATTGCGATGGAGCGCCAACTTATAGTGATCGAGCGCAGTTCTGGGAGTGATTGAGCGCAAGTCTAGAAACTACCTGAACAGCAGTACTAAAGCTGCTCCACTGAAGAGTTTCGGCTGATTCATGCCGTCTGGCTGAAGACATAAAACTTATGGCTCATGAGAGGCACCCCACAACATATCCTCTATTTTTTTTTATTGTTTTTCATATTTCTTGTTATTGTTTATTTTTAGTTATTTTTGTTTTTCAGTATTACTTTAGTATTTACTTTTCAGGGACAACGCATACTTCGGTTCAAGTTTGGGGGTGTTCTATGAGCCATGCCAATCCAGTTAGTTTTCCATCTCACAGGTCAGCTATTTCCGTATTATTCACACATTGGAGACAATGTGTAATTTAAGTTTGGGGGTATGTGATGAGAGTCATAAAATGCATCTTTACAATACTTAATTGTTAGCATTTTAGGGTTGATCTAGGTTTGAAATGCACTTTTATACCTTAACAACTCTAAAGTGTCATTCTTGGATCATTGATCTATTTCGATGTATTTTCAGGTACTTTAAGTTCAAAAGAGATGGAAAAACTATCATTGCTTGAAGCACAATGACTCGATGAACACCAGAGTGAAGGTTCACAACCACTTGGAAAGGAGTTTCACTAAATTGCCAGAATTGCCCGTACAGATCAATCATTTTTGCAAAATTAAACTGTATTGATGTAAAACGAACCAGGAGATGAGCCATATATGCTTAGAAAGATCCAGAAGTTTATTTTCTGGAGAATTTTATGACTCATAAAAGTGATTTTTCTAGAGAAAGCTATGGTAGTTTTAGTAGACAAAGGTTAGGCCTCCAGAACAACATCAGTGTGCGCCACGGTGTGGATAAAGTAGCGCTGCACCGCCCAACACCACACCACCTTGAACCCCCTCCTAGTGCTGCGGCATGGACAGGGCAGTGCCGTACCCTCCAGCAAAGCACACTCTCGGACCAAGGTTAGCGCCGAGGCACCCAGAAGAGACAGGTGCGGCGCGCACACGGTCTCCTAACCTAATTAGGACTTCTAAGTGACAATTTTGAGCCCACAAATACCCTTAAACCCTTGTACTATAAATAGATCACTTAGGGTTGAAGAAAAACAATCAATCAAAGGCTGAAAAACTCAAGGGAGGCTACTACACTTTCCCCCATGGCCAACTAATCTCCAAGAAAGGCGAAGGAATGAATCCCTAGGTCTAGTTGTTCTTATTTTCCTTTCTTAATTCAGTTGTAATTTGGATTTATTGTTAAACATTGTTTATGATTTATTCTTTGCTTAAACAAGAAGAATTAAAGTTCATGTGACAGCTGCACTGTATATTCTTGTTATTTTAGATTTTCTTAACCCGGTGATTGCATGCTTCCTCTCCATATAAGTTTAGTCAAGCTCTTCTTATGTCAAGTTGTTTGGATGTAATTAAGTCCGGTAGATTTATCTTTTAGGTTTGCCCATTACTGTGATATTGTCATAGAGATATATTATCGTTTCTTAATAAACCTATAGGATAGGTCGTATATGCTTGAATCGAAAGTGAAGAGTACTTCATAAGCAATTACGTTAGGGTTTATATATGTGCTGTGATTGAATATTTGCCGATTGCTTGTTTGGGATATGAAACTTGTAATAGAGATAAAGACAACTGAATTGAGATTGGAATAAGGCAACAAACCTAGGGAGGATTCCCGGAACCTTGTCGTCTCCATGATATTTTCAATCTATTTACACAATTTTCTTATATTACTTTACTATCAAAATTCAGATTCTCTCACTTGATCTTATCGTTTGTGTTTAGGTTTACATATTCTCTTGTAGTTAACTTGTTTTTCTGTGGAATTGACACCCCAAAGCTGCACTACAACTACCGCGTTACTCTTTGGGCGTAATCAAATTTTGGTGCCGTTGCCGGGGAAACGCACTTAAGTACAAGGAAGATTGTCAACGTTAAGACAAAACAGTAATATCGTTCTTTACTCTCTGTTTTGATTTTCTAATTTTCTTTTTCTGTTTTATTTATTTACTCTCTAATTCCTTTGGTGTATGCTTAGACCGAGAGATTCGCGAGGAAGATTCATTAAAAGACCCGAAATAGATATACCCTCTCCTTCCATGTCTATTAGTGAAACCTTGCCTAGATCAAACTATAGTGAAAACCCAAGGGATAACTTAGAGAATTTTGTTAACATGGCCGAAAATCACAATGAAAATGTGGCTAGAACACTTAAAGACTACTTGCACCCTATCGAACGGCCACACCCTCCTGTATCGTGTTCCCCCCAAATGTTCAACAACCTGATTTTAAACTGGGCATGATCTAATTGTTACCAACCTTCCATGGATTTGAGAATGAAAAACCCTATATCCATATTAGGGAATTTGAGAAAGTAATAGCAACCTTTCAAAGTAGAGCTGATATGTTAGATACCGTCAAACTTAGGTTTTTTCCTTTTTCACTTAAGGAAAAAGCCAAGGCTTGACTATACTCATTAAAGCCTAGGTCTATAGGTAGTTGGGATGAGATGATCCGAGTTTTCTTCCAAAAACACTTCCCAACCCATTAGACCAATAACCTCAAGAGACAAATCTCAAACTTTGCACAAAAGGAGAATGAAACTTTATATCAAGTTTGGGAACGTTTCAAAGACTTTTAAATTCTTGTCCACACCATGGGTATGAGAGTTGGCAGGTAGTTAGCTATTTCTATGATGGACTTCTAAGTAGAGAAAGGCAGTTCATAGAAATGATGTGTAATGGAAATTTTCTACAGAAAGACCCCGACAGAGCCATAGATTTCTTAGATGACCTATTAGAAAAAGCCCACACCTGGACAGGACCAAATGCCATGGAAAGCACTAGGAGAAATCAACCTACTGGGATTTATCAACCTAAGGAAGAAGACAGTCTTAAAGCCCGTTTAGAGGCCCTAACTAAGGAAATTGAAGCCTTAAAAACCAAGGATGCTAGAGCCCCTGAACTGGTTGCTAGGGTAGAGTCCCATGAGCTTTGTTTCATGTGTAATGGAGTAGATCATTTACCTAGGGATTATCCAACTTATTTTGAGATGAAGAGAGAGTGTAATGCTGTAGGTATACCTTTTAGAAAACCAGACTCACCCTACTTTAACACCTATAATCCCGGTTGGAAGAATCACCCTAATTTTAGTTGAAGATCCGATATGCAACCTCCTGCCCAATCTAGTACCCAATGGCAACCGGAAACAACCTCATTTAATGCACCTCAACAGTCTTTACCTTTGGAAGATATATTTAAATCATTTATGCAGGTACATGCCAAGAGTGTGGAAGAGCAGGGCAAAATAAATCAACGGTTGTTAGAGGAGCAACAAGCGATCAAAGAGGAACAAAAGGTAATAAAGAGTCAACTCACCAAGTTGACTAGCTTCTTGATGATTCAAGAATAATGTCGCTTTCCTTCACAACCACAAACTAATCCAAGGGGACAACATATGGCACAAACCTCCGAACCTGAAAATCAAAATGTTAGAGAGGTTAATGCCATAATCACCCACAGCGGTAAGAAAATTGATGGGCCCACTCTACCATCAAACTTGAGCAACAAGGATAAAGCCTCCAAGGAACAAGAGGCCCATGATGATTATTCTCCACCGGTGCCTTACCCTCAAGCATTCCTTAAACCTAAGGAGACAAATTCAACATTAAAAGGTGAGATTCTGGAACAACTTCAGCATGTTAAAATTAATCTTCCTCTTCTTCATGTCATAAAACAGATCCCCAGCTATGCTAAAGTCATCAAGGATCTATGCACACTCAAAAGGAAGCACAATGTGAAGAAGATGACATTCTTAACGGAGCAAGCAAGTACAATAATTGACAGCAAGACACCGTCCAAATATAAAGATCTGGGCTGTCCAACAGTGGCTTGCCAAATTGGAAACAAATCTTATGGCCAAGCATTGCTGGATTTGGGAGCAAGTGTGAACCTCATGCCATACTCCATGTAGTTGCAACTCGGTCTAGGTGAGATTAAACCAACCTCCATGGTACTTCAATTAGCAGATAGATCGGTAAGAAAACCAAGAGGTATTTTAGAAAATGTTTTGTTGCAAATTGATAATTTCTATTATCCTGTTGACTTTTTGGTTTTAGATACTGTTTCTATTGTAAATATGGAGTCCAAAATTCCTTTGATACTTAGAAGACCATTCCTTGCCACCGACAATGCCCTCATTAATTGTGGGAATGGCCTAATGACATTATCATTTGGAAATAGGACTCTAGAGGTAAAAGTTTTCCGAGCTTCAAGGTAGCCATATGAAGAGGATGAGTGTTTCGACACTTACATGATTGATAGACTTAATTTGGAGGATGGGCACATCAAAGATAATTCTAACTCTTCGGAATTCATTCCTAATAATTTTAAATTCAATGATTCTTCAGTTTATCCCCGTTCCATTAATGTTGTTGACATTTTTGATAAGCCACAGGAATTTATAAGAAATCTTGGCAACCATGCTTTGAGGAGTTGCTTGAGAGAAGTCACATGGATACGGAAATCAAATACCCTACTGCTGATAGTGAATGGGCAACACTAAGAACACTTGAGCCACATGCGATGGACTTTAAGTATTCCTTGCCAAAAGATTAGCATTGAGGCCATTGAGTTAGAGCCTCATCTTCAACACCACAATGAGGCCAACAGTGAGAGTGGTGCAGCATCTGGCTGAAGACGTAAAACTTAGCGCTCATGAGAGTTAACCCACAATATATCCTTTTATTTTATTTTTTTTTTTTTTGATATTGGACACTTTGGCATAGAAAAGTAGAAAAAATAATTTTGCACAGAAAGAGAAAAATACTCATGATGATCATTGATAAACTTTCCACTGAGTAACTGGACCTCTTGCCTTAATAAGCAGTGAGTGTTCACGTCAAAAGGTGAGAATTTTGCTTTGTTGCATTAGGGCCAGTTTAGTTTCGTAGCCTTTTTGACTCGAGTCAGTAAGTCTTTAGGGGTGTCTTTACACCTAATGCCCTAAAACCATCTAGTTTGGGAGTCATTGACTCAACACTCGCTACATGGGTTAATTAGAAAGCTTAAGAGAACAAAACAAGGCAGAGCCTCATAATAAGAGAAAGAAGGAAATAAAACTATGCCATGATTGTTCATTCTGATGGGAAATTCGATGAAGCTTGAGACATGGAGACATTGCACATTGGAATTATTTGGAAGCTTCATATTTATGTGCTAATTCACTTTACACTGATTCAAACTTGTGATGCCTTAGCCAGCTTCTTGTAAGTAATTAGATTTTAAAATTCCTATTCATTGTGAAGATGGGTTTATCTTTTTAAGCTTGCTCATGAATGAATATCATGGTTTTGTGTGATACTTAAATTTTTGGATACCATGAAGGATGGATTTATCTTTGTGTTCTTTGTTTTTTGTTTAGTTTTTAGTTTCGTATTGCTAAAGGACTAGCAATATGTAAGTTTGGGGGTGTGATATAAGCACCTTAATTTATATTTGTTAAGCTCTTAGTTTGTATTATTTCATCCTATTTTATCTCCTTTATGTGGTTTCTATGTTTTTCTAGGTTTTTGGAGCATTATGGAATTATCTGGCTTAAAGAGCAAATAGGGAAAAGATGGAATCTGCTACTGCGATCGAGCACGGGAGACCTGCGATCGAGCGCAACAACGCTCAAGCCCAGGATCGAGCGCACCTGCGCTTGCGCTCGCAAGAAGAAGGATTGAGTGCAAGACGATCGAGCGCACCATGCTGCGATCAAGCGCATTCACACAGTATGGCGGCTGGTCCTATTTTAGAAATAAGCCTAAGGTTTTATTTCACAACTTTTAGGGTTTGTAGATGTTTTTAGGGTTGCTTAAACTCTATAAATAGGCCTAGAAACACAGAAATAGGGGGAGGATTTAGGTGAGATTTTACAAAAGGATTGACGACTCTTCAAGGAAGCTCTTCCGGGTTTATTCCTTCCCTTTATTTTACTTTATGAAGATGTTCAACATCAAACTGATGTGTAACTAATTTGCTTGTAGGGCTCGATTGAAGCCCTGATTATGCTTATCTATATATGAGTATTGTTGCCCTTGTGATAACTATATTATGATGCTTACTTGATTAATGCCTGTTTTACTGAATTCCTCATTTATGTTTGCCTGATCAATATATGCATGTGGTACGGATTAGTTAATTAAATCAATTTGGATGACCGAGTCCTGGGTTTAATAATAGTAACAAAAGAAATCCACGCTGGGTTCTTGGGTTAATCAACATGGGAAACCGGGAGTATATAACATTCTCTAGGTTTTGTGTGTTTGTCGATTTTCACGGATATTATGCTCTTTTAAAGAACAACTTAGTATATACCATGGTAAATCCTTTAAGAAAGAGAAGAGTTAGAGCACACACCATGCCTAACTCATTGCTTAGGGAAATTAATAGCTTAAGGAGTATACACCATGCCCTTAGGTTGATAACATTAGGTATTCATAACGTAATTAAAGCATTGGCATATTGTTTTATTATGGAAGCATGATTAGTGGTGGGAATGATCTCGCACTTGCACACTATGCTACTATGTTGACTGACAAGAGTCGTAAAATGCATCGTAATAGTACTTATTTTTTAGCATTTTAGGGTTGATCGAGGTTTGAATTACACTTTTATACCTTAATAACTCTAAAGTAATATTCTTGGATCATTGACTTATTTCGGCGCATTTTCAGGTACTTTGAGTTCAAAAGAGATGGAAAGCTATCATAGCTTAAAGCACGATGCTTCAATGCACATTCGAGTGACGGCATGGTTTCGGAAGGACAAAATGAAAAGAAACCAAGTCTTAAGTGTGAGCGCTGTGGTCTGAAGAAGTCTAAGCCTCGGCCTCCAGAACTAAGCCTAAAAGAGCAAGGAAGCCACCAGTGTGCGCCGCGGCCTGGAAGAGTGGGCGCCGCGGCCCCCAGCAGCACACAAACTAGACTTTTTACCTAGCGCCGCGGCCTGGTAGAGTGGGCGCCGCGGCCTTCAAAAAGTGAAGAAGAGCCTCAAAAGCTTGAGCCACGGCCTGGATAAGTGTGAGCCGCGGCACGCACACGAAACTTTGTTTCTGAGTTATGACCTAATTAGGACTTTAATGATTGTTTAACCCGTAAAAAACCCTTGGAACGTTTGTATTATAAATAGATCACTTCGGGTTTGATAAGAGACATTGAAGAAGGCTGGAAATGGAGGAGAGAGCTCAACATTACGGTGTTCAAGCATGAGCCTCATGGCCAACTAATCTCCAAGCAAGGCAAAGAGATGAATCTCTAGGTGTAGTTATTCTTATTTTCCATTCTTGATTCAAGTGTAGTTTGGATTTATTGTTAAAACATTGTTTATGATTTACTCTTTGCTTAAACAAGAAGAATTGACATTCATGTGACAGCTGCACTTTATGTTCTTCTTATCTTATATTTTCTTAATCCGGTGATTAAATACTTCTTCTCCATATAAGTTTAGTCAGGCTCTTCTTATGTCAAGTTGTTTGGATGTGATTGAGTCCGGTAGATTTATCTTTTAGGTTTGTCCATTACTATGATATTGTCATTGAGATATATTGTCATTTCTTGATAAATCTATAGGATAGGTCGTGTGTGCTTGAATCGAAAGTAAAGAGTACTTCATAGCAATTATATTAGGGTTTATATGTGCTTTGATTGAATATACACCGATTGCTTGTTTGGGATGTGAAACTTAAAATCGAGATAAAAACAACTGAATTGAGATTGGATTAAGCCAACGAACCTAAGGAGGATTCCCGGAACCTTGTTGTTCTCCATTTATATTCTTCATTATATTTACACAACTCCTTCACACAATTTCATTATTAAAACTCATATTTACTTATTTGGATTTTATCGTTTCATATTGAAGTTTACATCTTTCCTTGTAGTTCGCTTTTCCCTGTGGAATCGACACCCCAAAGCTGTGCTACAACTACCGCGTTATACTTTGGGTGTAATCAATTTTGGTACCGTTTCCGGGGAGACGCACTTAAGTAGAAGGAAGATTGTCAACTTTGAGATAAGACGGTAATATCGTTCTTTGCTCTTTGTTTTGATTTTCTAATTATTATTTTTCTGTTTTATTTGTTTCCCTCTAATCCCTTTGGTGTATGCTTGACCAAGAGATTTGCGAGGTAGATTCATTAAGAGACTTGAAATAGAGTTACCTTCTCCTTCCACATCCGTTAGTGAAACCTTACCTAGATCAAACCATATTGCACACCCAAGTGAGAATTTAGAGGATATTGTTAACATGACCGAAAATAACAATGAGAATGTTGCTAGGACACTTAAAGACTATCTGCACCCTAGCCGAACGACCCCACCATCCTATATCATGTTCCCCTCTAATGTTCAACAACCTCATTTTAAGCCGGGCATGATCCAATTGTTACCAACCTTCCATGGATTTGAGAATGAAAACCCGTATATCCATATTAGGGAATTTGAGGAAGTAGTAGCAACCTTTCAAGGTAGGGCTGATACAGTAGACACCGTCAAACTTCGGTTTTTCCCTTTTTCACTTAAGGAAAAAACCAAGGTTTGGCTGTACTCATTGAGGCCTAGGTCTATAGGTAGTTGGGATAAGATGACCTGAGTTTTCTTCCAAAATAACTTCCCAACCCATAAGACCAACAACCTCAAGAGGCAAATCTCAAACTTTGCACAAAAGGAGAGTGAAACCTTATATCAAGTTTGGGAACGTTTCAATGACCTTTTGAATTCTTGTCCACACCATGGGTATGAGAGTTGGCGGATAGTTAGCTACTTCTATGATGGGCTTCTAAGTAGAGAAAGGCAGTTCATAGAAATGATATGCAATGGGGATTTCCTTTAAAAAGATCCCGATCAAGCCATAGATTTCTTAGATGACCTATCAGAAAAAGCCCACACTTGGACTGGACAAAATGCCATGGAAAGCACTAAGAGAAATCAATTTGCTTGGATTTATCAACTTAAGGAAAAGGACAGCCTTAAAGCCCGTTTAGAGGCCCTAACTAAGGAAATTGAAGCCTAAAAAACCAAGGATCCTAGAGCCCCCGAACCAATTGTTAGGGTAGAGTCCCACGAGCATTGTTCATGTGTAATGGGGTAGATCATTTACCTTGGGATTGTCCAACTTATTTTGAGATGAAGGGAGAGTGTAATGCTTTAGGTACACCCTTTAGGAAACCAGACTCACCCTACTCTAACACCTACAATCCCGGTTGGAAGAATTACCCTAATTTTAGTTAGAGATTCGATATGCAACCTCCTACCCTAGTACCCAAATAACCTCATTTAATGCACCTCAATAGTCTTTACCTTTGGAATATATGTTGAAATCATTTATGCAGGTACATGCCAAGAGTGTGGAAGAGTAGGGCAAAATAAATCAACGGTTGTTAGAGGAGCAACAAGCGATCAAACAGGAACAAAAGGTGATGAAGAGTCAACTCACCAAGTTGACTAGTTTCTTGACAATTCAAGAACAAGGTCGTTTTTCTTCGCAGCCACAACCTAATCCAAGGGGACAACATATGGCACAAACCTCCAATCCTGAAAATCAAAATGTTAGAGAGGTTAATGCCATAGTCACTCGCAGCGGTAAGAAAATTGATAGGCCCACTCTACCATCAAACTTGAGCAACAATGATGAAGCCCCCAAGGAATAAGAGACCTATGATGATTATTCTCCACCGGTGCCTTTCCCTTCAGCACTCCTTAAACCTAAAGAGAGAGAATCAGCATTAAAATGTGAGATTCTTGAACAACTTTAGTATGTTAAAATTAACCTCCCTCTTCTTCATGTCATAAATCAGGTTCCTAACTATGCTAAAGTAATCAAAGATATATGCACACTCAAGAGGAGGCACAATGCGAAGAAGACAGTATTCTTAATGGAGCAAGCAAGTGTAGTAATTGATAGTAAGACACCGCCAAAATATAAAGATCCGGGCTGTCCAACGGTGGCTTACCAAATTGGAAACAAATCTTGTAGCCAAGCATTGTTAGATTTGGGTGCTAGTGTGAACCTCATGCCATACTCCATGTACTTGCAGCTCGGTCTAGGTGAGATTAAACCAACCTCCATGGTACTTCAATTAACGGATAGATCGGTAAGAAAACCAAGAGGTATTATGGAAGATGTTTTGTTGTAAATTGATAATTTCTATTATCTTGTTGACTTTTTGGTTTTAGATACAATTTCTATGGTGAATACGAAGTCCAAAATTCCTTTGATACTTGGAAGAGCATTCCTTGCCACCTACAAAGCCCTCATTAATTGTAGGAATGGCCTAATGACATTATTATTTGGAAATAGGACTCTAGAGGTAAATGTTTTCCGAATCTTAAGGTAGCCACATAAAGAGGATGGGTGTTTCGATACTTACATGATTGATAAGCTTACTTTGGAGGATGAGCACATTAAAGATAATTCTAATTCTCTGGAATTCCCTACTAATAATTTTGAGTTCAATGACTCTTCAATTTATCCCCATGCCGTTAATGTTGTTGATGTTTTTGATAAGTCACAAGGATTTATTAAGAAATCTTGGCAACCATGCTTTGAGGAGTTGCTTGAGAGAAGTCACATGGATGTAGGAATCAAATACCCTACTGCTGATAGTGAATGGGAAACACCAAGAACACTTGAGCCACTTGTGGTGGACTTTAAGTATTCATTGCCAAAAGATTAGCACTGAAGCCATTGAGTTTAGAGCATCATCTTCAGCACCACAATGAGGCCAGCAGTGAGAGTGGTGCAGCATCTGGCTGAAGACGTAAAACTTAGTGCTTATGGGAGGCACCCCATAGCATATCCTTTTATTTTTTTTTCGTATATCTTTTTCTTGTTTATTATTAGTATTTTTTTGTTTTCTAGTGTTAACTTCGTATTTCTGTTTCAGGGACAAATATACGAAGCAATTCAAATGGTGGTGCACAATTTTCAAATTTTGTACACTTTTGATTATAAAAGGAGTTTCCTTTACTTTCTCTTTTACATTGAGGTAAGTGCAATTTTTTAGTTGGGGGTAGAGAAACGTATTTTTTTTCCATTGAACTGCTTTGTGTCATTTTCCATTTTTGTTTTGTTTAGCATGCTTTGTGTTAGCCTTGGAGTTAATTCACATGTCAATGATATGAACTTAATTGAGATAGCATATAACGTTTAGAAGAAGTTAAATCTTGCTTCGGTTTGAGAATAATTTAAGTGTCAATCTTCATTTGGTTTGAGACTATGGTTTGCAGTAAGATTGTATGATTAGTCTAAAAACATTTAGAGAAGTTTTATGTATGATTGTTTATGAATACTTTTACGATCTCGACAAGCTCTAGAACTTGTTTGATAATCACTTGAGGCAAATTCCTAGAATGCACATTACTTAGGATATGATATAGGTCATTTTTGAACTGTTTGAGCCTTTTAACCTTACCTTTGTTATATTTATCACTAGTTACCTGTTTGAGCCTTTTTCTTGAAAAAGAATTTGAGCCTTGTTTCTTTCGATAACCCATTCACTTACCTTTATGAGCCTAAAAATATTTTATCCTTACCTTTCTTTTAAAAGAACTTAGTTACACACATTTGTTGAGAAGCACTTGAGAGGAGGAATGATGGAAATATGAAAAAATATTACTACCATACCCAAGTACATTAAAGGAGATAAGTTGGGGGTTGTGGAAAAGAAAAGAATGAAAAAGAAGTTGAATGGTCTTACGCCAAAAAAAAAAAAAAAAAGAGAAGTGAATAATGGTAAAGAAAGAAGAAAAGAAAAAAAGTAGTGATCTATGGAGAGACATACGCGAAAAATGGTTGAAAGAGTTGGGTAATGAAGTAAGGTTATCTAGTGCTTAAAGTGGTTGTGTTTAACTTAACTTTTATTTGTTTAATCATTCCCGTTCTTTCTTAACCTTTACCTTAGCTTAACATTACAAGCTTATTAAAGACCTATTGATCCAAGGTGGTGTGAGTTTTCTACAATAGTGGAGAGTGATTTGAAAAATAAGCCTATGGAGCTTGGTTTGTGATTGATGTCACATAATTTATTATGTTTTTAGAGGTCAAGACTTGTATTCATGAATGTTATGCATAAAATCATCCGGGTGTTTGGATTAATGGACTATGGTAAGATGGATGTTAAGAGTCGATAACAATTTTAAGATTGATGTTTGGACTTGGTTGATATTTAATGATTCTAAGTGTGTGTGTTATGTGCGATTTCTGAGACAAAAAGTGAATTGTTCCTAGTATAACACTAAACATCGCTTTACTTTGTTTTGATTCCTCCTATAGAATTCATCTCTTGTTTTTGCTTGAATTGCTAGGGACTAGCAATAAGCTAGTTGGGGGTTATGATGAGAGTCGTAAAATGTATCTTAATAGTACTTATTTGTTAGCATTTTAGGGTTGATCGAGGTTTGAATTACACTTTTATACCTTAATAACTCTAAAGTAATATTCTTGGATCCTTGACTTATTTCGGTGCATTTTCAGGTACTTTGAGTTCAAAAGAGATGGAAAACAAGCACGATGCTTCGATGCACATTCGAGTGAGGGCATGATTGTGGAAGGACAAAATGAACAGAAACCAAGTCTTAAGTGTGGGCGCTGCGGCCTGAAGAAGTTTAAGCCTCGGCCTCCAAAACCAAGCCCAAAAGAGCAAGGAAGCCACCAGTGTGTGCCACGGCCTGGAAGAGTGGGCGTTGTGGCTCCCAGTAGCACACAAACTTGACTTTTTGCCTAGCATCGTAGCCTATAAGAGTGGGCGCCGCGGCCTCCAGAAAGTGAAGAAAAGCCTAAAAGCTTGAGCTGCAGCCTAGATAATTGTGAGCCGTAGCACGCACACGAAACTTTGTTTCCGAGTTATGACCTAATTAGGACTTTAATGATTGTTTAAACCCTAAAACACCCTTAGAACTTTTGTATTATAAATAGATTACTTAGGGTTTGATAAGAGACGTCGAAGAAGGCTAGAAATGGAGGAGAGAGCTCGACATTACGGTGTTCAAGCATGAGCCCCATGGCCAACTAATCTCCAAGCAAGGCAAAGGGATGAATCCCTAGGTATAGTTGTTTTTATTTTCCATTCTTGATTCAAGTATAGTTTGGATTTATTGTTAAAATATTGTTTATGATTTATTCTTTGCTCAAACAAGAAGAATTGAGGTTCATGTGACAGCTGCACTTTATGTTCTTCTTATCTTATATTTTTTTTAATCTGGTGATTGCATGCTTCTTCTCCATATAAGTCTAGTCAAGCTCTTCTTATGTCAAGTCGTTTGGATGTGATTGAGTTCGGTAGATTTATCTTTTAGGTTTGTCAATTACTGCGATATTGTCATTGAGATATATTGTCGTTTCTTGATAAATCTATAGGATAGGTCGTGTGTGCTTGAATCAAAAGTAAAGAGTACTTCATAGCAATTACATTAGGGTTTACATGTGCTTTGATTGAATATACACCAATTGCTTGTTTGGGATGTGAAACTTGCAATCGAGATAAAAACAACTGAATCGAGATTGGATTAAGGCAACGAACCTATGAAGGATTCTCGGAACCTTGTTGTTCTCTATTTATATTCTTCATTATATTTACACAACTCCTTCACACAATTTCATTATTAAAACTCATATTTACTTATTTGGATTTTATCGTTTCGTATTGAATTTTACATCTTTCCTTGTAGTTCGCTTTTCCCTGTGGAATCGACACCCTAAAGCTGTGCTACAACTACCGCGTTATACTTTGGGCGTAATCATTGACCTTGTGCACTTGCAAGTAAAATATTCAATTATTTGCTTATTAATTTAGGTAGATTTTTGCACAACAAGTTTTTGGCGTTGTTGCCGGAGATTGCGTTAAATTCTGTTTAGAATTATTTTCCGTTTAGTTTTATTATTCTGTTATGTTTTATTTTAATCAAAATAATAAAAAAATCTAATTTTTACCTTCTTTTGTTTTTCTGTTTTTGCTTCAGGTCTGCAGCAGAGCAGTTCCTGGCATTGTGATCGAGCGCTAGCTTATAGTGATCGATCGTAGTTTTGGGACTGATCGAGCGCAAGTCTAGAAACTACCCGAATAGCAGTACTGAATCTGCTCCACTGAAGAGTTTCGACTGATTCATGCCATCTAGCTGAAGACATAAAACTTAGCGCTCATAGGAGGCACCCCACAACATATCCTTTATATATATTTTTTTTATTGTTTTTCATATTTCTTGTTACTGTTTATTTTTAATTCTTTTAGTTTTCCAGTATTACTTTAGTATTTACTTTTCAGGGGCAACACATACTTCAATTCAAGTTTGGGGGTGTGCTATGAGCCATGCTAATCCAGCTAGTTTTCCATCTCCCAGGTCAGCTCTTTCCATATTATTCACATATTGGGGACAATGTGTAATTTAAGTTTGGGGGTATGGGAGACACATTACACACACTTTGTCCCAATTTGTTGTTATTATTATTTTTTTAAATAGAAGAAAAAAGTATGCTCATGTTGTCTTGAAATTTTGGTTGATCTGAACAAATACTGTGATGTGATTTCATTGGTGAGCTTAAAATCTTGAACACATGATTTGATGATAGAGTCTTAAAGTTTAATTACTTACTTTAGGCATTTGAGAATTCACATGTTTGATCTAATCTGACACGAGCACATTAGCACATTATGTTTCCATGGCTTATATGTTACTGGATGACTTGTTGGATGGACACTTTGGCATAGAAAAGTAGAAAAAAAATTTGCACAAAAAGAGAAAAATACTCATGATGATCATTGATAAACTTTCCACTGAGTAATTGGACCTCTTGTCTCAGCAAGCAGTGAGTGTTCACGTCAAAAGGTGAAAATTTTGTTTATGATGATCATTGATAAACTTTCCACTGAGTAACTGGACCTCTTGCCTCAGTAAGCAGTGAGTGTTCACGTCAGAAGGTGGGAATTTTGCTTTGTTGCATTAGGGTCAGTTTAGTTTCATAGCCTTTTTTACTTGAGTTAGTAAGTCTTTAGAGGTGTCTTTACACCTAATGCCCTAAAACCATCTAGTTTGGGAGTCATTGACTCAACACTCGCTACATAGGTCAATTAGAAAGCTTAAGGGAACTAAACATAGCAGAGCCTCATAATAAAAGAAAGAAGGAAATAAAACTATGCCATGGTTGTTCATTCTGATGGGAAATTCGGTGAATCTTGAGACATGGAGACATTGCACATTGGAATTATTTGGAAGCTTCATATTTATGTGCTAATTCACTTTACAGTGATTCAGACTTGTGATGCCTTAGCTGGCCTCTTGTAAGTAATTAGATTTTAAAATTCCTATTCATTACGAAGATGGGTTTATCTTTTTAAGCTTGCTTATGAATGAATATAATGGTTTTGTGTGATACTTAAATTTTTGGATACCATGAAGGCTGGATTTATCTTTGTGTTCTTTGTTTTTCATTTAGTTTTTAGTTTCGTATTTCTAAGGAACTAGCAATATGTAAGTTTGGGGGTGTGATAAGTGCTTAAATATTCATATTTAAGCCCATTAATTTATATTATTTAAGCTCTTAGTTTGTGTTATTTCATCATATTTTATCTCTTTTACGTGTTTTCTGTGTTTTTCTAAGTTTTTGGAGCATTATGGAATTATCTGGCATAAAAGGCAAAATAGGGAAAAGCTGGAATCTGCTGTTGCGATCGAGCACAGGAGACCTGCGATCGAGCGCAACAACACTCAAGTGCCCAAGCCTAGGATTGAGCGCACCTACGCTCGCGCGCGCAAGAAGAAAGATCGAGTGCAGGACGATCGAACGCACCATGCTGCGATCGAGTGCATTCGCACAGTATGGCGGCTGGTCCTATTTTGGAAATAAGCATAGGGTTTTATTTCACGAATTTTAAGGTTTCCGGTTATTTTTAGGGTTACTTAAACTCTATAAATAGGCCTGGAAACACAGAAATAGGGGGAGGGTCTAAGAGAGATTTTACAGAAGAATTGATGACTCTTCAAGGAAGCTCTTCCGAGTTTATTCTTTCCCTTTATTTTACTTTATGAAGATGTTCAACATCAAACTGATGTGTAACTAATTTGCTTGTAGGGCTTGATTGAAGCATTGATTATGCTTATCCATATATGAATATTGTTGCCTTTGCGATAGCTATATTATGATTCTTACTTGATTAATGTCTGTTTTACTGAATTCCTCATATGTGTTTGGCTGATCAACATATGTATGTGGTATAGATTAGTTAATTAAATCGATTTGGATGACCGAGTCCTGGGTTTAATAATAGTAACAAAAGAAATCCACGCCGGGTTCTTGGGTAAATCAACATAGGAAACCAGGAGTATATAACATTCCCTAGGTCTTGTGTGTTTGTCGATTTTCACAGATATTATGCTCTCTTAAAGAACAACTTAGTATACACCATGCTAAATCCTTTAAGAAAGAGAAGAGTTAGAGTAGACACCATGCCTAACTCATTGCTTAGGAAAATCTATAGCTTAAGGAGTATACACCATGCCCTTAGGTTGACAACATTAGGTATTCATAACGTGAGTAAAGCATTGACATATTGTTTTATTGTGAAAGCATGATTAGTGATGGATATCAAGTCCCTACGCTTTTATCTTTATCGAATCAAACTCATTTATTATTTCTCTCGTTTTATATTACGAAATTAATTTTAAATCAAAATTTACTAATCTTCGTGGGAATGATCTCGCACTTGCACTCTATACTACTATGTTGACTTTGTGCACATGCAAGTAAAACATTCAATTATTTTCTTATTAATTTAGGTAGATTTTTGCACAGGTTTTTGATGCCGTTGCTGGGGATTGCGTTAAATTCTATTTAGTTTTATTATTCTATTCTGTTTTAGTTTAATCAAAAAATAAAAAATTCTAATTTTTACCTTTTTTTTTGTTTTTCTGTTTGTGCACTTCATAGTCAACATTCCCCCCCCCCCCCCCCCCCCCGATGCAATTTGCATGTTAGACAGCCAACACCTGTTACCAGGTGTGAGTTTTTTTTTTAACTTTTTATTTTTCTTTTCTTTGTACTGCCCACAAAGTTGTTTTTTTCTTTTTCTTTTCTTTTCTTACATGCTGTCCACAAATTTTTTTATAAAAGAATCCATGTCATCTTTATTAAAATACTTCTTTACCCTTACTTTACAAATACAGGTATTACAACCACTTTCATATCTATTTTTTATGAAACTTTGTTTCTACCTTCTGAAGGCATGATCTTTTGGTAAGAACTTACGGTGACATATAAACCAACAATTTTTATGACCATGTGGCAGACAGAATGATTTTTTAAGCTCCATATAGTAAGAACAAGCTAGTAGACCGTGAATGCTACACTCAGAAAGCATACCATATTCTGGGAAGTCAGTGATCGTCCATAGAAGTGCAACATTAATATTAAAATTATGTTTCTTGGCTACATCGTAAGTGAACCCCATTCGTCCACAATACCTTCAATTTGTCTATCATTGGACATAGATAAACATCTAGATTCTTATCGGCGTTGTTTGGATTGGGAATTATCAACAATAAGAACAAATTATGTTGTTTCATGCACATACTGGGAGGTAAATTGTAAGGAGTAACAAATGTAGGCCAACAAAAGTAAGGGGACGTCGAATGACCAAACAAAGTGAACCTGTCAGTTGAGAGTCCTAACCTAACATTACATGGTTCGTGAACAAACTCAAGGTGAGTATCATCAAATTTTTCCACTCCAGTCCATCTGTCAAGTGGATGACTATGCCTAGTTTACTACGTTTGGCTTCTTTGTGCCATCTCATATGTTCTGTAGTGTTTTTCAATAAATAAAGCCTTTGAAATCTCGATGTTAGTGGAAGGTAATGCAACACCTTGTGTGGTATGTCTTTTGGCTTCTTATTATCGCTATGCCTATTTAATTAAGATTTGTTCTTAATTTTCAAATATCAAAATTTCTAAGAAATTGGAGTTTGATTAGGAATTGAAACTCCAAAATCCTTCTCACAATGGAATTATGAATTCTAATGAACGAGGAATCTCAATCTTATTTGGAGTAAGATTAACAAAAGTTTTAAGAAACCTAATGGGATTAGGATTATAATCTAAGAAAAATAACCATAACTAGAATAGAATCGATCATATTTATCTATGCAGTTTGATTATATGAGTGGATGACTATTGGATCTAGACCTTAGCAATTGGTTAAATTTATTGGTATTATTTTTTGTTATTCAATTTTAAATGGGGTTTGCATATATCGTCTTCTCTTATTTCTCTCAATTTAAATTTCTATCCCCCTTCAATGTAATTCCCTTTGACTTCTGATCAAGGTTTCTTATATATATATTTGATGTATGTAAAATTACTTATAGTAAGACAAAATTTTATTGAGGCGAATCCAGGAGTGTGCAAGGAAACATGGAGAGCCGTTTGAAGATTGAAGACCCATGAATGTATAGGATATATTCATATAATAATTACCTAGGGTTTGACTAAGTGATTTACTTTATTAGCTCAAGTAAATCATGCTTAGAAAAGTCCATAGTCATCCACTTTGATATGTATGCGTGTGATGTATGTATATGTTAGCATATGATTTGATTATATGTTTTTAAATATGTGTGATGCATATTAAATGATGAGATCTAAATGTAAATACCTAAATCCCTCACATTCAAAATATTTAATATTAAGTTGTAAATAGAAATCATTAGGAATGATTGTTCGTAGCCTTCCACCATTATAGTCAATATGCGAAGTTTCTTATGTGTGTAAATTTGTTGCACTACATGTGAGGTTTACACTTGTAAGAAAATTATAGTGACTATTAAACATATGATGTATATGAGGTAAATAAATTATATAACTTTGTTTTGCTATAAGTAAGGGTTATATCACTAATTTACACTTGTAAGAAATAATAGATTTAGCTTAACTAAAATGGATACGATTTGTTGTGCTACACGTAAGTTCATATACATTTAAGATGTTAAATTATGATTGGGAATTGTATGAGATGCAAATGATAAAATTTATCTATCTACCAAGTGCATTATAGCCTATTGTGCTACACGTAAGGCTATAATGGACAAGTGATAGGATTTCGATCCCCATTAAGAAATCTCCCAAAGAGGTTTTCCGTTTTCCACATTTAGGGTTGTGGGAATCGAAAAGAATAGTGAAAGGTACCATTTAGATTAAAGATCAAATCTTTATGGTAGTTAATAATATGATTAGACACTAATTTATTTGTTTTATATTGTAGATCGCAATGGCTAATCTCAACCCACTATCTAGAATCTTTGATACAAACAAGCTGATTGGGCTCAATTTTCTTGATTGGCTAAGGAACTTGAGAATTTTTCTCAAATCTGAAAGATAGCTTATGTTTTTGATCGATCATTCTTAACTAGTCTTGCTAAGAATGCTCTAACAGAAAAGATCTCTACTTATGAGATGTGGCAAGAGAATGACATAAAGGCAATGTGCTACATGCTAGAATCAATATCTAATGAGCTTCAGAAGCAACATGATAAAATCGAAAGTGTATTTTTGATTTTGCTTCATCTACAAGAGTTGTATGGTGAACATAGTCATAATGCAAGGTTCCAGATATCTAAAGATCTCTTTAAGGCTAGGTTGACTGAAGGATCATCAGCCCATGAGCATGTATTAAATATGATCAAATATATCAAGCAATTAGACAAACTTGGTTTTCATATGGATGCGGAGTTAAGTCATGACTTGATTCTATAATCCCTTCTAAATACCTATTCACAATTAGTTATAGGCTACAACATGAACAAGATAGATGCTACGATTCCAAAGCTTGTAAACATGTTGCAGACTGTTTAGAGAATGATTAAGAAAGACAAAGCATCTATTATGCTTGTTAATGGAGTTTTTTCCTCTAAGAAGAAAGTCTTAGGGAAGAGGAAGAAACCATTGAAAGCAAACGGTGGTGCTAGCAATGGAAGTTTTTTGAAAGCTAAGAAAGATAAAGGACATTACTACATTGTGACAAGGATGGGTATTGGAAGAGGAATTGCAATGAGTGATTGCAACCTTGAAGGAAAAGCCTTTGGAAGGTATGCCCGAGTTATTTGTTAGTGATGTTAACTTAAATGCTAACAATAGTTCTTCCTAGGTATTAGATATTGGTTGTGGCTCATATATCAATAATAATTTGTAGGCACTTTGAAGAAGTAGAAAGCAATGCAAAGGTGAGGTGAACCTGTGCCTTAGAAATGGAGCAAAAGTTATTGCATTAGCCGTACGAACATATTGTTTGGTGTTGCCTTCTGGAGGAACTTTAGAACTTAAGGATTTCTATTATGTTCTAATTTTAATTAGAAATATTGTTTTAGTTTCTAAGTTAAATAAGGAAGTATATGAATTTTCCCTTAAGGATAAATGTTGTTTTATTTATTTTGGAAATAAATATTATGGTATTGATGCTTTGAGTAATGGTTTTTATATTCTTGAAGTGGATGGTAATGTTTTCAATATCAAAAAAAAAATAATAGGAAAAACGATAACGAATTAAATCAATCCTACATGTGGCACTTAAGACTAGGTCATATCAATTAAGATGGGGTAAACAAGTTTATAGAAGGTGGATATCTGAATCTATTGGATTTTGAATCCTATCCAATTTCTGAAGCATGTTAGTGTGAAAATATTTGCAAGTGAACAAAATCACAACAAGTAGTAAAATTTTAAAGAAAAAAAGTATCGAACCCATAATGACTAATTATGCTATTGAGTATTGAAATTTACCAAATTATTTACTATTTGGAAATAAAACCGAAATTTTAACGACTGTACCACCTAAATTAAACTAAAATACTTGACAAAGATAAATTAAAAGAAAAAAGAATAAAATTTAAGGTTGTAGAGATAATAAAAATAAATCTAAAGCTTTTGATTTCACCTAGCTAATCCCACACAATTTATTATTTATTGTTATAAAATTTCAATTTTTCAAGTTGATGAAAAATAAATCTCTTAATTATTCAATGTTTTCTCTCGAATAACATTAGAAATCTCTCTACCTAATAATTCATCATATCTCTATATAAATTAAATTATTTGAAGATTCATTAAGTTCTTTGAATTTTTCTTAATCTAAAATCACACTTATTGCAGTAAAGTATCTCTATCTTTCACTCAACTAATGGTGTTTAATCTTAAAAGCTTCTAATCACAAATTACCTCTCGGTTTCATTATGATTCAATAAATCAAACAATAATTGGCCAGAAAATTGTAAGCAATAAGATCAAGGATAAACACTCAACATAAAAAAAAAAAAAAAAAAAAAAAAAAAAAAAACTTTGAAATAAAATAACTTGGAATTTAAATTGTGTGTCTAAAGCTAGACTACATCAAAGCCCTAGAAAAATAATATTAATTCATAACAAATCTGAAATCAACCATGTACTTATCGGAATGCATCAAAAGAAAACTAAATAGAAGAGAATAAAACTCTTTTTCTTGAAATAAGTTGATTAAGCATTCAAGATTGTTGAATATCTCTTGTCATTGAGACTTGGCAGCCACCCTCCTTCTCTTCTCTCTTTATTATTAATACCTAGGAAAATTTTGAAGCAACTCCAATAAGAGAGCACTCGGCCATATATATAGGAAAACTCCTAGCAAAGAAAAGGAAAGTAAAATAATACTACTCCTTCTAGGAAAAGGAAAAACACTGAAATAAGAAATACTTCTACTACTAGGAAAATATGAAATAACTAAAAGAAAATATAACACAAAATATGAAAAAGTGCGACCTAGGAAAAGGAAAGACACTGAAATGAGAAATACTTCTACTACTAGGAAAACATGAAATAAGAAAGTAACTAAAAAGAAATATAACACAAAATAGGAAAAAGTTCGGCATAAGCAATTAAAATAAAATAAAAAGAAATAAAGGAAAACTAACAATTTTAATAAGTAAACGAATAATAAAAATCATGTGAAAATTACATTTATCAAATTCCCACAAACTTAAAATTTGCTAGCCCTCAAGCAAAGAAAAAGAGAAAAACAACTAAAAACAAGAATTTTTTTAATTCATAAAATTTGTTGCCTCAAAGATTGCCTAAAATTTATAATCCGAAGGAATCATTCAATATCACACAAGTCCAAAAGTTAATTCAAAACTCAATTCCACCTCATTATTAATCCTCTCATTCATGCATACCTATCATTCTCACTTCATTATTAGCTTTTCGGATGATTTTATGCAAACAAGTAAATATAATACGGATCTCTAGTTATGAAATTGATAATTCAAACTCCATAGGCTTTCTTTTCAAATCACTCTCCACTAATGTAGAACAAAAATATTACCAAGGATCAATAGGTCTTTAGTAGGCTTGTAATGTAAGGTAAGTGAGGGCTACAAAGAAAAGATAGGATTCAAACGAAACATGAGAACCTAATTTTGAACACAAACAAAACAAATATAGTATACTCACTTATAACACATACACTTCTTCTTAATCCTTTGAATATCTCAAATCACCTCTCTTTATTGTTCTTTCAAAGATCCCCCTATGTTTATTTATTTTTATTTTTGATTTTTTTAACACTTCCCAACACCTTGTTGACTTTTCACACCCCCAATCTTATGACTTTGATTACATGGGTTGTGATAAAATTTATTTGTAAACTTTCTACCTCTAACACCTTCCATGTTCTTCTAACTTTATGTAAACTTGGTTCTCTTGAAAGGTAAGGAAATCAATGTTTAGGCTCAAATAGGGTAGGGAATATGATGTCTTATATAAATAAAAAATATAAGGCCAAAGTATAATTCAACAAAGCTCAAAAGGGTGACTACGGATAAAGATAATAAATAGGTAAGCTTGAAAGGCTCATTCGATTCAAAGAATGCCTAAATCATTTCCCAAGTAGTATTTTGTCTAGGATTTCACCTTGAGTGTCATCAAACAAGTTCTAGAGTTTGTTGAGACCATACAGATTTAAAATATTCACAGAAAATTTCTCTAGGTATACAAAACAATTAATGATCATGATAACATAGGGTGAATATAGAAAATCTCAAATTAAGCAAAATCAAGTCAAGGATTAACAAATAGACTCAAGCAATCAGAATTTTCCCTAAAAAATTATAATCAATTTCAACAATATTCTTATCATAGGCTTTTTTATCCATCAAACCAAAAACAAAGATTTTTTTAAAGATAACTCCCTCCCCCCAAACTTAAATAACACATTGACCTCAATGAGAAAGAATAAGAAAAAAGAAAAAGAATGAGAAAAAGGTAAGAAGTGCTCCCTGATTTCCAATTGAATGTTATCCTTGAAAGTGCAATTGTGTAGCGTATTGGAGAGCCCCCAAACTTATGCAAACCTACAAGATGAAAACAAAATTAAAAAGATTAAACAAAAAAAAATTAAAGAGAAAAAAAAAACAAAAAAATTTGGGTTGCTTCCCAAAAAGTGCCTTGTTTAAAGTCTATGGCTAGACATTCTCCAAATCATTATTTAGGATTGGTGTCTCATGATGAACTTCAACTGCTCCATATGAAAAAACACGAGTCACAACAAAAGGTCTCGACCACCTAGATCGTAAATTTCCCGAAAAAAGTCGAAGTCTTGAATTGAATAGTAAAACTTTATGCCCCACTTCGAACTCCCTTCTCAAAATATGCTTATCATGCCATTTTTTAGTTTTATCCTTGTAAATCTGAGCATTCTCATAAGCATCATTGCGCAACTAATTCATCTCATTAATGGGCTTATAAGACAACATTTAAAACATCGATTGGAATGTCACCTTATCAGTTAGTTTATGGAAAAGCATGTCATTTACCCATGGAGCTAGAATATAGAGCTTATTGGGGGATACTGACGATATTCTCAAGTATGCGCTTCAACTCCCTATTGGACACCTCAACTTGACCACTTGTTTGAGGATGATATGGTGTTGCCACATGATAAGTAACTCCAAATTTAGTAAATAAAGTTTCAAATTGACAATTGCAAAAATACTTCCCATCATCATTAATTATCGCCCTTGGAGTGCCAAATCCGAAAAAAAATATTTTTTCGAAGAAAATTCACCACAACCCTGTCATCATTGGTCGGCAAAGCAACAGCTTCCACCCACTTGGAGACGTAATCTATAGTCACTAAAATAAATTTGTTAGAATATGCAGATGGAAAAGAACCCATGAAATCTATCCCCCAAACATCAAACAATCCAATCACTAAAATATTATTCAAAAGCATCTCATGTTTCCTATAAGTATTCCTAACCCGTTGACATTGATCACAAAAATTAACAAAGTTAAATGAATCTTTAAAAATAGAAGGCCAATAAAACCCGGATTGCAAAATTTTTGCAGTTGTTTTTGCTCCACCAAAGTGGCTGCCCACTTCCAATGAGTGGAATTGTCGGAGTATGCTCTCCATCTCTTTTTCGGGTACACATTTCCTAATCATCTAATCTAAATAATGCCATAATAGAAAAGGTTCCTCCCAAAAATAATACTTCAAGTCAGAGAAGAACTTCTTCTTTTATTGATATGTTTGATATGTTATCCCCGGAGGTAGAATTTGCGATACCAAGTAGTTGACTATGTCGGCATACCATAGAACAACCTGTACAGCCATCAAATGATCATCCAAAAATGTTTCACTAATTGGCAATTGTTGCTCGTTATCCGCACCCTTAGGCTCAATCCAGGACAAGTGATCTACCACCAAATTTTCGGGTACCCTTCTTGTCCTTGATCTCCAAATCAAATTCTTGTAGAAGCAACATCCATCGAAGTAATCTTGGTTTAGCATCCTTCTTCGTAAGCAAGTACTTAATAGCGGAATGATCGGTATAGACAACCACCTTCGAACCTATCAAGTAAGAATGAAATTTGTCAAAAGAAAAAACAATCACTAATAACTCTTTTTCAGTAGTAGCATAATTAAGTTGACCTTCCATTAAAGTCCTACTTGCATAATAAATAACATGAAAATTTTTATCTTTTATCTGCCCTAAAATAGCTATAGCAAAGTCACTAGCATCACACATCAATTCAAAAGGTAAATTCCAATCTAGTGAAATAATTATAGGTGCTGAAATTAATTTTTTTTTTCAATGTTTCAAAAGCATGCAAGCATTAATGAGAAAAATCAAACAGTGTATCTTTAATCAAAAGATTTCAAAGAGGTTTAGTAATTTAAGAAAAATCCTTAACGAACCATCGATAAAACCTAGCATGACCCAAGAAACTTCTCATGCCCTTCAAATTAGCTTGTGGTGAGAGTTTGTCAATAACATTTATTTTGGCTCTATCGACTTCAATTCCCTTTAAGGATGACCAACCACCATCCCTTCCTCAACCATAAAGTGGCATTTTTCCCAGTTTAAAACAAAATTAGTCTTCTTATATCCCTGTAAAACCAAAGACAAGTTGGATAAACAATTATCAAAATAATAACCAAAAATAAAGAAGTCATCCATGAATATTTCTATAAATGTTTCCACTATGTTGGAGAAAATGGACATCATGCATCTCTAGAATGTGGTTGGAGCATCGCAAAGACCAAAAGGCATCTTCCTATATGCAAAAGTTCTATAATGACACGTGAAAATAGTCTTCTCTTGATCTTCAGGAGCAATTACGATTTGATTTTATCTGGAATACCCATCTAGAAAACAATAGTAAGCATGGCCAGCGAGTCTTTCTAACATTTGGTCGATAAAAGGCAATGGAAAATGATCTTTTCAAGTTGCATCATTAAGTCTTCAATAATCTATGCATACTCGCCATCCCATGACTGTCCTTGTTGGTATAAGTTCATTGTTGTCATTCTTTACATGTATTGCATGAACATCTCCTTGAGTGTCGGCTTCTTTTCGTGCTGTGGAAAATTTTGAGGTGGTCTACCTACTCCTTGATTGTTGCTCCATGAAAAATTGGGGTGATTTCTCCATCCGGGATTAACATGTTTGAAAAAGGATTATTTTGACATTAGAAATTGGATACGTAATTAGCTTGTTCAGAATTTGGTTGAGCAAACGGATTCCCCACTTGGCAATCGATACTTGAGTGATTTCCTGCACAATAATCACACACAACAATTATTTGAATAGCATTAACATTCATCTTACCTAGCTGTTTAGATAAAGTTGCCATTTGTGTCGCCAATGTGGTAATAGAATCAAGTTCAAAAACTCTAGCTACCTTTGTTGGCATTGCTCTCTTAGAAGGCCATTAATAGTTGTTGGATGCCAATTCCTCCAAAATTTCATAAACTGCTTCATGAATTTTACTCATTAAAGCCCCTCCAGCTGCTGCATCAACCATGGACCTGTTTGTAGCTCCCAAACCATTGTAGAATGTTTGGACTTGAAGCCATGCTGGAAGGTCATGATGAGGACACTTTCACAATAAATCTTTATACCTCTCCCATGCTTCATACAAATTTTCTTTTTCAAATTGAGTGAATGTGGTAATATCTTTTCTTAACTTTGTTGTCTTGGCCGGAGGGAAATACTTTGCCAAAACTTTTTGTACTAACTCCTCCCAGGTAGTAATAACACCAACTGGTAGAGAATTCAGCCAGGCTTTCATTTTTTCTTTGAGTGAAAAAGGGAAAATTCTCAAACGAATAGCATCATCCATCACTCCATTGTGCTTGAAGGTGTCGCAAATCTCTAGAAAATTTGCGATATGAACATTAGGATCCTTCCTACGACAGCCTCCTAAACTGAACAGTTTGTTGTATCATTTGAATTATCGTCGGCTTAATCTCAAAATTATTAGCTTATATAACCGGCCTCCTTATGCTAGATGTAGCCCCATTAACTGAGTGTGTAGCATAGTCCCTCAAAGCCTTATTCGCCTCTCCATTACACTGATCCGCCATAATGATGGCAGGTGTGGTGACTTCTTGCTTCTTCTTTTCTTGATTTGACGCAAAGTTCTCTCAATCTCGGGATCAAAAAGCGTAGACTCTAATGGTTTAGATCGAGGCATACACTTCTAAATCCTGAAATAAAAATAAAAGAAAAGCAAAACTAAGATCTAATCACCAATCTTTAAAAAAAATCCAAATTAGTAACAATCTAGCTAGTATCAATATCAATTACAAATAATTAGTCCTCGACAATGGCGCCAAAAATTTGGTTTGAAAATATTTGCAAGTGAACAAAATCACAACAAGTAGTAAAATTTTAAAGAAAAAAGTGTCAAACCCACAAGGACTGATTATGCTATTGAGTATTGAAATTTACCAAATTATTTACTATTTGAAAATAAAACCGAAATTTTAAATACTTTACCACCTATATTAAACTAAAGTGCTTGACAAAGATAAATTAAAAGAAAATAGAATAAAACTTAAGGTTTTAAAGATAATAAAAAGAAATCTAAAGCTTTTGATTTCACATAGTTAATCCCACACAATTTATTATTTTTTGTTATAAAATTCCAAGTTTTCATGTTGATGAAAAATAAATCCCTTAATTATTCAATGTTTTCTCTCGAATAACATTAGAAATATCTTCACCTAAAAAGTCATCATATCTCTATGTAAATTAAATTATTTGAAGATTCATTAAGTTCTTTGGATTTTTCTTAACCTAAAATCACACTAATTGCGGTAAAGTATCTCTATCTTTCGCTTAATTAATGGAGTTCAATCCTAAAAGCTTCTAATCACAAATTACCTCTTGGTTTCATTATGATTCAATAAATCAAACAATAATTGGCCAGAAAATTGTAAGCAATAAGATCAAGGATAAACACTCAACATAAAAAAAAAAATTAAAAAAAAACTTTGAATTTAAATTGTGTGTTCAAAGCTAGATTACATCAAAGCCCTAGAAAAATAAAATTAGTTCATAACAAATTTGAAATCAATCATGTTCTTATTGTAATGCATCAAAAGAAAACTAAAAAGAAGAGAATAAAACTCTTTTCCTTGAAATAGGTTGATGAAACATTCAAGATTGTTGAAGATCTCTCTTTATTGAGACTTGGCAACCGCCCTCATTCTCTTTTCTCTTTATTATTAATGTCTATGAAAAATCTAAAGTGACTCCAATAAGAGAGCACTCAACCATATATATAGGCAAACTCTTAGAAAAGAAAAAGAAAGTAAAATAATGCTACTCTTTTTAGGAAAATGAAAGACACTGAAATGGGAAATACTTCTACTACTAGGAAAATATGAAATAGGAAAGTAACCAAAAGGAAATATAACACAAAATAGGAAAAAGTGCGGCCTAGGAAAAGGAAAGACATTGAAATGTTTTGACCCTTATTTAATTTTAAAAATGACAAAACACTACTTTAATTGTACTAACAATTTTATCTAAATGTTTAAGCGGTAAAAGCCATCAGCAAAGAAACAAAATGCAAGAAATCAACCAGTTTCAGACACCAAGACAAGACAGAAGATATAAAATAGGCATTAAGGTATTGAAAACAACTATAAATCTCTCATGTTCAAATACTTAGCTTATCCTATGGCTCCTTCTACAAAAGGATTTTGACAAAACTATTAACACAAATATTTCCAAGTCAAAAATAGTTTTGAAACTTGAAAAACTAGGTTGAAGGGTAACCCAGTCGACTGGCTCAATGCACCAGTCGACTGGGGTATAAGACAAAAGGTCCCTAGTCGACTGGCAACTGGGACAGTGAGTTCCTAGTCGACTGGTACTCTCCCATAGCCTAAAAATGAGATTTCTCACTTGACCCAGTTGACTGGTACAAAGACTCAATCGATTGGTAATTCGAAACTATGACCGTTTAAGACGCAGGACTTGAGCATTTAATGCACCAAACCTACCAAGTCAGTGTCTAACGGTCATATTGATTCAAGGCTATATAAACCCACTTCAATGAGCATTTAAAAAGAAAAGAGAACACATTCATTTCAAAAGATTGCTCATTAATTCTCAAAAGCTTTGAAAACTTTATTGTTGAGCCATTCTTCAAGCTTATTCTTGAAAGAGAGATATTGTTCATTTGTAAAAGCATTTATTGCTATCTCTCTACTATTTACTTTACAGCAAATCTCATTTATTGTAAACGAGGAAGAGTTGTAATAACTCTTAGAGTGTTTAGGATTAAACACTTCTTTGTAAGCTTCCATGAGGAAGAGATTAGCTTCCGTGAGGAAAGGATTGGTTGTAAGGTTTGTACAACACCTGTGAAGTTGTATGACTAAAATTTTTTGTGGATTACTTCAAGGACATTTCTTGAAGAGAGTGGACGTAGGGTCGAAAGGAATCTTATATTGCCGAACCACTATAAATTGAGTTTGCACTTTCTCTTCCTTAAACTCTTTCACTTAAAGTACATTACTTTTTTGTATGCTTTGTACATTTAACAGTTTTTATAAACTTGTAAGTAATTAGTAAAAGTTTTTAAAAACCCAATTCACCCTCCCTCTTGGGTTTGAACCTCGGTTTACAAGATGGAAAATACTTCTGCTACTAGGAAAACATGAAATACGAAAGTTACTAAAAGGAAATATAACACAAAATAGGATAAAGTACGGCACAAGCAATTAAAATAAATAAAATAAAATAAAAAGAAATAAAGGAAAATTAACAATTTTAATAAGTAAACGAGCAATAAAAATCATGTAAAAATTATACTTATCACATGTCTCATGGGAAAGATAACTAGATCTCCATTTAATGGACATGGAGAAAGAGTTGCGAATGTATTATGGTTAATTCTCACTGATGTGTGTAGACCCCTAACAGTTAATGCTAGAGGAGGTTACTCTTACTTCATTATCTTTATTGATGATAATTTTAGGTATGGGTATGTGTACTTAATGAAGTATAAGTCTGAATAATTTGAAAAGTTCAAAGAATTAAGAAATGAAGTTGAAAAGAAAACTGGGAAAGACATCAAAGCTTTTCAATTAGATCTAGAAGGAGAATATCTGACTGATGATTTTCTAGATTATCTCAAAGAGAATGAGATTCTCTCTCATTGGACTCTTCTTGGAACCCACGGTTGAATGGTATGTTCAAAATGAGGAATTATACTCTATTAGATATGGTACGATCCATGATGAGTTACACTAATTTTCTTATATCCTTTTAAGGATATGCCTTCCTGACCTCTGCATATTTGTTGAACAAGGTTTCCTCAAAGGTAGTACCCAAAACACCATTTAAGATATGGAAATGAAGGAAACCTAACCTTAAGAACATTATAATTTGGGGTTGTCCTGCTTATGTAAAGAAGTTACATATAGACAAGTTGAGAACTATGTTTGATAAATATAGGCTTATGGGATATCCTAAAGAAAGTTTAGGATATTATTTCTGTCATCCTTAGGAACAAAATGTATTTATTTTCGATTATAAAATATTTCTAGAAAAAGAATTTATACTAGAAGGGAGCATTAGGAGGAAGATAGATCTTGATGAAATGTCAAAAGAATTAGAACCTAGTCTTGTTCAAATTGAGGAACTTGAACCAATAGATGTTCCTAATACACAACCAATTCGTAGATCTAGCAGAATATGCAAGGCTCTAAAGAGATATGGATTTATCATAGATCCACCAAGAGGTACACCTTATAGATGATAAGGAACCTGCTAACTACGAAGAAGCGATACCAGACATCGATTCAGAGAAGTAGCTAGAAGCCATAAATTTCGAAATAGATTCTATGTACTCCAACAAAGTGTGGACTTTGGTTGATGCACTTGAAGGTATAATTCCTATAGGTTACAAATGGGTCTTTAAGAGAAAGATTGAATGGAAATTTAGATATCTATAAGGCAAGGCCAATAGCTAAGGGTTTCAAGCAAATGTAAGGAATTGACTTTGACAAAACCTTTTCTCTAGTGCCCATGCTTAAATCCATTAGGATTTTATTTGCAATAGCTACATACCATGGCTATAAGATATGGAAGATGGATGTAAAGACTACATTCTTCAATGGAAACATTAAGTAGGATGTATACATGACACAACCTTAGGGTTTTACATTTGGTAGTAGTGATCACAATGTATGCAAGCTTCAAAAATCCATTTATGGATTAAAGCAAGCTTCTAGAAGTTGAAACATTTATTTTGATGAGATAATCAAATCGTTTGATTTTATCAAAATTAAGGATGAATCATATGTGTATAAGAAGATCAGTAAAAGTGTTGTGACATTTTTGGTGTTGTATGTTGACGACCCACTACTCATTGGAAATGATGTAGGTAAGTTACAGTTAGTCAATGTTTGGTTGTCACAGAACTTCTCTATGAAGGATTTGGGTGAAGCATCCTATATTTTGGGGATAAAGATCTATAGAGATATATCTAAAAGGATTGTATGCTTGTCCCAATCCCTGTACATAGACAAAGTGCTAAAGAGGTTTAGCATTGAAATTCCAAAAAGAGGACTCTTGCCAATGAGTCATGAAATTTCTCTCTTTAAAGAGATGTCTCCAAAGACTCCAAAACAGAGAGAACACATGAGTAGAATATGCATTGGGAATTGGTTTCATCATGTATGTTATGTTATGTACGAGGCCTTATATTGCATACACTATAAGCATTATGAGAAAATATTAGTCCAATCCATATGAGATTCATTGGAAAGCTGTGAAGAACTAAAAAAATGTTTCTCATATATGGAGGAGCAGATTTGAACTTGAAGGCTTCACAGACTATAGCTTTCAATTTGATACTGATGATAACAGATTAATCTCTAGATACATGTTCACCTTGAATGGTGGAACAGTGAGCTGGGGAAGTTCCAAGGAAGAAACCACTCACGATTTGACCACAAAGGCCAAATACTTTGCTGCATCAGAAGTTGCAAAGGAAAATATTTAGATGAGGAAGTTCATCATTAAACTAGAAGTGATTTTAGACATTGTCAATATAGTAATCCGATACTGTGATAACAATGGTTCTAATGCGTAAGCAAAGGAATGAAGGTCTCATCAGAAGTTCAAGCGCATTTTGCGGTGGTTCTATCTGATTAGAGAGATCATTGGGAGAGGTGATGTAAAGGTGGAAAGAGTTTCATCAACAGAAATCATAGCAGATCCACTAACTAAGGTGATTTTCTAGCGACAATTCGATCACCATTTTGAAAATATGGGAGCGAGATGTATGTGCGATTAGCTTTAGTCCAAGTGAGAGATTGAAAGTAGTATGTCTTACAAGCCAATAGTATTTGATGTTATGGACATATTACTTATAATTAATTTTATTCATTTATTGACAATAAATAACAATCAATGACATTTATTTTATTTATCATGTTCATTGCAAATCACTGCATGTGCATTACATGATAAAGCCCGTAGAATAAGAACAATGAAAATAAACACAATGATAAGGTCATGCTAGTGAAACGTATTTCCTTAAGTTTTATTCTTAAATGTTTCTAATCATAGAATCACTAAGAAGGACATTAGTGAATATGGATAGATTAGTACATACTATGTTTCTTCAAAGAGTTGGGGATGATTGATATCACGGTCACTAGTGTATGAGACACTAAAACAAGTTATGTAGCTGCTTGTTAGAGAACAAGTACACCGAATTAACTTAATTAAGAAATTCCTAATGGACATTTAACTGGCAATCAATAGGAGTTCTTAAGTTACAGTTGTGTAAATGATCCTTAGACTTGTGGCACCATGGATGCCTTGTGTATAGGGCATCATGCTTTGTGTAAACCGAGGTTCAAACCCAAGAGGGGGGTGAATTGGGGTTTTAAAAAAAATTTACTAATTACTTAAAAGTTTATAAAAATAGTTAAATGAACAAAGCATACAAACAAGTAAAGTGCTTTAAGCAAAAGAATTTAAGGAAGAGAAAGTACAAACTCAGTTTATAATGGTTCGGCAATATCAGATTCATTCCGACCCTACATCCACTCTCTTCAAAGAACCTCCTTGAAGTAATCCACTAAAACTTTTAGTTGTACAACTTCATGGGTGTTGTACAAACCTTACAACCTGTCCCTTCCTTATGGAAGCTATGCCCTTCCTTATGGAAGCTAATCCCTTCCTCACGGAAGCTTACAAAAAAGTGTTTAAGACTAAACACTCTAAGAGTTATTACAACTCTTTCCCCTTTATAATAAATGAGATTTGTTGTAAAGTAAATGGTAGAGAGATAGCAATAAGTGCTTTTACAAATGAACAATATCTCTCTTTCAAGAATAAGCTTGAAGAATGGCTCAACAATAAATTTTTCAAAGCTTTTGAGAATTAATGAGCAAACTTGTGAATTGAATGTGTTCTATTCTTCTTTTAAATGCTCATTGAAGTGAATTTATATAACCTTGAATCAATATGGCTATTAGAAACTGACTTGGTAGGTTTGGTGCATTAAATGCTCAAGACCCACATCTTAAACGGACATATTTTCGAATTACCAGTCGACTGTGTCCTTGTACCAGTCGACTAGTTCAAGTGAGAAACTTCACTTTTAGGCTATGGAGGAGCACCAGTCGATAGGGTCCTAAGCACTAGTTGACTGGGAACTCTCTGTCTCAGTTGCCAATCGACTAGGTTTTTGACACCAGTCGACTGAGGACCTTCTGTCCCATTTCCCAGTCAACTAGGTTGCCCTTTAACCCAGTTTTTCATGTATTAAAACTATTTTTGATTTGGAAACATTTGAATTAATAGTTTTGTCAAAAGCTTTTGTAAAATGAGCCATAGCTCAAGCAAAGTATTTGAACATGAGAGATTTACAGTTGTTTTCAATACCTTAATGCTTATTATATATCTTTTGTCTTATCTTGGCATCTGAAACTGGTTGAGTTCTTGCATCCTGTTTCTTTGCTGAAAGCTGTTACCGCTTAAACACTTAGAAAAACTATTAGTACAATTAGTGTAGTGTTTTGTCATTATTAAAATTAAATAAGGATCAATAATCTCTCTCTTTTTCATGATGACAAAACTAATGAGAGAAAACGTTTTTAAAAACTAAGTGTAGGGTTTTTAGAAAAAATTGGGCAGAGTTTCCTCTGTTTTCAAATAAAACCAACCTGTTAAGTAGTTCAAATGCAGTTTATAATCAACCTAACCAATCAAACTAAGACAAAGTTATATTTCTTAAAGTGTTCGGAGCAATGCTCCCCCTAAATCTATGCTCTAACATAAGTTTACATTGATTTTTCTCTTTTTCTCAATTTTTCTCCCTCGTTTTGACAACAACAGAAAAATATGGTGTAAACCTAAAAAAATAAGCAAGTTAAACATTACAGCTATGAAGATAAGGTACAAACAAACTTGTAAGTGAAAACTACGCATGTTTTAGAATTTAGAAGACTTCCCAGAAATAGTCAAAAGTTTTTACACTCATATCAGCAGTGAAGGTATATAGGTGAGCATGAATATTATAAGCCAAGCAACCTTATAGCATAAAAGTAAGATATAAATATGAGTGAAATGCTAACAACATAAACCAGAGCAACAATATATGTATATATATATATGTATACATATGTATACATATATATATATATATGTATACATAATATACATATATATATATGTATATATATGTATACATATATATATATATGTATATATATGTATACATATATATATATATATGTATACATATATACATATATATATATATGTATACATATATATATATGTATACATATATACATATATATATTATAAGCCAAGCAACCTTATAGCATAAAAGTAAGATATAAATATGAGTGAAATGCTATACATATATATATATGTATACATATATATACATATATATATTATAAGCCAAGCAACCTTATAGCATAAAAGTAAGATATAAATATGAGTGAAATGCTAACAACATAAACCAGAGCAACAATATATGTATATATATATACATATATATATATATGTATACATATATATATATATATGTATACATATATATATACATATATACATACATATCCATCTAATGTGAGCTTATAGGAAGCTAGTTTGAGTACAAAATATGAATGAAAACTGAATGTTCATGCTATAACCATCTAAGAGCTATATATACAAAACAAAGAGATAAAAACAAAAAGCACAGCGAGTGGGGAAATCAGAGCCATCTCGTATAAGATCCTGAAGCTCAACCAAAGAGCCCTCAGTGTGCTCTTGATGCAGCTCAAAATCATCACGAAGTGTGCGGAGGTCACAATGCATGGAATCAAAAGAAGAGCTCAAATGTGGGACTGCTTATGAAGTGTGTTAACACCTTTAGTGAGTGTTCAGGGCTAAAAGCTAGCCTGGCCAAATCATACTTATTCCATGCTAGGGTCAAGCCTGAAGAGCTTATGGAAATCAAAAGAAGCACTGGTATGGAGGATGGCAGTCTCCCTTTCAAATACTTGGGGGTTCCCCTTGCCTCTGCAAGGTTGAATGCTACACATTACTCCCCCCTCATTGAGAAAATTGCTGGGTACATCAATGTTTGGGCTAGTTCTTCCCTATCCTATGCTGGTAGAACTGAACTGATCAAAGCAGTGATTCAAGGTGTGGAGTGCTTCTGGCTTGCAATATTCCCAATCGCTGGTAACATTTTGGAAAAAGTAATCAGGATGTGTAGAACTTTCCTTTGGAATGGTAAGAATGCAGGCACGAGGAAGGCTTTGGTTGCATGGGCTGATATCTGTAGGCCAAAAGCTGAGGGAGGTTTAGGGTTGGTTGACCTTAAATCTTGGAATAAGGCCCTCCTTACAAGGGTCTTATGGAACATTCATATGAAGAATGATTCATTATGGATCCAGTGGGTTCAGCATTACTACCTCTTAAACAAATCCATATGGGAGATCAAGGCATGCAAGGATGACTCCCCTCTTTGGAAAAGGATTCTGGAAATCAGAGATGATCTGAATGGTCAGCCTCCTTCATCACAGTAGGGCAGAAACAGGTTACAAGGATGGAGGGAGCAAGACGAGCTGAGCATAAGAAAGATGTATAATGCAGTTAGACAGAAAGGCAATGTGGTCAGCTGGGCTTCTCTAGTATGGTATGGCCATTGCCCCCCTAAATTTTCATTCATTCTCTGGCTGGCCATCAAGAATAGATTACTCACTAAATACAGACTCTAGCTAGAAGGTGTTGACAAGCTGTGCCCTCTGTGTTTAGAGCAGGAAGAGACCAGAGATCACCTCTTCTTCTCCTGTAGAATCAGTAAGGAAACTTGGGACTCCATTAGAAAGTGGCTTGATTGCAGGAGACAAATGACTACCATTGAGAGTGCAATCAAGTGGACACTTAAAGTGAGAGGTACTGGGCCCCTAGTTATAGGCAAGAGGTTAGCCTTAGCAAGCACTGTGTAAAACTTATGGAGGGCTAGAAATACCAAAATTTTTGACAAGTCTGCTGTTCTATCTGCTAGCCTAGTGAAGAAGATCCAGTTTGTTATATATAAAATTGTATATACTGCCTGCCCTGAGACAAGGCTTATATTATAAACTCCAATATATCCCTTTCTATGTGGCATCACTTATTGCCCCTGGGTATGCCCAGAGTATGTGTTAGGCTATAGGCCAGCTTTTAGGCTTCTAGTGTAAGCCTTTGGTTTATTTTGTATATGCTTATATTGTAAATCCCCTGGGTATGCCCAGTGATTATTTTGCACATTTTTTATCATTTATACAAGCTTTATTTACAGATCAAAAAAAAAAAAGAGCTCAAGCTTTGGAACTTGGACTTCATGGATAGCTGGAGGCTCAAAATAGCCTGTAGTAGATCATCATACCCAGTTTGACCAGCACTAGAACCATCATATTGTGGTGCTCGGTCATCAGTATCCATAATAGTGGGAGGAACTACATCACAGGAACCTCATCGTCTTCCTCACTGCTGTCACCCTCTCCAATCCTTATGTTCTTCCCGGCCTTGGAGTAGATCATTCCATCGCGGATAGTGCACCCCATCTTCTTTATAGAAAAGACATTAATGATATCCTTAGGGTCGATGTCGTAAGCCTCAGAGGTGGGAAGGGGGACCTGAAAATACTGGTGGATAAGGGTGATGAGTATCCCGTAGGGAAGGCACCCGGAGTCACTAGCTTCACCTTTTATCATGTTGGCAAGCAGTAGGGGGTAGATATTGAATTGATGTCCAGTTTTGAGACACCAAATCAATACTACGTCTATCTTCGAAACACCAAATCAATATTACATTTATCTTCGAGAGATAAACTCGACTCCCAAGCTATAGATGGATGGTCAAACTCTTGATGAGATTGAACAGCTTCGAGTCGAGGGGCATATCACTATATATGAGAAATGTAATGGGCCTAAAGATGTAGTTAAGGTCTCCCCTAATGATTTGGCATGCCTCTTCATAATCGAAGTTGTCCAGCCATCCGTCCAGACTTCATTAGATCCCTACCACTAGGATCCTTAGAATGCTGACTAGGAGGTCAGTGTTCACCTCAAACTCCATGCCCATCACACTGGTTCTAAATCGAAGAACCAGTGGACTAGGCTTCACCAAGTTTATGTAAAACTGGTGAATGAGGCGTGAGTAGTATTTTTGGTGAATCTTGACAAGTTGTGTCAAGTTCACCACCTCAAAAGGAGGTAAAATGTCAAAATTTGCATGACAGATAGAATCGAAGTCAACGACTCTACCTGTCATGATCTTTTTTGTGGCGAATGACGGAGTTATACATTTTTTGGCAGTTGGACTCCAGAAAAGTGAGTCTTCGAGCTCAGTCCTCGCCTTTTTACTTAAGGAACCTGTTAAGCCCTTTCCTTTAGCATCTGGTGCCGTGGATTTCTTGGACTCTAGCCTTATAGGCGCATGAGGCCCTCCAGCGATGGTTTTTATCCGGATTCTCTCAGACATTTGAAAAAAAAAGTGTTTTTAAGGAGAGATTTTAGGGAAAACAGATTTTTCAACCTTGGAAAGTTGAAATGAAGGTGATGGAGGATGAGATTAAGGATTCTATAAAGTGTTTTGTGAGATTGTGGAGAGAAATCAAATATTTTCTAGAGAGAAAGCTTAAAGGTTTTGAAAATGACGTGAAAACTCTGAAAAACGGAAGCGACTATTTATAAAATTGCGATACCAGTCGATTAGGTCATCCATACAGTCGACTGGGTGATTACCAAAATTTTAAATTTTGGCTCTAAATAATGTCTTGTGCTACCATTTGAATGGGTACATGGAACCAGTCGACTAGTTGAAATGGTAATGATTTACTAGTCGACTGGAGTCAAGTTACCAATCGACTGGACCCTTTAAGTAACTTAAAAAAATGAGCTATAGCTTAGATTTTTAGCATGAATTTTGTTTATTTATGCCATCTTGAGTGAAAGATATATTAAATAAGAGTTAATACTCATTCATTAGATGTCAATTATGCATATAATGAATGTTTATACAATCAATCATACATTTTTTTGTAGTCTTTTAAACCCATAAAGAGGTTGTTCAACATACACCTCTTCTTCTATAAAACATTTAAAAAGGCACTTGTTAAAGCATGCAAAGGCTAATAACATTCAAATAGCTTCTAATCTAGCTACGGGAGTATAGGTCTCATCAAACTCTATTCATTCTTCTTGATTAAATCCCTTAGCAACTAGTCTAGCCTTATTCTTAGTTACTATTCTATTTTCATCCATCTTATTTCTAAATACCCATTTAGTTCCTATTATAGTATGATTCTTTGGTGTAGGAACTAGATCCCATACATTATTTCTTTCAAATCGATTTATTTCTTCTTGCATAGCATTTATCCAATCAACATCCTTCTCGGCTTCTACAAACGTCTTAGGTTCTATCTAAGATAAATAAGCTACATAATTGCAAATATTTCTAATAGAGGAATGAGTACTTACCCCTTGTGAAGGATCACCAATCACTTGATCGATTGGGTGATAATTTACATACCTCTAATCTTTGGGAAGATTATCCTCTTGTTGACTTGTAGATGGTTGATTGAGATCGAGAGCTTCTACATCTTGACTTGTTTGAGGTGGGCTCTCCTTTGGGTCAACAATGGGAGTAGGTGTTTCCGTTCTTGGAATGAAATCTGCATCATCATTGAAAGAAACTACTTTACTACTAATTGGGTTAGACTCATCAAAGGCTACATGTATTGATTCTTCTACCACTAGTGTTCTTTTGTTAAAGACTCTATAAGCTTTACTAGAGGTTGAATATCCTAAGAATATCCCTTCATCAGTCTTTGAGTCAAATTTACCCAAGATAGTTTTATTGTTATTTAGGATAAAGCATTTACAACCAAAGGCACGAAAATAGGAGATATTAGGCTTTCTACATTTCTATAATTCATATAGAAATTTGTTAAGCATAGGCCTCATTAAAACTCTGTTTAAGACATAGCAAAAAGAGTTTACCGCTTTCGCCCAAAATTATTTTGGCAAGCTATTTTCACAAAGCATTGTTCTTGCAAATTCTTCTAGAACTCTATTTTTCCTCTCAACAACTCCATTTTGTTGAGGAGTTCTAGGAGCCAAAAAGTTTTGATCAATTCTATTTTCATTACAAAATTTTGAAAAACTTTGGTTTTCAAATTATTTTCATTGATCACTTTTAATGCTTGAAATACAAATTCCTTTTTCATTTTGAACATTTTTAAAAAAGTTTTCAAATCCTTTATAAGCTTTCTTCCTTGTAAGCAATAAAAATAACAAAGGTATATCTTGAATAGTCATCAACAATAACAAGAGCATTTTGATGGCCACCTACACTATGGTACTTATTGGACTAAATAAGTCCATATACAAAAGTTCCAATGGTCTAGTAGTTGAGACTACATTTTTTTATTTAAAAGAAATTGTAGTTTGTTTTCCCATTTGACAAGCATCACACAAGTTGTCTTTTCCAAATTTGATTTTTGGAAGTTCAATGACTAAATCTTTTCTTGAAATGATTTTAAGTAAATGGCCAAGCCTTCTATGCCATAGCCATTAGTTTTCATTAAATGCAAGAAAACATTTTTCATTTTCCGAATGCAAATATTTTAAATTAACTATATAGAAATTTTCGTGTCTATTGCCAAAAAACTTGATCTTGTTGCTCTTGATGTCTATAACTAGACAATATGAGGTTTCAAATATGACTTTGTTGCCTTTGTCACATAGTTGACTAATACTTAGTAAATTTGGTTTAAGGCCTTGCATAAGTAATAAATGATCAATGGTTGAGAAATCATTACCAACTTTTCCATACCCGATGATTTTTATCTTTGTGTTTTCTCCAATGGTGACATGTCCGCCATCTCTTAGAGTTAGCTCTTTGAATACACTTTGATCACTGGTCATGTGCTTTGAGCATCCACTGTCAAGGTACTAATAGTTACCTTTTTCCTTGGTGTGGAGACATATCTACATTACACAAGAATATAGAATTGTACTCTTAGGTACCCAAAATTTCTTGGGTCCTTTGGGGTTAGTCTTGCAAAATACGGTTCCTTTAGGGACCTATACTTTCTTAACATTGTAAGGTGTTCTATATTTATAGACATGTTGATGATGCACAATCCTAGGATAATAGTTGTTGAAATTTCTATGATTTCTTAATTGTGCATGTCTATAGTTCCTTGGATAAGTATTCCTATGATACATGTTTCTATTGTGAAGATTGTGAACATGCATGTCATTTCTAGGAGTTGTATGATAGTGATTTCTAGCATGTGTACTTGCATTATAATGAACATACATATTATCTCTAGGATGCATATGATGGTTACTCCTAGGATGTGTATATGCATTTCTTGAATGATTGTTCCTAGCATTTGCATTTCTTGAGTGAGCATACATATATGCATGAGTATTTCTAGGATGCTTAATTCTTGTATATGCATTAGAATTTAAATTTACATTTTTAGACCTACTAGCATACATTGAGGAAGTACTTTTAACCTTGCTAATGGCCTTGGAAGTAGAGGCTTCATTCACACATGTTGCTTTCATGAATAAGGTCTCTTTTGATTTTTGCTTACCTAATGGAGAATAACCCAACCCGGATTTTCCTCCACTTAATCTTTGGCACTTCATCTAGCTTTTCTTTTCCAAGCATAAGTCTTGATATAGTGCCATTCAATTATATTATTTTCTTTTTTAAGTTTTCATTTTCATCTTTAAGAAAATCTTGAGAAGAATTATAAAGCATGGAAGATAGTTTTTCTTTTTCTTCCTTTAAGCCTTCCATCTCTTTAGAAAAGATGAGACTTTCTTTTTGAGAATGGTATTCCTAGAATCAAATTTATTCAATTCTTCATGCATTTCATTTATGACCTCTATTAATTCTTCACTACTACTAACAATGTTATTATTAGAAGGGGAAGAATTTGATACCTCAATTTTGTCGTCGATTTCCATTAGACATAGGTTGGCAATCTCTTCGTATCCGACCTCATTGTCCGAGGATTCTTCTTCTTCGTTATCACTCCAAGTGGTTGCAATCATAGCTTTCTTTTTGAAGCTCTTATATGGTTTGCATGTCGCTGTACAATCGACCTTGATGTGACCGGGCTTCTTGCAACCATAACACACAAGTGGTTCCCTTTTTGTAGTGGGATCCTTTGTGTAAGGTTTCTTGCTCTTCTTCAAGAATCTGTGAAACCTCTTGGTGAATAGAGCCATCTCACCATCTTCTTTGCTTCTCTTTACCTCTTCTTCTGTTTCTTCCTCTTTGTTGCTCGTAGAGGCCTTGAAAGCAATCACCTTTTTCTTCTTCTCATCATCATTGACAGTGGGGTTCATTTCTTCCATCTCGTATGTCAATAGCGATCCAAGAAATGTTTCGACATCAAGTTTGTCAAGATCTTTGGCCTTCGTGATGGTCATCTTCTTTTCTTTTCAAGTGGATGGTAAAGACCTTAAGATCTTCCTTGTTAGTTCAAATTCCTCAATGTTCCTACCAAGAAGCTTTAAACCGTTAACAATAGCAATGAAACGTGAGTGCATTTAAGAAATTGTTTCGTTAGGAGACATTTTGAAAGATTCATACTCGGATACTAGCATATAGAGTTTTGATTTTTTAACTTCGCTAATTCCTTCATATGTAACTTGCAATTTGTCCCAAATCTCCTTAGTCGAAACACAAGTAGAAATTTTATTATATTCAAAATATTTAAAGCACAATGTAAAATACTTTTGGCTCTACTATTTAGAGACATAATTCTATAATCCTCTTCATTAAACTCAGTTTTGAGTTTAGGTAATGTATGATTAATTTCTCCAATAGTTATTTCCTTTGTTGGAATTCTAGGTCCTTCTTCAATGACTCTCCATAGATTGTAATCTTGTCATTCGACAAAGATTTTCATCCTATTTTTCCAATAGTTATAGTTGGAGCCATTGAATAAGAGAGGTTTAGTATAGCAATGTGATGAGAGCCATAAAATGCATCTTAATAGTTCTTAATCGTTATCATTTTAGGGTTGATCTAAGTCTTAATTGCACTTTTATACATTAATAACTCTAAAGTGATATTCTTGGATCGTTGACCTATTTCGGTGCATTTTCAGGTAATTTAAGTTCAAAAGAGGAGAAAAATCTATTGTTGTTTGAAGCACAAAGACTCGAGGCACACCGAAGTAAAGACATGGTTGCGGAAGGGAAAATGAAGAGAAATCAAGTTTATAGAGTATGCATTGCGGCCTAGAATTATTCAAGCCTCGGCCTCCATAAAGTGCACCAAAAAGAACAAGGAAGAAGCATTAGGTTAGGCTACAGCCTGGATCAAGCTGAGGTGCGGTTTAGAGGTCTGAGCCGCGGCCTGGATTAGGCTGGGCCGCAGCCCACAGAATGATGGAAAAATAGCACAAGTTGAGCCGCGGCCTGACCCAATCTGAGCTGCGGCGCGACCCCGATACCCTGTCTCTGAGATACAACTTAATTAGGTTTTTTATGATTGTTTAGACCCTAATACACCCTTGGACCTCTTGTCTTATAAATAGCTCACTTAGGGTTTGATAAAGAACATTAAAAAAACCTAAAAAACTCAAAGAAGCAACCAATTCTCCTCCATCAAAGTATTCAACCATGAGCCCCATGGCTAACTAATCTCCAAGCAAGGCGAAAGGATGAATCCCTAGGTGTAGTTGTTCCTATTTTCCTTTATTTGATTCAGTTGTAGTAGGGATTTACTATCAAAACATTGTTATGATTTACTTTACTATCTAATTATAAGATTTTCTCTAATCCAGTGATTGTATCTTTCTCATTGATATAAATCTAGTCATGCTTTTCTTATGTCAAGATTGTTTGGGTATGATTAAGTCCGGTAGACTTGTTTTTTAGGCTTGTCCATTACTACAATATTGTCATAAAAGATATATTGTCGTTTCTTGATAAACCTATAGGATAGATCATGTGTGCATGAATCAAAAGTAAAGTATTTCATAACAATTACATTAGGGTTTATACATGCTCTTATTGAATATTTGTCGATTGCCTGTTTGGGATATGAAACTTGGAATCGAGATAAAAACAACTGAATCAAGTTAGGATTAGGGCAACGAACCTAGGGAGGATTCCCAGAACCTTATTGTTCTTCTATTATATTTTACAATCTATTTTACACGATTACTTCATTATCAAAAGTTCATACTTTCTCACTAAAATCTTTATCGTTTGTGTTATAGTTCACACCTTCTTTTGTAGTTAACTTGTTTTCCTGTGGAATTGACACCCCAAAGCTGTGCTACAACTACTGCATTATGTTTTGGGCATAATCAAATTTTGGCGCCGTTGCTGAGGAAACGCGCTAACTTACAAAGAAGTTTGTCAACTCTATGACAAGACAGTACTATCGTTCCTTTCTATTAGTTTTGATTTTCTGATTTTTTTTATTATTTCGTTCTGTTTTATTTATCACTTTTAAAAGTCAGTTGGTGTATGCTTAGACCGAGAGATTCGTGAGGGAGATTCATTAAAGGACCCGAAATAGAGATACCTTTCCCTTCCACGTCCGTTAGTAAAACATCACCTAGATCAAATCCTAGTGTACACCCAACAGAAAATTTAAAAAACTTTGTTAACATGATTGAAAACCCTAATGAAAATGTTGCTAGTGACACTTAAAGATTACCTACATCCTAGTTAGACAGCCACACCATCATGCATTATGTTTCCAGCCAACACTCGCCATCAAGATTTCAAAACAATGATGATACAATTACTCCCTACTTTTCATGGTTTGGAAAACAAGAACCCATATGTGCACATTAGGGAGTTTGAGGAAGTAGTTACGACTTTTCATAGTCAAAATGCAACTGATGATATCGTGAGACTCAAGTTTTTTCCTTTCTCTTTGAAGGATAAAGCTAAGAGTTAGTTATACTCGCTGAGGCCACGATTAATTGGGTCATAGAATAAGATGACCCAAGTCTTTTTTAACAAATACTTCCCTCAACATAAGATTAATGCTTTGAAAAGACAAATCTCCACCTTTGCACAAAAGGAAAACGAGACTTTGTATCAGTCTTGGGAGAAATTAAAGAACTGTTAAGTATGTGTCCATATCATGGGTATGAAAATTGGCGTTTAGTGAGCTATTTCTATGAGGGTCTTACCTATAGAGAGCGCCAATTTGTAGAAATGATGTGCAATGGTGAGTTTCTGCAAAAAAGACCCTGATGAGGCTATAGAATACCTCAATGAGCTTGCTGAAAAAGCTCACACATAGACTGGACCTAGTGCTACTGAAAGCACAAATAGGTCACGACCTATAAGAAACCCTAGTAGTGGGGGAATATACCATCTTATGGAGGAAGACAACCTGAAAGCCAAGGTAGAAATGCTTACTAGTGAGTTAAAGGCATTAAAAACCAAAAAGTCAACACACATGGTTAATCAAGCCGAACCTTTAGAACCATGTTTTGTGTGTGGCGAGGTTGATCATCCCGCTCAAGATTGCCACACATTTGTTGATGTGAGAGGGCTGTACAAGGAACAATGTAATGCCTTAAGCATGTACAAGAAGCTTCCAGCACCCTTCTCTAACACTTACAATCCGGGGTGGCGAAATCACCCCAACTTCAGCTGGAAATCTGAAAATCAGCAGCATGCACAACCCCCTAGATAATACCCAACACTATATCATGCACCCTCATCCTCTAGGAACTCTTTAGAAGACACCTTACATGCTTTTATAGAAGCACTAGGTAAGACAAACTAAAGGTGTGAGGCACTAATTACACTAGTGGTTGAGGAGAACAAAGAAATAAGGAGTCAAGTATCCAAATTAATGGGCTCGTTAAGTGTGACTGAGCGAGGTAACTTCCCTTCCCAAGCTCAGTCCATACCTCACGGTCAACATATGGCACAATAAAATTTGAAAGATGTAAATGCTATTGTGACCCGAAGTGGTAAGTCATTACATATCCCACCAATGAATAAACCCGAGGATGTGAGAAAGGGTCAAACTAGTAGTGAAGCCGAGCTGCCCAAGGACCCTGAAGTGACTAAAAGTCCTGTTAAGGCACCATTCCCTCAAGCCTTAAAATCCCACAAGAAAAATCTGTACCTAAATAATGAAATCCTAGAGAACCTAAGGCAAGTAAAGCTGAATCTTCCACTTTTGCATGTGATTAAGCAAGTTCCTACCTATGCAAAAGTTCTCAAGGATTTATGCACAATTAAGAGGAAGCACCATATAAAGAAAACAGCATTCCTAACTGAGAAAGTGAGTGCTTTAATTGAGCAAAGAATTCCCCCAAAATACAAGGATCCTGACTGTCCAACCATTGCATGTAGCATTGGAAATTATGAAGTTGGACAGGCCTTGTTAGATTTAGGAGCTAGTGTAAACCTGATACCATTCTCCATTTACTTATAGCTGGAGTTAGAAGAAATCAAACCAACCAGCGTGGTATTACAATTGGCTGATCATTCAGTCAAAGTACCCCGGGGTGTGGTAGAGGATGTTTTGATTCAAATTGATAAATTTTGCTATCCTGTTGATTTCTTAATTCTTGATACTACTTCTGTTGTTGACACTAACTCTAAAATCCCTTTGATTTTGGGTAGACCTTTTCTTGCTATTGTAAATGCTCTAATAAATTGTAGGAATGGACTCATGAAGCTGTCCTTTGGAAACATGACCCTTGAAGTGAATATTTTCAATGTTGCAAAACAGCCCGAAGATGAGGACAAAAACCACCAGCTTTACACGATCTAGTCACTCATCAATGAGGGAGTTTCCTTAGCTCATGATTATGATCTTCTTGAAAATTGTCTTGTTAATTCTGAGATAGATTTATTTGACGATAAAACTAATATAATTATATTTGTGCTGTTTTTGACAAATCTCAGGATTATAGCAATCAAGCATGGCAACCAAAGTTTGAAGAGCTGCCCGAAAGAAGCAAGACACAAGTCCCCTCAAGTGTGGAAGCACCTAAAGTCGAATTGAAGCCACTACCTAAGGGTTTAAAACATGCCTTTCTCGATCCAGGTGATACCTTTCCTGTTATTATTTCATCTGGATTATCTGAAACCCAAGGTGAGAAATTAATTCAAACTTTAAATTCACACAAATCAGCCTTAGGATGGAGCATGGCTGATTTAAAAGGAATTAGTCCCCTAATCTACTCCCATAAAATAAATTTGGATGAAAGAACTAGTCCTCATAGAAACCCTCAACGTAGGCTTAACCCCACTATGAAAGAAGTAGTGAAAAATGAAGTGCTGAAACTGTTAGATGCGGGTATTATATATCCCATAGCTGATAGTAAGTGGGTAAGCCCTACACAAGTCGTTCTTAAAAAGTCCAGAGTCACTGTGGTAAAGAATGACCTATGAGAACTAGTCCCTACCAAACTTGTGACCGGGTGGCGTATGTGCATTGATTACAGAAAATTAAATGCTGCCACCTAGAAAGACCACTTCCCATTCCCTTTTTTTGATCAAATTCTTGAGCGTGTAGCTGGTCATCCCTTTTACTGTTTTCTATATGGTTATTCTGGTTATTATCAAATAGAAATTGCATTAGAAGACCAAGAAAATACCACTTTTACTTGTCCCTCTGGCACCTATGCTTTTTGTAGGATGCCCTTTGGATTGTGTAACGCCCCTGCCACTTTTCAACGTTGCATGATGAGTATATTTAATGACATGGTTGAAAATTGCATGGAGGTTTTTATGGATGACCTAACTATTTTTGGATCTTCATTTGATGCATGCTTAATGAATTTAGAAAGAGTATTGATTCGCTGTGAGGAAAAAGAATTGGTTTTAAATTGGGAAAAATATCATTTCATGGTACCATCCAGTACTGTCTTAGGGCATATTGTCTTTTCTAAAGGAATAGAGGTTGATCAATCTAAGATTGAATTAATCTCAAAATTACCTACCCATAAGATAATAAAGGATGTGAGATCTTTCCTTGGTCATACTGGTTTTTATAGGAGGTTCATACAAAATTTTTCGAACATATCTAGACCACTATGTGCCCTCCTAGTTAAAGACACCCCTTTTAAATGGACTCAAGCTTGTCAAGAGGCCTTTAAAACGATGATTGGCAAGCTTACTTTCGCACCTATAATGTAGTCATCGGATCAGACTTTACATTTTGAAATTATGTGTGATGCTAGTGACTACGCTGTAGGTGCTGTTCTTGGACAGCGAAGAGAGGGAAAACCTTTTGTCATTTACTATGCTAGTAAGACTTTAAATAGTGCTCAAATGAATTACTCCACAACTGAAAAAGAATTGCTAGCTGTAGTATTTGCTTTAGATAAATTTTGTGCTTATTTAATTGGTTCCCCTATTCTTATCTTTAAAGATCATGCAGCCCTCAAGTACCTTCTTACAAAGAAGGATGTTAAGGCACGACTAATACGATGGATCTTACTCCTGCAAGAATTCGACATCACCATCAAAGACAAGAAAGGCGTGGAGAATGTAGTGGTTGACCATCTATCAAGGCTCACTTTTGAGGACACTTACAACGACATACCAATCAAAGATGACTTTCCCGATGAGCATTTACTCTCCGTTACTTCTTTACCATGGTTTGCTCACATCGTAAATTATTTGGCTACAGGTGAGATACCAATGGATTGGAGTGCTCAAGACAAGAGGAAATTCTTATATGAGGTACATAATTTCTATTGGGATGACCCTTATCTTTTCAAGTACTGCCCTGACCAAATTCTAAGGCGTTGCATCCCTAATGAAGAGATTGCAAGTGTCTTAGAATTTTGTCACTCCCAAGCTTGTGGAGGCCACTTTTCAATGAAAAAAACCGCTGCAAAAATTTTGCAGTGTGGATTTTATTGGCACACCTTGTTTAAAGATCCAAACACCTATTGCCGCTCATGTGAAAGGTGTCAAAAGTTGGGAGCTGTGTCTCGCCGAAATATGATGCCCCTAAACCCTATTTTAGTAATTGAAATCTTTGATTTTTGGGGCATCGATTTCATGGGACCCTTTCCTCCTTCCTTCGGATACCAATATATCATCTTGGCAATAGATTATGTATCTAAGTGGGTAGAGGCAGCAGCTTGCAGAAGCAATGATAATAGAACGGTGATTAAATTCCTTAAAGAAAATGCGTTATCTCGATTTGGTACACCACGTGCTATAATTAGTGATCGAGGTACACATTTTTGCAACTGTTCTTTTGAAGCTTTAATGAAAAAATATGCGGTATTACATAAAATTTTTACTGTCTACCATCCTCAGACTAGTGGACAAGTAGAGCTTGCTAATAGGGAGATTAAAAAAATTTTAGAAAAAATAGTTAACCCCGATCGCAAGGATTGGTCTTTGAGACTAATTGATGCGCTTTGGGCTTACCATATAGCCTTTAAAACTCCCTTAGGTATGTCGCCTTATCGGTATGTTTTTGGAAAGCCTTGCCACTTACTCGTGGAGCTCGAGCAACGAGCTTATTGGGCCATCAAGTCTTTTAATTTTGACATAGGAGAGGCGGGTAAGCTTAGGAAGTATCAATTGACCGAGTTAAAGGAATTAAGAAACGATGCTTATGAGAACTCTAGAATCTATAAGACCAAGATGAAAGTATTTCATGAAAAAAACATTTTGAGGAAAACATTTAGACCTAATGATTGGGCGTTCTTATACGATTCTAGACTCCATAAGCATCTTGGAAAACTTCGGTCAAGATGGACCGGCCCTTTTATAGTGAAAAATGTTTTTGAAAACGAGGCGGTAGAAATTGAGGATATTAGAGATGGTCGGGTCTTTAAAGTAAACGGTCAACTATTTAAGATCTTAATCGATAGACAAGATCTAGAAATGGAAGACATTCCGCTTATGGATCCGGTCTATTCACCTTGACCACACAACAAAGGTATGTTTTTACTTTTATTTTTCTTTTGTTTTGTCTTGTTTTTAATTAAGTTTTCTTCAATTTTTAATTTTAGTTTAATCTTATTTTTGGTTCAGAATTGTTTTACTAATTTTATCTTATTTTTTTTCTTCCTTTTGGCGCCAAACAAAATTTTCTTCTTTAGGATCAAATCTGGGCCGCGCTTAGGCCCACCAGAAGCCCGCCTCGCCCTATAGCACTAGCCCATTTTGCCCCAGCCCGCGTCGCGCCCCACAAAATGCCCCTCACTCCTCACACAGCTCACACCGCGACACGCCCTCTGCCAAGCCGCAGCTTGACCTGTCTTGCCACCTGTCCCTGCACACAAACTAAAACCCCTTTTCTGCACTTCTCCTCTTCATTTCAACCACACGAACACAGCAGCACATCTCTCTCTTTCTCTTCCTCTTTCCAAACCCTAACCTACCTCCTCACTTTTCCTCAAAATTTCTTCATTTTAACTTCATTTCTTGTAGGATTTTGCACTAAGATTGCAACTTTTGTTGGTAATTTCTCTAATCAATTTGGTTCTAAGAAGATTTTTGGGTTCATCAAGAAAACTTCAAGTTGGTGGTTAGTTTTTCTTCTCCCCAATTTTGAATATCAAGTAAGCAAAATTTCTTCTCTTTATTGTTCATTTGTGCTATTTGGGTGATTGTTTTTTACTTTATTTTATCATTCTATACACTTGATTCACATGGCACCCAAATCCAAGAGACCAAGAGGGAAACAATCTCAAGAATATGATGAGAGCAAATTTGCTAGTTTTGAGGCTAGTAAGTTTTATTTTAGCTTGTTAAATGCTAGGAAAATCATTCCTGAGAGAGGATTCAATATCACTGAGAGGGGGAACCCAAACTTGTTTAGAATTATTATTGATAAGAATTGGGGCACATTTACAAGACAACCTTCTCATTCCCTCCCAAATATAGTTAGAGAATTCTATGCCAATGCCGACGAACATCGGAATGGTAGTGTAATGGTGAGGGGAAAAACAGTCTTTTTTAACAGCACATCCATTAATAGGTTCTATGGGTTACCTGACATTGCCCACTGTGAGTATCTTGCATATGTATCTAGAATTAATTATGATGAGATTTGCAATACTCTCTGTATTCCGGGCACCACTTGGAAAATGACAGGTCAAACCCATAAAACCTTGCCCGGTGTGTCTCTTGTTATCAATGCTCGGGCTTGGTAATATTTTGTATGTCAACGGATGATGCCCGCTACACATTATAGTGACTTATCTGTTGAGAGAGCTGTTTTGATATATGCCATTTTGATGGATATGACCATAGATGTGGGCCAAGTCATATTCAATTCTATCCTACACACTATGCGACATAAGCTTGGATTATACTTTCCTTCATTGATTACCCAATTATGCCTCCAAGCCGATGTCCCTTACAGTAGTAATGAGGAAGCCCATCCACCCAAGAAACCCATTGATGATGTCCTGCTCACTCTAATTAAAGCCTCAAGGCCGTAAACTCCGGGAGAAAGAGCCGCAATTGCTGCTCCCCTTCCTCCTCCCTCTAGGCATTACACTATTGTCGAACGCCTTGAGTGTTTAAAGATTCATTTTGACGAACATCAGAAATTTTTGCATGATAGATTCGATAATCAAGAACGCTTCTTTAATCGTCAAGAACGATTCTTGGCTAGGCAAGCCGATTATCAAGCGGGGGTGTACTCTTCTTTTGGTCAAATATACCAACACCTTGCCTCCGCTACTGGTTGTAACATGGATCATTTTCCTACTTTGCCACCCTACCTGGGTTCATCTTTTGATCCCCCTCCCGAGGAAGGTGATGAGAATGAAGAAGAGAATGAGAATGAGGATGATGATATAAAGGATTAATTTTGGGTGCTATTTTGTTGTTTCTCTTATTTTTATTTTTTTTCCTTTTGAATAACTATACTAACATTTATTGTGTTTCTCCCTTTTCGTATTTTTCGTACTTTATTTCTATATCATGCGCTAACATACGGTGGGAATCTTAATGGTACACCGCAGTTACTTTCTTTTTGTTTGTTCTATGTTGTAGATCGGACTTTTAACAAGAAGTATAGCATGCAGTTCAAATGGAGGTGCACAATTTTCAGCTTCTGTGCACTTGTGCTTCAAAGGGAGTTTCCTTTACCCTTTCTTTACCATTGAGAACAATGTAATTTTTAAGTTGGGGGTGGAAGAAACACATTCTTTTTCTTTCATTGAACTGCTTGGTGTCATTTTCCTTAATTGTTATGTTTAGCATGCTTTGTGTTTGCCATGGAGTTAATTCACATATCAATGATATGAACTTAATTGAGATAACAGATAGTGTTTAGAAGAAGTTAAATCTTGCTTCAGTTTGAAATTAATTTAAGTATTAATCTTCATTTGGTTTGAGACTCTAGTTTATGGTAAGATTGTATGATTAGTCTTAAACATTTAGAGATGTTTTAGGTATGATTATTTTGTGAATATTTTTGCGGTCTCAACAAGCTCTAAAACTTACTTGATAATCACTTGAGGTGAATTCCTAAAATGCACATTACTTAAGATATGATACAGGCCATTTTTGGACCGTTTGAGCCTGTCAAACCTACCATTGCTATATTTACCACTAGTCACCTATTTGAGCCCTTTTTCTAGAAAAAGAATTTGAGCCTTGTTTCTTTCAATAGCCCATTTACTCACCTTTATGAGCTTAAGAAAATATTTTATCCTTACCTTTCTCTTAAAAGAACTTAGCTATACACATTTGTTGAGAAACACTTAAAAGGAGTAAGGATGGAAATATGAGAAAATATCGCTACCATAACCCAAGTACATTAAAAGAGATAAGTTGGGGGTTATGGAAAAGAAAAGAAAAACAAAAAAAAGAGGTGAATGGTCTTATGTCAAAAAAAATACAAAAGAAAAGAAAAGAGAAGTGAATTATGGCAAAGAAAGAAGAAAAGAAAAGAAAAGTGGTGATTTGAGAAAAATGGTTGAAAAGTTGGGTGTTGAAGTAAGGTTAACTAGTGCTTAAAAGTGGTTGTGTTTAAAGCTAAGAGATTGAGTTCTTTTTACTTGTGAATCCTTTCCATTCTTTCTTAACCTTTGAGTTCTTTTTACTTGTGAATCCTTTCCATTCTTTCTTAACCTTTACATTAGCCTAACGTTACAAGCTTATTAAAGACCTATTGATCCAGTGTAATGTGATTTTTCTACAATAGTGGAGAGAGGTTTGAAATGTAAGCCTATGGAGCTTGTTTTTGTGATTGATGTCACACAATTTATCATGTTTTAGAGGCTAAGACTTGTATTCATGAATGTTATGCATAAAATCATCCGGATGTTCAGATTAATGGATTGTGGTAAGATGGATGTTAAGAGTCAATAACGATTTTAAGATTGATGCTTGGATTACTTTTGAACTTGGGGTGAAATTTAATGATTCTATGTGCTGTGTGTTATGTGAAATTTTTGAGACAAAATGTAAATTACTCTTAGTTAACATTAAAATTGCTTTACTTTGTTGGGATTCCCCCCCCCCCCCACCCCGCGTAGAATTTATCTCTTGTTTTCGCTTGAATTGCTAGGGACTAGCAATAAGCTAGTTAGGGGTTGTGATGAGAGCCATAAAATGCATCTTAATAGTTTTTAATCGTTAGCATTTTAGGGTTGATCTAAGTCTTAATTGCACTTTTATACGTTAATAACTCTAAAGTGGTATTCATGGATCGTTGACTTATTTCAGTGCATTTTTAGGTAATTTAAGTTCAAAAGAGGAGAAAAAGCTATTGTTGTTTAAAGCAAAAAGATTCGAGGCACACCGAAGTAAAGATATGGTTATGGAAGGGCAAATGAAGAGAAATCAAGTTTATAGAGTGTGCCCTGAGGCCTAGAATTATCCAAGCCTCGGCCTCCAGAAAGTGCACCAAAAAGAGCAAGGAAGAAGCATCAGGTCAGGCCACGGCCTGGATCAAGCTGAGGTGTGGCCTGGAGGGCTGAGCCACGACCTGGATTAGGCTGGGCCGCGGCCCACAGAATGATGAAGAAACAACACAAGTTGAGCTGCGGCCTGACCCAATCTAAGCCGCGGTGCGACCCCGATACCTTGTCTCCGAGTTACAACTTAATTAGGTTTTTTTATGATTGTTTAAAACCTAATACACCCTTGGACCTCTTGTATTATAAATAGCTTACTTAGGGTTTGATAAAGAACATTCAAAAAAACCTGGAAAACTCAAAGAAGCAACCAATTCTCATCCATCAAAGTATTCAACCATGAGCCCCATGGCTAACTAATCTCCAAGCAAGGCGAAGGGATGAATCCTTAGGTGTAGTTGTTCCTATTTTCCTTTATTTGATTCAGTTGTAGTAGGGATTTACTGTCAAAACATTGTTATGATTTACTTTACTATCTAATTATAAGATTTTCTCTAATCCGGTGATTGTAAATTTCTCCTTGATATAAATCTAGTCATGTTTTTCTTATGTCAAGATTGTTTGGGTATGATTAAGTCCGGTAAACTTATTCTTTAGGCTTGTCCATTGCTGCAATAGTGTCATAAAAGATATATTATCGTTTCTTGATAAACCTATAGGATAGATCATATGTGCATGAATCAAAAGTAAAGTATTTCATAACAATTACATTGGTGTTTATACATGCTCTTATTGAATATTTGTCGATTGCTTGTTTGGGATGTGAAACTTGCAATCGAGATAAAAACAACTAAATCAAGTTAGGATTAGGGCAACGAACCTACGGAGGATTCCCAGAACCTTGTTGTCCCTCTATTATATTTTACAATCTATTTTACACGATTACTTCATTATCAAAAGTTCATACTTTCTCACTAAAATCTTTATCGTTTGTGTTATGGTTCACACCTTCTTTTGTAGTTAAATTGTTTCACTGTGGAATCGACACCCCAAAGCTGTGCTACAACTACCGCATTATGTTTTGGGCGTAATCATAATGTCCTTTGGAATAGCTATTAGATGCCATCGGATCAATTCAAGGATTTTAAGCTTAAAATTGAGTACAAGGCTCTGATACCAATTATAAACCAGGGTTCAAACCCAAGAGGGGGGTGAATTAGGTTTTTAAAAAACTTTTGCTAATTACTTACAAGTTTATAAAAACAGTTAAATGTATGATGGGAGTCAGAAAATACATCTTAATAGTGTTTATTTGTTAGTATTTAGGGTTGATTTAGGGCTCAATTACATATTTATGCCTTAATAATTCTTAAGTGTCATTCTTGGTATATTGATTTATTTCGATGCATTTTTCAAGTATTTTGGGTTTAAAAGAGATGGAAAAGCTAATGTTGATTAAAGAACGAAGATTCTATGCATGTTCACAAGCATTTGGAAAGGAGTTTCACTAAATTTCCAGAATTATCCGTACATATCAGTCATTTTTGCGGATTAAACTGTATTGATTCAAGAAGAACCAGGAGATGAGCCATATATGCTTGGAAAGATCCGGATGTCTATTTTCTATAGAATTTTACGACTCATAAATATGATTTTTCTAGAGAAAGTTATGGTAGTTTTAGTAGAAAAAGTTCAGACTGTGCGTTATTTCAGCGTGACAGATCAGTCATTTTTGTGGATTAAATTGTATTGATTCAGGAAGAACCAGAAGATGAACCATATATGCTTGGAAAGAACTGGTTGTCTATTTTCTGGAGAATTTTACAGCTCGTTAATATGATTTTTTCTAGAGAAAGTTATAGCAGTTTTAGTAGACAAAAGTAAGGCAGAACCGGGCCTGGACAGCAGCAGAACCGAGCCTGGACAGCAGCAGAAGCACATGGCCTGAACAGAAACCCTAAGGTGACTTTTCTGTCTATAAAGCTGTTTCTATACAGCTATATATAGGAATTTAGACTCAGAGAACAGGGAGGAGGAGAGTTTTTGAAGAGAGCTTCCATCTTCTTCTTCTTCAATGTGATCAAAGATGAACTCCATGTCCAACTAAAATCCAAGTAAGGCTAAATGATGAGTTTCTAGGTGTAGTTGTTCTTATTTCTATCTTTGATTCAGTTGTATGGATTGATTATTAAACATTGTTTATGATTTACTCTTTGATTAAATAAGAAGGATTCGAATTCGTGTGACAGCTGCAATTTTTGTTCATCTTCTCTTAGATCTTCTTAATCTGGTGATTGCTTTCTTCTTCTCCATATAAGTCTAGTCAAGCTTTTCTTATGTCAGAGTTGTTAGATGCAATTGAATTCAGTAGATCTATCTTATAGGTTTGTCCATTACTGCAGTATTATTATTGAAATATATTGTCGATTCTTGATAATTTATAAGATGGATCTTGTGTGTTTGAATTGGAATTAAGGAGTAATTTATGGCAATTACATTAGGGTATTTATGTGCTTTGATTGAATATTTACCAATTGCTTGTTTGGAATGTGAAACTAGTAATTGAGATAAAACATTTGAGTCAAGATAGAAATAAGGCAATGAACTTAGGAAGGATTCCTGGAACCTTGTTATTTCTTTATTGAATTCTTCATCATATTTTCACAACTCTCTTATTTAATTTCATTCGTAAAACTCAGATTTTCTTATTTGAACTTTATCATTTAGTGTTAAAGTTTACACTTTCTCTTGTAGTTCACTTTCCTCGTGGGATCGACACCTCAGCTATACATAATAATCGCGTGTTAGTTTGAGCGTTATTAAATTTTGGCACTATTGTCAGGGAACTGTGCTTAATTACAAGGAAGATTGTCAACTTTGAGACAAGATAGTAACATTGTTCTTTGTTCTTTGTTTTGAATTTTTGTTTTTATTTTTTTTCTTTATTTGTCTCCCCTCTAATTCCTTTGGTGTATGCGTAGACTTAGAGATAAGCGAGGTAGATTCATTAGAATACCCAAAATAGAGTTACTCTCTCTTTCTTTGTCCGATAGTGAAAGCTCGCCTAGATCAAATCATAGTGCACGCCCAAACGAGAATTTAGAGAATTTTGTTAACATGGCCAACAATAACAATGAGAATGTTGCTAGGACACTTAAGGACTACTTGCACCCTAGACAAATGGCCACACCATCTTGTATCATGTTCCCCCTAATGTTCAACAACCTGAGTTTAAGCCAGGCATGATCCAATTGCTACCAACTTTTCATGGATTAGAAAATGCAAACCCCTATGTCTATATTAGGGAATTTGAGGAAGTAGCAACAACCTTTCAAAGTAGGGCCGATATGTTAGACACTGTCAAACTTAGGTTTTTCCCCTTTTCACTTAAGGATAAGGCCAAGATTTGGTTGTACCCGTTAAGAGCTAGGTCTATAGGTAGTTGGAATGAGATGACACAAGCCTTCTTCCAAAAGTATTTCCCAACCCATAAGACCAATAACCTCAAGAGACAAATCTCAAACTTTGCACAAAAAGAGAGTGAAACCTTATATCAAGTTTGGGAACATTTCAAAGACCTTTTGAATTCTTGTCCACACAACGGGTATGAGAGTTGGCAGGTAGTTAGCTATTTCTATGATGGACTTCTAAGTAAGGAAAGGCAATTTATAGTAATGATGTGAAATGGATATTTTTTTCAAAAAGATCCCGACGAAGCCATAGATTTTCTAGATGACTTACAGAAAAAGCCGCCACTTGGATGGGACCCAATGCCATAGAAAGTACTAAGAGAAACCAAACCGCTCGAATTTATCAACTTAAGGAAGAGGATAGTCGTAAAGCCAGTTTAGAGGTCCTAACTAAGGAAATTGAGGTTTTAAAAACCAAGGATGCTAGAGCCTCCGAACCGATTGCTAGGGTAGAGTCCCACGAACCTTGTTTTATGTGTAATGGGGTAGATCATGTACCTAAGGATTATCCAACCTATTTTAAGATGAAGGAAGAGTGTAATGCTTTAGGTATACCCTTTAGGAAAACATACTCACCCTACTCTAACACCTTCAATCCCGGTTGGAAGAATCGCCCTAATTTTTGTTAGAGATCTGATACAAAACCTTCTACCCAATCTAGTACCCAATGGAGAACGGAAGCAACTTCATCTAATGCACCACAACAATCTTTATCTTTGGAAGATGCTTTTAAGTCATTTATGTAGGTACGTGCCCAAAGTGTGGAAGAGCAAGGCAAGATAAATCAATGATTGCTAGAGGAGCAACAAGGGGTCAAAGAGGAACAAAAGGTGATAAAGAGTCAACTCACCAAGTTGACTAATTTATTGACAGTTCAAGAGTAAAGTTGTTTCCCTTCGCAGCCACAACCTAATCCAATGGGACAATATATGGCAGAAACCTCCAATCCTAACAATCAAAATGTTAAAGAGGTTAATGCAATGACTACTCGCAGGAGTAAGGAAATTGATGGACCCACTCTACCATCAAACTTGATTCCTAACACCATAAGTAACAAAGGTGAAACCCCCAAGGAACAAGATGCCTATAGTGATTCCATACTGGTGCCTTTCTCTCAAGCACTCCTTAAACCTAAGGAGAGAAATTCGACATTAAAAGGTGAGATTCTTGAATAACTTAAGCAAGTTAAAATTAACCTTCATTTTCTTCATGTCATAAAACAGATTCTCAACTATGCTAAAGTCATTAAGGATCTATGCACACTCAAGAGGAGGCACAATGTGAAGAAGATGGTATTCTTAACGGAGTAAGCAAGTGCGGTAAGTGATAGCAAGACACCGCCCAAGTGTAAAGATCTGGGTTGTCCTATAGTGGCTTGCCAAATTGGAAACAAAGCTTATGGCCAAGCATTGCTAGATATGGGGGCTAGTGTGAATCTCATGCCCTACTCCGTTTACTTGCAACTCAGTCTTGATGAAATCAAACCGACTTCCATGGTACTTTAACTAGCGGATCGATCGGTAAGAAAACCAAGAGGTATTGCGAAAGATGCTCTAGTGAAAATTGACAAATTCTATTATCTTGTTGACTTTTTGGTGTTAGATACCATTTCTATTGTGAACACAGAGTCAAAAATTCCTTTGATACTTGGAAGACTATTCCTTGCCACTGCTAATGCCCTCATTAATTATAGGAATGGTCTAATGACATTATCATTTGGAAATATGACTCTAGAGGTGAATATTTTCTGAGTCTCAGGGCAACCACATGAAGAGAATGAGTGTTTCGACACTTACATGATCGATGATCTTATTTTAGAGGATGAGTACATTAAAGATAATTATAATTCTTTGGAATTCCTTCTTAATAATTTTGATTTTGATGATTCTTCAATTTATCCCCATGCCATTGATGTTGTTGATGTTTTTGATAAGTCGTAGGGATTTATTAAGAAATCATGGCAACCATGCTTTGAGGAGTTGCCTAAAGAGAGGGAGGCACTCAAACCATCTTCCAAGGAGACACCAGCGCTTAATTTAGCTTCGTTGCCCAAAGGGCTTAAACACGCCTTCTTAGGCCCAGATGATACCTTTCTGGTTATTATTTCTTCCGAACTTAGTGATGTGTAATGTGATAAATTGTTGAATTTGTTAAGAGAGCATAAATCTGCATTAGGTTGGACTATAGCAAACATAAAAGGTATTAGCCCTTTAATTTGTTCCCATAGGATTTATCTAGAAGAATGAGCTAACCCTTGTAGAGACCCACAAAGAAGACTAAATCCAACTATGAAAGAATTAGTTAAGAAAGAAGTCTTAAAGCTATTAGATGCGGGAAATATATATCCAATATCTAATAGTAAGTGGATTAGTCAAACTTAAATAGTTCCTAAGAAAGCCAGGGTGACCGTGGTAGAAAATGAAGAAGGGGTGTTAATACCAACTAAGGTAGTGACCGGGTGGCGTATGTGCATTGATTATAGGAAACTTAATTCGGCTACTCAGAAATGCCATTTTTCCTTTCCATTCATAGATCAAATCTTAGACCGTGTGGTTGGTTATCCTTTCTATTGCTTTTTAGATGGGTCTTCGGGATACTACCAAATAGAAATTGCCTTAGAGGATCAAGAGAAGACCACCTTTACTTGTCCTTTTGGTACTTTTACTTTTCGTAGAATGCCCTTTGGTTTGTATAATGCACCGGCTACTTTTCAAAGATGCATGATGAGTATTTTTAGTGACATGGTTGAAAAATTTATGGAAGTGTTTATGGATGATTTAACCGTGTTTGGAACTTCTTTTGATTCTTGTTTATCTAACTTGAAAAATGTTTTGTGTAGGTGTGAAGAGAAGGGGCTTGTGCTTAATTGGGAGAAGTGCCATTTTATGCTGTCTTCCGGAATAGTTTTGGGCCATATAGTGTCCAAAAAGGGGATAGAAGTGGATAAATCGAAAATTGAATTAATCTCTAAACTACCCACTCCTAAGAATATTAAAGATGTTAGGTCTTTTCTAGGACATGTCAGGTTTTATAGAAGGTTTATTCAAAATTTTAATGCTATCTGTAGACCCTCATGTAACCTTTTGTTGAAGGATACCGAGTTTAAGTGGAGCCCTGAATGTGAGAAAGCCTTTAGAACACTTGTCTCTAAGCTTACAACCGCCCCTATTATGCAATCACCCAATTTTACCTTGCCTTTTGAGATTATGTGCAATGCTAGTGATTATACTTTAGGGGCTGCTTTAGGACAAAGAAGGGAGGAAAAACCATTTGTTGTTTATTATGCTAGTAGAACCTTGAATCATTCTCAAATGATGTACACCACAACCTAGAAAGAATTACTAGCCATAGTATTTGCGTTAGATAAATTTCGCTCTTATTTAATTGGTTCACCTATCATTATATTCACGGATCACTCCGCCCTTAAATTTCTTTTCTCAAAAACAGATGCTAAGACCCGTTTGATACGTTGGATTTTGCTTTTGTAGGAATTTAACTTGACCATCAAAGACAAGAAGGGGGTGAAAAATTTTATGGCAGACCAACTATCTCGTTTGGAATTTAAGAATGATACCGACATTTTACCCATTTGCGAAGCCTTTCCAGATGAGAATTTATTTGCTATCCTTTGTCACACACCATGGTATGCTAACATTGCAAATTACTTGGTTTCCCGTCAAGTTCCATCTACATGGAGTGCACAAGATAAGCCTAAGTTTTTGGCTGAGGTAAAGAATTTTTATTGGAATGATTCTTATCTTTTTAAATATTGCCCCAATCAAATAATAAGAAGATGCATTCCAAATATGGAAATTGATAGTGTGTTAACTTTTTGTCATACCTATGCTTGTGGTGGTCATTTTTCTATTAAAAGGACAGCCACAAAAATTTTGCAATGTGGTTTCTATTGGCCTACTTTATTCAAGGATACTAATGAGTTTTGTCGTTCATATGAAAGATGTCAAAAGCTAGGTTCATTATCCCGCCGTCATATGATGCCTCTTAACCTGATCTTAGTGGTGGAAATCTTTGATTGTTGGGGGGTCGATTTTATGGGACCTTTCCCACCTTCTTTTGGGTATCTTTACATTTTGCTTGTCGTTGATTATGTTTCTAAATGGTTTAAACCTATACCTTGCCGCACTAATGATAATAAAGTTGCTATTAAATTTCTTAAAGATCATATTTTATCTAGGTACAGTACTCCACGTGTTATAATTAGTGATCAAGGGTCACATTTTTGTAACCGTTCTTTTGAGGCTTTGATGCGCAAGTATGGAGTCACCCATAAGGTTGCTACAGCTTACCATCCACAAACCAATGGCTAAGCAGAACTAGCAAATAGGGAGATTAAGCAAATACTTAAAAAAATGGTAAATACAAATCGAAAAGATTGGTCTTTGAACCTATCGGATGCGCTTTGGGCATACTAGAGAGCATACAAGACGGTTCTTGGAACATCTTCTTATCGGTTGGTATTCGGCAAAGCATGTCACTTACCAGTAGAAGTTGAGCATAGAGCATATTGAGTTATTCAAAATTTTAATTATGACTTGAAGATGTCCAGTGAGGAGAGGAATTTGCAACTTTGTGAACTTGAGGAGTTGAGGGATGATGCATATGATAATGCTAAGGATTTAAAGTCAAGAATGAAAGTGGTACATGATCAGAAAATACTCCGAAATTTTTTTGAACAAAGTAGTCGAGTTTTTCTTTATGATTCTCGGCTACACTTCCATCCGGGAAAATTGTGATCACGATGGAAGGGACCTTATGTTATGAAGAGTGTTTTTCCAAATGGAGTGGAAGAAGTTGAAGATTCATCTGACGGTCATGCATTTCGAGTTAATGGCCAAAGGTTAAAGCTTTACTTAGAACACGAACGTGTTAAAGATAGGCCTGAAGAGATCTCTTTGATGCCCCCAGTTTATCCTTCTTAATCGGGTACTTTTGTTCCATTGTACATTAGTTTTAATTTTGTTGAGTTTTTGTTTTTTATTTTATTTTTGGATGACTGTATTATTTTTTTATGTCGTACTCTTTTTCGTTATCTTTATTTTTCGTACTTCATTTTTCATTTTTATTTATTTATTTAGTTTTCTTTACTTTTTTTTCTTTCTTTCTCTCAACTTTTTTCTTTCACATTGGGGACAATTCAAGTCTTAGTTAAGGGAGGAAACACATTTCTTATTTTATACCATTGAATTGTTTGGTGTCACTTTCCCTTTTTTGTTTTAATTCGTTTGTTAGGATAAATTGTTAGAAAAAAATATTTGAAATTTTTTTAAAAATTAAGTTTAGTTTTGTTTGTTTTTAGTATGTTTTGTGTTAGTTTTGGAGTTAATTTATATGTCAATGATATGTTTTTAATTGAGATAGCATATAGCTTTTAGAAGAAGTTAAATCTTGTTTCGGTTTGAGAATAATTATAAGTGTCGATCTTCATTTAGTTTGAGACTCTGGTTTGCGGTAAGATTGCATGATTAGTCTAAAACATTTTGAAAAGTTTTATGTGCGAATGTTTTGTGAATACTTTTGCGGTCTTGACAAGCTCTAAAACTTATTTGATAATCACTTGAGGCGAAATCCTAGAATGCACACTACTTAGGATATGATGTAGGCCATTTTTGGACCGTTTAAGCCTTTCAAGCTTACCTTTGTTATATTTATCGCTAGTTACCTATTCGAGCCTCTTTTTTTAAAAAAAAAAATTAGCCTTCTTTCTTTCGATAGCCCATTTACTTACCTTTATGAGCCTAAAAATATTTTATCGTTACCTTTCTTTTAAGAGAACTTAGTTTATACACAGTTGTTAAGAAGCACTTAAGAGATGTAAGGGTGAAAATATGAAAATTATTACCATCATAACCCAAGTACATTAAAGGAGATAGGTTGGGAGTTGAGGAAAAGAGTAAAGAATGAAAACGGAGGTAAATGGTTATGTGCTAGATAGAAAAAAAAAAAGAGAAATTATGTTCTATAAAAAAAGAAGAAGTGAATTATGACAAAGAAAGAAAAAAAAATGTGCTGAATTATTGAGAGAAATGCTCGAAAAATTGTTGAATGAGTTGGGTGTTGAAGTAAGGTTATTTAGTGCTTAAAAAGGTTGTGTTTAAAATTAAGAGACTGAGTTCTTTTACTTGTTTAATCCTTCCTGTTCTTTCTTGATCTTTACCTTAGCCTAACGTTACAAGCCTATTAAAGACCTAGTGATCCGATGTAGTGTGATTTTTCTACATTAGTGAGCCTATGGAGTTTGATTTTTAATTGATGTCACACAATTTAATATGTTTTAGAGGCCAAGACTTGTATTCATGAATGTTGTGCATAAAATCATCCGGGTGTTTGGATTAATGGTTTGTGGTAAGATTGATGTTTAAGAGTCGATAACGAAGATGAAGTTGATGTTTGGATTGTTTTTGGACTTGGGCGGCATTTAATGATTCTATGTGTTGTGTGTTATGTGCAATTTTTTATACAAAAATTTGAATTACTCTTAGATTAACGCTAACATTGCTTTGTTTTGTTTTTAGGATTTTAGGTTTTGTTTTGATTTCTAGTATAGAATTCATTTCATTTTTCTTTCACTTGATTTGCTAGGGACTATCAGTAAGCTAGTTAGAGGTTATGATGAGAGTCAGAAAATGCATCTTAATAGTGTCTATTTGTTAGCATTTAGGGTTGATTTAGGGCTGGATTACACATTTATGCCTTAATAATTCTTAAGTATTATTCTTTGTATATTGATTTATTTTGATGCATTTTTCAGGTATTTTGGGATTAAAAGAAATGGAAAAGCTAGCATTGATTAAAGCACGAAGATTCTATGCATGGTCACAAGTATTTGGAAAGAAGTTTCACTAAATTGCCCGTACATATCAGTCAGTTTTGTGAATTAAACTGTATTGATTCAGGAAGAACCAGGAGATGAGTCATATATACTTGGAAAGATCTGGATTTCTATTTTTTGGAGAATTTTTTGGCTTGTAAATATGATTTTTCTGGAGAAAGTTATGATAGTTTTAGTAGACAAATGTCAGGCTGTGCGTGATTTCAGTGTGATAGATCAGTCATTTTTGCGGATTAAACTGTATCGATTTAGGAAGAACCAGGAGATGAGCCATATATGTTTGGAAAGATCCGGATGTCTATTTTCTGGAGAATTTTATGGCTCGTAAATATGATTTTTCTAGAGAAAGTTATGGTAGTTTTAGTAGACAAAGGTCAGGCAGAATCGGGCCTGGACAGTAGCAGAACCTGGCCTGGACAGCAGCAGAAGCACACGGCTTGAACAGAAACCCTAGGGTGACTTTTTTGTCTACAAAGCCATCTCCATGGAAAAGAGTTTTTGAAGAGAGCTTCCATCTTCTTCTTCTTCAAGGTGATCAATGATGAACTCCATGGCCAGCTAAACTCCAAGAAAGGCGAAAGGATGAGTTTCTAGGTGTAGTTGTTCTTATTTGTATCTTTGATTCAGTTGTATGGATTGATTTTTAAACATTGTTTATGATTTACTCTTTGATTAAATAAGAAGGATTTGAATTCATGTGACAACTGCAATTTATGTTCTTCTTCTCTTAGATCTTCTTAATCCGGTGATTGCATTCTTCTTCTCCATATAAGTCTAGTCAAGCTTTTCTTATGTCAAAGTTATTAGATGTAATTGATTTCGGTAGATCTATCTTATAGGTTTGTCCATTACTGCAGTATTATTATTGAAATATATTGTCGCTTCTTGATAATTTATAAGATAAATCTTGTGTGTTTGAATTAGAATTAAAGAGTAATTTATGGCAATTACATTAGGGTGTTTATGTTCTTTGATCGAATATTTACCAATTGTTTTTTTGGGATGCGAAACTAGTAATTGAGATAAAACATTTGAGTCAAGATAGGAATAAGGCAACGAACTTAAGAATGATTCTTGGAACCTTGTTATTTCTTTATTGAATTCTTCATCATATTTTCACAACTCTCATATTTAATTTTATTTGTAAAACTCAGATTTTCTTATTTGAACTTTATTGTTTAATGTTAAGCTTTACACTTTCTCTTGTAGTTCGCTTTCCTCGTGGGAGATACCTCAGCTATACACAATAATTGCGTGTTAGTTTGAGCGTTATCAATGTACAAAGCATACAAACAAGTAAAGTGTTTTAAGTAAAAGAATTTAAGGAAGAGAAAGTGCAAACTCAATTTGTAGTGGTTTAGCAATATTAGATTCCTTCCGACCCTACGTCCACTATCTTCAAGGAACCTCCTTGAAGTAATCCACTAAAACTTTTAATCGTACAACTTCACGGGTGTTATACAAACCTTACAACCTGTCGCTTCCTCACAAAAGTTATTCCCTTCTTCACGGAAGCTAATCCCTTCCTCATGGAAGTTTACAAAGAAGTGTTTAATCCTAAACACTCTAAGAGTTATTACAACTCTTTCCCCTTTACAATAAACGAGATTTGCTATAAAGTAAATGGTAGAGAGATAGCAATAAGTGCTTTTACAAATTAACAATATCTCTCTTTCAAGAACAAGCTTGAAGAATGGCTCAACAATAAATTTTTCAAAGCTTTTGAGAATTAATGAGCAAACTTGTGAATTGAATGTGTTCTCTTCTTCTATTAAATGCTCATTGAAGTGGGTTTATATAGCCTTGAATCAATATGGCCGTTAGACAATGACTTGGTAGGTTTGGTGCATTAAATGCTCAAGTCCCACGTTTTAAATGATCATATTTTTGAATTACCAGTCGACTAGGTCCTTGTACCAATCGATTGGTTTAAGCAAGAAACTTCACTTTTAGGCTATAGAGGAGTACCAGTCGACTGGGTTCTAAGCACGAGTCAACTGGGAACTCTCTGCCCAGTCGCCAGTCGACTAGGTTTTTTACACCAGTTGACTGGGAACCTTCTATCCCATACCCCAGTCAATTGGGTTGCCCTTCAACCCAGTTTTTCATATATTAAAACTATTTTTGACTTGGAAACATTTGAATTAATAGTTTTGTCAAAATCTTTTATAAAATGGGCTATAGGTCAAGCTAAGTATTTGAACATGAGTGATTTACAGTTGTTTTCAATACTTTAATGCCTATTCTATATCTTCTGTCTTGTCTTGGCGTTTGAAACTGGTTGAGTTCTTGCATCTTGTTTCTTTGCTGAAAGCTTTTACCGCTTAAACACTTAGATAAAACTGTTAGTACAATTAGAATAGTGTTTTGTCATTATTAGAATCAAATAAGGGTCAACACTTTGATTCTACCTAAATATGATTTTAAACATGGGTCACAAGAGGGCAGTAATTAGGTATAACCACTTAAGCATGGAGATATATGAGTGTAGAATAAAGGGTTCATCACTCTCTATAAAAGAGAAGGAATTTCTTAGGTGATCTGATTAAGCTATAACTTGGAAATTCCTTGGCAAAGGTGGGTTGGAAATTATAAAGGAGTTTCTAATTTTACCAAATAAGTTATGGACTTGAGATCGAGATAAATATGATTAAATAATTAAGGCATGACTAAAATCCATGCTTTAGGTTTAATTAGAGATATTGCATGATGGAAGGATTGAATTGTACGGTAACTATCAATGGAAAGGTTCACATTAATTTATATTACCTGGGTAGTCATGACACATTGCTAGGTGTCAATCATGACTTATAGAAACCCTTAAGAATTAATTATAATTAATTCTTAATTAAAAAGAGAATTAGAAGGAGTTTTAATTCGAATTAAAATTAAAAAGAATTTTAATTAATTAGATAAGATTCAATTGCTACGTAAAAGTTACGACCTATTATTAGCGTGATATTGAATCTAAGTGGTCACACATAATAAGACAATTGCAACAATAAAGAAAAATAATGGGCTAAAAGAGAGAATTCTAGGAGTTAATTAAGATATGGACTTAATTGCAATTCTAGAAATCCTAGAGCCTTTAGGAGTGAGGGCTCTATATAAAGGTTCTATTTGATAAAAACCCGAATGCAGATTTTGAGAAATTAAAATAAGATTTTAGACTATTTCTTTCTTTAAAAATTCAAGAACTCATTCTTTAATTCTCTTGACCTAGGTTTCATAAACCCTAATCTAACTTTTAGATGCAATCTATAGAATTCAAGATCAAATCTAAAAAAGGCATAACAACAAAATTAATACTCATTTTAATAATTCTTAGAGTTAGCTTTGATACCACTATAAGTCTATCAATATAGATAATGCAACAGAAATTAAAATTTTTCATGCCAATAGACTTCCACCAAGAAATTCTCTATGAATATATTAGAAAAATAAGAATATTCACCATACAGGGCTAGAGTTTATACCTTTGATTAATGGAGATTTGTTGAAAATTCGAATCAGGTTCACTAGCCATTCAAGCTTTCGGCCCCTAAGCATATGCACACAAACAACCAAGAACGAGGATCTCCAACTGAGGTAGCTGAAAATTAAGAGTGCTAGCTTAAGGTGCATTTTCGATTTCCTTAGAGAGAAAGAGCTTAAGATCTGATCATAAAACTTAAATTATGACCATTAGGGTTTCCATCAAATAGACGCCTCTATTTATATAGAACCTTTACTACTAAAGGCTTCTGGATTTTTAGAATTGCAATTAAACCTCTAGTTTAAGTTAATTACTAGAAATCTCTTTATTGACCATCTAGTTTTCTTATTCTTGCAATTGCTCTGTTGAGTATGACCCCTTAGGTTCAATATTGCGTTGTTAGTAGGTCATAACTGTTACGTGACAGTTAGACTCTGTCCAATTAATTAAAACTCTTTTTAATTTAATTCAAATTAAAACCTCTTTTAATTCTTCATTTAATGAGAATTAATTAATTACAATTAATTCTCACAGTTTCTACAAATAATGAGTGGTACCTAGCAGTATATCATGATTATCCAGATTAAAACCACACTTAAGTAGCATCAAAGCATGATGACTCATACACAAGGTATCCATGATGCCTCAAGTCTAAGGACCACTTGCACTACTACAAAATAAGAACTCCTATTGACAACCAATAAATATCCATTTAAGAGTTGCTTAAGTCGAGTAAGTTCGGTGGACTTGTTCTCTAACAAGCACCTATATAACTTGTTTTAGTGTTTCATACACTAGTGACTATGAGATCAATCACCCTAAACTCCTTGAGGAAAAATAATATGTATTAATCTATCCGGACTCACTAATTCTATTTTTAGTGATCCTATGATTAGGAACATTTAAGAATAAAGTTTAAGGAAATACATTTCATTAGTATGATCTTATCACGGTGCTTATTTTCACTGCTTCTATCCTATGGGCTTTATCATTTAAACACATTTAACGGTTGTAATTATAATATGATAAATATTATTATTGCCATAATTAATAATATTTTCAATGAATGACTAAGACTAATTATAAGTAATATGTCTAGACATCGAATAATATATTTATAGGGCACACTACTATCAAGAGTTTGCTAATAGGTTACAGGAGTCGTTTGTGAGGGATTTAAGCAGGCTTAAATCAGCTTGCTTAAATCCCTTAAAGGAATTTTTTTTTACCATGAAGGGATTTAAGCAAGATGATTTAACCTTGCTTAAATCCCACCTAAACTTTGCAACAGATAAATATCCTATATGATACAACAAAGTCTTATAGCAGATAGCAAGTCTGAAGAATCCTCTGAGAACTCTCTTTAAAATGGTGATAACAATGATTGTATATTTCTTGAGAGAGACAGAGAAAAAGAAGAAGAAAAGAAGTTGAATAATTGTTATAAGAATGTTAATTCAATAAAAGGAAGTTATTTTCCATATATATATATATATATATAAATGTTTTTCAGTCATTTAACTTTCATAAATTGAATAAGTATGAGCCAAACATTATAACTCTCTACAAAAGGACCATTTGAAAACTCAAAATTTTGACAAAATAACGAACCCATAGTCAACTATGTGAAGCTTTTATTTGAATGTAAAGTTTCAAAATCACGATGATAATTGACTATTCCATGATATAAGTCGACTACCTAAAATTTCTATATGAAAAAATTATGAAACCACCATATACATAGTTGACTATACAAAGCCCGAATTGACTATGCTAGTTTGTTTTCAAACAAAACTTCAACACCTGTGAGGATTTCTTGATCTAATGAAAACCAATGCAAGGCCATAAGCCAAATAAGAATTTGACAATTATACTTCATAAACAATTGCTAATAAATTTGTTTTTCAAATATCTTTTATATTAAGAATAATTCATTCTAATGGGTTTGAGGAGTTTTATTAAAGGGATATACATCACTAAATTATGAAAACATATGGTTATTACTTGATGATAGTTAATCTATTAAATCTTTTTTGACACTCTTAGTTCATGATATGCTTGAGAGGTATTTGAAATAGAAAAAATATTCTTATAATATATATGTAAAACTTTTAATGTCAAATACCATTAAATTCGAAACGGTATACCAAAATAATTCAAAACAGAAACGTATTATATTTGTGGTAAAAAAACTAAATGGTCCAATACAATACTGAAGATCTTACTTTCTATAGCTCACATGACTAAAATTACCAAAACTACATTGTTTTGACCAAAAAAAGAAAAAGAAAAAGAAAAGTAAAGATAAGCCCCTGAATTCATTTTATTTTTTGAGAATATGATTTTATAAATTCAATTATTTAAATATCTAATTTAAGTAAATTTACTACTTAACTTTATCATTTTTTGGATTTATATATAGATTGAGCTTATATAATTCACATAACTATAATTACCAAAATCTTGTTGTGCTTAAAGAAAGAGAAAATAAAACGTCGTATAAATTCATTTTTTTTATTTTCTTAAATATAATCTTTTAATTTAAAATTTTCAAGATTTTTATTTGAAAACACCGTTCATTTTTATGGGTTGTCTCAATTTATACCTTGCATTTGCAATTGAAACAATTTAATCCATGTAGTTTAGTGACGTTTCCAAATAACAGATTTGGATTATCCTTTTTTTAAGAATTGAAATGAAAGAGTTTATGGTGAGAATATATATCATCATGATAAATTTGAATTTAAATTTTCTCCATTTGATGATTCCACATTCAATGTCACTAAAAACGACTCAATTTCAATTCTCAAATAGAGGGATCTAACAACTTGAAACTTCATTTAGAATTTACTGTTAAAATTAACCAAAATTAATTAAAATACCTACTTTACTCATTAACAAAATTAATCTCACAATTAATTTGGGGCATTGCTATGGAAAATATTCTTGAAATAAGAGAGGGCTCGTGTCTAGAGAGAATTTTTCCTTTGCCAATCTTATATTTTTATTTAAAAAAAACAAAATTAGCTTATTTTTCTCCATGGCATGTACTCTAATAATTAACTCCTGTGTATGCTTCCGATGGTGGATGTAGAAGAGGAAAAGGAAGACTTCTTGTGTATAATTGATTGGAAATTATTCAAAAATTGTTTTGGGTTTCATTTGGTTTTTTGCGTCCAGTTTGATAATTAGGTACAATAACATTTTTTTCCTTTCTCTTTTAAAACTTTGGTTTTTAGTTTGATAATTTGGTTTTTATTAAAGATCTAATTAAGTTAGTTTTTTCTTTAACTTGATTAAATTTTATATATTGAGTTTTTTTATTGATAGATTTTTGTTATTTTAAATTTTAAAAAATTATAAATTAAACTTTATATAATAATTCAAATAATTATAAAACTAAAATTGCATCTGTGACAAATACATAGCAAAAGCTAAAGGTGTATGTCTCAAAAAAATTATTTTTTGATAATAAAACACATTTTTATTGATAAAATTTTTATTTTTTATTTTTTATCATCAATATTTTTATTTTATCATTAAAATTTATTAAAAATTATATATATTTTATCACGGATTGTATCAGTAAAACAATAATTTTTTTTAAAAGACACCGTAAACTCCACTATTAAAGAAGGTCAAATACAATTGGAAAAGGATGCAAAATCAAAATCTATTTTAGGACGAGGGACCAAACAAGCAGTCTACAAAACCCAGGAGATTGCCCAACCACCCAAGGCCCAAAGGCTAAACCAACTTGCCAACACCGTAATCCATCAATACAACGGGAAACCTAACCTCAAGTTGCGCTTGGTCCCACCGAAGATCGGCTATGGCCGCCTCCTCTGCCGGAAAACCGCCTTTAAACGCCGCCATTTCCACCTCCGCCGATTCGAAAGGTTTCGAGTTCTTGGTGGATTCACCTCCTGCGAAACTCTTCCTTACGCCCGATCAGTACAAGTACTGCTCCGAAGCTCTCAGATTCCTCAAGGAGAAGGTCCAGAACCCACAAAGAATCATCCAAGAGTTCGCTCACTTGCAGGTTCAAGTCCATTATTTTCAAAAGAATTATTTGCGTTTTTTTTTTCCATTTTGTGTAAACGAGAAAATGTCATGTGTTATGCTCTTTGGCTGCTGAGAAAATGGAGCTTGAATACGACTCGAGAAGTGAAATGGAATGGAATTTTCCCTTTTTGTCTTAATTACGGCAGAAATGTTTAAGCGGGTTTCTTGTTGAAGCGTATGCTAATTTATGTGGTCTATCAAATTCATAGGCCATTGTTTTCCAGAACGTCTTTTAGTTGGTAATGCACTGATTCATGTTATTCTTTGTTACAGGCCAATAGGATCAGACCGTCGGAGATGGCTAGAAGCTGCACTGTGGCTCTTGACGGTGTCAATGTGGACAAAAACCGATATAAAGATGTCTTACCATGTGTGTTTTGACATACTTCGCTCTTTTGTTACTTTCGTAACATGTAGCTGCTCATAGGAGTACGATTTAATGTTCTCATTTGTAAATTGTGGATTTTTCTTTGACTTCAGTTGACAAGAATAGGGTTGTTCTCAATTCATGTAAGGATTACAGACCATCTGCCAGGGGCTATATCAATGCAAGCTTTATCATGGTAGAAATCTAAGTACTCTACTTGATAGTTTCTGTCAATAGATGATTATATAATGTACTTGGAAGTATATTCCCCCATTTGACCCTTCAAGAGTAACTCTTAATTGTAGACTTCTTCCTTCGAAAGCATTTCTCGGTTTATAGCCACACAAGGTCCATTACCACACACATACGAGGATTTCTGGGAGATGGTAATCCAGTATCATTGCCCTGTTGTTGTGATGCTTACACGGTTGGTCGACAATTACAAGGTACTTCAATGTGTAGAGTTCAGGGTAGTTTTTGCAAGTTCTATTCATATGTAGTTTTTTCAATATCTGATCTCAGCCATGAGCAGTCCTTCAGCTGCTTGGAAACCGATTGAAGGCAGTTCAATTTATGCATTTCTGTTCAAAATGAAGGAGAAGAAAATCTTCTATGAAACATGAAAACTTTGTCATTCAGATCTTCCATTTTGCCAGAATTTGTTTGGGCTATGTGCTATCTTAATCTGAGGATGCAGGCAAAGCATGATACAATGTACTTTTTGCCTTACTTTTAGCTTATTTTATTTGACCGGCTTTGCATGAGACAAACAGTCCTTTAAAATTAAGTTGGAAGTTTAGTTTATAATTTGTATCAGTTAATGGGTGTTATTGTCATTCTTTGTGAAGGAAACTGATTACCATATGGCAGAAGTAATTGATTGGGATGTTAAAACTATTAAAGGAAAATCTCTATCTGTCCTCTTAATAGACTTGCTTGGAACACTGGCATTTATTATCACATATGGAGAGAGAGAAACATAAGATTCCATCAGCATATCTGTGGCCGCTCTGAAGTTGTACGGAAGAGAATTATCAATGATGTTAGGGACGGAATCCTGGGGAATGTAAATTTTGATAATAATTCTTCCAACAATACTGGTTTAAATATTTTGCTCGCTAGTAGTTAGGTTTTTTTAGCAGCATTGCTGCCCTGGTTTCCTGTTTGTTCTGCAGCAGCATTGCTGCTTTGTATACTGTTTTTCTGGATAATGAAATTTCACGTTTTATCCAAAAAAAATTATGGCTGTGAAGTAAGAAAGGTAAGTACGTGCAACTTCTACATTTGGCAACCCTTTATGAACAAAGCTTGTAAGCTGATACTTAATTTAATGAACAAAATGCCTTTATAGAGGGAAGGCAAATCCAGGATGCAGTCTTGATTGCTAATGAGGTCATGGATACTCATCTCAAAAATGGAGGGGAGGGGTGATTTGTAAGCTCGAAATGGAAAAGGCATATGATCATGTTTGTTGGGATTTTGTTATCAATCTGATGAAAAGAATGGGGTTTGAGGAGAAATGGTGTAAGTGGATTCTCAAATGTATCTCTTCATCTTTCTTCTCCATCCTTGTTAACGATTGTCCCTTTATTTTTTTCGAGCTTCTAGGGCCCTAGACAAGGGGATCCATTGTCTCCTTTCTTGTTTACTTTGGTGATAGAGGCTTTTAGCAAGATGCTGGTGAAAGTGGTTGAGGGGGGATTGTTGTGTGACTTCAAAGTTGGGAGTAACAGAGGAAGTGTAAATGTCTCTCATTTACTTTTTGCCGATGATTCAATACTGTTATATGGGGTGGAGATCTCTCAAATTTTGCATCTTCGATGCATTCTTCTTTGTTTTGAGGTGGTCTCGGGGCTTAAGGTCAATCTAGTCAAAAGTAATCTAATCCCGCTTGGGGTAGTCTCTAATGGTCCTCTCCTTGCAAAATTATTGGGGTGTAAGTTAGGCTCACTCCCTATTTCTTATCTTGGTCTTCTTCTTGGAGCAAAGTTTAAAGACAAAAATGTTTGGAATCCAATTGTGAAAAAGTTTGAGAGGCGGTTGGCCGGATGGAAAAATCATTATCTTTCTAAAGGAGGTAGACTTTGATCAAGAGCTCTCTCTCTAGTCTCCCTATCTACATGTTTCTCTTTCCAATCCCTAGCTTTGTGGCCAACAGATTGGAGAACATTCAAAAAAGATTCCTTTGGGGTAACACGGGGGAGGAGTACAAGTATAGTTTGGTGAAGTGGGGTGTGTTGAAGCAACCTTTGGAAAGAGGGGGACTTGGCATCAAATCTTTGTTGTTATTCAACAAGGCTCTTCTTAGCAAATGATTGTGGAGGTTTCTTGTTGAGAGAGATCATCTTTGGAGGCGAGTGGTGGAAGCTAAGTTTGGGTTTGAGGTGGATGGATGGATGTCTAAAGAATCAAGGGGGGCTTATGGCGTGGGGGTGTGGAAATGGATTTGAAAAGGGTGGGGGGAGCTTTGTCTATTTGTTGCGGTGTCGGTGGGTGACGGGATAAGAACTCTTCTTTGGAATGAAGCTTGGTGTGGGAATATTCCTTTGAAGGACTTATTTCTGGTTATATTTGAGATTGCGAGAGATAAAGAAGCGAAAGTTAATTTATGTTTCAACTTGACTAATGGAGGAGTTTCTTGGGTTGTTCCTTTCATCCGTAATGCTCATGATTGGGAAGTGGGGAGATTACAAGGTTTTTGGAGATCTTATATAATTCTTGGATTGAGGTGGGTAGAGAGGATTTGGTTAGATGGGGTCCATGCCCGGATAAAGGGTTCAAGGTGAAAGACTTTTATAAGATTCTTCCAGATGAAACCCCCCTCGAATGTCAATGTAAATTTTCCTTGGAAAGCTATTTGGTGCAATTGTGCTCCCAAGAAAGTTAGCTTCTTTGCTTGGGAGGTTTCGTGGGAGAAAATTCTTACTCTTGATAATTTACAATGGAGGGGCAAAGTTATTGTCAATAGATGTTTTATTTGTGAGTAGTGTGCCAAATCCGTGTATCATCTTTTGATGGATTGTTTGTAAGCTAGAAGCTTGTGGAAGATGGCATATAAAATTTTGGGGATCTCTTGAGTGGTTGTGGGAACCGTTAAGGATGTGATTTGGGCTTGGAGTGGTTTGAGGGCCTCGAAGGAGGTTAATATGGCTTATTTGTTGATTCCACACTCAATTTTTTGGTTAGTGTGGAAGGAAAGGAATTTTAGGGCTTTTGAAGGTGTAGAAAGACCTATTGGAGTCATTAGAGATAATCGGTTCAATACTCTATTATTTTGGTTTAAAAGGAATTTCCTTGTAAATAATGATGTTTTCCTAGATTTTGTGGATTTTATCTATTGTAAATAGCCTTAGGATTTTAGTTCCACCCTCTTGGTGCCTTTAATAAACTTGTTTATTCGTCAAAAAAAACTTAATGAGAAAATTGGTTATACACCAGACGAAAAGCATACTTGGCTTCTTCTTAATGCATTTTAAATAGGAGCTATGTTCGAATTGTAAGTTTATTATAGACGATGCAATTTTGTTTGATAAATCTCTGTCATATGTTGTGTTTGACTTTTTGATTCTAGTCCTCTGGATGTGGCACATAGTAAGACATGCCTGCTATTATCTACTTCTTACCTTAGTGGTTTTGAGTAGATGCCTGCTGGTGTTGTTTAGACTTCTGCCTCATATATTTTATTTTGATTTTTCATGGGCGAAGCATAATAGTACTTTTCTGATTTCATTTAGATTTTTTGTTATATCTTCTTATTTTGAATTATTCTAGATGGCAAAGTGTGGAGATTATTTTCAAGCAGAAGATGGCCCTCGAAAATTTGGTAATATCTATACTGTTGCAAAATGGATAAGAACTACTAACACTTCATTAGTAATGCGCAACTTGGAGGTAAATTATATGGAGGTAAGATTCTTTTTTTTTCTTCGGTTTTTTCAACATAATGTACAGAACAAAATACTAATGAATGGTTTTTAAGTTGTATGTGCAAGCCTAGAACGAGTTCAAAATTTGATGCCATATGGACCATATGGCAATATTGACTTTTTTTGTAGATGCAAATTATGAGGATATGCTTATTTCTGAATTAAATGATTACAAAGAAAATATCTTTTTCCTGTTAGTGACTCATTTTGGCTGTCTTAGCTTACGTAGAGTTAAGGCAGGTGAAGCATTCTTTTCAAATAAACATGGATTTGTAGTGTATATAGATGACATATGACTAGTGTCTATTCACCTTTTCTGAATTTTTATGTTTGGACTGGAACAAGAAGATTAATATCTACACATGGTTTTAGGTTCTGTAAAGAGTGATAGAATAACAAGTTATCCTGGAAGAAGCTGGACTAGGGTTAATTTGAGATATGGAGACCTTTGATGCGTTGCGGATGAATGAATGTATCTTCTTCAAAGGAAATGAAATGTTATTGTGAGACTTTTTTTTCTCTTTCTTTTGGGAGTCTATGAACATGATCTTAAGATATGTATCTAGTTAGATTTGTTTGAGGCAGGTCTCGAGTTTCTCTCTCCCCACCCTTTTATCTTAAGCACTTATGCTTATGGTATGTTTCATGTTCATGAATTGTATCCTTTATGAGTATTAGCAGTGCCATTGAGTTATTGGATAATGCAATGAACTGAAGAAAGGTTCTAGGAAGCCTTGTAATTTTTGACTAAGATATGTGTGGTTTCACACTTAGGTGTGGTTCTCTTTATCTTAGTAGAAAAAGCGAAATGAAGTTACTGTTTTTGGGATTGTATCAAATTTTCAGAATTTTTCTTGCGTTTGACATTTTAAAGGTGATCTTTACAATGGAGAAGGATTGAATTGCTTTTTTACTCACTTTTTCTTTTCTTTTTACTTTTTGTTTCAGTCTGAGGAACCACCCATGTCTGTTTTGCATGTTCAGTATCCTGAATGGCCTGACTATGGAGTTCCCATGGACACATTTGCTGTTCGTGAAATTTTAAAAATAATGTATCATATACCACCCAGTCTTGGCCCAATAGTGGTGCACTGCAGGTTCAGCTCATGTTTGTTACTTTATTGTTCCTTTGTTCTGGAAATCATGGATCCATATATGCCTGAGAAGTCTCTCTCTAATTCAGTGCAGGAATAGGTAGAACGGGAACATACTGTACAATTCATAACACAATACAGAGAATCCTTGTTGGAGACATGTCTGCTTTAGATCTTGCAAATAACATAGCCACACTTCGGTCTCAGCGAATTGGAATGGTTCAAACGATGGTATCTTCTTCATTCTTTGCCTAAAACTTCAATTTTTTAGTTGTTTTGTGAAACACCAATTTCAACTTGAAGCAGCATACTACTTCTTTAGTGTCTTAAGCTGAATGGAAAACACGGTTGATAATGTTAGTGAGTAGGTCGTTCACAATTCTGTTGACTACAAAATAATGAATGTGATGGAAAACAAGTAGGGTTGAACGATATAGATTAGAAAGCAAAAGACCTAGACCTTGAAAACTAAATTTGATATTCTTAATCAAATTCAATTCTCAATAATCATGTCTACTGTTCTACCGGAGGTGGTCTTATATAGGCACTCAACATAATCCAAATAGGAAAATAAATCAAACTATCATTTCCTAAATCCGAGAAGATCAAACCAATTAAAGTTTGTCTCTACCCATATTTAAAATGCAGCCATGTATTTTTACTAAAAAGAGAATATCCTTTCTTTGAGGTGGGTGCCAAGATGAGGAAAGATTTTGGTCAAAGTCTTTTGGCATGTGGTCTTTAGTTTCTCCTATATATATCTTATCTTTGATGAGTTAAAAAAACAGTGTGAGAACAAGTAGTAAAAGAAATACATAGTATGTGACTTATATTTTTACACACTTGGGTGAGACTGGGTGTAATTGGAAATTGAGTTTGAGTGTTTTAGGTATTTAAACCATTTAGGTATTTAATCCACAATTGTAATATCTTGTTTCATAGTGGAATACGTAGGATTTAACAGTCGAACAACGTAAAACTTGTCTCTTTTTTGCTTGTGTTTCTTAGTTGTTTTTCATTGATTTCTAAGTTTGTGATTGATTAATCAACAACTCAAGATTTTGGTCAATGTCTTTTGGCATGTGGTCTTTAGTTTCTCCTATATATATATATATCTCTCTCTTATCTGTGATGAGTTAAAAAGCAGAGTGTGAGAACAAGTAGTAAAAGAAATACAAAGTATGTGACTTATATTCTTACACACTTGGGTGAGACTGGGTGTAATCGGAAATTGAATTTGAGAGTTTTAGGTATTTAAACCATTTAGGTATTTAAACTACAATTGTAATATCTTGTTTCATAGTGGAATATGTAGGATTTAATAGTCGAACCACGTAAAACTTGTCTCTTTTTTGCTTATGTTTCTTAGTTGTTTTTCATTGATTTCTAAGTTTGTGATTGATTAACCAACAACTCAAGTGATTAATCACAAAAATCAGTATCAGAGCCACGGTTGAGTGTGGTTGTTTTTTGAGTTGATTGGTAAATTTAGTTAATTTGCTCACGATGAATTCAGGGGCAAAAGGACTTTTGTCGGGGAAGATGGGTCTATAGATACAATTAGAGATAGATAGATTAGCTCCCTTAGTTTTTGGTTCAAGGACTTATTAAAAAAAGATTTTGGTTTAAGGGAAAAAGTTTGTTAATGAGGATGGTCTTCTAGACTTTGTGGAGATACTTTCATGTAGATAGTTTTTGTACTAGCCTATGGCGGTTAAAGATGTGCACCATGCTTGTTCGACAAGGGCTTTGGAAAGCTTTAGAGGGAAAAAAAAACTTACTGGAATATTTGAAGGACACGGAAAAAGATGATTTGAAGGATCGTGCATTGAGTGTGGTTTAATCGTCACTCTCAAATGAAGTCCTAAGAGAAGTTGCAGAGGAGGATACAACTCCAAAGTTGTGGTTGAAACTCAAGTTCCTTTGCATGACAAAATCACTCAGCAACCATTTGTATTTAAAACAACGGTTGTACACCCTCCGCATGAGCGGATGTTTGTCCATCAAAGACCACATTGAAGATTTCAATAAAATCATTATGGACTTGAGAAATAGTGATGTGAGAATAGATGATGAAGGCCAAACAATCATTCTTTTGTGTTCACCACCCCATTCCTACATGCTTTATGGTAGTGATTCTATCTGTGTAGAGGATGTCAAGGTATCCTTGAATTCTTGACTAGTGAAAAAAGTGTCAGCAGATCGAAATGATATAGATGACTATGGAGAAGGGTTTGTTGTCAGGAGAAGGCAAAAGAATAGAAATTTCAGTAAGCAAGTTCGATCTTATGGGTGCCATGAGCTAGGACATTTCAAGAAAAATTGTCCAAAGCTCAAGAATAAGGAGGAGAAAAAGAAAGATGGCTCCACGCTCTTAATTTTTGGTTTAGCGGGCACTTCTTTGTTATTGAGGAAGAGCTCTTAAGAGTATTGATTTTTTTTTTCTTGTAAATGATTTTGTCAACCTTGAAGAATAATAGTGACATGTTCCTCGCTTTCAAGCGGTGGAAGGCGTTGATTGAGAAGCAAAATGGGAAATAGATCAAGCGCTTGAGGACAAATAATGACCTTGAATACTACCGTGGTGAGTTTAATGATTTCTGTAGAGATATTGGTATTGTAAGACATCTACTATCAGAAATGCACCACAACAAAATGGTGTTGCAAAAAGGATGAACAGTGCACTGAGAATCTGCTCTCAAATGCTAGGTTATCAAATGACTTTGGGGCAGAAGCTGGGAATCATGCTTGTTATCTTATAAGCCAGTTTCCATCCATTGCAATCAGGGTGAAGACTCTAGAAGAAATATGGTTGGGTTCTTCTTTTTATTATTCACAGTTAAGAATATTTGGCTATCCTACTTACACTCATGTTCGGGATGGTAAACTTGAGCTAAGGACAATGAAATGTGTATTTCTAGGGTTTGCCTCTAGAGTGAGATTACAGGTTGTGGTGTTTGAGAAGTCACCTTGATTCCACTTTTGATAAGTCTTCTGTGCTCTGAAAGGAAAAAGAAAAGGAGTCGGCGATTGTTAGTTCAGATCGTAGAGTAAGCGAGTAGGTGGATCTTGATGTTGAGGCTATGGGACAAACAGTGTAGTACGAATGAGGTGTATAACACGATGGAAGAGGATATTCTTTTGGAGGTGGAGGCACCTAAGAAACAACAAAAGTACAACATTGCTACTGTCAGGTAGAGAAGGCAGATTAGACTGCCCAAAGATATGAGTATACAAATTTAGTTGCTTAAGCCTTGTCAGTTGTAAAGGTAAATAGGATATTGGAGACTAATGATCCTATCGAGAGGCAATTACAAGTGTCCTTGAAATGGCTTACTGCCACGGCAGGGAAAATTGAGTCTTCACAGAAGAATCAGACATGGGAGCTTTCGAGGCTACTAGATGGACAGAAAATAGTTGGGTGCAAATGAGTCTTTAGACAAAAAGGAGTCTCATAGACACAAAGGTTCAAGGCTGGACTGGCTGCAAAAGGCTTTACAGAATGAAGGGGTATTGATTTCCATGAGTATTCTCTTGGGTGGTAAGGCATGGATCCTTTCCGTGTTCTACTTGCCATTTTACTATATATGAATTTGCGTTAGAGCAGCTTAATGTGAAAATTGTTTTCTGCATGGTGAACTGGAGGAGCAGATATATATGTCTCAACAAGAAGGAATTGTGGTTTCGGGGAAAAAAATCATGTTTGTCTACTCAAGAAATCCTTGTATGGGTTGAAACAATCGTCTCGAAAGTGGTATAGACAGTTTGACAGCTTCATGGTTGCTAATGCGTTTAGTTGCATCAATTATGATAGTTGTGTCTATTGCTGGAGGCTCTCTGATGGTTCTCGGATTTATTTGTTGCATGTTGATGACATGCTTATTGATGTTAAAAGCATGTCTACTATTGAAGATTTGAAGAGGCTGCTTAGTAAGGAGTTTGAGATGAAAGACTTGGATGATGCTAAGAAGATCCTAGGGATGGAGTTTCATAAGGACCATAAGGCAGGCATGTTGTGATTGCCACGAAAGCACTATATTCAAAAAGTGCTTTGGGTTACATTTCAAATTTTTGGCAAAACTGGCACCACAGGTGGGGTAGGAAGAGTACATGGAGCGTGTCCCATATGCTAGTGAAATAGGGAGCTTAATGTATGACATTGTTTGTACTCGGCCGACACATCACATGCAGTTAGTGTAATCAGTCACTATATGGCCCATCTTGGTAAGTGACATCGATAATCTGAGAAATGGATCCTCTGGTATCAATGTGGCACCATGGATGTTGGATTGGTTTATGACCAGAATATTGATCCAAATGATAATGTGATGCCAGAGAGAGAGGTAGAAACAGAAGCAGAATAGAGAAAAGGTAGAAACAACATAGAAGCAGAGAGAACTGATAGAAAGAGACTAGGTAGAAAAGATATATTAGGGCAGAGGGGAAATAACCAACAGATAAATGTGGCACCATGGATGTTGGATTGGTTTATGACCAGAATATTGATCCAAATGATAGTGTGATGCCAGACAGATAGGTAGAAACAGAAACAGAATAGAGAAAGGGTAGAAACAACATAGAAGCAGCAGAGAGTACTGATAGAAAGATACTAGGTAGAAAAGATATATTAGGGCAGAGGGGAAATAACCAACAAATAAAGCAAGAGGATATTCAATTTCAATTCATAATCGAGTCTACCAAAATTAACATAATAAGGTGCTTATATAAGCACCAAGCACACTAAAAATGCTACTAATTAATAACATCCCTAACATAAAATGAAAAAATCAAAACATAATAACTCCCAAATAAAATCACTAACATAAAAGGAAATAAATCAAAATATAATAACTACCAAATAAAATCCCCAACATAATAGGAAATAAATCAAAATATAATAATTTCTTAATATCCCAAAAATCCTAGAATAGTACATCATTCTCCCCCATTTAAAAACAACTCGACCACGAGTTTTGAAGTGGTGAAGTATCAAAATTTGTGATTTGTGAAGTTGCATAGCAAAGACTTGCAATTTTCAAGATGTAGCATTCTTGATCGAGTAGAAGAAGGATACCAATAGGAGTTGTTGAGGAGCCTCAATCCAGTGCGGGAGGACAAAATCGATGTAAGGAAGGTCATGCGCAAAAATCTTGCCCTCATCTTGGCTTTGGCCTTGTTCATTTTGAAATGACTCAACAAGTACATCCTCATAGTAAATGGTAAAGTTTTCTTCAGTGATTTGTTCATTAAAACAAAGTCTGTGTGGATTGGAGAAATAACTTCAGACTCGTCTTGAATGAAATCAAGATTGGTATAAGTTTTGGTGAAAGCTGCTTCCACTTGTTGTTCACTTGTTCAAGGAGTTGTTGCATTTTGTGAATTCGAGTCTCAAAGGTGGAATACTCGATCTCCAATTGACAACACTTGGCATAAATACATAAACCATCCAACTCGGTTTTAGTCCAAATAGCATCTTGAGGCTAATAGTATTACACGAGAGCTTGAAATTCCATTGAGTTAGAGAAAATACTAATTTTCCCCACATGGCCAAATGGACCAAAAACTTGTTAGAGCACATCATCTGTAATGGGATACACAATATATGATAAACTGTAACTAGAACATCTCGATTAAACTCACGCATTCCTCACAAGTTATTCGAATTTGATGTAAATAAAAAAAAAAGAACATAAATAAAACAAAAAATGATTTTGAGGTTTATTTTTAATTTGGGTATAAGGAGGTAATTTGTTGTGGCAGAGGGAGGGATTCGGCTCTGATACCACTTAATGCCTAACAGATAGGTAGAAACAAAAGTAGAATAGAGAAAGGTGAGAAACGACATAGAAACAGTAGAGATAACAGACTGAAAGAGAATAGATAGAAAAGGTATTAGGGCAGAGGAGAAATAACCAACAGAGAATATTCATTTTCAATTCATAATCCAATCTACCAAAATTAACATAATAAGGTGCTTATATAAACACCAAGTAAACTAGAAAATCTTACTAGTTTATAACATCTCTAACATAAAAGGAAATAAATCAAAACATAATAACTCTCAAATAAAATCCCTAACATAATAAGAAATAAATCAAAATATAATAATTCCGTAATATCCCAGAAATCCTAGAATAATACATAATTTCTTTCCTTTTCTGGATCATAGTGTCACTAGATCTGTTGACTCTGATTTTGCCGAAGATTTAAATAAAATGAAATTGACCACGGGTTATGCCTTTCCTCTTTCATGGTGTGCCATTAGTTGAAAAGCTATATTGCAATCTACTGTTGCCTTGTCTATAACTAAGGCGGAGTATATGGTTGTTACCGAGGCAATGAAGGGAGATTTGTGGCTTTAAGGTTTGGTGACTGGTGAGTGATTTTGGGATGGATCAAAAGAATAGTGTTGTTTTACGATAGTCAGAGTGCTATTCACCCGAGAGAACCAAACACATTTAGGTTTGAAATCATTTTGTTCGGGAGACTGTGTTTGATGAGAATGTACCTATTAAGAAAGTCCTTGTGGATATGATGAACAAACCTATGAGTGGAATCAAGTTCAAGCGATGATTGGGCTTGATCGGTGTTTGAAGGCCTTATGGGGCGATTGACATGTACAACAATTAAGTTTTTTAATAAGGTACTTGTTTTATGAATACTCGCTAAGGTAAAGATTGTTGAAGCACGTGGAGACAGAGATAAACCTATTAAAGTTTGTCTCTACCCACATTTAAAATGCATCCATGCATTTTTTTACTAAAAAAGGACAAGATCTTTTCTTTGAGGTGGGTGCTGAGATGAAGAAATATTTTGGCCAAAGAATTTTGGTACGTGGTCTTTAGTTTCTCCATAGGTGATCAGGTCGTGGAGCGAGAGCGCAAAAGCGTCGTCTCTATATTTTTATTTATATTATGGAGTTGTTTGGAAACTTTTTAAATCTTGGTTTAAACATAGTTGATTAAAGTTGGGAATGGGTTGGTAGGTTGGGTATTGTGATAAATAAGACTTGATTTTATCTAGAATGATTTAAGACAAATTTAAAAAGTTTACCAAACATCGCCTATATAAATAAAAATAACAAAATAAAATGTAAAAAAAAATTCATAAATTTTGTTTAGTAAATGTAAAAATAAATAAATCTAATTATCTCACAAATCATCAAACAACAATAATTATTAATTCAAACAATCTTATTAATAAATTTAGTAATTGAATCCAATGTAAAGTTTGATTAACTATATTTAAATTGTTGTATGGAAAGTGATAGGCGTGTTTAAGACTATTATATAATATTATTTCTAGAACTGAAATTTCTTGTCTAGATTTGGTCCATGAAAGATACATGGTACAAAGCATTTTCCACCATGTGATGGAAAGAATCTCTCTTTTTCTCTCTTCTTATGCCATCCAATGGTGGAATAAACCTTTGTGCCATGTATCTTTCAATGACCAATGCTAGGCAAGAACCTCTCTTCTAGAGCATCATATATATTTATTTTAAATATATACTTTCCCCTTATTCTTTTGCTTACTACTTTTTTTTTGAAGATTTTCAATCAGTATTTAATAACTAGAAATAACGGTTAAATACAATTTAGATGGTTCTTCCTAACATCAAAGGCGAGTTGACCTGGTGGCAGCGTGTGTTATACACAGTGTTTTCAGAGGCGAGGGCGTTGGGCGAGGCGTTTTGCCTCAATGAGGCGAGGCGTAAGCCCCGAGACGTTGGGGCGTAAGCTTTTTGAAATGTTGGGGCGTTTTAAATAAAATAATATTAATTAAATTATAAAAATACTATAAAAATTAAAATAATAAAAATTAATTAATTATCAATAAACTTTATTAACTTAAAATCTATAAATAAACATTTATCAAAATAATTTTACACAAAAATCAAATAACAAACAAGCAATAACATGATCATGCAATCAATAGTCAATACCATACTCAAAAAGTCAAAATTAAATTGGACCGTAAAACAGCTGATCCTCCTCACCTTACTTTGCTTTCTCTCTCCTATGTGAGTGCCAGTTGTGTTTAGATATTATTGAGCTTCTTTGATTCAAGTATCCATGTGGCTGATTTAGTGGCTGATTTAGAGGGAGATCGACGGTGGAGAATTATTATTTTAGGCAGAGGAGCACTACATCACACACAGTAGTAAACTTTGTTTGGTCTGCCTGGGAAGGTGAGGGGCAGCTGCCCATTTTCAGTGCTTGACAGCTTGAGCACAAAAAAGGCATTCCCTTTCATTTCATCAGTCCTCCCTTATCTCTCATTAGCGCGGGTGCAGTCTCTCTTTCCTTTCATTGCTTCATTTTCATTTCATGACGATCCAATAAACATTCTTAATGCTGTAGAGAATTTAGAAACAGAGAGAATTTTGATCTTAAAAAAAAGCTGTTTTAATTTGTTGATATGGCGGAGATTTTCTACGGAGTAGTGAGCGACAGCGACGGATCAACGTCGTCTGAGCCTAGCTCACGAGCAGCGAGGAGACGTAGGACGAAAATCTGATGGTTCAAGTTCGTTGCCGGTGTGGGCCCATCAGAGACCACAGAGGACGGCAAAAGCGCCAGAAAGTAGAGCTATGCAACGATGTCGTTTTGCTCCCAGGTCATGGGTTTGAATATTTTTTTTCTTCTGAATTTTAGGCTTTTTTAAAAGTTTCATGGGGCGTTCGCTCGGACGCTTGAGGCGTAATTTTTACGCCCCGGGCGCCTGGGCAAGCGCCTCAACAGTAAGGGACAAACGCCCAGGAGTCCAAACGCCCAATTGGAGACGCCCTGAGGCGATTTTGGTCCGCCTCGCCCCGAAACTCGCCCCGGGCGCGCCTCACGAATGCCTTTTAAAACACTGGTTATACTTCAACCTGCATGGCATGGGTTTAAATCCATGCAGTGTTAGCAAGGAGAATGTTAATTTTTTTAATGATTCACCGATGGACAACTCCAATCCGTGGATTGGACGAATTCTGTTTAGAGCGCGGATTTATCCAATTTGCCACTCAAAAGTGGCGAATTAGGGCACCTAGGTGTCTCCTATATGTATCTCTTATCTGTGATGAGTTAAAGAACAGAGTGTAAGAATGAGTAGTAAATGAAATTCAAAGAGTGTGGCTTGTATTCTTGAACACTTAAAGAGGTGTGAGATTGGGTGTAATCAAGAATTGGGAATTAGTTTGGGGTGTTTTAGGTATTTAAAACACAATTGTAATATCTTGTTTCATAGTGGAATTTCTCCATTGTGCGCGTTCTGTGGATGTAGGCTTTAAGAGTTGAACCACATAAAACTTGTCTCACTTTTTGATGTAGAACAATAGAGAAGAAAACGAACAAGAAAATAAAGACATAACAATCCAAATCATATGAGAATTGTAATCCAAATCATATGGACGCGAAGAACATCTCAACCAAATCACATTGTGCAAATGACAAACTCAATCACAAGGTTGTTTTGATCTCAATAATATGATTTTTATTAATTTATAATCTAAGTAAAATTAACATAGGGACATCTCTTATATAGAGATCTTAGAACCCTAATCCTAGACCAATAAGGAAACCTTAAATAAAGAAACTAACTAAACGTAAATAAACTCTAAATACTCATAATATTTTTCAATCACATAATTGTCCCCATAATTAAAATACCACCCAATTATTAGATTAAAATCTCAAGTTCTAATCTTTATCGTGTACTCCATTACTTTTACTTGTGTTTGTCTAGTTTTTTTTTCATCAATTTATAGATTTGTGAGTGATTAACCGACTGAAATGATTAATCACAATAAGAACTTACCTAAATATCCCTAATACCAATTTTACACATTTTTTGTTAATTACAAAATATCCCATAACATTAGAATCCCAATATTTAATCTTCCTTGCGCCTGCCATCAAAATGTTAACAGTAATTGTGATCAACACCAATCTGAGCAATATATGCTTGACTTTACGATGATACTTTTGTACTAGTTAATATGGTATGTGACGGATGGATTCCAGCTTCCTTTATTTTTATTTTCATTTTGGAAAACCATATAGGAACTTAGACACCCTTGGTTCTTCTGCACATATTTTTGCACTTCAGATTTTCTTTTCCAGTAGTTGATTACCCTCTTCATTATAATGCCATCACTTATTCTAAAACGGGAGGGGGGTTCATTGATGCTCTAAATTTGAATATCTCAATGTTGGAGGACCCATCTTCATTTCATACAAAAAAAAGATCTTCATTGTTAGTATTAGCATTAGTAAGTTACTTGAGAGATCTAGAGTTCTAGCTGTTCATATTGAAAAATAAGAATAAATTTATTAATGGTATATTTGTTTTGGGCTCTGGCTCCTATGCAGTACCTCCATGAGATGGTCCCACCTTAGGGTAAAAAAAGATGGGATCAATGTCTAATGCCTGCCATATTTCTCTTGGTTGATCTCTACTCCTTGAGTACCATTAAAGAGTTAATTTCCTTTCTCCCACTAGCTTCAACTTAATGGATTTTCCACCATCACTAACATAGTCAGCTAGCATGTGCGATTTTTTATTTGGAAAATGAAATGGGACTAGAGGAATCTAGTCCCCTCCTAATTTACTTACACATCATCTAATGAGTTATTGGAATAAAAAAGGAATTTTCTTTTGGTTTATCTCTAGTCCTTGACCTTACTCTTCTAAAAAAAAAAAACTGTAGTCCTTAACCTTAAGTACCAATAGCGAGTTAATCTCCTCTTTCCTATCTCTAGTCCTTGACCTTACTCTTCAAAAAAAAAAAAACTGTAGTCCTTAACCTTAAGTACCAATAGCGAGTTAATCTCCTCCTTCCTATGGTTGTAATTCAAGATTTGAAATTTGAATCAAAATCTTAATTTTGCAGATAAAGAATCAAACTGAGTTGTAAGATTCAGTACAAATTCTTAAAACTAATTGTAAATGACACATATACATATAAAACAAACAAAATACATTGAAAAATGAAATATATAATCAAGTATTGAAATATAATTCCCATGTAGGATCGTCATTCTATGCTTTAAACCTTTTCTTTTATAAGAAATATTTGTATAAAAAGCCACCAAAAAGGTGCAACACAAATAACTGTCTATACGATAGTAACTCAATAAAATCAATGCGATCATCCTCTTTTACAAAAAAAAAAAAAACAAAAACACTTCAAAACCTTTTTTAATTAGTTGTTGGAGCCATTTCCAACAAATCAACACCCAAACTATTTGAATAAAATTCAGGATAGTAACTAGTTAAATATTGACTTTTGAAGTTTCAAGGATTGTCCATTCTTGTGTTAAAATATTGGAGCAATATCTTTGCTTGATTTGACTGTAAACTTTATCAAAAAGTAATAAAAATTATGAAAGTGCACTTATCATAAATTTATTTATTTTAGAAATGATAGTTGGGGCTTATAAAAAAGGCTGATTAGACCATTGTGGCCTTGTTGGAAGGAAAATTGTTGTGGTCATTAATTACAAGAGCTTAACTTTTGGGTTTAAAGTGACAAGAAGGTACTAGAAAGATGGTAAAATAAAGTTAAATTTAAGGAGTGCCAAACATATTATCTTTATATCTCTGTTCTTACCATGGTTTGATTTTTCTTAGACACAAAAAAAAAAAAAAAAAACATAACCACCATTACAGTAGCTCTGCTAGTGTTGCCTCATGTTCTCCCCTCTCTTTTCTTATTTTTTTTTTCTTGGCTCCCAACCTCATTTTATTTTGGTCAGTAGCATGCTCTGTTTCTTTTATTCATGAAGCACCACAGGTGTTAAGAAAGGGCAGTTTGTGAATCTCACAAGAATTGTGTGTTAAGAGTATTTGGGTTGGAAGAGTATTGATGTAATTTCACCATGTGTTCTATCTAACCTTTAGGGTTAGTAAGTTATTGCCTAACATTCACTCTCTCCCTCTCTCTCTCTCGATACTAAATCGTCTTGGTTTCAAGTCGGATGCCTCTTTTCATTTAGTATTTCACCCAATCTTTGCCCTTTCAAATATTTGGGCTTTCTTACACTAGAGTTTCCCGTACAAAGCCTAAATCCTTCAGTCGGCTTGAATGTGACGGGTGTGTTAAAAGTATAAAGAATTAATTGGACTCTTTCCTATCAGCTTAAGCTTTTGGGATAATTGGTAAGTTAACTAATTCTTAATATGGTATAGAGCGGTAGATCCTATTTCGAGAGTTGTCTAAGTGCTTCCACAATTTCGATGGACGGCCTAATGGTGTCGTCTGGCCGTAGCCCTCTTTCTTATTTTCTTCTCTTTAATCTATCCTATAATAGTTTTGCCTTTCTTTCTTATCTTTGAAAAACAGAAATTGTAAATAGTGTCATGAACAGTTTTGCGCTACAGCACCCATGAATAGTGCCATGCTACAGTACAATGAATAGTGTGGCATGAACAGTGATGTGCTACAACAACGTGAACAGTTCCGAGAGCCGTTTTCTCAAATTAGATCCGGTTGATCCGACCCGGATTTAGTTTTGTGTTGTTCAAAGAAGACCCAATTCGATTCATTTCGTAGATCCAACCCATGTGAAGTAGGCAAGACAAAATCAAAGTCTTGTTGATATGGTGTTGCAGATCTTGTCCATGGATCGTGTTGATCCAATGTCGTTATGTGATAGTGGCCTAACTTCTTGTCGTGGGTCTTGTTGACCCGAGCTGTTCCTATGGGTTTTGTTGTATTTGGGTTTGGATTTATTTGTAACAAATTGAATGAGTTTATTTGTAACAAGTTGGTGGATGTGGATGTGTATGCTCCAACTTGCGGGGAGAGTGTTAAAAGTATTTAGGGTTAAAAGGATATTGATGTAATTTCACCATATTATGTGTTCTATATATATATATCACTACTAACCTTTAAGGTTAGTAAGTTATCGCCTCAAACATTCACTCTCTCTCTCACTCGTTCTCTCTAAACACTAATTATCAACACTGATTCCGTCAATTTGTCTTCAATTCTCTATCTTTTCCAATTCTCCATATTGAGTCATAATTTTTTTATTGTTAAAATACACACATACACTTCAAACCCCTATCCACTTCGTGGACTGAGAAGTGTTTTACCAACAGCTCCAAATTGGGCAGGACACATATCGAGCCATATTGATTGGGCGCTGAATCAAATCAATTGATTTTGAAAACAGTGCTCCTTCCTCTCTCTAGCTTCTAATTATTGGATTTTCCTCCAAAATTATCATTAATAGAATCAGGTAGCACTACCATTACCATCGATTGTCAAGGGGTAATGAAACCATTGTCTGGTAAGTACTTTTAACAGGGCAGACAGGTAGCTAAAATGTGATTTTTTATCACAACCCAATGTCAACTTCAGCTATTGCTGATTCAAATTTGTAAGGAGGTAGCACCATTTATGGAGAGGCTGGAGAATTGAGAGGGTCCACTCTTTTTAGTATTGATGCCAAATGTTACTGGAGAGTCTTCTATCATGATGAAAGATGACTGATATCATTGAGAAAGTTACCAAACATGAAAAGTCTGAGGTTGAATTCACTTAGGATTGGTTTGAATTTCTGAGCTTCTGATTCCAGTTATTTGATGACTTATATCACAACTTTCAATGGTACTATCTTATTTCATATGCATATATAACAGACCATGCTGGATCAAAATAAGCAAACTTTTAGGTGAAAAGGACTACCATGTTGGCCCAACTTCTTTCAATCACAAGAGAAAAGGTAAGTTATCTATATCGATGGAAGAACAAGGGTGTGCTTTCATTTCCCATCTTTATCTTTGCATTGTAACAACCGACTGTCAATCTTGTATCTCAGTTCTAGGTTGCATATCTGATTAGTTTAGCCAACCCTTCAACCCTGATTTGAACCACGTGAAGCCATATCTTTCTGCTCGAGCAGGACTAGACCTGGTCTCAGAATTCATATCAAACCGTCCTGAGCTCTGGTTAGGTAAGATTGGTTGTTTGGTTGACCTGTCAAACCTTTGTAGATTTTGTAAAATGGTGTTCTCATGTTGAGGATATCTCTCGACTTCCACTCCTGAACCTTGATTATTAAAGATATGGGCTTTTCTTTTTCTGGAAGGACAGGAAGGAATTTGAATTTCTTCAACAATATAGACTAATTAGGTTTTAGTATTTTATTATTTGGGATTTAATATGGGCTTTTAGATTTTCTATTTTAAATTTTTTTTTCAATATTTTCCATCAATCATCTCATTTTTTCTAGGAGAGAAGAAACTTACTCCCAAGGCAATCTGTAAAATATGTGTTAAACTGGTAGTTAAGGACAGTTAGCTTTTCCTTTTTCCTTTTTTGGTGTGTCCAATGGCTTGGCTAGACAGCCATGGCTAAGCCTCTTTCACTCCTTAAATCATTAATCCCTGATAAAGGTCAAATACGATTCTAACTCTTCGATATGACCTCCTAGGAACCCTTAGTAATTAGGCTGCTTAGTACCTTCCACTATGGGTTGTATTTTTGTTGACCTCAGATTTCCAAGTATAGGGCTCTAGATCATGCACAGTCACCATGTTTGATAATAAATGATTTTGTTGATAAATCTCTATGATCTTTTTGTGATTGTCATCTGGATAAAAGACATCACTTTTATGGAACTCTTTGTTCCATTGCCAAGTTGGCAAAGGAAAGGAAAGGAAACTTTGTAGTCTTAGATCAATCAAGTATTTGAAATCAATTAGTTTTTAGGTTTCTAATAATCCATTTACTTGGTCTTCTTAGTGATCCAAATGGAGCTTTAAAGGTACTTAGGTATTTACCCAAAAGTAGCATTGCTTAGGCTTTAGTGTAAGTGGTAAATGGGTGGGATTTTCCTGCAAAGAAAATCTTGAAATTGTGCTGTCTGGATTTTTCTCCCTCTTCTCTCGTCTCTTTCCTTTCGGGGTTGTGTTTGCTCCTATCATTGTACTCACATAAGAGAAGAAAACCCTGCGGCAGGCCCCTAAAGAAGGGTGCAGTGTGTGCTGGCTGTCCTTTAGGGCCTCTCTTGGCATTGTTTCTCTAGCAGGTAGAAGCTCCTATAGTCATGCATTGGGAGAGTTGCCAAATCCATTTTGCGCTTCCTATCTCTTTTTTTTGGCATTGCAAAGATAAATGAATCACGTAGAGAAGAAAAGGCTCTAAATGTATCAGTGTGGATTTTGAAGTACTATGGCTCCTTATTTTGCATTTAATGCCTGCTAAACCACAACCTCTCTTCCCATCCTCTAGGTTTCCTTTTATTCCTAACTTTCGCTGACTCAGTTCAACTCACTGTTTACTAGGAGCAATATTTTTTCTGCTACAAAGCTATTCTTGATGAATTGGAAGACCTCACTGCAGATTTCATTAGCCAAAAAAGCTGAGTGGTATGCCCATTACTTCTTTTAAATTTCTTGAGAACTTCACAATTTTTCTTTTTAAAGTGGCCTACAATTGTAAAAATTTTATGGCATTGGATTTTGGCTTTCATGTATATTGTTGCATATGCTCTCTAGATGTCTTTCCTTTCTCCGGGCAGCTAGCATGTCAATAAAGCAATGAGTGTAGCCACTTGCTTATTTCTCAAAATTGGGAGAAACTTTAGAGAAATAAGCAGTTCTCTGATCCTGGAATGTTATAGAGCTCCTCCAGAGCTGGGTATCGTTCATCATTCTGGTGAAACTAATAATGCTGACAAATAACCAGTCAGCTTGTCACTTTTACAAATTGCAGCTGGTTTCCATGGAAAGCGTTGACAAAGGAATAGAATTGTAGCCGTTGCAGGCTCAGTTCCTGATATTACAGTTTGGATATTTGAAGGGTCCTCTTCTTTGTAACAATAATGTCACTATGTTATTGTATCTCTAGCTTATGTATAATAATGCCAGTAACTTGATGATCCGTAAACATTGTTTTTCCCTTTTGTTCCCGTAAGAAGAGCCTAGCAGTCAAAGCCCGTTTGGTTTATGGACATGATTCAAGCAGGGATTAATGTAGGATTGTATGGTGGATTAAAATGGTATTATGTGTATCTTTTGTTTGGTTCTTGGATTAACAAAACCTATTTCACCTGGTTGATAGGTTAAAGGATAGGGTAAAACGTAAAAGACAAAAATATCTGTCATCATATTGCTCCACGATGAACCTTAATCTCATCAATAAATCAATGAATAGAAATAAGCCCAGTAGCCTTTTACTAAAACTAAGTTCCACGTTTTTTTTTTCCTTTTTCTAGGAAGTTCGACGTCATTGTTGCAAACGTTTTAACTTTTGTAGAATTGGTAGAGCTGGTAGAAGACCAACACGACATAAAAAGTAACCAAGTAATAAATATGATATTCCGTACCAAGTTCATGTCTTTGTTGCGAACATCTTAAATTCGAGGTATACTGACAAAGTTCGTCTTTTTGTAACGCTATCGGTTACAAACAAAACAATGAAACTCGAGATATTATAATCCTTTTAAGCAGATTTGATTATTAGCTATCAAACTAAAACAACAGAAAAAAAAAAATTACCCTTTACAGTGATTCGTAAATAAGATTACTGTAAGATAAGATTATAAAGAATTAAAGTGCAATTATTTTTATTTTTGTTTGGTTTATAGGATTAATTAATTGGTATTAAAATAAAATAATAAGTCATAAAACTATATTATTTTTTAGTATTCATCATTTCTAACCAATCATAATTTCTCTTCAAAACTCAAAAAAAATTTCACTACAAAATCAATCCACCAAAACAACAAATCTAATAAAACATAAAAGCAAAATCAACTCAGAGATACCAAGCAGAGAAGAAATTATGTCGACCTGAAAAAAAAATGCAAGGAGGTGCAGAATGAAAAAATGCAGGGGCTCCCGGCTTCGATGACTTTGCCGACGATCATCGACAGCAACAGCACTCTGTCAACAAGGGTAAAAGGGGAAGACAAAAAAAGTTTTAGTCCCAAATAGATGGGATAGAATCTGTCCCAATCTTTCATAGGATAGAATTTGTGGGATAAGGACTAAATTAATCTTAATGCAATCCCAAGTGAATAGTGAGAGAGAACCAAACATGAGATAATTGTCTAATCTCACCTTACTACTCCCAATCAAATGGACTCAAATGGTCTGTTTGGTTCATTGACAAGATTACAGTGGGATAAGATTAGGACTAACATGGGATAGAATAAATGGATATTAAAGTGGTAATACCTTAATACTATGTTTAGTTCATGAAATTGCTGGATTGAGATTAAAGTGAGATAAAGTCTAAGTAACAAAATACCTTAATACTATTCATCCTCCTTAACAATCTCTAATTTTTTCATAAACCCTAAAATTTTATTATTATTATTATTATTATTATTATTATTAAATTAGTATTTTCATCATCATAATTATAGACATTATTATAATAAATAATCATAATTATTATTATTAGTATTATAATTATAATTATTAATTATTCACATAATTATAATAATTATTATTATCATTATAATACTATTATAATTGTAAGAATAATATTATTGTCAGTATTATTATTATAATATTATAAATATAATTATAATAGTTACTATCATTATCATTATTATTATTATCATCATTAAAAATTTATTACATTTATTATCATAATTATTTTTATTTTTATTATAATTAGTATTAATATATAAATAAATAATATTTATTACTAAACTATTATTTTTATCATCATAATTATTCTAATTACCATAATAATATTTTTTATAATTATAGTTATAATTTATTAAGAATAATAATAATTGTTATCATAATTATTTATATTATTAATATAATAATAATAATAATTATTATTATTATTATTATAATTATTAAAATACTATTAATATTATTATTATTATAATTATGATAATAATTATTATTATAACATTATTATAAATATGATTATATTGTTATTATTATAATTACAATAATTATTATCATTATCATTATTATTGTAATTACTATGATATTTATTATTATAATACTATTATAAATAAGATAATAATAATTATTATTATTATTATAGTTATTATATTTATTATTATAATAATAGTAATTATTATTTGTTATTATTATAATAATATGACTATTATCATTATTATTATTTTAACAATTATTTTTATTAAAAATATTATTATTAAAATAAAAAATATTTTTAATAATATAATAATTATAACAATTTTTTTTTATTATTATTATTCAAAGGTAAAAATGGTAAAAAGAAAAATTTTAGCCCCACATCCATGAGATAGATTCTATCCTATCGTGGGAGGTGAGTCAAAAAATGTGGGATTAGAACTAATTTTATCCCGCCTTAATCACACATGAATAGTAAATCCTTCCCACCAATGAGGGATACCTATTCATGTGGGATTAAGTTAATTCATAATTCCACTTTAATCCCACCAACCAAACAACTCCAAAAGGTTTTGAAGGTAATACGACTGTGACGGTAGGGTGATCACCGCAAGGAGAGAGGTGCTCACGATGGTCCAATGGACGAGACGTAGCGCAATCGGGGAAAAAAAAGAAAAAAAATAGAAATCATGGGTGTAATAAAGTTTTTTTTTTAATTTTTATATAAAAGGAAAATCTATACTAATATTAAAAGAAAGTTGTCTTATATGGAAGTCCCACATTTTAATAGTTATTTAATTATTCAAAAGTTTTAAATTTTATAAAATTACCATAGATCAATAACAATAATTAGGAAATTGCACAATCTTCTTTGATTTGAATAAAAAAAAATGAAATCAGATCAATAACTATGATATAAGAAATTACATCATCTTGTTGAAAAATGGAAATAAGATCAATAAAAAAAATTTAGCATAAATTAAGTGATTTAAATGAAAAATAAAATTTCACATCTTTGATTTGACTAAAAAAAAAGGAAATCAGATAAATAACAATAATTAGTAATCTATACTATATATTGAAAGAAGGTTGTCCTACATGATAATCCCATAATTTTATAATTATTTAATTCCCCAAAATTTTAAAAATTTATAAAATTACTATAGATCAAAAAACAATAATTAAGAAATTGCATCATGTTCTATGGGTGATGAAGGCCTGGTATTTTCATCGCTTCGCTATGGGAACTGAGGGTGGTCTTTTCATCAATTCGCTGAGGGCGAGGAGGGTGTGGTCTTTCTTGCATGTGCAAAAGCACAAGAAGCTTGTAGTCTAATTATTTGCTTATGATTTCTTTGAGTTTTCTTTTCAACAAGTCATAATTCATTGGTCTATTTTTTTATAAAAAAAAAATCTGTCTTGGAATTTTTTCATGAACTTTTCTTTCAAGGTTCTTGAATTCTCTTTCTTGTCTCTTAAGTCTTCCTTGTCTATCTTTCTCTTTTCTTGACCTAAAGTCTTCAATATTCTTAAATTTTCCATTTATAATTTCCCCAAAAAAAATTCGTAATCAAAGCAATCAAAAGCAAATTTCAATCAAAGACAATTCAAGTTCTAACGATTTTTCAAATCAAAACAATTAGACAACCTTTCAATTCTAATGATTTTCGAATATTGATATAGTGTTGACTTTAAAGATATGTGGAAGTTGTAAACAAATAATCGCTCATGGCTCCAAAGGATGGATCTCACACTAAGGCGAAACAAGCAATCTCAACATGGCTTCAACTAAGTGGCATTTCCATAAGACAGAAATATGGCTCCAACTGAGTGATCTCGCCATAAGACAAAAACATGGCTTCAATTGAGCGACCTCACCATAAGGTGAAAACATGATTTCAACTGAGTAACCTCATCATAAGGCGAAAACATGGTTCTAATTGAGCGACCTCGCCATAAGACGCAAACATGGCTCCAACTGAGCAACCTCAACGTAAGGCATAAGCAAGTCATTCATTATCAATCATCATCAATTAGAGAGAAATCATTTATCCATAAGCGACCATCCTTAGACAATCATTAATCAATATCAATTATCAATTTCAACTAGTTTTGTAATCAAGCAATTCATTCATTAACCATTTAAGCAATTCACACTACTTCCTAACTGAGCAATTCGCGTTCATTCATTTGATCAATTAAGTAGTTTTGCAATCAAGTGATCAATCATTAATCATAAAGTAAGCAATTTTCGAATTTAATTTATTCAAACCACAAAGAAAAATGGTTTATCACCTCTTTTAAGAAAATAACATGTAGATTTATTATGTCATTAAAATATGCAAGCTCATATATTAATCCTTAAGTTCTCATGCAAAACCATTCCTCAATGAATGCAAACAATTCAGCAAAGAATTCAAAGCAATCAATGCAAATATCATTTTATCATTCTAAAACAAGAATTTGATGAATTCAATCATTTTTGTTTAACCAATTCATGCAATTCTACATGAATCTAATGGTCAACCAATTATTGCTTTATTACTCAAGTTAACATTTTTTCATTGCATAAGATTTTTTGAAAATGAAAACCCAATCATTGATTTCTTTTAAGCAATCATTTAATTCCAATCGTGGCTCCAAAAGAGCGACCAGCCATGGCTTCAATAAGAGACTTTAAAATGTGGCTCCAATAGAGCAACCTCATGGCTTCAAGAAGCGACCAAGCATGGCCCGAAAGGGCAAGCTCAAAGCGTGGCTCAAAAGAGTGACCAATCATGGCCCCAAAAGGACTATCTCAAAGCATCGCTCTTAAAGAGCGATCAATCATGTCCCCATAAGGGCAATCTTAAAGCATGACTCAAAAGAGTGACCAATAATGGCCTCCGAAAGGGTGGTCTCATAGTATGGCTCTAAAAGAGTGATCAATCATGGCCGCAAAAAGGCGATCACAAAGCGTGTCTCAAAAGAGCGATCAATCATGACCTCAAAAAGGTGATATCAAAGCACGGATTCCAAAGAAATGATCAATCATTTTTTGCAAATAAAATCATTTTATCATTGGATTGAGTTTTCATATCCAATATTTAATTATTCCAGTTAATTGATCAATCATTTTTAAAATTTTCGTCAAGCATTTGGTCATGCATTCAAAATTCTCACTCGAGCATTCAATTATCCAATCATTCACCTCATTATGCTCCTTTGTTCCAAAAATAGATCATTTAAAAGCATCTAGTATTGAGCATGCCCGTAGTTATGGTTCTATCAATTCTTAAATGCAATCATATACTTAGTCAATGTGAAAATGCATGCCCCTAGTAACTAATAATATCATGTTTTATGACCTTAGAGAGGCTTATCTATGCCTTTCTTGTTCACTGATTTTTCAAGGTGGAGATTTTAACCAAAAGTTGGTGTTTTGTAGTTCAAAATCCATCCTCACTTTTTTCTTTTTAAAGAAAATGATTTTTCTTGAAAATATTTTTCAACAAGGAGAATCTCATGGGCTTCTAAGAAATAACTTGGAAAACAACATTAGATTCCAGACTTTCGACATGACAAGACAAAAAATTTCAAAGAAGACATAACAAAATTAAAACGCCAAAAGACTTAATTACCCATTGCACATGACAAAAAAAAAAAAAATTGTTTTAGATAAGACCCATTCTTATGACACCAACAATATTAGTCTTATAAAAAAAAATCATTCCTCAAAGGTCCTTGTTAATTCATTCTTATTTTTCCTCAAGCATGACATACTTTTATGAAAAATCTTTGAATCTATTTGTACTCTTTGCGTAAACATGCTTCTTTCCTCGTGAGAGAGACTTTGATCTCTTGCTTGTGTTGACTTTAAGGTGTTTGCTACTCATGCTCCATGCTTGTGGGTATCAAGACCTTCAATGTTCCATTGATGTGACTGTGCAAAGTTGGTTGCCTACATATCCTCATTGTGAATCAAGCCATTTGTAGTTCATTTTATCGAACTTCAATTGATTAGCATTTCAATATTTTATTTTTTTTAACTCTTTTGCCTAGGCTGCCCTTTCTGGTTTTCAACCTAGCGAGCATTTTTCTTTTATTTTCTTTTCAATCAATTGATTTACAATTATTGACAAGAAATTGAGGAATCTCGTATCATTAAAAAAAAAAAGAGTGTTCCGTATAACTAATCAATGTCCATTGATCTAAGAGGAATTTATTTTAGGTTCTAATGAGGCCCAAAGGTTCTATGGTTAATTAAGAAAGAAAGGATATTGTAACGTTTAAAGAAAATCTTCATTGGGTTTCTAACTACCAAGAATTACTTTCTATTCTTTTCTTATAACTCATCATTTCTTCTTTTCAACTCTAATCTCATCTTTGATTTTCTTTTTCTATAGATTCCAATTTCATATTTTTTCTAATAATGTATTTGCTTCTCTCTTTTTCGATATCATCTTCTTCTTTTTTAATTCATCATCATTTTTTTCTTTCTTTTTTTTCAAATCTTCCTTGGCTCATTTATTATGCAAAGATGAAGGAGAAAATCTCATTGCCACTTGTGCAAGGATGAGGAAAACTTATCCATGCCATGACCATGTGACAAGGATGAGACAAATTATCTATTGACTTAACAATCTCTTTCACCATGTAATCACTAAAAGAATAATCCTTGGCATGATGTGTGTAGAAAAAAAATATATTCAATAAGCTTAATGGGGTTAGCAAGGTAAATTTATAAACCAATGAAAGGGATATAAAGAAAAAAACAACCTTTTTTTCATTTCAATTTCAGTTACTTAGTATTTCCAAAGCACAAACTTGCATATAGGAAGATTCCCAAAACTTGATCAAGAGGAGCACCTCGAAGTCTTTACTTTTCAATTCTTTGTAGCTTGAAACATTAGGACAATGTTAACATCACCATTATAACAATTCAAGAGGTTTATTCAATTGAGTATTTTTGCTTAAGTATAATAAGAACAATTAGAGGTGGCAAACGGGTCTGGTCGGGTCATTACATGCTCTAATCGAGTAGGGTTCGGGTTATTTCGAGTCACAGGTTAGGTTCAGATCATGTTGAATCTCGAGTTCGAGTCATTCCAGGTTGGGTCATTTCGGGTTTCAGGTCATTTCATGTCGAGTCATTTCAGGTCACGATCTCGGGTTTCAAACAAATTCAGATTAACCTATCGAATTTGTTCTATTTTTTATCTTCTTTTCCCTCAATTTTTGGGGAAATAATTTGCACTCCGCTTTAAATTTAGATTGTCACACTATGTTATTTTTTTTTATGTTTCAATGTAATTACTTTCAAAAAACCATGTTAGTAATAACTTAATTCAAATCAAAATTATATCTGAGAATAATATAAAAATAAAAAATTTTGACAAGCACATGAGCTAATTAAGGATCAAATTAACTTTATCTTCAATATATATGGTAATGACTAAGGCTGACGTGCGTGATCTATATGAATATAATATTAAATCTAATGGGCTTTATAATTGATAACTTGACGCATATATAATTATATATGTTCATGTAATCATTTGGAACCCTTGAAACATGTTAAGCATATAGGTATATAGCTAAGAAAAGATGGTTTTATAAAATAATATGTAATTATACACTCAATTTCTTATTTGAAGTTAAGGAGGTTACTCATGTTCATAAATTGTTGAACCATGCACATTAACGCAAACATGAGTTTTTTTTTCTTTCAAAATTTGAACCACTAGATCAATTTCATTATTATTCCCCAAGAAAATAGAACCTATCAAATCCTTGAAAATTCGAAGCACCCCTTGTACTGTAAATTTGTATTTAACTAGTTGATAAAAAATTGATAATTAATTAATTATGACATAATTTATTTTATATAACTAGTTAACTATCACTTTAGTTTAATAAGAAAATAATATATTTTTAAAAAATTTCTTCTTAAAAAAATCTATCATTTCTAGTTCAGGTCGTTTCAGGTTCCGGGTTATTTCGAGTTCGAGTCGTTTCGGGTTCAGCTCATTTCGGGTTTCAAGTCGTTTCGTATTTCAGGTCGCTTTGGGTTTAGGGTAGACTGAGTTGAGTTCGGATCATTTTGAATTTGGGTCATTTCGGGTTTCAAGTTTGGGTTGTTGGGTTTTCGGGTCGGGTAAGATTTTGTCACATTTAAGAACAATCAATTTAAGCTCTTTGAAGAATTATCTTACTTTAAAACTAATATTGCTTGTTTCAAACGAATTAGATTATGTCATAAAAATAATTCTTTCTTTTCCAAATCAAGTAAGTACTATCAAGTGCAAGGAGTAATTCAATGGAAAGCCAAAAACTAGTTTTATTATAAAATGATAAAGAACACTCATGGACTCAAAGATGAAAATTAAAATATTTTACACAAAAACAAAGACTTTGACTAAAAACGACTAACTATAAAATTTGAAATTATTTTATTGCAAAATCAAATAAAAACTGAAAGGCTCGACTCTTGAATTTGGTTCTAAGCAAGGAAAACGAAATGGTACATTCTCAAGATTCATTATAACCAATGTTTTTCTCATTCTTCTATTGGATCTTCATCATCCTTATCATTAGGTTGTGATTTAGTCTCCCATGTCATCTCACTTGTAATTGTATCTTTAACTTGAATTCCAAAACTATACAACTCTTGCAATGTTGTGATGGGTATAACAAAGAAAACTTGAAAATAAGAGGGTTGTATGTTCTTCAAAGCAATCAGACTTGATCTTTTTCACTTGTTCAATTGGTCATTTTAGCAACTTTGTCCTTCTATTGTGTTATGAATTCAAAAAAGGTCCCATCATGTTTTTGCTTTGTGGTTTCAAGATCATGAAAGGTGACATCAAATTAGGTATATCATAAGCATTGGTTGACAAATTCAGATGCAATATCTTTCATTGTATTGGCTTTGGAGGTTTTAAGGGAAATGAACCATTGGCGAGTGAGGCCAGTAAGAGTTTTTTGGAACAAGCTATGGAAAAAGTTCTTGGATAGGCCACTCAGTTAATTAGGAAGCAAAAAGGGAAAGCGACACCAAGCAGTTCAATGAAAAAAAAAAGGAATACGTTTCCTCCACCCCCATCTTAAAAATTGCATTGACCTCAATGTGAAAGAAAAAGTGAAAGAAACTCCCTTTGTAACCAAAAGTGCACAGAAGCTGAAAATTGTGCACCACCAATTGAACTACTGTGCATATTTGTTCTTAAAAAAATGCCAACCACGAGGATTTACTAGATACTTACTCTGAGTCTCAAGTCAATGAATCTACCGCTCTTACTCACGACCTAAAATTATTTAAAATATTTGGGAATGAGCTTTACAAGCCCAATGAATTTCAATTTACTAGAAGTACTCAATTTGTATACTTCTGATCATATTTTTAATCACAATTTATATATAATTCAATTATTCATTTGTTCTTATCTCATATCATTTTCATAAATTTCAATAATCATATGTATATCATGTCAGATATCAAGTTCATCATTTTCTCATCACAATTATCTCAACATAAGTTTTCATAATCATATTGATATATCACATCTCAATAATTTTAAATAAATAAATATGAATGCATAATCTTTTTTTCTCATTTCCATATCTCATCATTTCATATTCTTTTTCACATTTCATCTCATTCATACTATCACAAGTATGGGAATCCATTTTTGGGTATCCATACCAGCCTCTGGTAAAATTTCTAAGGATATCTCTCCACATGTCGACATGTTTAAATCCAGACCAACCATGGTTCTTGTCTTCCCTGGGACCACACACTACATCTCTCTAGTGAACCGACAATGCATATGGACAGTCACATACAAGTAGGCATAACATATCATCATATAATTCAAATCATTTTCTTTTCATAAAATCTCCAATTCATCATGATAATTCAATCTACGAACTTTTCTCATAATATACATCATTTCGAGTTTTATTTATATTTCTAATTCTTCTTGCTTACTAACAGTAAAATGAACTCACCACCTAGCACTAACGATATTTGTGGATCATCTTTTGCCTTTTTTTCCCCTATCAGTGATAATACCATACTGCTCACCACCACCTAACCAGAATATTCTTATTAATTTAGCTATCTCATAGTTCAATTTATATCCTATACTGGGTTAAATTCATGAGTATATATGCATGTTTCATTATAACTTTAAATTCACAATTTCGATAAAATTCCTTTTCTTTTAATTAAATCCAATTCAAATCTTTTTTCAATAAAAATATAAGAGCTAAACTTCTCAAAATGAAAAATCAAAATCTTTGAATACAATTATTGAAATTACCTTTCCAAAGCTTTTTATCGGAATTCAAGAAATCCGTCTGTGAATTAATTTTGGTGCTGAAGATGAGGCTCCATACTCAGTGGCCTTAGTGCAAGTCTTTTGGCAAGGAATACTTAAAGTCCACCGCATGTGGCTCAAGTGTTCTTGGTGTTGCCCATTTACTATCAGCAGTAGTGTATTTGATTCCTGCATCCATGTGACTTCTCTCAAGCAACTTCTCAAAGTATGGTTGTCAAGATTTCTTAATAAATCCCTGTGACTTATCAAAAACATCAACAACATTAACGGCATGAGGATAAATTGAAGAGTCATTGAACTCAAAATTTTTAGGAGGTAATTCCAAAGAGTTAGACTTATCTTTAATGTGCTCATCCTCCAAATTAAGCTTATCAATCATGTAAGTATCGAAACACTCATCCTCTTCATGTGGCGACTTTGGGACTTAGAAAACATTTACCTCTAAAGTTCTATTTCAAAATGATAATGTCATTAGGCCATTCCTACAATTAATTAAGGCATTGGCGGTGGAAAGGAATGGTCTTTCAAGTATCAAAGGAATTTTTGACTCCGTATTCACGATAAAAACGGTATCTAAAACCAGAAAGTCAACAGGATAATAGAAATTATAAATTTGCAGCAAAACATCTTCCACAATACCTGTTGGTTTTCTTACCGATCTATCCTCTAATTGAAGTACCACGGAGGTTGGTTTGATCTCACCTAGACCAAGCTACAAGTACATGGAGTATGGCATGAGGTTCACACTAGCACCCAAATCTAGCAGTGCTTAGCCACAAGATTTGTTTCCAATTTGGCAAGCCAGCGTTGGACAACCCGGATATTTATATTTGGGTGGTGTCTTACTGTCAATTACTGCACTTCCTTGCTCTGTTAAGAATGTTGTCTTCTTCACAGCGTGCCTCCTCTTAAGTGTGCATAGATCCTTAATGACTTTAGCATAGTTGGGGATCTATTTTATAACATGAAGAAGAGGGAGGTTAATTTTAACATGCTGAAGCTGTTCAAGGATCTCCCATTTTAATGCTGAATTTCCCTCCTTAGGCTTAAGGAGAGCTTGAGGGAAAGGTACCGGTGGAGAATAATCATCATGGGCCTCTTGTTCCTTGGGGGCTTCATCCTTGTTGCTCACGGTATTAGGAATCCAGTGTGATGGTAGAGTGGGTCCATCAATTTTCTTACCGCTGCGGGTGATTATGGTATTAACCTCTCTAACTTTTTGATTTTCAGGATCGGAGGTTTGTGCCATATGTTGTCCCCTTGGATTAGGTTGTGACTGTGAAGGAAAATGACCTTGCTCTTGAACCGTCAAGAAACTAGTAAACTTGGTGAGTTGACTCTTTATCACCTTTTGATCCTCTTTGATCACTTGTTGCTCCTCTAGAAACCGTTGATTTATCTTGCTTTGCTCTTCCACACTCTTGGCATGTACCTATATAAATGATTTAAACATATCTTCCAAAGGAAAAGATTGTTGAGGTGCATTAGATGAGGTTGCTTCCGGTTTTCATTAGGTACTAGAGAGGGGATGAGGTTGCATATCGGATCTCCAATGGGTGCTAGATTGGGTAGGAGGTTGAATATCAGATTTCCAACTAAAATTAGGGTGATTATTCTAACCGGGATTGTAGGTGTTAGAGTAGGGTGAGTTTGGTTTCCTAAAGTATTACACTCTCCCTTCATCTCAAAATAGGTTGGACAATCCCTAGGCACATGATCTGCCCCATTACATATAAAGCAAGGTTCATGGGACTCTACCCTAGCAACAGGTTTAGGGGCTCTAGCATCCTTGGTTTTTAAGGCTTCAATTTCCTTAGTTAGGGCCTCTAAACGGGCTTTAAGGTTATCCTCTTCCTTAAGTTGATAAACTCCAGCGGGTTGATTTCTCCTTGTGCTTTCCATGGCATTTGGTCCTGTCCAAGTGTGGACTTTTTTCGATATGTCATCTAGGAAATCTATGGCTTGATCGGGAACTTTTTGAAGAAAATCCCCATTCAAAATCATTTCTATGAATTGTCTTTCCCTACTTAGAAGTCCATCATAGAAATAGCTAACTACCCACCAACTCTCATACCCATGGTGTGGACAAGAATTCAAAAGGTCCTTGAAATGTTCCCAAACTTGATATAAGGTTTCACTCTCCTTTTGTACAAAGTTTGAGATTTTTCTCTTGAGGTTATTGGTCTTATGGGTTGGGAAGTGCTTTTGGAAGAAAGCTCATGTCATCTCATCCCAACTACCTATAGACCTAGGCCTTAACGAGTACAGCCAAACCTTGGCCTTTTCCTTAAGTGAAAAAGGGAAAAACCTAAGTTTGACGGTGTCTATCATATCAACCTTACCTTGAAATGTTACTACTACTTCCTCAAATTCCCTAATATGGATTTAGGGGTTTTAATTCTCAAACCCGTGGAAGGTTGGTAGCAACTGGATCATGCCCGAATTAAAATCAGGTTGTTGAACGTTAGGGGGAAACATGATACAGGATGTGACAAGTAGTCTTTAAGTGTCCTAGCAACATTTTCATTGTGATTTTTGACCATGTTAACATAATCCTCTAAATTCTCACTTGGGTGTGCACTGTGGTTTGATCTAGGTGAAGTTTCACTAACGGACGTGGAAGGAGATAGTAACTCTATTTAAGGTCTTTTAATGAATCTACCTCACGAATTTCTCAGTCTAAACATACACCAAAGGGATTAGAAGGAAACAAATAAAACAGAAAAATAAAAATTAGAAAATCAAAACAAAGAGCAAAGAACGATATTACCGTCTTGTCTCAATGTTGACAATCTTCCTTGTACTTTAGCGCGTTTCCCCGGCAACGGCGCCAAAATTTGATTACGCTCAAACTAATATGCGATTATTGTGTATAGTTGAGGTGTCGATCCCACGAGGAAAAGCAAAGTACAAGAGAAGATGTAAACTTTAATATGAAACGATAAAATCCAAATGAGTAAATCTGAGTTTGATAATGAAATAGTGTGAAGGAGTTGTGTAATTATAATGAAGAATATAAATGAGAAACAATAAGGTTCTGAGAATCCTCCCTAGGTTCGTTTCCTTATTCCAATCTCGATTCAGTTGTTTTTATCTCGATTACAAGTTTCACATCCCAAACAAGCAATCGGTGTATATTCAATCAAAGCACATGTAAACCCTAATGTAATTGCTATGAAGTACTCTTTGATTTAGATTCAAGTACATATGACCTATCCTATAGATTTATCAAGAAACGACAATATATCTTAATGAAAATATCGCAGTAATGGACAAACCTAAAAGATAAGTCTACCAGACTCAATCACATCCAAACAACTTGACATAAGAAGAGCTTGACCAGACTTATATGGAGCAGAAGCATGCAATCACCGGATTAAAAAAATCTAAGATAAAACGAACATAAAGTGCAGCTGTCACATGAACCTAAATTCTTCTTTTTTAATCAAAGAATAACTCATAAACAATGTTTTAACAATAAATCCTTACAACTGAATCAAGAATGAAAATAAGAACAACTACACCTAGGGATTCATCCCTTTGCCTTGCTTGGAGACTAGTTGGCCATGGGGCTCATGCTTGAACACTGTAATGTTGAGCTATCTCCTCTGTTTCCAGCCTTCATGGATGCCTCTTATCAAACCCTAAGTGATCTATTTATAATACTAAAGGTTCTAGGGTATTTTTGGGTCTAAACTATCATTAAAACCCTAATTACGAAACAGGGGTTCGTGTGCGCGCCGCACCTCAGCCTTTCCAAGCCGCGGCACACACCTTTGATCTTGGCTTTTTAGAGTGTTGGAGGCCGCGACGGCCCTGGACTAAGGCCGTGACACCCAGCTTTGCTTGGATTTGTGAAGGCTTTTGGAGGCCGTGGCTCCCCTGGTCCAGGCTGCGGCGCACACTGGTTGTCGTGACTTCTCTTCATTTTGTCCTTTCGCAACCCCTTCGACACTCCGTTATGCATGGAATCTTCGTGCTTTAAACAATGATAGCTTTTCCATCTCTTTTAGACTCAAAGTACCTGAAAATGCACCGAAATAGATCAATGATCCAAGAATATCACTTTAGGGTTATTAAGGTATAAAAGTGTAATTCAAACCTTGATCAACCCTAAAATGCTAACAAATAAGTACTATTAAGATGCATTTTATGGCTCTCATCATAACCCCTAACTAGCTTATTGCTAGTCCCTAACAATTCAAGCCAAAACAAGACAATATGATTTGGATTCTTTGGTAGGAATCAAACAAAGTAAAGCAATGTTAGCGTTAATCCAAGAGTAATTCAACTTTTTGTCTCAAAAATCGCACATAACACATGGCACATAGAATCATAAAATATCACTCAAGTCTAAAAGTAATCCAAACATCAATCTTAAAATAATTATTGACTCTTAACATCCATTTTACCAAAATCCATTAATCTGAATACCCGGATGATTTTATACACAACATTCATGAATACAAGTCTTGGCCTCTAAAAACATATTAATTTGTGTGATATAAATCACAAAACAATCTCCATAGGCTCACTTTTCAAATCACTCTCCACTATTGTAGAAAAATCACACTATATTGGATCAATAGGTCTTTAATAAGCTTGTAACGTTAGGCTAAGGTAAAGGTCAAGAAAGAATGGGAAGGATTCAACAAGTAAAAGAACTCAATCTCTTAGTTTTAAGCACAACCACTTTAAGCACTAGATGATCTTACTTCAACACCCAACTCTTTCAACCATCTTTCGAGCATTTCTCTCAATAAATCACCACTTTATTTTTTCTTTTCTTATTTCTTTGCCATAATTCACTTCTTTTTTTCTTTTTTTTATTTTGGCATAAGACCATTCACTTTCTTTTTCATTTTTTTTCTTTTCTTTTCCACAACCCCCAACTTATCTCCTTTAATGTACTTGGGTTATGGTAGTAACATTTTTTCATATTTTCGTCCTTACTCATCTCAAGTGCTTCTCAACAAATGTGTATGACTAAGTTCTCTTAAAAGAAAGGTAAGGATATAATATTTTTAGGCTCATAAAGGTGAGTAAATTGGTTATCGAAAGAAACAAAGCTCAAATTCTTTTTTCAAGAAAAAGGCTCAAACAGATGACTAGCGATAAATATAGCAAGGGTAAGTTTGAAATGCTCAAACGGTCAAAAAATTGCCTATATCATATCCTAAGTAATGTGCATTAGAGGAATTCGCCTCAAGTGATTATCAAATAAGTTCTAGAGCTTGTCGAGACCGCAAACGTATTCACAAAACAATCACACATAAAACTTCTCTAAATGTTTTTAGACTAATCATGCAATCTTCCAGAGTAACAAACCAAATGAAGATTGACACTTAAATTATTCTCAAACCAAAGCAAGATTTAACTTCTTATAAACACTATATGCTATCTCAATTAAGCTCATATCATTGACATATGAATTAACTCCAAGGTTAACACAAAGAATACTAAGAACAAGTAAAAAAGGAAAGCGACACCAAGCAGTTCAATGAAAAAAAAAAAGGAATACGTTTCCTCCACCTCCAACTTAAAAATTCCATTGACCTCAATGTGAAAGAAAAAGTGAAGGAAACTCCCTTTGTAACCAAAAGTGTACAGAAGCTGAAAATTGTGCACCACCATTTGAACTGCTGTGCATATTTGTCCCTAAAAAAAATACGAAGGTAACACTATAAAACAACAAAATACTAATAATAAACAAGAAAAAGAAATATATAAAAATAAAAGGATATACTGTGGGGTGCCTCCCATGAGTGATAAGTTTTATTTCTTCAGCCAGACGCTGCACCACTCTCACTGCTGGCCTCATTGTGGTGCTGAAGATGAGGCTCAATACTCAGTGGCCTTAGTGCTAGTCTTTTGGCAAGGATTACTTAAAGTCCACCACAAGTGGCTCAAGTGTTCTTGGTGTTGCCCATTTACTATCAGCAGTAGTGTATTTGATTCCCGTATCCATGTGACTTCTCTCAAGCAACTCCTCAAAGCATGGTTGCCAAGATTTCTTAATAAATCCCTGTGACTTATCAAAAACATCAACAATATTAACGGCATGGGGATCAATTGAAGAATTATTGAACTCAAAATTATTAGGAGGGAGTTCCAAAGAGTTAGAATTATCTTTAATGTGCTCATCCTCCAAATTAAGCTTATCAATCATGTAAGTATCGAAACATTCATCCTCTTCATGTGGCTGTTTTGGGACTCAAAAAACATTTACCTCTAAAGTTCTATTTCCAAATGATAATGTCATTAGGCCATTCTTATAATGAATTAGGGCATTGGCGGTGACAAGGAATTGTCTTCAAGTATCAAAAGAATTTTTGACTCCGTATTCATGATAAAAACGGTATCTAAAACCAAAAAGTTAACAGAATAATAGAAATTATCAATTTGCAACAAAACACCTTCCATAATACCTCTTGGTTTTCTTACCGATCTATCCGCTAATTGAAGTACCACAGAGGTTGGTTTGATCTCACCTAGACTGAGCTACAAGTACATAGAGTATGGCATGAGGTTCACACTAGCACCCAAATCTAGCAGTGCTTGGCCACAAGATTTGTTTCCAATTTGGCAAGCCACCGTTGGACAGCCTGGATCTTTATATTTGGGTGCTGTCTTGCTGTTAATTACTGCACTTGCTTGCTTCGTTAAGAATGTCATCTTCTTCACATTGTGCCTGCTCTCAAGTGTGCATAGATCCTTGATGACTTTAGCATAGTTGGGGATCTGTTTTATAACATGAAGTGGAGGGAGGTTAATTTTAACATGCTAAAGTTATTCAAGGATCTCATATTTTAATGTTGAATTTCCCTCTTTAGGCTTAAGGAGAGCTTGAGGGAAAGGCACCGGTGGAGAATAATCATCATGAGCCTCTTGTTCCTTGGGGGATTCATCCTTGTTGCTCACGGTATTAGGAATCAAATATGATGGTAGAGTGGGTCCATCAATTTTCTTACCACTGTGGGTGATTATAGCATTAACCTCTCTAACATTTTGATTTTCAAGATCGGAGGTTTGTGCCATATATTGTCCCCTTGGATTAGGTTATGGCTGTGAAGGAAAATGACCTTGCTCTTGAACCGTCAAGAAACTAGTGAACTTGGTGAGTTGACACTTTATCACATTTTGTTCCTCTTTGATCACTTGTTGCTCTTCTAGCAACCGTTGATTTATCTTGCCTTGCTATTCCACACTCTTGGCATGTACTTGCATAAATGATTTAAACATATCTTCCAAAGGTAAAGATTGTTGATGTGCATTAGATGAGGTTTCTTTCGGTTTCCATTGGGTACTAGAGCGGGGATAATGTTGCATATCGGATCTCCAATGGGTTCTAGATTAGGTAGGAGGTTGAATAGCAGATTTCCAACTAAAATTAGGGTGATTCTTCCAACCTGGATTGTAGGTGTTAGAGTAGGGTGAGTCTGGTTTTCTAATGGGTATTCCTAAAGTATTACACTCTTCCTTCATCTCAAAATAGGTTGGACAATCCCTAGACACATGATCTACCCCATTACACATAAAGCAAGGTTCATGGGACTCTACCCTAGCAACCAGTTCAGGGGCTCTAGCATCCTTGGTTTTTAAGGCTTCAATTTCCTTAGTTAAGGCCTCTAAACGGGCTTTAAGGTTATCATCTTCCTTAAGTTAATAAATTCCAGCGGGTTGATTTCTCCTAGTGTTTTCCATGGCATTTAGTCTTGTCCAAGTGTGGGCTTTTTCTGATAGATCATCTAGGAAATCTATGGCTTGATTGAGATTTTTTTGAAGAAAATCCCTATTACACATCATTTCTATGAATTGCCTATCCCTACTTAGAAGTCCATCATAGAAGTAGCTAACTACCCGCCAACTCTCATACCCATGGTGTGGACAAGAATTCAAAAGGTCCTTGAAACGTTCCCAAACTTGATATAAGGTTTCACTCTCCTTTTGTGCAAAGTTTGAGATTTGTCTTTTGAGGTTATTGGTCTTATGGGTTGGGAAGTGCTTTTGGAAGAAAACTCATGTCATCTCATCCCAACTACCTATGGACCTAGGCCTTAAGGAGTACCGCCAAACCTTGGCCTTTTCCTTAAGTGAAAAAGGAAAAAACCTAAGTTTAACGGTGTCTACCATATCAGCCCTACCTTGAAAGGTTGCTACTACTTCCTCAAATTCCCTAATATGGATATAGAGGTTTTCAATCTCAAACCCATGGAAAGTTTGTAGCAATTGGATCATGCCCGGCTTAAAATCAGGTTATTGAACATTAGGAGGAAACATGATACAGGATGGTGTGGCCGTTCGGTTAGGGTGCAAGTAGTCTTTAAGTGTCCTAACAACATTTTCGTTGTGATTTTCGGCCATGTTAACAAAATCCTCTAAATTCTCACTTGGCTATGCATTATGGTTTGATCTAGGTGAGGTTTCACTAATGGACCTGGAAGGAGAGGGTAACTCTATTTCAGGCCTTTTAATGAATCTACCTCGGGAATCTCTCGGTCTAAGCATACACCAAAGGGATTAAAGGGAAACAAATAAAACAAAAAAATAAAAATTAGAAAATCAAAACAAAGAGCAAAGAATGAGATTACTGTATTGTCTCAATGTTGACAATCTTCCTTGTACTTTAGCGTGTTTCCCCAGCAACGGCGCCAAAATTTAATTACACTCAAACTAATACGTGGTTATTGTGTATAGTTGAGGTGTCGATCCCACGAGAAAAGCGAACTACAAGAGAAGATGTAAACTTTAATATGAAACAATAAAATCCAAATAAGTAAATCTGAGTTTGATAATTAAGTAGTGTGAAGGAGTTGTGTAATTATAATGAAGAATATAAATGAGAAACAACAAGGTTCCGAGAATCCTCCCTAGGTTCGTTACCTTATTCCAATCTCGATTCAGTTGTTTTTATCTCGATTGCAAGTTTCACATCCCAAACAAGCAATCGGTGTATATTCAATCAAAGCATATGTAAACCCTAATGTAATCGCTATGAAGTACTCTTTGATTTCGATTCAAACACACATGACCTATCCTATAGATTTATCAAGAAACGACAATATATCTTAATAACAATATCGCAGTAATGGACAAACCTAAAAGATAAGTCTATCAGACTCAGTCACATCCAAACAACTTGACATAAGAAGAGCTTGACTAAACTTATATGGAGCATAAGCATGCAATCACCGGATTAAGAAAATCTAAGATAAGACGAACATAAAGTGCAGTTGTCACATGAACCTAAATTCTTCTTGTTTAATCAAAGAATAAAGGATTGTTAGAAGAGTTGAAGGTCCTAAAAGAGCTGGTGGTGGTGTATTCGGATAGCCAAATTGCATTGCATTTGTGTAAGAATTCGGTGTTCCATGAGAGGACAAAGCATATGGATGTTCGGTATCATTTCATTCGGGAAAATGTTATGGAATGAAACATTCATGTGGACAAAGTGGAAACGGAAGAAAATCCTGCAGATTTAGGCACTAAAGTTCTACCTCTAAGCAAGTTCAATCATTACCTTGGACTTCTTATAATTGGAGTCGGATGATATGGTGACTCATGTTGAGTTTGGATACTGAGTTCTCTGCACAATGGGTTCGGGTTTAATTGCTTAGACAAAGGTAGAGTTTGTTGGGAATTTGTCTAAGAATTAAAAGATTGGAGATATCTAGCTTCAGTAGCAAGTGCACGCCACGGCTCAGGCTTGGTGCACCACGACCTCCAGCAAGGGAGGAAATCCTCCACCAGGTGTGCACCGCGGCTCAAGCTTGGTGCACCGCGAGCTCCAGCAAATGATGAAGTTCTCCTCTCTTATGCACCGCGACCTGCCTTGTTCTGAGCAACGACACGAGGCACACTTAACACTTGATTTCAGCATTTTTTAGTTGGTGTGTGGGTTTTGATTAAAACACACAGGTTTACTTAGACCACTTAGAGAGCCATGATTCTTTGGTTCTTGAGATCTAAGGGTTGAGATTGACCTCAAGATTGGTCATGGTAGTTATTGCTCTATATAAAGGGTTATCTAGGAGCAATAACAACATAACTAGACACACAACAACAAGAGAGACTCATTCCAAGATTAGGCTGGTTGTTTAGAGAGAAAGGCTCTCAAATCTACAGAGGTTTTTCTAGTGAGAGTGAGTATTCAAGATTAGGGTTTAAGGGTTTTGTAATTGGAATTTTCTAGGGGAAAATTTCAGGGAAACACTTAGTTCTGATCTCTTTCTTTTCTCTTCTTTCATTCATCAAGAACAAGAGGGTTCTTGAGGAGGTGTTGTTGTAATTGTAAGAACTCCATTGATTTAGTGCAGAGATCTCGGAGGAGCTCACGAGGACATAAGCAAATTTGCCGAACCTCGATAACAATTGCATGTGTTTTCTCTTTTGTGGTTTGATTCTCGTTTTGGTCCAAATCATTCTGGATTTGGGTGTTTGGAAAAATCACAACCTGGGATTCTTGAGGGTGATTTTCCAACAGTGGTATTAGAGCTAAAACAGCGGTATCAGAGCAAGGCTCCAAGAATCAAAGGAAACTTCTTGGGTGATTCAAGAACGGTGTTGGGATCAAGATCTGATCAGGTCCTTGAAGGATTCAAGAATGGTGTTGGGATCAAGATTTGATTGGGTTCTTGAGGTTAAGAGGTTTGGAAAGCAATTGTGGGTGCTGCATAAATCTTGGGATTTTTTCCTGCAAGACGGGTTCAAACTTCATTGTTGAGAAGTTTGATGGAAAGGGAGATTTTGCCTTTTGGAAGCGGAAAATCAAGGCAGTTCTTATGCAACAAAAGGTGGACTTGGCGATTGGAGAAGATGATGATTTTTCAGCAAGTATCACGGAGCTCCAGTGGAATAAGATGAAGAAGATAGCATATAGCACCATCTTTCTGCACATGTCGGATAATGTGACAAGGGAATATTGAGATACAGAAGATCCAGCTGTCATTTGGAAGAAACTAGATGAGTTGCTTCTTACCAAAACTCTCCCTAATAAGATTTATCTTCTAAAACGAATTTTTGCTTTTAAAATGGATCCTAATAAAGAGTTGCAAGATAATCTTGATGTGTTTAATAAACTAGTTCAAGATTTGGCTAGTTGTAGTATAACATTCCCGGATGAACAATTGGCTATTATATTGTTGAATTCTCTTCCTGATTGTTTTGAAAGCTTGATTAATGCTATTGAATATGGAAGAGATATACTAACCAAAGAAATTGTGATTAATACTATAAGGGCTCATGATTTCAAAGCCAAGATGAGGGAAGGATCAAGTGGAGAAGGTCTATTCGTTAGAGGAAGACCTGCAACTCGGATGGCAGCAACATCTATGGCAACTACCGGGACAAACTAAAGGGTAGAGGTCAAAGTCATGGAAGATCGCATTCTAAACCGAAGTTTGGAGGAAGGCGATGCTATTACTGTAATAAGAAGGGTCATTTCAAGAAAGATTGCAAGAAAAGATTAAGGGATAAGAAAAGAAGAGGCCATACCAACAATGGAGAGGCTTCGATTGCCAAAGGAAAACAACAAGATGATGATGTTCTTGTTGTGTGCTCAAATGTGAGCGAGAGGCAAAGCAGCGATAAATGGATATTGGATTCCGGGTGCACTTATCACATGTGTCCTCACCGGGATTGGTTCAAGAATTTCAAGGAAACGAATGAAAGAAAGGTTTTCTTGGGGAACGATACTTCTTGCCAAGTGAGGGGCATAGGAGACATCCAATTGAAGATGTTCAATGGAGATACAAGGCTGCTGCAGAATGTGAGATGTCTTTCGGATTTAAGAAGAAATTTGATCTCATTGGGGCAGCTAGATTCCATAGGGTACACATACAAAGCAGAGGGAGGAAAGATCAAGGTAACCAAGGGATCTTTGGTAGTGATCAAATCAGCAATAAAGGATGGTCTCTATGAGATGATTGCAGAGACGCACATCAAGGATCAAGCAGCAAGCTTGATGGCTGAGATGGATAAGGTGGTACTTTGGCACAATCGCTTAGGACATATGAGTGAAAAGGGGCTGCAAGTTCTCAGCAATAATGGTTTACTTGATGGTGACAAGGTAGAGAAACTTGATTTCTGCGAGAGTTGTGTTCGTGGGAAGCAACATCGGGTCAGCTTCAACACCGGAGTGCACAAATCAAAGGGTATTATTAACTTCATTCATGCCAATCTTTGGGGACTAGCAAGAACACCAACACAATGAGGTAATCTTTACTTTCTTTCATTAATTGATGATTATTCTAGAAGGGTTTGGGTTTATTTGTTTAAAAATAAATCAGATGCTTTGAATAAGTTTGTGGTTTGGAAAAAGTTGCTGGAAACTCAAACGGGCAAGGTAGTTAAGGTTTTGAGAATCGATAATGGCTTGGAATTTTGCAATCAGGATTTTGACAAATTTTGTGAGCTTAATGGGATTTTAAGACATAGAACGATTGTGAAAACCCCTTAGCAAAATGGAGTTACTAAGAGGATGAATAAGACCCTTATGGAAAATGTTAGGTGTATGATTATTGGTTTCGGGTTACCAAAATGTTTTTGGGGGGAAGCTGTGTCTACTGCTGCGTATTTGGTTAATAGATCACCCTCTAGAGCTTTGGATCTTAAGACTCCCGAATAGATGTGGAGTGGAAAACTCTCTGAGTTAAATAACCTTAGGAATTTTGGATGTGTTGCGTTTGCACATCAAAAGGATGATAAACTTAGCCCAAGATCTAGAAAGTGTGTGTTTCAAGGATATGGTGAAGGTGTTAAGGGGTATAGCTTGTGGTCCTTAGAGCCAAAAGGAACTAAACTCATAATAAGTAAGAATGTCATTTTTAATGAGCTATTATTTCCCTACTTGGAGAAAACTAACTCTACAGGGGAAACTGAGCAAACCAGCCCGGTTTATGTGGAGCATAACATCAAAGAAAATTCAGTTCAGGTAGAGCAAGGAAGGCAAGAGGGTTCAGATTAGGTAGAGCCCATTGATAAAGGCTAAGCTCAAGACACTCAAGAGGAGACTAAACTAGAAGGAGATGATGTAGCAAATCAGAATGATTATCAGCTCACAAGGGACCAAGAAAGGAGTCAGATCAGACCACCTTTGAGATATGGTTTTACAGATGCTAATGCAGCAGCTCCTTATTCAAAAGGAAGGATAATCAACTATGAATCAGAAACTTACATTGATGCTATGGAATGTAAGGATTCGTCAAGATGGAAGCTAGCCATGGAGGAGGAAATGCATTCTTTGAGGAAGAACAGCTCTTGGGAATTGGTGACCAAACCAGAAAAATAGAGAGTTGTGGATTGTAAGTGGATTTACAAGATCAAAGAATGGAACACTCAGGGGATAAATTCCGGTATAAGGCTAGGCTGGTGGCGAAAGGGGTTCACTCAAAGAGAAGGCATAGATTTCACAAAAATTTTCTCACTGGTTGTGAAATACAAGACGATAAGGATAGTGTTAGCTATGGTGGCCCAATTTAATTGGGAGATCGAGCAAATGAATGTGAAGACAGTGTTCTTACATGGAGAGCTTGATGAGACCATCTACATGAGGCAACTTGAAGGCTATGAGGATAGAAGGCAGGGAGATTTAGTGTGTAAATTGAAAAAATCTCTCTATGGACTGAAGCAATCACCTCGACAATGGAATAAGTGTTTTGATTCCTTTGTAACTAGCTTGGGTTTCATGAGGAGCTACTATGATTCGTGCTTGTACTACAAAGGTCATAAGGTGGAGGAAATGGTGATTATCCTCATCTATGTTGATGATATGTTGTTGGTTGGTAACAGCAAGGAGAGGATAGAAAGGTTAAAGTCTCAACTCAGTTCGGAGTTTGAGATAAAGGATGTTGTATAAGTTAGAAGGCTCAGTTGCAGCCGGTGGTAGCACTCTCAACAACCGAAGCAGAGTACATAGTAGCAACGGAAGCTATTAAGGAGGATATATGGTGTAAAGGTTTGTTGGAAGAGTTGAAGGTCCTAAAAGAGCAAGTGGTGGTGTATTCGGATAGCCAAAGTGCGTTGCATTTGTGTAAGAATCCAGTGTTCCATGAGAGGACAAAGCATATAGATGTTTGGTATCATTTCATTTGGGAAAATGTTACGGAATGAAGCATTCATGTAGACAAAGTGGCAACAGAAGAAAATCCTGCAGATTTAGGCATTAAAGTTCTACCTCTAAGCAAGTTCAATAATTGCCTTGGACTTCTTATAATTGGAGTCGGATGATATGGTGACTCATGTTGAGTTTAGATACTGAGTTCTCTGCACAATAGGTTCGGGTTTAATTGCTTAGACAAAGGTAGAGTTTGTTGGGAATTTGTCTAAGAATTAAAAGATTAGAGATATCTAGCTTCAGCAGCAGGTGCGAGCCGTGGCTCAGGCTTGGTGCACCGCGGCCTCCAATAAGGGAGGAATTCCTCCTCCAGGTGTGCGCCGTGGCCTCCAGCAAATGATGAAGTTCTTCTCTGTTAAGCGTCGCGGCCTGCCCTGTTCTGAGCCGTGGTGTAAGGCACACCTGACACTTGATTTTAGCATTTTTCAGCTAGTGTGTGGGTTTTGATTAAAACGCACAGGTTTACTTAGACCACTTAGAGAGCTAAGGGTTGAGATTGACCTCAAGATTTGTTATAGTAGTTATTGCTCTATATAAAAGGTTATCTAGGAGCAATAACAACACAACTAGACACAAAACAACAAGAGAGACTCATTCCAAGATTAGGCTGGTTGTTTAACGAGAAAGACTCTCAAATCTTCAGAGGTTTTTCTAGTGAGATAGAGTATTCAAGATTGGGGTTCAAGGGCTTTGTAAGTGGAATTTTCTTGGGGAAAATTTCAGGGAAACACTTAGTTCTTATCTCTTTCTTTTCTCTTCTTTCATTCATCAAGAATAAGAGGGTTCTTGAGGAAGTGTTGTTGTAATTGTAAAAACTCTATTGATTTAGTGCAGAGAGCTCAGAAGAGCTCACGGGGACGTAGAAAAATTTGTTGAACCTCGATATCAATTGTTTGTGTTTTCACTTTTGTGGTTTGATTCTTGTTTTGGTCCAAATCATTCTGGATTTGGGTGTTTGGAAAGATCACAACCTGGGATTCTTGAGGGTGATTTTCCAACACTAAGCTTTCTAAAATCAATGATAAGAAAAGTACAAAAAGAAAGCAGAAAGATTCAACTGAGTGAAATATTTGCCTATTTTATAGAGGCCACAAATGCAAGGACATAAGCTTCTTTGGATAGGGCTAAGAGGTATAGAGAGAAGTGTTAAGGGAAAAAATTTGTTGGTTTCATCGGACTATTTAGTGGTGTTGGTGTTTATCTAAGGTTTAAGTAAGGTTTGAAGAGGTTCAACATCTGGTCTTGGCGCCACAGCCTGGGGTGTGCACTCTTTGGCCTCCAGGAACTCCAAAAGATGGGAGAGGGGTTGTACGCCATGGCCTAGGGTGTGCGCACCATGGCCTGTCCCTGTGCGCCGTGGCTCAACCACCTCAGGCTGTGGCCTCCAACAAGGTGAAGAGTTGGTGTGTGTTTCAGCCCTCTTCAGGCTGCGGCTTGCCCTGTTCTAGGTTGCAGCTTGAAGGCACACCTGATACAAGTTTTCCAGCCTTTAAAATGTGTGTGGGGGCATATTAAAAATGCATAGGATCACTAAAGATTGATGAAGGGCTATGGTTGATTGGTCCTCAAGATCTAAGGGTGGTATTGACCTTCAAGATTGGTCAAGAAGTGGTGCACTATATTAAGGGTCACCTAGCTTCAATCTCAATAAGTGTGAGATAAGTGTGAAACAAGTTGTAAACATAAGTGATCATTATACAAGAGAATTCAAGTGCAAGTGTGAGAGTGTAAAGACACAAAACACAGGAGAGGCACTAGAATAGATCTCAAAAGAGATGCTGGTTGTAAAGAGAGAGTAGTATAGATTGGATAGAGGGCTTTGTAATAGTTCTTATCACTTTCTTTATTCTCTTCTTTGGTTATTCAAGAACTTGAGATTCTTGAAGTGGTGTTGCTGAAACTTGTAAGAACTCATTGATTTAGTGCCGAGAGTTTAGAGGAACTCACGGGGACGTAGGCTATTGCCGAACCTCGATAACAGTTGTTGTGTTCTTTCTTTTCTTTGATTTTTGTTTCTGTTTCTGATTCATTACAAGTCACTCTAGACTTGGGTGTTTGGAAGATAACCCCTGGGCATCTCTAAGGTGATTTCCCAATAGTGGCATCAAAGCTAAAGGAGATACCACCCAATCAGAGCTGTGGTCCAAGAACAGTAAGATGATGTTCTTGTTGTGTGCCCAAATGTGACTAGGAGGCAAGGTAGCGAGAAATGGATCATGGATTCTGAGTGCACTTATCACATGTGCCCTCACAAGGATTGGTTCAAGAATTTTTAAGAAACCAATGATGGAAAGGTTTTCTTTGGGAATGACACTTCTTGCCAAGTGAGGGGGATAGGAGACATCTAGTTGAAGATGTTTGATGGAGTCACAAGGCTGCTAGGAAATATGAGGTATCTTCCGGATTTGAAAAGGATTTTGATCTCATTGGGGCAGCTGGATTCCATGGGGTATACATACAAGGCAGAGGGAGGAAAGATCAAGGTAACCAAGGGATTTTTGATAGTGATCAAAGTAGCAATAAAGGATAGACTCTATAAGATGATCGGAGAGACAGAAATCAAGGATCAAGCAGCAAGCTTGATGGCTGAGATAGATAAGGCAACCCTTTGGCACACTCGCTTGGGACATATGAGCGAAAAAGGCCAGCAAGTTCTCAGCAAGAATGGTCTACTTGGTGGTGACAAAGTAGAGAAATTAGATTTCTGCGAGTGTTGCGTTCTTGGGAAGCAACACCGAGTCAGCTTCAACACCAGAGTGCACAAGTCTAAGGGGATTCTTGACTACATTAATTCGGACCTTTGGGGACCAGCAAGAACACCAACACAGGGAGGTAACTTTTACTTTCTATTTTTAATTGATGATTATTCAAGAAAGGTTTGGGTTTATTTGCTTAAAAATAAATCAGATGCTTTGAATAAATTTGTTGTGTGGAAAAAGTTGCTCGAAACTCAAACAGGTAGGGTAGTTAAGGCTTTACGAACCAATAATTGCTTAGAATTTTGCAATAAGGATTTTGATAAATTCTGTGAGTTAAATGGCATTCTAAGACATAGAACGGTTGTAAAAACACCTCAGCAAAATGGAGTTGCTGAAAGGATGAACAGGACATGGAAAAGGTTAGGTGCATGTTAATAGGATCCGGATACCAAAATATTTTTGGGGGGAAAGTTGTATCTACTACAGCATACTTAGTAAATAGATCACCCTCTAGAGCTTTAGAGCTCAAAACTCCCATAGAAATGTGGAGTGGGAAACCCCCTAAGTTGAGCAACCCTAGGACTTTTGGGTGTACTGCGTTTGCACATCAAAATGATGATAAACTTAATCCAAGGTCTAAAAAATGTGTATTTCTAGGGTATGGTGATGGGGTTAAGGGGTATAGGTTGTGGTCCTTAGAACCAAAGGGAATGAAACTCAAAATAAGTAGGGATATTATTTTTAATGAATTGTTATTTCCCTATTTGGAGAAAACTAACCCTGCAAGGGCTAGTGAGCAAACCAGTTCGGAATTTATGGAGCATCGCATCAAGGAAAATTTAGTTCAGGTAGAGCAAGGAAGCCAAGAGGGTTCGGACCAGGTAAAGCCCATTAATGAAGGCCAAGCTCAGGATACTCAAGAGGAAACTGAACTAGAAAAGGATGATACAACAAGTCAGAATGACTATCAGCTCACAAGGGACCGAGAAAGGAGGATGGTTAGACCACCTTTGAGATATGGATTTGATTATGCTAATGTAGCAGCTTCTTATTTAGAAAGAGGGATGGTTGAACCAGAAACTTACATGGATGCCATGAAGTGTAAGGATTCGTCAAAGTGGCAGCTAGCTATGGAGGAAGAAATTGATTCTTTGAGGAATAACAACTCTTGGGAATTGGTGCCCAAACTAGAAAAACAAAGAGTTATGGATAGTAAATGGGTTTACAAGATCAAAGAAGGGAACACTCCAGGGGATAAAGTCTGGTATAAAGCTAGGCTAGTGGCGAAGGGGTTCATACAAAAAGAAGGCACAGATTTCACCGCAATATTCTCACCTGTTGTGAAGTATAAGACAATACGGATAATATTGGCTATGGTGGTCCAATTTGATTGGGAGATCGAGCAAATGGATATGAAGACAGTGTTCTTACATGGAGAGCTTGATGAGACCATCTACATAAGGCAACCCAAAGGCTATAAGGAAGGAAGGTAGAGAGAGTTGGTGTGCAAATTAAAGAAATCTCTCTATGACCTGAATCAATCACCTTAGCAATGGAATAAGAGGTTCGAATCCTTTGTAACAAGCTTGGGTTTTATGAGGAGCTATTATGATTCGTGCTTGTACTACAAAGGGTACAAGGTGGAAGAAATGGTGATCATCTTCATCTATGTTGATGATATGTTGCTGGTTGGTAGCAACAAGGAGAGGATAGAAGAATTAGAGTCTTAACTCAGTTCAGAGTTTGAGATGAAGGATCTTGGTCGTGCACAGAAGATCATTGGGATGTGTATAATCCGAGAAAAGAAGAGAAAAAAATTGAAGATTTCTCAGACTTCCTATATAGAGAAGATGATATCTAAGTTCTCTATGAAAGATAGCAAACCAGTGAAGGTTCTCCTTGCTGGTCATTTCAAGTTCTCCAGCGATCAATGTCCGAGATCAGATGAGGAGAAGAAGGAAATGGAAAAGGTCCCCTACTCTAGTGCGGTTGGATTATTTATGTTCATGATGGTAAGCATTAGACCTGACATTGCTCATGCAATGAGTGTTCTCAACAAGTTTATGAGTAATCCTGGAAAGAAGCATTGGCTTGGGATAAAGTGGTTGTTGAGGTACTTAAAGGGAAGCCCAGAAGTGGGGCTGGTTTATGAGAAGAGGGGTAAGTCCATCTGTCTTGAAGGTTTTGCGGATTCGGACTTTGGAGCTGACCGGGATAAAAGAAGATCAATTACCTCCTACTTCTTTAACTTAAACAGATGTTATATAAGTTGGAAGCCTCAGTTACAGCTAGTGGTAGCACTCTTAACAACCGAGGCTGAGTACATAACGGCTACGGAAGCCATTAAGGAGGCTATGTGGTGTAAAAGGTTGTTGGAAGAGTTGAAGTTCCTGAAAGTACAGGTGGTGGTGTATTCGGATAGCCAAAGTTCGTTGCACTTGTGTAAGAATCCGGTGTTCCACGAGGGGACAAAGTACATGGATGTTTGGTATCATTTCATTCGGGAAAATGTTACGGAATGATGCATTCATGTGGATAAGGTGGTCACGGAGGAAAATCCTGCAGATTTAGGCACCAAGGTTCTACCTCTAAATAAGTTCAATCATTGCCTTGGACTACTTAAGATTGGAGTCGGTTGATATGATAACTCAAGATGAGTTTGGATCCTAAGTTCTCTGCACAATGGGTTCGGGTTTAATCGCTTAGACAAAGGTAGAGATTGTTGGAGTTTGTCTAAGGTTTAAACAAGGTTTGAAGAGGTTCAGCATCAGGTCTTGGCGCCTCGGCCTGGGGTGCGCGCGCCTCATCCTCCAGAAACTCTAGAAGATGGGAGATGGGTTGTGCACCGTGGCCTAAGGTGTGCGCGTCGCGGCCTGACCCTATGCGCAGCGGCTCAACCACCTCAGGCCACTGCCTCCAGTAAGGTGAAAAGTTGGTGTGTGTTTCAGCCTTCTTCAGGCCATGGCTTTCCCGGTTCTAGGTCACAGCTTGAAGGCACACCTGATGCAAGTTTTCCAGCCTTTGAAAGGTGCGTGGGGACATGTTCAAAACGCATAGGATCACTGAGGATTGATGAAAGGCTATGGTTGATTGGTCCTCAAGATCTAAGGGTGGATATTGACCTTCAAGATTGGTTAAGAAGTGGTGCACTATATAAATGGTCACCTAGCTTGAATCTCAACAAGTGTGAGATAAGTGTGAAACAAGTTGTAAACACAAATGATCATCATACAAGAGAATTCAAGTGCAAGTGTGAGAGTGCAAAGACACAAAACACAGGAAAGGCACTAGAATAGATCTCAAAAGAGAGGCTGGTTGCAAAGAGAAAGTAGCATAGATTGGATAGAGGGCTTTGTAATAGTTCTTATCACTTTCTTTCTTCTCTTCTTTAGTTCTTCAAGAACTTGAGATTCTTGAAGGGGTGTTACTGAAACTTGTAAGAACTCATTGATTTAGTGCAAAGAGTTCAAAGGAACTCATAGGGACGTACACTATTGGTGAACCTCGATAACAATTGCTGTGTTCTTTCTTTTCTTTGATTTTTGTTTCTGTTTTCGATTCATTACAAGTCACTCTAGACTTGGGTGTTTGGAAGATCACCCCTGGGCATCTCTAAGGTGATTTGCCAACAAGTGGCAACCTTTTTGAATTTTCTTAATGAAATGGAACATCGTATTGATGATGACATATATATGAGGGCATTAGACAAATTTACTAATAATTTTGAGTTGAGGGAGGCATTCAATAAAATGCCTTTGGAGAGGAAGAATTTGTGGTTAGCTAGGATTAGTTAAGAGTTGGTATTAAGTCTTTAGTTTATCATTATGTATATGTGTTGAAGAACCATGTAGACTTAGTTCCATCAAGTGTTGTTTCTGTTTATTATTGGATATATTTATACCTTTTTTTGTTTATAGATGATATGTTCTTTGTTTGGACAAATTATGTTGCTTGTGAAATACTTAAGACATGTATCTGTCATAATTACTTGCTTTGTAGTTTGCTTATATTGCTGGATGATAAATAATTTGATTGCATATTTGATAAGAATATTGTTATTCGTCGATACGAGTTAGTTAATTTAACTTCATGGAAGTATATTTCTGTAACTGACTAATGTTCTTATTAGTGTTTATTTTAGTTATTTAGTTACTGGATTTTTTCATTGTTATTAGGATTAAAATTCACATATTGATATATTATTTGACTTCTAAGGTGTGAGAATGAAAAACCAACCAAATTGGACAGCTGAGGCAATGAAAATGTTTGTCCGATTGATGGTAGATGAGTTTCAAAATGACAACTTTAACATGAGAACATTTACAAATCAAGCATGGCATCATATGACAAATGTGATGTCTAATAGGAATGGACAACAATACAGCCTTAAGCACCTTAAATGACCTTAAATGTAAATTTCTAATGTTTTGAAATGAGCATAGTATACTCTTCATTATTAGCCCTAATAGGATCTAGGTGGAACTTAGAGAATACTATGGATGAATTTTCAAGAGGAAATTTTGATGAAGATTTTCTTGAAACCCATTACCCTCTCGCAAGAAGAATTGAGGGTCACTCATTTTCATTTTATCAAATTGTGAAAGTTGTATCTGATCCATGATTGTTGTTATCTTAAAGTTGTTCTCAACATCTTATTTTGAACAAAAATAGTATGTCATGTTTAAAATATTGAACCATTTTGCAAGAAGAATGATGGATTGGTTATTCTCATTTTATCAAATTGTGAAAGTTATATTTTTTTTAATTTTTGAGAATTTATTTAACAAAATTGAGGGGGGGGGGAGTTATATTTGATCCATGATTGTTATATTAAAATTCTACCCAATTATTTTGAACAATTACATGACATATATAAAATTTTGAAATTTTAGGAAAAGTTAATATTAGTTATTTTCATGTATTTGGTGTGTGCTAGAGAAATATATTTAGTAAAAATGAGAAATAAAATAGATTTTAAAATTAAAGTAAAAATTGAAAACAGTTGCCGAAAGGTGTTTTCAAACAGTTTTTTATTTTCAAAATAAATTATCCAAACGACTTTTCACTTATTTTTGTTTTTGAAAATTGTTTTCGAGTTATACTTATTCCAATTTATTTTTTTAGAAAATATCAAAAGATTTTTTTTATTTTCATTTTTAAAAACAATTTTTGAAAACTGAATCTGAAAACTATATTCAAATATTCCCAACGGAAGTTTACTATGGCATGTTTGGATAGCATTTTCAAAAACAGTTTTGGATTTTCAAAAACTAAAAACAATTTTCTATTTTCACAAACATGTTTAGGTATCAGTTTTAATACAGAATTTTTGAAAACTATTTTCAAAAAATGGGTTTTTGAAAAGTGGTATTTGTTGTTTTCACAACTAATTTTCTAAAAATCACGATGAACCTTCTTTTCTCTTCTTTGTGATTTCTCTTTCTCTTCTCTCACAAAGTTGTGAATTCTTCTCCTTCTTCCCTCTCTACCACTCCTTCTTCCCCCTCTCTCTCATATTTCCTTTCCCTCTCTTTACAATTAGGTATTTTTCTGCAACCCTTAGATCTAACCCAAAATCCTCAAATCACTCCATCAACCCGTAAATCTGAAACTCATAAGCTGACTGCTCACCAGCCATCGTTACTCCACTAAGCATGACTTTTCTAGTAAGTTTCCTCTAAGTTTTTCATTTTCTCTATTTTTTATTCTCTTTCTTGCATCTTTAATTTGAGTTTTAAAGTTTTTTTTTTCATTTTCATTAAGCTCTCCCTATATCTTTCACTCTAATTTTCCTAGTTTTTCCAGGAAAATCTTCATCTTATTTTCCCTGATTCAGCTAACCAAATAACTATTCTTCACGTTTCACCAATCGGTAAGTAGCAAGAATTTTGCATTCTTGTTCTTTTTTTGCTCTTTTTTTTTCTCTATTTGACATGATTCATAGGTTAAAATAGACTTCACAGAGAGCTATGAAATTCTCTTGTGGTGATTTCTTTTTTTTTTAAGGTGCGGTTGTATTTTAGATAACCACCTTAAAGAAAAAAAAAGTAAGAGAAAATGCATTGTCTATTTTCTTTTACCCAATAATTAAGAGAATGGTTCTCCCATGGTCGATTTTTTGTTACTCTTTTCATATCCAACTTCACCTTTTCTCTATTTTCATAATGATTAAAAAGCTATGATAAATGTTTTCCTTATATGTGGGTTGGCAAAGAATGACTTGATTCCTTTCTAAGAGGTTTAATTAAGGGTGAGTAATGGAACTCATTTTGCATCTATTTCAATTTAGAGCAAGTTATTATGTATACTATTATCACTTGTATCAGGTGCAGAAGCAACGTGTTGTCCGCTCTGTTTTTTCATCAATATTGATTTGAGTTAGTAGCTATCTATTCACTGAATCAAAAGCTTTTGAGTATAATAAAAGTCTATCATATGTTAGTAGCCATGCAGATGTGCTGGCAAACGTAGGTATTAGAACATTACAAGTTTGTCCTAATGAAAACTACACACACACACACACACACACATATATATATATATATATAAGGAGAATGTAGTTCATTAATTGATAATAGAAATTGTGCTTTTGATAAGTTCATGAATTCTTTATATTATTAGTAGGTTTTGAGAATGTCATATAGTTGAGAACCTGAGATTGATTTGTTGTTTGGTTTTCTGATATATTATTTTCAAATTTTCATGAACACTTTGATTCTTTTGTAGCCTACTACAACATCATATAGCCAAAAAAGTTGGTGATATATATTTTCATGATTTGTTTCTTTGTTCTCCTTGTTTGCTAATTATAAGCCATTGATTTGGGTGGTTGTGGAACTTATTTAAAATTGGTTAATAGGTATGAAACATAGTGAAATAAGAATAATCCATTTTGATACAAGAGTAATCCATTTTAGTTATTGGTTGTCGAAATTAAACAAAGTTTACAACTTATTAATATAGGACCGTATATGGGTTTTCAGATTTTTCTTAAAACCCACCATAGCATTCTATATGTTTGCTACCAACGGCATTAACTTCACATGTTGCTCGTGTATACATTTAAGTTATACCGCAACAGGTTGTATGCATATTTAGTATTGGTAGTGGGCATGAAGAACAACAAATACTAATTTGTATTTGATATGGCATTAACACATGTGCTCTTTTGTTGAATCTCTTCTTTGCTTCCACATTTGATTTACTATTCCCTTTTAGGTTGTTTTGTTTAATCTTATGTCATGGATTATGAACCATATAGTGAAGGAGAGCCATGCTCTACTGATAAATATTGGGTAATAAAAAATTTAATTCCATAGAATTCGGTCTGTTGATATTTGAATCCAAGGAAACAAAAATTGTTAGGAATATAACTAAGTTTGATAGATTTACAGGTAGACTTTATGCCTAAGAGATCAGTAAGGATGATTTGTTATTTAAGGTACAAGTATCATGACAGTCTAAATGAGGAATGATTGATGTGCAGTGGAGGCTCTTAGGTGAAGGGGGTGGGATTTCAATAAAGGAAAATAGATTGGCAGATATCCAACTAGTAGAAAGATCAGCATGGTCCTGTCTTTAATAAGGATTGAAGTATTGTGGTAGTCGTTTGATGTTATGCTTACAACTTGATTTCTAAAGACTTCCTTTTCAATTTTTGTCTGCTTGGCAGCTTCTCCTAGATGACACCTTTGATTGGGGTACTAATGATGGTCATGTTTATGTAACTTTGGGTTTGGATGTCATTAGAACTTTGAATATTTGGTTAGTGTGTTTAGTTTATGCTTTAAGATTATAAATTTTTGTGTTTATTTCTCAGTGATGTTGTTTTTTTGGATAAAGCCATGTATCTTTCTTTCTTATTTACTTTAACTTATTTTTATTTTCTCTTTTATATTTTTATTTAAAAAAATCATATAGTATGGGCTTTTGGGCTATCACAATAAGATTTTATGATTATAAACAATGTTTACAATAAAAAATAAAATGAATATGTAGCAAACTTGGGTTAGTTGATTATTTAGCCATCTAGGCTTAGTTCTGTTAGCTGATTATTTAGGCAAAAACACAATTGTGATATCATGTTTTCAAAAGATCACAAGATAACACCCTGCTTTCAAAAAGATCCCATCTAGGCTTAGTTTTGTTAGCTGATTATTTAGGCATTTGTTGATATCTCTTGCTGATTAAACCACTTGATTTTTAACAAAATGTTGTCAATGCATGTTTGCTAGCCTGCTATCTTGGTTTGACACATGAGGTTTTGCTTATGTTATTCTTGTGGATGTACTTTATTATTTTAGGACAAATGATAATTGGTAGATGTATGTAGGTTTAATTTAAGTTTGTTAAAATAGTTGATTGAGTTGTATTGTTCAATAATACTATGTTAAGTTTGCTTTTAATGTAGATGGCTTTTGAAAGTGTTGATATTTTATTATGGGACTTTGAGAGAGAAAAATGTTTTATTGATATCATGGTTGATGAGGTCAACAAGGGACACATGAAAGATGGTCAGTTTCATAGAAAAATTTGGGATTCAATTTGCAAAGAATTGAATATCAAGACCAACAAGCTCTTTACAGTAAAATAATTTAGGGAGAAATATCAAAGGTTGGGTATCAAACACCGACTGTTTAGTCAATTGCTTGAGCACATTGGCTTTGGTTGGAATGCAAAAAATAATATTATCTAAAACTTCGAGAAGACTTGGCAAAATTACACTCAGTATCTTTATAACTTTTCTTATGATAATTTCTTTAAATAATTTTAGCAATGGATAATGCCATTTACATCTTAAATTTGTTGTCCTAGGCACACTCGAAAGCTTCCTAATTTTGTAAGCAAGGCTGTGAACACTACAAACTATTGGGGATTATCTTTAACAAGTTAATTACCACAGGAATTTTTCACCATGCTTCTACCCAAGACCCACTTAATTCCGATGAGGAGAATGAATTGTATAGAGCTTTTCTCAATAGTGGAGTGTATATAGATGTGGATGTTGAGGGGCCTTGCTAACCTGGATAACCCAAATACTTCGGTTGACCTTGAAACCCTAAGCACTCAGCTTGAAAGTTATGCTAAACATTCTAAAATCAATGAAAAGAGAAAACAAAAGAAACTAGAAATAGTCAACTGAGTGAAGTATTTTTCTGTTTTATGGAGGCCACAAAAGCTAGGACAGAAGCCTCTTTGGCTAGGGCTGAGAGGTATAGAGAGAAAAGTTTCGAGGGAACAAATTTTGTGGTTTCAACAGATTACTCGGTGGAAGCCTGTTTGAAATTGCTTGATGAAATGGAAAATTGAGTGGATGATGACATATATATGAAGGTACTAGAAAAATTCACTAATAATTTTGAGTTGAATGAGGCATTCATTAAAATGTCTTTAGAGAGGAATAATGCGTGGTTAGCTAAGATTGGTTGAGAGTTGGAGACACTGCCTTTGGGATTAAATTATGTATGCGTGTTAAGGAGACTTAGCTCTTTGATGTGTGTTTATGTTTGTACTTGGATATTTTTATTGTTTTTTTTTTATTGATGATGTTGGGAAATCACCTTAGAGATGCCAAGATGGTGATCTTCCAAACACCCAAGTCTGGAATGACTTGTAATGAATTGGAAACAGAAACAGAAATCAAAGAAAAGAAAGAACACAACAATTGTTATCGAGGTTCGGCAATGTGCCTACGTCCCCGTGAGTTCCTTCGAACTCTCTGCACTAAATCAATGAGTTCTTACAAGTTACAGCAATATCTCTCCAAGAAATCCAAGTTCTTGAAGAACCAAAGAAGAGAAGAAAGAAAGTGATAAGAACTATTACAAAGCCCTCTATTCAATCTATGCTACTCTCTCTTTACAACCAACCTCTCTTTTAGATTTATTCTAGTGCCTCTCCTATGTTTTATGTCTTTGCACTCTCACACTTGCACTCGATTTCTCTTGTATGATGAGCACTTGTGTTTACAACTTATATCACACTTATTGAGATTGAAGCTAGTTGACCTACACCACTTCTTGACTAATCTTGAAGGTCAATATCCACCTTTAGATCTTGAGGACCAATCAACCATAGCCCTTCATCAATCCTTAGTGATCCTGTGAGTTTTGAAAATGCCCCCACGCACCTTTTAAAAGGCTGAAGCAAAAGCATCAGGTGTGCCTTCAAGCCGCGGCCTGAACAGGGCTAAAACCACACCATTTATAAACCTTGCTGGAGGCCGTGGTGCGCACACCCCAGGCCATGGCGCACAGTCCTTCTCCCATCTTCTCAGGTTACTGGAGGCCGAGGCATGCACACCCCAGGCCGACACGCCAAGACCTGATGCTGAACCTCTTCAAACCTTGTTTAAACCTTAGACAAACACCAACAATCTCTATCTTTGTCTAAGCGATTAAACCCGAACCCATTATGCAGAGAACTCAGAATCCAAACTCATCTCGAGTCATCATATCAACCGACTCTAATCCTAAGTAGTCCAAGGCAATGATTGAACTTACTTAGAGGTAGAACCTTGGTGCCTAAATCTGCATGATTTTCCTCCGTGGCCACCTTATCCACATGAATGCATCCTTCCGTAACATTTTCTCGAATGAAATGATATTGAACATCTATGTACTTTGTCCTCTCATGGAACACCAGATTCTTACACAAGTGTAATGCACTTTGGCTATCCGAATACACTACCACCTGCTCTTTCAGGACCTTTAACTCTTCCAACAACCCTTTGCACCATATAGCCTCCTTAATGGCTTCCGTAGCCGCTATGTACTCAGCCTCGGTTGTTGAGAGTGCTACCACTGGCTGTAACTCAGTCTTCCAACTTATATAACATCCGTTTAAGTTGAAGAAGTAGGAAGTAATCGATCTTCTTTTATCCCAGTCTGCTCCATAGTCCGAATCAGCATAACCCTCAAAACAGATGGACTTACCCTTCTTCTCATACATCAGCCCCACATCTAGGCTTCCCTTTAAGTACCTCAGTAACCACTTCATCCTAAGCTAATGCTCCTTTCCGGGATTACTCATAAACTTGCTGAGAACACTTATTGCATGAGCAATATCTGGTCTAGTGCTTACCATGGTGAACATAACTGAACCAACTGCACTAGAGTAAGGGACATTTTCCATTTCCTTCTTCTTCGCCTTTGATCTCGGACACTAATCGTTGGAGAACTTGAAATGACCAGCAAGAGGAACCTTCACTGGTTTGCTATCTTCCATAGAGAACTTAGATATCATCTTCTCTATATAGAAAGTCTGAGAAATTATCAATCTCTTTTTCTCCCTTTACCAGATTATACAAATCCCAAGGATTTTCTATGCATGGCCAAGATCCTTCATCTCAAACTCTTCGCTGAGTTGAGCCTTCAATTTTCCTATCCTTTCCATGTTGTTCCCAACCAGCAGCATATCATCAACATAGATAAGGATGATCACCACTTCCTCCACCTTGTGCCTCTTTTAGTACAAGCACGAATCATAGTAGCTCCTCATGAAACCCAAGCTAGTTACAAAGGAATCGAACCTCTTATTCCATTGCCGAGGTGATTGCTTCAGGCCATAGAGAGATTTCTTCAATTTGCACACCAACTCTCCCTGCCTTCCTTCCTCATAGCCTTCGGGTTGCCTCATGTAGATGGTCTCATCAAGCTCTCCATGCAAGAACGCTGTCTTCATATCCATTTGCTCGATCTCCCAATCAAATTGGACCACCATAGCCAATACTATCCGTATCATCTTGTACTTCATAACCGGTGAGAATATTTCGATGAAATCTATGCCTTCTCTTTGAGTGAACCTCTTCGCCACCAGCCTAGCTTTATACCAGACTTCATCCAATGGAGTGTTCCTTTCTTTGATCTTTTAAAACCATTTACAATCCACAACTCTCTGTTTTTTTTTTGTTTGGGTACCAATTCCCAAGAGTTGTTCTTCTTCAAAGAATCCATTTCTTCCTCCATAGCTAGCTGGCACTTTGATGACTCCTTACATTCCATGGCTTCCATGTAAGTTTCTGGTTCAACCATCCCTCATTCTGAACAAGGAGCTACTACATTAGCATCCACAAACCCATATCTCAAAGGTGGTCTGACCACCCTCCTTTCCCGGTCCCTTGTGAGCTGGTAGTTATTCTGACTTGCTGCATCATCCCCTTCCAGTTCAGCCTCCTCTTGAGTATTTTAAGCTTGGCCTTCATTAGTGGGCTCTACCTAGTCCGAACCCTCTTGCCTTCCTTGCTCTACCTGAACTGAATTTTCCTTGATGCGATGCTCCACAAATTCCGGGCTGGTTTGCTCACTAGTTCCTGTAGGGTTAGTTTTCTCCAAATAAAGAAATAATAATTCATTAAAAATAACATCCCTACTCATTATGAGTTTCACTCCTTTTGGTTATAAGGACCACAACCTATACCCTTTAACCCCATCATCATACCCTAGAAATAAACATTTTCTAGACCTTGGGTTAAGATTATCATCCTTTTGATGTGCAAACGCAGTACACCCAAAAGTCGTAAGGTTGCTCAACTCAGGGGGTTTCCCACTCCATATTTCCATGGAAGTTTTGACCTCTAAAGCTCTAGAGGGTGATCTATTTACCAAGTATGCAGCAATAGACACAGCTTCCCCCTAAAAATATTTTGGTAATCCGGATCCTATTAACATGCACCTAACCTTTTCCATAAGGGTCCTATTCATCCTCTCAACAACTCCATTTTGCTGAGGTGTTTTTACAACCGTTCCATGTCATAGAATGCCATTTAACTCACAGAATTTATCAAAATCCTTATTAAAAAATTCTAAGCCATTATCGATTCGTAAAGCCTTAACTACCCTACCCGTTTAAGTCTCCAGCAACTTTTTCTACACCATAGATTTATTCAAAACATCTGATTTATTTTTAAGCAAATAAACCCAAACGTTTCTTGAATAATCATCAATTAAAAATAGAAAGTAAAAGTTACCTCCCTGTGCTGGTGTTCTTGTTGGTCCCCAAAGGTTCGAATGAATGTAGTCAAGAATGCCCTTAGACTTGTGCACTCCGGTGTTGAAGCTAACCCGGTGTTGCTTCCCAAGAACGCAACACTCTTAGAAATCCAATTTTTCTACTTTGTCACCACCAAGTAGACCATTCTTGCTGAGAAATTGCAAGCCCTTTTCGCTCATATGTCCCAAGCGAATGTGCCAAAAGGCTGCCTTATGGCCATCAAGATTACTGTTTGATTCTTGATTTCTGTCTCTCTGATCATCTCATAAAGTCCATCCTTTATTGCTGCTTTGGTCACTATCAAAGATCCCTTGGTTCTCTTTATCTTTCCTCCCTCTACTTTATATGTATACTCCATGGAATCCAGCTGCCCCAATGAGATCAAATTCCTTTTCAAATCTGGAAGATACTTCACATTCCGCAGCAGCCTTGTGACTCCATCAAACATCCTCAATTGGATGTCTCTTATCCCCCTCACTTGGCAAGAAGTGTCATTCCCCAAGAAAACCTTTCCATCATTGGTTTCTTGGAAACTCTTGAACCAATCCTTGTGATAGCACATGTGATAAGTGCACCTGGAATCCAGGATCTATTTCTTGTTGCCTTGCCTCCTGCTCACATTTGAGCACACAACAAGAACATCATTTTTTTGTTATTTGGCAACCAAAGCCTCTCCATTGTTGGTATGGCTTCTTCCTATCTTATTCCACATTTTCTTCTTGCAATCTTTCCTGAAATGGCCCTCATTGTTGCAATAGAAACATCTCTTTCCTCTAAATCTTGATTGGAGTGAGATCTCCCATGGCTCTGCCTTCTAACTCTTTATTTCTCCCGATAGTTGCCATGAATTCTACTGCCATTCCGAGTTGCTGGCCTTTCTCTAACAAATAGCCCTTCTCCACTTGATGCTTCCCTCATCTTGGCTTTGAAATCATGAGCCCTTATGGCATTGATCACAATCTTCTTAGTTAAAGTATCTCTTCCATATTCGATTGCATTAATCAAATTATCAAAACAATCAAGAAAAGAATTCTACAAAATAACAGCCAATTGTTTATCCGAGAATGCTATGCTACAGCTATTCAAATCTTGAACTACCTTATTAAACACATCAAGATTATCTTGCAACTCTTTATTATGATCCATTTTAAAAGTAAAGATTCTTTTAAGAAGATAAATCTTATTAGGGAGAGTCTTGGTAAGAATAAACTCATCTAGTTTCTTCCATATGACAGCTGGATCTTCCGAGTCTCTACACTCCCATGTCACGCTATCCGACATGTGCAAGAAAATGGTGTTATATGACATCTTCTTCATCTCAATCCGCTAGTCCTCCATAATACTTGATGTAAAAGTGTCATCTTCTCCAATAGCCAAGTCCACCTTCTGTTGTATAAGAACAGCCTTGATCTTCCACTTCCAAAGGGTAAAGTATCCCTTTCCATCAAACTTCTCAACAATGAAATTTGAAGCCATCTTGCGGAGAAAATCCCAGATTTATGCAGCACCTATAATTGTTTTCCCAAACTTCTAAATCACAAGAACTTTATCAAAGATAGATCTCAATACCGTTGTTGAATCACCCTCAAGAACATGATCAGATCTTGATCCCAACATCGTTCTTGAATCACCCAAGAAGTTGGCCTTTGATTCTTGGAGTCTTGCTCCGATACCTTCTGTTCCAACTCCGATACCCGATGTTCTTGGACCACAGCTCTGATACCACTGTTGTGGTATCTCCTCTAGCTCTGATACCGCTATTGAGAAATCACCTTAGAGATGCCCAGGTGGTGATCTTCCAAACACCCAAGTGTAGAATGACTTGTAATGAATCGGAAATAGAAACAGAAATCAAAGAAAAGAAAGAACACAACAATTGTTATCAAGGTTCGGCAATGTGCTTACGTCCCCGTGAGTTCCTCCAAACTCTCTGCACTAAATCAATGAGTTCTTACAAGTTACAGCAACACCTCTCCAAGAAACCCAAGTTCTTGAAGAACCAAAGAAGAGAAGAAAGAAAGTGATAAGAACTATTACAAAGCCCTGTATCCAATCTATGCTAATCTCTCTTTAGAACCAGCCTCTCTTTTAAATCTATTCTAGTGCCTCTCCTGTGTTTTATGTCTTTGCACTTTCACACTTGCACTTGAATTCTCTTGTATGATGATCACTTGTGTTCATAACTTATATCACACTTATTGAGATTGAAGCTAGGTGACCCTTTATGTAGTGCACCACTTCTCGACCAATCTTGAAGGTCAATATCCACCCTTAGATCTTGAGGACCAATCAACCATAGCCGTTTATCAATCCTTAGTGATCCTGTGTATTTTGAACATGTCCCTATGCACCTTTCAAAAAGCTGAAGCAAAAGCATTAGGTGTGCCTTCAAGCTGTGGCCTAGAACAGGGCAAGCCGCGGCCTGAAGAGGGCTGAAACCACACCATTTATCAACCTTGCTGGAGCCCGCGGCCTGGAGTGGCTGAGCCACAGTGCACAGGGCCAAGCCGTAGCATACACACCCCAGGCTGTGACATACAACCCTTCTCCCATCTTTTGGAGTTCCTGGAGGCCGAGGTGCGCACACCCCAGGCCGAGGTACCAAGACCTGATGTTGAACCTCTTCAAACCTTGTTTAAACCTTAGACAAACACCAACAAATGATATGTTATTTGTTTGGACTAATTATATGCATTGGACATTCCTTGTATTATTAGATGATGAATGGTTTGAATTGTGTTCATACATGTCTAATTAGATTTGGAAAATAATTTAAAACAAATGAGGTCATGCCGATTTTTTTTTAAATAGAGTTATAATTTGTACTATTTATTTTTGTGGAATATAAAATGTACTTCATAATAACCATAATGTGACTTGGTTTTCTATTTAGGTTCAAAAATGGATAATTCAGTAAACAATAATTGTTGTGGTCAATCTAATTCATCAAGTTCTTCTGCTGAAGATTAGTATGAAATGCCATAATTGTTGATGCTTACTATGTTTGCTGAATATGAAGAAAAATTTATGAATAAATTACCTATGTGAACATCATGAATATATAAATGAATTGTTAAATGGTCGTTCAGAGATAGTTTATGAATTGTTTCACATGGACAAAGAAAGATTTATTCACTTATATAGTACATTGAAGCAATATAATTATATAGAAGACTCCAAAGGAGTCACGATAGAGGAAAAGATTGTCATTTTCTTGTTTTTGGTGGGACACAGAGTTGTAGCTAATCAATTTCAACATTCATTAGAAACAATTAATCGACATTTTAAGGTAATGATGAGAGCATTGAACAAGTTTTCCAAGCACATCATTTGTCCATCGAATGACCATGTAGTGCCTCCACTAATTAGACATGATCGAAAATTTTACTCATATTTTAAGGTAATGTGTCTTATGATTTATTGTTAGTTTATTAGTTTATATGATATATAACATACAATACCTAGCTAATTCTAATCGTAAGTAATTTAATGGACCTAAAAATATATTGGAGCAATTGATGGAAAACACATCAGTGCATGGACACTAGTAGAAAAAGCTACTAGTTATAAAGGTAGAAAATCTGTTGTGACACAAAATATGATGTGTGTATGCTCATTCGACATAAAATTCATATACGTGTATAGTGGATGGAAAGGTACAGTTAATGATTCACGAGCCTTTTTCAACGCCTTAACTCGATGATTTGGTGGATTCAAGTTATCCATGTACAATTGGATTTCTTCAATCTTCTAGAGGTGAACACTATCACTTAAATGAAAATCAAGGTAAAACACGCCAACCTATGGGTTATAGAGAACTATTTAACTATAGACACTCATCTATACGTAATGTTATAGAACATTGCTTTAGAGTCTTAAAGGTGTGCTTTCCAATATTAAAAATGATGCTTATATTAAAGCCCGCTAGATAACCTCTTATAGTTGTTGCTTGTTGTGTTGTACACGATTTTGTACATCATCATTCTTAAAGTGATAAACTATTTAATAAATGGAAAGTAGAGGGCCATGAAGTAGAAAATGGAAGGGGGTCGAGCACAATTACAAATAATCATGTAGTTGATTTGTGTGACGCGTGTGTAGTAATTATGGTTGCATTTCGTGAGCTTATTGCGAACCGGATGTGGGCAGAGTGTTTTGGTATTTTGATAAGTGCTTAAATAGTCATATTTAAGCCCCTTAATTTACGCTTATTAGGCTATTTGTTTATCTATTTTAGTATATTCTATTTCATTTTCATGTTTTATGTGTTTTTCACAAGGCTTTGACAAAAAGATGACATTTTGGAGCTCTAAGGAGTAAAAAGTAAAGTTATGCAATCCAGCAAGGTGCGCTCGAGCGCACCTCCCTTGTGATCGAGCGCACAGGCATACGAGCATACACTTAGAAGGCTCGAGCACACACATGCGCTCGAGCGCACACACACCAGAAGCGGCAGAGCCCGATATAGAAAGAAGTCTCTAGACCTTGAATAGGAAATTAGGGTTTTGGGGCACCCTTAGAGCCTTATATATAGCCTTGTAAAACACAAAAACCATACTTTTTGTTTTGGACTTGAAGTTGCAGGCTTGGAGAGGAATTGACGACTCATCTTCCGAGTCTTCTTCGGGTTTTATTTTTCTATTTTTGTTTTATTATGGTTATAATGTTTAGTTCAACTAGCATGTGTAACTAAACCCTTATAGGGCTTGATTGAAGCCTTAATTATGCTTTTCCACATATATATTCATTAATTACCTTTGTCTTTAGCTATGTTAGAATGCTTAACTTGATTAATGCTTGTTTGTATTTAAATTCCTCATATGTGTGTGTCTGATCAACGTATGCATGTGGTATGGATTAGTTAGTTGAATCAATTTGGATAACCGAGTCCTGGCTTCAACAATAGTAACAAAAGATATCCATACCGGATTCTTGGGTTAATCAGATGGGTACTCCTATTGCAAGAATTTGATTTGGAAATCAAAGACAAGAGAGGCAGTGAGAATGTGGTTGCATATCATTTATCAAGGCTACCAGCTGAGAATGACAAAAATGAGCTGCCCTTGAATGAGAACTTCCCTGATGAACAATTGTTCGCATTAGAGGTAAAACTTCTGTGGTATACTGATATTGTCATCTAACTGCTAAGGTTTTTCCCCCCAGGTATGACCACGCAAGGAAAGAAGTGGTTAATATCTATGTCTCGACACTACCATTGGGATGATCCATACCTCTTCAAATTCTGTCCTGATCAGATCATCCGACGGTGTGTCTCGGAAGAGTAGCATTTGAGCTTATTACAACATTGCCATCAATTCGCTTGTGGAGGATATTTTGGGGCCAAGAAACCAACACTTAAGGTACTACAATCCGGTTTTTATTAGCCTAATCTATTTGAAGACGCCTTCACATTCTGCAGCTCATGTGATAGATGCCAACGGGCAGGTAGCTTCTCATCCCGAAATCAGATGCCCCTACAAAATATCCATATAGTAGAACTTTTTAATGTATGGGGCATTGATTTCATGGGTCCATTCCCCAATTCCTTTGGTAATTTATATATTCTTGTGGGTACGGATTATGTGTCTAAATGGGTCGAGGCTGTCCCTTCAAAAACTAATGATTATAAAGTGGTGCTGAAGTTTCTACAGGATAACATTTTTACCCGGTTCGGGACACCAAAAGCGATCATCAGTGACGGAGGCAGCCACTTTCATCATCATTCTTTTGCCGCACTCATCAAAAAATATGGAATCATCCATAAAGTTGGCACCCCATATCACCCTCAGACTAGTGGCCAAGTAGAGATAAGCAACCAAGAAATCAAAAGCATCTTGGAGAGAACCGTGAATCCTAGTCGGAAGGATTGGTCTTTACGACTCAATGATGCTCTATGGGCATACCGGAAAGCTTACAAGACACAAATTGAGATGTCTCCATACCGCTTAGTCTTTGAAAAAGCATGCCATCTACCGGTAGAGCTAGAACACTGAGCATACTAGGCCATTAAACAGTTCAACTTGGATATGAAACAAGCAGGTGAAAAGAGGAGGTTGCACTTAAATGAGCTAGACAAATTAAGGCATGACGTATATGAGAATGCCAAGCTTTACAAGGAAAGGGCAAAAACCTATCATGACAAACAACTAGTGCGAAAAGAGTTTCACGTAGGACAAAGGATGTTACTCTACAATTCAAGATTAAGGTTATTCCCAGGAAAACTTAAGTCCCGTTTGACTAGTCCGTATGTGGTCACCAAGGTTTTTCCTCATGGTGCTTTAGAGATTCATAGCTTAAATAGCAATTAGACATTTACAGTCAATGGACACCGAGTCAAACCATACCTCGATCTCAACATACCTCCTTGAGACGAGGACTTGACACTTCAAACCGTACAAAATATGGCTGATCCAAAGACACCTGAACCACTTGACTCCCCAGTATCTATCGCACATAACGTCATTACCTGATGCAGTGCGATCGAGCGCATTTACACCAACAACTACACTCTAACACTTGAAACAAGCAATCTCCACCACCTGATGCCAGCAGTGAGAGGATACCCCGTCTGGCTGAAGATGTAAAACTTAGTGCTCATAGGAGGCACCCCAAAGCATATCCTTTTCATTATATTATTTTTCTTTTATTAATATTTATGTTTATATTTAAATTTTTATTATCTATATTTCTTGTTTTCCGGCACAACGTTTATTTTTCTTTGTCAGGAACTTAGTGCGTGCATCCAGTTCAAGTTTGGTGGCGTGTTACGAGCAATGCAAGCAATCTAGTTCTCCATCTCCCAAGTCAGATCTTTCCATGCCACACACACATTGGGGACAATGTGTATATTAAGTTTAGGGGTAGTGGGAGACACTGACACACACGCACTTGAAACACATGCACACACTATGTCCTAGTTTTTTTTTATAGAAAAAATAAATTCGTCTTCATTTTGTATTAAGAATTTTGGCTGATTTAAAATATGATAAAAATTCATTAGTAAGCTTAAAATCTAGAACACATAGTCTTGTAATAGGAATTTTAAAAAGTTAAGTTACTTACCTCAAGGCACTTAAAAATTCACGAGTTTGATTCAAATCTAACAAGAGCACATTAGCACGCATTTACGTGGGGTATGACATATAATTCTTATGTATATGCTTCCATGACTTAACTGTAATCGGATAACTTGCCAGAAGAACACTTTGGCATAAGAAAAATAAAAAAAAACCCCATCATGCAAAAAAAGAAAAAGCTTATAATGATCATTAAAAACTTTCCACTGGTAACTGGACCTCTTGCCTCAGGAAGCAGTGAGTGTTCACGTCAAAAGGTAGGAATTAAGCATTTAACGATCATTAAAAAATTTTCACTGAGTAACTGGACTTCTTGCCTCAGTAAGCAGTGAGTGTTCACGTCAAAATGTGGGAATTTCACTTAGTAAGCTTTAAGATCTGTTAGTTTCGTAGCCTTTTTTACTCGAGTTAGTAAGTCCTTAGGGGTGTCTTTACACCTAATGCCCTAAAACCATCTGGTTTAGGAGTTATTGGCTAAACACTAGTTACAAGGGTCAATGAGAAAGCTCAATGGAACTCAACGTGACAAAAATCTCACGATGAAAGAAAAAGAAAAAAAAGTAAGCATTATGCCATTTTTGTTCTATTTAATAAGGATTTCGATGAAGGTTTGGACACCGAAACACTATACATTAAAATTTTTTGAAAGCCCCATCTTCTATGTGCTAATTCATCACACACAAATCAAACTTGCGATGCCTTAAGCCAACCTTAGGTAAGTAACATGAGCTTTTAAAATCCTTATTCATTACAAAAATGTGTTTTTATTATAAGCTTACTCATGAACGGTCATCATGGTTTTATGTGCAACCCAAATTTTTGAATACCATGAAGAATGAATTTATCTTTAATTTTGTTTTGACATAGTCTTTCGTTTTGTATTACTAAGAGACTAGCAATATGTAAGTTTGGGGGTGTGATAAATGCTTAAATAATCATATTTAAGCCCCTTAATTTACGCTTGTTAGGCTCTTTGTTTATCTATTTTAGTAGATTCTATTTCATTTTCATGTTTTATGTGTTTTTCACAGGGCTTTGACAAAAAGATGACATTTTGGAGCTCTAAGGAGTAAAAAGTAAAGTTCTGCAATCCAGCGAGCGCACCTCCCTTGTGATCGAGCGCACAGACACACAAGCACACACTTAGAAGGCTTGAGCACACACATGCGCTCGAGCGTAGACCACATACGCTAGAGCGCACACACACTAGAGGTGGCAGAGCCAGATATGGAAAGAAGTCTTCGGACTTTGAATAGGAAATTAGGGCTTCAGGGCACCCTTAGAGCCCTATATATAGCCTTGTAAAACACAGAAACCATACCTTTTGTTTTAGACTTGAAGTTGCAGGCTTGGAGAGGAATTGACGACTCATCTTCCGAGTCTTCTTCGAGTTTTATTTTTCTGTTTTTGTTTTATTATAGTTATAATGTTTAGTTTAACTAGTATGTGTAACTAAACCCTTATAGGGCTTGATTGAAGCCCTAATTATGCTTTTTCACATATATATTTATTGATTACCTTTGTCTTTAGCCATGTTAGAATGCTTAACTTGATTAATGCTTGTTTGTATTTAAATTCCTCATATGTGTGTGTCTGATTAACATATGCATGTGGTATAGATTAGTTAGTTGAATCAATTTGGATGATCGAGTCCTGGGTTCAACAATAGTAACAAAAGATATCCACACCAGATTCTTGGGTTAATCAACATGGGAAATCGGGAGCGGACCAAGCCTTAGGTCCCGTGTGGTTGTCGATCTCCACAGTCTTTATGCTCTCTTAAGGAACAACTCAGTATACACCCATGCTGAATCCCTTAAGAGAGAAAAGAGTTAGAGTATACACCATGCCTAACTCGTTGCGTAGGGAGATCAATAGCCTAAGGTGTGGACCAAGCTCTTAGGTTGGCAACCATTAAATATTCATAATAAGGCTAGAACATTGACACCTTACTTAGTGGGAAAGTGTAATTAGTGGTGGATATCACCGCCCTATGTTCTTATTATTATTAACTCACACTCAATATTTATTCTCTTTTTGCTTTGAAAAACTAATTCTAAATTGAAGTTTACCAATCCATGTGGAAATGATCTCGCACTTGCACACTATGCTACCATTGACTTTAAGCACTTGCAAGTAAAACAAGCATGATTATTCGCGTATTTATTTAGGTTGATAATCGCACAACATATTTGATTGTATATATGGTAATAATGTTATGATTTGTCGGTAAAAGTTAGTTAATTTAATGTCATTATTAGTGTTTAATTTAGTTTTTTTAATCACTGATTTTATTTTGTTATTCTCAGGAATATATTTCACATATTGATATATTATTTGACTTATAGGGTGTGAGGATAGCAAACCAACCAAATTGGATAGTTGAGGCGACGACAATATTTGTCCAATTAATGGTAGATGAGTTTGAAAATGACAACTTTAACATGAGAACATTTACAAATCAAGCATGACATCATATGGCAGATCAGATGTCTAACAGGAGTGGGCAACAATTCAACCTTAAGCATTTTAAATGTAAATTTTTTATGTTTCGAAATGAGCATAGCATGATCTTTTCATTATTGGCTCTCACTGGATCTAGGTGGACTCAGAGACTAGTATGCATGGTTGAAGTTCCAAGAGGGAATTTGGCGAAGATTTTCTTGCAATCCCTTACTCTTTTGCAAGAAGAATTTTGGGTCACTCATTCCCATTTTATCGAATTCTCAAAGTTGTATTTGATAAATGATTATTGCTATCTTAAAGTTGTCATCAACTATTTTATTTTGAACAAGAAAATATGTCATATTTTAGATGTTGAACCATTTTGCAAGAAAAATGATGAGTTGATTATTTTCATTTTATCAAATTATGAAAATTATGTTGTATTTCTTATTTTATTTTTTGAGAATTTATTTAACAAACAAACATACGTGATATGGAGAGAGAGAATGGAAATGACATCTTTGATTTATGATTTCTACAAGAGAACTATTACATGACATATACAAAATATTGAAAATAAAATAACATTAATTATTTTCAAATATTTGGTGTGTACTAGAATAATATATTTAGTAAATATAAGAAATAAAATTGATAGATTTCAAATTTAAACTCAAAACTAAAAACAGTTATAAAAAAAAGGTGTGTCTAAATAGTTTTTTTTTATTTTTAAAATAGTTTAAAATAAAATTATTAAAACAATTTTTTACTATTTTTAATTTTTTAAAATAATTTTCGAATCACAATTATCCAAATATATTTTTTTTAACAAAAACATCATAAAAGATTTTTATTTTATTTTCAAAATCAGTGTTTCAAAATCATACGGAGTTTTGACTAAACTTTCTCCCTCATTTCCTTTGGGTAATTGGTAATTGGTAATTGGTACAAAGGGTATCGAAGTGTGGGTTTTGTTTCGCAGCGTCCTAGTGGCTGACCGTCTGAAGTCTGAACAGAAAAGTCTCCTCTCACTGCGCGTCGCCAGTCCCCACCTTGCTCTTTTCACTCTACTGTACTTTTTCCTCTTGCCTTCACTTCTCCTCCGCCTCCTCCTGGTCTCTCTCTAGACGCCCACTCTGTCTGTTGATGCTTTCACTGATTTTTTTACATCGCCATCACTATCAACTATCATCATCAGCTAGAGCTACAAATTCTCTCTCTCTTCATTGTACTTGTTCTGCTCAAAAAGATACACGGATAAGAATCTCTTCGATCTACTCACAGATCCAACTCCAGTTGGTCAGCTAATCTCCACGTTTTACTGTTTTATTTTTCATTTATTTATTTATTACATTAGTATCTGTACTACTGTGTTCTGTGTTTCCTAGAAACTATAGATTGATCTCAGCTTCTATTTTTTATTTATTCTTTTAGGGGTTGGGGGCTTTTCCTATGATTCTGGTTTGTAGGGTTTCTTTGTTTCTATCAACTTCTACGCGATCTTTTATTTCAATTTCTTCTTCTCATTTCCTTTCTTTTTCCCCAATTATTTTGAGCTGGGTTTTGTCCATTTCTTCTTAATTTTGGTTTTGTCTAATTTATAGTTCGTGATATATGGTTTTTTTTTTTTTTTTGTTGTCTTTTTAGCAATTTGGTTACTTGGTGTTAATGGACTGGAGCTTCCATAGTGATCAGAATTGGTGCTGTGGTGGTTTTGCTGGCTATGTTTATATGTTCGATGTGGTTTCATGATTGAGGTCCTGTCTGTGGGTTAGACATTGATGGAGCTCTTGATTTGCTACTGACCACTTCAATATTGAGTTTCTTGAATAATTTTGATAAGTGTAGTTGCTAATTCTTGTAAATAAATATTCATACTACTTGGCTGTTTATGGAAATCTGCTTGAAAGATTGAGATACAATTCACTGTGATCAATGTGATGGGTGGGCTTTGCTCGAGGAGATCCACTGTAGATAATGCTCCCGGTGGAGGCTTTCCACATGTTAATGGTCATTGCAATAATGGGTCTGGACTGGCTTTTCAGTCTCGTGAACTGCCCACGAAATTAAATAGCGACTCGACCCCTTCTCGGGCTGGGGAGAATGTGGATAAGCAGTTGAGAGAACCGTTTTCATTTCCGGATGTGAGTGCAGTTCAGTCCCACATGAGTCCTGAGGATATTGATGATGGGATCCCTCGCTTATCAAGGGCTTTGTCGAACAAATCTAGAACAACCAAGTCTAAGCAGGCTGCTGTTGCAAAGGTAAGCACAAATTTGATTTGTTCTTTTGTTTCTTCATTTCGTACCAGTAGTTTGCTACAAGTTAGTTATGAATGTATGGCATGAAAAGGGTTATTAGAGGCTAGGCATGGGTTTATAATTATTTACTATAGCATTTGAAAGCACATGACCGTTCTCCTGGGTTTAAGCCAAATAAAAAATTAGAGCTATTAAAGTAAATGCTGAGTAAAAATGCAATGATGTAAATTCAACATGCTGAAACTTGTTTGGTCATTCGTAATCATCATTGTCTTGGGAGTGTAGAACTTCAAAATGTGATGCTGGACCAGTGTGGGTTGAAGAGCTTTGTTATGCAATCTTTTCCTTGTTCTCTTAATCTCCATGTTTCAAGATTAGTTTGGAAACTCAATGTGCCATTTGACATCAAGACTATGTAGCAGGTTCTTGCTTCAAAAAGTTATTGTGTAATCCTTTCTCATGGATAGTGAAGATTGAAGTACCAAACCTTGTGTCCTAGCATGTGAATTATTTGTGCATCTGGCAACAAATTTGCTGCTTTTTTTTTTTTCTGCCTCTCTGTGATCTGTTATTTTCATTCATAAAGCTCCTTCAGAATATATGAGATTAATTGGTCTGTCTACGAGATGTCAACAGAATTTTGATGAGATTAGTTGGGCCAGTTTAAGGGATATCAACAAATTTTTGGGCTTTATTTCCCTGGTACAGGGGGTAGAAGAGGTAAATTTTTGGGGAACAATGCTTTCTTGGCACTCATTTGGGCAACCTGGAAAGGGAAGTTTCATCATGAAGATGTTAGACAAAGGATATCCATTTCTTCTGACTTTCGTAGAGAATGCGCAAGTAATGTCTTCACTGGGTTAATTTGATTCCTTTTTGTGTTTTAATATTTCATTCTACGGAACCATGCAATGTGGCAAAAGGAGTTCTTTACATGACAAGAACCGAGATACAAGCGACCAGAACAAATTAAAAAAAATTAAACGATGCCAATTGTGTCTAGGGATAGCTCTTCTCAACGATATTGTGCAAGGTACAATGCATGTATATGCATAGGCTACTTAGTAAGGACCCAATTAAGGGATCTATCATAGTCTTTTTCTGACCTTCCATTCCATTTGAGACATAGCTCTTAAATTAGCATGGTACAGAACTATAGGAAAGTTTACATGATAGTAGAGGAGGCAGCAAAATCCTTTATGTATCAAATAAAATTGGAAAGGCATGTTGATGTTCTTATTTATTTTGGGTTGTAATCTATTTTTATTTCTCCTCGTGCTTACATCACATTTGTTGAAAAGCAGTCCACTCTCTGTCTTTTTTCTTTTCCATGTGTCTGGGGTCTTGTTCCTTTTAATTAGATTTTATGTTAGAGAACTTTGTGACCGTATTAGAACTTAGTGCCATTACTAGTTAAGACTTCAATGTCACTAAATCCAAAGAAGTGGAATTGGTTTTGAATATATGCGGGTATTTATTTCATTGCTTAAAGGTCATTTCCTGTCACTTGGTCTATAAACCAGTGCAGTTTTTAGAAACTCTTTTACCCCTAATTGGAACTAGATGCAAAAAGGTGGCCTTAGTTTTTACAAAATATGTAGACGACATATCTTAGTGATGTCCCACGAAGCTCATTGTTGGCATTATCTTCATATATTTGTTTTAGGTTTCAGTGAATGGAATATGACATTTGTTACTGCTACAAAAGTTAGCTCGTCATCCTTATGGAAACACCATTTGGAAAGCTTCCTTTAAATGATGATTCAGTCATACATACCAACCTTAAGCATAGTTCTTTGTGGTTTTTTTTTATAAGTACAATTTTTATTAAAGAACAAAGCACACGACTATTTACAATGAAACAAATCCACAAAATTTAGTAACTCGACATTATTTACAAAGACATTACCTTTAAACCAACAATTGAGGGTATTGAACCATCTCTTTAATAGTATCAGTGATGCTTTCTATTCCATCAAAAGCCCTTCGGTTCATTTCCCTCCAAACAAGCCAAAAAATAGATTGAGGGATCATCAATTAAGCTTTCTTCACCTCCTTGGAAGCCCTCAAACCACTCCACGTCCAAATTTCATTCTTTATGGAACCCGCCGTCACCTAAGAAACTCCTAAAATTTTATAAGCCTTCTCCCACAACTTCCTAGCTAACAAGCAATCAATCAAAAGATGATACAGGGACTCGGCATCCTCCTTACAAATATAGTACCGATTGACAATCACTTTCCCCCTCCTTGGAAGGTTATCAAGAGTAACAATTCTCTCCTAAGAAGCCTCCCACAAAAAAAAAAAGAATTATTTTCTTCGGAGCACCAGAGTACTAAATTGCTTTCCAAGGAAAATTGGCAACACCATTCGACGAAATTCTATCAAGGAGGATCTCATAGAAATCTTTCACCTTAAACCCATGTTCTAGGCACGACCCCCACCTCATTTAATCCTCTTTATCCACCTCTAATCGAACATTATATAAGGTCTCCAAAAACCTTGCTATCTCCTTAACTTCTTAATCATGTACATTATGAATACAAGGCACATCTTAAAAAATCCCTTCACTAGAAACTAAGAAACAAGAACTCACCCTCACCTCTTTATTTCTCACAATATCAAAGATGGTCGGAAAATTAACCTTTAAAGTAGTATTCCCACACCAAGAGTCATACCAAAGCCGGGTTCTCGTATCATTCCCCACTGAAACTTCAGCAAAAGGACAAAACTCCTCCCATCATTTTCTAATCCATTTCCAAACTCTCACCCCATAAACTCCCCTCAATTCCTTAGACATCCACCCATCGTTATCCATCTCAAACTTGGCTTCTACCACTCACCTCAAAAAATGATCCTCTCAACAAGGAATTTCCAAAGCCATTTGCTAAGAAGGGCTTTATTGAATAAAGTTAAAGATTTGATGCCAAGTCCCCCTTTTTTCATAGGTTGCTTAACCACACCCTATTTCACCAAATTATGCTTATACCATTCTCCCGTATTACCCCAAAGGAATCCCCAATCTCTTAGTCACCGAACTAGGGATAGGAAAAAAGACATATAGTAGATGAGAAGACTAGAAAGAGTGCTCTTAATAAGAGTAAGTCTACCATATACATTCTTTTACTATAAAAAAAAAAAAAGAATAGGTCTACTCCTTTTGTAGAGATAATGATTCTTCCACCTAGCTAATCACTTCTCAAACTTCTCCACAATCGAGTTCCAAATACTTTTATCTTTAAATTTAGCTCCAAGTGGAAGACTAAGACAAGAAATAGGGAGCTTACCCAACTTACACCCCAATAGATTAGCAAGGAAGTGACCATTAGTAACTTCACCAAGCGGGATTAGATCACTTTTACCAAGATTGACTTTAAGTCCCGAAATAGCCTCAAAGCAAAGAAGAATACACCGAAGATGCAAAATTTGAGGGACCTCCACCCCACAAAACACAATCGTATCATCGACAAAAAGGAGATGAGAGACATTCACACAACCATCGGTGCGCCCAACATTAAAACTGCTCAACAATCCCGTCATTATTGCTTTTTCTAACATTTTACTTAACGCCTCCATCACCTAAGTAAACAAAAGGGAGTCAAGGGATCCCCTTGCTTGTGGCCCCTAGAAGTTTTAAAAAACCTCGAAGGACACCCATTAACAAGGATTGATAAGGAAGTAGAAGAGATGCACTTAAAGATCCACTTATACCATTTATTCCTGAATCCCATTCTTTGCAAGATAAAAATAACAAAATCCCAACAAACATGATCGTAAGCATTTTCCATATCCAATTTACAAATCACCCCCTCCATTCTTAAGATGAGCATCCACTACTTCATTGGCTATCAAAGTAGCATATTGGATTTATCTATCCGCTATAAACAAATTCTGATGAAGGCTCACCACTTTTCGAATAACTTCTTTCAATCTTAAGGTTACCACTTTCGTTAGAAGCTAATAGATGCATCCCATAAGGCTAATTGGCCTAAAATCTTTGATATTAGACGCCCCCACCTTCTTAGGGATAAGGGTAACAAAAGTGGTATTTAGGTTACTCACAAACTCCCTTGTCGATTCAAACAGACGAATAGTATTCCCTTTAATCACTTCCCAGTTATGAATCAGAAAAGCCACTTGTTTGCAACTCTAAAGAAATCCTCTTTGTATTGTTTATTCCTTGATCCTTTGTTTAAAAAGGCAAAAGAAAAATGGAAAAAAAGAGAAAAAAGCAAAAATGTAAAAAAGAAAAGAAGAGAAGGTGAAGCAAAAAGAGAAGTTGTAGCCAAGTTGCACGAGGAATGGGATTGAGACGGATTCTAACCATTGTTGTTATGGGTAGTCTTATGATGGTTATTCACAAGGATCAAGATAAATGCATCTGGATGTGACATGTATCCAAGATATGATACATATTTGGGATGTGATGTATATTTGAGACATGAGCATGTTCTAAATATTTTTTGATAAGTATGATCATATTCTAAATATGATGAGGTAGAAGATCAAACTTTCTGTGATGATATGTTCTTCAAATTACTAGGGCTAAAAGGGAGGTTGAAAGGCTTATAGTAAACCTTAAAAATGCTTTTAACCATAAATGTATTATTCAGAGGACTCGAGGCATGGATTAGTTTCTAAGTCCTGTCACCACATGAAGATGTAGATATTGAGGAGATAAAGCCCTTTGAAACATCGAAAATGATCAAGAAGATTTATAGGAGAAAAATGAGAGGAACATAGAATGCGAGCAAGTCCAAAACAAGGTTGAGAATGTAAAGGGTGTTCGAAATCTTCGTCAAGTTCAAATCAAGGATGAGATTATTATGTGTGTTTTTTATCTTCCTTTTGTTGGTTTTATCATGCTTACAAAGTTTCCAAATACAATGCGAAAGGAATCTTTAGCATCATTCTTTTTTTTTAGTGAGAAAATCTAGAGAAGCAAACTTTAAGGTTTTGTTGTCTGCATGTTTGAAATTCAAGGATTTTGATTATTTCCCACTTTAAAACTCGAGGTTGAGTTTTCTTCAAAATTGGGGATAATCATGATGCAACCATGTGGAGTTAATTTTACGGTTTTAATATTATGTGTTATAAGATGTTTTATGTTCAAGGAAAATCTGTAATTTGTAATAATTGTCTATTATTTTTTATAACAAAAATTTTCTATTATACATTACTAATTAGGGACATTTGGTTTAGGATTTAGAATATTCTAGAGTATTAGGAATTAGGGATTTGGGATTAATATTAGGATTTGATTTTGATTTGGGTTTTAATTTAGTTTCCTTATTTGAATAGTGCTTGTTGCTTATATATAGAGCACCTTTGTTAGGGCTTTTGGATTAGGTTGTATTGGATTAACAAAAGTAATAGGATTTTGGTTATATTCCTCTCTTTCTTTGTCTTGTCTCCCTCTTTCTGTTATCGTTTCATCCCTCAATCTTTCTATTCCTCTTCCCTTTTCTCTCTCCATTACTTCCCTCCTTTTCTCTCTCTTTCCCCTTCATAGTTTATCTTTTATCTCTCTTTTTCCCATTCTACATCAATAGACCACACAGCTCTGTCATTACTTCATGAATTCCTTTATTGCCAGTGATCCCTATCAATTTGATTAAGAGAAGAATTCACCGTTTGTTAGTTGTGATTTCTGGCTGCTGTTTGGTGGCTTTCACAGTTTTAAGTTACGCTGTTCTCCATTACTGTGGGTACCATGTACATAGATGAAGTTACTTCTCCCTTGCAGAAAGGAGGTGTCTTTTGCATATCCTTATCAAGACATTTCACAACTTCATGCAAGAAATTAAGCCATTATGGGCTTCAGTAAAGCCTTTTGGTCTACAAATGCGTTAAAGTGGGCTACATATGCCGCACAGCGAAGACACTCTCTCGCATTATAATGGATTTATAGTTGGTGTATGTGGATCAGTATGTCACCAAGAATTAGGGCTTCAATTGAACATATTTGTTTTATACTCCTTTTTTAAAACTTTTAATAAAATGCAAAATTAAAATAAAAGTAATTATTTTGAAGTATTCATCTATGTTGATCTATCCTAACGGAATCTGCTCTTGTAATAATGAGTAATACAGAACATTGGGTCTTTAATGTTATAGGTTATTTTGTAATCAAGAAGATAGTATGTAATTTTGATTTTTTTATTAGGGATTTTAGAAAATTCTTGGATTTAATTTAGAAATTAAGGATTTGATTTTGATTTGGGTTTTATTTAGTTTTCTTATTTGTGTAGGACTAGGGTTTCCAAGATGTCTATATATTCGACATCTCTATGTGAGGTAGACTTGATAATTGAGAATCTAATTTGATTAATAAATCGAATTCGGTTGTCAAGGTCTAAGTCTTTTCTCTTTGAATCTCTATTATTACTCTTTGTACTCTTATTTCTACATCAATGCAAATGTCATAACCTCAATATGATCATTGTCTCAATAATTTTTGGAATGTATATCTCTGTAAGCTTTTTAAAATGACTTTTTTAGGATATTAAAAAGTTCAAAATTTTCTTGAACATCTAAATTTTGTAATTTAATATTTTCAAAAACAAGATTTTTTAACTGATTTTCTCATTTTATTTTTTCAAAAATTTTATTAACAAGGTTACTCATATTCTTTTTGAGCTTTTTTGTTTAAAATATGAGCTTCCCAAGCTCCATTAATGTCTTCTAGAGATCATAGGGAATTCCTGGGTTGAAGAATGGAGGAACTTGTTTAGTTTCTTCTTTTTTAAGTGAAAGAGACAGGTTTTGTGCTTTGCATAATTTCACTGAAATTTTGGTCAGAAGGTGTTTCCCTAGGATTTTGGCTAAATTGTGACATCATCCGTGTCTATTGTCCTGGGTTATGATATTGAAATTGTATTGGTGATTGGAAACATGTATACGTTGGATAAAACTTTGAATTGTTTAATCAAATTAGTATCTGTTTTATCCCATGTAAAGGATTTATTTTTCTTTAGTTCATTTGACAAAGGTTTTTCCTTTTTGGAAAGGTCTTTAATAAATTCTCTTCCATAATTTAGTATTCCCAAGAAACTTTGTAACTGTTTTTTTATCTTTAATTTCTTCTAGGAAATCTCTTATTTTTTATATTATACGTTATTGTAATCTAATTCCTGTTTGTGTCAGATATAGTCCTAAAAAATCTATTTCTGTTTTCTCAACCTCAATCTTTTTAGGGTTAAGAATTATTCCAGGGTGAATAAATAAATCACATTCCTTTTGAAGATGTTGTTTATGTTGTGTTGGAGAAAACTAAAACATCATCAATATAAACTAAGCAAAAATCTTTATATTTACTAAATATACTGTCCTAGTGCATTACACAGTCCATTTATAATGTCCATAAGGAATACTAAAGGCTATCAAATTTACTAAAAAAAATTTGCATTTTTAGTTTGATTAATTAAAACATCTTTTCTTGGAATAAAGTAACCATTAAATTCTAAATTTTGATTTAATGGCTTATAATTTATTACCATTCTTTTTTTTCCTCGTTTAATTTCTGAATTGTTTCTTGCCATAAAGGTTGAGTTGGAATGTTGACTAGTTGATTCAATCAGTCTTCTATCTTTTAATTCTTTTATTTGAATTTCAAATTCATCTATATCTTGTTTAGTATAGATAATTGGTTTTACCCTAATTATTTTGTTAGGATTATTTAATTTTAGATGACAATATCGCGGACTCTTTTTCCATTGTTCTAATGGATTTTCACTAAAATTTGGTTTTAGTATTTCATATATCCAATGATTAGTTTTTAATTCATGGATTTCTTCATTTTGGATTAGTTCACCACGATTTTGAGGTGAGAATCCTTTTTCGCATCTATATTTATGTTCTACTAGTATAGGGATTAAGACTTTTTGCCCTGCTAAAGTGAGCATTAATATGTTCTTATCTAATTCCATAGGAAAATATTTTTATAAAAAATTATTTCCTAGGATAAAATCGCCATGCATTGATGGAAAACAAAGAAGTTTTGGTATGATGAATTTTTTATCACCTAACCAAGTGGCAATGGTTTTTGCTTTATAGACAAGAAGTTTTTCTTGTCCATCTATTCCTTTAGCTTAGACACGATGCTTCATTAATTCCCATTTTTCTGATGGTAAAGCCATCATTAGGTCTACAATTTTTCAATTTTTTGATTCCTTAGCGTTTGCTTTTTCCCTTCCTGGCGGTATCAAGATGCCACTGTGTCGGGATATCTTATCTGTCTTTCACGGAAAATGGATTTCTGCAGAAACAAGTCATTCAGGAATAATCATCAACAAAAACAACAAAATAACGAAAACCACTCAAAGTAGCAGTTCGAGATGGACCCCAAATATCTGTATGAACCAAAGCAAATGACTCAAACTGACGATCATGAGTACTACTAGGAAAAGAACTACGGTGATGTTTCCCTAGTTGACATGCCTCACACTCTAATTTAGACAAAGGACTCAATAAAGGAATAGTAGTCTTCAATTTAGCCAAACATGGATGACCCAAGCGGAAGTGCCACTGAAGAGGAGAAACTGTAGCAGACAAAGCGGATGAACTGAGAGATAGGAATTCACCGGGATCCAAAAGATAGAGACCATCCTTCTCATGCCCCGAACCAATTTTCTTCTTGGTCTTGAGGTCCTGAAAAATACAAGAAGTAGGAGTGAAAAGAATTTCACACTGTAACGCTTTTGTCAACTGACTAACAGAGAGTAAATTAAAGGGAAAATTATGAATATAAAGACTAGAAGGTAAGAAGAGAGAGGTGGTGGATGGCGAACACCTTGTCCATGAATAGGCCGAGAAGAGCCATCAGCTAACACGACATGATGATTAGCAGGTGTTAAATCAGAAAAACAAGATGATAAACCAGAGATATTTTTGGTAGCACCAGAATCAATAATCCATGAAGAAGGAGAAGCTGTGACACATGCAATATTACCTGAATTGGCTAAGGTAGCAGTAGAGGAGGAAGAAGGCTATAAAGAAGGAAGCGCAATGCGCAAGTGCTGGACAAGAAGCTCGCCAAGTTGAGTACTGAACATATCACGGGAACTAGAACTAGAAGAAGCAGATCCAACAGAGGTGGGTTGTGACTGTACCATACTTGGAGACTGTGCTACACCATCACTAACTTGATTCACATAATTCGGCTTACCATATTTCTGAAAGCAATAAGGTTCTGTGTGATTTGTACCTCCACAATAATTGCACTTCCTGTCACTACGTCCACCAACGCGACCACCACCTCTACGAGAACCACCATGAAAATTACGGCCTCCACGGCCACCGTATAAACCACCACGAAATCTTTCACGGCCTCCACTGTTAGAGACCAAGGCAGTAGTCTCTGAAGAAGTAACAGGGGAACTAATCAAGGGAGAATACTGTCCTAGGGAAGAACGCAAAAGCCGGGAATAGGCATTAGCAGCCGTAGGCAAGGTCTCACTTGCAAAGATTTGATATTTAAAGCCACGAAGATCAGAGTCCAAACCAGACAATAAGCTAGCAATCATAAACTCCTCCCATTGCTTTTTTTGTTGCTCTAAATTAGTGGTAAAAGGCTTATGCTGCAATAATTGATCCCACAAATTCTTAAGTGTGCTATAATACTCAGCTAAAGGTTTCCCAGACTGTTTGGTGATGAAAATTTTCTCATAGAGCTCATGCACACGAGAAACATTACTCTAATGAGAAAATGAATTTGTAATTGAGTCCCAAATTTTCTTGGAGGAGTCACAAAATTCAACGGTGGTAGCAATATCGAGATCCGTACTATGCCATAGCAATCCCATAACAGCGGAGTCCTCACAAATCCAATCTTTATAAGTTGGATCACTAGCACTAGGAGGATTGTCAGTCAAATACTTCAATTTTCGATGTGCACGTAAATAAACTCTAACTGCATGTGCTCAAGCCATGTAATTCAGACCATTAAACTTTTTCGAAGTGATAGATTTAGGCAAATCATTGTTAACATTAAAAATGGGGACTTTGTCTTCAGTCTTAGTGCTAGATTTCTCTTATGCCATCTCAAACACAAGGTTCAAATAGCAAAAACAGATCTGATATTAAACCAACAGACCCTTAAATCAGTCAAAGAAGCAGTAACAGACTTGAGAAAAAGGCAAACCTCCCAAAACACTTGAGAAATCCACAAGAAGATCAACAAACTGATGGAAAGGCACATAAACAACCCTCTTTACACAGCAAGATGAATTAGAGCAAGGCTACAACCACCATACCAAAGCAGCAAAAGCAGGAAACCACGAAAGTAGAGGCCATACTTCAAGAAAAAACACAACCGACTTTTCAAATCATATAAAAAACAACCAATTGTGATCCAAACATCAAAACAACACCAAAGCCACTCAAGAATCACCTAATCGGCACCCATAGAGACTACCCCAAGCAACAAAGTCAATCCAAAGTACCAAAAACTGGAATTTTTAAAAATCGCACTAAAATCTGGAAAAACGGAAAAAAAATTCGAAAACCATACCAAACGACTTCAGATCGCGACGAAACTTCACCAAAAATTTTCCGTGGGTGAGTCAACCAGATTAGGGGGATCAACTTACCTTGCTGACGTCAGCATCTATGTTGATGACGTCAGCAGATCTGTGTTGATGATTTATTGCTGTGTTCCTCGTCTATTCTTCAGATTTTTCACACAAGGATCGATTAGGAGGCTTTGATACCAAGTTGAGTTGTAATCTAGGGTTTAGGTTAGATATGAGAGAGAGAAAGAGAGAAGAAGATGGAGAAGAAAGGTTTAGGGTTTATTCCATTAACCCTTCACCTGCTAAAATATTATTTATATATGAGATAGATAAGTCCAAGTACAAAACTACCCTTCAGGAAAAATAAAGGAAATAAAAATAATAACTCTAACAAAAATATTTTAACTTCAATCTTTTTTTTTATCTCCACTTTAACCAATCCAGCTACTTGGCTTCTTGTATTTAAAGTGATTCGTGTACAAATAGTGGCTCTTGTGTGCATTCAAGTGATGTGGTATTTTACTGAAATTATAAGGGTCAGTAGGAAAAGAGGCAATTAGTGGAAATTTTTTTTGGAACTACAAGAACTTTTTGGTTTTGCTTGGTGAGCGTAGCAAAAATTGTGCCTGTTCGGTTATGCAAAAAGCTAAGACATGAAAGCATTCATAAAGTACAGATGCAGAGATCTGCCAGGGGTCTCTCTTAGGGCTTATGAATTGACCTTCATCTACAATTGTGCAAAGGAAACTTGGTTCACAGTAACAAACTTTAAGATTCAAGTTGTCAATATCAACATTTAGTGGTGCCATTGATTACAGATTTTAGGCTTGTAGAGTTGTAGTTCAATCGAATTAAGTTTTAATTAAGACTCAAAACTTTTGAAACACTGGTTATTACTATGATCTTGGTCAGAAAGGAAAAAAGAACTACTATTTTGTTCTAAGTTTCCATGAACCTAGAGGATGTTTATTTGAAGTAAATTTCTGTGAGAGTAATTCTTTCATTGCTGTAAATTAACTAAACTATACTTTCAGGATCAATATAAATAAGGAAATTCATTTCATGGAAATTTAAATTTCTCAAATGTACATTTACTGTTAACTTTTTAAATTAGACCAGCAAAGAGTTATGTTACTTCATAATTCCTCGGGCATGTATAGATCTTTCCTCTGGGACTGGAGCTAGTATAAACAACATCTAGACCTTCCTTTAAATCTGAATTTTGTCCGTATGCGCCTTCTGTATATACACTCATGCTCAGGATATTTGTAGTTCATGGTTTTTATTACGTAATGTCAAGTAAACATGGTTTCTTATGTATTCATTGCACCAGGCCTGCTCATGGAAAGTATATGTTTAAGTTTCTTACGTAATTTGCATGTACTTGACACGGTTGCTCTGATTTTAGTTGGTGGTTTCTGTAGCATTTCATGTGGTCTGGCTATTGGTTTCATGTGTTATGCAATTATTGTTTTCTGAATAAATAGTGGAGATTTGATCTAATGAAGTTGATTTCTATTTGCTATGCTGTTGAACAGATCAAGTTGTTTTTGTATTATAGGTTTCAGAAGTGAGCTCTCTTTTGGGAAGAGCTGGCACTGCTGGGCTTGGAAAGGCAGTGGAAGTTTTGGACACACTTGGTAGTAGCATGACAAACTTGAACCTCAGCAGTGGATTTACATCTGGGATGACAACAAAGGGGAATAAAATTTCAATTTTGGCTTTTGAAGTTGCAAACAGCATTGTTAAGGGTGCCAATCTAATGCAGTCTCTTTCAAAGGAGAACATTAGAAATTTAAAAGAGGTGGTACTTCCTTCTGAAGGGGTGCAAAACTTAATATCAAGAGATATGGAAGAACTGTTGAGAATTGCGGCGGCTGATAAAAGGTGAATAGTACAGAAAATATTGGAATATCTTTGATTAATATGCTTCATATGTTGCTTGTACTCTATAAATATTGGGAAAAAACAATTTTAATTGTTTTGTTGTACATCTCTGACAGAGAAGAATTAAAGGTTTTTTCTGGAGAAGTGGTACGCTTTGGAAATCGTTGTAAAGATCCCCAGTGGCACTACTTGGATCGCTATTTTGAAAAGTATTCCTAGCATCATCTTGTCAGTTTGGAAATACTATTATTTAAGACATCGAGAATAATGGCATTTCTAACAGCATATTGTTTCTTGTGCTATGTTTTGTGATACTAGGTTGGGTTCAGAACTTACACCCCAGAAGCAATTGAAGGAAGAAGCAGAATCAGTAATGCAACAGTTGATGACTTTCGTTCAGTATACAGCTGTGAGTATTCTACATGTACAAAGAAAGCTGCATTCTAGGTTGCAGTTAACATCATTAGCTGTAGTAGTCCTTAATCTCACCGCTTATGCTAAGTTTCTGAGATTTAATGGTGTGGTTTCTTAGCTTGTTCTGGGGAATTTATATGTCAACAATTGACTTTGATGAACTATGCTCTGCAAAGTGGAGATGAGTTTGCTTTTTCTGTTTCATCTTTTCTTTGATTTTTTTTTTTCATTTTCTTTTGTTGGGTAGGTAGGGAGATAATAGAGTTTCATATTTCCTGCTGTATTCAAGTGATAGTACACTTGATGTTTTGTTTGAAATGGTTTATTTTAATAACACTTTTTTTTTCTTTTTAATTTTCTCATTCCATCTGGCTCTATGTGTGATGTTTGTGCTTATAAAGCCATCCTCCATAATGAACTCTTTGCTGATAATAGAGGCAATATCAGAAATGCTCTAAAAATTGAAATTTTTTTGTTTTTGTAAAATTGATTATATTCCTTGTTAAATCACAGTCAATTGAAATAATGAAATGATACTATTCAAATGCTGTGTTCGAAAACATTATATTTTGTTTTGATGATCCAAGCATGTTGTGCTTTTTGTCTATCTTGGTTCAACTTTGTTCAGTGTATATGGAGATTGATTTTGCAAAAACATTCCTGAAAATTTGAAAATTTTTGCCGTATGATTCTTCTAGGTTTTGCAGTTTGATTACAGTTTTCAAGTGCATTTGTAATTATATTGATTGAAATCCATTAGTGGAGATCTTAAATGTCTAATGATCCCACATTACTCATTTGCATTCACCCTTGCACTGTTGAGATGCAGAACAATAGCCAAGAAATTGTAAAAACAAGAAACCAAAGATAGATTGATCCAAATCACATGGGAACCGCAATCCAAATCATATGGACGCGAAGAATATCGCAACCAAATCATATGGTGTGAACAACAATCTCAATAATAGAGTTGTTTTGATTTCAATAATCTGATTTTTATTAATTCATAAGCTGAGTAAAATAGTATAAAAATCTCTCTTATATAGAGATCTTATAAACCTAGTCCTAGACCGAAAAGAAAACTTAAATAAAGACATTAAATACTAAAATTAAATAAGGAAACTAGCTACTAAAATATAATAATTCCTAAACTCAAGATACCTATAATATTTCATCATTACAAATTTGTCCCATTACCCTAAATTAAAACCCCTAACTCTATTCTTCTTTGTACTCCATTATTCCTTACCAGTTAGAAAAACTCGATCTCGAGTTGAAAAGTGATGAAGCATCAAGATCGGTGATGCTTGGAGAAATAAAACAAATTCATGAAATTCTTGAAAAATGAGGTCTGTTGTGAAGGTGCTTCAAACCAAATAGGCAAGAGAAAATCAATAGTAGGAGTCTTCAAGCTTGTCAATAGCTTCATCCCGAACCTATTCAACATCCACGATATACTCTATAAAATATTGTGATTGGCTCAACAAAGTTTCAGGGAAATGGCTTAGCAAGTGCAACCTTTACTTGATTATCTGCATTCTTATTGATTTCATCTTGGCTTATGACTTGACCAACATACTCAACATGTTCACCAAATTCATCATTATGTTGGATTAGTTCAAACTTGCATGGAGCTTTCTCGACAGATGCCTCGTTACTTCGAACATCCTGCTCTTTGGAAACTTCAGAGTCAACCTTTGTTGAAATAACTTCATCCTTGGTGAATCCACTATACTTTGGAAGCTGAGTTATTCTGCCTAGGACTTGTTACATTTTAGCATCGATTCGATCCATTATAGCATAAGCATCTTTAGAAGCCTAATCATACTCATATTTATACTTCTTTTTAATTCTTCAAGCCATATATTATCATGAAGAACAAAAAATTTGAGTTCCTCATAACTGAGACTAACGCTTGGAGTAAGAGGAAAGTCGAGCTTGTAGGTTTTGAATTTGTTTCAAAGTACGGATAGACATAGTAACAACTTAAAACAATTCAAATATAAACTTTATTTTTCCTCCTCTTCCTCTTCTTCTTTTTTTCTTGTTTCTTTCTTTCCTTTTTTTATTGCAGAAAATCAGAAATTGAGGAAAAAGGGAAACCTGAAAATTTGCCAAACAGTTGCGATCATGGTTAGCTAGAAACAGCTCAAATAGCTGGCTCAGCTTGGGAGCTGTTGACAGGCTCGGATCAGAGGCGCTGCGGAGCGAATCCAGGCAGAACAGATCATAGGTAGATCGGGAGGTCGATCGGAAATTGGACTCCGGTCACGGTGGTTGCGTCGGATGGGCCAGGCGGTGGCTGGAAGCATTGGATAGGGGCACGAAAGCCTGAAACGGATCAGGAGCTTCACTACGGTGGAGCAAGTGGCAGATCGGTCCGGGCTTCTAGGTTATGCCAGAAATGGGACGTTGGTCACGGCACTGGCGTCGGATGGATCAATTGGTGGCTGGAAGCGTCGGATTGGGGCGTGTTAGACCCGAAACGGGTCTATAGGTGTACGACGGCGGCTGGGTCACGGATCTGGTGGACGTTGATGTGTTTTGGTCGTCTAAGGATCCGCACCGGTTGGTGAGGGCCTTGCTACTGTACGCGATCTGATCTGATCTGATTTTTTTTTTGAACCGCACAGGAAACAAGATTTGGGCTATGATACCACTTTGATGCAGGACAATAGCAAAGAAATAGTAAAACAAGAAATTAATGGATAAAAACCGATCTAAATCATATGGGAAGTGCAATCCAAATCACATAGACGCGCAAGCAACTCAATCACAGAGTGCTGGAATTCGATAGTTTGATTTTTATTAATTCATAAGCTGAGTAAAATAACATAGGGATCTCTAACCCTAGTCTTAAACCGAAAAGGAAAACTTAAATAAAGACATTAAATACTAAACTTAAATAAGGAAACTAGCTACGAAACTATAATAATTCCTAAAACGCAAGATACTCATAATATTTCATGATTACAGATTTGTTCCTGTACTCTAAATTAAAACCCCTAACTTTATTCTTTTTTGTGTATCCCATCAACTACATTTCTCTGTCTCATGGGAGGAGTCTCATATTTAATTTTCAGCGTAACAATTTAGTGACAGATTCATCAACCTTTTTGAAATTTCAATTGTTGTTGGAAAACTGGAAAAGCTAAGGGTTTGTTTAGTATTGAAAAATGTTTTTCTTTTTTCCATCTCCATTTCCCTCAACACTTTCTACAACAAGTTAAACATTCTTAACACAATTTGGAAAATGACACTTCTCTTTCCAACATAATATTGGAAAACTTAGGAAACAACTTTTTTTTATTTCCTAACTTTTCTAATACAGTGTTGGAAAGAAAAATGTTGTTTTTCAAATTATGTTAAGAATGTTTACATTGTTGAAGATAGTGTCAAGGAAAATAGAAAACATTTTCCAATACTAAATGCACCTTTAAACTTCCTGTATAATTAAATAAGATTTAAGTCATAGTGTTCCCTATATACAACATGTTTGTACCTCTTTCCTACAGGCCTAAGCGTATCCAACATGTTTGTATCTTCGAAGTTTTGAGAAGTGGTTCTCTTTCCTTGCTTCGTGCTTTTTTAAGTCAGTTCTAATTTCTTCTCATGACATGATTACTCTGTAAGGCTAAATCCCAAGGAAAGAGTACTATAATGCACTTCTCTTACCACTGGTATGTTCAGGGCTGATAGCTCAATGGGGTGGACAAAATAGGATGTGGATGTTGTTTGGAGTGCGTTCCAGTTCAACCTCTGGATTATATGTAGTAATTTATGATGGGCCAGCCTTGTATAACAATTATATGTATGTCTGTGTGAAAAGTATGCATCATGATAGTTACATGATGTACTGAATGCCACAGAGATTTTACCTGTAATATCTCATTTTTCTGGTTGCAGGAATTATATCATGAGTTGCATGCATTGGACAGATTCGAACAAGATTATCGACGTAAGCTCCAGGAAGAGGATAACTCAACTACTGCTCAAAGAGGTAACTTGTGGCTAGGATTTCCATGTAGAAATGTTATTTTAATTGCATAGTTTGGTGCTAATTTGGGGAAAAAAGTTGTTTCTAATTTGTATTGCATGTACTGTTTCCCTACTACCATGATCCAAAAGCATCAATATTATGTAAAGTTGACAACTCATCTTATCTTGTAATATTACCAAAAACTTTATGAACCAGTTTGAATGCAAGGGCGGCTTGATTCTTCTTTTGGTATTTGAAAAAAACAATTTAAACCCAATAGTTTAACCGAAATTTTTAAGTGGTCCCTCCATTTTCAATTTTGAATCAATTTAACCTTATACATCTCATATCGATGCAATGTGGACCTTAAGTGGAATTGGGGATAAATGTCACCCTTTCTCAACGTGCATGTTAGCAGCACGTGTCATCTTCTCACCCATTTGAAGGGTATAATGGGATTAAAAAGTTCTCACCTTTGTTCTACTGTTGGCCGGCATGCGTGTTTTAACTAGGACAAACGCTAACATTCAACCCTAATTTCACATAAGTTCCACATTGCATCAAATTGGATTGTATGAGGTCAAATTGACTCAAATTGAAAGTAGAGGGACCACTTAAAAATGCCAGTGAAACTATGGGGTTAAAATTGGGTTTTCTCTTCTTCTTTTTTGTTTTCTTTTGGTGATATTTAAGGGCTACTTGATTCCTGGAAGGTTTCATGGCCCTGCTTAGGCCATGCCCAGCCTAATAATGCTTAATTCTTATGAGCTTGGTAATTGTCGTATTTGAACACCATTACTGACATGAAAATATATGTATCATGTGAATAATTGAAATAATTTCCTTTAATTTAGTTCCACTATGATATTGTTGGATCTTTGATCAACATTGTGATTCTATGGTTTGGCCTGAGCAAGTAATTTTGCCTTTAGTTTCAGTGCCTGGTCTGGCTTGAATCCAGCCTAAGAGTACTCCTACAGCTCGATACTGCCTAGCTCTAGTGAGATTTTGCCTTAAATTCTTATAATGAATGACTTTGTTTTAGTTCTGTTTTCTTTGTTACGTTGGTGAATAATATTATTTCTATATAAAAATAGAAATAATGTTATTCATCGGATCTATCAGAGATTATTGGTTCATTACTCTTAATTTTTGGTTTGAAGGGAACTTCTTTGTAAATATTGATGAGCTTCTAGATTTTGTGGATTTGCTCCATTGTAAATAGCCTTTGGCTTTGAGTTGTACCCTCTTGGTGTTTTTTTTTAACTTTTTACTTGTCAAAAGAAGAATAATATTATTTCTATATAACTTGTTTTAATTAATCTACATATTTATTTGACATGTAGGAGACAGCCTTGCAATCTTGAGAGCAGAGTTAAAGAGTCAAAAGAAGCATGTAAGCAGTTTGAAGAAGAAATCACTTTGGTCCAAGATTTTGGAGGAGGTACACTACTGCTTTAGTAGGTTGTTGTTTCCAATTTTCTGATTCAGTTATCTAGCATGTTCAACCGGTTTCTACTTTTCTCTTTAGTCCTGATGCTGTGAATTATGATTATTTAATCTTCCTTGGTTGAGACCTTCACTTAACAAGATCTTTTTTTCTGCTTAAACCTTCTTTCCTTGATAATATTTGAACTTAAGAACTACACCTGCCCCATGTCACCTGTACCATATGAACCCTTAGGATCTGAGGTCTTTTTTCTACTTGGTCTTGAAGTTATTATTTTCTTGCTGCTGTTGTTATCGTTATCGTTATGGTTATTGGTTTCCGGAAAACGTGTTTAATATGTGTATCCATAGGTGATGGAGAAACTTGCGGACATTGTCCATTTCTTGCATTTGGAGATCCATGAAGCCTTTGGTAGTGCTGGTAAGATCCAAAATCTTGAATTAAATTGCTATGATTTTCTGACAGTCTGTTTTACATTTTGTTACATGAGGGGGGGATGAGAATAGTGGGAGAGTAATAATGTTTTGGCTTTTCATATTTAAATTGTAGACCTTGCAAAATTTCGTATTTAAATTGTAGACCTTGCAAAAAGACTTTGTATTTGTTTGGGAACAAAGAACAAAGCAACCTTGTTTGAAGTGCATAGAAGAGAGGAATTTTCACACTATAAAGGATGTGAATCTGGATATTTTGTTGAAGAGGTGGAAAAAAATTCATATAGCAGATGCTGTGTAATTTGGATTATGGAGACTTAGTTGAGTATTGATCTAAGAGGCATCTGGAATCTGGATACTTGTTGCAGAATTTATGAAGGTGTAAACATTTGTTTACAGTGCTTCATTGATCTGCTCTCACAAAGTTTGTGTTCCATATAACCTGAGCAAGCAGCATGACAAAGAAAAAATTGGACCTCGCAGAAGTATTCAACTTTTTACTTATAAAAAAAAAGTATGCAACTTTTTACTTTCTTTATTTTCTCTCTTTATAATGAGAATAGGGCTAGTTTCTGAGCCCAAACTTCAGCACCATCAGAATCTGGACCAATCTTATAAGTCAATCTATTAATCCTCTTTTTTCTTTACTGTAGAGAAAGTCATCCTTTCTTACTGGTTCTGTCTATTAAGATGCCAAATATCAGATTTAATGGCTCTTCTATTTGTTTTATTGTTCCTTAAACTATAAATAATTTATATTATAGTACATTCATTGGATCTATTAATAGAATGCAGTTATTGTGATGTTTTTACCATTCATCCTGCAGATGGTGATAGGCCAGTAAAAGGTTCTCTGAGCAGTCATAAAAAGTTGGGATCTGCTGGACTTGCATTGCATTATGCAAATATTATCACTCAGATCGATACTCTTGTGAGTTTTTGATTTTATGCAGATTTTAATTTCCTTTACCTTTCATTTTCCTTCTTTCTGTTTCCCATATTTTCTGTTGGTAGGAGCATCACATTTTGTTATTTGCAAGTTATTGTGGCGTTTAAACGGCTTCGTAGAAACAGGGAATGTAATTTCAGTACAATCTTTCAAAATCATATTTAATAATTATTTTATTGTTTGACCTATGTGCTTCAAGTAGTCCTTATGCTTCATGGCCCTCAAATTGTTTTTAAGGATAGTGAGGTGTCTGATTGAACCAATAAATTGTTGGATCAATCTTGTTCTGTGTTTACAAGAAGACCTGTCGTAGAAAGATCCTACTTTGCTTTACATTGTGGAGGGGAGAATCTACTCTGATCATTATTTGTTGGATGATTAGAAATTTTTGCTAGCATCCAAAATAGAAAGCAAGGCTGCAAGAAGCCAGACTTTACAACTCAATCATGAATAGTATTAAACTATGGGCCTAACAAACTCGGACATAGATCCCATTTACAACATAATATCCTATTTTGCCTAGAATTTTGCAGCTTTTCTTAGTTGCTCAATGACTCAGTGTAACCCTAATATTAGAAACAATCCCAGCAGAGAAACTCTTCTGTTCTTACAGCTATCTAATGATTTCTATTATTTGTTTCCATCTAGGTTGCACAGACAGTAGGTGTCCATGCAATCGTCAGAAGTAGATCTCTTAAATTCTTTCCTCTAGCATGAGTCTTCATCTGCTCAAAGACGTAAGCCTTGAGGTGTAAGCCTTTTGAAACGTTGGGATGTTTTGAAATTATAATAAAATAATAATAATTAATTGATTAAAATAATATAAAAATTTTAAATTTAAATTTAAACAAATTATTTTTCAACAAACTTTAATACTTTTTTCAACTCTCTAGAGCATATAAATTATAATTATACTTTTATAAATATTTATATATACATTATATATAACTTTTCATTTTTATATTGTTGTAACTTGTAAGTGATTAATTAAATAATTTGTAGTTAATTATTAAACCAGATAACATGTAATAAATATTTATGAAGCGTAATGATATCACAATAAGAACAATTAGCTTAGCGGTTAAGGTTTGTATTTCTAGGTCATGGGTTTGAGCCTTAGACTTGTATATATTTTTTTCTTCTGATTTTTAAGATTTTTAAAAAATATAAACGGGGCATACACCCCCATCACGAGGGCGTAAAAGGCGTACTTCCCAGGCATGAGCATACGCCCCGAAGCAAAAGGCGTATGCCCAACAAAAGAAACACCTAAAAATTTAGGCCTCGGGCCATTTTGCCTTCGTTTTGCCTCTGGCCGCGTCCCACGCTAGCCCAGAAAACGCCTTCGAAAACACTTATGTGCACATTGGCATAATAGGAGAAGATATATGTCAATGTCTCTAGTGTTATATGAAGCATATATGACTTATCATCTGCAGATCCAATGATATGACATGCACATTATAAGCTATATAAAATACTCTGTAAAGGAAATATAAACATTGTCTTTGTTTCTGAAGCTCCTTCATATGTTAAATTTAATTTAAATGGCTATAATCAGGATGAAGATTATAATATTGGTTTGATGCCATTTCTTTTGCTTTCCCATATCCCTCACCTTCAATTTCTTTTTTCCCTTTTTTTGATGGAACCCCACCCCCCCCCCCCCCCCCCCCTTCATATTGTTTAGTAGAATATCAATGATGTTTTCTTCCTTAATTTAATATTCTTTTCCACGTGTTGTTGCAAGTATTCTTACTCAAAACATTCTTCTAACTTTTGAGGAAACGTTGTATGTTTTTCTCTATACAGTAAGTCAAATATGATACTTTATATGTTGAAGACACGTGGAGTATCTGTTTATGGATAAAATTTTAGTTTTCCAAACTTCATAGTTGAAAGTCAGATTAGGAAACATAAAGACTGAAATATTATGTTGATGTCGCACTCAACAAAAGTATATAGAAGAAGAATCTAGTGAGATTTACTTATAAAATGTAAGCATGGTTTCTTTCTGCTGAAGTGTCAAAGATCGTAATATCTCCATATGATGTTTCTGATTCTTTAACTATGATAGCTCAATAAACCACACACTGGATAACTTGTTTACAGACTTTCGCTTGCACTTTTTTCCCTTAATGAAGTTTGTTTCACATAAATTGTGAAACTTGTAAAGTACATGTGTCACTAAGCATTCCTATTGTTAGGCTTATAGGTTGTAGTTGGACCGTCTAGTGATTGAAGCATGTTTGGTTCAATGCAAATTCTGTAAGATGCTTTCTCAATCTGTTCCTAAACAGCATGGATCTAATGTAACCATCTAGATAGGTACATGAAACTAAGTTTATCCATGTTAAGAGATTAGAATGTTCAGTGTTTTCTTTTCAATTTTTTCCTTCTGGATGAAATGAATCTTTATTTTGTCTATCCAGAGGTTTTTATTCTGTTTAAGAAATTGAAAAGTGATGTTTTGGGCAAACTATCAAATCATTCTGGTCAGGCTTTTTGCTGAGTTAACTGAATGTGATTAGGTCTCTCGATCAAGTTCTATGCCCCCAAATACAAGGGATGCTTTATATCAAGGGCTGCCACCATGTATAAAGTCTGCTCTGCGCTCCAAATTGCAGTCATTCCAGATTATGGAAGAGGTTTTTATTTGATACTTTTTATCCTTGAAATAACAAATGACTTAGTCCTTTGTAGATTGTACTTTCTGTTCCGGATTGTATTACCTACCTCTCTATGCACTGACTGTAATTTTTGTCTCTGAATGTTGTTTTTTGTAGCTTACAGTTCCACAAATAAAAGCTGAAATGGAGAGAACTTTGCAATGGCTTGTTCCTATTGCTACTAACACAACCAAGTAAATTGCTGGTCCTACAAACAACCATAGTTTTCCTTTTTCTTTGTTAAACCTTCCCTGTGAGGGAAGTGGGTGGCTATTTTGATATCTCGTTCCATAATTTGCTCTGTTCTGTCAGAGGGGCATAAGTATCATTTCATCCTTGAAGAGCAATGGTGATGTCCCATTTTCTCAAGGTGATATGACTGACATTCCCCTCTGAAATGTGTTGTGGTTGCTCTATTTGGGAACATTGAATTTTGATGGGTGACTAGTAGGCTTTTCTTGCTCCTCTCATTATTTTGTGACAATTCAATTTTATTATCTAGTACATTTTATTGTTTTATTTTAATTTTGTTTCCCATTAATTCATTTTTTTTTTCATTTTTGTCCAAGTAGAGCTCATCATGGATTTGGTTGGGTTGGAGAATGGGCGAATACGGGGTAAGTTCTAAATGTTAGCTGCTTATTCTTCATTTCTCTCTCTGTCATTACTTTTTCTGATCATTTGTGATTATATTCTTCAGGTCTGAGGTGAATCGAAGACCTGCAGGCCAGACTGACTTACTCAGGATCGAGACACTACACCATGCAGATAAAGAGAAAACTGAAGCTTATATTCTCGAACTAGTAGTGTGGCTTCACCATCTTGTCAGCCAAGTAAGGGCTGCCAATGGTGGAATTAGGTCACCTGTCAAATCTCCAATTAGGTCCCCTAACCAGAAGGCAATTCAGTTATCTACAAGTAAGCCAAGTTCTCCATCCCCATTGTTGACGGTTGAAGATCAAGAGATGCTTCAATATGTGAGTAAAAGGATAAAGACGCCTGGAATAAGTAAGAGTCAGGAATTTGACACGGCAAAAACTAGGTTAAGCAAGCACCATAGGCTGAGTAAGAGCAGTAGCCACTCTCCAACAAGTGAAAGTAAGAAGGATCCCTTCCCTATTAGGAGGCCGTCTTCTGTCCCCATCATTGACTTTGATATTGACCTTATCAAAGCCTTGGATGTCATTGATCGGGTGGACACAATTCGAAGTTTGTAGTTATATGGCAGATCAAGATGCACGTCCAAAGGGGCCTTGTGCTTGTGTAGGTGGTCTCCATCTCTGTTGCCATGTTTTTCCACTTACGCGAGTTGCTAGGCAGATGATGAGTGATATTAGTCATTACCTTTTTGTATGTGAAAAGTAAGGGGACAACGTATTGTCGTAGGGGTATTAATTACCTTTTTGTATGTGGAAATTAAAGTGATAACTATTGTTCTAGGGATATTTAAAATTTGTTTTAGAGATCAGATGTCGGGCTATAGTTTTTGGTAGTTCTATATGTACAGAACAGAATACTTTATCATTCCATTATAATTCAAAATTCCTGCTATTTCATTTCTCGTCTTTTTTATTTGGAGAAGAGGTTAAATACAATAATAGTTTGCTGCCTAGGCTATGGCGTCCACACAACTGTTAGCATCGTTGTAGCTTTGCTCAGTTGCAACACTATTGTGTAGGAAGGATAGCCATTCGGAGTCCATCACGCAGCCGGTCTATAATTGAGCCACAAGGCTCTTGTTTGACACTCCATGCCCCAAAAGCAACCCACCACCCACTTACCCACGGAGTCCCGCACGACACTCTTATCCAGCAAAACTAGGGTTACCAGTTAGGTTCCATTATTTTATAGTGATGTTAAAGAATTGATTAAATCATGTTTAAATTAAAAAATTTAAAATAAAAATTATTTAAATTTACTGATTTAAGTCAGTTCTCAAACATCACTTATTTTAATTACATAAATATTTTTATTTATTTATTGGAGGATCCCTAAATAAAGTGGCTATTAATCAAATTGAAATTCTCACAACCAGAACTATGCAGATTGATGCATTGTGCCTTCGTTTTAATTTACTTATTTTCAACCATACTTTTAATGATGTTTTAAGTTGATTTAGTATTTGATAAATAAGTGCTTAAAAATCAAATATTTTAAGTTGATTTAGTGTTTGGTAAATAAATTATTAAAGTGCAGCTTATTATGAGATATGATAAATTACTATGTTTTTCCAATCTTTTTTGGTTGGTAACTTACGAATTTATTTGTTTCCTATGTTCTTCTATTACTTGGGTTGAGCTTTTGGGTATCTTATATATAAAAAAAAAAAAAAAAAAAAAAAAAAACTCTTTTTAAGTCATCAATAAAAGAATTATATTATTTTTATTTATTCATGGGATCATTAACTAATCTCCCTTTGTAATTCGATATGAATTGTTTTAGTCTATAAGCTAGCCTACTAATATTTAGGAGCATCAAGTCTAGTACAAAATTGTTTTACATATGGGAGAGAACCGATTAAAAAGCATATCCACAACACATGATGGTCCAATCATATAATCAAGGGGTATTTTCATCATTAAAATGTCATATCAATTTTTAAACTAGTTTTTCGGGCGAATATTAATAACAATGATTGATCTATAATATGCTCATTAATCTTTTCGGATGAATTGTCTGTGTGGCAAATTAGAGAATTTGAATGTAATTAAGACAAACTTAAGGATAAATTTTTAATTTACTCAAGAAAAATAAGGAAAGAAACATCAAATAACAAAAAAAAGAAAAAAAAGAAAAATAAGAAGAAATTGTACTGTGGATTTAATGTTATGCTTACTACTAGAGAATAAAGAGAGGGTATCTAGAGGGCATAAAATGTGCATTTATACTGTTTGGATACTTGGTTAACATTCCTTGTGTACCCTTGCGAGTGTCATGTTGCGATTAAATGTTGTGCTCACTCAAGTTAGTGTACCTCTTTTGTTTGTAGCCTTGTTGTGACCGAGAGTTGCAATCACTTAAGCCAAGGTACTCTTTGGTTTGTAGTAGTACTCGACCAGATGGGTCCTTATGGTAGCCATGATCAAGTTTTATGATTCACGCAAGCAAAAGATCCTTTTTGGTATGTAATAGTCATTCAATCGGATGGACCTTTGTGGGTGCCATATTGTGATCAAGAGTTGTAATTACTCAAGTCACAGTACCTCTCTGGTTTATAGTAATTTGTCTAAGATCCAATTAGAACCTTAGTTTATCCCTCTTGGAACCCATGTCTGTGTAGCCAAGTGTTTTGGTGAGGCTACGAGGTGCTAAGCAAGTATACTTAATTAGGCGTTTTGTAATGGGTCAGGATTTGATAAGTTGGCCTATGAGGCTTTTGTGAGCGGAAAGAGGATTTAGTTACTTGGGTCGAGAGATGGGCTAATTGGGCTTTGCTAGGTGAGGTAGTAGGCTAGAAGGGGTAGTGTTTAGGTATTGTGCTATGTATTTTTATCCCTTGAGAGGATCAATATGGTGTTGTCATGTGGTCGCGAAAAATTGAGTATCAACACTTTTATATCTGCAAAAAGATTTAAAAGAAATTCATATAATAAATTTAACAAAGAACAAACAAACAATGTGCAGAATTCACTAACATAACATTTAAAAGAAACTCATAAAATAAATTTAACCAAAGAAGTTAACGAAACAGTGACTGTAATTACAAATACCAACAAAAAAAAACGTTAGTGATATATTAAAATACAAACACATGAAAAAAAGAAGAAAAAAAATTAAGTTATGCTATGGTAAAAACATACTGTTTCACAAAATGATACAAAGTTAAGTTAGGGTCAGATTTTCTTGGAATGGGTTGGATTAGGATTGAAAAATCTCAGTCCGAATTAAATTAGGGTTGGAGTTTTCTCGATCCTAACCCAACCCGTAGTCTGTATGGTATGCTATAGTAGAAACATACTTTTTTCACAAAATGAGATGAAGTTAAGTTAGGGTTATATTTTCTTGGAACGAGTTGGATTAAGATTGAAAAATCTCAGCTTGGATTAAATTAGGGTTGGAGTTTTCTCGATCCTAACCCAACATATAGTCTGTATATTATGGTAGAAACATATTGCTCAACAAAATGATATGAAGTTAAGTTAGGGTTAGATTTTCTTGGAATGGGTTGGATTAGGATTGAAAAATCTCAGCCTGAATTAAATTAGGGTTGGAGTTTTCCCGATCCTAACCCAACCCGTAGTCTGTATGCTATGGTAGAAACATACTCTTTCACAAAATGGTATGAAGTTTGGTTAGATTTTCTTGGAATGGGTTGGATTAGGATTGAAAAATCTCAGCCCGAATTAAATTAGGGTTGGAGTTTTCTCGATCCTAACCCAACCCGTAGTCTGTAGGCTCAAAATGAATTATATAATATATTTATTTATAGAGAGATTTTATTATAGTATTTTAACTATTTATCTTATTGGTGTTGCAACTTAATCTAATTAAGTGTGAATTTCTATAGGATGTTTTTTAGAGAAATTTTATTGGCTGTTTGAACCTTTGCAATTTTAATATTTGGGAAATATTTGAATTTGAATATGTTAATTTGATGTTTTCAAAAAATTTATTTGTAATATTTACCATTTAAAATGAAAAATTATAATTCAAGAATTTGGCCCAACCTCAGTTAACCCGACTTAACCTAATTCAATTTAACCCATTAAGCCCGATTTTGATTCTATAATCTAATCCGAACCTAACTTGAGCCTAACCCAGTTTTTTATGGGTTGGGTTAGAATTAGGCTTTTCATAACCTGTCATGGGTTAAGACTGAGAATATGATATTACATGTTGGATTAAGGTTAACCTTTGACCTGACCCAACCAAAATCATGCACACCCCTGTTTACAATACATAGTTTCTTGGATTTCAGTTTTCTCAATTTTGAGATGGAACTTTACATTCAGGTTAAGCCCATCTTAATCCTTAAGTTGTTTTTGGATGGACAAGATTTTGCTACCAAATAAAAACAATGTCATGTCAATTTAATCCGAACCCAACTCGAGCCTAACCCAGTTTTTTATAGGTTGGGTTAGTATTGGGATTTCCATAACCTGTCATAGTTTAAGATTGAGAATATGATATTACAAGTTGGATTAGGGTTAACCTCTAACCTGACCCAACCCAAATCATGCACACCTTATTTACAGTACATGGTTTCTTGGAATCCAGTTCTCTCAATTTTGAGAGGAAACTTTAAACTCGAGTTAATTTCATCTTAACCCTTCAGTTGTTTTTGGATAGACAAGATTTTGCTACCATACGACATGACACTCTTTTCTTGGTTTAGCTTTTTGGCTTCTTCTATGCAACTCAATTGAAGTGAAGAAGTTAGTGCCTTTTCAAGTAGCTTGTTTTCCCATACATATATATATGATCATAATCTTGGGGCGAATTTTGCTCAGTCATGCTCCAACCAATTATTCAATTGTTATAGGTAGGAAGGTTGTTTGATCAAAATTATACTTAGCGTGTGATATGTGCACGCCATGCATGCAAGAGAGACGTGGACATGAGTTTGTGCTTTTTGCATGGTTATCTAGAAACGTGGACACGTGGACGTGGATCATGCTTGGTCTTCAACTTACACGTAGAAGTAGGAAAATATGGCCCATCTTGTTATCAAGTTGTTTAGTTGTTATGGAATAAGTCAAGGCAAGTTTGTTTTTGATTAAGTTGTTAGGAGATAGAATTATGTTTAGGAGTTGCTAGTTTCTCTCCTAATCTTTAGCAGTATTGTTATTCCTTCGTGTATATAAAGCTTGGTTGTGTTCAATAAAAGGATATTAATCCAAACTGTCCATTTTCCCTTCTCCAACCATTATTACGTAAAATTTGGTAAAAAGGAGAATAATAGTTGGAAAAGGGAAAAGGGACAGTTTGGATTAATATTCTTTTATATCCTTTTATTGAACACAACCAAGCTTTATATACACGAAGGAATAACAATACTGCTAAAGATTAGGATATAAACTGGCAACTCCTAAACATAATTCTATCTACTAACAAGTTAATCAAAACAAACTTGCTTTGGATTATTCTGTAACAACTAAACAACTTGATAACAAGATGGGCCATATTTTCCTACTTCTACGTGTAAGTTGAAGACCAAGCATGATCCACGTCCACGTTTCTGGAGAACCATGCACAAAGCACAAACTCACGTCCACGTCTCTCTTGCATGCATGGCGTGCACATATCATTCCCCCCCCCCCCCCCCCCACTTAACGATCCTTGTCCTCAAGGATAAATGCAGGATATGACCTGGTGAATCGCCATTCGTTCTCCCATGTCGCATTTTCCACTGGTGCGCCTACCAATTTTACCAAAATCTCAGTTTTAGGACGGTATTTACCCTTGCGAACTACCTGTCGGTTGATAACAGCTTCAGGTTATGGAAAGATAGTTGCAGTCTCAGAAACATGAGGAAGTTGAGCAATTGTGGAAGTAATTGGCCCCAAATGTTTTTGTAACAAGCGGACATGAAATAAATTATGGATTTTTAAATTCGGGGCCAACACCAACTTGTAGGCCACTGATTCCACTTTCTCAATGACTTGGTAGGGACCATAGAAACACGGGGCAAGCTTCATGCAGCTTCGAAAAGCTACCGAAGATTGTCGGTAAGGTTGTAGTTTCAGGTATACATAGTCGCCAATAGCAAAGGAGACCTCACGTCGATGTTGGTCGGCCTGGCATTTCATTCGGTTTTGAGCGAGCAAGAGATTTCGTCGCAGTTCACGGAGGATGGAATCTCAGTCACGCAGCTACTCATCGACTACTTGAACATTAGAGGTTCCGGGAACATAAGTGAGCAAACTAGGGGGCGGAATGCTGTACACAGCTTCAAATAGTGTTGTCTTAGTCGAAGAGTGGATAAATGTGTTGTAGCTGAATTCGGCCCAAGGAATCCAGTCAAACCATTTTCGTGGTTGATCGCCCGTAAAGCACCGTAAGTATTGTTCCAAGGTTCAGTTAACGACTTCAGTCTGGCCATCAAATTGAAGATGGTAACTCAAGCTCATACATAGCTTGGTGCCTTGGAACTAGAATAATGTTTGCCAGAAGGTGCTTATAAAGACCTTGTCTCAGTCACTAACGATCGAGATTGGGATGCTGTGTAAACGGACTATGTTGGAAATGAAAGCTTTGACGATAGTAATAGCGGTGAAGGGATGCCTTAAAGGAATGAAGTGGGCATACTTTGTTAAGTGATTGACAATGACCATAATGGAAGTATATCCATGAGAAGATGGTAATCCTTGGATAAAAGTCCATAGATACTTTGGTCCACACTTGTGTTGGCACGGATAGAGGTTGAAGTAGCCCTGTTGGGTTCATGTAATCCGTTTTGAAAAGTTGACAAAGATCACATTGCTGCAAGAATTCTTTTACTATTCGGTGCATATTTAACAAAAAAAAAATCTTGCTTAATACGGGCGAGCGTCTTATGGAACCCAAAATGCCCACCAATTGGGGTTGCATGGCAATCCGTCAAGATTTTTGGATTTAAAATAGAAACATGACTTAAAAGAACCTTTCTTTTTTGGAACCACACCCTATCTCGTTAGATCAAGAACGAGTCTGTTGATTTCAATTCGTCATAAAATGGTTCCAGTTGAACTTGTTTTTGAAGGATCGTCCACCAATCTACTTGAAGTGCTGAGATGGATAAAAAGTGGAATTTTACGACTCGGGATAAAGAATCTGTACCTTGGTTTTTCGTTCCCTTTTGTACTCGATCTCACAATCGTAACCAAGTATCTTGGGTAGCCAGTGTGTCTGTGCGGGTGTAGTGATCCATTGCTCCAGTAGGTACTTGAGACTCTTTTGGTTGGTTCGAACTGTAAATGGTTTCTCAAGCAGATAGGGGTGTCATTTCCTAATTGCCTTGACAATGGCCAACATCTCTTTCTCGTAGGTGGATAAGGCTAAAGCGGAACTTTTTAATGCTTCGCTAAAATATGCCACTGGTCGGTTTTGCTGGGAGAGAATCGCACCAATTCCAATTCCATTGGCATCACATTTGATCACGAATCGTTGAGAGAAATCTGGTAGGCACAGGATTGGTGGCTTAGTCAAGGCCTCTTTCAACTTTTCGAAGGCCATTTTTGCAGTTTCATTCCATTAGAATCCTTCCTTGGTCAGTAGTTGAATCAACGGGGCTGCTATACTTTCGAAGTGACGAATGAATTTCCAGTAATATCCTGCCAACTTTAGGAACCCTCAGACTCCTTTGGTTCTTGTCGGTATAGGCCACTCAATTACCGTTTATATTTTGGCGGGATCAATTGATACTCTTGTTTCTAAAATTATGTGACCCAGGTAGTCGACATGCATAACAAACAAATCATTAGTGGCCAAAATATTCAAAACAATTTGTAAGTGTGTGAGATGGTCTTCCCATGATTTGGAGTATACCAAGATATCATCGAAGAAAACCAAAATAAATCTTTGAGCTAGGGGCGGAAAAGATCATTAATGAGACTTTGGAAGGTTGTTAGCGTGTTGGTGAGGCTAAATGGCATTACTATAAGCTCGTAATGTCTTTCATGTGTTCGAAAAGGCCGTTTTATGGATGTCGTTTTCTTATACCCGGATTTGATGATATCCGGATCGCAAATCCAATTTGGAGTAATATCGGGATCTATGTAGTTTATCCAACAGTTTGTCGATCATCAAAATTTGATATTTATCTTTAATAGTGATGTCGTTCAAAGTTCGGTAGTCCACACAAAATCGCCAAGCTCCATCTGTCTTTTTTACTAACAAAACGAGTGATGAGAATGGACTATTACTCAGCCTTATCAATCCAGATTGTAAAAGCTCCTGCGCCATTTTTTCTATCTCAGTTTTTTGGTAATAGGGGTACTGGTATGGTCTCACGCTCACTGGCCCTGAATTTGACCGTAATGGTATATGGTGGTCATGGGATCATTCGGAGGTAAGCTGGTGGGTGGTTCAAACACATATGAGAATTTGGATATGAGGTGATTCATCTCAGGAAGGTAGGATACACTATTGTTGCTAAGATAGGAGGGAGAATAATCTGACCCCTTGTAGCCCATGGAATTTCTTGTATGTTAATGCTCTGATGTCTACTTGCTTCAATCCTTGAAGGGTGTATGTATTTCCATGCTTTTTGTAGCTCATAATGAGTCTCTTGAAATCCATTTCAATGGGCCCGAGAGTTTCAAACCACTATACTCCCAACACTAACTGGCAAGCAGTGACTGGAAGGATATAGTAGTCGGTAGTGACGGTTTGCCCTTGGATGTTTAGTGTGAGAGCCTGACATTGTCCATTACAATTGATCTTCTCTCGGTTGGCCACCATGACTTGGAACTGCATGCCTCGATTTACTGGCAACCCAAACTTGGAGACTACAGCTTGGTCAATGAAGTTATGAGTGCTGCCACCGTCGATGAGCACCGTTACGCTCTTGTTCCTCAAATTCCCCAGTACACGTAAGGTTTGTGGGTGTTCAGCACCGGCAGTGGCATGAAATGAAATTTTTGGTATGTCCTCAGGGCTTACCATTTCCTGCGAATCATCTTTATCTTTCTCAAGGCTCGAGTGTGAAGAGTCTTTGATCATAAACAGTTGTGGTCATTCGCAGTGGTGGCCAGGAACAAATTTCTCATCGCAATAGTAACACAACCCTTTTTCCCGTCGTTCTCGAGCCTCTTGATTGGTGATTCTACAAAATGATATTGGAGGAGGATTTGTTCGCTAAAACGGTGGTGGTCCAAGGATGCTAGCTGTTGGATTGGTCAGTGCTCTGGGTGTCATCATGGTCGGTGATGAACGGGCTGGAGGGCTAGGTTTCTTCTGCAACAGGTTGCGCTTCTTAATCAGTCGTGCGATCCCGATCGCATTTGCCAACGTGTGGGGCTGCTTGATCTTTATATTGATGCGAAAATCGTCTCGAAGACCTACAACAAAACATCCTATAAGAAAACCCTCAAGCAGGCCGTCGACTTGGTGTGAGAGACTTTCGAAGACTTCCTGGTAGGTTGCCATGGTGGTTGTTTGTTTGAGATGCGTGAGTGACTCCGATGGATCCTCATACTAGATGGGTCCGAAACGGAGCAACATTGCCTTGACAAACTCGCTCCATGTGAGGTGTCCATGAAACTTGTTTAACCATCTTTGCTATTGGAAGGCAATCCCGTCTAGGTGGAAGGAGGCCAATTGGACTTGTTGAGCAGGTGCAATGTCTTTCAAATCAAAATACTATTATACCTTATACACCTAGCCTGTGGGGTCGTTTCCGTCGAATCGGGGAAAGGAGAGTTTAAGGTAATATTGAGGCTGACCGTTGGAGGTAAGAGAACGGGAAGTGTGGGGATGTGATGATCCTTTAGGTGCGAATGGGTTGATTTCAGGAGAGTTGGGATTTTGGTTACGGGAGGTGCGGAGGGCTTGAAGCTCAATTAACACTGCTTGTAAAGCTGATTTCGTTTGATCGAAACTTGACTCATGTCGGGCTAAGGCTTCATTGACCTCGTTATGAAATTCTGCATTCGTTTTACCGCGAGTGTCCATGGTCGAAACCTGGCTTTGATGCCACTGATACGTAAAATTTGGTAAGAATGAGAATAATAGTTGGAGAAAGAAAAAGGGACAGTTTGGATTAATATTCTTTTATATCTTTTTATTGAACACAACCAAGCTTTATATACACGTTAGAATAACAATACTGCTAAAGATTAGGAGAGAAACTAGCAATTCCTAAACATAATTCTATCTACTAACAAGTTAATCAAAACAAATTTGCCTTGACTTATTCCATAACAACTAAACAACTTGATAACAAGATGGGCCATATTTTCCTACTTCTACGTGTAAGTTGAAGACCAAACATGATCCATGTCCACGTGTCCACGTTTCTGGAGAACCGTGCACAAAGCACAAACTCACATCCACGTCTCTCTTGCATGCATGGCGTGCACATATCAACGTGGCCCCACCCTAAAATGGCGCAAATATGGAATATTTTATCCTACTCTTAATTAACTTGTTCTTGATATTAATCAATAATAATTCAATGTACAATAGGCTGGGTATTCTACTATGTGAAACACGTACATTGTAACCAAACTCAAAGTGCTCATGGTATTAACTTAAGGTATAATTTCATTGTATGTGTTTGAACTATTGGTCTCTAACATTTAGATCTTTATATTATGAATTTGACATCAAAAGTTCTCTAACACTTACATCTTACGGATAATGTGAATTAATAATTCAAAATGATGATTGTACGGATGAAGTCTATCCAATAATAATAGCTCATCTAATAATTTTTTCAAACCAACCAAGAACTGTATTAAAAATGGAATCGCCGCCTGAGTTTTCAAATCATGGGTGTGGTCTACCGTTTTTGTGAGCTCTTAATGATGGTCAAGCAGGTCATGATATGATAATCTTGAGTAGCAAGAGCCATGGACTACGATGCAGCCCTGGCTTATCAGGTAATGTTCTCATTAGCAAATACTAGATGATTAAAAATAAAAATGTTCATTATAAAGTACACGGAGCACTTCATTAAGAGATTCATGCTTACCTACAGACTCCAGCCTTGCGGAGCACGGAGTCAACCTTAGATTGTCTTGCTGAGTACGTTGTCAACTCTACTTTTATTTTTTTTTTACGGTCGTCTTGTAAATTTTTTAATTTACTACATTGCAGGTGTAATCATAGTTTTTTCGGGGCGCAACCTTCGCTGGGCATACGCCTTTTGGGTCGGGGTGTAAGTTTTCTTCCCTGCTCGAACCCATGACCTAAAGATTCATAGTCATTACTCTTACCACTGAACTAACACTGCCGGTATGTTATAATTATACTTCATAAATAAATATTACATGTTATCTAATTTAATAATAATTACAAACTATTTAATTAATCATTTACAAATTACAACAATATAGAAATATAAGTTATACTTGATATAATTTATATATAAATATATATTAATATTTATAAAATTATAATTATTAGATTACAAATTAAATTTTGATAAAAATTAATTAATTAATTACAAATTAAATTATTTTTATTTTGCTATTCTAATTAATTAATATTATTTTATTAAAATTTCAAAACGCCCCAAAAAATTCAAAAGACTTACCCGGATTTTCAACATTTTAGATTAGAATTTTAAATTTTCAACATTTTGATTGGACATCATTACAAATGGAACCACCATGTTAAAGGGTCATAGTATAATTTGATGGATACATATACAACAAATGATAGCGTACTTCTAATATCATATGTGATTAAAATTTTCATCAAATTTTTTGATATTTGTGTAAAAATATTTTGATAAATATTCATTCATAGGTCTTAAGTTAGTAAAGTTTATTGATAATTAATTTATTTATATTATTTCAATTTTTTAATATTTTTATAATTTAATTAATATTATTTTATTCAAAACGCCCCAACGTTTCAAAAGGCTTACGCCCCAACGCCTCAAGGCTTACGCCTCGCCTCATTGAGGCAAAACGCCTCACCCAACGCCCTCGCCTCTGAAAACACTGGGTGTAATTACTTGTACTGCCAACGGATAGACACCGTCTAAATAAGAATTCCACATATTGAGAATTGAAATTGATTTGATTTAAAATAGCTTGCTAATGTAATTTTGTTCGGTATTGCACGGATTCGTGATATGTTTTTAATTTATTTAGTATTTAAAGAAATTTGGTTTTGAAATATTTCTTAACGAACAGTATTGTTTATCTACTATATTTGAGAAAAATAAAATTATTATTTTATATGCGTTTAATTTTTTGTTAATAAATGATAGTGTAGTGCTTCAATTAATGTGTATTATATGTTTTTCCTTTTGTTTGGTGTTTTGACTCCATTCATCCATTTGGAAAAACAAAAGTAGAATATATGTTTGTTAAATTTTTGTGTGTTTAATATTCGATTAAGTTATTTATTTTATTATTTTATAATTATATAAGAAAAATTCATTTTGAACATACCTTTTTAATTAATAAATTAGTTTGTTTAGTGTTGATGTAGATTGAGAGAATATGTCAGTAGGTGTTTAAATTGAATTAAAGAGGTCGATGTAATAAAATTTAAAGTAAGAAAATATATGGTAGTTATAATTGATAGCCATGTGACGATAATTGATTTGTCTTTAATTTATCATTGCTCAAAATATATTATTAATTAAAAATTGATGCAAATTTTTGGTTCAATCGAAACTAAAATTGGAGTTATAATGATTTTTAAAAGTATATAAGTGATTTTTTTATGAAATTTGATTAAATTTTCATAATTTAAAATAATAAATAATTTTATTATAACTTATAAAATGGAAGAAGACTATATTCATTCACTAACACGGAACTATTTTAAATATTTGTAATTAAAATTAATCAATAAGTAATTAGGATTTTTTTTTAAATTATGATTTCAAATAATTTATTAAGGACTTGAATATATATGAAATAAATATTTTTAAGGTTATTTAATAAATAAAATAATTAATTCACATTATTTTAGGAATTTTAATAAACTGAAGATTTATTTGAAATGGCAAAACATATAATGGATTGAAAATATTTCAAAGATTGGAAGTAAAATGCAAACACCACAAAAACCATTTCCTTAAGTTACCACGTGTCCAGCTCACATCACTCCTCCTCATATGGATTATGTGCCAGAAGCATGGTAATAAAATGTTTTTGAGCATAAGTATGTGAGAGCACAATTTTTGAATTTTCGGAATTAGTACAATATGGGTTGAATTTATGGCAGGATCCATCACCTCCCATTTAAAAATTGTAGAACTTTATTGGTAACATCATCCCCAACAACATCTCAATATTTTTTTTATAGAATAAAACACACATATCATCAGGGCCTGACGATTTGGTTGGATGGATTTGAAATAAAGCTCCACAAACTTCGTCCCGAGTAAATTCAACCATCAAAGAATTATTCATGCCTTCTGACACCCTTTCTTCCACTGAATCAAAAACTAAAAATGATCCACTCAAGTTGATCGTCATCATCTTGCCAGAAACCACAACCATCCCTCAATTGGTTTGTGGAATTTTTCTGAAGTCGATGAAACGCTCGCTTATGAAAGAAAGAGGTCTTTCTATCCCCCTCCTTTAACCACTGAATTCTCGAGCATTGTTTCAATACTATTTCATCTGCGGTTAATAGATCATTCATCTTCCCAATAATATTACGCTCCTCCTTAAGGGACTCATTTGAAACAGCTCGATGTCTCACCTTATTCAGCTTTTCACGTAAGCTAAATATTTTATTATGCCACTCTAATAATGTAGACCCAGTCTGCGATATTCTTGCACACACATCATCACTACTGGAACTCTACAATAATCTGCTTACAATCGTCATGCTTTACTCACAGCTCCTCAAACCGAAATAACCGAGATAGTCTCCCTCGCTTCCTTTTACTCGGTCGATTTACATCAAGCACCACAGGAATATGATCAGAGTAGCTGGTAGATGAATGAGACACATAGTAATTCGGTTTTAGATCACACCAGTGAGACGTAGCCATGAATCGATCAAGACGCTCACGGACATGCACCCTAGGATCCCGATTATTTGTCCAAGTAAACCATGGACAACTATATCCCAAATATGTGAATCCACACTCATCCACACCTTGCCTGAAATCCTAAATCTACACCTCCCGTCGTTCAGACATCCCTTCCTTCTTAGTGGATACCAGAATTTCATTAAAATCTCCACCACAGACCCATGGTAGACTACTCCGAAATTTAAGCTATCTTAACAACTCCCAAGAATCAAAACTATGTGAGCTAACTGGGCTACAATAAAATCATGTAAATCTCTATCACCCTACTAAATCTGAAACTGTGACCTCTACATTATAATCTGAATAAAACTCTAACATGGCAATAACATCCTGCTTCGAGAATAAAGCCAAACCTCTATTCCTAAGTCGAACACCCACTACAATACAACACTCCGATCCATACACTCGCGCTTTACATAATCCATCTCAATATCTCTCTAACCCATATTTTAGTTTCCATAAGAAATACCACATCGAGAGTTTCCTGCTTGATGACTTCACCAAATGCCCTCAACGCACGGGGGTTTCGAGCCCCCATACATTCCATCTCAAAATCCTCATCGTGGCTTGCGGAGCAGTCCAGCTGGCACCGCTTCAAAAGAGTTAAATTCAATGCCCTCCATGCTAAAATAAATCATTGTCTGTTGTGAGTTTTAAATTACTCGCAAGCGCACGAGTCGTTTGCAATATAGCGTTGTGCAAGTGCGAGGTCGAATCCACAGGGAATTGCGTTGTGAAAATATAATTTTTAATCTAAATTAACTCTATCTTAACCTAGTTCCGAATTTTGAATGATAATTTGCAAAACAAATTAAAACTAAATTAAATTGATTTAAAATCTAATAATAAAAAGCACTAAGGTTTCCAAATCCACCCCACCGAAGTTAAGCATACATGTTCTAAAAATATAGCCTATCAAAACATTCAATGAATCCAACTAGAAGACAAAAAACAAAGAATATCCCAACTAAACCAAAAGCACCCGATGTATCCGCTCTTAACAAATCACAAAGAGAATCCAATTTAATCGAAAAACATTCAATGTATCCATCAGATGAAACACAAAGAAAATCCCACAGACAATTTAAACTCAATCAATTATAAGATTAACTCAAATAATTGACAGAACATTTATACTAAAAATTGTCAGATTTGTACAAGCAAATCTGAACTACTACGCCAAACAACGGCGGGGCTTCATCTTCAACCTTAGTTGAAGAATCTAGCCACTCATAACAATAAAACTATAATAAAAAGTGCTAAACATTTAAACTAAAACAACTAAATATAAAGAAATAAATAAACAACTTTACATGGGAGAAATTCCACTCACTAACGGGCGGCGCTTCCTCTCGTGGTAGCAATGCCTTCGGGATCCACCAGAATGCTAACGGACGTCCACCGGTAAACACCAAAGTGGCTCAGGAATTGTACACTGAATGATGAAGCCAGATGGTGTTTATATAGGGGAAGACCCGAAGCAATGTGGCTTGTAGAAACGATGTGGGATACTGGCCCGAGTGCGCTCGATCGCAGTGTCATGCGATCGATCGCAGGTACGATCGATCGTATGTCTTGTGCGCACGATCTCATGTGCACTCGATCGCATGTCTGCTGCGATCGATCGCAGATGCACTAAACTTCAAATATTTCGATGTGGAATGTTGACCATGCGCTCGTTCGTAGGCAGGTGTGCTCGAGCGCAGATGCGCTCGATCGCATATCTCGTGCGATCGATCGCAATGTCTCCAGAAGCTTCAAATCTCCTGAAATGCTTCATTTTCTCCACAAAGCTGTAAAAACACACAAAACACAAGAAAAACGTAAAATAAAGTGAAATACTACTAACTAAGAGCATAACAAATATAAGTTAAGGGTCTAAAATATGCAATATTTAAGACTCATCAAATACCCCCAAACTTATATTTTGCTAGTCCCTTAGCAAAACAAAATAAAAGACTCAATGAAAAACAAAGAACATAAAGATAAAGTCATCACTCATGGTATCCAAAAATTTAAGGAGCACACATCACCATGATATTCATTCATGAGCAAGCTTAAAAAGGTAAACCCATCTTCGCAATGAATAGAAAAGTTAAAATCTAATTACTTACAAAAGGCAGGTTAAGGCATCACAAGTCTGACACTGTGTAAAGTGAATTAGCATATAGAAATGAAGCTTCCAAGTGACTCCAATGTGTAAGGTCTCCATGTCTCAAGATTCACCAAATTTCCCATCAAAATGAACGAAAAAGGCATAGTATTTTTATTTTTTTATTATTTTTTTTTTAATAAGGCACGGCTATGTTTAGTTCCCTTAAGCTTTCTAATTGACCCATGTAGCGAGTGTTGAGTCAATGACTCCCAAACCAGGTGGTTTTAGGGCATTAGGTGTAAAGACACCCCTAAGGACTTACTAACTCGAGTCAAAAAGGCTACGAAATTAAACCGACCTTAATATTACCAAGCAAAATTCCACCTTTTGACGTGAACACTCACTGCTTACTGAGGCAAGAAGTCCAGTTACTCAGCGAAAAGTTTATTGATAATTTTTTTTTTAATATTTTCCTATGCCCAAAAGTTCATCCAACAGGTCATCCAGTTTCAGTTAAGATAAGGAAAAATACACATTAAAATCACATGTCATACCTCACATAATTTGTGCTAATGTGCTCGTGTTAGATTATGTCAAACATGTGAATTCTCAAATGCCTAAGGTAAGTAACTAAATTTTAAAATTTATCACCAGATCATGTGTTCAAAATGTTAAGCTCACCAATGACATCACATCACAGAAAATGTTTAGATCAACCAAAATTTCACGATAACATGAGCATGCATTTATCTCTACAACGAAAAGACAATAAATTAGGACAAAGTGTGTGATGTGTCTCCCATACCCCCAAACTTAAATTACACATTGACCCCAATATGTGACTAATATGAAAAGAGCTGACCTGAGATATGGAGAACTATCTGGACTGGTATGGCTCATAGCATACCCCCAAACTTGAACTGAAGTACGCTTTGTCCCTGAAAAATAAAAATTGAAAAACAAAAAATACTGGAAACAAACATTAATCATAAAAATGCGAAATAATAAATAAACAAAAGAAAAGATAAGCTGTGGGGTGTCTCCCATGAGCGCTAAGTTTAACGTCTTCAGCCAGACCCAACATTAGTAAACAGGCCCAACTAAGCTCTCCACCATCTGATCAATAAATAGGAATGGAAAATGATCAGGCCTAGTGGCAGCATTCAATTTACGGTAGTCTAGACACTTTCTCCATCTTGACTGCACTCGAGTTGGGACCAACTTGTCGTCTTTATTTACTACCGTAAATTCAGCACGTTTGGGCACGACTGGAATCTAGCTCACCCACTTGCTATCAGAGATGGGATAAATGATCCCTGCCTCTAACAGCTTATTATCTTTCGCCCTCACAACCTCTTGCATAGCAGGGTTGAGCCTTCTTTGTGGTTCCCTCGATGGCTTGGCATTCTCCTCCAACTGTATCATGTGTATTACCAACGAGGGGCTGATCCCCTTGACATCCTCAATAGTCCAGCCTATAGCTTCCATATGCTCTCGTAAGACGTCAAATAATTTCTCCTCTAGAGCATCACCCAAATCGGAAAGTATAATCACAGGCAAACTATCAGTTGAACCTAGGAACTTATACTTAATATTATCTGGTAAAGGCTTAAGTTCCTTCTTGTGAGGTTCAGGTGTTGCGGTCTCCTCCTTCTCATTGCTTTCTCGAGGATCAGACTCCAAAATGACATTTACTTCATCGAGTAACTTATCTAAACCCAAATCCTCTCCAAAGTGAGCAAAGCATGCCTCCAAGGGATCCTCAATACGAGATTCAGCCATAGTCTCCTCTGTCCTACTACTCTCCCGATGAGCAGACTCCACGATAGTATTTGCTTGCTCAAGTAACTTATCTAAATCCAAATCCTCTTCAAACTGAGCAAAGCATGCCTCCATAATGTCCTCAGACTTCCCTTCTTTCTTGGGCACTTGTAGTCTCTCAGGGTAAGGCACTTTAGGTAAAAACGACCTAGAGAGATCCTTAATAATACGAGTGGCTGTAGATGGCTCAGCATCTCTCTTCTCATTGTTGCCACTCTCTTGCCCTTGGTGCATAGCAGGGTTCTCTTCCACTTGATTGTCCACTTGTCTCCCAGACAAGTATGGGACAGTTGATTGCACTTGTTCCTGCCAATGCATTGGAGTTGAAGAATTTCCCACCGCAAACTGTTCCTTTGGGTTAGGCTCAGGTTGACTGGGGAACTCTCCTTCCTCTCCTTCACCCACGTAACTTACGATCTGATCAATTTGACTCTCTAGTGTGGCAATCGCTTGGATGTTTTCTATTGTTGCACTCATCACTTCACTCATAGATTGGCTAGTTGTTTTCATGAAATCATTGAGAGCGTCCTCCAATGACTGCGAAACCGACGCTGGCGCTTGAATGGGAGCTTGGTAAGCGGGTGATGGTGCTGGATAAGCTGAGTGACTGTAACTTGGAATTGGTGGAAGAAATTCGGGAGTGTATTGATTGTGAGCATGGTAAGGGGCTCCTCCCTGATTCATTGGTTGGTTCTGCTCCCATGAAAAATTAGAGTGGTCCCACCACCCTGGATTGTATGTTTCGGAGCAAGATCCATTTGATTGCCAACAACAGTCATTGAAAGCATTCATTTGTTCCATAGGATACTCGGCACAAGCCGGCATTGATGGGCAATTCTGTGCTAGATGCATGGGACTAGCACAGATGGAACAACTTTCAACATTGAAAGTGTTGGCAGCATTGAGGGACGGGCCGGTCATTTTAATGAAATCCTTGAGGGCGTCCTCTAAAGACTATGAAACCGGCGCTAGATTCATCCACATTTTTTTTTTAAAATTAATTTTTTTTTTTTATAAATAACTAGTAGAAAAATAAAATCAATTCAGACCAAAAATTTTCACAAACAAAACAATTCCCCGGCAACGGCGCCAAAAACTTTTTGTGAGTTTTAAATTACTCGCAAGCGCACGAGTCGTTTGCAATATAGCGTTGTGCAAGTGCGAGGTTGAATCCACAGGGAATTGCATTGTGAAAATATAATTTTTAATCTAAATTAACTCTATCTTAACCTAGTTCCGAATTTTGAATGATAATTTGCAAAACAAATTAAAACTAAATTAAATTGACTTAAAATCTAATAATAAAAAGCATTAAGGTTTCCAAATCCACCCCACCGAAGTTAAGCATACATGTTCTAAAAATATAGCCTACCAAAACATTCGATGAATCCAACTATAAGACAAAAAACAAAGAATATCCCAACTAAACCAAAAGCACCCGATGTATCCGCTCTTAACAAATCACAAAGGGAATCTAATTTAATCGAAAAGCATTCAATGTATCCATCAGATGAAACACAAAGAAAATCCAATAGACAATTTAAACTCAATCAATTATAAGATTAACTCAAATAATTGACAGAACATTTATACTAAAAATTGTCAGATTTGTACAAGCAAATCTGAACTACTACGCCAAACAACGGCGGGGCTTCATCTTCAACCTTAGTTGAAGAATCTAGCCACTCATAACAATAAAACTATAATAAAAAGTGCTAAACATTTAAACTAAAAAAACTGAATATAAAGAAATAAATAAACAACTTTACATGGGAGAAATTCCACTCGCTGACGGGCTGCGCTTCCCCTCGTGGTAGCAATGCCTTCGGGATCCACCAGAATGCTAGCGGACGTCCACTGGTAAACACCCAAGTGGCTCAGGAATTGTACACTGAATGATGAAGCCAGATGGTGTTTACATAGGGGAAGACCCGGAGCAATGTGGCTTGCAGAAACGATGTGGGATACTGGCCCGAGTGCGCTCGATCGCAGTGTGATGCGATCGATCGCAGGTACGATCGATCGCATGTCTTGTGCGCACGATCTCATGTGCGCTCGATCGCATGTCTGCTGCAATCGATCGCAGATGCACTGAACTTCAAATATTTCGATGTGGGATGTTGACCATGCGCTCGTTCGTAGGCAGGTGTGCTCGAGCGCAGATGGACTCGATCGCATATCTCGTGCGATCGATCGCAATGTCTCCAGAAGCTTCAAATCTCCTGAAATGCTTCATTTTCTCCACAAAGCTGTAAAAACACACAAAACACAAGAAAAACGTAAAATAAAGTGAAATACTACTAACTAAGAGCATAACAAATATAAGTTAAGGATCTAAAATATGCAATATTTAAGACTCATCAAGTCTTTCCTTCTTTTTCCTACCAACTCCATTTCAACATCGTCCTCCTCCTTCAACCCACCCATATCCCCAAAACTAGCTTTACACTTTTCCCATGTACTACTCTTCTCCGTGCACCACACCCGAACTGACCTTTGGTAACCTCTTACACTTATTTTTTCTCCCTACCTTATCCCCCCTTCTAACCCCTTCCTTCAACGGCACAAGATTTATTGGTGGGTCCACCAAATCAGATTCATTAAAATCTTCACCGCCCTTCAACGTGTGAAATGTCTCCACAACAGCACAAGTTACAGGTACCTTGAATTCAATGCTTTAACTGATATGAAGGTTATAGTTGAATTTTCAACTGAATTAAAGTTCAAATATCACATAGTCTATAGGGAAGCCTTGTTAAGGTATTGTTTTACACAAGGGGTTTTTGACTACATTCACAATGATGACAAAAAAAGTGATAGCTAAGTGCAAGTAGAGGTGCAAATAAAGGGTACATGCCTCTTAGAACACAGTGTGAGAGAAATTTTACTAACTCTAAGTTTGATCACAATTTCTGTGTGAGAAGTTATTGGAAACAATAATGAATGAGCCTAATATTGATGTTGATGTGTTGAGTAATAGAGTTAGGAAGTCTTATCATATAGAAGTTTCATGGTGGAAGTTTTACAGAGCAAAAAAAAAAAAGTCCCCAAAGGATACAAGGGGACCTAAAAGGTCAATACAAGGCTTTCTGATATTGTAACCCATGGACGAAATAAGAATTGGTATCTCTTACCTCTCTCGCCAGAATGAATGAAGAGAACATATTACAACCAAGCAAAAGTAGGGATTAAAAAGGAAGTTGGTGTTTGATACCTCTTCTCTACTTCACGTGTAAGTTTGGCATGTGTAATTTGGAGATTTTGTTTTCATTTAAGGATTATGGCACCTCTTCCACACGTGTAAAGGCGAATCCATTTGGAGCCAACTTCTAGAGGGAAAAAATCACCCTAACGTGAGAATTATGTGATGGCCTTTTGGGAATAAAGTTGTCTCCGTTCAATTATGCCACCAGAGATTTTATAGAAGTAGTTGATTACAATTGATTAATAAATCTGGATCTCTTGTACCAAATTAATAGATCAGGGGTTTAAGTGCAATATTTACATAGTTTAAAGACTTGCACTACAATAAACCCAAACTTTATTGGATAAAAGGAAGCTCAACTCGGTTGGGTTCGTTTGCACTCTAGTTGTCTTATCTTTTATTGGGCAACTTTTGCGGTCGAGTAGCACAAGCTATGACAATTTTATCGTTTGCTAAGTAGAATCATAAGCAAAAAAAAATATGTATCATGTAGTTTGATCTTGTTGAACTTCAGGTTCAAAGGTTTCAAAAGTTGAGTTTATGTACCTTATGGTTCTGTTATAGTCAAATAAAGGCCTAACCACATGGTACTTTTGTGTATTTTTCTCTTATTTTGTAATAAAAAAATTAAAATTCAACCAAGTTTTCTTCTTCCATATTCAATATTGATATCTGTAAGCCTCACAAACCATTGTAGTGACCAAATAACTTGAAGTGTGATGACTTAACTCTAAACAAGAAGAATCGTTTAAGTTTATATTTTTAATAAAAAAAATTAAAAATCCAACCAAGTTTTCTTTTCATGTGTTTGATATTGATAATTTAAGCCTAAAAACCATTGCAATAACAAAATCAAGTTGAAGCATGGTGATGAAAGGGATTTTTCCATTGATTTTACCTTTATTTGGCTACAACAGAAACTCAAAGTACTCAAATTTAACTTTTGAAACCTTTAGTACTTAAATTTATCAATGTCAAACCATATGATACTCTTATGTATTTTCCCAAAAGTTGGTTTTGACTTAAAGTAAAAGCCGAGTTTTATAAATTCTGAGGCAAAAGTTGAATTATAAGCTTGCTATGGGAAAGAAAAAAATATGTAATACTATTAACATAATTTTTACCAAGTACGAAACAACTTTTAACATTACAAAACTTCTACCAATAGTATTTTTAACATTACTTTTGGTGTAGAAGCTCTAAAAGCTTTAAGTGACTGTTTGGTAGAGTTTTTCAAACAGTTTTGTAATACCCGTATTTGTAAAGTAAAGGTAAAGAAGTAATTTAATAAATATGATATGAAATTAAAATAAAATATATGTGAAAGGTTTATTATTATTATTTGAATAAAGAAATTCTAAAAATATATATATTTCGCGAACAGTATATAAGAAAAGGAAAAATAAAAAAATATATTTTTCTTTACAAAAAAAATAAAATGTGGTAGCAGGTGTTGCGTGATGCGTGATGCCAAGTTAATTTGGAGGCTACAAGTCTAAAAAATGTGGAGCAAGTGGAGCAATTTTGGGAGAAAAAATGCTGATGGTGCAAAAAAGTTGGGCTGCCATTTTTCAACAAGTTTTCCTATATATACATGTATAATATGTAAATATAAGTTATACTTACCGAATTTCGTTTAGATTTCTTTCAATTACTCGTTTTCTTTAAACACTTGGGGACCGAAAGATAGATTGAAGGAGAAAAAATTTGAAGGAGTTTACGGGGGAATTATATAGAGAGTCACGAGGAACTATTAGAAAAACATAAGGTAATAACATCATGTTTATTTTTGAATTTTTAGCATACATGAAATTTCCTGAAATTCAAAGTGGGAATTTTCAAAGGGTGTGGTTTATGAAGAATTCAAGAAATAATTAGAAATTTAATACAAATATTATGTCAGGTATTAACGGTCAGCGACCGGGGAAAATTGCTGAGAGAAACGGGAAAGACAATGAGGTGATCCACGGGTAGCCTTATGTGCTACGTGGTGAGTTAGATTTACTTTAAGTAATTTAAATAAAAATGAAATATCTAATGATAATATTCAAATAAATTATTAGCTTATGCTTTGATGGTAGATAAAATTTAATTGATAGGTATGATATAAATATTGGACATGTGAAAATTTATTATGTGAAAAGAAATACTATTAGAATAATGAGTTGATTTAATAATGAAGGTGATAAATAAAATTCTTGACGAATTTTAGTTAAGAAATTGATGTGATATACGAGGAGAAGAAATTATTGAAATTTATCATGCAGAAATTTGAGGGACAGGATAGCTAAATTTAAATATTTTGAATTCATGTGGTTTTTATATTACTGTTCATATACATATTTCATATCATTGTTCATATGCATATGCATTAAATAAAAGAACCACAAGAACCAGGATGGAGCTGGTCTAATTAAAAAACCATAACAGCCGGTATATGCTAGAAATAAAAACCGTGACAGCCGGTATATGCTGGAAATAAAAGAACCGAGAAGGGACCGGTCTAAGATAATAAAAACAAGTCGACATGTGGGAAAATATTCCCTAATAATAATTCATGCATTGCATCTATTTTAAATGTTGATTTTATTACTGAAATGTTGTGGATATTATGCATTTATTTTATTTGTAGATAAATAAGTCTCACAGAGAGACAATTACAGTCAAAAAAGGACATAGAAATATGATATGATAGGAATTATTTAAATGTTAGACTTTATGCTACTATTCTGTTATATGAGAGATAAATGATTAAATATTATAAGGCTATTTATGTAATTTGAATACTTTTAGTAAATTTAATTCACTGAGCTTGTGAAGCTCATCCCTCATTGTACAATGATTTCAGGTAGTAGGCAAGACAAATAGTCTGGTGGGTTGAGAGTCAGACGAAATCATTTTCTGTAAGCTTCGTACGTGTCAACATCCTCAGACAAATGAAAAAATGAAATAAATATTTTATTTGTAAATATTCTTGCATTTTTCGTTGTATATTATGTGTAAGTTAATATCAGATTGATGTACCTCCCCTGTTGAGGGTTGAGGATTAAAATAAAAAATTATATTAGTATTATTTTATTGTTGCATATATGTGTCGTGCTGGGATTCTCAAAATGTGATGGCACTGTCTCGAGGGTGGCCAACCCGAGATGGGTCGTTACAATTTGGTATCAAAGCATTAGGTTTTATGATTCTGTAGACTACATGAGAACTTAAAAAAGTGGAAGATATAAATAAACTATATTTTAAATGCAGAGTCTGAGGATAACATGTGGTCATGCTAGAGCTAGAGGTAGAGTTCTGAATCAGAGGGGACGAGGTAGAGCCCCAATTTTTAGGAGAACTGAAGCAGAAGAGGAAGTTAAGTCTGTGGTTCCTGTGAGGGAACATATTGATAGTTCAGCTGGTACTAGTGGAGCTATGAGAGAATCTGAGGTTAAGAAGGATGAATTGAGAGAAGCTCTTAATCATGCTATAGAGAGGATGAATGCAGCTGAAGAAATGGCTGATAATCTACAGAGAAAATTAGAGGAAAGGGGTAGAAGAGAACCTGATGTGGTGAGACAAGAGGTTCATGAAGGAGGTGTGTTTGCACATGAGATGCAAGGTGATTGTTTTGTGAGATTTCTTAAGTTTAAACCTCAGTCTTTTAGGATCTGTAAATCCTGTAGAAGTTGAGTGGTGGATCAGACATGTCGAAAAAATATTTTGAGGTCTTACTAGTGTCAGATAAACAGAAGGTTGTTTTTACATCCTTTATACTGGAGGGTGAGACTTCTTAATGGTAGGAGGATATTTTGCCCATAGTAAGCACACGGGTAGAACAACCTTTAACTTAGAGTAAGTTTAAGGATGAGTTCTTTGCGAAGTATTTCCCAGATACCTTTCGGGCACAAAAAGAAAGAGATTTTATTCATCTAAGGCAGGAAAATTTATCGGTAGTTGAATATAATAGTAGATTCATAGCCCTGTCAAGGTTTCTTTCTGAATTAGTGAATACAGATGAGAGAAAATGTAAGAGATTTTTAGACGGATTACACTATAACATTCGAACTAAACTCTCTTATATGGTCATACGAAATTATGCTGTACTTGTGGATAAAGCATTATAGATTTAGAAGGATTTGATGGAGTTTAGAGGTAGGAGAGATTGGCTGAAGAGGTTTAGGTTTGAAGTACCTAAATGTGGTAGCAGTATGGGTGTACAGGGCGGGAGACAGCCCCAAAGGGGATGTTCCTTGTCACAATGAACTGTAGTGCAGAGTTAGAGGTATGCATGATCTGTTGCTTCTGTAGCTCAGAGTAATGCCGCTAGAACTTCTAGATTTGGGAGACAAGCTATGGGAATTGGGAGTTATGGTAGAGGAATAGGTATGCCACCAGGGGGAAGTGGTAACTTGATGTATGATCGAGAGACAATGGCTTGCTTTAGATGTAATCAGATGGGGCATATGGCTCGAAATTTCCTTACACAAATATGCTTTGTATGTGGTGAGGGATGACATATTGTTGTAGATTGTCCAGCAAGAAAATCTGCTGACGTAGGCGTTAGAAGTGTTGGGAGGAGATTGGTGGAGAGAGGTGGTGGATTAGGCAGTATACAGGGCAAATGTCGAGGATCAGTAGCAGAGCGAAGACGTGGTAGCCAGTTTCAGTACAAAGATAGCAGAGTCTATGTATTGACCCAACATGATGCACAAGTCACTCCTGATGTTGTTATAGGTATGATATCTATCCTTGGTAGGCCCGCTAGATTATTGATTGATCCTGGTGTAACCTATTCTTTTGCATATAGTAATTATATAAAATCTATTGATGCTAGTACTAGTCTTTTGATGCATACAATTATTGTTGAGGTTCCTACTGGAGATAAGGTTATTATCAGGACAATCTATCGAGGTTGTATGATTAATTCTGGGGATGAATTGATTATCTACATATAATACTTGGGTAGATTGTTTTAGGAAAAATGTGATGTTCAAGATACCCGAACAAGAGGAGTTTAATTTTCAGAGAGAACGTAAGATACTTGCTAATTGTCTTATTTCTACCTTAATTGTTAGTAAATGATTGAAGAATGGTTGTGAGGGGTATTTGGCATATGTGGTGGATTCTAGCAAAGAAAGTAGGAAGTTAGAAGAAATCTTGGTAGGGAAAGATTTTTCTTACGTATTTCTTGAGAAGTTGTCTAGTTTGCCTCCCAATAGGGAAATTGAGTTTTCTATTGAGGTGATTCTAGGATCAGCACCCATATCCATAGCACCCTATAGAATGACACCAGCTGAATTGAGAGAGTTGAAAGTTCAGCTTCAGGAGTTGCTAAATAAATAGTTTATCCGACCTAGTATGTCACCTTGGGGAGCCCCTGTGTTGTTTGTTAAGAAGAAGGACGAGACAATAAGGTTGTGTATTGATTATAGACAGTTGAATAAGATCACCATCAAGAATAGATATCTTTTGCCCAGGATAGATGATTTATTCGAGCAGTTACAGGGAGCTAGAGTGTTTTCTAAGATAGATCTGTGATCGAATTATCATCAATTGAGGATAAAAGAGGGGGATGTGCTTAAGACTGCTTTTAGGACACGTTATGGCCATCATAAGTTCTTGGTGATGCCATTTGGGTTTACTAATGTTCCTACAACATTTATGGACCTTATGAATCGGGTGTTTAAACCATTCTTAGACAAATTTGTGATTGTGTTTATTGATGATATTTTGGTATATTCCAAGAATGAAGAGGAGCATATACAACATTTGGAGATAGTGTTGGAGATTTTGAGGAGAGAGATATTATATGCAAAGTTCTCTAAGTGTGAGTTTTGGTTGAGTGAAATATCTTTCTTGAGACATGTTGTGTCGGGAGAGAAGATAACAGTTGACCCACAAAAAGTAGAAACAGTATTGAATTGGGAAAGACCCACGAGTGTAACTGAAATTAGAAGCTTTTTAGGACTGGCTAGTTATTATAGGAGATTTATCCAAAAAATTTCTATGATTGTTGGACCATTGACTAAATTGACCAAGAAAGACGTGAAGTTTAGGTGGTCAGAGGAATGTGAGAGGAGTTTCTAACTGTTGAAAGAAAAACTGACTACTGCCCCGGTATTAGTGCTTCTTTGTGGTGATGAAGGATTTGTGGTTTATAGTGATGCGTCACATCAGGGGTTGGGATGTGTGTTAATGCAACAAGGGAGAGTTATAGCTTATGCATCTAGGCAACTGAAGAACCATGAGAGGAATTACCCGATCCATGATTTAGAATTGGCTGCCATAGTTTTTACTTTTAAGATTTGGAGACATCATCTATATGGAGCCAATTATAAAATTTTTACTGATCATAAAAGCTTGACGTATTTACCAGCCCAGAAAGAGTTGAATTTAAGGCAGATGAGTTGGATGGACTTGATTTGTGATTATGACTGTATGATTCACTATAATACAGGAAATGCTAATGTAGTAGCTGCATTGAGTAGAAAGGCTACACGAAGATTAGCTGCTATGGGGAGTCATAATACTAACTTGATGATAAAATTAAGAAGAATGAGTGTGCAGTTGAGTGTCAATGGTAGATGAGTGCTGATGGCAAATATGGTGATACAATCTTCTATTATTGATCGTCTATTACAGATGTAGGGTAGAGATGAGGGGATCGAGAAGATCAGGCGGGAAATGTTGAATGAGAAGCCAACTGAGTTCAGAATTAGAGAAAATGGTATGGTGGTATTGTAAGAGTTGGTATATGCTGGAAATAAATACCATGACAGTGGGTATATGCTGAAAATAAAAGAACCGGGAAAGAGTCAGGCTAAGATAATAAAAACATGTCGACATGTGGGAAGACATTCCCTAATAATAATTCATGCATTGCATATGTTTTACACGTTGATTTTATTACTAAAATGTTGTGGATATTATGCATTTATTTTATTTGTAGATAAATGAGTCTCACAGAGAGACAGTTACAGTGAGGAAAAAAACATAGAAATACGATATAATAAGAATTATTTAAATGGTAGACTTTATGCTACTATCCAGTTATATGAGAGATAAATGATTAAATATTAAAGAGCTATTTATGCAATTTGAATACTTCTAGTAAATTTAATTCACTGAGCTTGTGAAGCTCATCCCTCATTGTACAATGATTTCAGGTAGCAGGCAGGACAAATAGTTTAGTGGGTTGAAAGTCGACGAAATCATTTTCTGTAAATCTCGTACGTGTCAACATCCTCAGACAAATGAGAAAATGAAATAAATATTTTATTTGTAAATATTCATACATTTTACGTTGTATATTATGTGTAAGTTAATATCAGATTGATGTACCTCCCCTGTTGAGAGTTTGAGGATTAAAATAAAAATTTATGTTAGTATTAATTTATTGTTGCATATATGTGTCATGCCGGGATTCTCTAAATGTGATGACATCCTCTCGAGGGTGGCCAACCCGGGATGGATCATTACAATTTTTTACTGTTAAAAAACAGAAGCTATGCCAAATAACTTTTTTACCTGCTTTTTTGATGAATAAGAAGTTAAAATCAACTTTAAAAAAAGTTGATTTAGATCCAAAATTAGAAGCTAGGTTTTGTAGCTTTAAATCCCGTAATTTGTTTTGACACTATTCATTTTCTTAAATTACCCTTGTGTGGTAAAATTATTTACACTCTTGTCACTACATAAATCACTAGTCATTCTCTTCATTTTTATTATTTAATAAAAATAGCATTATTATTATTATTGCTTTAATTTAATTTAATTAGTAATAAATATTATTATTTTAATTGTTTACATTTTATTATGAATAAAATTAATATATTTATATTGTAATAAAGTCAATTTTATGAGAAAAACCTTCAAATAGTCAAATAGTACTCATACACCATTTTTATTAATTTCAACATCTAAAAGTAGTTTTACAATTTATTCATCACACTCTTCAATTAGTTTGACAACGTTTTTAACATAATTTTTATCAAATACTAAATAACTTTTAACTTCATAACACTTCTAGCTAAAATTGTTTTAAAATCACTTTTAAGTCTATACAATAAAATCAAAAACTAAGTCAAACGGACAAGGCAAGATGATTTAAGTCTTGTATTTATATGATATTTTTCCTCTCTTTTTTTTGGATTGCATGAGCTTTTTTTTTTTTTTTTTGGGAGAATCGGATGAGTTAATCTCAAATAATTGACGAAAGACATCCAAGGCTGATTCAGTAAGTTTCTGAATTTTTAGAAAATTTGGTTTTAAAACCAAATTTTTATGTTTTCTCATCAAAATATTTATGTTTTCTCACCACATGAAACATTAATTGGAAACTAATGTATTTTTATGTTTTCTCATCAAAATATTTATCACAAAGTGTCAGAGGACATGGATGAGATGGATCGAGTAAATACTACCCAGAAAAGCATGGACGCGATAGAAGAGACAGAGACAGGCTGCGGCATTGACGACAAGTATCTGAACTGTTGGCACCTCGAAACGAAGAAATGAAGGAATTTGATTGCCAAAGTGATTAAGCCATCATGAATACTTATTGCCACAGTACCATAAAGTTGAGCTGCACATAAATTCAGATTAATTATAAAGAGATATATGGTAATTGACATCAGTATGTATTTCAAGAAGGAAAAGAAATTATGATTTCGAAGAGAAAATACTTCACTCACCAAAATACTCTGCATAGTTTGCCCTCTTTTCTTCCTCCGACTTGTTTTGTAACCCAAGAAAATACGGGCTAACAACTGCAAGCAGCCCTACCAGGGCAAAGAGGCAGATATCCCTCCTATCCATGTTGTTTAACTTCGATTAAATAAAACTTATTTTTCTTTTTCTGAAAAGTTTGTATCCTCTTTTCTGGCTTCCTTTTTTTGGTATCTTTTAAGCAATTCAAATCCAATAACGATTAAAGAAAGTTATCTGCTTGTCATGGAGCTTACAAGAGTCCTTTTATGCACAAAATTATTAACTTCAGTCAACTTGGTAGGCCATGCTTCATTTATGAGTTGCTTTTGTTTTTTTTTTTACACCTTTATTATTATACAAATCATCAGTTATTTTTTTTAATTAAATTCTAAATATAAACAATGATGCATTCATTATTATTATTATATTCAGATTATTATTTAATAAAATAATAATATTATTAATTTAATTTAATTTAATTAAATTACTAATTAATATTATTTTAATTCTTTGTATTTTGTTGTGAATAAATTTAATATATTTATATTATATAAATAGTAAAGTCAATTTGATGAAGAAAAGACCTCCAAATATTCAAATAGTACTTATATACTCACTTTAGTAATTTTAACATTTAAAAGAAGTTTTACAATTTATTTACCAGTGTTTTCAAAGCTGAAGGTGTTGGGCGAGGTGTTTTGCTCCAATGAGGCGAGGCATAAACCCTGAGATGTTGGAGCGTAAAATTTTTGAAATATTGTAGTGTTTCAAAATTCTAATATAATAATAATAAGTAATTAATTAAAATAGTATAAAAATAAATATTAATTAATTTTCAACAAATTTTAATACTTTTATTAACTCTTATAATTTTATAAATATTAATATATGTTAATATATACATTATATATATTTTATATTGTTATAACTTGTAAGTGATTAATTAAATAATTTGTAGTTATTATTTAACCAGATAATATTTAATAACTATTTTTGAAAGCGCAATGATATTATAACAAGAATAACTAACTCAATTATTAAAGTTTATATTCCTATTCATTTAGACATGGATTTAAGTCTTACACTTGAAACTTTAACGGGACGTACGTCCCGATTACTCGACGTAAGCCTCGAAGCAAAAGACAATAAGCGCCTAAAGCCTCCGAGCATTTTGTTTACATCCCGCTTATGTGCGAATCCAAAAAATACCTATATGCTACATTTCTACTCAAAACGGTTTTAAAATCACATTTAAATCCGTAATAAAAAAAACTAAATAACACGGACTCTAAGTCATTTATCTTAATAGACTCAGAAATTATACAAATCCGTAGATATTAATGATTGTCATGGATGACGTCTCAGTTTGCTTTTTATCTATTGACAGCGGTTCTGTTGAAAACCATGGCATTAATACACCAAGTCACCAGACAAGATTGCGGGTACCAAGAAATTACCCATTGTCCCAAAAGGTGATAGGACATGAAATAATTATAATTTTAAAATTGTTTTTAAAATAAAAAATAATAAAATATTATTTAGATAATTTTATTGTAAAAACTGTTTTGATACATTTTGTAATTATTTTTAGTTTTGAGTTTAAATTTAAAATTCATATTAATTTTATTTTTTATATTTACTACATTTAAAAATAATTAATATTGTTTTATTTTTTAAATTTTAATATTTTTTATATACTATGAAAAAAGAATGAAACAAAAATATAAACACTGATTTTAATGTTATTTTTTAAAAATTATGTCAGAAAACACTAATTTGGAGTTTTCAAAAAACAATTTTTGAAAACTGTTTTAAAAAATTGCTTTTGAAAACTATTTGACAAATATAAAAAAGATTTTTTGAAAACTATTTTCAATTTTTTAATTTTTAAAAACTGTTTTAAAAAATTAACCATATATTTTCTTCAAATATATTTTTGTATATGTTAATGTAATCTCTTCGTTACAGGGAGCTTAAAGACAATTAAGCCTTTTGGTATTTACTATTTTTCTCCAGTTCGTGCTCACTTAAAAAACGAATTCACAGTCAGGTTGTTTGGATCAAGCAGAAATGATAACAGATCCAAACATTTTTTGATCCAATGGCTATGAGAATGAGCTGATAAAATCATTATTGAAGCCGATACAAAAAAAGCTTCAAACTGTACAAAAGTTTCAAGTTCTGATAGAATTCAAGGATGTGAGCTGAAACCCATCACTTGATTACTGAGTCATTGTGAGACCAAAAAGATTTGGCATCAGACAAACTGACATTAGCATGAAATGCCTGAAACCGGTTCTGGCTATGAGTAGGTGCAGAAGTGCAGCCAACTGGGATTTGTAGCATTGCACAAGCGAATGAAATGATTATGACTGGAACGGGGAATATAGCAAGTTAATTCGTCGCAGTAATTAAAAAAAAAAATTAAAAAGTCACATTGTCTCCACTAGCCAGGGTTGTCCCTGCGAAACTGCCCAAAAAGGGTAGAATTTCAACTTCTGGAAACCACTACATAATCGCTTCCTGGAAATTCTGGTATTAGGCAGAAGGCGGCACGAAGAATCCTTTGGATAATTATGTGGAAGTCTATTCAATGTTTACTGGGGAGGAATTTATCAAAAAAAAATGTTTACTGGAAAGTTGTCACTTTTTGTGTGATATTTCTGAGAAATAAATTCCAGGAAACATAGGAAAGATGAATAGAAATCCGAGAACTTAAACAAAAGTACCATTCCGTTGCAACCAGGAGAGAGAAACCTGAAATTAGAATTACTGAACAAAGATAATAACTTCAAATATTAAAAATGATGAAATCAGGATTCAGGACACTTTTAACTTCCGTTTCCATGCGAACAGAAAAGGAAATTCAAATGGTGACTCCCTGTCAGTGGAGTTTTCAGTTAGTTTTGCATACAATTGGCTCTTCACACATTATCACCCACAACTTCCTGCACTACCATGGAAAGTAATCTGGATTCTGGACTCTAAGGGTTCATTTGGTACACAGACAGGATTACAGTGGAATTAGGATTAGGATTATAGTGGGATATGATTAGGAAGATTAAAGTGAGACTATTTTAATTCTATGTTTGGTTCATGAGATTGTTGGATTGAGATTAAAGTGGGATAACAAATCACAAGATTAAAATACCCTCCTATATTTTATTATAAATCTTTTTATTATATATATATATAACCGAGACCTTTTTTTTCTTTGTTTTTCTGCTTCTTCTTCTATTAGAGAGTTTTTTTTTGGGTGCTTGTTTTTCAAAAACTATCGAGAGGTGGAAGGAGGATGAAGGGCGATCGCGGTCTGGGGAAGGAGGAGGAGCAGAAGGAGAGAGGAGGAAAAAGGATGAGGAGGGGCGACCCGATTTGAGGAAGGAGGAGGAGAGAGGAGAGAGGAGAGAGGAGAGAGGAGAGGAAGGAGGAGGAGAAGAGAGGAAGAAGAAGGAAGAGGAGGGGTGGCTCGAACTGAGGAAGGAGGAGGAGAAGGAAAGAAGAGAGGAAGGAGGAGGAAGGAGAAGGAGAAAGGAGGCGAGGGGGAAGGGGGGAAGGAGAAGGGAGGCGAGGGGGAAGGGGGGAGGGAGACGCAGGGGTGGGGGGGAAGGAGGGGAGGAGGCGCAGGGGAGGACGGGGAAGGAGGGGAGGTGTGCAGGGGAGGAGGGGAGGTGCGCAGGGGAGGAGGGGAAAGAAGGGAAGTGCGCAGAGGAGGAGAGGGAAGGAGGGGAGTTATGTAGGGGAGGAGGGGGAAGGAAAAGAGGTGGCACGGAGAGGGGGGTGGTGGCGCGGAGGAGGACCGGAGGGTAAAAGGGCTGGAGCAGGGAAGAAGAAAAGGAGGGTAAAATTGTCTTTCAAAAAAATTAATCCCACCTTTGTGAGATTAATTCCATCACAAGGGGAGGTGGGACAGAAATTGAGGGATTAGGATTAAGTTTGGACAAACTTAATCCTAGATAAACAGTTAGTCCCTCCAACCAAACATGGACTAACTGTTAATGTGGGATTAAGTTAATCCTATCCCACCCTAATATACCAAACTAGCCCTAAGGGCCTGTTTGCTTCATGGGACTAATGTGGGATTGACTAACTTAATCTCACATGAACAGTTAGTCCCATGTTTGATTGGAGGGACTAAATGTTCATCTGAGATAAAGTTGGGACTAAACTAGTCTTAATCCATGAAATTTATCCCACACCCACCCCCACCCCTGGGACAAAATTAATCCCTTTGCTTTGGGATTAATTTTTTTTGCTCAACCCCATTTTACCCCTTCCCACGCACGACTTCTCTCTTTCTCTCTTCACTTCCATGGCAGACATAAATTCCCCTTCCCCCCTCCGCCTTCCCCTTCCCCTCCCCCACCCCCACCCCCTCACCTGATCATGCGGCCTCCTCTCCTCTCTCCTCTCTCCTCCCCCCCTCCCTTCTCCCGATCTGGGTTCATTCCTCCTTCCTCCTTCTTCCCTAGCCGCTTGTCCTCCTCCTTCCTCTCTCCTCCTCCTCCTCCTTCATCCTTTCTCCTTTGCGCCGCCACTTCTTTGAGTCGCCCCTCCTCCATGCTGCCTTCTTTCCACGCCATCACGAGACCTCTTCTTCTCTGGTTTGCGCAACTGGGTTGGTTCATCTTTTTCAAAATATTTTGCACTGTGGTTTGTGTTGATTGTTAGATAATTTTGTGGGTTTGTGTTGATTATTGGATAAATTTGCGGGTTGTGTTGATTTTCTGTTTGCATGATTTTTCTGAATTTTGTGAAGATTTTATGGATTGTTAAAGAGATATAGAAAGGTAGTGTTGAATTTTTTTGTTGAGAAAGTGAAGGTCCGTGGTGAAGAGAAGGATAAGATTGAGAAATTGCAAGGGTATTTTGATCTTTATACATGTTATCCTAATTTAATCCCAATTCAGAAATATTATGAACCAAGCATAGTATTAAGGTAGTCCCACTTTAATCCTAATCTAATCTCCCCATAATCATGTCCATGAACCAAACGGACCCTAAATACTCTACCAAATGTTAAATATTTGCTTGGCTTCTAGCTCAAAACAGGCTACCTACTTCCTTTCTCTTACAAAAACATCATTTCCCAAAATCTGTCATCAAGAGGAAGAAACTACGCATCACCTGTTTTTGAATGCCCTGCCTTTCAAACTACTAGTGGCAGAATGAACCCTGTTCATCCTTCTTGGTTCTGCACATATTCTTCAATCTCAATTAGCTTCTTTAACTCGAGCACAATTTGCTACTGATTTGCTATGAAATGTATGGAAGCAAAGCAACTCGGCTATAATCAAGTATTCAATCATACACCCATTAGCACACAATTGATTCTCTCCATTACAGAACCTTCATTACAAGGTATCAAACAGCCACTCAAAAGCAGTCAGAACCTCAAAGTTCAACTCTTCAAGCTCTCTATATTGAATTGCAAATTGACCATTCTACAAGCTCAAGAGTCAAGACAGATGGAGCAACTATGGGGAATCCAAGACCAGTTGGAATTCATGGTGTTTTGAGGTTTTTCAACAAATAGAATTGCTAAGAGCTATGGGCCACTGGAGAAGAACTACTCCTCCTGGCTACTCAAACTGAAAATCACTCATATTATACTTTGAAACTGAGTCTTTTGTCTTCTGTCTATACGTTTTGCAGGATGCAGACCCTTTTGTATCTTCATCACCTGCTACTCAGAGAATGCCTCTGTTCTAAGTTCAGCGAGATGTGGATGCTGTGATGATTATATAAGGCAGAAAGGTTGAAGATCTTTTGGCATCCCAGCACTCAATCAGCTAAGCATATGTTTTTCTGTTTGATGTTGTTTCTGTGAAAATAGATGCATATGGGCCCTAGTGCCCAAGGCTGATCTACCTCAAACTCTGTATCTAAATATTTCTACTTAATATACATCCTCTCTTTTGTGCAAAAAATAAAACCGTAAAGAAAGAAACTTCCAAAATCGATTGCTATGTATAGCTTGTAACATAATTCACATTTCAGAGAAACATGAACAGAAAAAGAAAAACTGTTACTAGAAAAGAAAAGATGGAATTACACTTATTGTATCCTAAATCACCCCTAAAAAGTATGTAAATCAAAATCAGTAAAGTTGCTGATCAAGATGGAATTACACTTACAGTAGCACCATAAACAAGACAAAAAAAAACTGTTACTAGAAAAGAAAAAGAAAAACAATCTACAGAATATTGAAAGCGTATTTAAAGAGTTAAAAACAAGATTGACAAGATGTTAAATTGGATCAAACCTAGACCCAACACTCTTTGATAATTTGATTATGAGCCCAAACGATCCAGTGCAGCACGAGCCACGGCCGATCCTGGCTCCATCCTCACGGCCTCCTCATAAGCAGTTTTAGCCTCATCTCTCATCTTCTTAGCCTCATAACACTCCCCCAACAAACACAACGCCTTGACATTATCCTCACTGAGCTTCACAGCCTGGGTCAGATCCTCGATCGCCGAGTCGGCCTTGGCGCGTCGGCTCATGGACATCTTCAACTCAGCTCTCTTAAACAGCGCGTCGCCTCTCTCCTTGTCGCTCAAAGACTTGGCGGCTGGCGGTGCGAGAGCTGTGTCGAGAGATTCGAGAGCCGAGGTCTTGAAGCCCTGGAGATCGAGAGAGAGGGACTTGAGGATATGGTGAGCGGCGTCCTTGGGGTCGAGGGAGATGGCCTTATCGGCTTCGTCTTGGGCTTGTTTGGCTAGGGAGTGGGAGTTGGAAGATCTAGCTTGGGATAGGAGCTGGGCGCCGAGGACCAAGTAGCGCTTGGCTTGGAGATCAGCTCGATTACGGAGCCGCAACTTGGAGAAGAACTTCTTTGGGATATCGTGCATAACGAGAAACATGAAAAGTGTTAGAAGGATTAAACCTGCCTGTAGAAAGAAGTCTTTCCCCATCTCCATCTCCATCTCCATCTCTTTCTCTCTTGTTGTGGTGAATCCAGTTGAGATAATGGGATTTCTCTTCGTGCAAAAAATTTGCCTTGAAGAGCTTTAAATCCCAATCAAACGGTCGGGCTTTAAGCCGTTTGTCAGGGGTCAAAAATTGGATGAATGAGGGTTGTCAAATGGGCCAACCCTGTAAACTTTTCTTTTTTTTTCTTCATTTATATATCGTAATTTTATCAATTAAATTAATTAAGATATATTATTTTTATGCTTGCTCCCGTCGAAAATTAATCAAAGTACTACAAAAGTGATGTGAATTTGAAGGGAGGCTTGCATATCAATTTTGGTTCATTGAGTTCAGCTTCAATGTGTTCATGTTGTTTCAAAATGATTCGTTTCAGACGAAATTTTGAAAATTATCATTAATGCAAAAAAAAATTTGTATCATTTATTATTGTCAACCAAGTATTTTTGAAACGTAGAAGGTATTGTTAGCTTAAATTTTTAGTGTTTCGAAAAATTAATCTTTCTATCAATTTAACTATTGGGATCATTCTAGTCATTCAGGTTAAAATAATTGTTGTGGTCAAACTAATTGTCATAATTCAATTAATTGTTATTTAGCCATCGAAAATACTATTCTATAAACTTCTCTGCTCCATCATTTGCTGCAACAACAAAAAAAAACACAATAATATCTTCTTCTTTTTATTTCATTGTGAAATTCATCGCTCAATAATTCTACAAATCTTGTAAGCTTGAGTGTTATTCTTCTTCATTAAATTATAAAGTAAAACATATAATATATTGTTCTTGCTTTTATAATTAATACGTTGATTTTGCTTTTATAGTGAATGCATATTTACACAAATAACTACTGTAAATTTAATTAACATTGACCTCCTTAGGCTCCATTAATTCATCTCTCTCTTATAAATTTATAGTTACAATAGTTATTACTTTTCACAAAATAAATTTATAATTAAAGACCTTTGAATTAAAATTATCATATCAATGAGGTGGCAACATCAAGTTAATCAACAGTATATTCAATGGATCAAATATATTTTTTTTAATACTTCTAAGAAGCATATTTAGGATTGACCGAAAGTTAGAATGCAAATAATTTGCAACATATATTTTATTACCGATTAAAACTTATATTGATGATATAAAAAAATCACACTTTAAAATTAAATGAAAATAAATTTTATTTTATTTTAAAACAAATTGAAATAAATTGTTTTGGTTAGCTTTTTTTATGTTAATTTGTCAAATTTAATTAAATTCATATATTAAAAATGTTTGGAGTAAATTAAGAATTCAAAATAGGAGGGAGAGGGAGGCAAAGAAGGAGAAGAGCATGGAAGGAGAGAGAGAGAGTATATTGATCAACATAATTCATTTCGAAATTAATTCAATTGTTTTTTTTTTCCAAACATAACAAGCATAAAATTACAAAGAAATTTCATAAGAGTCTGTTTAGAATTAAATGAAAATGAAATTCATTTAAAAATAAATTTTTATATTTTGCTTTCTTATTTTAATTTGTATAATTCATTTGAATTCTCATGTTTGAAATAAATGAAAAATTCATAAAAATGAAGAGAAAGGAAACGTGGAGGGAGGAAAGAGAGAGTATTTTAGTCAACATAGCTTTTCTTTCCTGTTTATAAATTTCATTTGTAAATTCTATTAATTTTGATAAAAATTTACCACAAACCAACTCAATTCAATTCAGCAGGTAATTCATTTCAAAATAAATTTCATAATTTAATTTTGTTTCAAACATACTATAAAATTCGAAATAAATTTCATAAAAACCATAGATTTCATTTTTTCCAAATGAAGTGTAAAATTTATATAATTCATTCGTTTCGATTCAAAATATCATTTAATATCTCCTTACTTCTAACAATCTTATGAAAAACCAATTTCTACTACATATTTATAAATATAGTATCATTATTATATTAACCTGAGTGATTTTGGAATAAGTTCATTTCCATCTCAATCAGGGCAAACCTACCATACTAGTACAGGCAAATGTTCAAACCTGACGTAGATAATTCAAGCTCAGCTGACAAAAAGATAAATGTATTCAAACTCCATCCAAATTCGAATCGATGGGTATTCAGGAACACTTTACAATGCCAAAGAGTGAGATTACTCTAATGCTCACATCTGTTCACTTTTCTTAGCTATAATCATATAGGATATTGTTTTTCATTAGCAGTGCAATATGCATCAGGAAACACGCAGAATCAATCAAAAAGCCTGACCTACAGGAGATATGATGTTTACAAAATTATTTGCATTTGCTAAATAACGTGTCAGGAGTTTGATTCTTTTATTATTACAGCAGGAAGATGAGACTTGCTGATTACAGGCCAGGTGCAGCATAGGTTACAAACAAAAATACATATTCAAGTAGACTCCGAGTTCTTAAATATTTCAGATGCAATCATTTATTAGAGAAGAAAACCTCTATACAAACAAAGGTCCTTCTCTAAAACCTCGATTATATGGGTTCGACTGCTGCTCAAATGGTCAGCTAAGCTCGAACCAAAAAGGTTCTGTTAGTAGAACTACCAGCAAGAAGTACAGTTACTATAGTTAAATCTCCCAAATCAGCACAAATATTTCAATGAGATTTGGAGTCTCTTCGCTAAGTATGCTCTTTATTGCCCAGCCATCTGTATCAACTGCACGGGAGACTTTAACAACTTCTTTATCGCCTCCACTATGCTACCAAAAGTTGGGCGCTGAACAGGATCACTGCCAATGAAAATAAGAACCTATCAGATAAGCCTATTTAAAGGAAGAGGTTGTCATGTTCCTTGAAAATTCCCCTATTAACTGAGAAGCATATCATTGGGAATATAATGACTATAGGACGCAAGCACAACACTTACTCAGCCCAGCAAGATTCCATGAGAGAAGCCAACATTGGAGAGGTATTCGGTGGAATAGTAAGCCTTCTATTCTGGAAAGCAACAGCTCCAACCACCTGAAATTTCCAGCACTGTGTGATGTTAACTCCTTTCACCTCCACAAACAAGAGATAAAAAGTTCATTGCAATTTAACGTGTATGAGAGATGTGATTGTGCGTTATATTTATAATTAACACTCCAACAATAACAATAGCTTTGATGATGTGAGAAGGAAACCCAAGAAAAAGTAGCAAACCATGGGAGAATTAAAAGAATAAGATCCCAAATGGACATTGATTATACCTGTGCAGGACTTAGTCCACTCCAAGGTTGTTGCATGGTCACAAGCTCCCACAGGATCACTCCGAAACTGAAAACATCAGACTTCTCATTTGAAGGCTCTCCACGAAGGAATTCTGGAGCCATCCACTCAGGCTGAAAACGAAATCAGGAGAGTTACTTGCTGATTATGCACTGCCACCAACTTATTAATGGAAATATCTGACTTTCTATGGAGGACAGAAGATGACCCCACGGTTAATGTTGGAAAATATCCATAACTGACAAATCTAGACAAAAGGGAGAAATTTTTTAATAATTACGAAGCAAGTGCTCTCTTCAAAGGGGGAAGTCAAGCTAAGATTTCTAGTGATAATAGGAAATCAACACCTTCAATTCTACATTTTCTGTATTTCATGCCAGAGCACTTTTAACTAAAGTAACTTAAAAAATCATATCCAACCAGCAGCTACGTGTGCATGTCTTGTACCAGCATTTGTGCATGTACACAACCGTGTCCATGTATGTATGGTAGAACATGAAGAGAGAGAGAGGACTAACTGTTCCTGCAACGGATTTCGAAGATATGAAAGTGTTTGCTTTGAATCTGGACAAGCCAAAGTCACATACCTGAGTACGAAATGCAAAATGAAGTTACATATAAAACAAACCAAATGGGAAATTTCACAAAATGAGAATTTTCTTCATACCTTTACTGTCCAATTCTTATCCACCAACAGATTTGGAGATTTAAGGTCCCAGTGGACTATAGGAGGATTTAGACGATGAAGATAATTGATCCCCTTGGCCTGCTTCCAATAAATAACATAAATTTCTTGTTCATAGCAAGTGCTACAACCAGATAAATGTAAAAAAAAAACAATTTTAATGACTAGTACAAACCACATCCAGAGCCATACGTAACCGTCTTCTCTGATCTAGCATTTCCCCAGAAGCTGGCCTGTGTATGAGTCGGTACAGACTACCCCTGTTTCCAAGACCAGGAAGTCAAAATATTTTAGTCAAGCGTAAGCATGACAAATTAAGGTTGAAGAATCACAATACAGAGGATAATTTACCTAGGTAGATATTCTGTCACAATTGACAGATGAGGACGCTTTGTAACAGCGCCCATGAAGAGAACTACATTTGGATGCCGGACACGTTTCATTATCGCAACCTTTAGAAGTAGTGCAAATTATGAGCCATATCGAGTCATAAAATTATAGACCACAAAAAACACTAGTCAAAACTGGTTCATTTTATGTATCAAACTTTAATAGTGTTATCTACCATTGGTGCCTGAAGGCCCTGAACATACATTAATTCACTGTAGAAGAATAGTGAACCAACATTGAGCAGGTACCCTTGAAAACTCTCTTTCTTTTTCAGGTTACCCAGTACATACCTCTCTTAAGAACTCTTTCAACTGATCATCAAGAAAATCTTGAACAGTTAAAACCTTGACTGCAACATCCTGCAGTATGATAACAGTATAATTTACTTGCAAGGAAAGGAAACAATTAACAATACAATAAAATAATGTATATTTAAAATGTCAAACAAAAATAAAAATTCCATATCGAGTGAAAATTTTTCAAAAGAAGAAATAGATTAGATAGAATAGAATGTCCTAGACTATTTAAATCCTCTCCTTGTAATTTCTTCTGTGGTTTCCTCCTAGCAGGTAAAACTTCTAAGAAGGTATGCCCATAACTCTCCATGCATTAAACTATGTCCCACTATATCTAGAATTGCAAGGAATATTTCAGTTCCAGAAACCAAAAAAAATCACTGTATTTCAGAGCAACATCATATCTATGGATATTCCCATGCATTTGACTCCCCCCCCCTTTTTTTGTTTTGGATAACGGACCATTACGACCGCCCCACAATCCTTGCCCTAGGACCATGTGGAGGATGTGGAGGATGTAAATCGCAGGATGTGCAGCACAGTGGCAGGACTCGAACCCGAGACCTCACGGGTGTATGTCTCTGCATGTGTGTTTGCACACTTATTCGTGCATTATCAACACAACGTGAAGAGTATGCACACCTCCCTTGCTTCAAAGGGCCAATAACAGAAACCATTGCAGGAAATTCAACAAGCTCACATGATTAGTGTCTGCCTGAATAGTTATCATAAAACAATCAAAGATGCAGTAGAGTAATCATAGCATAACAGAATTGAAATTTAAGAGGTCCCCCACAGAATTTAAAATAAAATTTCAAATGGAAAGGTATAAAAGCTAACCGATCCATGCCATTCAGCACGATGCACTGTCCCAAATGATCCTGCAATTTTTTATTTTTTGAAAAAAAAAATGTCAGAAATCCCATGAGATCTTAACTGCCTCCAGACAACAACCTTCTGGAAGAACACAATCCGAACACTTAAAAAGTGTTGGTCATAGCCAATTAGGAAAAAGTAGAGAAAATACCGGCACCAACACGCTCCTTAATATGTAATTCGTCCCATGAGATCTCGAGCCAATCCATTGCAAGAGAAGGTTCAAGATTCAAGTATCTTGGGATGGTTCCAGCGGGAAAGTTGCTTTGATTGTCAAGTCTAGTCTCAACCTCCTCCTGATCTGACTGACATGCTAAGTTCCCTTTCGGCTGCTTCATAGCAGTATCTATGACTGGACTTCCAGATGCAATGATCACTTTCTCGTATGTTCGTTGCATGACGACTGTATCTCCACCAAGTCTGGATATTTCATTTATCGATGCTCCCCCAACAGTTCCCACAGGAATCAGAGATGATTCTTTTACATGATAAGGTTGATCAACATGAGCATAAATGGAGGCCCTCGCATTTTCAATCAAGCCCTTCAACTGTTCCTCCTCACTATCTGCAAGAATCGATCCATCCTTGAAACTTGTTACAAGCAGGTTTAAATTATTTGGGGGAGAATATCGTAGATCCATCAATTAGAATCTAGGCAAGTGAAAAGATGATGGAGAAACCTAAGACCATCCATAGGGTTCAACCCATCTTGTCAATAGGAAGCAGTACACTACTCTATATGCAATTGAAGTAGGACAATAAGAAACCACAAGGTTACTTAATTTTCAGTAAAAAAAAAAGACTAACGGTATCAAAAGTACTGTCAAAAGCATTTGCACCCTGCTGTGAACTTAATTATCTTAATCCTAACGTTCAGATCTCGAGGAATTGTTGTGGTTGTAAATTGTAATTAAGCCTCCACCCCTATCCATTCAGTCATCCTATAACCCTTGACCGATGAAGCAATAGAGAAATTATCTTTATTTACCAAAAAAAAATTCAAGCTATGTTAAACATAGCATACCTGAATGTAGAGGATTTTCAGAAAGAGCACATGACTGCTCTGAATCTATTATCTGACAACAGGATGCACTATCCATGTAAGGTTGTTGGAATTCTTTTAGATGAGAAATTTGAAGTGGTGAAGGCATCTGAGAAAGTAATCCTCCATTGATTGAGGAATCTGGACCGTGGACATTTCCTGGTTTCCCAACTAGATCAACTACATATTCCCTGTTAAGAAATGTGTTCATCTATTAAACAAAAAGAATGAAAATTTTGAAAACTATGATGAAATTCTACTGTACAATCTGTATATAGAATCATTCACATATTTAAGATCGGGCATGAGAAAACATGTTAGCAGATAAAAAATTCTGTCCAACTCCTTCAAGACTCTAACCCGTGAAACAACAAAGCAAATTGGGGAAGACCATGAGGTAGAGGCACATAACATAAATGACGATAAGTCTACAATTTTCAGTGTCAGTGAGAACATCAACAAGAAAAAAGACAACATAAAGAAACAAAATTTAAAGAACTAAGAATTTTTCCTAGAAAGAAAAAAGGAAAAAAGCTGCACCAGCAGTCCATGAATTTAGGACCAGCAGCATATAGGTCTTAAAGTTTCAATTTGGCATTCGTACCTTTAATGTGTTTTAACTTTTAAGTGTGGTATAAAGTACTTTTACTTCCTTCTAAAAATGTTGGACTTAATCACACATCACAACAAATTGAAAGTTCAAGGATCATGGATGCCAAATTGAAACTTAGTACTATGGGTCCACAGTTCATGGAGGGCTGGGGCAATTAGCTAAAATAATTATAATAATAACAAGCCTGTAAGAAGAAAAGAATATCTAACCTTGACAACTGCCTGTCATCTTCAATTTTGACAAGGCAAGACGACCGATGATCTGCTGCACAATACCTGCAACCTCGAGCTATGCGACATGGCAAACCTATGTAGTCTGCCAATTTCTGAAGATGCAAAAACAGGCGCATGTTAGTGATCAATCTCGGAGAAGACATGTTTTTAAATGAAACAACAATGTTATTTTCGTATCCTCATTTGCAACAAACCCAAATCTTTCATATTGCAAAAAATCCACTATATTTTCATTTAAAATGAATTTGGTAAAAATGACCACATAAATAAGCGTGTTATAGTGCCCTCCATATATCGAGATGAAGAAAATTATGTCACAAGATCATGTACTTAATTATCAATAAGATAACCCATGCATAGACAAGTACATTGTCCATTCAATCATCCAAATACCTTTTGCTCCTAAGAAAAAAAAATCTTACTAGTTTTGGACATTAAACTTGTAATTCTATAATTGCATGATTCAATTGATGCAGCATATTTCAATCAAAACAAACAAATAATTTTAAACAGAGGGAAACGAATAGGCATGCTCTCCCCTTGAACAACCCTAAAATGCAACCTATTTTGATGAGTGCAAACAAAAGATTTTAAACAGAGGAGTTATTTAAAATTTTTATTAAAAAATGTTTAAAAGAGGGAAAGTATGGGCCTGATCTCCACATAAATACCCCTAAGAATCAAATATTTCAGATAAATTTTATCATTTCACCATGGCAGGCTGCTACTTCATTCAATCAAGATAAAGTACCCCTAATGGACTGCTCTATGTAACTGTGGATGTCACTTGATGCTTCTGATTCAGTTGCATTCTCATGTAATACCAATTCCCTCTTCTCAAACATTCATATAAGTGATTCTGGACAGATAAGTAGAAAGAGAAACAGATATTGAAAGGGGAGAAACAACAGAAAAGCAGCAAAGAGAACAGACAGAATTAGACTAGGTAGAAAAGAAAACAGAACAAAAGGAGAATAGACTAAGAACAGAGAGAAAGGGACAAGAGATATACTAAAACTCAAGTTTATTCCATAGTTTGTCATACAATCTTAATATCAGTGCTCTTATATAGGCACCAAACATTATTTAAATAAGAAAGTAAATCAAAACTTAATAACTATTTAATTGCCTAAATCTAATTTTCCTAAAATACATGTCCAAGAATATTATCATTACAACATAATCTCAACATCCCAAAAATAATAAATATTCTCTTTCCTCTTCTGCATCATTCTCTTGCACTTACAAAAAACTCGACCACTAGTTTTCAAGTGGTGAGGTATCAAAACTTGTGATTCTTGAAGTTGCAAGGCAAAGACTTGCAATTTTCGAGATTTAGCATTCTCGATCGAGTAGAAGAAGGATATCAAGAGGAGTTGTTGAGGAGCCTCAATCCAGTGCTGGAGGATAAAATCAATGTAAGGAGCCTCAATTATAGAGGAGTTGTTGAGGAGCCTCAATACAGTGCGCAAGGATAAAATCAATGTAAGGAAGGTCACACGCACAAATCTTGCCCTCATCTTGGTTTTGGCCTTATTCGTTTTGAAGTGACTCAATAAGTACATCCTCACAGTGAATGGTAGAGCTTTCTTCAATGATTTGTTCGTTCTTTTCAAAGTCTGTGTGGATTGGAGAAACAACTTCATACTCGTCAAGAATGGAATCAAGATTAGAAGAAGTTTTGGTGAAAGTTGTTTTCACTTGTTGTTTCATTTGTTCAAGGAGTTGTTGCATCTTGCGAATTCGAGTCTCAAAGGTGGAATACTCGATTCCAATTGACAGCAATTAGCATAAATACACCGACCATCCAACTCGATTTTAGCCCAAAAAGTATATTGGGCCAATAATATTGCACGAGAGCTTGAAATTCCATTGAATTGGATTTTCTCCACATAGCCAAACGGACCAAAAACTTGATAAGAGCACATCTACTGTAATGGGATATAGTGCATGATGGATGGTAACCAAAAGATATCGACTAAACTCACTCATTCCTAACAAGTGACTCCAATTGTTTTTTTCTTTTTGTTAATACAAGAATCAACAACTACATAAACATAAAATAAATAACCTTGATTTTTTTTGGCTTGGCTCAGATCAGTGGCTCGGCTTGGAATAACAACTCAGGTTAGGTAATCTGGTCAAGCTGGGTCGGGTCGGGTCGGGTCGGGTCTGACCTGGGACAAACTAAGTCGGATTTCACCAATCGGTCCGAAACTTGATTCCGATCACAGTGGTGGAGTCGGATCTGGCGTTGGGTGGCCGAAAACTACAAATCGAGAGTGGAAAGATGAAATGGGTCGAGGCGTCTCGGCGGTGGGATAGTCCAAGCTTATGGGGTAAAGCCGAAAATAGGACGCCGGTCAAGGTGGTGGTGGCGTCGCCAGATGTCTATAGACGTTGACAGTGGCTGGGTGGCGGATCTGGTCGGACTTCTCGAGGTTTGGCCTGCCAGCTATTCCGCATCTGGTGCGACGATCTCCTGTGGTGGCGGGCGGTGGGGATGATCTCTGGCGTTCACGTGTTCAAATCTGGTGTTTTTGTTTTTTTTTTTTTCACAATCTGATATAGGTGTAAGGATGTGTTTGGATGGGGCGAGAAATTTTGTCTGGTGGGGGATCGAAGTTTGAGCTCTGATACCACTTGATGCCGGACAGATAAGTAGAAAGAGAAGTAGATAGAGAAAGGGGAGAAAGAAGAGAACGAACAGAAATAGACTAGGTAGAAAATAAAACATAACAAAGGGAGAATAGACACGGACAAGGGAGAAAGGGAGAAAGGGAGAAGAGATACTAAAACTCAAATTTATTAAGGGATAAGAGATATACTAAAACTCAAATTTATTCCATAATCAAAATTTGCATTACAACCTTAATATAGTGCTCTTATATAGGCACCAAACATTTTAAATAAGAAAGTAAGTCAAATCTTAATAACTATTTAATTGCCTAAATCTAATTTTCCTAAAATACATGTCCAAGAATATTATCATTACAACATTATCTCAACATCCCAAAATAATAAATATTCTCTATCCTATTCTGCATCAATAAGCTTTAAAAAAAATTGAACTATTGTGACATCTACATCCTTGTTACCATAACCTTCTATATGGTAGATTTACTTCTAGTAAATAGAAAATTTTGAAAGTGTTTAATGGGCTTATAAAAAGAGAAGGGGGGAGGAACGTCGCAAACTGCATGATCTTGCCATCTTTAAGTTTGAAGCACACAAATGCATTTTTTCTCGGACAAAAAATAAAAAGAAACATGGCAGAAATTCTCACCACAAATGCATACATCTTTTCAACATGTATGGCAAAAACAATGAAACAACTTACTGTACTCCGTACGTGTGGCTAAGCATATGCATCAGCAGAACATATATCACTCACAAGAGAAATGTAACGGCTCTTAACTTTTAGATATCTCTACATGTTAACATGGCAGTTAATGAAGGCCACAACAGGATATTCTCTCAAGATAAATACCGTTTCTCCAAGATTACACAACAAAATTAACTGGGTTGTTCCCCCAACGAGTCTTCTATTTTAAGGGAGATCTCATTGTTAAATTAAAATTTCGTCTCTTTAAAGTTAAATAGATTTCCCCATTAGGCCAGCATAATGCAAAATCAAGAAAGTAGAAAGTGAGATATCAATAACTTATATACCTAGTTATTGACTTGAAAGTTATAGAAGGCCGTATCAACTGTTATCAATGACCACACAGTTCTGTAGAGTGACCTTCAATCTTATTCAGGAGTCAAGACGCTCAATCCAATGAAACAAATGGTGATTGTTAAAAATCACTTGAGTTAAGACATCATACTTTAATTCAATATGTTATGGAGAATATTGTACAATGATCTACCACATAAGTAACTACCATGATGAACACAATGAAATGAAAATGAAAACCGAGCAAGTTTTTTTCTCTTGATCACTTATATAATCACTCTACCATCACCGCCATATGCGCACAAAACACCTAGTTTACGTCTATGTCCCACTATCCTGCCATGCACAATCATCCAAAGATATTACAATGAAACTCTACATTGGCTTGCCAAAATGTCCCAATTGTCACTATTGTTTTTAAAACAATGGCAAAGGATTGGTTAACAATCTAACATCAGAACCAAATCTCTCAATTTGTTAATTTAGAACAAAAATCCTACCCACAAGCAACATGTTTCTCCTCCCACCTTTCGAAAGCAAAGTACTGGTCATTCAAAATGGAGGGGGGAGGGGCAGAAATTCTAAAGAAAATAAATTACAATAAAACTAAAGAACCGTTCTCTGTATTTTGTCACCTTGAATAGAATTGCACGATGCCTGCAAAGTCCCATAGATAGGCTGCCAATGGGAAGCACAACACATTTCTGAAAATCCCTCAATCTTCTGCTAACCAATTTCCAGCGCTTGTGGAGACTGCCCTGCTCCACCGGGAAACTCCCCCTAAAAATTTAACAAAAGTTCACCAAACAAAAATAAAAGATGATGAGAAAGACCAAAGAAATTAAAAAGAATGCGTTAAGGTACCCCATGTAAATAGCAACAAGTTTGCCAAGTTTCTCCACCAAAACTAAAGTATTCTCTGAAGCACAATACAATTCATGTGCCTTATCTTCCAATTCCTTAAGTCGTGAGTCCCCACGTCTATCGACAAGAACAACCTCCATTGATGTCTCACTGGCTTCTATTTCCTTGAGCGACATGAGAGGTGGCAGCCTTCTTCCTTCTTCCATATCATTACACATCACCCACAGATACGGATTCATCCCCAAAATGTTATAGAATCCATCCGATATCTTGTCGCTATACGACAAACAGCCATTAACCTGAAAAACGCAGAGAGTCACTCTCACATTGGCGGCAAATCTCAACTACAAAGACAAAAGGAATGCATCCCAAAAGATGCCATAGTAGAGTATATATGTGTATTGAGAGAGATAAATAGTTGAATACCCAGAAGCGGTAGGAGACGGTTTCGGCATCAGCAACATCTGGTCCACAGTCATGCATGAGCACAGGCTCATTAGCGAGGTTTACCTGAGAAGTAAGCTTCCTGGCCAACGCGAGCTGCAAGTAATAACTCTCTTTCGTCCTCTGTGCCAAGCTCTCTTTAGTCTCCTCCACCTCGTGCCTCGTAGTCGACAACCGAGTCGACGTGTCCTTGGCATCGGTGCTGGAGAAGTTCCCATCCAACGTGGTCCCAGAGAACAAGCTCCCAGCGTAACTGCTCCCGCTCGAGAGTCTCGGCAGAGACACCTGCCGCTCAAAGCTCCGGTCGTTGACCACCACCGCCGTGGTGGTCTCATGATCAGGCGGATGGGGAAGCGGTTGATGATCAGGCGGTAACAAGAGGAGTTCGCGGTCCTCATCGATATCACTAGATGACAATCGTGAAAGTTTCACGTGACCTGATGACGATCTCTCCCCTTTTTTCTCCGCCAACCACTCGCAAAAGGCGGCAAACTGTTGCTTCTTAGTCTGATACTTTTCATCACTACCAACGCCAAGACTACCCGTGAAGAGATCTGATACAGCTGAATCTTTAGCGAGTGATGACGATGATGAGAAGTGACCTCCTGGGTTCCTTTTTGGAGGAGGAGGAGGAGAAGAAGAAGACTTTTGGTCGTTGTTGTTGGTGGCAGTTATGGTCTTCTTCTCGTGATCCAATAGTTTCTTGGAAGATTCATCGAATCCACGATCCGGAAATTGCCTGGGGAAGAAGTAAGTGGTTCTGTGAGGCATTTTTTCACGGGATCAAAAGTTCAAATCGTCAACCCGATATAACAAGCACGCTTGTTTTTTTTTATCTTTTTGGGCTCGCACGCTTTGGAGGTCTCTCTCAAGCTTTCACTCAACAGAAAAACAAACAGGAAAATTGACTTCCTTACTGACCGTACAATCCATGCAAATCCCTCACCATGAGGCCGAGCTCAAGAAAAACGCATGTCTCTCTTTCTATTTTATCGGTGCTCATTTTTGCAACAAAATGCGTCAAAATTCTTGATCCAAACACTTGCTTTAAGGCTTTGATGCGTTCTTCTCGTTGCCTGCACACTTAACAATTATCTTATCAGATATAGAGAGAGAAGAGAATTACTAGTTGTTTTTCTTCAACAAATTGAAATAGCGAACATAATCGGTTTCTGATCCAACGAGAAAATGAGAAGGAAAGATTGCTTTCGGAGACAGCACTTGAAGAGACATAGAGAGAGCACATAAGAACGAAGCGATTGTTTGGGTGTTGTATTTTAAAGCTGAAGAGTGAAGGCAGTAAGGAGAGGAATCGGTGGGAAATTGATTATTCAATTAGCGGAGAGAGAGGCTAACGAGCGCACTGTGCTTCAATGCGCACTTTTTGTATGGAGAGAACACGTAAAACTTACAACGATACTCTTCGCGACACGTAAGATTACGTAGCAGGGAGTGCGCATCGCAGGTTCAGTGCAGGTTAGCAGGTTTTCCAACCGCGGGATTTCTGAGGTGAAAAGGAGTGAAAAATTTGGGGTTATGTAATATTGTAACGTAGAGTAGGAGAGGGAAGGGGCATACCGTCATTGGGAAGGGGCGAATTTCAAATGACGAATTTACCCTTATATGTTGACTAAATGATAAAATTAGCCTTGTTTATTTATTTATATTTTTAGCCTTGACCGCTTTAGTAGATAACGGCATGTGACGGTTGTTGGAGTTGATAGTTGATACTGCTGCTCGTTAGTGTCTTGTGCTGTAAAGGTCTGTTGTTGCGCTGACTAACTCCTTGCCACACTTGGAGTGCGTGATGTTATCCACTTTTTCTCTCTTTTTTTCTCCTCTTTCCAATTTGTAATAGCCTTTGACAGATTAAAGTTCTTGTTCAGTTTTGGTTGATTATCTAATTTCGAATGTTTGACTATTAGCACATTCAAGGGATGGTTTAAGGTAGAGACAATTTTGCTATCAAATTCTTTTGAAAAAAAAAATGTCCTTGCTTTTGAGGCATTTTTGGGACCAGGATTAGAAAAAAAATTGCTTGTTTCTTGTGTCCATGGTGAGTATGATTTGAGCAAGCAAACGTGTAAGATTAGATAAAAACAGATTGCTTGGATGTACGGTATTTTAACATTAATTTAAAATATGGTTAGATCGGGAGAAGAAAAAAAGAGAGGAAGAAATGAGAAGAATGTTTTTCTTAAGTTATTTCATTTACTCTACTTTCAAATATGAAAGTTCAAATGTTTAGAATTTAAAATGATTCATAAGAATTACTTAGATACATTTTTATTAAAAAAATCCAAAACAGAAGTTAATGTTATTAGAAGCTACACGTGTTAAGAGATTTGACGGGTAAAATTTTAAAATATTATGGTCTTAGAGTTGCATAAATGTAACTTAAATTATCAAAAAATTTAGTTTTTAGAGTTAAAAAAAGTTCTAAAAATTTTAAGTTTTGATGATTTAAATTCTCTAAAAAAAATAAATTTTGATAATTTAAATTACATTTAAACAAATGATCATGTGATAATTACCAAATTAAACAATAATTGCATTGCTAAAATAATAAACTATTTGAAAATGTGTTTTCCAATCTATAAATACCCATCACTTCCCACCTTTGGAACACAATAAATTTTCATTATTTTTTCTTTTTTTATCTCTCAAAAACTCTGTCAAAATATTTTATTATTTCAAAGTAGAATTAAATCCGAACTTTTTCAGGTTTTGCTATCTGCAAACTTCAAATAAGAAACTTGGTTATATTTTGGAAGACTATTCGTCTGTAACTCATAGTAAACTTATTTAAACAAATAAAATTTTAAAATAGTGTTTACACAAATTTTAATTCTCATATTTTACTTTTATTTATAAAATTTTGTAATAAAACATAACGATGATTACTCCAAATATATCAGTTGTGTTACTAAAACTCCTGACGGATACTATAATTATCCTATTTATTTATCTATTTTTAAAAACCACAAAAGTAACACCTTCTTGATTAGTTTATCTTTACAAAAACGTAAGTTATACTTTGTTGAAGGGATCTATGTCATTTACACGATTAACAAGAACAGGTACTATTTGTTGGTTTTAAATTGAGTATGGTGGTCCCAATAGCTAATTACTATACAAAATCAAGATTAAAATTTATTGGAATTAGTTTATTTATTTATTTTTTTAAAAATAGTTTTTGGCAACAATTTAAAATCACTTCTAACATTTCTGTTTCATAAAATCATTTTTATTGGCCATTAGATATGTTCTATCGTTCCAATAATAATGTAGTTTAGAGACTCGAGTGGAGCACATTTATTTAATTAGTTATTGATTGGTGAATTTCCTAATTAAAAAACCCCTCTTGCATATGGAAGACCGGCTTTTGGAAGACAAAAAAACAGAAAGCACGCTCAAGAAATATTTCATTTAAAGAAATCCTTTCCATTTAAAGAATTAATACGATAGATCTCTGACACTGTTTTTTTTCTATAAATATGAGAGAAAAGCGTATTAAAATTCTCCCCCACCTCTTTTGAAATCCAAGCCAATGATAGGTCTCCATTTGTACTTTCTTTTATCTCAATTGAATATCATTTGCTTATATATAACCAGATGATCGTCCTTTGTAAGCCATTGTACGTTAACAAATGGCACATTTTTTGTGACGAAGATTTATGGGTAGATTTTTTATTTATTTAAAGCAATGATATAATCTATTCTAAACAAATTAATTCACACAATAATTAAAAAATCAAATTTAGAACTTTAATGTACTTATATGCATTTTATATGCATTTGACTAGAGACATTAATCACTGAACAAAAAGTTGCTAATTAGATTAATCGGTAGATTTAAAATAAATAAAAAAACATAGGAAATATGATGGAAGTAGTGATGGCGGAGCTCTTAAATATTAGTGTCCAAATACAAAGTTGAAGCTTAGTACCACAAGATTTCAGCGTGTTTGACTCTCACCTTTGAGTTGTTTGTCAATATGTATTCTATTTACCCTTATCGAAGTTTAATAATAACAAAATACTGTTTTAGTTGTACTAACAATCTTATATAAGTGTTTAAACGGTAAAAGTGTAATAACTCAATCAGTTTCAAAGGCCAAGACAAGACAGAAAATATAAAATAAGCATTACGGTATAAAAATCATAGTTTTTAAAAACGTTTTTGGGGCGCACCCCGAGGCAAAATTCGTAAAAAACGCCCAAAGGCGCATTTGTTGGGGCATAATTACCCGTGGGCGTTCGCCTTTTGGGTCGGGGCGTACGCCCTAAACGCCCCGGGCGACTGGGCGTTCGCCCAGTGATATTTTTTTTTTTTGCTTCTGTGCCTCAAAACGACGTCGTTTTGAGTTAAATGAAATCAGTCCATTTGACCAAAACGACGTCATTTCGTTTTGGTTAAATTAAATTAAACAAGTTTTCTTCCCTGTGACTCAAACCCATGACCTAAAGAATCATAGTCCTTACTCTTAACACTAAGCTAACGCTGCCGGTATGATATAATTATACTTCATAAATATATAATACATGTTATCTAGTTTAATAATAATTACAAACTATTTAATTAATCATTTACAAATTACAACAATACAGAAATATAAGTTATACTTGTTATAATTTATATATTAATATTTATAAAATTATAATTATTAGATTATAGAGAGTTAGTACAGTATTAAACTTTGATAAAAATTAATTAATTAATTACAAATTAAATTATTTTTATTTTGTTATTCTAATTAATTAATATTATTTTATTAAAATTTCAAAACGCCCAAAAAAATTCAAAAGACCTACCCGGATTTTCAACCTTTTAGGTCAGAATTTTAAATTTTCAACATTTTGATTGAACATCATTACAAATGGAACCACCATGTTAAAGGACCATAGTATAATTTGATGGATACATATACAACAAACGATAACGTACTTCTAATATCAAATGTGATTAAAATTTTCATCAAATTTTTTGATATTTGTGTAAAAATATTTTGATAAATATTCATTCATAGGTCTTAAGTTAGTAAAGTTTATTGATAATTAATTAATTTATATTATTTCAATTTTTTAATATTTTTATAATTTAATTAATATTATTTTATTCAAAACGCCCCAACGTTTCGAAAGGCTTACGCCCCAACGCCTCGAGGCTTACGCCTCGCCTCATTGAGGCAAAACACCTCGCCCAACGCCCTCACCTCTGAAAACACTGATAAAAACCAGCTGTAAATCTCTTATGTTCAAGTATTTAGCTTGTCTTATAGCTCTTTTTACAAAAGGATTTTGACAAAACCTTTAATTCAAATACTTACAAGTCAAAAATAGTTTTATTATATGAAAAACAGGGTTAAAGGACAACCCAGTTGACTGGCTCAATATACCAGTCGACTGGGGTATGGGACAGAATGTTCCTAGTCGACTGGGTGCTTTACACCAGTCGACTAGCATCTGGGACAGTGAGTTCCCAGTCGATTAGTGCTTAGGACCCAGTCAACTGGTACTTAACCACAGCCTAAAAATGAGATTTCTCACTTGACCCAGTCGACTGGTAATTCGAAAATATGACCGTTTGAGACGCAAGACTTGAGCGTTTAATGCATAAAACCTACCAAGTCAGTGTCTAACAACCATATTGATTCAAGACTATGTAAACTCACTTCAATGAGAATTTAAAACAAGAAGATTATACATTCAATTCATAAGTTTGCTCATTAATTCTCAAAAGCTTTGAAAATTTTGTTGTTGAGCTATTCTTCAAGTTTATTCTTGAAAGAGAGATATTGTTCACTTTTAAAGTATTAATTGCTATCTCTCTACCATTTACTTTACACCAAATCACATTTATTGTAAAGGAGAAAGAGTTGTAATAACTCTTAGAGTGTTTTAAATTAAACATTTCTTCGTAAGCTTCCGTGAGGAAGGGATTAGCTTCCATGATGAAGGGATTGGTTGTAATGTTTGTACAACACCAGTGAAGTTGTACGATTAAAAGTTTTAGCGGATTACTTCAAGGATGTTCCTTGAAGAGAGTGGACGTAGGGTTAGAAAGAATCCAATATTGCCGAACCACTATAAACTGAGTTTGCACTTTCTCTTCCTTAAACTATTTTACGTAAAGCACATTACTTGTTTATATACTTATGCATTTAACTGTTTTTATAAACTTGCAAATAATTAGCAAAAGTTTTTAAAAACCCAATTCACCCCCCTTCTTGGGTTAGAAACCTAGTCTACAATTGGTATCAGAGCCTTATTCTCAATTTTAGGCTTGAAATCCTTGAGTTGATCCGATGGCATCAAATAGCTATTCTAAAGGACATTCCTACACTAGGCTTCCCTTGTTCAATGACTCCAACTATAACCATTGAAAAAACATGATGAAAATCTTTGTCGAATGACAAGATTACAATCTATGGGGAGTCATTAAGGAAGGACCTAGAATTCCTACAAAGGAAATAACTATTGGAGAAATCAATCATACAATCCCTAAACTTAAAATTGAGTTAAATGAAGAGGATTGTAGAATGATATCGCTAAATAGTAGAGCCACAAGTATTTTACATTGTGCTTTAGATATTTCTGAATATAATAAAATTTCTGCTTGTGTTTCGGCTAAGGAGATTTGGGACAAATTACAAGTTACATATGAAGGAACTAGTGAAGTTAAAAAAAATAAAAAATTTATATGCTAGTGTTCTAGTATTAATCTTTCAAAATGTCTCCTAACAAAATAATTTCTCAAATACATTCATGTTTCACCACTATTACTAACGGGTTGAAGCTTCTTGGTAGGAATATTGAGGAATTTGAACTAACAAGGAAAATCTTAAGGTCTTCGCCATCCACTTGGAAAAAAAAGAAGACAGTCATCACAGAGGCCAAAGATCTTGATAAACTTGATGTCAAAACACTTCTCAGATCACTATTGACATACGAGATGGAAGAAATGAATCCCGTTGTCAATGATGATGAGAAGAAGAAAAAGGTGATTACTCTCAAAGCCTCTACGAGCAACAAAGAAGAAAAAATGGAAGAAGAGGTGGAGAGCAGTGAAGAAGATGGTGAGATGCCTCTGAACACCAAGAGGTTTCATAGATTCTTGAAGAAGAGCAAGAAACCATACACAAATTATTCCACTTCAAAAAAAGAACCACTTTGTGTTATGGTTGCAGAAGCCTAGTCACATTAAAGCCGATTGTACAGTGACAAACAAACCATATAAGAGCTCAAAAAAGAAAGTAATGATTGCAACCACTTAGAGTGACGATGAAGAAGAAGAATCCTCGGACAATGAGGTCGGATACGAAGAGATTGCCAACCTATGTCTTATGGCAATCGACGATGAAAATGAGGTATCAAATTCTTCCCCTTCTAATAATAACATTGTTAGTAATAGTGAAAAATTAATAGAGGTCATAAATGAAATGCATGAAAAATTGAAGAAATTTGATTCTAGAAACACCATTCTCAAAAAGGAAGTGTCATCTCTTTCTAAAGAGATGGAAGACTTAGGGGAAGAAAAAGAAAAACTATCTTCCTTGCTTTATAATTCTTCTCAAGATTTTCTTAAAGATGAAAATAATATAATTGAATGGCACTATATAAAGACTTATACTTGGAAAAGAAAAGCTAGATAAAGTGCTATCTTGCCAAAGATTAAGTGGAAGAAAATCCGGGTTAGGTTATTCTCCACTAGGCAAGAAAAAATCAAAAGAGACCTTATTCATGAATGCATTATGTGTGAATGAAGCCTCTACTTCAAAGACCATTAGCAAGGTTAAAAACATTCCTTCAATGAATGCTAGTAGGTCTAAAAACTAATTCTAATGCATATACAAGAATTAAGCATCCTAAAAATACTCATGCATATATGTATGCTCACTCAAGAAATGCAAATGCTAGGAACAATCATTCAAGAAATGCATATACACATCCTATGAATAACCACTATATGAATCCTAGAGATAATATGTATACTCAAAACTTGCACACTGCATATGCATATCCTATGAATTACCATCATATGTATCCTAGAAATAATATGCATGTTCACAATAATGCAAGCATATATACTAGAAATCACTATCATACATTTCTTAGAAATGACATGCATGTTTATAATCTTCACAATAGAAACATGTATCATAGGAATACTTATCCAAGGAGCTATAGACATGCACAACTAAGAAATTCTAGAAATTTCATTAACTATTATGCTAGGATTGTGCATCATTAACATGTCTATAAATATAGAACACCTTACAATATTAAGAAAGTATTATCCCTAAAGGAACCATATTTTCTAGGACTAACCCCAAAGGACCCAAAAAATTTTGGGTACCTAAGAGTGCAATTGTATATCCTTGTGTGATGTAGATATGTCTCCAAACCAAAGAAAAAGGTAACTATTGGTGCCTTGATAGTGGATGCTCAAAGCACATGACCGGTGATCGAAGTGTATTCCAAGAGCTAACTCTAAGAGATGGTGGACATGTCACCATTGGAGACAACACAAAAATAAAGATCATTGGGCATGGAAAAGTTAGTAATGATTTCTCAACCATTGATCATGTATTATATGTGCAAGGCTTTAAGCCAAACTCACTAAGTATTAGTCAACTATGTGACAAATGCTACAAAGTCATATTTGAAACCTCTCATTGTCTAGTTGTAGACATCGAGAGTAACAAGATCAAGTTTGTTGGCCATTGACACGTAAATGTCTATATAGTTGATTTAAAATCCTTGCATTCGGAAAATGAAAAAATGTTTTCCCACTTTTAGTGAAAACCCATGGCTATGGCATAGAAGACTTGGTCATGTGAATATGGATTTGCTTAAAATCATCTCAAGAAAAGATTTAATCATTAGACTTCCGAAAATCAAATTTGAAAAGGATAAGGTGTGTGACGTTTATCAAATAGGAAAACGAACTAGAATTTCTTTCAAATAAAAAAATATAGTCTCAACTACTAGACTATTGGAACTTTTGCATATGGACTTATTTGGTCCAATAAGTACCATTAGTCTAGGTGACCATCAATATGCTCTTGTTATTGTTGATGACTATTCAAGATATATCTTTGTTATTGTTGTGAATTTTAAATTACTCGCAAGCGCACGAGTCGTTTGCAATATAGTGTTGTGCAAGTGCGAGGTCGAATCCACAGGGAATTGCATTGTGAAAATATAATTTAATCTAAACTAACTCTATTTTAACCTAGTTCCAAATTTCAAATGATAATTTGCAAAAGAAATTAAAATTAAATTAAATTGATTTTAAAACTAATAAAAAACACTAAGGTTTCCGAATCCACCCCACCAAAGTTAAGCATATATGTTCTAAAAAATATAGCCTATCAAAACATTCAATGAATTCAACTATAAGACAAAAAACAAAGAATATCCCAACTAAACCAAAAGCACCCAATGTATCCGCTTTTAACAAATCACAAAGGGAATCCAATTTAATCGAAAAGCATTCAATGTATCCATCAGATGAAACACAAAGAAAATCCAACAGACAATTTAAACTCAATCAATTATAAGATTTACTCAAATAATTGACAGAACATTTATACTAAAAATTGTCAGATTTGTACAAGCAAATCTGAACTACTAGGCCAAACAACGGCGGGGCTTCATCTTCAACCTTAGCTGAAGAGTCTAGCCACTCATAACTATAAAACTATAATAAAAAGTGCTAAACATTTAAACTAAAACAACTGAATATAAATAAATAAATAAACAACTTTACATGGGAGAAATTTCACTCGTTGCCGGGCGGCGCTTCCCCTCGTGGTAGCAATGCCTTCAGGATCCACCAGAATGCTAACGGACGTCCACCGGTAAACACCAAAGTGGCTTAGGAATTGTACACTGAATTATGAAGTCAGGTGGTATTTATATAGGGGAAGACCCGGAGTAATGTGGCTTGCAGAAACGATGTGGGATACAGGCCCGTGTGCGCTCGATCGCAGTATGTTGCGATCGATCGCAGATGCGCTCGATCGCGTGTCTGGTGCGCACGATCTCATGTGCGCTCGATCGCATGTCTGCTGCGATCGATCGCAGATGCACTGAACTTCAAATATTTCGATGTGGGATTGATGACCTTGTGCTCGATCATAGGCAGGTGCGCTCGAGCGCATGTGCGCTCGATCGCATATCTCGTGCGATCGATCGCAATGTCTCCAGAAGCTTCAAATCTCCTGAAATGCTTCATTTTCTCCACAAAGCTGTAAAAACACACAAAACACAAGAAAAACGTAAAATAAAGTAAAATATTACTAACTAAGAGCATAACAAATGTAAGTTAAGGGTCTAAAATATGCAATATTTAAGACTCATCAAATACCCCCAAACTTATATTTTGCTAGTCCCTTAGCAAAACAAAATAAAAGACTCAATGAAAAACAAAGAACATAAAGATAAAGTCATCACTCATGGTATCCAAAAATTTAAGGAGCACACATCACCATGATATTCATACATAAGCAAGCTTAAAAAGGTGAACCCATCTTCGCAATGAATAGAAATGTTAAAATCTAATTACTTACAAAAGGCAGGATAAGGCATCACAAGCTTGAATCAGTGTAAGGTGAATTAGTATATAAAAATGAAGCTTCCAAGTAACTCTAATGTGTAAGGTCTCCATGTCTCAAGATTCACCGAATTTCCCATCAAAAATGAACGAAAAGGCATAGTTTTTATTTTATTCTTTTTTTTTTTAATAAGGCACGGCTATGTTTAGTTCTCTTAAGCTTTCTAATTGACCCATGTAGCGAGTGTTAAGTCAATGAATCCCAAACCAGGTGGTTTTAGGGCATTAGGTGTAAAGATACCCTTAAGGACTTACTAACTCGAGTCAAAAAGGCTACGAAATTAAACCGACCTTAATATTACCAAGCAAAATTCCACCTTTTGACGTGAACACTCACTGCTTACTGAGGCAAGAGGTCCAGTTACTCAGCGAAAAGTTTATTGATAAATTTTTTTTTTTTTTTTTTATGCCCAAGAGTTCATCCAACAAGTCATCCAGTTTCAGTTAAGATAAGGAAAAATACACATTAAAATCACATGTCATACCTCACATAATTTGTGCTAATGTGCTCGTGTTAGATTAGATCAAACATGTGAATTCTCAAAATGCCTAAAGTAAGTAACCAAATTTTAAAAATTTATCACCAGATCATGTATTCAAAATGTTAAGCTCACCAATGACATCACATCACAGAAAATGTTTAGATCAACCAAAATTTTACGATAACATGAGCATGCATTTATCTCTATGACGAAAAGACAACAAATTAGGACAAAGTGTGTGATGTGTCTCCCATACCCCCAAACTTAAATTACACATTGACCCCAATGTGTGACTAATATGGAAAGAGCTGACCTGAGATATGGAGAACTATCTGGACTGGTATGGCTCATAGCATACCCCCAAACTTGAACTGAAGTATGTTTTGTCCCTTAAAAATAAAAACTGGAAAACAAAAAATACTGGAAACAAACATTAATCATAAAAATGCGAAATAATAAATAAACAAAAGAAAAGATAAGCTGTGGGGTGCCTCCCATGAGTGCTAAGTTTTACATCTTCAGCCAGACTCTCCCTAGAATACTACACTCAATCTGAGTAACTAGGATCCTCCAACAGTATCGTCTCAATGTCCGGACTCCTCAACTCTAAGAATGGTTTTAGCCTTTGTCCATTTACCTTGAAAGTATTACCATTCTTAGGATCCTCAATCTCGATGGCCCCATGAGAAAAAATCGATCGAATAATGAATGGGCCTGACCATCGGGATTTGAGCTTTCCTGGAAAAAGATGCAGGCGCGAATTATAAAGAAGAACTCTCTGACCCGGCTCAAAAGCTCGTCTCAAAATATTTTGGTCATGAGTCTTCTTCATTTGTGCTTTGTATGATTGGGCACACTCATATGCATCATTCCGCAGCTCCTCCAATTCATTGAGTTGGAGCTTCCGTTGTGAGCCAGCCTTGGAAAGATTAAAATTTAGTTGCTTGACAGCCCAATACGCACGATGCTCTAATTCAACCGGAAGGTGACATGCCTTTCCGTATACAATGCGATAGGGAGACATGCCAATTGGCGTCTTGAAGGCTGTCCGATATGCCCACAGTGCATCCGTCAATCGCAGAGACCAATCCTTTCTTGTAGGGTTCACAGTCTTTTCCAAAATATGTTTGATCTCGCGATTTGAAATTTCCACTTGACCACTCGTCTGTGGGTGATATGGGGTGGCAACTTTGTGCGTGATACAATATTTCTTCATCAACTGCTCAAAGATCTTGTTGCAAATGTGCTTACCTCCATCACTTATGATTGCTCGAGGCGTACCAAAATGAGCAAAAATAGTGTCTTTCAAGAACTGGACCACAACTCTGTGGTCACTGGTCTTGCACGCAACAGCCTCCACCCACTTGGACAGATAGTCCACAGCAACTAGAATGTATAGGTAGCCAAAGGAGTTTGGGAATGGTCCCATGAAATCAATGCCCCACACATCAAAAATCTCAACAATCAGAATAGGGTTGAGGGGCATCATATTTATCCTAGAAAGACTCCCTAGCTTTTGGCAACGCTCACAAGATATACAGTAGGTGTGAGAGTCCTGGAACAGGGTAGGCCAATAAAATCCACACTGCAAAATCTTTGCAGTGGTCTTTTTAGCACTAAAATGGCCTCCATATGCATGATCATGACAAAAGGCAATGACATTAGATTGGTCATGCTCAGGAATACACCGTCTAATGATCTGATAAAGACAATACTTGAACAGGTAAGGATCGTCCCAGAAAAAGTGTTTTACCATGGCCAAAAATTTTGATTTATCTTGCCTCCCCCAATGCAAGGGCATGTGTCCGGTGACAAGATAGTTCACTATGTCAGCAAACCATGGTGCGGGACTGTGAGCAATGTGCATCAATTGCTCATCAAGAAAGGTCTCAGAAATGGGAGTGGCAGCCTCACTGAATTCCACAATCAATCTAGACAAATGGTCCGCCACCACATTTTCCGAACCTTTCTTATCCCGAATCTCAATGTCGAACTCTTGAAGTAGCAAGATCCATCGGATAAGACGAGATTTAGCATCTTTTTTAGAGAAAAGATACTTCAATGCAGCATGGTCCGAGTAGATAATGACTTTAGATCCTAACAAGTAGGATCTGAACTTGTCTAATGCAAAAACGACTGCAAGCAACTCCTTCTCAGTGGTAGAGTAATTGAGTTGTGCGTCGTTTAGAGTTCGACTTGCATAATAGATAGCATGGGAAAGTTTATCAACACACTACCCCAAAACAACTCCAACAGCATAGTCTGATACGTCACACATAATCTCAAAAGGCACATTCCAGTTAGGTGGCTGAATAATGGGTGTGGACGTCAAAATTTTCTTCAGATCCCCAAATGCTTTCTTACAATCCTTATCAAATAGAAATGGGGCATCTTTTTGCAACAACTTGCACAAGGGCCTGGCGATCTTGCTGAAATTCTGGATAAATCGCCTATAGAAACCCGCATGGCCCAGAAAAGATCGAACCTCTTTCACCGTACGAGGGGGTGGAAGGCTTGAAATCAAATCCACCTTCGCTTTATCGACCTCAATCCCTCGATGAGATACGATATGCCCCAGTACAATTCCTTGCTTGACCATAAAATGGCACTTCTCCCAATTAAGCACCAGGTTCTTCTCCTTGCACCGTACCAAAACCAAAGAGAGACGGTGCAGGCACTCCTCAAATGTTGAACCAAAGATGGAGAAGTCGTCCATGAAAATCTCCAAGAACCGCTCTACCATGTCAGAGAATATACTGACCATGCACCGCTGAAAAGTGGCGGGTGCATTGCATGACCCAAAGGGCATGCGACGGTAGGCGAAGGTCCCAAAAGGACAGGTAAATGTCGTCTTCTCCTGATCTTCGGGGTCCACGGGGACCTGGTTATATCCAGAATAACCATCCAAAAAGCAATAATACTCGTGCCCAGCCAAACGCTCCACCATCTGATCAATAAATGGAAGTGGAAAATGATCCTTCCTTGTGGCACTGTTCAGCTTACGGTAGTCTATACACACTCTCTACCCAGACTGCACACGAGTTGGCACCAACTCGTCGTCCTTATTCTTTACTACCGTTAACCCAGCTTGCTTGGGCACGACATGAATGGGGCTCACCCACTTGCTATCAGAGATGGGATAAATGATCCCTGCATCTAACAGCTTAATAACCTCTGCTCTCACAACCTCTTGCATAGCAGGGTTGAGCCTTCTTTGCGGCTCCCTCGATGGCTTAGCATCTTCCTCCAAGTGTATCTTGTGCATCAGCACCGAGGGGCTGATTCCCTTAATATCCTCAATGGTCCAACCGATAGCTTCCTTGTGCTCTCTTAAAACATCTAATAATTTCTCCTCTTGAGCCTCTCCCAAATCTGAAGCTATTATCACAGGCAAACAGTATCCTGGACCAAGGAACTTATACTTAAGATTATCCGGTAAAGGCTTAAGTTCCTTCTTTTGAGGTTCTGGTGACACCTTCTCCTCCTCCTCTATGCTTTCTTGAGGATCAGACTCCAAAATGGCATTTACTTCCTCGAGTAACTTATCTAAACCCAAGTCCTCTCCAAAGTGAGCAAAGCATGCCTCCATGGGATCCTCAATGCTTGATTCATCCACAGTATCCTCAAGAATCTCCTCTATCAAGCATACATCTCTCATTTCATCATATTCCAGTGGTTGCCTAGTGATATCAAAAATGTTCAACTCCACTGTCATATTTCCGAAGGAGATCTTCATCACCCCTGTCCTACAATTGATTAGTGCGTTAGCCGTGGCTAAGAATGGTCGCCCTAGAATCACCGGTATTTGAATCCCTACATTCTGAACCGGCTCTGTGTCAAGCACAATAAAATCCACGGGGAAATAGAACTTATCCACTTTTATCAAAACGTCCTCAACTATCCCCCGTGGTCTTTTCACTGACCTATCAGCCAATTGAAGCGTCATGGATGTGGGCTTCAATTATCCTAACCCCAACTGTACATAGACTGAGTAGGGTAGAAGATTCACACTCGCCCCTAGATCTAAAAGGGCCCTCTCAATATGGCTGACTCCTATCGTGCAAGAGATGGTAGGACACCCCGGGTCCTTATACTTGATGGGTAGCTTGCACTGAAGGATTGAACTGACCTGCTCGGTCAAAAATGCCTTCTTTGGGACATTCGTCCTCATCTTAATAGTGACCAAGTCCTTTAAAAACTTGGCATATGATGGCACTTGATGGATGGCATCCAAAAATGGGATATTGATTTGGACTTGCTTGAATACCTCCAGAATTTCCTCATATTTCCCTCCTTTCTTGGGCGCCTGTAATCTCTCGGGGTAGGGCGCTCTAGGTACAAACGACCTAGGAAGGTCTTTCTCAGTAGGTGTGGCTGTAGATGACTCAGCATCTCTCTTCTCTGTGTTGCCACTCCCTTGCCCTTGCTGCATAGTAGGGCTCTCTTCCACTTGATTGTCCACTTGTCTCCCAGACCTCAGTGTGACAATTGACTGTACTTGTTCCTCCCCGTGCGTAGGAGTTGATGAACTCTCAACCATAAATTGTCATTTTGGGTTTTGCACGAGCTGACTGGGGAACTTTTCTTTCTCTCTCTCACCCAAGTGACTTGCAATTTGCCCTATTTGACTCTCTAGCTTGGCAATTGCTTGGGTGTTTACCATTGTTGCACTCCTCACATCGCTCATATTTTGGCTAGTCGCCTTCATGAATTCCTTAAGGGTGTCCTCTAGCGACTGTGAAACTGGCGCTGGTGTTTGAGCAGGTGCATGGTAAGCAGGTGAAGGTGCTGGATGGGCAGAATGACCATGATTAGGAATTTATGGGGCAAATCCGGGAGGATATTGATTTTGAGCATGATGAGAGGATCCTCCCTGATTCATTGGTTGGTTCTGCCTCCACGAAAAATTTGGGTGGTTCCGCCAACCTGGATTGTACGTCTCGGAGTACGATCCATTTGACTGCCTTCGAAAGTCATTGAAAGCATTTACTTGTTCCATAAGATACTCGGCACAAGCCGGCATTGATAGGCAATTCTGTGCTAGATGCATGGGACTAGCACAGATGGAACAGCTTTCAACATTGAATGTGTTGGCAGCATTGATGGATTGGCTCACAGTGAGAGCGTCAATCTTCTTGGTGAGGGCATCTAACTTTATCCTCAAATCAGCGTCCTCTCTGACCTCATAGATGCCTCCCCTCTTAGGAGCACGAATGGACTTATCTCGACAGCTTGAAAAATCCCACTGCTGTGAGTTGTCGGACAACTTGTCGAACGCCATATATGCTTCGTCTCCTATCAGACTCAAGAATGCCCCCCCATTCATAGACTCGATCATGCTACGGTTGGGTTGAGTCAACCCTTGGTAGAAGAATTGAACGAGTCTCCACTTCTCATATCCATGTGGAGGGCATCTGATCAGTAACTCTTTAAAGTGCTCCCAGCTTTCAGAGAACTTCTCATCCTCGTCCTGAGTGAAAGAGCTAATCTCCTTTCGGCACTTATTCACTCTAGACATTGGGAAAAACTTATGATAAAATTTGCTAAGCAGGTTTTCCCAAGATGTAATAAACCCGGACGTGTTGGAGTCCAACCACGCCCTAGCTCTATCGTGAAGGGAGAAAGGGAAGAGTCGAAGATGGACTGACTCCTCAGAGAAGTTCTGGAATTTGAATGTAGCACAAATGTCTTTGAACTTCTTCACATGACTATAGGGATTTTCAAGATCTAAGCCATGGAATGAGGGTAGGAGTTGGATAACATGTGGCTTCAAATCAAAGTGTGTGGCATTGGTTGGTGGCAACACTATGCAGGAAGATGAGTTAGTCGCAACGGGTGCGAACAAATCCCTAAGGGATGTAGTGGAGTCCACATTCCAAGCTCTAGGTTGCTCTACATGTTCAGGATGATTAAAATTTTCTCCCATCTCAACAGTCTCTCTCTCAACTAGTGCTCTTTTCTGCCTCCTAAGAGTTCTTTCTAAGTCGGGATCTAAATGTGTCAAATCTAAGTTCAAGGATCTCCGACCAAGCATACACTAATAGAAAAATAATGAGATACTAACCAGCAGAAGCAACAGAATAAAGCAAACACAAAACTCAATTTTTTTTTTTTAAATTAAATTAACTAGTAGAAAAATAAAATCAATTCAGACAAAAAAATTTCACAAACCAAACAATTCCCCGGCTACGGCGCCAAAAACTTGTTGTGAGTTTTAAATTACTTGCAAGCGCACGAGTCGTTTGCAATATAGTGTTGTGCAAGTGCGAGGTCGAATCCACAGAGAATTGCATTGTGAAAATATAATTTAATCTAAACTAACTCTATTTTAACCTAGTTCCGAATTTCAGATGATAATTTGCAAAAGAAATTAAAATTAAATTAAATTGATTTAAAAACTAATAAAAAGCACTAAGGTTTCCGAATCCACCCCACCAAAGTTAAGCATATATGTTCTAAAAAATATAGCCTATCAAAACATTCAATGAATTCAACTATAAGACAAAAAACAAAGAATATCCCAACTAAACCAAAAGTACCCAATGTATCCGCTTTTAACAAATCACAAAGGGAATCCAATTTAATCGAAAAGCATTCAATGTATCCATCAGATGAAACACAAAGAAAATCCAACAGACAATTTAAACTCAATCAATTATAAGATTTACTCAAATAATTGATAGAACATTTATACTAAAAATTGTCAGATTTGTACAAGCAAATCTGAACTACTACGCTAAACAACAGCGGGGCTTCATCTTCAACCTTAGCTGAAGAGTCTAGCCACTCATAACTATAAAACTATAATAAAAAGTGCTAAACATTTAAACTAAAACAACTGAATATAAATAAATAAATAAACAACTTTACATGGGAGAAATTCCACTCGCTGCCGGGCGGCGCTTCCCCTCGTGGTAGCAATGCCTTCGGGATCCACCAGAATGCTGACGGACGTCCACCGGTAAACACCAAAGTGGCTTAGGAATTGTACACTGAATTATGAAGTCATGTGGTGTTTATATAGGGGAAGACCCGGAGTAATGTGGCTTGCAGAAACGATGTGGGATACAGGCCCGTGTGCGCTCGATCGCAGTATGTTGCGATCGATCGCAGATGCGCTCGATCGCGTGTCTGGTGCGCACGATCTCATGTGCGCTCGATCGCATGTCTGCTGCGATCGATCGCAGATGCACTGAACTTCAAATATTTCGATGTGGGATTGATGACCTTGCGCTCGATCATAAGCAGGTGTGCTCGAGCGCATGTGCGCTCGATCGCATATCTCGTGCGATCAATCACAATGTCTCCAGAAGCTTTAAATCTCCTGAAATGCTTCATTTTCTCCACAAAGCTGTAAAAACACACAAAACACAAGAAAAACGTAAAATAAAGTAAAATACTACTAACTAAGAGCATAACAAATGTAAGTTAAGGGTCTAAAATATGCAATATTTAAGACTCATCAGTTATCTTTATTGCTTACAAGGATAAAGCTTACAAAGGATTTGAAAACTTTTGTAAAAAGGTTCAAAATGAAAAAAGAATTTGTATTTCAAGCATTAGAAATAATCATGGAAAAGAATTTGAAAACCAAAGCTTTTCAAAATTTTGTGATGAAAATGGAATTGATCACAACTTTCCGACTTCTAGAACTCCTCAACAAAATAGAGTTATTGAGAGAAAAAATAGAGTTCTAAAAGAATTTGCAAGAATAATGCTTTGTGAAAATAGCTTGCCAAAATACTTTTGGATGGAAGCCGTAAACACCTCTTGCTATATCTTAAACAAAATTTTAATTAGGTCTATGCTTAACAAAACTTCATATGAATTATGGAAAGGTAGAAAGCCTAATATCTCATATTTTCGTGCTTTTGGTTGTAAATGCTTTATCCTAAATAACAATAAAACTAACTTGGGTAAATTTGACTTAAAGACTGGTGAGGGGATATTCTTAGGATATTCAACCTCTAGTAAAGCTTATAGAGTCTTCAACAAGAGAACACTAGTGGTAGAAGAATCCGTACATATAGCCTTTGATGAGTCTAACCCAATTAGTAGTAGAGTAGTTTCTTTCAATGATGATGCAGATTTCATTCCAAGAACGAAAATAGCTACTCCCATTATTGACCCAAAAGAGAGCCCACCTCAAACAAATTAAGAGATAGAAGCTCTCAAACTTGACCAATCATCTATAAGTTAACAAGAAGATAGTCTTCCCAAAGATTAGAGGTATGTAAATTATCACCCAATCAATCAAGTGATTGGTGATCCTTCACAAGGGGTAAGAACTTGTTCCTCTATTAGAAATATTTGCAATTGTGTAGCCTATCTATCTTAAATAGAACCTAAGACATTTGTAGAAGTCGAGAAGGATGTTGAATGGATAAATGCCATGCAAGAAGAAATGAATCAATCTGAAAGAAACAATGTATGGAATCTAGTTCCTAGACCAAAGAATTATACTATAATAGGAACTAAATGGGTATTTAGAAATAAGATGGATGAAAATGGAATAGTAAATAGGAACAAGGCTAAACTAGTTGCTAAGGGATATAATCAAGAAGAAGAAATAGACTTTGATGAGACTTATGCTCCCGTAGCAATATTAGAAGCTATTCGAATGTTATTAACCTTTGCAGGCTTTAAAAAGTTTAAATTATTTCAAATGGATGTAAAAAGTGCATTTTTAAATGGCTTTATAGAAGAAGAGGTGTATGTTGAGTAACCTCTTGGTTTTGAAAATCTTAGTCTTCCAAATCATGTCTACAAGCTTTCTAAAGCTTTATATGGGTTGAAGCAAGCTCTAAGAGTATGGTATGAAAGACTAAGTAAGTTTTTGATTGAAAATAATTTTACAAGAGGAAAAATAGACGCAACTCTCTTCACAAAAACTCACAAAAATGACACACTACTAGTCTAAATATATGTTGATGATATCATATTTGGTGCTACTAATGAATCTATGTGTCAAGAGTTTGCTAAGTGCATGCAAGGTGAATTTGAAATAAGCATGATGGGAGAGCTTACCTACTTCCTTGGACTTCAAATCAAACAATTGAAAGGAAGCATCTTCATCAATCAATCAAAATACATTAAGGACTTACTGAAAAGGTTTGGGATGGAAAGCTCAAAGTCATTTGGCACTCCTATGAGCACTTCTATAAAACTTGACCTTGATGAAGGAGGAAAGTGTGTAGACACTAAAACTTATAGAAGCATGATAAGAGCATTACTTTATTTAACTGCAAGTAGACCTGATATAATGTTCAGTGTATGCATGTATGCTAGATTTCAAGCTAATTCTAAGGAATCACATGTGATTGCAGTAAAAAGAATCCTTAGATATCTACAAGGGACTCAAAACCTAGGATTATGGTACTTTAGAGATTCATCATTTGAGCTTGTAGGTATTCAGATGTTGATTTTGTGGGGTGTAGGCTAGATAGAAAAAGCACTAGTGGAAGATGCCAATTCTTAAGTGCAATGCTAACCTCTTGGTTTTCCAAGAAATAAAACTCGGTTACGCTATCAACCACCGAGGCAGAATACGTAGCAGCTGGAAGTTGTTGTATGCAAATGTTGTGGATGAAGCAACAACTAGAAAACTATGGCATGAACTTTAAAGATATTCCAATTCATTGTGATAACACCAGTGCTATTAACTTAACCAAAAACCCTATTCAGTATTCTAAAACCAAACACATAGAAATTAGACATCATTTCATAAGAGATCGTGCTAAAAAAGGTAATATAAGACTAGAATTCATTCCTTTAGAAGATTAAATAGCTGATATTCTTACAAAACCCTTAAGTGAAGTTAGTTTTTGTAAGATTAGACTGTCAATGGGCTTAATAGACCATGATAAACCGTATATTTGATTGCATCATCATTCATCATATGCATATTTGACATCTAGTGAATGAGTATTAAACTTTATTTAATATTTTCCTCACTCAAGATGGCATAGATAAATAAATTTCGTGTTAAAACTCTAAACTAAAGCTTTCTTTTAAGAGTCCAGTCGACTAGTAAGATGACCCCAGTCGACTGGTAATACACTTCCTTTTCACCTAGTCGACTAGTCCAAGTACCCAGTCGACTGGTAGCACAAGACCTTGTTTGGAGTCAATTTTTGAATTTTGGTAACTACCCAGTCGACTGGTATGGATTACCCAGTCGATTGGTATATCTCTGCCAGTTTACCCAGTCGACTGGTGTCCCAACCCAGTCGACTGGTATGAAAAAATTTTCCAGTCGACTAGTGCCCTAACCCAGTCGACTGGTATCACGATTTTATAAATAGTCGCTTTAGTTTTTTAGTAATTTCACGCCATTTTCAAAACCTTGAAGCTTTCTCTCTCTAGAAAATCTCTATTTTCTGTCCAAATTCTCACAAAAACACTCTATAGAAACCTTAATATCATCCCCCATCATCTTCATTTCAACTTTCCACGGTTGAAAGTTTTTTTTTTCCCAAAAATCTGTCGGATCTCCTTAAAAACCTTTTTTTCAAAATGTTTTAAGAGAATCTGGATCAAAACCACCATTAAAGGACCTCACGCGCCTACAAGGCCACGGTCTAAGAAATCCATGGCACTGGATGCCAAAGGAAAAATTTTAGTGGGATCCTCGAGCAAAAAGGCGAGGACTGAGCTCGATGACTTACTCTTCTAAAGTCTAGCCGCCAAAAAGAGGTATAATTCCGTCATCCGACACAAAAAGATCATGACAGGTAGATTTTTTGACTCCAATTCTATTCATCATGCAAATTTTGACATATTACCTCCTTTTGAGGCAGTGCACTTGACACCACTTGTCAAGATTCACTGAAAGTACTACCCATGCCTGATTCACCAGTTCTACGTGAACTTGGTGAAATCTAGTCCACTGGCTCTTCGTTTCAGAACCAGTGTGATGGGCGTGGAGTTTGAGGTGAACATTGACCTCCTGGTGAGCATCTTGAGGATCCCAGTGGGAGGGATCCAATGGAGTCTGGACAGATGGCCGGACAATTTCGACTATGAGGAGGTATACCAGATCGTTAAGAGAGACCCTTATTACATCTTTCGGCCTACTATATTTCACATATGTAGTGACATACCCTTCGATTCGAACCTGTTCAATCTCATCGTGAGTTGGATCATCCATCCACGACTTGGGAGTCGAGATTATTTCTTGAAGATAGACATCGTATTGATTTAGTGTCTCAAAACTGGATACCACTTAAATATCTACCTCTTACTTCTCTCCAACATGATCAATGGCGAAGCTAGTGACTCTAAGTGCCTTCTCTATAGGAAGCTCATCACCCTCATCCTCCAGCATTTTCGAGTTTCTCTTCCAGCATCTGAGGCTTAAGACATTGGTTCAAAGGACATCATCAACATTTCTTCTCTAAAAAAGATGGGGTACACCATCCACGATGGATTGATCTACTCTAAAGCCAGGAATAACATAAGGATTGGAGAGGTGACAACAACGAGGAGAACGACGAGGTTCCTGGTAATGCAACCCTTCCCATTGCTATGGACACTGATGATTGAGCACCACAGCATGGTGGTTCTAGTACTAGTCAGGCTGGGTATGATAATCTACTCCAAGTTATTTCGAGCCTTCAGCTATCCATGCAGTCCGGGTTCCAGAGCTTCAGCTCTTCTGTTGATTCCATGCACTATGACCTCCACTCACTTCGAGCTGTACCGAGAGCAAAAAGAGGGCTCTTTGGCTGAGCTTCGGGATCTTATTCGAGATGACTCTGATTCTCCCACTCACTAAGCTTCCTATTTTATCCCTTTTCTTGTATATATAGCTCTTAGATGATCTTAACACGAACATTTACTACTTTATCATACATTTTTATTATTGTATTCGATATTTGGCTTATAGAAGCCTATGATGTATGGATGCTTGTATATATATTTGCCTATATTTTAATAATCTAGCTTATGGTTCATATACTTGCTTTACTTTTAAGCTATACAATTACTTGGTTTAAGTTAATTATACTCCGCAATATGCTTTAACTACTTATACTAATGTCGAAATTTCTGGTTTTTCTCGGGAAGTCTTCTTAGCTCCGAATAATGTCTAGTTTTCACATACAAGATTTTTTTGCATTATCTTCCTATCTATATTATCTGTGTTGCTTATTTTTTGAGTTTATACCCCCTTTTTACTATTGTCAAAATGGGGGAGAAAAATGAGAAAAAGAGAAATATATATGTAAACTTAACATAGAGCATAGATTTAGGGGGAGTATTACTCCGAAGACCTTGATGAATGTAAGTCTGTTTTACTTTGCTTGGTTGAATTATTTATAAACTGTGTTTGAACTGCTTTAGATGTTGGTTTTATCAGAAAAACAGAGGAAACTCTGCCCATTTTTTTCTAAAAACCTAACACTTAGTTTTTCAAAAACAGTTTTCTCTCATTAGTTTTGTCATCATAAAAAAATGGGGAGATTGTTGACCCTTATCTAATTTTAATAATGATAAAATACTGCTCTAATTACACTAACAGTTTTATCTAAGTGTTTAAACGGTAAAAGCTTTCAGCAAAGAAACAAGATGCAATAACTCAACCAGTTTCAGACACTAAGACAAGATAGAAGATATAGAATAGACATTAAGGTATAGAAATTTTGTGCGATTATCTACCTAAATAAATAAGCGAATAATCGTACTTGTTTTACTTGCAAGTGCACAAGGTCAACAGTAGCATAGTGTGCGAATGCAAGATCATCTCCACAGGGATTGATAAAGTTCGATTTAGAATTAGTTTCGAAATAATGAAATAAAAACAAGAGAAATAAATATTGAGTTTGAAATAATAAAGATAAAGGCGTAGGGACTTGATATCCACCACTAATCATGCTACCACAACAAAACAGTATGCCAATGCTTTACTCATGTCATGAATACCTAATGTTTGCCAACCTAAGGGCATGGTATCTACTCCTTAAGCTATTAATCTCCCTATGCAACGAGTTAGACATGGTATCTACTCTAACTCTTTTCCCTCTCAAGGGATTCAACATGGTGTATACTAAGTTGTTCCTTAAGAGAGCATATGATATGTGGAAATCGAAAACCACATGGGACCTAGGGCATGGTATCTACTCCCGGTTTCCCATGTTGATTAACCCAAGAATCCGGTGTGGATATCTTTTGTTACTAATGTTAAACCCAGGACTCAGTCATCCAAATTGATTCAACTAACTAATCTATACCACATGTATACGTTGATCAGACACACACATATGAGGAATTTAAATAAAAACATATATTAATCAAGTTAAGCAACACAACGTAAATATCGCAAAGGCACCAATACTGAATTTATTTAGTAAACATAATTAGGGCTTCAACCAAGCCCTTACTAAAATTTAAGTACACATAATAAAAATAAAAGAAAGAAGAAACCCGAGAGAAGAGTCGTCAATTCTCCTCCACAATTTCCTTCTTCGATCTCCCCAAACAAAAACTAAATTAAAAAGAAGATATGCTCCTCAAAAGGGAGATTAACTAAAAAGGGAGCTCTTCTTTCTGTGTTTTACAAAGCTATTTATAAGGTTTGAGTAATCCTGGAAATCCTAGAAGTTTTAAAACAAAACCCTAGTTTATTTCCAAAACAGGTTCTGTCGTTTTACTGTTCACACCCGTACATGTGCGCTCGATTGCATTCGTGGTGCGCTCGATCGCACACTGGTGCGCTCGAGCCTTTCTTTGTGGGTGCACGAGCGCTGGTACGCTCGATCGTACCGAGGAGTGCGCTCGATCGCACTCTAGCTAGCAGCTGCTCCAAGATTTCCAGATTTCTTCCTTTAAGTGTCAAAAAGGCTTCTTTTTCTCCAAGACCCTATAAAAACATGTAAAACACAAAAGTGAAGTAAAATAGACTAAAATGTATAGACAAAGAGCTTAACACATGTAAATTGAGGGGCTTAAATATGAATATTTAAGCACTTATCACACCCCCAAACTTACTTATTGCTAGTCCCTTAGCAATACGAAACTAAAACTAAATGAAAAACAACAAAGATAAATTCAACATTCATGTTTTATTTAAAAACTTGGGTTGCATAGAAAACCATGATGATAGTTCATGAGTAAGCTTATAATAGAAACACATTTTTGCAATGAATAAGGATTTTAAAAGTTCATGTTACTTACACAAGGATAGTTTAAGGCATCACAAGTTGACTTAGTGTATGTGGTGGATTAGCACATAAAAAATGAAACTTCCAAATATTTCTAATGTATAGTGTTTCGGTGTCCAAACCTTCATCAAATTCCTTGTTAGACGAAACAAAAATGGCATAGTTTTTACTTCTTTTCTTTTTCTTTCATCATGAGATCTTTGCCATGTTGAGTTCCATTAAGCTTTCTACTGGACCCTTATAGCGAGTGTTTAGCCAATGACTCTCAAACCAGATGGTTCTAGGGCATTAGATGTGAAGACACCCCTAAAGACTTATTAACTCGAGTCAAAAAGGCTATGAAACTAACAAGTCTTAATGCTTCCAAGCAAAAATCCCCACCTTTTGACGTGAACACTCACTGTTTACTGAGACAAGAGGTTCAGTTACTCGGCGGAAATTTTTATGATCATTAAATGCTTAATCCCCACCTTTTGACGTGAACACTCAATGCTCACTGAGGCAAGAGGTCCAGTTACTCAGCGAAAATTTTATTTCATGATCATTAGGAGCATTTTATTTTCTCTTTTTGCATGATGGACATTTTTCTCTTTATTTGTCTATGCCAAAGTGTTTATCTAACAAGTTATTTGATTATGGTTAAGTCATGGAAACATATATATTAAAATTATGTCATACCCCACACAAATGCGTGCTAATGTGCTCATGTCAGATCTGGGTCAAACTCGTGAATTCTTAAGTGCCTTGAGGTAGGTAACTAACTTTTAAAATTCTTATTACTAGACTATGTGTTCTAGATTTTAAGATTATTAATGAAGTTTTATCATAATATTTGTTGTAAACAACCAAATTTTTTTTTTCATTAAATATGAATTTGTATTTATCTAAAAAAACTTGGACAAAGTGTGTGAATGTTTTTCCTATGCCCCCAAACTTAAATTGCACATTGTCTCTAATGTGTGAATAACATGGAAAGATCTGAACTGGGAGATGGAGAACTAGCTAGGTCGGCATGGCTCATAGCATACCCCCAAACTTGAACGGATGCACACATAGTCCCTAAAAAAGAAAAACTAACGTAATACGGGAAAACAAGAAGTATTAAAATAAATAAATAACAATAAATACGTAAAACAATAAAAATAAAAGGATAAGCTGTGGGGTGCCTCCCATTAGCGCTAAGTTTAACGTCTTCAGTCGGACCAAGCCTTATTTTTCCCCAAAACTAAGATTGGCAACAACTAGCACAGGTAGTGTCTTATTCTCTCCTATATAAGCATAAATCAAATGCTTCGGCAATTGGTTCAACTCCAAATTTGGTGCCTGGACAATAGAAGGAAAAAAAAATAGTATTAGTAGGCACATGAGGTTCAAATGGATCGGTGTACTTACTTGGATGCTTTGGAGAAGCCTCTAGAAGGTGCACAGTTTCAATGATGTCATCAGTAATATCCTCATATTTTTGCTTAACATTTGATTCTTTGAAATAATGGGTGAGGATGGTCTCTAATGGATCAACATGATGGTCATGAAAAACTTGTTTAACAACACATTGCTTTCGTTCACTTAGCTCCTTAGCCAATTGCCCCACTTGTACTTCCAATCTTTGAATGGCTTGTTCATGTCGTGCAGTGGTTTGTCTTATCTCAGTCCGAAATTGCCTTTCCTCTGCCATAAACTGATTTTATGAGGTCATCAATTGTTGTTGCTGAGTTGCCAACTGCATCACAAGACTCTCTAGGTCGCTTTTTCAAACAGATCTTAGTAGGCTCAAGATCTTCAGTTTTCTTCCTTAGAACACCAAAATGTTATATTTTCTACAAAAACCTATAAAAGGCACAGAAAACACAAAAATGAAGTAGAATATACTAAAATACATAAATAAAGAGCTTAACAACTGTAAATTAAGGGGCTTAAATATGAATATTTAAGCATTTAACATATAAAAATCAAATTCTTTTAGTAAATTGAATTCACTAAGCTTGTGAATATCACTCCTCATTGTTTAATAATTTCAGGCAGAGTGCAGAACTAGTAGACTATTGAGCAGAGACTCAGAGTAAGTAGTTTAGATAAGTCCCATGGTCAACGTCCTCAGATTTTAATGAGAAAAAGAAGGAAAAAGTTGAGAAAGTTGTATGTTCATACATTTAGTTATATTTGTATATATTCGAAATTTTTGTGAGAAAGATGCACATCCTCTGTAAAGAGTTGAGGCTGATGTTATATATATTTTTTCAAGTTGATGGTGTTTTTAATTGTTGCATGTGTATGTCATGCTTGAAATCTTAAATGTAACGATGTTGTCTCGATAGGCTAGGCCGGGATGGGTAGTTTCATTACCCCACTAATTTTAATAAAAATAAAATAAAATGCTATGAAAATAGAATTACTAGGAAAAGATAAACCATTATGCATTATGAAGGTGTGCTCTGTATTGAACCTTCACTTAGTGATTCAACGATTCTTATTCCAAAACCAGTAGTGGACCAAAACTTGAACTATAGTTGCTTAAGAAAGATATGATATTACTTGACACACACAACAGTCCAAGCATCAACATAAGCTTTATTGGCCAGTACGTTATGACCTTGTGTTTATCCCAGTTTCATAAGCGACATAGAGAATAAGCCCATTTCTCCTCATAGCTGGTTTATGCATCTATAGCTTTAGCTCCATCCCCTTGATGTCATCAAGACCTTTTCTCTAGCTAGAGCTTTAGTCAAAGGATTTGCAAGATTATCACATGATCGAATATTATCAATATTTATGACAATGTTATTCAAATAAGATTTCATAGAATTGTGTTTTCTTCTTATAAGTCTTGATTTTTCATTATAATAATGATTGCATACTCTACCAATAGCTACAGTGCTATCACAATGCATCAAGATTGGTGGTATAGATTTTACTCACATAGGGATTTCAAATAAAAAATCTTTTAACTAATTAGTTTTCTCACTAGCTGAAGCTAAAGAAATAAGCTCAATCTCCATAGTTGAGTTAGATATTATTTGTTGTTTTTTAAATTTCCAACAAATAGAAACACCTCAAATTGTAAAAACATAACTAGTGGTAAGCAATGAATTATCTGACAAAGTATTTCATCGACATCACAAAAGCCTTCAATTACAACAGGATTATTTTTATAAAATAGACCATAATTTTTAGTGCCACTTAAATATTTCATAACTCGTTCATCGACACGCCAGTGGTCAAAACTCAGTTTACTAGTAAATCTACCGAGTACTCCTACTCCATATACAATGCCTGATCTAGTACAATCAGTAGTATATCTTAAACTCCCAATTATGCTAGTGTATCACTTTTGATCAATGATTACATAGGATACAAATGAAAGCTAAGATCAAAAGGAGTATTAATAGACTTGCAATCAAATAATTGAACTTTCTTAAGATTTTCTCAATATAATGCGATTGATAAATGATTGGTCAGGGCCAAAATCTTTTTCTATTCTAGCTCTTTTACTCTGTCTTGGTTGAGTATCAAAATTTTCTTAGTTTTCTAAAGAAGTAGAAGAACTGAAGTTTAAGAAACTCGTTTTTTTTTCTTGACCTCCGCTATTTTTATATTTGAAAGGCAATTTATCTTTATGAAAAATTACATCACCCGACTTGATAATAAATTTATTATCAGTATCAAAAACTCTTTAGGTCGTATTATTTTGTTGCATAGCCCAGAAAAACACAAATGGAAGTTTTAGCACCCAATTTTGGCCTCTTCGAATCCATCAACTCACATATGCCAAACAACCAAATACTCTTAAATAATTTAAATTAGGCTTATGTCCATTTCATAATTCAAAAGGAAAGATTAAAGTCTTTTATGAGGCACTTTATTCAAAACATATGTAGCAGTTAAAATTACCTCACCATAAAAATTAGACGGGGCACTCAAACTTACAAGCATAGCATTTGTTAAAACCATTAAAGTTCTATTTTTACACTCAGCTACCCTATTAGGAACTGGAGTATAAGGGGTGTAGTTTATGAATGATCCCAAGAGATTGAATAAATCCATGAAAATAATTTTAATAATATTCTTTGCCTCTCTCACTTCTAAATCTTTTGATTTTTCTATTGAATTGATTTTTCAACTTCCTTTAGAAAAATCTTAAATGTTTCGAAAACATTAATTTTATGTTTAAGCAAATAAACATAAGTATACTTTGAAAAGTCATTGATAAAAGTTATAAAGTATCTATTTCCACCACAAGTTAAATTTCCTTCAAATTCACAGATATTAGTATGAATTAACTCTAATAAATCAGAATTTTTTTAAATACTTTTATGAGGTTGTCTTGAGATCTTTGTCATGCTACATGCCTCACATTTTTCAAAATCATTTGTCAATTTAGGAATGAGACCCAAATTACTAGTAATCTTAATATATTGACTATTAACATGACATAAACGAGCATACCAAATATTCACACAAGAAACCATGTAAACAGAACTAGTATATGCTTTTTTTATACTCTCAACATTTAACTTGAACATGCCATCACATGCATACCCTTTACCTACAAACATGTTGTACTTTGTACGCATATATTGATCAAACCATATAATCTGTTTGAAACCAGCCTTATTAAAGAAAAAAAAAACTAGACATTAAATTCTTTCTCATAGTAGGAGCATGCAACACTTCCTTTAGATTGTATGTCCTTCCAAAAGTGAAGTTCAACTCAACCTCACCTTCACCCAAAACTTGAGTGGTATGAGAATCTTCAAGTATTACAATTTTGGGTTCTTTATAAGAAGTATAAAATTTGAACCAATTTTTACCTAGAGGCATCAGAATCTGCCCACCATCCTTCCAAACATTCAATCAAATTAATTTCAGTTATCATTGCCACAAGTGGCTCCTTAGTAACATTGGCCTAAGGAATAGATTGTTGTCTTCGGAATCGACAATTTTGAGTGATATGCCCACTTTTGCCATATACAAAGCACACATTATTATGGTATTGTTTAGAATGATAACTTTGGTTCTTACCCATTTGATTCGGATTTATCCTATTTTGGTGAGAGGATCAATTACCAAAATTTTTATTTTTCATGTTTCTCCCCTTAGGCCTCAATGGTGAATTATTTCTCATATATGGTCTTTTGGGCATTCTATCACTAGAAATAAAATTTATCTAAGTGGCAGAATAGCATAAGCCCATTTTGAATCCTTTTTTTTTTTTTCCACCCGAATGCGAGTGATCAAAGTCTCCAAAGAAGTCTCATTTTCTTTGTGATAAAGAACTTTTTGGAACTCCATCCATGAAGTTGGATGTTTTTCAATAATGATGGAAACAATATGATTATCTTCAATCTATATTCCTTTCGTTCTAACTTCATGGGCAATCATTTTGGAAATCTTGAGTTTGATCGGCCACCGATTCTCCATTTACCATTTAGAAATGAAAGAAGTGACTAGCGACTTTTGCTCTCTCATTCTCATTGTCATATTTTTTCTACAAAGCTTTCCAAATTTCCTTTGCAGTAGAGTAAGTATTTTCATAATAATCATAAAGTTGATCAAAAAGACAATTTAAAAGATAAAAACGACATCCATACTCATCAGTTTCCCATTTTTCACATTTTCTTCATGTTCTTTTCGCTCTTGGTCATTCATACCTTCAACAGGTTTTTTCTTTGGTTCTTCTCGATAAGAATATAGGCCACCTTCAAGAGATTAAGATAAAAGAGAACTTTGGATTTCCATCGTTTGAAGTGAACTCTCTTGAAACGGAATGGCTTATTCAAATCACCAACTTTCTCGGGTGGTTTCTCTTCAACATACGCTATGAGTGTTGAATCATATTAAAATTGTTGGTACAAATTACAATAATTTGCTTGAGATAGGAATAAAAAAGACTTAAAAAAATTAACAATTTATGTAGCAATGGATTGAGGCGCGACACTCGCTCTTTTTAAGGTGATTCAAGCTACTACAGGAGTCACTTCTCAACCAGTGCAACAGGATCACTGATTTGTCACCCCCAGGATATAATAGCCCAACTTTACTACGCCGTATAACTTTCTCAATTTTGCACTAAGTAAAAATCTCAAAGCTCCATAAGATATACCCTTTTTTGCCCAAAATATAAAGTAAAGGAGAGCGATATGAGAAAAAAGATAATGTAAGACAGAGTTGTGTTGAGGTGTTATGGAGAGACTCTCATGCAAGCCTTATATGAAGGCTAGAATTATGGGGGTAGTGGAATAATGGAGTTTCAAATATAACTTAAGTAACTCTTAAGTACATGAAACATTGCCCACTAAAAATCTCTAGTCTCTCATATTAAACGTATATTTATTTATTTATTTTTATTAAAATATCTAGCAGTTTCAATTCGTCAAATTAAGTTTATATATGAATTCTCCCTTAACTTTGTTTGTTTTTGTCACCTATAATAACAACCTGGCTAAAATTCTTAGCCACTAGATAAAAAAGAAGCAAAAATTCTTGCAATTAAGCCTCATCATGTGCCTAAACCAAAATCTAAACACAAAGAAAAAAAGTGTTCTTTAACTTGACAACTCTATTAATGATTGGGTTTTTGTTAATCATGTGCAAGAGCGGACCAAAGATTTTTTTTCTTAGTGGGAAAAATATACTAATAATATTTTTAATAATTGTAAGTAACTAAAAAATAATTTTAAAACTTATTATTTTAGATTTTAAACTCACTTTATATAAAGTAAAATATTGATAAATCTATATAAGAATAATATATACTAGGCTCCACACAAGCATAGAGGAACCTCCTCATTCCCTTTGATGTGATGAAAGAAACAATATCTTATGTATACAACTTTTTTCTTTATTGTGTAAAATTCTTTGTCTCTATTTAAAAAATTTAATTAAAAAATCAAATTTCAATACATAAGACAGGGTTCAATATTTTTTCCCCTTGAGGTTTGTCACAAATTACACTTATTCCCTCTTAGTTTTGAAAATGACAGTCACACCCTTTGACCCATATTGACCAAACAAATTCTGTTAATTTCTAACGAGATGATGAAATGACAAAAATACCCACTATTAAAAAACTTCTATGCACGTTTTCTCTCTTATCTGTCGTCTCATCTTTTTCAATCACAACACAATCCATTATTCTTCTTTTATGGTTCTTCTCAATCGTGAGGCTAACTTCTTCTTCAATTCTTACCAATCACGACATCGAGGATCAACCTTATCTTTCTTCCATTGTGACATGCAACCTCTTCATCCTCGCTCAATCATGACAACCAGCCTCTTCCACCTCCCCCAATCGCGACACCTAGTATCCACCTTCTTCGATCATGAAAACTAATTTTTTCTTTCTCTGATGGTGGCACCCAACCCTCCTCCTTATTCTTCTTCACCCCAATCATGACCTAGGTTGCATATTTTCCCCCCAAAATGCCTAAATCTGACTTTCAAACATAGGTTTTGTTTATCCTATCATTCAATATTAAATACTCCTATTGTTTTATTTTTCTACAATCTATTACTCATCACTGATTTGGCAACAATTTTAATCGGGATTTGGTACGTACTATTTGGGTTTTTGATTGTAAAATCTATAAAATTCAAAAAAAAAATTAGATCATAATCTTATTGTTGGAATATAGAGAGTTATAGATTAAACTCATCAATTCATTTGCAATAAAAGGAGAAAACAATCCTCAATTAATTTCATAAATTCATAACCGACCCTCACATACAAATAGAGCAACCACTCCCGGGCAAATCCCCACCCTACTTTCAAATCAAAATCACACACAACAAGGAAAATAGGAAAATGAATACAATGATCTTGACCAGACATGGGTTTGTACATAATAATGGGTTTATCTCACTTGAAAAAAGAAAGTTGCGTAGAAGAAGATGGTCGACCAGAGCAAAGAGTGTGAAGGATGGGGTTTTGTGGGCTAAGGGACGTCAAGGCAGATGAAGAAGATGGTGGTTGGGTCAAATTTATTTTTGATGTTAGGAGAAAATATAACAGTAAAGGCAATATGAGGTTAAACCAAAATTATGCTAACAAATCTTGTCATTTGATCATTTTTAATCGTTAACTAATAGTTTTTCACACGTTAATGGAGTAAGTGTCTTGTAAAATCTAAACTATGAATAAGACAAAAGGTGTGACTGTCATTTCTGAAACTACGAGATGGTGGGTGTAGTTTATGCCAAACCTCAATGGAAAAATGTATTTAACCCTATAAGATATTAAAAAAAATGGCCTCCACCACACTTAATATATTTTTTGATAACAAAAATGAACATTTTTTTATAAATATATATTGAGTAAACACAAGTAAAGAACCAACCGTGCCGCATATCAAAAATACATATAGTGATCCAACACTAAATAACCTTTAGAGACAAATCTACAAACACCTTGACTACACCTACTAGTAACACAAACCATGTACGACTATTGCACACACATAATTTACTTTTTTAAGCCTTATATTATTAATGGATTTTCTCAAATTTGAAGGAAGGTCCTGGCTAATTTTGACTTTAATGTTGGTCCGCTCTGCTCATATTAAGCTTAAACGCGAGAATTCATGTTGCTTTTGTCCAAGTGACCATCATAAATAACAAAAACTATTTGAGCTAAGAGGGAGTTAACGGGTGACCTAATTGGATCAAATTAAAACTCTTGAAATATATATAACCAAATTGAAACTATATGAACCAATTTAATAAAAAAAATTCAAATTATTAAGTCCAATGCTGACATTTAGCTGCCAAAAGACGATATTTGTTCCTTATTTACATGTACCAAAACTTTTGACATTGAAAAATCTCTAAGACATTGGTCCCATGATTTAAGAAATACTTATTGCAAATTGGGTTCAAGGGATCAGCCTAATATACGACCCTTTAAATCATCAGTGTTATTTCCTTTTAGATAATAGGAAGTTTTACCCTTTTCGGGTATCGACCTTTTATTTATACATTTAGAATTTAGAATTTGTATAATAATAACATTGTCCTTATATACACTATCACATATAAAATACTAGCAAAATTGTCAATAGAATCAAACCCTTATTCGAAATTCATATAAAATCTCATATTTATTCTACATGCCATTATAAATCTTTCACAAAATAGAATCAAACAATGAATCAGAATAGCAAGCAATATACAATATCCATGATAAAAACTACTTAGTAACACACTAACTTAACATATATGCATGGGAACGATGTGATTCTTCTTGTTGTTCCTCACAACATTGCCAACAAGTATTATAACCTACAATTAAACATAGACAATAAAAGAAATAAGAACCCAAAAATAAAATTTAAAAATAGTAGTAAATGGTTCCTCTTAGGCTTTTGAAAATCATATGAGGCTGGATTCAAATGAAAATCCCCCACATTTTCTCATCAAACAATAAAACCCATTACGATTTAAGCTCATAACATTACAAAAATAGAATTGAAAATCTAAAGAAATCAAATTACAATCCTTTGACATTGTGTATTTTCATAACAACAAAACAACAGATAGAATCCAAAAGAAACCCACTACTCAAAAATCGAAATATCAAACCAGATCGCACAAACAAAAAATAGGAATAGACCAAGTGACAAGGCAATCAAGGACAACAGAGAGGTAGACGAGAGCGTTGGCACCGACGTAGTTGGCGTGCTTTCCAGCCTTAAGGAAACAGGCGACAATATAGCAAGAAAACAAGAAAACTTTAAAATTCACAAGTAAAATCAACATGAAACAAACAAAACAGTAGCTAAAGCTACCACCAAAATTTAACCAGTGATACAAAACATTAGGAGCAAGAGGAAATGAACAAAAACACAAAATCCAATAATTTATATATCCAAGTTGAACAGAAGCACAAATATGCTTCCAAATGAAATCAGAATGCATGATATTTCCTATTTTTTCTTAAAAACTTTGCTATATATAACACTTATTAACTTGAAATTTTCGGTTTTACCCAATTTGATGGAGATAAAAGTATGCTAACAATGTCTAGAGATGGTTGAATAGAGCATGTTGCCCAAATCAAATTTCCCTGTGAGGAAAGAAAGAAACTGAATAGGAGAGATAAAGTTGAGAAATAGAAAGAAATAGGGAGAGAGAAGGGAAAAAAAAGAGATAGAAGCTTACCTCCACTAATCTATCGTGTGGGTTACCGAAAAATATTGTTGGAGTCGCACAGATGTGTATGTGGGAGCTGTGAGGGCTTGGAGACAGAGATTGAATGGTGGACAGTGGTGGGAAATGGTGACAGTGGTGGAGAGAAGAAGAACAGAGAGGCAGAGAGGGCGACACTTATGGGCCCGTAGTTGAGGTTCCAAACTTCCAGAGAGGCAAAATGAGGAAAAGCGGAGAGGTAATTGGCAAGAGAGAGGAAGAAAAGAAATAGAGACTGCAGCGAGAGAGAAAGAGGAAGATGTGTGTGTGTCGAGTGTTTAGGGTTAGACTTCGAAAGGGTATTTATATTTCCCGAATAAAATAAATTCGTCAATATAGACATGATTTGTAATGATAGAATTGTAAAACCGTCAATAGAGACATGATATGTAGTAATGAAATTATAAATCCGTCAATATAGACATGATGTGTAGTGACAAAATTTTTAATCCATCAGTATACATCAAGTTTTTACTTACAAATTTAAAATCTATCAGTATAGCCTGTCTATACTTACGAATTTTAAATCCGTCATTATAGCCATATGATAGTATATTAAATTTTTTTTTTGTAGTGTGTCACCTAGTACCTCGCCCGACTGTCTCTCTTCACTCAACCATGCAAAGGATGGAAGTCACAACACATTAGTGTAAGAGATTGTCGATATCTGTTAACTCACAAAATCTAAGGGCTTTAGTTGAGTAAGCCACAATGAGTGCATCAAATGCTAAGTAAACAACACTTGGTAAAAAAAATCATGTTGTTATGTGAGAAGGCTGACCCAACCAACCTCCCATGATGATTTTGATCAGATCCTTAATTGAGCATCTAAGAAGCACTAAATGCTACATAAAGAGGTGAGCCAAAGGAGAGTCCGATATTTTCACACCGCGCAAGAAGGAAAATTTGAACAAGTAACCCTAGCTTGACCTCTTCTAAGAGTCTTTCTTTTTCCAAAAAGAAAATGTGAGAAGGACCCATTAGTTGGCCACGCCAGGAGGCTAGCACCAAGGGGTAAGACTTGTAATACTCCAATCCCACATTGGATATGTATGTAGTATATGGTCTGTATATAACCCACCATATGAGATATTACTAACAATTTGTGCTTAAGCTTTTGAGCTACTGGTTTGGGTTTTTTTTCAAGTTATTAGGCTAGTAATCCACATAAACCGGGTTGTTACAAAATGATATCCAAGTGGTTAGTCCTTGAGGTGTGTGGGCCATGTCAAGATAGATTGTGCATCCTGCAGCGTGGACCTTTGATTCGAAAAGGTGAGCCATGGAATGGTGGCATTGACTTGGGCCTAAGCCTCCGGAAGCCCACATCTCCTAGGGTGAATCTTGTAGATTTGTTAGGCCTAGGATTTGAGTGAGAGAGATTGTAATACCCTAATCCCACTGGATATGTATATAGTGTTTGGTTTGTGTATAGCCCGCCATGTGAGTTACTACTAATAACTTGGGCTTAAACTTTTGAGCTAGTGGTTGGCGTTCTTTTGTCAAGTTGTTAGGGAATTTCTTCAAGGTGAAGAGATTAAACACTTGAAGACACGACTTCTCTTCTAGGTCTTCAGATGTAGACACCCAAAACATCATGCCAATGACTACTTCCTTAATCTTTAAGTAGCTCAAGAAAGTGAGAGGTTGATAATGTATAAAAAAAAATCAATCATCCAATTAGACGACGACACATGGCCTGATCGATGGTAAAATTGTCATTTTGCTACAAAAGTAAAATAGTAATTACGCACCTGAGAGTGAAACTGTTATTATTACACTAAGACTCTCTGGTTCAATCTTAGCCATATGAATCAATATCTCAAATCATTCAACTTAATGGTTTCCTAATTAGGATCAATCTCTTTTCATTATGAAAAGAATCCTCACAAACAATTTTTTGTATGAAAAATTCTCCTCTCCAATCTCTTTAAGTGCTTAAGTTTAGTTTTTTCATCGCAATTACTAAGTTAGTGTAACGACCCATCCCGGGTTGGCCACCCCCGAGACGGTGTTATAATGTTTTGAAATCTGATCACGACACATATATGCAACAATATAAAAGCATCAACTGAAATTATATAATACTTAAATCGTCAACCCTCAATAGGTGAGTTATATGATAAGTGCTTAAATATTCATATTTAAGCCCCTTAATTTACATTTGTTAAGCTTTTTGTTTACATATTTTATTATATTTTACTTCATTTTTGTGTTCTCTGTGTTTTTTATAGGCTTATGAAGAAAAGAAATCATTTTTGAATGTTTAAAGGAAGAAAACTGAAGATCTAGAAAATGCTAGTGCGATCGAGCGCAACATGGCCGCAATTGAGCGCACAAGCAATCGTGCGCACATATAGAAGGCTCGAGCATAGAAGCCAGCAATCGAGCTCACACGCACAGAGAGGCGGCAGAGCCAGTTTTGGAAAGAGTTCTTCCATATCTATTTTGGAAATTGGGGTTTCGAAGCATCCTTAGAACCCTATATATAGGCTTGTAAAACACAGAAAACACATCCTTCTTTTATCTCTTACTTTTGCTTGAAGTTGTAAGCTTTGGAGAGAAACTGACGACTCGTCTCCATAGTATTCTTCGGGTTTTATATTTTCTATTTAGTTTACGTTATGATGATATTTATCATAGATATCATGTGTAACTAACTCTTTATAGGGCTCGATTGAAGCCTTAATTATGCTTTTCCGTATATATTCATTGATTGCCTTTGCAAATAGCCATGTTATGATACTTTAATTGATTAATGCCTGTTTTATTGAATTTCTTATATGTGTGTGTCTAATCAACGTATGCATGTAGTACGGATTAGTTAGTTAGATCAATTTGGATGACCGAGTCCTGGGTCTGACAATAGTAACAAAAGAAATCCATACCAGATTCTTGGGTTAATCAACATGAGAAACCGAGGAGTATCCCTAAGTCTCGTGTGGTTATCGATTTTCACAGATCTTACGCTCTCTTAAGGAACAACTCAGTATACACCATGTTAGAGTAGATACCATGCCCTTAGGTTGACAACCATTAGGTATTCATAATAGGGCTAAAGTATTGGCACATTACTTATAGGGAAAGTATGATTAGTGGTCGATATCAAAGCCCTATATTCTCATCATTATCAATCTAAACTTAATATTTATTTCTATCAATTTTTACATTGTGAAACTGATTCTAAGTTTTGTAGTTAATGCACATTCGCCACCCAGTCACAAGTTTTATAGGGACTAACTCTCCTATGTCATTCTTCACCACAGTGACACCTGACTTTTTAGGAACGACCTGTGTAGGACTTACCCATTTACGATCAGCTATGGGATATATAATTCCCGCATCTAATAGTTTCAACACATCGTTTTTCACAACTTCTTTCATAGTGGGGTTAAGCCTACATTGGGGGTCTCTACGAGGGCTAGTTCCTTCATCCAAATTAATTTTATGAGAACAGACCAGGGGACTAACACCTTTTAAATCAGCCATGCTCCAACCTAAGGCTGATTTATGTTCACCTAGGGTCCAAATTAATTTCTCACCTTAGGACTCAGATAATTCAGATGAGAAATAATAGGAAAAGTATCACCTGCATCGAGGAAAACATGCTTTAAACCCTTAAGTAGAGGCTTCAATTCAACTTTGGGTGCTTCCACACTTGAGGGAATTTGTTTCTCGCTTCTCTCAGGTAACTCTTTAAACTTCGATCGCCATGCCCGAGTGCCATAATTCCGAGATTTATAAAAAAAATAGCACAAATATCAATTATATCAGATTTATCATTAATAGAATCAAACTCAGAATTAACAAGAAAATACTCAAGAGGATCAAAATCATGAGCTATCGAAATTCCCCTATCGATAAGTGACTCAATCATGTATAACTGATGGCTCTCGTCATCATCTTCTTGTTGTTTTTCAACATTGAGGATGTTCACCTGGAGGGTCATGTTTCCAAAGGACAGCTTCATGAGTCCATTCCTGCAATTAATAAGAGCATTTGCAGTGGCAAGGAAAGGTCTACCCAAAATCAAAGGAATTTTAGAGGTTGTGTCAACAACAGAGGTAGTGTCAAAGATTAGGAAATCAACAGGATAACAAAATTTATCAATTTGAATTAGAACATCCTCTAGCACACCCCGGGGTACTTTGACTAAACGGTCAACCAATTGCAATACCACAGCGGTTGGTTTTATTTCTCCCAACCCCAGCTACAAATAAATAGAAAATGACATTAGATTCACACTAGCTCATAAATCTAGCAATGCTTGTCCAACCTCATGATTTCCAATGCTACATGCAATGGTTGGACAGCCAGGATCCTTGTATTTGGGGGGAATCCTTTGCTCAATTAAAGCACTAACTTGCTCTGTTAGGAACGCTGTTTTCTTCACATGTTCCGGGAATCCTCCCTGGGTTCGTTGCCTTATTCCAATCTCGATTCAATTGTTTTTATCTCGATTGCTAGTTTCACATCCCAAACAGGCAATCGGCAAATATTCAATCAAAGCACATGTAAACCCTAATGTAATTGCTATGAAGTACTCTTTACTTTCAATTCAAGCACACATGACCTATCTTATAGATTTATCAATAAACGACAATATATCTCAATGACAATATCACAGTAATGGACAAACCTAAAAGATAAATCTACCGAAATCAATCACATCCAACAATCTTTACATAAGAAGAGCATGACTAGACTTATATAGAGGAGAAAGATGCAATCACCGGATTAAGAGAAAATCTTTTAATTAAATCAAAAAGTAAACCATAACAATGTTTAACAATGAATCCAAAATACAACTGAATCAAGAATAGAAATAAGAACGACTGCACCTAAGAATTCATCATTTCGCTTTGCTTGGAGATTAGTTGGCCATGGGGCTCATGCTTGAACACGGTAATGGAGAAAAATGTGGTAGCTCTGTTGAGTTTTCCAGCCTTAATGATATCTCTTTTTCAAACTCTAAGTGTTTTATTTATAATACAAAAGGTCCAAGGGTGTTTTCGGGTCTAAACTATCATTAAAACCCTAATTAGGTCGTGACTCGAAAACAAAGTATCATGCCCGCGCCGCGGCTCAGCCTTCTGGGTTTTTTTCATGCTTCTGGAGGCCGTGATGCACACTGGTGTCTTTTTGGCTCTTTTGGACTTGGTTCTGGAGGCTGCGGCTCAGCCTTTCCAGGCCGCAGTGCACACACTCCTTTTTCTGTCCGAGAAGTTGACGGTTATAGGGGCCGAGGCTTGAAGTTCTGGGCCGCAGCATGGAACACTAAAGACTTGGTTTCTCTTCATTTTGTCCTTCCGCAACCATGCCTTCACTCTGATGTGCATCAAAACATCGTGCTTAAAACTATGATTACTTTTCATCTCTTTTGGACTCAAAGTACCTAAAAATGCACCGAAATAGATCAACAATCCAAGAATATCACTTTAGAGTTGTTAAGGTACAAAAGTGTAATTCAAACCTAGATCAACCCTAAAATGCTAACAAATAAGTACTGTTAAGATACATTTTATGACTCTCATCACCACTCCAAGTATGTGCTATATGTTCTCAATTTGATCATAATACTGAGACATGTCCCTTGTATTCATCTACAGACCCGGAGCAAGCAAACTATGTGGGGCCAAGTAACTATCCGCCTAAGAACAACTCATATGTAAACACTTACAACCCTGGATGGTGAAACCACCCAAATTTCTCTTGGAGCAACAATCAGAATACCCTTAACCAGCAAGGGCAGCAAAGAAACTCCCAATCAACTGCTCACTTAGCTCCTGAAACAAAGAAAAATGACCTCGAAAGTCTTGTGAGGCAATTGGCAACTCAGCAGCAACAATTAATGACTTCACAAGATCAGTTCATGGCAAATGAAAGGCAATTCCGGACTGAACTAAGACAAACCACAGCAAAACATGAACAAGTCATCCAAAGGCTAGAGGTACAAATAGGACAATTGGCTAAAGAGCTAAGTGGCAGAAAACAAGGTAAGCTTCCGGCTCAAACACTACCTAACTCTAAGGGGCATCAACAACTGAAAGCTGTCATAACTCTAAGGAATGGTAAAGTGATAGGGACCAATGAATCTGCAAAAGCATCTCTAGAGAAACCATCGGCATCAAAGGTGAGTGAGACGGAGAAGGTGAATGCACTACCCTTCCCGCAAATGTTAGCAAAACAAAAGCAAGCAAATAAACTGTTTGATATTTTTGAAACCATGTGGAAAGTAGAAATAAACATTCCCTTACTAGATGCAATTCAACAAATACCTGCTTATGCTAAATTTCTAAAAAATTGTTGCACTCATAAGAGAAAGTTTCATGAGCATGAGACGGTAGCCTTAACTGAAGAGCAGTGTTATGAAAGGTGTAAGCTGGGCGCACCCGGGGTGCATCCTGAGGCAATTTCGGGCTAAAACACCCTAGGGCATGAAACCTAGGGCAAAAGTACTGCTGGGCAGACATTTTTGGGGTCTGGGCGAAACGCCTTTGACACCCCGGGCGTCTGGGCGTACCCCTAGTGATTTTGTACTCAAATACAATTACCTAAAGCAAAAACAAACATATCCTATCCGGATAACATCACAAAAACATGAAATACCATAAGAAAACAATGGTTCAACGAAAATACAGGTTCTAAAATCACATGAACTAAAAAAAATAAAAAGACAAACTGAGATTCAAAAGATATGCGTATAAGTAAATAAAGTTAAGTAAAGTGACTGGGAAGAATAAAACTCAACCATTTTCCAGTTCTCTATATGTGCTCAAGACACTCTTCAAAAGCTGAGCTGTATCTATGCGGCTTTTCTTTAAGATTTAGAGTGGGGATTAGTGAGCGGCAAGCTACAACTCTGTCAACGACCAAAGAAACTCTCTGGAGAAACTAGAGACTCAAAGCCGTTTGAGGAACAAGAAAATGAAGGAAAATCTCTCTTTTGGACTCAATTTCCTTGCACCAACGAAAAACACACACTGATGTTCTAAGGAAAAAACTCTCTCGTTGTTTCTTACTTTTTTCTTGGGGGAAAAGAAGGGATTGAGTGTTTGTTGGATGGGAAAAGTGAAACAGAGAAAAATATTTCTCTGCCCTCTCTCTCTCTCTAGCTTTTCCTCTCGCTCTCTCGAAATTTCTATGAGCTAGGAGAAAATATCTGCCTTCTGGGCTTCTGTAAAGTGTAAATATATATTTGGTAGTGTTGACCCTGAATGATTTTGATAGTAACAAAAATCTTAATTAAGCACTAATAAGTATTACTTAAGTAATATAGATTGTTAATAGTGCTTATACATCAAAAGAGATCAAGATTGTAGAAATTGGTGAATCAATGTTGATGATCTCAAAAGTTAATAAGTTCTCCAAAAGATCAAATTCAAGGAGAATAATTTAAATGCATCTTCAAAGTCAATAGGGATAAATTATAGATTTTAATCCTAAGATATACTTTGTAAGCATTTCAATTGTTATGAGCTAATTATATTTGTATTGCATTTTATTATATAGTCTTAATTAATTGAAGATATAAAATCTCCAAGTGACTTTATTAAATGCAAATAAATTCTTTAGGCTCAATTCTTAACATTCTCTAATTGAATTTAAGAAGAATTTATGTTGACATAGAAAATTACTTGAGCATTTGTAATGTATCATTCTTCATATATCTAGCACACACATTATGCTTAAATTTGTAATATGTTTTGTCATCATCAAAAATGCCTCAATCAAGAAATTGATTAGATTAATTTTGATGATAACAAAACACTTTTGAAATGTTTAACTTGTGTGTTTAATGTGCAAGAAAGTTTGATTAAATTAGGAGATTTTTTGGAACTCAAAAATCCAAAAAGAATAAAGAAATATGAAGAAAATTATGCTGAAAACACTGTTCATCCAGAAATCACTGTAGCAGCGCTCCAACAGTGACCCAGTCGACTGGGTGAATAGTGCAGTCGACTGGTAAAAGTGGCAGAATGTTCCCAGTCGACTGGTATGACTTACCAGTCGACTGGTAACACTATAGCAGCAAAAATGTGAATTTTTGAGAGGACCCAGTCGACTGGTATCACGACCCAGTCGACTGGTAGTTCAAAAATATGACCGTTGGACTCCAAATCTGAACGTTTTAAAGTAAATCTTTTTCAAATTAAAGTCCTAAACGGCCATATTAATTGATTGCTATATAAACCCACTCAATTCAGCATTCAACAAGGAGGAGAAGACATTCAAAAAAAGAAGAACACACACAATCAAGTCATTCATTCTTTGAAACTCAAAAAAGCTTTGAAATACTCATGTTGAGCTATTCTTCAAGCTTTTCTTTGAAAGAGAGACATTATTCAGTTGTATAAGCTTTCATTTGTTGTCTCTCTACCATTTACTTTACAGCTTTTATTGTAAAGGGATTACTTCCGAGAGGAAGGGGATTACTTCCGAGAGGAAGGGGATTGTACGGTTTGAGCAACACCCGTAAGTTGCTTGTGTTTCGGTTTGAGCAACACCCGTAAGTTGCTTGGTTTAGTGAAAGACTTCAAGGAGGATCCTTGAAGAGAGTGGACGTAGGGTCGGAAGGATTCCGATATTGCCGAACCACTATAAATCGAGTTTGCATCTCTCTAACTCTATCTTTTTAATTACTTTCATAATTACTTGCTTATAATTATTTATTATTCAAGTAAATGAGATTGATTGCTTAATTATTTTATAATTCAATTATCATTTCTATATTAAGCAATAAACTCTCTCATCTTTGTGCTAGTAATTTAGAAAGATTTAATTCCGCATATATTTCGTTATTTGAGATTGCAAAAAGTACTTAATTTTTTTAATACCCAATTCACCCCCCTCTTGGGTATTGCCATAGTATATTTTGGACCTACAATTGGTATCAGAGCCTCATTCTCATTTTTAGGCTTAATATCCTTGAGTTGATCCTATGGCAACTATATTTTTAGAAGGAAGAGATCTTTCTAGTCCACCTCCTCTCCATGTAACAAATTTCACCCATTGGAAAGCTCAAATGAAGATTTTTATTCAAGCTCATGATTATTATGCTTGGTATTTCATTTTTGAAAATGAAAATGATTTTGATGTAAATGATTATAAATTCATTCAACTAAATGCTACAGTTATGAACATGTTTTATAGTTCTCTTGATCAAAACGAAGTTGATCGAATTTCCTCATGTAAGACTGCAAAAGAAATTTGGGATTTATTGGAAGTCATACATGGAGGAAATGAGCAAGAAAAGAATTTCAAATTAAAAAACTTTGTTCATGACTTAGAGCATTTTAAAATGAATGAAAATGAATCAATTTTTGATTCGCAAACTCGTTTTACCATACTTGTTAAAACTTTATCTTTCATGGGTAAAATTTATTCTAACCTTGAACTTGTGAGAATATTTCTTAGGTCTTTGTCAAATCAATGGAAAATTATTTTGACAAAGCATTCTATAAGTGAAAGTTTAGAAGAGCTTATGGAATCCCTCAAGAAGCATGAAAGCTACTTGGATTACAAAATCGATGGTTCCACTACATCCTTACCTCTTATGGAAATTAAAGATGTTAATTATGATGGTGATGAAGAAGAAGAAGACTCCTCGAATAAAGAGATCGAATGCGAGGAAATTGCCAACCTATGTCTTATAGCAATCGACGACGAAAATGAGGTATCAACTTCTTCCTCTTCAAAAAATAACATTGTTAGCAGTAGTGAAGAATTGATAGAAGTCATAAATGAAATGTATGAAGAATTGAAGAAATTCGATTCTAGGAACACCATTCTTAAAAAAGAGGTGTCATCTCTTTCTAAAGAGATGGTAGGTTTAAGAGAAGAAAAAGATAAACTATCTTCATTACTTTATGATTCTTCTCAAGATCTTCTTAAAGATGAAAATGAAAACTTAAAGAAGAAGATAATAGAATTAAATGATACTATATCTAGACTTATGCTTGGAAAAGAAAAGCTAGATGAAGTGTTATCTTCCCAAAGATCAAGTGGAGGAAAATCTGGTTTAGGATATTCTCCATTGGGAAAGCAAAAATCAAAAGAGAGCTTATTCATGAAAGCCTCTTGTGTAGATGGAGCCTTTACTTCAAAATCTCCTAGCATGGTTAAGAGCACTCCCTCGATGAATGCTAGGAAGTCTAGAAATTTAAATGTTCATACTAAATTGAAGCATCCTAGAAATACTCATGCTTATATGTATGCTAATTCTAGAAATGCTTATACACATCCTAGAAATAATTATCATGCTCATTCTAGGAACAATGTGTATAATCAAATAATGCATTCTGCTCATGCTCATCCTAGGAATTACCATCATGGTTATCCTAGAAACAATATGCATACACAAAATAATGCTAGCATGTATCCTAGAATGCATCATCATTCATTTTCTGGAAATGACATGCATTTTCATACTCCTTACCATAGAAACATGTATCTTAGGAACTCATATCCTAAGCATAATAGGCATGCACATCTAAGGGATCCTAGAAATTTCAATAACCACTATCCTAGGATTGTGCATCATCATCATGTCTATAGAACTCCATATGTTGTTAAGAAAGTATGGGTCCCAAAAGGAACCATATTTTCAAGGACTAACCCCAAAGGACTCAAGAAATTTTGGGTACCCAAAAGTGCAATTGTATATCCTTGTGTGATGTAGATATGTCTCCACACCAAGGAGAAAGGTAACTGTTGGTACCTTGTTAGTAGATGTTCAAAGCACATAACCGATGATAAAAGTGTATTCAAGAGCTAACTCTAAGAGATAGTGGATATGTCACCATTGGAGACAACACCAAAATAAAGATCATCGGGCATGAAAAAGTTGGTAATGATTTCTCTACCCTAGATAATGTATTGCTAGTACAAGGCCTTAAGCCAAATTTACTTAGCATTAGTCAACTATGTGACAAAGGTAACAAAGTCACATTTGAGTCCTCTCATTGTCTAGTTATAGACATCAAGAGCAACAAGATCAAATTTATTGGCCATAGACATGAAAATGTCTATATAGTTGATTTGAAATCTTTGCATTCTGAAAATGAAAAATGTTTTCCTGCTTTAGTGAAAATCCATGGCTATGGCATAGAAGGCTTGGTCATGTAAACATGAACTTGCTGAAAATTGTTTCAAGAAAAGATTTAGTCATTGATCTTCCTAAAATCAATTTTGAAAAAGACAAAGTATGTGATGCTTGTCAAATAGGAAAACAAACCAGGATTTCTTTTAAAGCAAAAAATGTAGTTTCAACTACAAGATCTTTGGAACTTTTGCATATGGACTTGTTTGGTCCAATAAGTACCATTAGTCTAGGTGGCCATCAATATGCTCTTGTTATTGTTGATGACTATTTCAAGATATACCTTTGTTATTTTTATTGCTTACAAGGATGAAGCTTTCAAAGGTTTTGAAAAGTTTTGCGAAAAGGTTCAAAATGACAAAGGAATTTGTATTTCAAGCATAAGAAGTGATCATGGAAAAGAATTTGAAACCAAAGCTTTTCAAATTTTTGTGATGAGAATGGAATCAATCACAATTTTTCAGCTCCTAGAACTCCTCAACAAAATGGAGTTGTTGAGAGGAAAAACAGAGTTCTAGAAGAATTTTCAAGAACAATGTTTTGTGAAAATAGTTTACCAAAATATTTTTGGACTGAAGCCATGAACACTTCTTGCTATATTTTAAATAGAATTTTAATTAGGCCTATACTTGATAAAACTCCATATGAACTATGGAAAGGTAGAAAGCTTAATATTTCCTATTTTCGTACATTTGGTTGCAAATGCTTCATCTTGAATAACAATAAAACTAATTTGGGTAAATTTGATTCTAAGACTGATGAAGGGATATTTTTAGGATATTCTACATCGAGTAAGGCTTATAGAGTTTTCAATAAGAGAACTCTAGTAGTAGAGGAATCTGTGCATGTAACTCTTGATGAGTCTAACCCTATTAGTAGTAGAGAAGTTTCCATTAATAATGATGCAGATTTTATTCCAAGAAAGGAAACACCTACTCTCATTGTTGACCCGAAGAAGAATCCAACTCAAGCAAATGAAGAGCTGGAAGCTCATAATTTGGACCAACCATCTACAAGCCAACAAGTGGATGGACTTCCTAAAGATTGGAGGTATGTAAACTATCACCCAATTGATCAAGTAATTGGTGATCCTTCACAAGGGGTAAGAGCTCACTCTTCTATTAAAAATATTTGCAATTATGTAGCTTATCTATCTCAGGTAGAACCTAAGTCCTTTATAGAAGCTGAAAAGGACAATGAGTGGATTATTGCTATGCAAGAAGAGATTAATCAATTTGAGAGAAACAAGGTTTGGAATCTAGTTCCAAGACCTAAGAATCATTCCATCATTGGAACAAAATGGGTTTATAGGAATAAGATGGATGAAAATGGAATAGTAACTAGAAATAAGGCTAGACTAGTTACTAAGGGATATAATCAAGAAGAAGGAATAGACTTTGATGAGACTTATACTCCCGTAGCTAGATTAGAAGCTATTCGAATGTTGTTAGCCTTTGCATGCTTTAATAAATTCAAACTATTTCAAATGGATGTGAAAAGTGCCTTTTTAAATGGCTTTATAGAAGAAGAAGTTTATGTTGAACAACCTCTTGGATTTGAAAATCCTAGTCTTCCATATCATGTCTATAAACTTTCTAAAGCTCTATATGGGTTGAAGCAAGCTCCAAGGGTATGGTATGAAAGACTAAGTAAATTTTTGATTGATAATGAATTTGTAAGAGGAAGAATAGATACAACTCTCTTCACAAAAACTCACAAAAATGACACTTTGATAGTTCAAATATATGTTGATGATATTATATTTGGTGCTACTAATGAATCTATGTGTCAAGAGTTTGCAAAGTGCATGCAAGGTGAATTTGAAATGAGCATGATGGGAGAACTTACCTACTTCCTTGGTCTTCAAATCAAACAACTTAAAGGAGGTATCTTCATCAATCAATCAAAGTATACTAAGGACCTACTAAAGAGGTTTGGGATGAAAAGCTCAAAGCCACTTGGAACACCAATGAGCACATCTACAAAACTTGATCTCGATGAAGAAGGTAAACCTGTAGATACTAAATATTATAGAAGCATGATAGGTGTTTTGCTTTATTTAACTGCAAGTAGACTTGATATTATGTTCAGTGTATGCATGTGTGCTAGATTTCAGTCTAATCCTAAGGAATCACATTTAGTTGCAATAAAAAGAATTCTTAGATATCTGCAAGGAACCCAAACCATAGGATTATGGTACTTTAGAGAATCATCTTTTGAGCTTGTAGGATATTCAGATGCTGATTTTGCTGGATTTAAGTTAAATAGAAAAAGCACAAGTGGAACATGTCAATTCTTAGGTGCTATGTTAACTTCTTGATTCTCCAAGAAACAGAATTCCGTTGCACTATCAACCGCTGAGGCGGAATATGTAGCAGCTGGCAGTTGTTGTGCCCAAGTATTATGGATGAAACAACAACTAGAAGACTATGGCATGAACCTCAAAAATATTCCTATCTTTTGTGATAATACTAGTGCTATCAACCTAACCAAAAATCCTATTCAGCACTCTAGAACCAAGCACATAAAGATTAGACATCATTTCTTAAGAGACCATGCTCAAAAAGGTGATATAAGATTAGAATTTATACCTTCAGAAGATCAAATAGCTGATATTCTTACAAAACCCCTATGTGAAGCTAGTTTTTGTAAGATTAGAATGTTGATGGGATTGCTTGATTTTGATAAACTGAATGCTTGATTGCATTTCATTTCATCATTTGCATGATTGACATTGAGTGAAAGAGTATTAATCCATGTTTAAATATTTTCCTCACTAAAAAATGTCATAGATAAACAAATTCGTGCTAAAAATTCAAGACTGGAAATTTTACTAATGGTCCAGTCGACTGGTAAATGTGCTCCAGTCGACTGGTAAGTCACTGCCTGATTGTCCAGTCGACTAGTAATTTTGACCCAGTCGACTGGTAACTCTCTGCCAAAAACTCCAGACGACTGGTAAGTCTTCTCCAGTCGTCTATAAAATCAAATCTTGTTTGGAGCCATTTAATACTCAAATATTAATTGTTCTTTGATAAATTCTCTTTGATTTGGCATTAGATAAATCAAGTGATGAGCTTGAATTTAGATTTGAGAATTATTTTTGAGTTATTTATCTATCAAGCATGAGCTGAATATGAAACTTTCTATTATAGTTTGAAATTAATGATTATCTTTGTGTTGAATTGATAATCATCTAATTATTGAATCTAACATACCCTGAAAATGATATTTGATTGATAATTGAAAATTATATTTCGGTGCATATATGCTGGGGAAGTAATTTTTTTTTTTCAAATACTTATAGATATTTCCAATTTGAATATCTTTTTGAGTAGTTGATGAGCTCTTTGTCTTGATTATTCAATCAATTAACTACCAATAAGGCCTGTTAAGTTTTATCCAATTTTATTTCTCTTAAAAGTTAAAAACAATTACTTTAGACCTTTTTGAAAGGGGGAGAAAATCTGATTTATTGGTAAAAGAGAAAACCTATTGGTAAATCAAGCAATGAGTTCAAACCTATTGTTTTATATTTCTTGATATCTTGTAAAACGATTCTTTTCTCAATATGTTTCATCAAAATATTTTCAATAGCATATTTTGAGGGGGAGCTCTTTTTTTTTAAATCCACCCTTTTTTTATTATGACAAAAAGGGGGAGAAAAATAAGAATATTAGAGATCTTGTTAGACCTTATTCTTAAGATTTTTGTCACCATCAAAAAGGGGGAGATTGTTGACCCTGAATGATTTTGATAGTAACAAAAATCTTAATTAAGCACTAATAAGTATTACTTAAGTAATATAGATTGTTAATAGTGCTTATACATCAAAAGAGATCAAGATTGTAGAAATTGGTGAATCAATGTTGATGATCTCAAAAGTTAATAAGTTCTCCAAAAGATCAAATTCAAGGAGAATAATTTAAATGCATCTTCAAAGTCAATAGGGATAAATTATAGATTTTAATCCTAAGATATACTTTGTAAGCATTTCAATTGTTATGAGCTAATTATATTTGTATTGCATTTTATTATATAGTCTTAATTAATTGAAGATATAAAATCTCCAAGTGACTTTATTAAATGCAAATAAATTCTTTAGGCTCAATTCTTAACATTCTCTAATTGAATTTAAGAAGAATTTATGTTGACATAGAAAATTACTTGAGCATTTGTAATGTATCATTCTTCATATATCTAGCACACACATTATGCTTAAATTTGTAATATGTTTTGTCATCATCAAAAATGCCTCAATCAAGAAATTGATTAGATTAATTTTGATGATAACAAAACACTTTTGAAATGTTTAACTTGTGTGTTTAATGTGCAAGAAAGTTTGATTAAATTAGGAGATTTTTTGGAACTCAAAAATCCAAAAAGAATAAAGAAATATGAAGAAAATTATGCTGAAACACTGTTCATCCAGAAATCACTGTAGCAGCGCTCCAACAGTGACCCAGTCGACTGGGTGAATAGTGCAGTCGACCGGTAAAAGTGGCAGAATGTTCCCAGTCGACTGGTATGACTTACCAGTCGACTGGTAACACTATAGCAGCAAAAATGTGAATTTTTGAGAGGACCCAGTCGACTGGTATCACGACCCAGTCGACTGGTAGTTCAAAAATATGACCGTTGGACTCCAAATCTGAACGTTTTAAAGTAAATCTTTTTCAAATTAAAGTCCTAAACGGCCATATTAATTGATTGCTATATAAACCCACTCAATTCAGCATTCAACAAGGAGGAGAAGACATTCAAAAAAAGAAGAACACACACAATCAAGTCATTCATTCTTTGAAACTCAAAAAAGCTTTGAAATACTCATGTTGAGCTATTCTTCAAGCTTTTCTTTGAAAGAGAGACATTATTCAGTTGTATAAGCTTTCATTTGTTGTCTCTCTACCATTTACTTTACAGCTTTTATTGTAAAGGGATTACTTCCGAGAGGAAGGGGATTACTTCCGAGAGGAAGAGGATTGTACAGTTTGAGCAACACCCGTAAGTTGCTTGTGTTTCGGTTTGAGCAACACCCGTAAGTTGCTTGGTTTAGTGAAAGACTTCAAGGAGGATCCTTGAAGAGAGTGGACGTAGGGTCGGAAGGATTCCGATATTGCCGAACCACTATAAATCGAGTTTGCATCTCTCTAACTCTATCTTTTTAATTACTTTCATAATTACTTGCTTATAATTATTTATTATTCAAGTAAATGAGATTGATTGCTTAATTATTTTATAATTCAATTATCATTTCTATATTAAGCAATAAACTCTCTCATCTTTGTGCTAGTAATTTAGAAAGATTTAATTCCGCATATATTTCGTTATTTGAGATTGCAAAAAGTACTTAATTTTTTTAATACCCAATTCACCCCCCTCTTGGGTATTGCCATAGTATATTTTGGACCTACAGGTAGATTTATTTATTTTTAACTATTATGGGCTAGACTTTTAGTCCAATATCGTTGTTGGACTGCAGTCCTTTTAACTCATTTTTCCAGGCCCATGGAAATTGAGCAAATGGATATGAGAGAGACAGAGAAATTAGTTGCAGGGCCATATTCAAGTTCCCAAATGGACCAATAAAATTGGGACTCTAGCTTTTCCTCACGCTCCCTCGAAATTTCTAGGAGCTAGGAGAAAATATTTGCCTTCTGGGCTTCTGTAAAGTGTAAATATATATTTGGTAGATTTATTTATTTTTAACTATTATGGGCTAGACTTTTAGTCCAATATCATTGTTGGACTGCAGTCCTTTTAACTCATTTTTCCAGGCCCATGGAAATTGAGCAAATGGATATAAGAGAGACAGAGAAATCAGTTACAGGGCTATATTCAAGTTCCCAAATGGACCAATAAAATTGGGACTTTAAATTGGACTTCGAACTTATGAACTTACCTAGTCGGATGAAGTTGTTGATGGACTCCCGATCAAAACTGTGGGTGATTAAATCATAACAGCTCAATGGCATAAACCCTTAAATGGTCACTTTTATATATATAATACATGTTATCTAGTTTAATAATAATTACAAACTACTTAATTAATCACTTACAAATTACAATAATATAGAAATATAAGTTATACTTCATATAATTTATATATAAATATATTAATATTTATAAAATTATAATTATCACACTATAGAGAGTTAGTAAAGTAATAACTTTGATAAAAATTAATTAATTAATTAAAATTTAAATTATTTTATTTTATTATTCTAATTAATTAATTAATATTATTTTATTAAAATTTCGAAATGCCCCAACGTTTCAAAAGGCTTACGCCCCAACACCTCGGGGTTACGCCGAGCCTCATTGAGGCAAAATGCCTCGCCCAATGCCCTCATCTCTGAAAACACTGCTACTGAGGTAAGTGATGTGCTATTAAGAAAATTACCACCAAATCTGAAAGATCTGGGAAGTTTTACTATTCCCTGTAGGATAGGTGATCAGTTATTTGAGTAAGCATTACTAGATTTGGGAGCGGGTGTAAATTTGCTACCATACACAGTATTCGAAACCCTAGGATTGGGGGAGCTACAACCGACTTCCATTACCTTGCAGTTGGCAGATAGAAGTATAAAAAAACCTAGGGGTATTCTTGAGGATGTCCTGGTAAAAGTATGAGAGTTCATTTTACATGTTGATTTCAGTGTGCTAGATATAGAGGAATGCCCTATGCTATTACCCCTGCCCATCATTTTAGGAAGACCCTTCATGAGAACTGCAAATACAAAAATTTGTGTGAAAAAGGGTATAGTAAGTATGAAGGTAAATGGTGAGAAAATAGAATTTAAAATATTTGATGCATTAATACTACCTCAAGATGACATGGAATGCTTTAATGCATGTATGATGCAAAGATTTGTTGAGCAAGCTTTTCGGGTCCAGTACATTGATCCATTGGAGACCACTATTACCCATAGTTTCACAAAAGTGAATATTAGGCAAGAACCTGAAGATGTTACTGAGGACATCATTAAAGCTGTGCACCTCCTTGAGGCTTCTCCAAAACATCCAAGTAAGTATACTCCTCCATTTGAATCTCTCATACCTACTAATACTATTCTTCTTCCTTCTATTGTCCAGGTACCAACATTGGAATTAAAGCAGCTGCCAGAACATTTAACTTATGCCTATTTAGGAGAGAATGAGACATCACCTGTGATTGTGGCTGCTAATTTGAGTATTGGAGAAGAAGATAAATTATTAAGAGTTCTTAGGGAGCATAGATCTGCCATTGGATGGACCACTGCTGACATTAAGGAGATAAGTCCAGCCAAGTGCATGGATAATATCTACCTTGAGAATGAAGCAAGGCCCACTCAAGATGCTCAAAGAAGACTTAACCCACACATGAAAGAGGTAGTAAAGGCCGAGGTATTAAAACTATTAGATGTTGGCATTATCTACCTCATCTCAAATAGTAAATGGGTAAGTCCAATCCAAGTTGTTCCTAAAAAGAGTGGGATCACAGTGGTGAAGAATGAAGATGAGGAGCTCATACCTATAAGAAAAACAACTAGTTGGAGGGTATGTTTTGATTACCGAAGATTGAAAAAAAGTGACCAGAAAAGATCACTTCACCTTGTCGTTCATTAATCAGATGTTAGAAAGATTAGCTGGTCATAGCTATTATTGCTTCTTGGATGGGTAAAGTGGGTACAACCAGATTGCCATAGCACCTGAGGATCAAGAAAAGACTACCTTCACATGTCCTTTCGGTACATTTGCTTATTGAAGGATGCCATTCGGCTTCTGCAACGCACCAGCCACCTTTCAAAGATGTATGATGAGCATATTTTTCAATATGGTGGAAAAATACATTGAGGTGTTCATGGATGATTTCAGTGTTTTTGGTTTTAATTTTGATGAATGCCTAAGTCATCTAGAGAGTGTCCTAAAGAGATGTGAAGAGAGCAACTTAGTGCTAAATTGGGACAAATGTCACTTTATGGTCCAACAAGGCATTATGTTGGGTCATTTCACCTCCAACAAAGGTATTAAGGTAGACAAGGCTAAAATAGACATCATTTCAAAGCTGCCTCCTTCTCTCACAGTCAAGGGTGTTAGAAGTTTCCTTGGACATGTTGGTTTCTATAGATAATTCATCAAGGATTTCTCCAAGATCTCGAGACCTCTTTATGCATTGTTAGCTAAAGATACCAAGTTTGAGTGGACAGATAACTGTATGAAAGCTTTCAACACATTGAAGGATGTTCTCACCTCCGCCCCAATAATGATGACACCATATTGAAATCTTTCATTCGAGTTGATGTGTGATGCCAGTGACTTTGCCTTGAGAGTTGTCTTAGGTCAAAGAGTCAATAAGGTACCTCATGCTATTTACTATGCTTCTAAAACTTTAAATGATGCTCAGCTTAACTATTCTACTACTTAAAAGGAATTACTAGCTATTATTTTTGCTCTAGAGAAGTTTAGATCATATTTTATTGGCTCTAAGGTTAGTGTATTAACTGATCATACTGCTTTGAGGTATCTGTTTTCTAAGAAAGATGCAAAGCCTAGGTTAATCAGATGGGTGCTCCTATTATAAGAATTTGATTTGGAGATCAAAGACAAGAAGGGCAGTGAGAATGTAGTTGCAGATTATTTATCAAGGCTACCTTATGAGAATGACAAAAATGAGCAGCCTTTGAATGGGAACTTCCCTGATGAACAAATGTTCGCACTAGAGGTAAAACTTCCATGGTATATTGATAATGTCAATTATCTAACTACTAAGGTTTTTCCCCCAGGTATAACCACGCAAGGAAAGAAGCGACTGATATCTATGGCTAGACACTACCATTGGGATGACCCTTACCTCTTCAAATTTCACCCCGATCAAATCATCAGATAGTGTGTCTCAAAAGATTAGCACTTGAGCTTATTACAACACTGCCATCAGTTTGCTTGTGGAGGACATTTTGGGGCTAAACGAACAGCTCTTAAGGTATTACAATCTGTTTTTTATTGGCCTGATCTATTTAAAGATGTCTTCTCTTTTCGCAGCTCATGTGATAGATGCCAGTGGATAGATAACATCTCTTTCCGAAATCAGATGCTCCCACAAAATATTCATATAGTAGAACTTTTTTATATATGGGGCATTGATTTCTTAGGTCCATTTCCTAACTCATTTGGTTATTTATATATTCTTGTGGGTGTGGATTATGTTTCCAAATGGGTTGAGGTTGTCCCTTCAAAAACTAATGATCACAAAATGGTTGTGAAGTTTCTACATGATAACATCTTTACCCGGTTTAGGACTCCAAGAGCAATGATAAGTGATGGTAGTAGCCACTTTCATCATCACTCTTTTGCTGCACTACTAAGAAAATATGGGATCACTCATAAAATTGGCACTCCATATCATCCTCAAACCAGTGGCCAAGTGGAGATAGGTAACCGAGAGATCAAAGGAATCCTAGAGAGGACCGTGAATCCTAATCAGAAGGATTGGTCCTTGCGCCTAAATGATGCTCTATGGGCATATAGGACAGCTTACAAAACTCCAATTGGCATGTCTCCTTATCATCTAGTATTTGGGAAAGCATGCCATCTCCCGGTAGAGTTAGAGCATCGAGTATAATGGGCCATAAAGCAATTCAATTTTGATATGAAACAAGCGGGTGAGAAGAGGAAGCTGCACTTAAATAAGCTGGAGGAATTAACGTATGATGCCTATGAAAACGCCAAGCTCGACAAAGAATGGAAAAAAGTATGTCATGATAAACAACTGGTTAGAAAAGAGTTTCACGTGGGACAAAAGGTATTGCTATACGACTCAAGATTAAGACTATTCCCAGGCAAACTCAAGTCCTGATGGTACGGTCCTTATATAGTCACTAAGGTCTTTCCTCATGGTGCTTTGGAGGTCCATGGTTCCAACAGAAATCAGCCCTTCACGGTAAATGGACACAGAGCCAAACCATACCTTGATATTAAATTACCTCTTAGAGATGAAGACTTGGCACTTCAATCTGTCAAGTATATAGCTGAACCAAGAGCACTTGAGCCACAAGAGGTGGGCCCTAAGTGCCCTCTTCAAAGAAAGTAGCACTGCATCAAGAGACCGCTTGAGCCGTTCCACCTTTGATAATCATGTAGCTCAAGTGCCTCTACTGAGGTTAGTGGTACTGATGCCACTAAAGTACAGTATGGTTGTATCGTTACTAGTTTTTCTCCTTGCTCATTTCATTATTTTAGTCCTTTTATATTTTATTACTATCAATATTTTCTGCCTTGCGATCGAGCGCACTACATAGTGTGCTCGAGTGCACTCTCAACCTGCGCTACATAGCGCGCAAGCGCATTACACTACACACTTGTGCCCAAGTGCGATCGAGCGCACTTCACAATGCGCTCGAGTACACTCGAGGCAAAGAGGTCACGTGATGTTATAAACATTTTCCCCTCATTTTCCCTCACCTACAATCAATCACACTCCCTCTGTCTCTCCCTCACACTCGCCATCTCACACAGCAAATCTCACTCTCAATCCAATACCTCACCCATCATCAACCCTACCCCATCCCACAATTTATCAACTCATCCTACCTCTCATTTCCTTTTACCTAACTAACCCCATTCACGTGCTCCAGGTATGCTATACCCATTTTTCTTTCTTCTCTACATCGTTTGTTATTATACACAATCACACACATTTTTGAATTACATTTTAATAATTAACTGCATCTTCCGTTTAATGTGTGGTTGTATTTTGTAATTGCAGGAAGTTAAGGTCGCGTTAGTGTGCTTTCCATAGCTTTGAGTATTCGTCGCCCACGACCTGTTCGATAAATTGCATGAACCACTACGCTCGATTGCAAAGGCCCCTGTGATTGAGCGCACATCAGCTGTGATCGAGCGCAATCACACCAGAAGCTGCACTATCTTTCCTAAAACATATGGCTTCCAATTCCCGAGCCTTCAGCAGTCGCTCCTATTCCACCCGGCCTAACTTCGAGCAGCACAAAATCTTGTTTGAGACTACTTTCAACATAGATGGGGATTTCAAGAGCTTAGACGCAACAAGATGGGCAGTCCAAGAATTTAAGGCCCGAGGTTTCAAGCGGCTGTTCAAGCCGATCTGTTATACGACTTACATTAGATTCGTGGTCAGCTTCTATGAGAACCTGACTTATGACTGCACCCGACCAGAGATTTTATCTTCTTCAGTCCAAGGTAGATTCATAGAGCTGACCACCATAGACATCACCACTGCCCTCCACTACTGTGATGAGTCCCCTCCGGAGGACAGCCATATGGAGGAGCAGCTAAACCCGTTTCCTCTGCCCCACATCATCAAGGACATGTGTGCGGGCCAGTATGCGGACCGCACAACAATGCAGGGAGCCGGTCGAAGTTGTTTCCCCGCCTATGGCTCGTGGACTCCATCTTCCAGCGTAATGTGTGCACCTTGGAGCACAAGACTCAGAGGAGGAATCAATTTATACAGGCACTCTACGAATTTCATCGAGGTCACTGATACTCCATACCATCCGTCATATGGAGCCAAATACATAAGTTTTGGGGTGATGTGCACAGCCGACAAACCTCCACGGCTAATGCATGGGGGCTCCCCTTTCCATTCCTACTCAACCATATCTTCAAGAAAAAGGAGATTAAGGGCTCCTCACTTGATGGACCAGTCAGTGACCATCCGTTCTTCGGGAGGGCCCAGTGGAGCCTTAGCCAGTTCCATATGCCCCGAGGACCATGGGTGCATATCCCAGCTGCTGAGCCTATGGCAGATGATCCTATAGATAACGATCACCCAGTAGTGAGCCCTACATGGGAGGAGGACCAGCCAGATATAGGGTCCACAGAGTACTAGCACCTTTTCGAGGAGCTGTCCTCCTTCCGCTGCGAGCTCTCTGATATCCGCCGAGAGGACAGAGAGGCGACCCGTCTGATCCATCAGAGGATAGATGGTTTGGAGGCACAGTTTACATGACAAGAGGCGATGCTAAGGCCATCCTCGATCACCTACCTCCTGAACCTGATACTTTTTAAACTGCACCACCTGATGACCAGCAGTGAGAGGATACCCTGTCTGGCTGAAGACGTAAAACTTAGTGCTGGTGGAAGGCACCCCACAACATATTCTTTTTATTATAGTATTTTTCTTTTCCTATTTATGTTTATTTATCTGTTTATTTCTATATTTCTTGTTTTCCGGCACAACGTTTGTTTTTCTTTTTCAGGAACATAGTGCGTGCATCAAGTTCAAGTTTTGGGGCGTACTATGAGCCATGCCAGCAGTCTAGTTCTCCAACTCCCAGGTCAGATCTTTCCATGTCACTCACACATTGGGGACAATGTATATATTAAGTTTGAGGGTAGAGAGAGACACTTGCACACACATGCACACACTATGTCCCATTTTTTTTTTTTGATAAATACATGTTCATATTGTTTTGAAAATTTTGGTTGATTTAAAACAAATATGATAAAACTTCATCAGTAAGCTTAAAATCTAAAACACATAGTCTAATGATAAAGTTTTAAAACTCTTAATTACCTACCTTAAGGCATTTAGGAATTCACAAAGTTGATCTACATCTAACACGAGAACATTAGCACATAATGGTGTGAGGTGTGACATATACTCTTTATGTATATGTTTCCATAACCTAGCTATAATCGGATAGCTCGTTAGAATAACACTTTGGCATAGAAAAATAAATAAGAATGTCATTATGCAAAAAGAGAAACTAAAATGCTCCTAGTGATCATTAAATAAACTTTCCACTGAGTAACTGGGCCTCTAGCCTCAGTAAGCAGTAAGTGTTCACGTCAAAAAGTGGGAATTATGAATACAATGATCATTAAATACAAGTTTCTACTGAGTAACTGGACCTCTTGCCTCAGTAAGCAGTGAGTGTTCACATCAAAAGGTGGGGATTTTGCAAGGAAGCATTAAGATCAGTTAGTTTCGAAGCCTTTTTTACTCGAGTTAGTAAGTCCTTAGGGGTGTCTTTACACCTAATGCCCTAAAACCATCTGGTTTGGGAGCCATTGGCTAAACACTCACTACATAGGTCAATTAGAAAGCTTAATGGAACTCAACTTGGAAAAAAGCTCATGATAAAAGAAAAAGAAAAGAAATAAAACCATGCCACTAGTGTTCATTCTGATAAGAAATTCAATGAATGTTAAGACACTTAAACACTATACAGTAGAGACATTTGGAAGCTTCATCTTTTTGTGCTAATTCACCACATACTAAGTCAAATTTGTGATGCCTTAAACCAGTCTTGTGTAAGTAATTGGAATTTAAAACTCTTATTCATTATGAAGATGTGTTTATATTTTAAGCCTACTCATGAACAAATATCATGGTTTTGTGTGCAACCCAAATTTTTAGATATCATAAATGATGACTTTGTCTTTAATTTTATTTTTCAGTTAGTTTTTGGTTTTGTATTGCTAAGAGACTAGCAATATGTAAGTTTGGGGGTGTGATATGTGCTTAAATATTCATATTTAAGCCCCTTAATTTAAATTTGTTAAGCTCTTTGTTTACATATTTTATTATGTTTTACTTCATTTTTGTGTTCTCTGTTTTTTTTATAGGCTTATGAAGAAAAGAAAGCATTTTTGAATATTCAAAGGAAGAAAACTGAAGATCTGGAAAATGCTAGTGCGATCGAGCACAACATGGCCGCGATCGAGCGCACAAGCAATCATGTGCACATATAAAAGGCTCGAGCGTAGAAGCCAGCGATCGAGCGCACACGCACAGAGAGGCGGCAAAGCCAGTTTTGGAAAGAGTTCTTCCGGATCTATTTTGGAAATTAGGATTTCGAGGCATCCTTAGAACCCTATATATAGGCTTATAAAACACAGAAAACACATCATTCTTTTATCTTTTACTTTTGCTTGAAGTTGTAAGCTTTGGAGAGGAATTGACGACTCGTCTCCACAGTATTCTTCGAGTTTTATATTTTCTATTTAGTTTACGTTATGATGATGTTTATCATAGATAGCATGTGTAACTAACTCTCTATAGGGCTCGATAATTATGCTTTTCCATATATATATATATTCATTGATTGCCTTTGCAAATAGTCATGTTATGATACTTTAATTGATTAATGCTTGTTTTATTGAATTCCTCATATGTCTGTGTCTAATCAACGTATGCATGTGGTACGGATTAGTTAGTTAGATCAATTTGGATGACCGAATCCTGGGTCTGACAATAGTAACAAAAGAAATCCACGCCGGATTCTTGGGTCAATTAACATGAGAAACCGGGGAGTTATACCATACCCTAGGTCTCGTGTGGTTGTCGATTTCCACAAATCTTATGCTCTCTTAAGGAACAACCCAGTATACACCATTCTGAATCCCTTAAGAAAGAAAAGAGTTATAGTAGATACCATGTCTAACTCATTGCTTAGGGAAATCAACAGCTTAAGGAGTAGATACCATGCCCTTAGGTTGACAACCATTAGGTATTCATAATAGGGCTAGAGCATTGGCACGTTACTTATTGGGAAAGTATGATTTGTGGTGGATATGAAAGCCCCATGTTCTCATCATTATCAATCTAAACTTAATATTTATTTCTATCAATTTTTACATTGTGAAACTGATTCTAAAAGGAAATTCACCAATTCCTGTGGAGATGATCTCGCACTTGCACACTATGCTACTATTGATCTTGTGCACTTGCAAGTAAAACAAGTTCGATTATTTGCTATTTATTTAGGTAGATAATCGCACAACATTATATTATTAAAATTTCAACTGAAACAATATATACAACATATTATGCATTAATATTTACAATTTTTTTTCTTCCATTAGTCTGAGGATGTGGACCACGAGGCTTACAGATAATAATTATGTCTGAATTTTAGCTCACAATTCTATCTGTCATGCCTGCTACCTGAAATTATTTAACAATCAAGAGTGAGCTTCATAAGATCAATGAATTAAATTGACTAGAAGTACTCGATTATATACTTCCAGTCACATCTTATAATTCAATCGTTTCTAATTCACCAATATTAATCATTTATTTCTTCAGATATAATAATTCATTCTTTCAAATAATCTTCCAATATTCATTCATCTATTATCTCATATAATTCAATAATAACATTCTATTATCACTACTCATATCATAATTCCACACATTTATCAATCTCTTCTTAAATTAATCATCAAATATATCAATTTTTCTTCTCATATATTTAATCATCTTGAGACTATCAATTCAACATCACTATTTACCTCGTTATGAAGTTCACAGCATATAATCAATCAATCAAATAATTTTTATCATATCATACTTTCATATTTCTTTCTCATCATATCCGTCTTTCTATGAGACTCATTTGTTTATCAATAATTTCACAATCAAGACAAATACTTTAACATCTCAATCAATAATAATCAATATTTAAAACAAATGTAATGTATGAATTTAAATTATCTTTCTTTCTTTCTCATCAGATCATTTCATATTATCATCTAGGAACGTCTTCTCACATGTCGAGATGTTTCGGCCAGATCAACTACCTTCCTGGTCTTTTCAGCTAAACCAGCTGTCTTCCTGATCTTTTCAGCCAGACCAGCTGTCTTCCTAGTCTTCTCGGCTAGACCAGCTACTTTTATGGTCTTTTCAGCTAGGCCAGCTACCTTTCTAGTATTTTCTTTTATGCATATGAACAATAATATGCAAGCAAGCATACACCAAAACATTCAATTCAACTATCTAATTCTTTCTCAAAATTATTGTTTTTATCATATTTATTAAATTGTCTCCTTATATATCATATGAGCTTTTCAATCATATTTTTTAGAAATTTCATAAAACTTCTCAACATATTTTTCATTCATCCATCATTTTTAAAATATAAATTCTTATATAATTAATATTCCACATACTTTTAAATTCCTAATCAATAAATCAATAAATTTTGATATGTAACAGAAAATACATCATGAAATCACTATAATTCACCAATTTATTCAAATATCATAAATTCATATTTTTATTGGTTTTGATTACTAAAAGTAAATCTAACTCACCACATAGCACTTAAAGTTACTCGTGGATCACCTCCTTGCCTTTCCTGCTCCTTTCAACGATTTCTTGAGATTGTTGATTACCAACACCTCAAATATGATGAAGTCTTGCTATTGTAATTAAATGACGGTACTATCTCTAACATTAGAAAAATTTTCTTTATAACTTTTTGCTAAGAAATTTGAATTGAAGAAAGAAGAAAACCAAACGAGATTTGGTAAGAAATACAAAACAGAACAAAAAAACTAAATTTTAATATTAAAGTCGTCAAAATCTATTGCCACCAATCTTCACTTTGTTAGCTTAGTTGTCTAATTATGCAGCCAACACCTAAACGTCCAGGTGTTGCCCCCCCCCACCCCCCGCCCTCTTTTCCTTGTAACCACCAAAGCTACATGCGTTTTATTTTTCAAAAGAATTATTTTATTCAATAATAAATTTTTCATGTATATATTATTTTAATTCCATGTAATACGTATGAAATTACTTATTTACCTTTACTTTAAGAAGAAGGGTATTACAGTTAGGAATCAGAGGGTTACCCCGAAGATCCCAACTTTGAGTTACCTAGTATCCTCAGTGATCTTATTTTTGGGAAGATGGTCAACCTACCTTTTGGGAGACTCACCTTGTCAGATTTTGGCCATCAACAAGTGTTTAAGTTAAAATTAAGAAACCCAAGTACATTCCAAATGAACAAGGAAAATAACCAACATGCACCCCATTGCTGTAACTAAGAGAAAACAACCATAAAACAAAGGAATTGAAGATAAAAAAACATTAATTACCCAAGTTGCTCTCTATCAAAGTGATTCTTAGGGCAACAATAGCTCCACACTAACACATTGGCCTTGCTATTGTTAATTCTTACAGAGTTAATTAGGGACCAAAATGAAAAATTCTCTCCATAAGTTCCTAGGGCCAAGTCATACATTAGTGTGGCGCTGAGTCAGCTTATTCCTTCTAATTTTATTAATGAGATGATGTTAAGGGCTTGATTGTTAATAAATTGAAACTTTAATTCGACAATTGTAAAATTTGAAGTATTAGGGACGAAAATGTTAAAACAGACAAACCTTTAAAAGGAAATACATATTTAACTTCAATAAAATCCTAATTAGGTTTATTCATGAAGTAACTAAAATAGCATATAAGAAAGGAGATTTTTCAAACATATCAATTCTAATAGTACACAACCAATTCGACTCAATTTTTTTTGTACTACTATGAAACTCTCTCACATAGATACAAGGTGCATGTGAGATGGACAAGCAAAAGATAATAAAAAAAAATCAGTTTTTTTAAAAATTTATTTTCTTTTAAAAAATTATAGATAATAAAAATATGTTTGAAGAAAATTATTTTTCTATTTAAATAATTATTAAATTGAAAAAAATAAAATAAAAATAAGGATTGAATTTAAAATATTTTTATCTATTTAAATATATATATATATAAGTACACGAATAAAATGTAAAATATTCACTAGATCAAAATTGTATTTCTTATTGTATTTAATACTGTTCTACTATGTATTATCCTTATTAAGTAATATTCTATCCTTATATGCACAGACATTGAATTATAAGTTGTCACATTATTAAGTGACAAACTTAATTTTTAATAAACCTTACTAACAAACATTAATATTTATTTTTTCTTTAAAAATTAATTAAAAATAAAAAGTAATGATAATAAATTTCACTCTCCAGTTTTTATCTCCTTATTATTCTTTCTTCCATTATTTAACGCTTTTCATAGTTTTCCTTTATAATTTAAAGGAACCTAAGCATTCATAAAGTATATCGCGCATAAGAAATAAAAAAATTAGAGAATTTTTCTTTTCAATAACATTACAATTTTCTAATTTTTAATTGAAACAAAAGAAAGAAGAACCATTTAAAACATAACAAAAATGATTTAAACTCAAATTAACCTAAATTAACAATATAAAGATTTGTAGTGTTGACAATATAAAGAAGAACCATTTTAATAATAATGTTAAAATTTTGTCTACAATGAATACATGACAAACTGTGAATCTTTACGTTCAAAATTAAGCTAAAGTTCAAGGGTAAAGATATAATTATGATACATGAAAGTTAATAATTTTTTTGGTTGTTATATGGCTAATAATTTTTTATGCATATTTATACTTTTGTTGTACATGTATTGTACACAATTAAGAATTACGCGCAATATACTTTTAATATTTCTTTTGCATATTGAATAAAAAGAAGTAAAGAATATTATGATTTTATTTTAATAAAATATAATATATAGATTTATAATATCTTTTTTTTATATGTAAAGAAATATTATTAAAAAAGTAGCACCAAGATAGTGCACTTCAAAACCAAAGGCTAATTACAAGAGAGGAAATCCACAAAATCTAAAATTATTTACAAAGGAATTTCCTATAACCTAAAAATTAAGTGTATTTAACCATCTATCTCTAATAGTATCAAAATTTCCCTCACAACCATTGAAGGTTCTACGATTTCTTTCATTCCACATTAGCCAAAAAATCGAGTGTAGAATCAAAGAATAAGCCTTTTGACTTCCTTTGTCACTTTTAATCCACTACAAGCCCAAACATCATCTTTTACAGAACTCACTACCACCCACGAAATCCCCATAATTTTATAGGCCATCTCCCATAAGCTACTAGCCAAAGGGCAATCTACTAAAAGATGAAAGACGGACTCATTGTGTCCCTTGCAAATAAAACACCTATTAACAATTACTCTCCCCTTTATTTGCAAGTTATCAATGGTAAGGATTTTTTCCCAAGAAGCTTCCCATAAAAATAAAAATAAAAAACTTACTTCCCTAGAGGCATGAGAATACCAAATTGTTTTCCACGAAAAATCAGAAGGTCCAACCAAAATATCACCGATAACCAAAATCTTATCGAAACAATTCACCTCAAAACCCTTTTTCCATATTAGGACCCTGTTGTGAGTTTTAAATGACTCACAAGCGCACGAGTCGTTTGCAATATAGTGTGTGCAAGTGCGAGGTCAAATCCACAGGGAATTGCATTGTGAAAATAGATTTTTATCTAAACTAAACCTATTTTAACCTAGTTCCGAATATTGAACTGTGTCGTGCAAAGAATATAAACTAAACCAAATTGATTTAAAACAAATGATAAAAGCACTAAGGTTTCTGAATCCACCCCACCAAATTAAAGCATATATTTTCATGATTTTGTTCCTACAACCAACAAGCAATTACATTCTAGATATGTTCTATATAAAAGTAATTTATCAAATAATTCCATGAATCCATTGATATACAAATCACAACGAATACCCTAATTAAATCAAATCATCTAATGTATCTGTTTACTTTAGATTCACAATGGATATCCGATTAATTTGAATGATTCGATGTATCCGTCAAATGAAACACATCAAATATCCAATTTGAACAATTTATAAACAAAATAATCAATCATAAGAATTTACTCAAATAATTGAATTGAAATAGAACATCAAAAAATATCGGAACTGTACGAACATATATGAAAATATAATGCTAATCAATGGCGAGGCTTCATCTTCAACCTTAGATGAAGGTTTTAGCCTCTTATGATTATGAAAATAAATTTCAGAATTAAAGTGCTAAACATTAAACTTTAAAACACAAAAGAAATAAATTAAAGCTGAAAATACATTAAGAGAGAAATTGCACTTGCAGCTCTTCTCTTTGTTTTTTCTTCTTTTTGTTTTTGCTGTGTGACGCTCTCACCCCTTGATAGCAAAGCCTTCAAGATCCACACCCTGAAGATGAAGTGAAATGGGGCTTTTATAGGGAAACTCCATGAGTGCAATGTGTTTCCAACCGATGTGGGATGTAGAATGTGTTTTCAACCGATGTGAGATGTGGGATTTAAGCCTTCATATGCTGCTCAAAACTTCTGCCCACATCTCTTTTATTTTAGCAGCTCATATACTCAAATAAAATCTTCATTTAAATGAGAGAAAAAATCCCTAGACGATAGGCTGCTAAAATTTGGATCTTCTTTTTCTTCAAATCTGAAATAAAAAAGACGTGCTCTCTTAATCATCTCTCTCTCAACATTGTGCGCTCGATCAGCATGGTGCACTGATAATCATCTCTCTCCTTTCCAAAATAGGACCAGCCATCATATTGTGCGAATGTGCTCGATTGCAGCATGGTGCAATCGGTCCTACTTCTTGCACGCACGAGCGTAGGTGCGCTCGATCCTGAGCTTGGGCGCTGTTGCGATCGATCGCAGGTCTCCTGTGCTCGATCGCAACAGTAGATTCCAGCTTTTCCCTATTTTGCTCTTTAAGCTAGATAATTCCATAATGCTCCAAAAACCTAGAAAAACACAATAAACATAGAAAAGAGATAAAATAGGATGAAATAACACAAACTAAGAGCTTAACAAATATAAATTAAGGGGCTTAAATATAAATATTTAAGCACTTATCAAACCCCATCTAGCAAAGTCTTCTCTACTCCCATCCAAGTTTACATTGTATAAAGTCTCAAAGAATCTTACAATCCCCCCAACTTCCCAATCATGGACATTACAAGTGAGCGAAGCATCATAAAAACCCCATCAAAAGTGAATGAAGCACAAGAGTTAATAAAGTGCATCTTTATTCCTCACAATGTTAAAATTTTTCGAAAATTGATATTTTAGAGGGGTGTTCCCAAACCAAATATCATAACAAAGTCGAGTTTTCTCTCCATCTCCAATCAAAACTGAGACATGAGGAAGAAAAGCCTCCTACCCTTTTCGAATCCATTTCCACACTCCCTACCCATAAGCCCATCTCTCCTCCTTCGACATCCATTCATTAGAGTCTAATCCAACCTCAACAACCACCACTTTCCTCCAAAATGCATCTGAATGGTATTAAGACTTAATTTTAGGTCTGATTCCATCAAACCATTAAGTGTCATTAAGAGGTGGAAAACAAACAAACTTAACAGCACCACATCTGATCAATTCAGATGTAGTGCCATTAAGAGGTTCATTAAGTGCAAACAAATACCCCTAAACCCCCCTTTTGAAAGGTACTAATTCTTCCATTAGGCCAATATTTTCTCGAACTTTTCCACAATCGGGTTTCAAACACTATTTTCTTTAATTTTAGCCCCAAGAGGGAGGCTAAGGTAATTGATAAGAAGTGACTCCACTTTGTAACCTAGTAACTTCGCAAGAAAACGACCATTAATATTCTCTCCAAGCAGAATTATGTCACTCTTGCTATGGTTGACATTGAGTCCAGAAACTAATTCAAAGCAAAGAAGCATATAACGGACATGCAACATTTGTATAGCCTCTGCCCCACAGAAGACTAAAGTAACATCAACAAATAAAATATGTGATAAATTTACACTAGCTCCATTGTTTCCTACTTTGAAATCACTCAACAGTCTCCCATCAACTGCTTTTGTCAACATATTACTAAAAGCTTCCATAACCAAATTGAATAAGAATGGAGACAACGAATCCCCTTATCTTAGGCCCCTTGAAGCTTTAAAGTAACCAGTCATGCTTCCATTAATAAAGATAGAGAAGGACATCGAAGAAATGCATTTAAAGAACCACTTACACCACGTTTCCTCGGAATCCATCATTTTCAAAAAATATATGAAAAAACTGTAACACGCATGATCATAAACCTTTTCCAAGTCAAGCTTACATGACAACCCTCTTCCCATCCTTTAAATGGACATCAACCACTTAATTAGCTATCAACACATAATCCAAAATTTGCCTCCCCTCAACAAAAGTGTTTTGATGAGGCCGTACTACTTTATGCAAAACAGTCTTCAATCTAGAAATTAACACCTCAAGTTTGCACATGCACCTTAGAAGACTAATAGGTCAAAAATCTTTAATATTAGAAGCCCCAACCTTTTTCAGAATAATCATGATAAAATTGGCATTGAGACTGCCCACAAAATCCCAAAAGAATGAAATTTCTCAAAGAATTGAAGAACATTCGTCCTGAGAACCTCCTAATTATGGACAAGAAAAGCGAAAGTGAAACCATCTAGACTCGGCATTTTATCACCATTACAATTTCTAACAGTCTTGACAATCTCTCATTCATCAAACGGATGTTCCAACCACCCAATATCTCCCCATTAAGACACACAAAGTCTAAAGAAATTTAATATTGTTTTGCTAAGAAAATTCAATATACTAATGAAATTTCAATAATCCAATTAAAGTTGATAAATTTTTTTAAATACATAAAAAATCATAGATTTAACTTTTATCAATATTTATTTTGATGATCAATTTAATGGATTTTATTACATAGTGTTGAATTATTTTTTTAAAGCAGATGTCGTATGGCCTAGATAAAGATGTTATCTCAATCTCATGCCAAGACAACCCTCATTTTTGGGTCAGTTAAATTCTTTACTCCTCTTCAACGATAAAAAAAATTAATTAATAATCTTTAACTTAATAATTATTGCTTCAATTTAACTGTATTTATGAGCAGGAATAAAAAAATAATTAAATTATCGATGTAAAAAAAAAAACCCAAACAATGAGAAAAAAATCAAGTCCCAACTTGCCACCAGGCTCACGCCGCCCACCGCTTCGAGAATGGGCAATTTCTCAATTAAATGAATTCCCGGGGGTCTAAATTTATTATCTCAATCTTCCGCTTCTCTCAAAGCCTCGATCGCTTTCTCCCTTCTCGAATTGTTGTTTTATATTTTTAATATCTTCTTCGATTCCTCAAGAGGCCATTGAAGAATATAGAATAATAAAGTCGGATCTCACATCACAAACCCTAATATCAACAAAGACCAGTTTTAGCCTTGTGATCTGATCAGGTAAGAAACCATTTTTATCCTCAACTTATAAATTATCGAAGATAATTTGCAATAAGTTTTGATCATTAAGCTCGTGGTAATTTATCCATTAATTTTTTCACATTTCTCAACCTTCAACCAGGTAATCACTTTCCACCACGTTTTTTCAAAAGTAAATGTTTGAATCTCATGCGAAATGTTTGTTTGACTTTCCTTTGATCGTTTTGTAGCTTACTAAGACTTTGCCCTTTCCAAATTTATTTTGTAATTTTTATTTTATCAGTCTCAGTGAGTTCAGTTCATGGAAATGATTAATTGTTTTGTTATGTGCATTTATGTAGAATTTTATATGAAGTGAGGAACCAAATTAAGGTCATAATTTTATTTTATGTGTTTTCTGTTTCTTTAGAGATTGAAATTTCTACGTAATATATTAACATATTTTAGACAAATAGTAGAGTTGGTTTTCTATATTCTTAAACCAGAACTTTTGCTCCAATTTCTCAGCACCCAGACAGAGCATGAAAATATTCTTCTTTCTTTTCTCCTTCTCATCCGCATTAATACTTATATATTCCTAGCTGCTTACTTGTTTCATTTGTGTTTATGGTGTGGTTAAATTAGATAATTCAAAGGATGACTAAGTGTGGTGTATTAACTGTGGTTTCGCATTATATGGATACAGAGGAGTGAATTCTGGAAAGTTATGGGCTGCAATGATCATTTGTATTTGAATTATTAGATAAAGTGCTCTTGATTGTGTTATTATTTGAGTGGAAAGCATGAACATCGTTAAGGGTGTTGCCGACCTTATCCGGAGGACATCGAGCTACCAAACCGAAGAGTCGTCTTCAGGTTACCAACCTGAGAGGTTCTCTCCTCCTGGCCCGAAGATACATTTCAGGTATTTATGCTTGGTCACAAGAAGTTTGAAACTATCAACTGTTGTAGTTTGTAACAATATGTTCTTTTCCAATAAGATTATGTCACTTAATAGTGGAAGTTTTAATTGTGTGAAATTTAATTACACTATGTTTGGTTTAAATGAATTCCACAGTTATGTAATTCAATTGAATTCTATAGGTTGCTGTGTTTGTTTTGTCGATAAAGTGTGGGGCCACATGTTAGGTTTGCCCCATAAAATTGTAGAATTCCTTTGTAAATGAATTCTAGTGGAATTGAGTAGTTTTTGGATAAAATGATAGAATTTGCAAATGAACTCTAAACTTGAGCTTTTAGGAATCTACAAGGACAAAATTATCCTTCTCTATCTCTTTATTTTCAGTGTGCTTAATCTATCTTTTATGATTTTGCGGTTAAATATTTCCTTCAAGTAATCGCTTTTGTTTTCGCTTCAAATGTAGCCTCACTAAATTTTGAACTTTTTTATTATAAACTGTTCCTACTACTTTGGGTGATAAATCTTGATCAAAGTGCAAGGTATAAAAAATTGCACCTTCTGGAGCATAAAAATGTGCTGAATGAAAGCTCAGTTACAAAATTCATTTTGTTGGAAAATTCATTATCTTTTCCATGGGTGCTCTCCACCTTGGCAATGAAAATTATGTTCCAGTTTTCAAGCCTAGTGTCCCATTATTACTTAACATGCTAAAGTTAATATTGGTGTTATGGATTCGACTTATTTCTCATCATAGTTCTTTGATCTTTTTAGCCATATATTTCTTAGCTCGTTTTCTAATCTGTGCACAACATTCAATACTGTAAAAGAAATAAGCAAGTAATAAAGACAATGAGATAAAAAGTGTTATAAAGCCATACAATAATGCTAAGGGTATTTAAGAAAAATTTAGAAAATGAATTGAATTCTTAGTTGATTCCAAATACAAAATTCATTTCAATTTTACAGTTCAAGTAAGATTATATCAAACATGAAAATTCACTTGAGTACATTTGCAAATGAATTCTAGTTTCAATTCATTTCGTTTGAAAATAAAGTATTTGCAAACGAATTATAGTCTTAGTTCATTTGGAAATTAAGTGAATTCTATGCTTAAGTTCATACCAAACGAAGTGTTAATGTATGGAAGGAGCTTAAATATTTGTTTTGTAAATCCAAATTTGTAGTTCTCCGAGGAAGATGGGATTACCTAACAAGTTGGCTATATGTTTTCATACATTTGCAATGATATTGGCATAGGGTTTCGAAAGATCCTTTTTTGATATTTGTAATGACCATAATCATGCCTGGGGGAGCTGATTATACTGTTTATTAAACTTAGGAAGCTAGGATAAGATTGCTTGATGGAAAGGTTGCCTTGGAATCAGTCTCATGAGCTTATGGAATTTAAAATTTTTTCTCTCATACTGAAGTTGATAATATATCCATTTTTATGGGGACAAGATGAGGAAGTTTGATTCAAAGTTCTCTACTTAGTCCTGGACCATTTAGAACAAGGCCTCCTCTTCAGCACTTCAGTTTCAAATTATATTGTCTTGAATTATTTCATAAATATCTCGTGTTATTGCTTTCTTTTTTCCTCTTTGTTTCTTTGTGGGAAACTTGTATTTCCAAACCATTCAACTTTATCATTTTTGCTCAATGAGTTTACCTAGGTTAACTCAAGTAATAGAATTAGGGTAGAGACATGACAAGTAATTTAGATAGAGATGGTCCATTGCTTTTATGTTTTTGGGGAGAATCTGACATACCATGATTAGTTATATGTTCCGAGTTAAGAAAATGACTTAAGATGAGAAGCTAAATGAAATAGATATGGGTAGCCTACATCTTTTTGATATGTCAAGGATGAGGTGCATATTTAGCTCATACACAGACACAACTTGGTGTCATTGATTTGAATTTGAGGATGGATTATAATTTGAATAAATGCTGAAAATTGGTGTCTTACAATGGAGTGCTTGATTAGGTGCCAGCATACTGTTGTGGAGAAAATTTGAAACATGAATGCATGAACATGTTCAGTTGCTAAACTAGTGATTTTATTGACAAGTAAAAGTATATTTCTGACAGGCACTACGGGGGTGCCAAATCCATGTACAAACTTTTTTTTTATTTACATCGATGATCTAACCTACCCTTAATCATTACCCACCCACACAACCACCCTCCTTATCTGTAGGGAGTTGTTGGCATGAGAAATCAAATCAAACTCAACTCAGGACCTCAATGCACTCAAGTACATCTCACTTAAGGCAATAACCATTGAGCCATTATTTACATGACAAAACTTCAACGAAGTCTATGAACTTAAACTCATTTACAAAAAATGGCTATTAACCCAAAAATAAGAGTATGGAGCCACCTCTATGAAATAATTGAAATATAACTTTCTACTACATCAAAGGGCCTCCTATTCCTTCCCTTCCACGCTAGCCAAATGACAAGGAGAGGAATTAAAGCTATTTTTTTTACCCTTTTGAGCCCTAAAGCCTCAACACCTCTCTAAGCCCATAATTTATCCTCCAAAGACCTCGCTGTCAACCAAGAGATACCAAGAACCAACAACCAAGAAGACCCGTCTTTCACAAATGCCTAGTCCATGAGCAATAATATTAGTAGTAAGTGGCCTACCAATTCGGCTTACTCTTGAAAACATTGCAACTGTTAACTAAAACATTCCCTTTCTTTTGGAGGTTGTCAATAGTAAAATTTTTCCTTGAATTGCCTCCCACACAAAGAATGCAACTTTCAAAAGTTGTGCATGTCTTTCAAATACCTTTCCAAGGAAAATTGATCTTCCCTTCCAATGTAGTACCCTCCCGGAGCCCATTGTAAAAGGATTTAAGATCAAAATTTTCCCTCTCTAAAAAATATCTTAAAAAATTGAAGTATTGCACATTTTAGGTTAGAGTTATCTCCCACACCATCTCATTATCTGAATCCGAGACACGAGGCAATCATAATACCTTTATCCCTAGCCAAAGAGAAGATCTCCTAAAATTGTTGTTCTAACGGGGCATCACTAGACCACAAGTTATGCCAAAAGTAAGTAAACCCGCCGCCCCCCCCCATTCCATTAGCTAAAGTAGTGATGTTAGTCTCCATGATATTTAGATTGACTGCATTATAAGATATATATTTTTGATAAGTAAAGTATTATATAAAAAGCACCAAGGGGATGCAACCCGAATACAAAAAAACTAATTACAAGAAAGAAGCTCTGCAAAATCTATGAGTTCTTGCTTCAGTGAAAGGAAGTGGTAGATCTTTTTGGCAGGAGTTAGTGGAGATTAGTAGGAGATGGGAGCTTCCTTGGGTGGTGAGAGGGGATTTCATTGTAGTTCTTTTCCCTCATGAATGGAGTCAGGAGTCTTTGGGAAGGGTTGGTTCTAGAGAATTTCTAGAATTTGTGTAGGGCCTTGAACTTGTTGATCTTCCTCTTTTGGGTGGGATGTTCACTTGGACTAATTTTAGAGATCGGTCGTCTTTCTCCTGGATTGATGTGCTTCTTGTTTCCGGTTCTTGGGAAGAGTTGTTTCCTAGTGTCATTCAAAGCTTCTTACTCGGCGTACATTGGATCATCATCTCATTGTCCTTGAAGTTGGGAACCTTTTGTGGGGTTCCACGCCGTTCCGATTTGGAAACATGTGCCTATAAGTGGGGTTTAGTGCGCTCATTAAAGCTTGGTGGGAAGGGTCTAATGTTGATGGTTTGCTAGTTTCATTGTGAAAAGGTGGAATAAGGAGATTTTTGGTGATGTTAACTTGCGCAATAACTCTTTGATGGGGGATATTAATGCTCTTGACGATAAGGAGGTTTGGGAAGGCCTTTGTAGTGCGGAATGGGAGAGGAGATTCATGATAAAGAAACAACTTGCTAAAACAATATCTATGGAAGAAACTTAGTGGCGGCAAAAATCTAGGGCTTTGTTGCTTAAAGATGGAGATAGAAACACTAGGATGGCTCATGCTCATAAAAGATTCAACTTCTGTCCAAAATTGAAGTGCATGGGTCTTTGTTTGAAGAGAAGAAACTATTTGTGGTTTCTTTGAAAACCTTTATAACGAGTCGAGTGATTGGAGGCCTAATCTTGGTGATATGGAGTTTCATACCATTAATGGGGAGGAGGTCTCATTGCTTGAAAGACCTTATAATGAGGAGGAAATTCTTAGTGCTCTTAGAAGCTGTAATGGTGATAAAGCCTCGGGACACCCAGGTTTTTCCATGGTTTTTTAAGCATTATTGGGAGGTTGTGAAGGGTGATATTTTGAAGCTTTTTGAAGACTTCCATGCTAGTGGTAATTTTGTTAGTGGCCTTAATTCTACTTGTGTCATTCTTATTTCGAAAAAGACTGTAGCTACCAATATTCAAGACTTTTGGCTTATGAGTGATTGAGGACAGATAATTAAAAAAGAGAAGTAGATTGAGAAAGGGGAGAAACAACATAGATTAGACCTAGAGAAAATAGATTAGGTAGAAGAGATAGAAAAAGGGAGAACAGATCAAGCAAAGAAACAAAGATAGGCTAAATTTCAAATTCCATAATCCAATCTGAATAAATATCAACATAATAAGGTTCTTATATAGGCTCCAGTCCTAAACATCATAGGAAACCAACACCAACTAATCCCAAGCATAATAGAAAACCATACTAATAAGAAATACTAAAATCTAAAATTTCCTAAACTAAAGCTTATTTACACAATAATCCCACAAATAACATAAAATCTTAAAATAATACATATTTCTTATCCCATTCTGCATCAGTAAGTCTTGTGGGTAGCATTTGCAAATTTATATCCAAAGAGCTTTCTCTTAGATTGAAGAAAGTGATTGGAAAAGTGTTGAAGGAAGTCATATTAGGGATGCCACCTTGATTTCTAATGAGCTAGCGGATGCACAACTTAAAAGTGGGAGGGGGGAGATATTTGCGAGCTTCACATGGAAAAGACTTATGACCATGTTTGTTGGGACTTTGTGGCTTTTCTTGTTAAAGATGGGTTTCGATGAGAAATGGTGCCTGTGGATCAAGAAGTGCATCGATCTTCTCTATTTTGGTTAATGACTTTCCTTAAGTTACTTATAAAAAATGGGGTTCCTTAAGTTTTTTATTTTTCATGCTTCAAGAGGGCTTCAATAAGGGACCCACTATCCTCATTTTGGTTTACTTTAGTTATGGAGGCTTTTGTAAAAGAGTGGCTAAAATGATAGAGGCGAGTCTTCTTTGTGGTTTTAAAGTGGGAAGACATGGTGAGGATGTTGTTGTTTTCCATCTCCTCTTTGCCGATGATACTAATTTTTATTTTTTGGAGTGGATGTGTACCAAATTCTTTCTCCGGTGTGTGGTTCTTTGTTTTGAAGCACTCTCTCTAGTTTTCCTTTTGACTTCATGTCTCTCTTTTCGTTGCCTAGTTCAATTGCTAAAAGGTTGGAAAGCATTCAACCTAATTTCCTTTGGGGTTACATGGGGGATGGATACAAATGGGAAGTTGTCAAACATTCTTTGGTAAAGGAGGGGTTAGGTATCAAATCTTTTATTTTGTTCAACAAAGCTCTTCTTAGAAAATTACTATGGATGTTTCTGAGGGAAGGGGACCGACTTTGGAGGGATGTAATTCGTGCCAAATTTTGTCTTCATCAACTAGGGTGGATCTCAAGGGAGGGAAGGGGCTTTTGGTTTGGGAATGTGGAAATGGATTTGGAAAGTTTGGGATGAATTTCCTTTTTTGTGTCGTTTTTGGTGGGCAATGGTAGTTCTATTCGATTGTGGCATGACCTATGGTGTGGGGGTTCTCCTTTGAAGGAGCAATTTTCGAAGATCTTTGTTCTTGTTTGTGATTGAGATGCATTGATTTGCTAGTGTTATTTGGTTAGTGGTGTGGTCACTTGGAACATCCTTTTTTTTGCGGAATCTTCATGGTTGAGTGTTTGATAGCGTGGGAAGATTTTTGGAGTTTCTTTACAAGACCAAGGTTGATTTGGATAGGGAGGATCGAGTCACTTGGAAGTTGGAAAAGGAGAAAAGGTGTGAAGTCAAGACTTTCTATAAGGTGCTTTTTGCCTACCTACCTTGTGAAGGTAGTTCAAACTTTCCTTTGCAAGCGATTTAGTTGACTAAAGCTCCTAAGAAAGTGGGTTTCTTTGTGTGCAAAGCAACGTGAGAAAGGATTCTAACTATCCACAATCTCCAAGAAAAGATAATATGTTAGCTAACCATTGCTACCTTTGCAAAGAGAAGGCTGGATCTGTTTATCATCTTCTTTTTGAATGTTCTTTCACTAGACATCTTTGAGATATGGTGTATTGTGTTTGGGAATTGATTGGTTATGGCCGATTCTATTTCAGAAGAACTATGGCCATGGAGTGGTATTCGTGCACCTAAAGAGATGAAGAAAGCCTATGCTTTGATCCGTCATTCTATTTTTTGGTTGATTTGGAAAGGGCGAAATAAGAGGGCTTTTGATATAGTGGAGACTCCGGTCGACTACATAAAGATGATTGGTTTAATACCCTTTAGTTTTAGTTCAAGGGAAATTATTTTGTAAATGAGGATGACTTCTTAGATTTTATAAACTATCTTGTAGATAATCCTCTTGTAAATGGGTTGCACCTCTTGGTGCCTTACATATAGAATATTATATTTACCGATCAAAAAATAAATATCTGTGTTTAATTTGGACATTATGTCGAACTATAGAGTTTTATATGAAATTTACTTTAAAAAGTTATTTCAGCATGAATCTCATAGAAAATATATTTAGTAATGGCATGCCCCTTAGCTATTTGGTGCTTTCTGCTATTATTTTCGTTCAATTTTGCTCTGTTAATCAAGAAAGCAGCTTTGGTTGCTGTGGTCTCCAAATAAGCTTCGATAAAAATGGTTCGCAAGCATGCTTATTGAGTTTAGGTAGAAGGATTTGATTGTGTCAATGTTTGCTCCATCTAAGCCAATCTTCTTTGGTATGAATCCATTTGAGAGAACCTCACATTGATGAATGTTTTTGGAATATGCTCCTTTAAGAAGTCAGTTTTAAATTACTTAAATAAAAAATGAATCAGTTTTTAATTCCGAATGTCCAGATTGGTAGATTGTTAGCTCACAGCACCTTATTATAATATGGAGATTGAATATTTTAAAAGAAGGTTGCATGGAACTGAAAATGTGAAAAAGTGATTAACCTTTTAATTTGTGATGTGTGATTCGTTTTCTATGCATATGGTACTTATTGACGCTCAGATGTATTATTTACTAGTTACTCATTTGGAAAGACCTTGCACTATTTTGTGAGTGGTAGACATAATTTGCTACCCAGTCTTTTGGGTGCTGATCAAACTTTGTTACCTTATTGCAACATAGCTATGCTAACTTTGTTTGATTGTTCGTATTTCTCTGTCATCTTAAGTGAATGTGGTGATGAGTCGGTTTTAAGCACACTTTGGGAAAGATTTGACAAAGCCATTGATAAGGTATGCCTCAAAATTTCATTGTTTTACAATATGTTCTGTTCAGTTTTATTTATTTTTAATTTTAATTTTAATTTTTAGTCTCATTTTTGTTTGCGGTTGAACTCTTCTTTTTAGTAATGTGGTAAATAACTAAAATTCCTTAATTATCCCAGTTTTCCTCATAGAAGGAAGAACATTATATAATTTGGACTATAATTTGATTAGCTTCCAAAGAGGTGCTTATCCTGTTTGACAGGTTAAATGGTGAAAAGAATGGATGTTTGAATTTGTGTGCACAACAAACTTTGTTTGAATTTGTGTGAACAACAAACTTCATTATCATTGTGTAGTGCAACTTTTAAAAAGAAAAAAAATATAATTGTTTAGTGCAACTTTTAAGTACTCTCAAATTCTTCATTTGGTAACTTTTGAGGTTTTCAAGCTCCATTGGGCTTAGTTGTAAACATTTTTCTTTTCATAGATGAATAATTATTGTCTTAGTAGGTAAGAAAATTTATAGACTGGACTCAAAAAATTGATTTAATATTTGGGAAGGTTAAATAGTTGTTATTCATTATTTTTTTCGTTTTTTCTTTGTTGTTGACAAAATCAACAATAGGAAGAATTATTGTTTCTCGAACTGTTTCTCTTAACAAGTAGTGTAAGAGCACTTACTGAAGAATTTTTTTTTAAAAGTGTTCAATAGGAGTGGACTCGAGCCGAATCGAGCCCGAATACTAAGGTATTTGAGCTCGGCTCGATCTTAAATGAACAAGCTTGAGTTCGAGCTTGATAAATTTTATGATGGCTCTAGCCTCAGCCTTGGATTGTCCATTCAAGCTTGAGATCGAGCATGAACTATAATTTTAATAAATAAAAATATTAAATAAATATTGGTTCGAGCTCGATAATACCAGAGCCTTTCGAGTTGAACCTTAAAGTATTCGAGCTTGGCTCGATTAGCTATTCGGGCTTAATTTTCAGGCTTGAGCTCGGCTCTAGCTCAACTGAGCCGAGTTTTGACTGAGCTCGAATAGCTCGATAAAAGCTCGGCTCGATTCCAGCTAGTGTTCAAATTGAATTGATCGACTATGATAAGGCATGAACTTCTTATGACGTTAAGACTATTTTTTTTTTCTGTCATGTTTAGTGTTTAAGCTTCCCTTCCTTATTTTTTACCTGTTAAGTTCAAGCTTATCTATCCAACCTCTGTTTTGTCTGGGTTTTCCTTGCTGATTGTTGGACTTGCCATATCAAAAGGTTGTGGGTCTTCCCCATTCATGATGTGGATGAACTCATCGTATTCTACACGTTATAATATAATGGGAGTTTGTGGTTCCTTTTGCTATTGGTGATATTTTGGTTTGATATACTTTAAGCAATAAATTAGCAAATAAAAGGGCCGATATATTGGATTTAGCCAGTTTGTTTAAGGTTTATATAATTGCCTATATATGTTTTGTTGTACCCCCTTTTATATAATTGCGTATATATGTTTTGTTGTGCCCCCTTCCTCACCTTCAACCCCCCTTGTTCCCCTGGAGATATATGATTTTCCTTTTAAATATCTAAAGCTCGTACGCATGGAGGAAACCTTAACTTTCCAAATCTTGGGTTGGGTCAGGGTGGGCCAGGGCTGGCTGACATCATGCTGGACATTTCTTTTTCCTTTTTATATGCTGGGGAGTTTTCTTTACTGCATCAGAAGGTTTAGGCATCATTTTTCTAAGATCATGCCCTGACTTGCTCTGTCAAGTTGAAAGCTGGCCATGTCTATTTCTTTTGTTTCTAGTTTTAATCTTTAATTTTTGGCTGCTGTGGTAGCCAATGAGTGTATTTGCTTTGTTTGCATGCCATCATGTATAGATTTTCTATCCCTATGATGTTTATATTTTGTTTTATATATATTTTATTTTAGGTGGAAAAGAGAAAGTTATTTCATGTTTTCCTCAAGCAATTTCTAGTTGTATTCAAGAACTGGGAACCTACTAATGGTGGCCAGCTGCCAGAGGCTGCTTCAACGACTGTCCAACCTGCAGAGTACTTGTCATCTTTTGATGATATGGTTGTTGGTTGCTTGGCTGCACATCCTGCAGAAGTCATTCTGATATTGATTGAAGAAGTCATGCAATTAACTTCCTGGGTCACCGAGTGTAAGTTGAATTCAGATATGCTTCTTGTAAAATATTTTTCATTGTGGTATTCCTTTGTTGATCTCCATTGGATATCCCCCCCTTAAAAGCCTAATCACTAACGCTAGATATTGAGTCTCCATTTGCTAGTGAAAGTTAAGATACTTTCTCATTTCAAAGAATGAAGTGATGGAAATTTCATCAAGTTAAGATGCCTAACTTTACAAGTCAATTTTATGGTTTTCAATCTTTTCCACCAATGGTTTTAGATTGGTTTTGAGCTGATATCTGAGTCATTATCTTATTTGTTCCCTTTACTTTTAAGCCCAACTGGTGGCAGAACTAGTAGCAGCAAACTTGTACTTTGTAGTCAGGCAGCCAAAGCCCACCATGCTGCTTGTGATCTGTGAATTTCAGGAAAATGTCTAAATTGTGCGACTTGGGTGACGTGATAAGAGAGAGAGAAAGACGTCCAGTTCATAGCGTGTGCCAAGTCCATGTTTCATCTTTTGGTAAAGTTCTCGTTTGCTAGAAGTTTGTGGGAAATGGCTTATAACATTTTGGGTGTTTCTTGGGTGGTTGCCGATCCGTGAAAGATGAAGTGCAGGCTTGGAGTGGTATCCATTCTTCTAAGGCTTCAAGGAAGGCTTACTCTTTGATTTGGAATGAATGGAATAGAAGAGCCTTTGATGGTGAAGAAAGGCTTTAGAAGCGATTAGGGATAGTTAACACCTTTAGTATTTGACTTTTTTTTTTTGGGGGGGGGGGGGGGGTTGCTAATGAAGTAGATCTTATTGATTTTGTGGATTTACTTTTGTGTAGATAGTTTTGTATATGGGTTTAACCTTCTTGGTGCCTGTCTTCTATATACACTTTTACTCGTAAGAAAAAAATGGAAGTCCACTTCACAGGGAGAGAAACTCTGTGAAGCCTCAGTGACTTGTGGACAGAGAGAGAGAGGGAGAGGGAAGTTAAAAGTCCAGTTCACACGGTTTAGTTTTATCTGAAATTATTTTCAGTTTGATATTTATGCATCATTGTCTGGAAACCATGGTTAATTACCTTTCTTTGATTGTGGTGCATGATTTACTGAGGTTTATCTCTGAATAATTCTGATACTAGTTTTCTGATTGTTTTTACTGTGTTGAGTGATGAATTATTTTATTTTAAGTTTTGAGAACATGTTATCACGATTATCTATATCTTTTCTTAATCGTCAATGCAGTAAACACCAGTTTGATGCGTACAATGGACTTACCAGGGCCTTCCACAAGCTTGAATATCACTTCTGAAGGGTTACCTGTCTTGGATGCTTTAACAATTGTTACACGTTCAATGCATAATTGCAGGGTTTTTGGCTACTATGGTGGAATTCAAAAGCTTACAGCATTAATGAAAGGTATGATTAATATTGTTATTGTCCTGTATATTTTTGTTGGAGATGCTGAGACTTTGTGGATGTAACGTTCCATTGAGGCATTGACACGTATGGATCAAATTAATTTGGTTTTGGAAAGTGTCCCCACTTTCTCTGCCTTGGTGTCTGATGGCCAAATTTCTTGGTAGTAAGCTGTTTTTTCTATAAGTAAAAATCCATTATAAAGGCACCAAGGGGCTGCCAACCAATGTACAAAATCATTTACAATGGCCATAAACCCAAAAGTTTAGAGTATAAATCAAACTATCTTTAATCAAAACAAGCGACTTCTTGATGTAGGACCATAGTTACTGGATCACTGTACCCCTTGGAACCGCGATCCGGATCCTACGCTCAGATTTATGGTGCATTCACGCATCGAATAGCTAAAATTGGCGATTCAAATTTTTATTAAGACTTTTACCCAAAAAAAAAAAAAAGATTTCTAGACACAAAAAAAGTTTCAAGAGAATGCTCATACTGTATTTTAAATTGTATTTTTTAATTTTTGTTTGTTGATTTTACTATTTTGTCAAAACTCTTATATCTTCTAAAGTATTATTATGCATACAGTTCTATTTATATTGTACTCATAAATATATCTAATATTTTAATTTTATACATGATGTAAAGTCTATCCCTAACGTACCGCTTACGGAGTGGGTAACGTACCACATTCCCGTGCTCGTACCGCGAACTAAGGCTTACCAAGTTCCTAGTAACTATGTGTAGGACAAGGGAAAATCTTCAAATAGGTGAAATTAGGGTTAGAGTTTATAGAATTTTGGGAACAGTTGATAGGTTTGATAAAAACTAAATAACTTAACTGATAGAATAATCTACTAGCCTCAGGCTAGTAGGGCTCTACTAGCTTCACACTAGTAGGGTTTAGAAATCACACCTAGTAAGAAAGCCTCACTTTCTAGGGTTTCTCAATAAATTATAGTTCTGGAAAATCTTCATTCCTGAAAAGAAAGCCAATACAAGCTTATATAGCGCTCATCTAACTCAATCATAAAGACATAAATAATCCCTAGTAAGTGGACCCACAAAACAGGAAAAGAAAATAAAATAAAATAAACCCGCTACAGTAAAGTGAAAAGTACCATTACTGTACCGTGGACAGTAATACACTACAGTGTTTTCTCAAAAATAGCATAATACTTAAATTTATTCTCACACAAAGCCAATAACTGACATAGTAAAACCCCATATTAAAAACCGTTTTAACCCTAGACTTCCTGTCATTGGAGAAAACTCAATCCCAAGTATTATAGTGTCAAATTACCAAGAATCCCTTGCTCCTTTTTTGCATTCCCAACTTTGAATAAAACATTAGGCTTTGATAGCATCTTTCCTTCTTGATTAAAGGCCAAAAAGATGTAAGTGCAATGCATAAAATTATTGATTTTTTTTGGAATAAAAAAATTAATCAAAGACAAAGAAACAATTGGTGAAAGAAAAACTTTAGTAACTAGATGCACATAATGATGCACAAGGCCAGACTTCTCTATTCCCTCTTTGTTACTCGTTTTTGCCTCATGTTCTTCTACCTTAATTTGCATAATTTCAGCCTGAACAAAATGTGACTTTGACTTTTTAGATTTTTTCACATGAGAAAGACTTGGCTTTTCCTTCTGATAAGACATTATGTGTAGTTCCCCATGATGTATCAAACAAACTTTTAAGAGCTGGTTGAGGTGCTTTGAGCATGGTCTCTGAAGTAGCCTTAGAAAAGTCTTTAACTAGTTTAACATCTTTCAGAGCAGCCATAGACATAGGTATACTAGTCACTGATATGTTGTCTTCATTGATTCAACAATATGTAAAACCATTATCCCACTCTCCTTTTGAATCTTCCGCTTGCCAAGCAACTTAGGGGGTTGTATCTCAGCAATTTCTTTTGGTTTTGAAATTCCATCATGCTGTTTTAATTTCTCTGCTTGATTTCTAGACTCAGCTTGCTATTTAAGCTTATCTATTTGCTGTTTTGGCTTTCCATCCAGCAGTACTTGCTGTTTTCCTAGCTATTGTGGCTTTTCTGTTTGCAAGAGGTTTGTTTGTATTTGTTTTCCTTCTGTTTGCAGCTTTGAGTTGTCCACTGCGTCCACATGAGTTTCTAGAGCACTGACTCACTCCATCATTTCAAGTCATCAGTTAATTTTAACTCATATTCTTTTGCAACATGCAGAAACGAAATAGCATCCATTCTTCCCCTAAATGTCTTTCCACTATAAGTAGACAAGGTTGCAACTTAAACTCTGATACCAAATTATAAATCTGCCAATTCATGTTGAATTCTCCAATCATGCAATCTGCAGATGGCACTTCAATTTGAAAGGAATATGTGCAGATTAGGTACATTAAGGTTTAAGTGATATAATTAGAGTTTAACAATGAGAATTTTATAGTGATTAGTAATAATGAGTAATGAGTGCATTTTGTATTTCTTTTTTAGTTTTAAGTTTGAAATCTGTCACACTTTTAATCGTCATTTAGGTATCATATTCAAAAAAGTTAGATTCACGTTAAAAAATTAAAAAATATTCCAAACACTAACTTGTTTCGGTGCTAATTACGTCAAAACTAAAAAAAGGAATCGAAGGAAAAATCAAGTCGGCCGATGGGTCAACCTGAACTGAAACAAAATGACCCGAGATACGAATGATCTGAAACTCAAACTGACCCAAATGCAAGATGGTCCATACCCAAAATGACCCGACAAGCCCGATTGCCATCTCTGATTATAAGTATAATGGATGTTATCCTCATTTTATGTTCTCATTTTTCCATTATTTCAGGGGCAGTTATCCAACTCAAAACAATATCTGGTGCGCTTTCTGCTGATGAAAGTTTATCTAAGATTGCAGTAGAGAAAACTGGCCTCTTGCAACAGATACTTGTATATGTGGTGTCAACAATATGTAGTTTTATTGATTTAAATTCAAATGTATATGAGAAGGCTCAGTTGGGCAGTAACATTATAGAGTTCTCTGTTCCAAGGGCTGGTGCATCTCCAATTGATTCTTCTAGTAGTTTGAAGGTTTCTATTAGTGAAACAAGGCTACAGTGGCATCAAAAGGCAGTTGTGTCAGTGATGGAAGCTGGTGGCCTCAATTGGTTAGTAGGTAAGGTACGCAATTTTAAGTTTTGTTTTAGAGTCGACTTAATTAATGCATTTAGAAATCTTGTATCATGCAGATCTGATGTTTTCGAAATGTATTATGCCGAAAGACATAAATTAAAAACCATTTGATTGGTCAGGATCCTGGTACTTTCACAAATCATCAGTATATGGTTGATCTATTACAAGATCGTACTTGCTTGTAGCTTTAAAGAAATTTGTTTTTCTTACTTCTGATTTAATATAGTGAGCTTTATCTCTATATTTTCCTTTTCATTCTCTTTCTTTGTGGAAGAGTTTATTGTTTTAGTGACCAGCCCTCTTGGCTTTACACGTTGTTTTCCATGCCTGCCATTACTCGTGAGTGATTACTAAGTCCATGCTTATGATCTGTTGGAGTGTGTTTAAAATGCTCTAGGAATTTGTTCACTGAAATAATGAAATTTGACACTCATAAGAAAGAGATATTAACAGTTAGTTTTTGGGGAGCATAAAAAAGAAGAATTCAGTTGAAAGTATTTAGTCAATCTTGATTATGTGTGATCATACTTTTTTTATTTTTACCAATTTACATTTAGATGATGACTTGAATTTTAGTCCTATTCTCCAATCAAAGACGTCCTTACCATAAAGAATCAGTCTCAACAAAAACGAGAGTGAAGGATTGCCCATACTGGAACAATTCTAAACCTCCCCTCCTCATTAGCTACAGTAAGAAGGTAAAGGCCTTATTCTATTCCTTCCTAAAGTAACCTCCCTGGCATAAATGCAAGGAGGATGTATAGCTGATATAGGATCTTAGCAGCCCTGACCTTGGCCTCAGTCCTAGGCTGAGTGATAATGGCATTCACTGTTCCCCAGAGGCTTGAACTGATACCTTTGATTTGACAAGCACCAAGCTTCATAATAAAACCTGAATGTGAATTTGTATGCAGTGTTTCTGATTCTTCTACATTCAGCTTTCATTCCAGAAATCTTTTTGTTTTCCAGAGTTGTTGCGTGTAATCAGAAGGTTGAGCATGAAAGAACTGTGGACAAATATATCACTTCAGTACTTGACTTTGAGAACACTTGGCTTAGCGTTATCTGATAATCCACGAGGTCAAAATCATTTTAAAAGCATTGGAGGGCTTGAAGTTCTATTGGATGGACTTGGTCTTTCATCAATTAATGTGCTACTACTGAAGAGTGCCTCTCATGTTGATGAGAAAAGGTAATTTCATTAACTTGCATTGAAAGGTTCATTTATACATTGATATCATCTGGATTTATTGCAATCTTGAGGACCAATCCCCTACTGTAGTGTGAATTATACTGATAACATTCCACCACAGTTGCCATGCAAAGTTACTCTCTAAGCTGTCAGATTAGCCTACTTTGTAGAAGATTTCCAGGTGCTTGAAGTGTCCAGCTGGCTCATGTGTGAAGTGAAAATCTGCGTAAATAGTCCATGAAGAGCAGACATTGCTCATCCATATAACCATGTCCTTTGCAGTTGCTATGTGAAGTTACTATCTAAGCTGTCAGATTAGCCTACTTTGTAGACGATTTTCCATGAGCTTGAAGTGTCCAGCTGGCTCTTGTGTGAACTGAAAGTCTGTGTAGATAGTCCATGAAGAGCAGACGTTGCTCATCCGTATAACCATGTCCTTTGCAATGATATTTCTCATTCGCAATCTGTCCTCTTAGATTTTGATTCTGCACAACCAGTTATCTAGAGAGCTAGATTTGACTGGCTTTATCTTTAAACCCCTTTCTCCTAATATCAAGCACCTGATCTAAGTGGGGTTAGGCTGGCTGAAGTTGACTTCTATATGACTGGAGTAGCTGGGATAGACTTCCTGAAAGTCTGTCTGCCATTTACCTACAAATTTATGGTTGCCACTTGTCATTGGCAAGCTAGTGGACGTTGATTTCTTAATCCTGTTGCTGTTCATTACTTCATTTCTTTCCCAGTTGGAGATGTAACATTACAATGGCTTTTATTGCTTCTATTGGGGGTGAAAAAATCTGGGCTTCTTGATTCCCTCCCCGCCAATGTACCCCAAATAAAAGGAAAAAATAAAACGGGTGAAAAGAGGTGCCAAAATCCAACTTGATTTGCCCGAAATCTGACCCACCTGACCTGAAAATATAATAACTTGAACCCGACTATGACCAGAAACGCAAGTGACCCTAACCTGAGCAAAACCTGAGGCAACCCAAACATGGAACAAGACCCAAATTGACCTTTTTAAATAAATAAATGAACTTGTACTGATGGGGTCAAGTAAAAGATATTATCTCATAATTATAACTGACAACCTTTGACTCATTGGTTATTGCTCCAAGTCAAATGTACTTGGGTGCCTTGAGGTCCTAAGGTCGATTCCTCTAACCAACAAATCCCTTATGGATAAGGAGAGTTGTTGTGTGGGTGGTTGGGATTAGGGGTATATTAGTTCATTCATGGTTATAAATAAAAAAAATGGATTTTTTTAAAAACAAAAAATTGATAAATTGAAGGTGGGATGAGTACTAAAATTTACTTATAGTAAACATAATAAGGTTGTTTCTTCTACCGTAGCCGGTTTCACAACATATGGCTTGATAAGTTCTTGGTGCATATTCAATTTCAGAATAAGTTTAAAATATTTAATTAATCAAATCTAGGTTCATTATTCAAATCTAGAATGATTAATTTATAAGTAGTTTTTGTTAGGAGTTAAATTGTAATAGTGATTAATTTTTTAATTTTTTTCTTTTGAAAAAAAGTTTATGATTAATTTACGATCACTCTTTGATGAGTAATAAGTTAAAAGTAATAAAAAGAATTTATGATTAGTCTATAAAATAATTAATAAATAAGATTTATTAATAAAATGTGATTAATGTAACATACTTTGAATTGTCGGCTAAACAAAGTTTGATTAAGATTGTAACTTTTAATTGCAACACTCATTTTAAAAGATGCTACTCACAAGTCGTAAGACTAATACTACATTTCTAATATTTGATACAACTCACTTATTTCTTTATAGAACCAAACATTTAGTTTTAGGTTTATCATAGAGTCATATAATATTTGATGATTATAATATAGGTTGAATGTCTAACCTTACATTTATGATTCTTGAAGACTAATCATTTCAAAAGAAAAAGCAAAGCAAAAATTATTAATTTATGAGAAATTAAATAGATCCAAATAAGATTTAGAGACAATTGAACAATAATATCTTTTATTGGAGTGCTTGTTGGCTAAAAGTTTGTGAGAGGTGGCTCAAGGTGTTTCTTGGTGGTTGCGATGAAGTGTGGGCATATTCGTGCTTCTAAGGATCTAAAGAAAGCTTATTCTTTTATTCCTCTCTCTATTTTTTGGCTTTTTTGGAATAGGAGGAATATAATGACTTTTGATGGTGAAGAAAGGTCTTTAGATGTGTTAAGAGATAGATGGTTCAACACCCTTCATATTTGGTCTAATGGTAAAATTTTGGTAAAAGATGACGATTTATTTGATTTTGTGGATTTACTATCGTGTAGATAATCTTTGTACAAGGGTTTCATCCCCTTGGTGCTTTTTTAATACTTTTACTTATAAAAAAAGGGGCAAAGTACATTTGTCATACATGTGGTTTGGGGGCTTTAAGATCACAACCTGTGGTTTAAAGTATTTAATCTGACTACCATGTAGCTGTCAGTCAATATTGGTCAAACCGTAAGTCAATGTTAGTCAAACATGTGATTGGTTAAAAATTAGCCACATGTCAATAATCCATTGGCTCTTATACAAATAAATTATGAAAAACATAAAAATATTTTAAAAGTCACAGTGTTTTAATAATCCTAAAAATATTTAAACTGATCCTAAAATATTATAAAAATATTTTTTATAGGTTTTTATAATCTATATTTATAATAGCCCATGGATTATTGACATGTGGCTTTTAGCGAATCACGTGTTTGAGTAACGCTGATTTAACGGTAGGACCAATATCGACTAACGTCTAGACCTTATAGTAGTCAAGTTATACACTTTAAACCATATGTTGTGATTTTAAAACTCACCAAACCATATGTACCATATGTATGTTATATGCACTTTTCCCTAAAAAGGATCATAATTAATCTTCCAAATAACATATATTTATCGTTAATGTTTGTCTTTATTAAGAGCGATTGGTCATGGTGAATGTCTTTTTATATTTCTATTTTAGTCTTTTTTTTTCTTTTTTTTTTTGTAAATTGGAAAAATATGTTACTAATTAGCAAAGGGCACATATAGATCTATCACATTATGTGAAAATCATGCATTTTGTGATTAATTATAAGTACCAATTTGAAAAGATTTAACATTTTGCTAAACTTAGTTATTTATAAACCCAATTTGATTAGAGATTAGCATCCTTCATATTAATTTTGCCTATTTATTAGTTTATAGCTCTTCGAGAAAAATATATAATAAAGGTCAAAATCTCAAGGCATAATTTAAGAAGATCATGCATCTTCTCTTGTTTGCCAGTAATAGGCATGGATTTGAAAAAAAAAGAGAAGATAGTAATAGGCATAGTGGCGTTGTTTGGGTATTTGCTTAAATATAACTTAAATCACCAAACTTAAAGTTTTTATAGTTAAAAGCTCAAAAAACTTTAAATTTTGGTATTTAAGTTGCATTTACACAACTCCCAAACAAGGTCAATATTGGTACAAATTTATAGCTATAAGTTAAGATAATTTTTTTTGTCACATTTGTTTAATATGGGATTGTATAAATTGTATTTGTTACTCTTATGCGATAGTGAAAGTGACTAATTTGATTTATTTTTAATCACGACTTTAACAACTTGGGGTTAAATACATTCACATGAAAAAAATATTAAAGAACGTAACTTCTCTATGTTAAATTATCACTAAATTGTTTCGTGAACTTAGGTATAGTAAAAGAAAAAAAAAATTAAGTTGACTTAGTGTAAAATTGCTTGACCTGAAATTGAAAAAAAAAAGGTTTTTCCAACCCGATTGGTCAAATCAAGCTATGGATGGAAACTGGTAGGATATACAAATTTCCATACCCATTACGAAACCCAATTAACAAAACCCTATATCTGAACCCGTTTAATTTTTATTTCCTTAAACCCGAATCCGATACCGACCAATTGGTAGTATACGGTGTGGGCCGGGCCAAGTACCCGACCCAAAACATTGTTTTTTCCTTTTTCCAAGAAAAACACAGATTTTAGACCAAGCTGTCAAAGCCAATGCTTTGAATACTACTTCAATGTCAGCAACAGAATTGAAATTTAAAAGGAAAAGCTAAAATTATAAGAGAGAATGAGAGATAGCGTAAGAGTAGAGAGAGAGAGATACAGTTGAGAGGCAGAGCGGTGTTTTGATTAAATATGAAATGGAAGAGTTACCTGGTAAGGCTTTTAGGGCTACTCAAGTTGTCTTTTAATTTTTAATATCCTTTGTGATTCCGTAGAATATATCTATTTCTATTTACAAAGACTTAAACAGCATAAAGTCTCAGCTTTGTGATTACGGCTTGAGGCACTATATATATAATCATGTTAAGCGGGTACCAAGGGCCTAATATGCAAACCCCACCGAACCAATCAGATATTAAAATCTCAAACCCGAACCTGTTTTAAACTGGGTTAACCACTTTTCAAACCTGCTTTAATCGGGCCAGGCCGGGTCGGATACCTGGAAAATCCTGATCTGTTGACATCCCTAAACCAAGCTCGTCAAAAACCCAAAATAACCTGACCCGAGATGACACGAATCCTAGATGACCTAACCCTGGAATGAGCCAGGACTCGAATGATATGATACCTGAAATGACCGACATGAACCTATCCAGCTCCACCTGGCCCAATATCCACCTCTAGGGGGCTCATTATTTGTTTTTATTTTATTGTCTCACCTCCGTTCTCTGACCTAGTGGTTTAAATATTTGCAGATATCAAAATTCCTTGCAGAGAATATTCCAGATCCATGTTCTTTCATTGGATGTTCTTAGAGAGGCTGTGTATCCTTTAGATTTTCCTCCTAAATTCAAGAAGCTTGCATGCCTACAGGAATTTGCAGACCCTCTAATGCTTTCTTTCATGAGTGAAGCTTCCAAACCATGTGTATGCAAGTTGGGATTATACTAGTGCACGTTAGATTTCTGAAATCTTAATCACATGCTTGCATGTATGTTACATGCATGTAGTTTGTATGTAAGATGCAAGACTATATGCTTTCTGTCTTTGACATTGAGGACGGGTTATTTTATAAAAAAAAGACATTGAGGACTGGTAGCATTGTTTTACGCAATCTTGTTATTTGTTCATTAATTACCAAAAAAAAAGGTGTCTGTATCTCTGGCCTGAACTTCTCATTTATTTTGTCAATTGTTACCCTTAGGCCTTAACAAGTATTCAGTTTTCGGAATTTGAACAACTTGCAGTTTCTATGCGAAAATGGAAGAGTTCACAAATTTGCAAATAGCTTTTGTTCACCTGGTTTCATGCTTCAAGAGTACAAGCAGCAGACAAATGATGCATCTACACGGGATGATTTTCAATTGACTTTGTATAACTTAGAGGATGATATTCATGTTAAATGTCATACAACAGACCCTTCTGTACCTCTTCCAGATAGTGCTTCTTTTTCTCAACTTTGGAATGACTATGTTGGCAAGTTGAGCAAAGTTCTTTGTTCTTTCCTTCTTGCTCCACAAGAAGTTAAATCTCATCATGTTCAAATTACCACTGGTCGAATTGCCATTCCACTATCGTCATTATATGGTGAACTTTCGATTAAGTGGGTCATGAGGGTTCTTCTTATGGTGTTCCCATGCATTAAGGCTTGTTCAAATCAAAATGAGTTGCCAAACCATGTAAGGTAAATTTGACCCTTTTTCTTTAATGAAGAATTTATGATACCAGTAATTAGAATTTTGTTAGTTGTTCATTTTGTTTCTTTCTTTTCTTACTCTTCCTTCGCTCTTTTTTTTTGTTTATTTTTTTCTTCAGGGTTTTTGTCAATACTTTGCAGCATTCTGTTCTTAATGCATTCAGGAAGGTTCTTGTTTCATCACCTGTATCTCTTGAAGTATTTCGGGATGAAGGAATATGGGACCTTATCTTCTCTGAGAACTTTTTCTATTTTGAGCCAGCCTTGGAGGAGTTTTTTGAAGACTGTTGCTTGTACAAGGAGGGGTCAGCGAGGAATCTTGAAACATATTCTTTTTCTAATCGCGCTAACGGTCAAGCAAAGTCTAGTGGGATTGAAATTCTTCAGATGGAAGTAATCTCATTTGTAGAACTTGCAGCAACTTCTAATGGGAATGTGCATAACCTGGTATTTTCATTCATATCCTCGGTATTTACTAGATATTGTTTTTTTCATTGAGCTTTATAATTTGTCTTATGCAAGTAGGGCATGGATGTGGATTTTAGTGTCCATGAACACATCTCATGATAATAAGTTTTTGTTCAAATGTGGTCTGAACCCAGATTCTAAGTTTGATGTGGACATACGGTGACCATGTAGGTGAAAATCGACTACTTTGAAGTGTTCTTGCTGACTTTGTCAGAAGCCTGGTCAATTGATCACAACCTCTAGTTCATTGTTGAATCGAGTATATTTAGGTTGATTAGCTTGGTTGTTTCTTGGTATCTAGCATCATTTTTTTTTTTACGTAATGCCTCTTTCCATATTGTGTCTACATGTATATCAGCAGGGTTCCAAAAGTCTTATCTTCATGCAAAAGATATGCAGTGCATTTATTTAATCAGAAGTCCATAACTGAATTTTCTGCGTATCACAAATTTGTTTGTGCTATACTTGTAATTCCACAAACTTTGGAGATCTAAAAAAGGGATGTCATGTGTACATGTAGAGTAGCTGAAGAGGGGTTAGCACCCCCTTGGTGCCCATATTAATGAATTACATTCTTCTACTGAAAAAAAATTACATTCTTCTACTGAAAAAAAATACTGTCATGTGTACATGTTGAAGTTTTTAAACTATGAATCTTTGTAAATTACAAGCAGATAAGATGATATCTTCCATACATTCTTTTTATGATTGTTTGGACACATGTTATTGTAATTTTGTGTTGTATATTCACATATGTACACACGTGCACGCGCGCACTGGCGCACTCACACATATATATATTTATATATATCCTCATGTCATGTCTCTTAATATGCCAGGAGCCCTGGAAAAATTATTCACTGTCCTGTTCTTTTGTACCTTGAAGTAGTTATATCGAATTTATCTTTTCCTTTGATCATATTGGCTTTTATTTTTTGCTCTCTCTTATTTCCGTCATTTTCTTTAGGATTTTTGCTTACATTTTCAACTTTTGTTGTTGCAGCCTGAATTATCTGTTTTATTAGATTCTTTTGAACAATCTGCATGTAATCCTGAGATGGCTAGTGTTCTTGCAAAGAGTATGCTACGCATACTACATCTTTCACCTGAGAAAACTATTGCTTCCTTTACGACACTTAATGCAGTTCCTCGTGTGCTCAAAGTTGCTTGCATTCAAGCTCAAGAATCTAGAAGGTCTGGGAACATAAGCGCTTCTGTAGAGAGCAATTATGTTGAAGTGGTTGCATCTCATGGTTATCAGAGATCTGATTCATGTGAGACAGTTCAGAGTTGGTTCAAATGCATGGAAACATGCATGGAGCTCTTTATGGAATTTTTCTCAACAACAGATGATGCAAGAATTTTGATTTTGCATAATTCCACTTGCATCGATTGTTTGTTTGATTTATTTTGGGAAGAAAGCCTAAGAAATCATGTGCTTAAGCACATCCTTGACCTTATGAAGGTATTTTTTCAACAGTAATACGCATCTGATTTATTGTACCAAAGAAAAAAAAATACTCATCTGATATATGGCTTTGTTGCAGTTGACGTGTTAGAGCAACAGGAACTAACCTTTTCTTTTTCTGCTTTTCAGATCATACCATTATCTGAGGAAGATCAAAAATGTAAATTGCAAGTATGTTCAAAATATATGGAAACATTTACTCAAATAAAGGAACGGGAGAAAAACTTTTCTGAACTGTCTATTGACCTCTTGGTTAGTATGAGGGAGTTGCTCCGGAATGATCCAGTGGTATATTTCCCTACAGTGATTTAATTCTCACTTTTATAGTATTATATTATGTGATACCCACCTCTTTCTCTTTCTATCCAATGTCATGGTCTGATGTTCTATTGTCTCGCGGAATGTATGTTCCTCCAGTATTATCAAGCTTTATTTCGTGATGGAGAGTGCTTTCTACATGTTGTCTCCCTACTAAATGGTAATCTTGATGAGGCCAATGGAGAGAAGTTGGTTTTGAATGTTCTTCAGACTCTTACTTGTCTGCTTGCAAGTAATGTTGCCTCAAAGGTAATCCTCTTTTGCCCTTTTGTCTTTGTTAGTCTGTCTTTATGACACAATTGAATTCTTGATTTGTCATTTAATCCTGTCGAGTGCAGACAAGTGGTTGATTTTAATTTTCAATGCTATTGTTCATCATTTTAGTTTGCTTGTAATTTAACGTCTGCTAGAATCTCTTGCTAATAGTTTTCAAAAATTTCTTCTAAGAACAACATCTTATGTTGGTTGTGATGTGCGAGTATATAGAAAAACTGTTTAGCAATTATGTAATACCAAAGATTTGCCAGTTGTACTGACTAATATGCATACTCTTTTGCATGAGTGGTATTAGTAAGCTTTTCTTGCCTGGGATTATAATGGTCACTCTATACAAAAGGTTTTAGTTTCTCTGGAAGATATATATATATATATATATATATATATATATATATATAAAGTTTTTGTGGAAGATTTTATTATGGAACTGTTCTTCTGGAATGGCAAGTTTTTTATTTTCTGGGTAGCCAAGAATGGCATGTCCATGAGATGAGAGTGAATGGTGATCTTGAGGTCGACAGATTGCCTGATTGCATGTGATTGCATTGAAATTGAATGTGTTTGTGCGAAGTTAGAAGTAATGCAGAGAGAAGATTGTAGGACTGTCAGTGGGTCTAGTTTGGTAAAATATTGCTAATAAGGTAATTGAAAATGTGCTATATAATTTTAATATAAAATATTTTGGAGAAAAAAATTCAAAGATAGTGGTTATGAAATGGTTTTGAAGTCAACATTGTTTGTTTAACTTGGTTTTGCAGATATGGGTTAAACGTTGCCAGAAGGGGCATAGTATGAGGAAGTATAGAAATGAGAAGTTTGGTAAAATGATTTGTATATTCATTTAAAGTTAACAATTGCATTATTAATGACCGACTTGGGAGGATAAGATAGAGACTAAACATGGGTCCGGACCAGGAGAAAAGACAATTGCTTATTTTCTTTAAATGGGTTGGAATTTTGAAAATATATTCGCGTAAGTGTTTAGTGGGAAAGGTCTGTTCGCATAAATGTATCTTTAGAAATTCTACGAGGTCATTGGCAATTTCTCTCTTTTTGTTCTATTCTGCTGCACTGTGCCACTAGCCTTCTGTAATTTTTTTGTCAGGTTGCATTCAGAGCTCTTGCTGGCAAGGGCTATCAGACATTGCAAAGTTTGTTATTGGACTTTTGCCAATGGCGTCCAACCGAAGAGCTTTTAAATTCACTGCTTGACATGCTCGTTGATGGAAAGTTTGATGTAAAAGGAAGCCCTCTTATAAAGGTGACTTGATTTCCAAAAAATTTGTATGATTCACTACCAGGTTTTTTCCTGTATTGTTATACTCGGTGATTATATGTTTTTTTGTTTGATTTTTTTTTTGTTCGTGTTGCATATGGAGTAATTTTTGGCTGTGCAATTGGTGCCTGAGTTTAGTTTCTCATGCATAGTTTTGTTTTTCTGTTTTTGACTCAGAATGAAGACGTGATCATACTTTATCTGAGTGTTCTGCAGAAGGTTGGTACTTCATTTCCTTTGGTTTATCTTGCCCTTTTAGATCCCAGATTTCCTAAAATTCTGGGACTGCTTTTCTCTTTGTAAAATCATGGTTTTGGCTATTCTAAGTTCTGAATGTATGTGACAATGCCATTTGTATCATTACTTGGCTGTTTTGTGATTGGGCAGAGCAGTGACTCGTTGCGCTATCATGGGCTCAATTTGTTTCAGCAGCTGCTTAGGGATTCCATATCAAACCGTGCTTCATGTGTCAGAGCAGGAATGCTTAACTTCCTTCTTGATTGGTTTTCTCAAGAAGATGATGATAATGTCATTTTGAGAATCGCTCAACTGATTCAGGTCATTGGTGGGCATAGCATATCTGGGAAGGATATTCGCAAAATCTTTGCACTCCTTCGAAGTGAGAAAGTGGGCAATCGGCAGCAATACTGCTCGCTATTGTTGACCAGTGTTTTATCAATGCTGAATGAGAAGGGACCAACTGCCTTTTTTGATCTTAATGGGATTGATTCTGTAAGTCTGTGGTATCCTAGGAGAACAATTTTCCCTCTAGTTTAAAGTATGTGGGTGTAAAATTAAAAGTAGCAGGGATTGGGAGTTTTTTTTTTTTGGGGGGGGGGGGGGGATGATTACTTGGTGACTTGAGTCTATTATACCATCAAACCTTACTTTAGAATCAATAAGCCCATGTGATTTATCAAAATGATATTAAGCCATGCATAAGATGGCATGCAAGAGCTACATGCTAATACAAAGAAAAGAGAATTTTCTTGTTATTTTTTGTTCAGTCAGAAGCAAATGATATTCATAGTTAATTAAAGCTACAGTAATTTGAGAATGAAAAATCAGCTAAGATGTGCGGACATGTTTGGCAGAGTTGGGTTCTTCAAAAAAACTCGGCACCATTTTCACTGAATTTCAACATGCACATTTATTTTCTATAATATATTTGTGACATATCGAATCTATTCTTCTCTTCATTAATTTTATTTTGTAATTTCAAGAAATTGCAGAATTTCATGCACGTGTGCGTGTAAGTTTCAGTAATTTCATCTAAAATTAAGCAATAGAAGTGGTAAACTGACTTGGAAAACTAGATACAGTTCTCTATTACACTTACTGCTCGAATTTACCAACATTTGTTAAACTGAAACATATCCACTCAAGCTTATGCGCATTTGAGCCACTAAACATAATCTAATAGAACTGTGTATCCTAATCCTTTTCCGCATCTCCAGCCATTAGGAGAAAGAGTAACAATCCTTGTGCTGATGAAGTGGATTCTGATGGTGGCTTTACTTTAACTACTTGTTTAATGTTCTAGATGATGAAGTGATCTATCTGGAACTCCTTGGATTATGTATAGCCACTTTGTCTGCTTGGAATGCTTATAGAAAGTTTACCTTTTCACTGTGACTTGCTCCTGATATTTTGTATTTCTTATACTTTCTCGCAGGGAATCATAATTAAAACACCTGTCCAGTGGCCTCTAAATAAGGGTTTTTCTTTTTCGTGTTGGCTTAGGGTAGAAAGCTTCCCTAGAAGTGGGAAAATGGGTCTTTTCAGTTTCCTCACTGAAAATGGAAGAGGGTGCTTTGCGGTGCTTGCAATGGACAAGCTTTTATATGTGGTAAAAGATATGTTTGTCTTTAGAAACTTTTTTCTGAAGCTTAATTCATATCCTTAGTATGTTTTCAAGATTGCTACCAAAAATAATGCAAAGTGATAAATTTTTCTTTTCTTTCACAGTCAATCAATTTGAAGCGACAATGTGTTCAGATGCATGTCAATCTAGTCAGAAAGAAATGGCATTTTCTTTGTATAACTCATAGTATTGGAAGACCATTCTCCGGTCGTAGCTTGCTAAGGTGTTATGTTGATGGTAATCTTGTATCATCTGAAAGATGCAGGTAACCTTCTTCAGTATTTTTCTGTAAATGCATCTTATCCTGTCTTCAGATGAATTTGTCAGATAAATATATTTTTTCAATGTGGAAAGATTTCCCCTTCTGATTTTCATCTTTCTGTGGTTCAGCTACCCAAAAGTTAATGAACCAATAACAAGCTGCTCAATAGGCAAAAGAATTATTCTGCCTCAAAATGAAGAAGATAATGCCCTGGACTTCATCCAAGATTCATTTCCTTTTTTTGGTCAGATTGGCCCTTTATATCTGTTTAATGATATCATTTCTTCCGAGCAACTCCAGGCTATCCATTCTCTAGGACCAAGCTATATGTATTCGTTCCTTGACAATGAGACTGCGCCTTTTTATGACAACCCACTGCCTAGTGGAATTCTTGATGCTAAAGACGGTCTTGCATCCAAAATCATATTCGGACTCAATGCACAGGTTCTCTTTCCTTTTCCTAAAAAAAAAATAATAATTCTAAGTTTTATTGTCAGGCCACTCTAAGAAGTTGTTTCTTTTTCAGGCATGTGATGGTAGGAAATTGTTTAATGTCTCACGAGTGTTGGATAATGCGCTAGATAAGAGTTTATTTGAGGCAACTGTAATGGTTGGTACACAGTTATGTTCACGTAGCTTGTTCCAACAGATAATTTACTGTGTTGGAGGTGTATCTGTGTTTTTCCCTCTAATCATTCAATCTGATAAATATGAGGAGGAAAATGGGCTCCTTGAACCTACATTGCTTATGCCTATCACAAAAGAGCGTCTGACAGCTGAAGTTATTGAGCTTATAGCTTCTGTCTTAGATGAGAATTTAGCAAATCAACAACAGATGAATCTTCTTTCTGGATTCCCAATACTTGGTTTTTTATTGCAATCAGTTCCACCCCAGCAACTCAATTTCGAAACACTTTCGGCATTGAAGCATCTGTTCAATGTTGTTGCAAGCTCTGGTATGTATCATGAAATGTTAAGCTATGATTTATGCAGCAAATGTTTGTACCTTAGTTTCTTTTTCAATATTTTAATATTCTTTTCTATGTAATTTTTTTTTTTAAATTTCTCATATCTATTATTTTTTTGGCTTCCGTGCAGAATTGGCAGAGCTGCTTATGAAAGATGCTATATCTAGCATTTTCCTTAACCCACTCATCTGGGTCTACACAATTTATAAGGTGCAACGTGAGCTTTACATGTTTCTCATCCAGCAATTTGATAATGATCCAAGACTTCTTAAGAGTCTGTGTCGGCTTCCTAGAGTTATCGATATAATACGGAAATTTTACTGGGATAATGCCAAACCTCGATCTGCCATTGGAAGCAGGCCTCTTCTGCATCCCATTACAAAACAAGTTACTGGGGAGAGACCTAATAGAGAAGAGATACGTAAAATTCGTCTTCTTTTATTAAGTCTTGGTGAAATGGGCCTCAGGTATTTTCCTCTTCTGTAAGAGCTTGGTCTTTGTTGTCAAACACATTTTGATAGAGCACATTATCATTTTTTTTTTTTATCTATTTTCAAGTTTTATTGAGAAGTTCTCTGGGATTTGCAGGCAGAACATTGCAGCAGCAGATATAAAAGCTCTTATAGCTTTTTTTGAGACAAGCCAGGATATGACCTGCATTGAAGATGTTTTACATATGGTTATCCGTGCTGTTTCACAAAAGCCACTGCTTGCTTCTTTTCTTGAACAAGTCAATTTAATTGGCGGTTGTCACATTTTTGTCAATCTTCTTCACAGGTATGTTGTCCATTTTAGTATTTGAAGTTTGATTCGATAGGATGATGATGATGGTCAGTTTTCTGTTGTTTATTTGAAGAAATGATATCCAGAACCTAAACTTTGAAAGTGGGCTAAAATATTGGCAGTGACTTATTTGACTAAAAGTTGGTAAGTAAAGCTGATAATGCTGTAAATCAAAAAAAAGAAGGAAAAAAAGCTGATAATGCTGTATTAGAATGGATAGTTGATTTTAGAATTATTAGGGTTAGGAGTGTTGTTGAAGTCGACATGATCTGACCTGTTTTGGTAAATCCAACCCAAGTAAATCAGTTTGTTTCAGTCAAAGTCAAGACGAAGTGAAAAGTCCTGTTGATCTGGTGTCCCTGGATCTTGTCCATGGATTGCATTGATCCAATGTCATTAAGTCGTAGTGCCCTAACTTGTCGTCGTGGGTCTTGTTGACCCTGAGTTGTTATTATGTTTTTTTTTGTTTGGATTTATTTGTATTAGATTGGAAGAGGCTATTTTTTTATGATATGAGTTTATTTGTAACAAGTTGGTGTATGTATAGCTCCAACATGAGGTGAAGTGTTAGGACTATTAGGGTTAGAAGTGTTAAAGATATTTATGTATTTTCTCGTCATTATGATCTCTATATATGACTACTAACCTTAGCGTTAGTAGGCTATTCACTCTTATAAACATCATTATTGATATATTGTAGATTGTTGAAAAGATGGTGGAGCCACTAGCATATAAGAGCTAAAGGCTGTGCATAAAAGGTCAATAAAACTACTAGCCTCACATATTAAAACCTTAAATATTCACTCTTATAAACATCACAGTTGATATATTGTAGATTGTTGAAAAGATGGTGGAGCCACTAGCATATAAGAGCTAAAGGCTGTGCATAAAAGGTCAATGAAACTACTAGCCTCACATATTAAAACCTTAAAACCCATGTGCCACTTCTGCAAGTCATTTTAAAAAATCTAGAGATTGCTGAAATGCCTACTCAACAAATATATAAAGAGGAAGGAACAACATTTTTACTTTCTTAGTATTAGCTTGATTTATCTAGGGCTACCATTATGATGACATTATTTTTAAATTACTTGAGAATATCATTTTGAAAACAGAACCAATGGTGTGATTGGCCTCAAGTTACAAAGAGTGCACATTTACAAATTTGGGATGTTGTGAAGGGGGACATTGTAAGACTTTTTGAGGAGTTTCAATCTTCTGGTGAATTTGTGGGAAGTCTTAATTCTACTTTTATTGTCCTTATTCCAAAGAAAGTTGGAGCCACTAATATTAAGGATTTTCAACCAATCAGTCTTATGGGATGCATTTATAAGCTTTTATCGAAGGTTCTCACTTGTAGATTAATGAAAGTAATTGGGAAGTGGTGAGTGCTAACCAAAGTGCTTTCATCAAGGGTAGGCAAATCTTGGATGCAGCGTTGATCGCAAATGAGGTTGTGGATTCTCACTTAAAGATGGAGGGTTTGGGATGATTTGCAAGCTGGACATGGAAAAGGCTTATGATCACATTTGTTGAAACTTTATTATTTATTTATTGAGAAAGATAGGTTTCGGGGATAAACGGTGTTAGTGGATTTCTAAGTGCATCTTTTCGGTTTCTTTCTCTATCCCCGTGAATGTTAGTCCCTCTAGTTTTTCAAAGCTTAAGGGGATCTTAGACAAGAGGACTCCTTGTCTACTTGTCTCCCTTTTTGTTAACCTTGGTGATGGAGGATTTAAGAAAGATGTTGTTGAGAGCGGTTGATGGGGGTGTTAAGTGGTTTCAAAGTGAAGAGAGTTATCTCTAAAGTGGTGAGTCATTTCCAAAATACTTTCGTGGAGGGAAGACAGATTTTGGATGTTGCTTTGGTTGCTGATGAAGTAGTGGATGCTCATTTAAAATATGGAGGGGGAGAGGTGATTTGCAAGCTAGACATGGAGAAGGCTTTTGATTATGTGTGTTGGAATTTTGTGATTTACCTTCTAAAGAAGATGGGTTCTGGGGAGAATTGGTGTAAATGGATCTTCAAGTGTATTTCTTCGGCTTTCTTTTCGATCCTTATCAATGGTTGTCCTTTTGAGTATTTCAAATCCTCAAGGGGTCTGAGGCAAGGAGACCCTTTATCCCTTTTTGTTCACTTTGGTTATGGACGCGTTGAGCATAATGTTGGTGAAATCACTAGATGCTGGGCTATTGAGTGACTCCTATCAAATGGAGAGCCTGCCCAATCTGCATCAGTATAACCCTCAGCTTGAGGATGACCATGGTTTCGATAAAGTAAGCCACAATCAGGAGCACTCTTAAAATATCTCAAAATTTGAATAACATCCCAATAACTAGTTTTTGGAGCATCGAGAAATTGACTAACTACACTTGTTGCAAATGAAATATCAGGTCTAGTAACAGTCAAATAATTCAAATTTTCAGCCAAACGCCTATATTGTCTTGGATTAGATAATCAGTCGCATGTTGTGTTCGGATCCATAGTCTAGGCTTACACCCTAACATTCGAGTATCATTCAACAAATCAAGAAAATATTTACGCTGAGATAAAGAAATATAATGACGAGATCTAACAACCTCGATACCCAAGAAATACCTTAATTGTCCTAAATCCTTCGTCTGCAACTTAGCACTCAAGATTTGTTTCAGTGCTAGAATTCCTTCTTTGTCATCTTCTATGATCACAATATCATCCACATATATAATTAACAATATCCTACCCGATGTAATCTTAGCCAACAATAGATTTCATAAATGGAAGAAGAATCAAGTCCCACGTATCATGAGTATTCAAGGCATGTATTTCTTCATCCATGGCTACTTTTCACCCAGAATGAGATAAGGCTTCTGTAATGGCCTTAGGAATAGAAACAGTAGAGATTAAAGCAATAAACGAAGCATATGAAGGAGATGAATGATCATAAGACACAAAATTAGCAACTGGATGAGAAGTATATTTACCTTTACGAAGAGAAATAGGACGGTCATCCTCATAAGATGAAGTGAAAGAAGGATTGGGATCTGTCAATAAGGGGCATTGGAACATGTAATGGACAAGAAAATGAATCAGTCAAAGATAGAATGAAACTCAAAGTAATATGGGGTAGACTCAAAGAATTTAACATCGGTACAAGCAAAGTACCTTTGTAATGATGGACTATAGTACCGATAACCTTTCTGTGTACGAGAATAGCCTAAGAAAATACATTCGATAAAGCGTGGGTCAAGTTTGTCAACTCCTAGACGGAGTTGATGAACAAAACAAAATGACCCAAAAATACGAGGAGGTAAGTGGAAGGTAATATCTCTAGGAAGGAGCATGGAGTGGGGCGGCCATCAAGAATCAAGGATGGCATACGGTTCATTAAGTAACATGCAGTTAGAACGGCTTCACTCCAACACAATTTGAGGACATGCATATGAAATAAGAGAGTACGAGCAGTAGCCATAAGATGACAATTTTTTCGTTCTGTAACCTTATTTTGTTGGGATGTATGAGAGCAAGATGACTGACTTAGTCATGAAAGTTGTAAAAGGCTCAAAAAATACTCATGAGCATTGTCACTACGAAGAATCTTAACAAATAAGTCAAATTGGGTTTTTATCTCAGTACAAAAGACAAAAAATAGAAAACAACTCAGAACGGTCTTTCATTAAATAAAGCCAGAATAATCATCCACAGAGGTAACGAATACCGAAATCCAAGTTTGGAAGTCACACGACTTGGACCCCAAATATCAGAATGTATTGACATAACACGTTTGTTAATTCAAGAAGCAAACGGCACACGATGATGCTTACCCAATTGACCCGACTCACATTCTAAAGATGAAACTTGACCCAAAGTAGGAAACAACTTCTTCGGTTTCTCTATGGACAGATGACCAAAACGGCAATGTATCTGAAGCGGGGACACGTCAATTGAGCAGGCAATGAGTGATGGGATAGGAACAAAGTAATACAGGTCGTCCGACACCAATCGTCTTCCTTGTTTTCAAATCCTGGATAAGAACAAAATCAGGAAGAAAGGTAACAGAACAGTTAAGACTTGAGCATAGAGGACATATGATAAAGACATAGAAGAACTAAGGTGCACAGTGCCAATACCACTGCTAGTGGTTTTAAATCCATCTGCAAGGTGTAAGAGTAACTTCAGGCAAAGACGAAGAGTGATAAAACTTAAAGAAAACATTTGTGGTGCTGACAAATGATGAGAGTCAAGGACCCAAGGTCTAGATGAAGAGTTACTAGATGATAGACAAGTTTTTGGTGTACCTTTCTGGGTGGAAAGGGCAGTCGAGAAAGATGTCTGATTGTCTTATACAGTAAGAACTCATCATACTCATTTTGGAAACCATAAGAGAAGTTGAAGGCATGGAATTTGAGGTAGGTCCATAGTCAACAAAATCAGAAGTCATAACATTAGCAACCATGGGACAACCAACTTCCAACACGTCTCCCGAGTATGTCCGAAATGATTGCAGTACGTACATTGACGAAGTGAACCTTGACCACCACCACGACCAATAGAATTACCACCACGACCAAATGAAGTGCTATTATGATCACTACCACTACCTCCTTTACCACCGCGACTACTTATATTATCAAAACCATGGCCTCTACCAGTATTATTACCATCTGTTCAGCCAACTTGCCAAGCTTGAGTAACCAAGGTAGATTTGTCAACCACAGATTCGTTGTCACTAGTTTGAGAAATTGCACGCAACACACGAGCATAAGTCTCGAATCATGTCGTAAGTTTTGTCTTGGACCATTGTACTACTATTCAACTTTCGAGTAGTAATAATATGAGGACTCAGATGGGGAGACACAACGGAGATAGTCTTGGATTCTATTGTGAATTCCTAAAAAAATTAACCCAAAAAAAAAAAATCATCCACACACGGAAGATACAATTAAGATGAAAGAGAGAGGAACATATTGTTTTCTTTTCTTTACTTGATGGATCCGGGTCAGGCCACAGATCTAGGTCTGTTTGGGCCAAATCTGGAACGGAACTAATGGGTCACAGACTTGACGGCAACTCTTGGCCGGAACGGAGTGCTGGACTTAGGGGTGTTGTCGCCGGAGCGGGGCGACCCCAAGGTGGTCTCCGATCATTAGGAGACGCTGGAATCAAAACAAAAGGTTGAGTCGCGATGGGGAATAAGACTGAAAAACAGCGTCAAGGAAGAAGGCCAGAAAACGGTGCGACGGTCTGTCGTGAGGTCGGGATTGGGTGATGATGACAACGGCTAGCTTGGCGCATGTGATGGCTAGTTGTTGTAGCTGGTCGAGATTACTTGGAATGGACTGGAATTTTGAAGACTTGGACGATGATGACGAGGTCGGAGCGGTGACAGCGCGTGGACACCGGATCGGAAGAGATCGGATAATTTTGATCCTACTGGTGTGCTCAGATGTGGTTGGATTTGACGATGGTGGCAGCAAACGGTATCGGCGGCGGACGGTGGCTACTGTTGCAGGTTTATTTATATATATATATATATATATATTATTTTTTTATGTAGCATCCCAAGGAGCAAATTGCTTTGATACAATGTTGAAAATAAGAACATGAAGAAATTATGTCTAATTGATTGATTAGAATACAATCCAACAAACTAATATATAGACTTATGAATACTAAATCTAATAGGACTAGGATACATTGATTAGATAAGATAAATATAAACTAGGCCTACTAGGACACATAATAAGAATCCTATTAGGAATCTCAACAAAATCCAATTGTGGAGAGGTTTGAAAAAGGTTAGCTAAGTGGAAGAATCGCCTTCTCTTTAAAGGAGGAAGACTTACGCTCATTAAAAGCACTCTTTCTAGCCTCCCTATTTATTTCATATCTCTATTTCCTATACCTAGTGTTGTGGCTAAGAGGTTGGAGGATATTCAAAGGAAATTCCTGTGGGATCATACATGGAGGAGTACAAATATCATTTGGTGAGATGGGAAGTGGTTAAGAAACCAATGGAAAGAGGAGTTGGTTTGAAGTCTTTCACCTTATTCAATAAAGCTTTCTTGAGGAAATTGCTCTGGAAGTTTCTAGTGGAGAAAGATCACTTTTGGAGAAAGGTGGTGGAAGCTAAATTTGGGGTGGATTCTTGCGTGTGGATGTCTAAAAAGGGGAGGGGGCTTATGGTGTAGGGTTGTGGAAATGGATTAGGGGGGGATGGGAAGACTTGCGTCCTTGTCTTTCAGTTTCGGTGGGTGATGGTAAAAGAACCCGACTTTGGCATGATTCGTGGTTTGGTAAGACAACTCTTAAAGATCGGTTTTCAGAGATTTTCACAATTGTGGGGGATAAATAAGCTCTTATTTCTTCTTGTATCTCGATGTCTATTGGTATTATTTCATGGGATGTTCGTTTGATTCGTAATGCTCAAGATTGGGAGGTAGATTGAGTTCAAAATATGTTGGAAACTTGATATAGCTATAATATGGATTTGTCTAAAGAGACGTGGTTAGAAGGAGGGATAGACAGGGTAAAGGTTTTCAGGTGAAATTGTTCTATAAGATTCTTGTGGATAGAAATTCCTCGAACGTTTCTCCCAATTTCCCATGGAAAGCAATTTGGTGTTCTGGCATCTCAAAGAAAGTTTGTTTTTTTTGTGGTAAGCCACTTGAGAGAAGATACTTTAGATAATTTAAGGGGGAAAGTAATGGTGAACCGTTGTTTCACTTGCAAAAGTTGTGGAGAATCAATGTTTCATCTTTTGTTAGAATGTTCTTTGGCTTGAGCTTTATGGGAAATGGTTTATAAAGTTTTGGGTGTATCTTGAGTTTTTGCCGACTACATGAAGGATGAAATTTGGGGCTTAGAGTGGGTTTCGAACCTCAAAGAACCTTAAGAAAGCTTACTCTATGATTCTTTTTTCTATTTTTTGGTTAGTTTGGAATGAAAGGAATCGTAGAGATTTTGATGGCATAAACCTTTAGTTGTAATTAGGGAAAGGTAGTTCAATGCCCTTATTTTTTGGGTCACATGGAATTCTTTTATACATGAAGTAGATACAATAGATTTTGTGGAGTTTCTCTCCTATAGATAGCCTTGTACATGGGTCGCACCCTTTTGGTGCGCTTTTTATTTTAATAAAATTTACTTATAAAACAAAAAGTGGTTTCAAGGTGGGGAGAAATGAGGGAAGCATGTTTGTGTGTCACCTTCTCGTTGTCGATAACATGGTTTTTTTTTATGGGACAAAGGCAATTCAATTTCAAATTTGCACCTTTGTTGTATCCTTTGCTTTAAGGCGGTTTAGAGGCTTAAGATTAATCTTAGCAAGAATGACTTAATCCCTCTTGGAAAGAATATTAAGAGCCGATTCTTAGCAAGCTTGTTAGGTGCGATGTGGGGTCTATTCCTTTTTCCTTTTTTTATTGGGCTTCCTCTTGGGGCTATGTACAAAGATAAGAATGTGTGGATCCCATTGATGAAAGATTTGAGAAAAAAAGGTTAACTTATTGGAAGAATCGTTTTCTTTTCAAAGACGGTAAAATTACTCTTATCAAGAGTAATTTCTCAAGCCTTCTCATTTACTTCATGTCTTTTTTTCATAGTCCTTGTTCGGTGGCTAACCGGTCGGAGAGCATTCAAAGAAGATTCCTTTAGGGTAATATGGGGGAGGAGTTCAAGTATCACCGTAGGTAGTATGAGGTTCATGGTGGAGCATCTTTGGAGAAAAGGGGGGGGGGTGTCCTCTAAGTTTGGGGTGGAGCTTATTGGTGGATGTCTAAGGAAGGAGGGGCTTTTGGTGTGGCGGTTTGGATATATATTCAGAAAGGGTGGGTTGACTTCTCTCCTTGTGTTGCTATTTTGGTGGGCAATGGAGAAAGAACCCGGCTTTGGCATGGTACTTGGTTGAGACTTTTCTTTAAAAACCTGATTTTCGGATGTTTTCGCTATTGTGAGAGATAAGGATGTCCTCATTCGGTCTTGTATTTCCTTGTCTTATGATGCTTTATCTTGGAATGTTCCTTTTACCCACAATGTCCATGATTGGGAAATTGAGAGGGTTTCAAGTTTTTTTGGAGGTCTTGACTTGATAATAGTATATGGCTAAGTGGAAGTTTAACCCGAAAAAGGGGTTTGAGATGAAGTCTTTTTATAAAGTTCTTCTTGATGAGACTCCTTTGGAAGATTCACCCAACTTCCCTTGGAAAGCGATTTGGAATCTTTGTGCTCCTAAAATACTTAGTTTCATTGTGTGGGAATCCTCATGGAGGAAGATACTCACTATTGATAATCTTAAGAAAAGGGAAAAGTGCTTGTTAATACGTGTTACATTTATAAAGCTTGCACTGAGTCCGTGTTTCATCGTTTGATGGAGTGTTCGTTGGCTAGAAGTTTGAGGAAAATGGCTTATTGTGTTTTGTGTGTTTCATGGGTGGTTGTCGATTCCGTGAAAGATGAAGTTTGGGCTTGGATTGGTTTATGTGCTTCAAAGGAGATAAAAAAAGACTTACTCTTTACTTTCTCTCTTTTTTGGCTTATTTGGAATGAGAGAAATAGAAGGGTTTTGATGGGGAAGAGAAACATTTAGAAGTGATAAGAGATTGATGGTTCAATACTCTTTAGTTTTGGTTTAAGGGTAAACTTTTTGTTAATGAAGACGAGTTTTGGTTTAAGGTTAACTTTTTGTTAATGAAGACGAGTTGTAGATTTTGTGAGTTACTTTCATGTAGATAGCTTTTGTACATGGGTTGCACCTTCTTGGTGCCTTTTCTATATAAGTTTTACTTATCAAAACATAGAGAGCATATTTACAAGTTACCATAAAAAAATAAAACGATGACTTCATTAGATATAAGCCTACAGAAGTCATTAAAGATAGGTGGTTCAATATCCTTAGTTTTGGTTCAAGGTTTTTTTTTGGTAAATGAGGTTGATCTCATTGATTTTGTGGACTTCTTATCATGTTGATAGGTTTTTGTACTTTGATTGCACCCCTTGGTGCCTTGAATATACTTTTTTTTTATAAAAATATATTGTGGGAAGTTGATTTAAAAATACTAATTAGGATGATCTTTGGTGAAAAAGATTACTCTATATATCACCAGCCAAGTGGTATATCTTCTCCATTAGAGTGGGGAGGTCCAGAGTTCAAGCTGGGGGAAGGGAAGACCTACTATTTTTTAGGTTATATCAGATGTCAAGTGATACTTGTCCCTCTTTGGAAGGGGTAAGTCCAGACTCCAGAGCTTGTGGGAACGGTTTCAGGGTGGCGGAGGGCTCCTTTGATGTCTATCATACTATAACCATTTGAAAAATCTCAACAAAATAAAGAAAACAAAAGAAGAAGTGCCTAGTCCTTTGCATTTAACATAGTTTAAGGACCCACAGTATTCCGATTTAGCAACTTCAAATTTGTTCTCCCTAACATCTTTTCTGTTACTTCGATTTGTTCATTGAGATATATTTACACTTTTCCACCTTGGTCTTAACATAAAATGTATGCGGATATGTTACTGATTCTTTCTTTGAAATTTGATACATATTGATAAGATAAGGCTATTCAATTACCAATAGTGGAGAGCCATGATATTGGACACTAGTTTCATTGGAAACTAAAAGAGCAATAGTAAATATCCCCCTGCTCGACAGCCTAACCCTATTTTCCCAATAATTTTCTTCGAAGTACGCTTCTCCTTTATGAATGACTTGAATCACCATATGATTGGAGTCTGCAAAAGGGATTGCTTGACATTGATGAGGCAGAACATACCTTCTTATATTTTAACTACTACTTTGAGCAGGGACTATGAGCCTATCAGATTGCTCAGCTTGCAGTTCCTTGGAAGACTTCTGGTTGGTTTACCATCTGAGAAGAAGGGACCAAGATTTTTCAATCTTGCTGTTGGAAGATCCAGATCTCTTTCAGAAAACCATAAGAAAATTAGTTCAAGGATGCAACCAATTTTCTCAGCTATGTCTGATAGGTTGTTCAGATTTCCTCAAACAGATAATTTGTGTGCCACCTTGTTTGACGTTCTTCTTGGTGGAGCTAGCCCCAAACAGGTAATCAACAAGATACGGAACCTTTTCTTTTGTTTCCATCGAGTTAATTTAGTCATTTAGCTCTGTTGTTCTTGCTATCAGTTTGTTGGGTAACCATTTAACTTCGAATTTTCTCTGAACTGCTTCTCGTTGAATTTCTACTCTAGGTGTTACAGAAACATAACCAGCTTTATAAGCAGAGAAACAAAGGAAGTAACTCGCATTTTTTCCTTCCACAAATTTTGGTTCTCATTTTCAGATTCTTGTCTGGCTGTGAGGATGCATCTGCAAGAATTAAATTAATTAGTGACCTACTTGATCTTCTTGATTCAAATTCTCTAAATGTTGAAGCTCTGATGGTATGTGTGTTCATAATTGTTGATACAACTATGTATGTGCTTTTAAACTGCCGCCTGATATTTCAAATGTTGAAAATAGGAATATGGCTGGATTGCCTGGTTGTTAGCTTCCATGAAACTTGATGTGATAAAAGACTACAAACCTGAGTCACGAAATCGAGATGACAGTAAGATAAATGAACAACATCTCATCAGGAGTCTATTCTGTGTTGTTCTTTGTCACTATATGCTTTCTGTAAAAGGTGGCTGGCAACAGTTAGAAGAGACCGTGAATTTCCTGCTTTTGCATAGTGAGCAAGTAAATCAAAATCCTACTGTTCCATAATATTTTTTTATTTATTTAACAGTTGTAGAATGCTGTTGCTATGACGCTTTTATTTCACAGGGTGGCGTGTCATACCGATATTTGCTTCGTGATGTATATGAGGACTTGATTCGGAGGCTGGTAGAATTGTCTTCTGATGATAACATATTTATTTTACAACCATGCCGCAACAATACGTTATATCTTCTACGACTGGTAGATGAGATGCTTATCACTGAAATTGACAATAAAATCCCGGTATTGAACTTGTCTATGACTGGGTTATTTGTCACTTTAAATGCAGTGCAAGTTTAGGTTCCTCTTTGGCTTGTTTGGATATTTTATTATTATGTTACACTTCTTATGAATTTTACTTCATCCGTTCTGTTGTGATTTTTGGGGCTATATCCTTTCCAGTTTTCCCTGGGATGATTGATCCAATATACTGGCAAAGGTCACTCTTACATTTCCGTTCAGTATACTTTCCACTATATCTGAATTTTATTCGTTGTTTTTTTACAACCACGTGGCTCAGATGCCACTTTGCCCTAGTAAGTTTTGATTATTATGAAAAACATATATTAACCAATAGGTTGACGTGGGACAAAGAGGCTTTGATTAGTTCTTTTGTTTCATTGTCCGGTGGAGGGGTGGTGTGGGAGATCCCAACTATTTACAATGCACAAGATCGGGAAATTCAAAGATTCGAATGCTTTTTGAGAAAATTTATGGCATGAGGGTGGATTTGAGTGGGGAAGGTAGGGTGATTCTTTAAAAATATGAAGAAAGTTTGATGAAGAGCCTTTCTACATTATCCTTGTAAAGAGTACTCGGTGGAAGGCAGTGTCAATTTCCCTTGGAGAGCTATTTGGAGAACTTGTGCTCCATGTGATTTTTTTTTTTTTTTGGCTTGGGAAGCGACATGGAAAAAGATCTTGGTTATTGGCGACCTACAAAAGAGAGGAAAAGTCCTTGTCAACTGGTGTTTTCTTTGTAAGTTGCAAGCCAAAAATTTTGAATCGCCTTGTTTTGAGATGTCAGTGGATGAGACAATTTTGGAATATGGCCATTTCCTTTTTAGGCACCTTATGGGTAGGGGTTGAAAGTTGAAACTATAGGAAAGGAGTGGGGGATTGAAGGGCATCTGTGGATTGAAAGAATTGAAAGAGTTATTGCCTTAATTCCTCTCTCTATTTGTTGGTTTGTTTGGAATGAGAAGAATAGGAAGGCGTTTGATGGGGAGGAGAAGACAATTTTGGTGATTAAGGATAGATGGTGTCATACTCTTAATTTCGGTTTAATGGCCACTTTTTTGTAAATCAAGAGTTCATAGAATTCCTAAATTGTAATTGAATTTTGTACATGGATTGGCACCCTCTTTGGTGCCCTTATAGTTAATCTTTACTTAACAAAAAGATAAATTTATGTTCTGTAATTTCTGCTATTGATGGTGCTGGTGCCCTCTTAATGTTAAAGCATTTTGTGATACAGTATTTCTTCTTAGTTTCTTTGAGCGTATCCAAAGCATTACAGCATCATTCTAATGCTGTAAACATACTTGTAAACTTCTACTTTTGTACCATGTTATTAGACAGAAAAAAACTGTTAATGTAACTTGCGTTTCTTGCAGTTTCCAGCAATTAGCTCTGAATTTTCTCTGGATTCCTTGGAATTCGAAAGTCATAGAGATTATAGTTCTGCTTTAGATGAGGTCTTGCAAGGAGAAATGGAAGGCCAAATATCTAGGTACTTCCATTGTTGTTTCTGAAGCTGATACTTTAAATGATATCAATTTTCAGTTTTATAGGTTTGCGCATTTATATATCCGGCTTAAAAGCTGCCTTGGTTCTTTAAATTTGATAAATGATTTCATCTCTGGTCAAGTATATGACTGTTCAAGCATTTATTGCAGAATGGTTTACATCTTGTATACTTCAATTTTTTTGTCTGATCTACTTCTTGAACTTGTTAAATTATTGAATGATTGAACTGCTTCGAAATTAAGATTGTAATTTCCTGCAACGTTTTCTTGTCCTTTCTTTTTTTGGCCCGCCGGGGGGGGGGGGGGGGGGGGGAAATTGGTTTGATTGGATCGATAGAAATTAGATCTTATAAATTTTTTTTGTTGAATCACTGTTTTGTTATAAAATTTTCACTTTTCAAACTTTTTAACTTGTCCTCTCCACCAAGAGTTACAGGTTGATTGAGTGATAGCTCAGCATACACTTGAAGCATATAGGAACTAAACCCACCCTGTTTACTTGGTTGGGCGGTGAAATTCTTGCCCCAACATAGATGTGGACTTTGAGAGATCTTGTTATGAACTCTAGTTCTTTATACGGTGATTTACAATGTAGACAACTAAAAAAACAAATGATAAAATACTAAAATTGGTCCAGACACAGTAAATGTAATGTACCACATTTACCCATCATCTTTGTGTGTGCGCATGGGGTTGCTTATGTGCAACTTTGGACTACATGCATGGATGCATGTCTCATGTACATGAAACTGTCTTATGTGCGACTTTGCTGAATATTTTGTATAAAATATTACTATGATATAACGCCGTAATCATCTGGATACACAGGTATTTGCAATTACATGATTTGGACATATGAACCATGTAACTGACTTTGAATCAACAAATCCACATATATGATATGGTCAAAGTACTTAAAAAGTAGATTTATACTATAAACTCTGCGAGATAATTCAGAATCCATAAATGTACATGATTTGGCCTGATTAGGTCTTCTTTTGGAATCTTTCTGGAAAGCTCCTGAAAAATTCTGAAAACTATTGCTTAATTTTGGTAGAAATGGTTCACATCCATAAAGGTTATTTTACTAGTAGTTGAATTCCTTGGCTAAAATTTGTGGATGCTTTTGTAAAGCCCGATTCTGATTTGTTAGGTTGAAAATGATCAGTTTATTGTTCCTTAATGGTTCTCTAGTGGAGTGATATATTTTTTGTATTCTTCCACCAGTTTAATTCTCTTTTTATTGATGCCATGGGAGATGAGATTTCCTTCTTGAATTTTATTTGATGGATATGGATTATTTGCATGAAAGTTGTTGAACTCATATAATTGTTGTAATTCCATTTTAGTGATTTCTCTCTCTTGTTTTGAAATTTCGTTATGGTGTTCTCTCTCTCTCCCTCTCTCTCTCCTTCTCTCTCTCTCACCTGTGGAGTTTTAACTGCTGTTTTTGTTTTCTATTTCTTGTAATTTTGTATCTTTCACTTTCATTTCCCTAGAAATCAACGGAGTCGCCAGCAGCCAATCACAAGTGAAGATGGCATGATCAGTGACAAGTGCTGGAATTTATATGACAATATGTGGATTATCATCAGTGAGATGAATGGAAAGGGACCAAGCAAGATGTTAATGAAATCATCAGGGGCTGGTCCATCCATTGGCCAAAGAGCACGGGGCTTGGTGGAATCGCTAAACATTCCTGCAGCAGAAATGGCTGCTGTTGTTGTTTCAGGAGGGATTGGCAATGCATTAAGTGGAAAACCAAACAAAAATGTCGATAAAGCTATGCTTTTAAGAGGAGAGAGGTGCCCAAGGATTGTATTTCGACTTGTTATTCTATATCTATGCCGATCTTCGCTAGAAAGAGCTTCACGATGTGTACAACAGGTCATTTCCCTTTTGCCTTCTCTTCTAGCTGCTGATGATGAGCAAAGCAAGAGCAGATTGCAGCTTTTTATTGGGTAGCTTTTCCTTACTCTTTCATATGATATTTGTTCAGTCTGTAGATTTTAGATATTAGGAAGTTTTATTTTTTTTTCCCTCTATCCCTTGGTCTAGTGAAGTTATTTTATTATAATTTTAGCATACAAATTTGTGACGTTTGTAAGTTACAGCATTTTATGGAATGATGTGACCTTTAGTTGATGTTTTGGCCAGGTCTTTGCTTGCTGTAAGGTCTCAGTATGGAATGTTAAATGATGGTGCTCGTTTTCATGTTATATCACACTTGATTCGAGAAACTGTCAATTGTGGGAAATTAATGCTTGTGACTAGCATCATGGGTAGGGATGACTCTGATTCAGGCAGTAACTCAAAAGAAACAGGCTCTATTCGCAATCTTATCCAGAAAGATCGAGTGCTAGCTGCGGTGTGTTTCAAAATTTATTTTAATTTGTTTGTATTTATTAATATTATGTTTTTTTTTTGGAGATTTACTCTATTTGTTATCCAGTTCTGGCCCATAAGTGGTATCATGAAATATTATGTCACACATAAAAGCTGATATGTCTTAGAAGCTAGCACATTTAATTCAAAATTAAGAAAAGAAAAAAAAAATGTAAGATGGTAGGGTTGATGCTAGATTTTGTACTGTTGCTATTAGGGCGAAACTTTTTGTTGTTGCATTTTGGAAATATGTTATAAAGGTCAGTAGCCACTGTTGAGTCCAGCATACCAAGTCCTAGGTGGGGCAATTGGGATGTTTCTTAGCTGTCCCGTCCAATATGGCAAATTAGTTATATTCATATGTTCTCACATTATTTTTTTAATCAAATATGCGTATGTTCTTGTTGAGAGTCCTAATTAGGTTTCCTATTGTGTCCTAGTAGGTTTCTTAGTCTTACTTAATTTATGTCTATCTTATCTAGTTGATGTCTCCTAGTCCTATTAAGTTTGGTATTCATAAGTCTATATATAGGACCATTGAATTGTATTCAGATTAATCAATTAATAATACAAAATTTCTTTTCAATCTTAACACTATATATATATATATATAGTTTAGAACCTTTTTAGTTTTTGTTTTGTTTTTTTCTTGCGCGACCCGAGAGATGTTTAAAAAATTACTCTAATACCATGTTTAAATTAAGAATTTTGTATTATTGATTGATTATCTGAATACAATTCAATAGTCCTATATATAGACTTATGAATATTAAATCTAATAGGTAGGATACATTGATTAGATAAGATAAACATAAATTAGGCCTACTAGGACACATAATAGGAATCTTATTAGGATTCTTAACACTCCCCATCAAGTTGGAGCATAGGTATCATATGTACCAAACTTGTTACAAATAAATCCAACTCGAGAACCATCCAATGGTTTAGTAAATAAATCTGCTAACTGGTTTGTTGATTTGGTATTGATTACATTTACAGAAGCTTTTCTTGAACAACATGAAAATCAACTTCAATATGTTTAATTCTCTAATGGAACACTGGATTATTTGTAATATGAATAGTTGTTTGATTGTCACACGCCAAGCTCATAGGACTTAAGTGGTTAATCTCAAGTTCTGCTAGCAACTGTTTCAGCCAAACTAACTCACAAGTAGTGTGTGCCATTGGACTCAGCACTCGATCTAGCAACCACAGTTTGCTTCTTACTCTTCAACGACACCAGATTACCTCCGACAAACACACAATATCCAGTACTAGACCTCCATTCAGACGGAGAGCCTGCCCAATCTGCATTAGTATAACTCTCAACTTGTGTATGACCATGATTTTGATAAAGTAAACCACGACTATGGATCACTCTTCAAATATCTCAAAATACAAATAACAGCGTCCCAAATGACTAGTCCGTGGAGCATCTAGAAACTAACTTACTACACTTGTTGCAAACGAAATATCTGGTCTAGTAACAGTCAAATAATTCAATTTCCCAACCAATAGTCTATACTCTCCTAGATCAGATAATAATTCACCTTGATCAACTGCAAGTTTTGTGTTGGAATCCATAGGATTATCTATAGGCTTACACCTACCATTCCAGTATCACTCAACAAATCAAGAACATATTTACGCTGAGATAAAGAAATACCATGACGAGATCTAGCAACTTTGATACCCAAAAAATATCATACTTAGGAACTGTTTTAGTTTTAGAATTCCCTCATTGTCTTCTGTGATCACAATATCATCTACATACACAATCAACAATATCCTATCCGCTTGATTATGTTTATAAAAGACAGAATGATCTACACCACATCTACTAAGACTAAAATCAATCACTACTTAACTGAACTTGCCAAACCATGCTCGAGGAGATTCTTTCAAACCATATAGGAACTTCTTCGACCGACAGGTAAACCCAGACTCCCTCTGATCAACAAATCTAGGAGGTTGCTCTATATAAACCTCCTCGTATAGAGAACTATTGAGAAAAGCATTCTTGACATCTAACTGACGTAGTGGCCAATTAAACGTAGCTACCAAAGAGATAAAAACATGACAAGAGATAACATTTCAGCATAATCAATATCATATACTCGTGTATATCCTTTTGCTATCAGACAAGCTTTCAATCTATCAATAATACTTTTAGCGTATAAACCCAACGACATCCAACAGTAGATTTCCCATACGGGAGAGTAACTAAGTCTCATGTATCATTAGTGCTCAAGGTATGCATTTCTTCTTCCATGGCTGCTTTCCACCCAGAGAATGAGACAAAGCTTCGGTAACAGACTTAGGAACAAAGATAGTAGGGACTGAAGCAAGAAATGAAGTGTATAAAGGATATAAATAATCATAAGACACAAAATTAGTAATAGGATGAGCAGTGCATAAACGCTTACCCTTTCGAAGAGCAATGGAAAGATCATCCTCATAAAAAGTCAAAGTCTTGTTAATCCGATGTTCTCGGATCTTGTCTCATTAAGTGGTAACAACATGGTGACCTAATTGTTTGTCATGGGTGTGGAGCCCCGACGTGTTGCCATGGGTTATTGTAATTTATGGGTTTGGTTTTATTTGTTTCAGATTGGATGAGGTTTGTTGTTGGTATGGTTTCTTTGTAACAAGTTGGTGCATATGTATGCTCTAACTTGAGGGGGAGTGTTGAGAGTCTTAATTAGATTTCCTATTATGTGTCCTAGTAGGTTTCTTAATCTTACTTAGTTTATATCTATCTTATCTAGTTGATGTCTCCTAATCCTATTAGGTTTGATATTCATAAGTTTATATTTAAGACTATTAAATTGTATTCAGATTAATTAATTAATAATACAAAATTTCTTTTCAATTCTTAATTTCAACAATTCTTAACTGCCCATTGTTCAATATGCGCAAATCAGTAACATAAAAAAAGCTTATATGCAGTCCCCCTCTCCCTTTCTTTTCCCAAAAGAAAAGTAGACAAACCCAAGAGGAAAAAAATTTGTTTGCGAAATCTGAGATATAAAATCATTTCCCATGGATCCACCACCACACCCATATTGAATCATAGCGACCTGCACTGTTCAGACAGTAATGGGTTAAGAAAAATAACATACTAAAGAGAAGAATCAGGATCTCACACGTACAACTATGCCTAGTTTATTACAGAAGAGTAAGTCTCATCTTTACTTGTGATATTTTGATTGAGAAGCCATGTTTTGGCATTTATTATATGATATCCATTGTTGATTTATTCATGCCATTTCATCTGATTTCTCTCGACTATGGTATTTGATGGTTAATTGCCTAGCTTGACTCTTCAGGTTTCTGATGAGGCAAGGTACATGAAGACATTGAAATCAGACCGCTCTAGACAATTGCATGAGCTCCGAGCTAGGATGGACGAAAATTTCTCTGTAGATTCTAATGGCAAGAAAGCTTTTGAAGATGACTTGCAAAGTAGCTTGAACACCATTCTAGCTTCAGATGAGAGAAGAAGATCTGCAGTCCACCTTAATAATGAGGAGCAGGAGCAAAATGTCGCTGTATGTGTATAAATTATCTGCTTTGCTGAGAAGATACTAATTTTTTTTTTCCATTGTAGGCTGATTTATTTTGGAAATTGATTCAAGTTCTTTCTAGCAATGTTTATAAATGCTCATTTTCATTGGCAGGAAAAATGGATACACATGTTTCGCTCTTTAATTGATGAGAGGGGTCCATGGTCTGCAAATCCTTTTCCAAATAATATTGTAGTACATTGGAAACTTGACAAGACAGAAGATGCATGGAGGCGTAGACCAAAGTTAAGACAGAATTATCATTTTGATGAGAAGTTGTGTCATCCACCATCTGCTGCCCCTAACGAGACTACTACTCTTATTAATGAAAGAAAATCCAGTTTTGTGGCACATATTCCTGAGCAGATGAAGCAGTTTCTGCTGAAAGGTGTACGTAGGATAACTGATGAGGGGAGTTCGGAATTCTGTGAGAATGACAGTGAACAAAGTGAGCAGAAGCCCATCCCAGAGGATCCTCCAGACAGTCAGTGCTCTGACTTAGTTAAAGGTAGCAGTGATCAAAAGGATGCATCGCAGGACAGAAATGATTCTTCTTCCTCTTCTCCGGAGACAGAAGCAAGCGAGGTATGTGTGACCTAATGATTATGTGCAAGAAAAAATAATATAGTGTTCTTGCATTGCTTATATGTGGATTGCTGTTTCAGGTTCTTATGTCAGTTCCATGTGTTCTTGTAACACCAAAGAGAAAAGTGGCTGGACATTTGGCAGTCATGAAAAGTGTCTTGCATTTTTTTGGTGAGGTTTTGGTCGAAGGTACTGGAGGATCAGCTGTTTTCAAGAACTTCCAAAATTCAAACAGTTATGATTCAACCAAGCCTGATCAGAAGCAGAAAGATCTTAAATGGACTGTACATTTTGATTTAAATTCTGAGAAGGGGATGTCTGTTGATAATGTAGAGGCAGAAAACTTGCATCAGAAACAATTAAAAAATGTCAAGCGCCATCGAAGATGGAACATTGGCAAGGTAGAGAGAGCTCAATTAATTTGATCTAGTTGTTGCTTTTATATATTACATAAAGTCTGAGTCTATCCTATCTATATTGCTGATGATAGATAAAAGCTGTCCATTGGACTCGGTATCTGCTTAGATACACTGCAATTGAGGTTTTCTTCAGTGATTCAGTTGCCCCGGCATTTTTTAATTTTGCATCACTGAGGGATGTGAAAGAGGTTGGAACCTTGATAGTTGCTACCAGAAATGAATTATTGTTTCCAAAAGGGAGTAGTAGGGACAAAACTGGAGTTATTTCATTTGTTGATAGACGTGTAGCCTTGGAGATGGCAGAAACTGCAAGAGAAAGCTGGAGGAGAAGAGATATTACCAACTTTGAATATCTTATGATTCTCAACACACTTGCAGGAAGATCTTATAATGATTTAACACAATATCCTGTCTTCCCTTGGGTTGTGGCTGATTATTCCTCTGAGATTCTTGACTTTAACAAATCATCAACCTTTCGGGATCTTTCAAAACCTGTTGGAGCATTGGATTCGAAACGGTTTGAGGTCAGTTTATAATATTGTAATGAAGATTTCTTGAGATTTGGTCTTTGTGAATATGTTATCATTATGTTTCACATAAACAGGTATTTGAAGACAGATACCGTAACTTCTCTGATCCTGATATACCAAGGTAACCTTTAATCCTCGTTCCAGAAATTGTAGTTTTTTTAAAAGATAATTCTTTAAATAATTTGTCAGACATGAAAATATGTACTTGGTGCAGTTTCTACTATGGATCTCATTACTCAAGCATGGGTATTGTGCTTTATTACCTCCTTAGGGTAGAGCCATTCACGTCTCTACACCGCAATTTGCAGGTATTCTTTTTGATGCATTGCAGTTTTAGTTCTCATAAAATATGATATGTTACATATGATCTGCAGTTAGTGTTGTACAAATATATTATAGGGGCACGCTGACTACATCTTATGGCATATGATGTGTGCAATACATGAACATTGACTATCTCTGTTCAAGTTAACAAAGTTCAAATTCTGACCTTCACTTATACTGTAGAGGAAGCTACTTCAATAAAATCTTTTTTTTCCTATTCTTAAAAATGAAAAGAAAAGAAAAATTCAAGATGTATCTTCTTTGCCTATGCAATGAAAAGTTAGCTGCTTTCTTTTGGATACTCCCAAGTGTTTCCATTTGTTCATCATACTCTGACTAAAAGAAAGGCCAAGATGTTTGAAATGTTACTATGAGAAAGCAAAACAATACTTCCATTGAAGGTGAAACTTTACAATCTTATAACCCCTTTAATTATTTTTAAATTTTTTATAAATGGATCATGGTTTGTGTTGTAAAATGTGAAGGAATGATATTTGGAACTTTATCGTTCAAGTATATGATAAATAATTGCATCATGCATCAATTTTCAGGTACTCATTTTTTTTTCCTTACATGCATTTTTATGAAGCAAACATTTGTTTATCCCATGGTTTACTAGAACTAGCATGCAACGTGGTGCAAATTCAACAACTCTAGAAGTTATGGTAGTCATTAATGTCCCTGAACTCTTATCTAAGTCAGAAATGATTCTTATCCAGCCATATGACTTATTGCCATCTTTACACAATAAGTAGCCGTTAGGTTCTCTGTGCTTTCCTTTATGTTTGTGTTCTTCGATTTCTTTATTCTTGGCTATCACGTAATTGGTGTGTGATCTGTACTCTGAATGCTTCATCAAGACATTGTCTTTGGTCAGGGTGGTAAATTTGATCATGCAGATCGTCTTTTTCAAAGTATTGAGGGCACTTTTCGGAATTGCCTGTCCAATACAAGTGATGTGAAGGAATTAATCCCAGAGTTCTTTTACATGCCAGAGTTTCTTGTAAATTCAAACTCTTATCATCTTGGAGTGAAACAAGATGGTGTACCTATTGGAGATGTTTGTCTCCCTCCTTGGGCCAAGGTATGTGATTCTCTCCATGCACTTTAGAGTTTGGACTGGGCTAAGGAAAAATATTCTTATGTAGTTTATTGTCTCTCTTATCTGGACAAGGCATGTGCCTATTTTTGGAACTACTTTCTCAGTTTAGGAACCAACTCAATGGTCAAGATTCCTCTTTTGTATTTATGAGAGAAGCTTTAATAGTTATGTTGCAATTTATTAAATAGCAGTAGATGGTATCAAGATGAAATGGATTTATGAAGCTAATCCCTAATATTTGGTATATTTGAATATGTTACATGCATTCAAAAAAATCATCGCAGGCGAGAGAATTTTAAAGTAAGACGATTGATATGGGTGGTACTATGGAATTTAAGATGCTATACACACAAACTTTCTGGTTAGATTCTTTGACAAGACTATAGAGGGTTTTTTCCTTTGTTTTTTTTTTCTGTTGGAGGGGGGAGAGGGGAGGAAGGAAAATGAATGATCTGTTTTCTTATGGAATTTCGAGAACTATTATAGATATTGTTAAAGCTTTCCTGGAAAACCTTGGGTTGATTCCACTAGTTACCTGCTGAAGTACCTTTAGGCCTTATTCAGACATCTAAAACAAAGAGAACTAGTTTTCAGGCATAACATTTGGTTTAGAATCATGATTAAGTTATACAAATAATACACATAAGACATATGGATATGCTTGTGTCTATGTAATTGAGGAAGTCTGCAGGGTTGATTGTCTAACAAAAACTGCACATAAAAACACATGAAGTGTATGCAGTATGCCTGTTCCTCCATTTTGAATTCACAATGCAAATAACCTCTTCTTCACATGCAGAAACCTACTGTGAAATCGGCTCCTTTGTTTTGAGTTACACTGAGATGTATATTAGATGTACCATGTTTATTAGAATTGTTTTTAGGTTTTGAATTTTGGTTGTACTTCTTTTCTAATTTGTCTCCAAGAAAAACTTAGTTCAAATTATTTATGCAGGGCTCACCTCAATTATTTGTAAGTCGAAATAGAGAGGCCCTTGAGAGTGAATTTGTTAGCTCAAATCTCCACCATTGGATTGATTTGGTTTTTGGTTACAAGCAGCGTGGAAAGCCAGCGGTGGAGGTATTCTCTGATTATTTAAATAAATGTTTTTTCAGTTACTCAGAATTTTGAATTGGTTAATATTTTGAGTCTTGATAATTTTTTTCTCAATTATGCGTAATTTAGATTGGTCAATTTTTTCTCTTTGAAATTCACTGATGTTTTTGAAACCAAAACTGAAATACAGGTAGCAAATATATTTTATTATTTAACCTATGAAAGTGCTGTTGATCTGGACACTATGGAAGATGAGTTGCAGAGATCAGCAATCGAGGACCAAATTGCAAATTTTGGTCAAACTCCAATCCAGATTTTCCGTAAAAAACACCCAAGAAGAGGGCCACCAATTCCAATTGCACATCCTTTATACTTTGCACCTGGTTCTATTAATTTGACTTCCATCTTTTCTAGTACAAATCATCCACCATCAGCTGTTTTATATGTTGGTATAGTGGACTCGAGCATTGTCCTTGTGAACCAGGGGCTCACCTTGTCAGTTAAGATGTGGTTGACAACCCAACTACAATCTGGTGGAAATTTTACTTTCTCTGGCTCTCAGGTTAGTTTTTTAGTTAGATCACTGGATTGTGTCATTGCAATAATTGAGTTTACCTTTCCAATAACATTAAGGTTGGATGCAGGATCCTTTTTTTGGAGTTGGTTCTGATGTTCTTTCTCCTCGTAATATTGGGAGTCCTTTGGCTGAAAATGTTGAGCTTGGATCACAATACTTTGCTACAATGCACACACCATCTGAGAACTTTTTGATCTCGTGTGGCAACTGGGAGAACAGTTTTCAAGTCATATCCTTAAATGATGGAAGAGTAGTGCAGAGCATCCGACAACATAAAGATGTGGTCAGCTGTGTTGCAGGTATCCCCCCCCCCCCCTTTTTTATTTTCTTTTGTTACTTTTGAGTGAAGGCTTCATTGGACAGTAATCAAATTGAGTCTCGTTGTCCTTCCTAGTAGAGATGGCGTCTCAAGCACTGTGGTTATAGTATCATTTGTGTGATTGGGTTGCAGTTTAAATCAAGAAAATTTCTCTGGGGAAGTTACTCAATCAAGGCACTCGCAGTTGTTAAAAGTCTTTTGCATACAAAACCCTTTAAAATTTTTCATTATCGGAATGTGAAGAGATAAAAAGCATAAAACAAATCATGACCTTGCATTCCTTTGACCAATGACCCTCATCACTCACATGAGTTGCCATTGACTGCCACCATTGTTGTTGCTTTCCCATACAGACAAAATTTGGGAGGATGAGAGAGGGGAGTGTGAAAAAGAAACAGTATTCCGTAGGTTCGTCTGACTCATTTATATGTTGTTTGTGGACTATGTGATATTCGTAGGGCCACTTACATTTGAATGGTGGCTCAGATTTTCCAAATTTATGGTGCGTCCAGTGTTGTTTTCTGTAATGTCATTAGAGGTATTTTGGAGGCAAGCTACACCTTTATACTAGAGGGATATAATGTTTTGTGATGATCTTCTTGTGGAGGCCAGGATTGATTATTGCTTTTGCCTCAATAATCCGTGAGTGAGTGTTGCGGCTATTGAATATCTGTGGTGATTACATTGGTGTATTGTGTTCTGTCATTAATCATATCACATAGATTATTGTCTGACCAGAATTGATATTGGAGTAAAACTATATCAGATAAACCATTTGAATTGATCTGTTAACTTTTACACCATGTTTGTTGAGGAGGAAGAAAGGAATGGAAAATTTTAATTTTTTATTTTTCTTTTGTATGGTTTAAGATTGAGGAGGAAGAAGAATAGACTTGAAATTTGCCCCACCAAAATTTTCTGGCAAATTAGGTGAGTTTTGAAAGGGAAAATCTTTTGAAGCAAGTACAACTCTGTAAGTAGGAATGAATATTTTCCCCTCATAATCTTAATTTTTCTTATGTTAACAAACAATATGAATTTGAAACTTTTTTTTGTTTAACTGCTCTCTTCTTTCCTTACTTTCATGCCTTGTTTTTTCCTTTCCTTTATCCTCCTACATAATGAATCAAACAGGACATTAACTTCGAATTATATTGTAGCTTCTAATTTATCAATCCCATTTGGAATATTTTAAAGCATAATTCTTTCTTCTTATACAACATGATGAACACATTCGAGATAAGAGAAGAAGTCAAATGACTCAAATTGAACTGCTGGAAATCTCATATACGAAGGATATATAGTGTTAGTGAAAAAGGTTCTACCAAGCAATGTGGTATTGGCATTGTCATTGTAATGCGTCATCTCATATTCAATAAAATCCTAGTCTGTTGAATGCTTTGTTCTTAAAATAGTTCTTTATTTACACAAAAAGGTGCTTCTTAAACTATGCATTGTCTCATTGAAGAGCAATAATTGTGCTGCAGTGACAGCTGATGGAAGCATCCTTGCAACTGGAAGTTATGATACTACAGTGATGGTGTGGGAAGTTCTTCGTATCAGAGCGCCAGAAAAGAGAGTTAGAAACACGCAAACAGAACTACCCCGTAAAGACTATGTTGTTGTCGAAACTCCCTTCCATATTCTCTGTGGGCATGATGATATTATTACATGCTTATATGTTAGTGTGGAGCTTGATATAGTTATCAGTGGGTCAAAAGACGGAACTTGTGTTTTCCATACCCTGCGGGAGGGTAGATATGTAAGATCTTTACAGCATCCCTCTGGCAGTGCATTGTCAAAGCTTGTTGCCTCTCGGCATGGACGGATTGTTTTTTTCGCTGATGATGATCTCAGTCTGCATCTCTATTCTATTAATGGAAAACATCTTGCTACTTCTGAATCAAATGGCCGCCTCAACTGTGTTGAACTCAGTGCGTGCGGTGAGTTCTTGGTTTGCGGAGGTGACCAAGGACAAATAGTTGTACGCTCTATGAACACACTTGACATTGTGAGAAGGTATAATGGAGTGGGAAAAATAATAACATCTCTAACAGTGACCGTGGAGGAATGCTTCTTAGCTGGGACGAGGGATGGAAGCCTTCTTGTGTATTCTATAGAAAATCCTCAACTTCGGAAAGCTGGCCTTCCTCGGAATGTGAAGTCCAAAGCTGCTGTAACAGAATAGATCTAGACCTCATGGTAGGACGTAAAGTGCAGTCTCAACAAATAGCATACCAGGTATTCTGCTGCCCTGCTCCCTTTAATGAAATAACACAACTTTACACTCTGGTAACATGGTGCTATAGATTTGTTTGTATGTCATCCTTTAGGTAGTTATTTGTGTCCAGCTAGTGAGCTAAAACACATAACACAAGAATTTGTTTATTATATGGGTATATTTCTCTAGTGAAATGAAGGTCAGTTGCTTTCTATTTAAACGGCTTAATATGTTTAGCAACGATCCACGAAATAACACAACTTTATACATTCTGGTAACATGGTGCTATTGATTTGTTTGTATGTCATCCTTTAGGTAGTAATATGTTGATGATTTTGAGTAACACTGACCGCATGTGTGGCTGAAACTTGCTTCTTGTTTGAAAACTTCAAATATTTGTTTTTATTTTAAGTTTACATAGTGACTTGTTGGTGAGTTCAATCTGCTGCTGGACTGCTCTTCAAATCTTTCTTTCTCAGTTAAAATTCTTTTTCAGTAAGATTCCATATTCCAATTCTATTTTCCTTGACACCACTTCATGAGTCTTCTTCCCTCGATTTAACAAAGGTACCCCATGCATTGAAAAAGGGAAAATTACGTCGTTGATCCCTGAACTTCAAGTGCAAAATACATAAACTTCCAAAATTTCAATTTGAATAAAAAGATTCTCAACCTTTGAATTGGTTAGTGTGACCCTGTCTTATGAAGGTAATTTTTCTTCTTAAAAAGTTGCCATCTGAGATGCGCTTCATAGTTTGATATTTTTAATACCAGTTGGACGCTTGATTAAATTGAACCCTAAGTAGTAACTACCAACAAGGATAATTCTTCCTTCAGAAATGCTCTATGCTGTTCCTGAATAAAATGTTTAGGAATATTGTGGCGTACATTAGTTGAGTGATATATTTTAGTATTTGATATTAAGCTTTATTTTTAGTTGTCTGCCATTCATGTGCTTTATGTAATTTATCAACGTAAGGAAGTACCGATTCTGGAAAGAGGAAATAATCATTTTTTTCTCTGAGAAGAATGAATGTGCATGATACTTGAAGTTTCTTACCATAGTTCACTTTTTGTATCCTTCTGGTTTCCTCTCTAACAGGATCGCCTACTGAAGGCAGAATGTTGAGATGTTTAGACTCTAGACCCCTGGACTTTTTTCCTGTTGGGAATCATCTTGCTCACATATTTTGCCACAACCACAGTTCCAGCAGCTCTTGTTGATCAGATTGGAAGAGGATCTAGACTACTGCATATTGCAATTTGCACAGATCTCGAGTAAGTGTTAGAGGGTGCAAGGTTTCTGTAATATTATAAGGGTTGAAACTACTTTCTACAAAATATTCATCTCCTTGAATTCATTTTGAGGAGGCGAGTCAGGAATCGTGTTTCAACGCATACCTGTACATTATATTCTTACAAGTTAGATTAGAAATGTTAGTTTATTTAAATATAGCATCATACCAGCGCATTGCCCTTTTTTATAGATGAGAAGATTTAGCCACAAAACTGTGTATAGACACGGGCTTTAATGCCGTAAATGGGAACTTATTTTTATCACAAACATGATTAAGGTCAATTGTTGCTGTTTTAGTTGCTGATCAATTATGATATGGTATCCAGGTTTCTCTGTTGTTTCTGCTTTAATTGTTTTGCCTTCTTTTTATTTAACAATCAATTGTCAAAAGTCACAGTTTCTAGTTAATTAAGTACTTGCCAAGGATTTTCGTATTCTTTTTCACATCATTTGGAATACCTTGATCATTTTTAATGTTGATTTTTAACAACCACAAATATTAAAAAAATTTTAAAGTTGATTTTGTCCCTGATGAGAATGACCAAGCGTGGATGATGGAATCTGACCTATAGCTTTTCACCCGTCATTTTGTTGATTTTTGAAGAACTTTAACCGTGTTAGAGTTTATTATCAATGAATTTTTTTAAAATTATCACTGAAAATTTTATTTTATGTAAACATGACATGAGTGCAAACAAAATTTTTTCTCCTTTTTTTTAACATCTGGATGTGTCAAAAGTTCATCTATCCATCCTCAGGAAATCAAAAAAACTTTATTATCAATCAAAAGTACTTTATTATCAATTTATTTGACTACAAAACGTAGCCAGAAAATTAGAGATATCTTCTAAATTTATATGACATGCCATTATCATTCTAAATTTACCACAAATTTTGCAGAAAAAGACTTCTATGGTTCTATGGACCCATAAGTCTTAATGCTAGAATATTCAAGTTGTTCCTCTCCAAGAAAAAAAAAAGGATTGAATTTGTTAATGTGAAATTCTGTTCTCTTCCAAGTAACGCACGAACTCATCCACATATCGGGCATTTCTATCCTTACCTCCTAACATGCCCTTGATTTCTTTTGCCTTTGCCCTCAACGACTCACCCGAGTCATCAACCATTGCTAACCTCACCGACTCAGCCACCGAGTCACACGTGAACGACCCGTCCCTCTCGTTCCTTGGAATCTCCACCCCAAGTTTTTTCCCTTGCAACAACCTTGCATTAAGCCCTTGATCATTCAACACGGGAAACAGAATCAAAACTCGCCCAAATTCGAGTCCCTCAATAATCGAGTTCCAGCCACAGTGAGTCAAGAACCCTCCAATTGACTCGTGATGCAGTATCCTCACCTGTGGAACCCATCCAACATAAACAATCCCTCGTCCCTTAACTCGTTCCTCAAACCCATCCGGCAACTCGCTCCGAGTCGACCCGGGTGAACTCCTCAACACCCAAAAGAAAGGCAACCCTGATTTCTCCAACCCAAGAGCCAACTCCTTGAGTTCCTCCCGAGTCAGAGCCACCTCGCTCCCAAGCGCAACATAAACCACCGAGTTAACTCTCCGTTTATCCAACCACTCTTTCATACCAACCCAATTCTCATCATTTTTCCTCTCTTCATCTTCTATAACCGGCGGCAAAAACCCAACCGGAATAACCGGTTTCTTGAAAAGTTCAACCAAAAGACTGAACCACTCCGGTTCAAACTCCGGACAGCTCCTTACAACCACAACATCACTCTCCTGAATAGTGACACCGAACCGGATCGTATCAGGCGGACCATCTTCGTCCTCTTCTGACTTCTCAACGTACTTGGAAATCTCATGCAAACGATACACGATGTTTGATTCAAAAGGGACCCACTTGGGCACCACCGTGAAATCCTCAGCCGTTGACCTGGAACCACCACCGTCGATCAACAAAGACGGCGGACCAATGAAAGATAGGCACGCGGCGTTGAAGAGGCTAAAGAAGGCGCTTGAGATGTTAAGGTCGGCTGCGAGTGGAGGTAGCCAGTGAGAGGCGTAATCGTAAATAATCCAATCTGGGGTTGAGCTTTGAAGAAAATCTGCGACTGGTGATTTTAGCAAATCATAGGCAGCTTTGAGCAATTGTTGGTTGTTGTAAGATACGTCAGTGGATGATTCTGCATCAGAAGGTAAGTTGGGTACGTGAGGTAAAGGAAAGGGTACCAAGGTAATTTGAGAGGAGAGGATAAGGGGTTCTTTGGGAAGCTTAGAAAGATTTCTTGGAGTTGATAAGAAAGAGATTTTGTGACCCTTTTGGGCTAAGAGCTTGGCCAGGTTAAGGAAGGGTATGAGATGGCCAATGGCTAGCCATGGAAACATCACTATGTGTAGAGCTTTGCCTTTCTCCTCCATTGAAGCACAACCAAATTCTCTGTTTCTGGAGATGTAATAAGGTAGAATATTCCCTCGAACGTATATAGGAATAAGTTTTCTTTAAATGGCTGCGGTCATATATAATTGGTTTGACTAGTCAGTTTTAGTTGGCTCATAGTTTAGGATAATTCTATGGAAAAATTACATTTATTCATCTACAATAATATGCCTCTTGAACTAAGTTTACTCTCTCTACTCTCTCTCCTTTCTCTTCTCATCCTCTCTCTCTCTCTCTCCTTTGCTCTGTTTCTATGCATTACCACCATTTGTTCTCTCTTCCGACACCACCGAATTGCTTCTTGTTTTGTGTGAGTTGTGCCCTTCTCTGTTATATGCTACAATTTTGTTCTTTTATAATTCTTAAAAAATAATTAACGTTTAGCTCGGTTTTGGCTTCGGTTGCATGACTAATTATCTAATTAATAACATGAATTAGTGCAGAGTGAAAGGATCGATGCAACCAACCGATTCCAAATAGTGATTCGTTGATTTAGTCTTTTTCGTTAAGAAATATGTCTCAAGAATTTTCATGTATTGTTAATCTTGAAAATTATTTTTTTTTTTTTTATAACGGAGCATTATGATCGTTTTCATAATCTTTGATTTAGGATTTTGGGGATGTAAATCGCAAGATGTGCAGCGCAGTGACAAAATTCGAACTTGAAACTTCACGGAAAAACTGTCATCTCAAAAGCCGAACTTACCAAGAATTTGATAACAAGTCATGGGGTTGTCTATTTTTTTGTAATGAATTTATTAATTATATATACATATATATTTAAATATAATAAATATAAAATTATGAATAAATTCTAAATTCTAAACTTACTCTTAAATTTAAAATAAAAATATATAAAATATACGAACGAGACAAATTCTCTTTCGCTGTTGTTCTCTCTCTTAACAATTTTTTTTTTAATTTGAAATATGATACTTTTATTGTGAATAAATTTATGGGCTAACTCAGGTTAACATTAATTGATTAAGTTAATTGATGGTTTACATTGGTCAAAGATTGATTGGCAGGCATGTCTTTTTTGTAGTTAAATAGATAAATTTATTTATTTATATAATATACTGTAAATAGGTTAAATTACAATTTTGTTCCTTTGGGAGATCCGGTTTTCCTATTCGATCCTTAACGATATTTTTTTCTTTTTATTTGAGCCCTAAACTTAAAAAAGTCAACAACAAGTCACTTCATTGGTCAAAAGTTAGATCACTTAACTATTTGACCGGAGAGATTGAGATGAGATTCAATTAATTTTAATCTTAATTCTAGTTATTTTGTTCCTATTCCCACATCAGATGAAATTTATCCCACTTTTTGGGACCAAACTTTTTCTTTCCTTTCGCATTTGTCTTTGGCAGGCCTTGTTAAGATTTTAGCTTAAATTTTCGAAAGGAAGATTTCTAATTAGCTTGAAAAAGGTAGTTGCTTGTTTTAATAAAAATAGTATTAATTATTTCTATGTTATTGGTGTTCTCTTTCTAATAGCATTGGAAAAATATCATATAAATGAGATCATAAAAAAATTTTGGGGCACACTTATAGTTTTAATATACATTGTAAATCAGAAGAGTTTACTATTAGAGTTAGGTTGAAAGCTTTTGGTGTATTGAGATTTTGAGTTGTCAAGTAGAGAGACCAATTACAACTAATATTAGGTTGATAACTTTAGGTGTATTGAGGTTTTTGAGTTGTGAGGTATTGAAAGTTTAGTAATTTTGTTATTCCTAAAATTGTAATTAAAGATTAATAAAGTTGTGAGTTTATTGGTGGATGTAAGCAAAGAGATTGCTAAACAACATTAATTATTATTGTTCTTACTATTTGTTTATTTTGTCTATTTAATTGTTGTGGTTACTTTTTTGCCTAAAATTTGAATTGATGTATTTTAGAGGTAAAATCCCAACAAACAGTATCAGAGTTATTGTTGCGATGACAAAAATACTAAAGATAAGCAAAATTAATATTGAGTTATTTGATAGGGGAATGGTTTCTTTCTTTGGCAAAGTTCCGTAAAAAATATGCTGACGCGACAAGGGTTGTACAAGACGATTGAAGAGTACAAGCCACAATAGATGATGGAAGAAATTTGGATGGATGGTGAGGTTCTCGCAGTACCTCTAGAGAAATATAAGTTGACGAGGCCAAATATATTCGATGATGAAAAATTGTTTGTGACTATAGATAGTGATAGGTCAGACAAAGAGAGAGAGTGGAGCACTTTAAGGAAAGGGGAGAAAAGATCAAGATCCAAATCTCTAGATTTTTCAAATAAAGAGTACATCTAAAAAGAGAAAAAAGAGCACATACAATTACAAAGTAAGACCCCAATGAATGATTTGGAAGAGTTGAGTAGAATAAAGGAAAGTTATAATGGAAAGGCTAATGAGGATGATGAGATGCAATTTCTTAATGGTTCAAAGGTAGTGATGAGAATTACTATGAACGAAAAATGGCTTGTACATGTTAAATGAGATGATGGTTGCTTCGAAAAGTAAGTAGAAGAGATAAGAAGATAAAAAAAAAAGAAGATCGGACCAATCAAAAAAAAGTTAGATTTGTTGATGAGGTGAAGATTGTTAGAATTTTAGCTCAAATCCCCACAAAGAGAACTTTTAATTAGTTTGAGAAAAACAAGTTCTATATTTATAGGTGCTTGTTATAGTATGAGTAGCAGTATTATTATTAATTATTTCTATCTTGTTGTTGTTCTTTTCTTAGTAATATTAAGAAAACATAATTTATATAAACAGGATCCTAAAGAGAGTTTAAGGCACACTCATAATTCTAATATACATTGTAAATTAAAAGGGTTTACTACTAAAAATAGGTTGAAAGTTTTGAACGTATTGAGATTTTGAGTTGTCAAGTAAAGAAACTACTTACAACTAAAGTTAGGTTGAGAGTTTTGGGTTTATTGAGGTTTTTGGGTTGTGAGGTATTAAGAGTTTAGTAACTTTACTTTTCTTAAAGTTGTAATTGAAGATTAAAAAAATGGTGAATTTGTTTATGAATGTAGGCGAAGAGGTTGTCGAACCACATTAATTATTGTTGTTTTTATTATTTGTTTATTTTGCCTATTTAATTGTTATGATTGTGTTTTTTATTTAAAATTTAAATAGGTAAATTTTAGAGGTAAAATTCCAATATACCTCTTCCTCTTCCTCTGATACCCACATATTAACTCATTCTCCATTTCTACATGAGGGTAAGTAACTTTCATAACGGGTTTAAACCGAAAGCTCCAAGGTTTTATTTGCTTCATTAAGCAAGTGTTCTTGAAAAGGGCACAAAAGCAGGCGCTCGCACCACCGTTTTTGACGGCCTACAAAGGCCGCTCAGGCAATGACACACTGTTGTTTTTGGCAACTTGCAAGGCCAACGGAAACAACATTGGACAAATCACAGAGAGAGAGAGGAATGAGACGAAAGGGGTTGCAAATTTGGAATCTCTGAATCTCTTTAGAAACAAATTTCAAGTTCAATTAGTATTACAATATCATAAAAAAAAATTAATTATGTCTTTCAAATTAAAGATTTTTTTGTTTGTTAAAATTACATTGAAAAATCAATGTTTTGGAAATTATTAAAAGCATTAATTTCTCTTTTTTTATTAAATTTAAGTAATAATAATATTTGATAATTAATTTATAACCTGAGCCTTAAAGGCACTTGCTAAGCATCAATTAATTGAACCTTATCATTGCTACTTAACATGTGCCCTAAGTTAGAAAAACCCTTAATTTATCACACGATCATTAAATTATTGAAGTTCATATATTAATTTTTCTTTTTAAAAATTTAAATAATTTTGCCTGACGCCATGTGCTTGACTGAATGTCGTTTATGCGTTTTGACGGAAATTGTAAATATTTTTAAAAAAAAGAATATCTAATTCTTAAATATGGTCAATTGTCACAACCTATTAGGCTTTTAACTTACTAGTTACTACTACAATGATTCTTACAAGGCGATGGGCTAATCAGTGGACTGAGTTTCGGTTTGGTGTTAAAGCCTTAGAAATCTACCTTAATGGCTGGGCCAAATACAACTAGTCCATGACACATACTTTTATTTCCATTTGGGGTGGCAGTGGGCCGTGCCATGCTGGCCCATGGCCCACACAAAGTGGCCCACCGTACCTTCGCATAGTGTCTTGTCGTACTTTCTTCTCTTTCATGCCATGCTTTTAAAAACCTCGGCTTGGTACGGTCTAAGACTCGCATGGCTATTAGGCCGTGCCATATCGGGTCGTGCCGTGCCGGACCTCAGAGGTATATTGATTTTTTTTTGCTTTTTTGTTGAAAACGTTAAAAAATATATAAAAATATTGAATTGAATGCTTATAATTATACAGAACAACAATCATTTTATTGATTAAGTTAAATATTACAAATAACTTATAAATTAAATAAAAACAACAATATAAATAAATAATTTAAAAATTACAACTTCAAAAAATCTTTCAAATAAATAACTTACAAAAACAACATATAAAATAAAGAAAGAAGATGAAATAACTTACAAATGAGTGAAACATAAAAAACAATTTTAAAAATTAGAAAGACATAAAATATTATTAATAATTAAAAAAATATTTTTTATAACCTTTATGACCTTTAAATAAAAAAAAAAACTTATCCAATTTATAGATAAACAACTTTATAAATTGAATAATGAGGTGCTAATAAAGCTATGCAGCTAAGTTTCATTTGGTAAATTAAAAAGAAGAATATTATATGATTTCCTCTCGGTGTTTTAGTTCATTATATCAAATGATATTATATTAAAATCAATCAATTATAATTTCAATGCTTAAATTAAAAATTTACAAATCACACTTTTTTGTGTTTAAATATTTGTTTAGGTTTGATTTAATTTATATTAATATGTGATTTTAAGTGCATTTACTTCATTTATGAATTAGTAGATCACGTGTCATTATGCTAAGAACGGGGTAATAATTTTTATTTTTTTCCACAATCATAAAATATGGAATTTATCATCATCTAATTTTTCTTAACTCATTATTCTAGTGGCATAAAATTGTATATAATTTCGAATTTATCAAATGTTATACTCGTACCTCATGTTGTGTCAGACCATGCTTCGTGCTATACCTCAAGTCGTGCCGTGCCGTTCTTTTTTTCATGTTATGTTGTGCCGTGCCATGGGCTTCACAAGCTCGGCCTACCACGATACAAGAAATAGTACTGTGCTAAGCACGGCAAGGCCTGTGAAAGTGTGGGCCGTGCTAAATTTGTTTCGGGCTGTGCAGGCCCATTGTCACCCCAGACGAGAAGTAAGGGCATACACCGTAAATATAGGCATCGTTCAGGGTCACTTTCCTTTCTCTCCGTACCGAGCTGTCCTTCCCTCTCTGGTCTCTCTCAGAATCTCCCACACATAAAGAAACGCATACTCTCAGGCATAGATTCCTCTCTTTCCCTCTCTCCATTCAGTCTAAAAAAATTAAACCCTCACTCTTCACTTATCACGGTTAGGGTTTGGGTTAAGGTTGGGGTTAGGGTTAGGGTTAGGGTTAGGGTTCTCACCGAGAAAAACTCTCAATTTTCCTCTCTAATGCTTCTAAATCCTTTGAATCATCATCCGCGCCGAAAACCCCAATGTACGGCCACTCCCAGCATATGAACATTCCCAACCAGATCTCCGCCTCCGCTGAAGACGACGGCTCCGGCTCAACTGCCTGTGACTCCATTGACGCCGCCACCCACCCCCACCACATTGCCTACGAACCTCACTCTATAGACGACGGCGTTACCATCCAGGACGTCACCCCCGTCTCCCTCAATGCTCAGGCTGTTCCCGGCGCCGGCTGCTCGGACTTGGTGGTACGGCGCGCCGATGGCTTGAGCCAGCTAACCCTGTCATTTCGCGGCCAGGTCTACGTGTTCGATGCTGTTACCCCTGATAAGGTGTCGTGTGTGAATTTTGTGATTTTTGGTTTGGTTGGTGAAGGTATATGGGGGATAAGGAAGAATTTTGGGTTTTGGAAGTTTGAAACTAATCTATTTGAGACCGCAAAGTAAAATACAAAATCTGCTCAATAGACGCTCATATAACTTCAATTTCAATCTTGTTAGCAATACAAGTTAATTGCAGCTTAGAATTTGATTAAGATTTTAGTGCTTTTTTCCGTTTTAATATGCTTTTTCTTTAATCACCAAATGGTGGATTAGGGTTCTGTTAATACGCATTTTAACTTGTAAGGGTTTCAATGCAGAGTTACATAATTAGTTTTGCATTCACAGGTTGAAGCGGTGTTGTTACTGTTGGGTGGGTGTACCGAACTATCTTCAGGACAACAGGGCATGGAGGTCACGCAGAGCCAGAGGGTATTTTCTTATTTTAACAATTGGAGTTTATGTAAATTTATGCGGTACGTTCTTTTGGTTGTGATTTTTTTATTTGCTTAAACTATTTTTTTTTATTATAGGCTGTTTTGGACGTTCCAGGCCGCTGTAGTCAACCACATAGAGCTGCCTCGTTAAGTAGGTTCCGGCAGAAAAGGAAAGAGCGATGTTTTGATAAGAAAGTCAGATACAGTGTCCGCCAGGAGGTTGCCCTCAGGTGAGATGATTTATATGTTGTGTTTTTGTTCGAATTTATATTGTTTTCCCCAAAAGGAATTCTGCTTTCTGTAGGAAATGGAAATTGTTAATTAAAAGGAATGATGAATGAATTTTAACTTAGGTGGTGTTGCTTTCAAATTTGTCCTTACATATTAAGGGGTTTGCTTTTACTCTCTTTGAGCTAGTTATTCATAGTTTGTTATGCATAATAGTATCTTAGTTTCATGATGACACGTCGATTTCAAGTTCTAAGGAATTTCTTAGCCTTTCCGGGATTTATTGTGACATAATGTTAGATTGTTTGTTAATTGGCCATGTAGTTTGTTTGAGCCAAAAGCCAAAGTTTTTTGCTATCTATCTTAAAAGCTTGATTCTGAAACTTTGTGGAGGTCCTCCCTGCTTTAGAGCGTTGGTATGGACATTTCCCTGCTCACTGAGTGACTGGATTGGGTTCCAAGGCGTGTGTGGGTTTTAATGACAAAAAAATTCTGAAACTTTGTGGAGACCAATGCTATGTTCCCGTGGCTTTGCCAATATGTTGCCTTCTTTAATTTTATTTGATTCAAAATCTAGACTTGTAAGGGGTACTACCTATTGACAATCATATATGTTTTGGTGGATATATAAATTTTTCTACACGTGTTACCTACGCTAGTTCTTTTCCTTTTCTCGGGATATTATTATAGACTCTTAGTTGCATGTAAATTTTACCTTTTATTGTTTTTGTTTTATTATGGACAACTGCTGTGTTCCTGACAGAAGCTTAGGTCCATCAAAACCAAAATGACACGGTATTTCATAATTTTGTACCAATTCAACGTTTGCATGGAATCTTTTGTGCTTTAATCTTAATTGAATAATGTAAAGATCTTGAGACACATTTATACCATGTGTTCGGCCTTAAATAAGGAAAAGTAGGGATCATGCAATCTATGCCATACAGAAGGAAACTTAGATAATACATAGTTGATCAAGAATCCTTTTGATCTGTGTATTGTATATTTACTATTATAACCACATAATACGGATGGAAAGTTAGAAATAGATACTGCTTTTGTGTACCTAAAAGCTAATGAATCAAGACAAATGTAATCTGCCACCAAAAATACTCAAGTTTATTTAATTTTATAGTATAATTTAGACAGAAAAATTGGAAATAAATTTTGTCAAAATTGAATTCAATGTTCAAAGGTCTCTTTCTTACGGCCATTTGAGACCATACGTATGGGTGGACAGATAATTAAATTAGATAAAAATTAAAATTCAAAAGATCTTATTGGAGATAATTTACATTTTTTTCCTTATATTTTTATTATGTGATACTTATAAAAAATTGATTCTGTGATTAAAAAATTATAAACCATAAGCATATCCTATAATGTTTTGGTTAAAAAGTGGAAATAAACATTGCACTGTGGTGTGAATAATTTATATCAAACTTCTTGTGGAAATTAAATGAAAACTTTGGAATTGGTGCTGTGGAAATAGACATGGCAATGTGGTGTGAGTAATTTATATCAAACTTGTGGTGGAAATTTAATGAAAACTTAGGAATTGCACGTTGAAGGAAAGTAATGCCATCTTTCATTTAGAATCACTTTATTGCATTCTGTGTTCTAATTACGTAATAAGTTATATAAACTCCTGTCTATTGTTTCGATACAGGAAAAACTGTCATGTGCAACACCATTCTACATTTAAAAATATGGTCGTAGTTATTTTCAAATAGGATCACTGAATAGAATGTTGATTATTATACTGCTGAAGCATGAAGAGTAACTTTTATTTTTTATTGCAGTTTGAATATCACTCAGTTCCATGGCTAGTAATTTAGATTCTCTGGAAGGATCTTGGATTGAGACTAATGGAGTACAAGAATGGTTATAACAATAGCAGCACCAGTAATAGTACCTTAAGTCGTTGCTTTTGCTTTTCATAGACCATCCATGAAGGATTTGATGTGAACAATCTGAGAAAACGATGGCTCTCTTCTCTTCTTCTTCCTCCGCCTCCATCTCCCTTGGAATTCTTTCTGTATCTCTCCCTCCTTTTCTCTTCTATTCCTCTCTTTCTTTCCCACTTTTCTTCTCTCTCTGAGCTTTATTTCTCTAGTTTGTGGGCTGTAGCTATGAGGTCAGATTGTAGGCGCTCAGTGGTGGTGGATAAGAAGTCCTTTGAGTTCATTATTGAGGGGAGCATGGTGGACTTGCTTCGAGTTTTAGAGTATGCTTCGGGAAGGCTCATTTCTTTCCATTTGAATGTTCATTAATTTCATTGGCTCCTAAAATCTTGGCATGAATTTCTATTTGAAAAAGGTGAGGTTTCGTAGGTGAAGAAAGCTAAGTCGATCTTTGGTGTTAGGTTTGCCCAAAAATAGGAGTGGTCATTTTGTTTCGTTAATGGAGATCGACAGATGCAACTCTAGATTTGTGTTGTTCCTTGAACGAATTTCAGCCGATGGGTGGTGGCGGGTATTTTTGGCGCTGGTAGACTCGGGCAAAGGAGTGATGCCAAGTGCAAATCAATTTTTGGTGGCAGAGAAGTCTAGGAAAGTGGGTCTAGTCCCAATTGGTCTTATAGGGGCAGTGGGAGAGAAACCCAAAAATTCGTCCTTGCTTTCCATGAAAAGGTGTTGTCCTATGTGTGGACTTGACCTAGCAGGAGATTTTGTGCCTAGTTGTGCTCCACCGTCAGAAAAGAAAGTCTCCTGGGCATTGATTGTGAGTGGGGAAGATGGTGTGGTATGCACGCGCGAGAATTTGTGTGGGATGAGATGGAGTCTGGTAAGAAATTTTCGCTTGCCTTGACCAATGACATATTTATAGACTACCTTGGACCATTGAACGTAATTACTACTATTCAATTTTCAAGTAGTAATAATATGAGGACTTGGCTAGAGAGAGGTACCGGAGACAATCTTGGACTCCATAGAGACATTATAAACCGGTAAACAAAATAATCCAGTAACCAAACAGGTGCTGGTGCTAAGCAAGTAACCAAACAGGATTGTCTTGTTTGGTTACTAGGACATATCTGTTTGGTTACTACTAGACTCTAATTCAAATTTTAAATCCTTGGGCGGGTTGAAATAGTTGTTTTGGGCTCTAATTCTAATTATGGTTTGGGCAAAGGGCATAAGGCTTTTGCTCAAAATAAAAAGCCTATGGATCATGATGTTGGGCCGAGTAAGAGTCGAGGGATCCGAGCTTCAAAAAAGCCTGTGGGCTTCATCAGCTTGATTAGGAAGAATGTGCTTGGGACGAGTCTTCTTAAAAAGCCTAAAAGAAACCAATTTAGATTCCCTCTTGCCAAGTCCAGGTCCAGGCCATTGAAACAAATGGTTGCGACCCAAGATCCTCTCGCCGATAGTGATTAGTGGAAACAAAAGAAAGCTCTGGTGGTGTCGACATGTTTGGTTTTTTCTGGCAAGCCTTTGCTGACAATCTCTGGTGGTGTTTCAATGGTGATTGCGTTGATTTTAGCGTCTCTTGTTGATCTTGTTGCAGCGTGAGCCCCTATTGGTTTTGGGTCTGTCCGACTGTGGTGGCCGGACTTGGATTTTGATGCTGATTCTATTGAGGTGCTCGTCTATGATGTGATTGAGAGTGGCGAGGGTAACTCTCTCCTTAGATTCATGGTGGAGAGGCGGTGCAATGTTGGTTCTAGGTCGGAATTCGATAGGAAAGTTGGGGAGTTTCCGTCTGGTGCAAACTGGCCAATTGAGGTTTGTGAGGGGCTTGTTGCTGGTGGAAGGGTTGTGGATTCTTTTTGAAGGAAACTGTCTACCACTTGGGTTTGTCGCTTTTTTTATTGGATTTCGAGGAGCCAAAGGATGATAAGGTCGTGGATAATTATCTGGTATGTGTCATTCCTTCCTTTTCCTATGCGTTCTATTCTGGTGGTGTGGATGGGTAGCTTGTGAGTGGAAACTCAGTTGCTGTGATGGTTGAGGAGGAGGTCTTGGCATCCCTGTGTTGTGGAGTGGAGCCTGCCTTTTGGGAGCATGGTGAGAATTCCCCTATGGTGGTGCCTTGTTTGGGTCTTTCGGAGTGTAGAAGAGCAATACCAGTGGCTGCCTATGGAGATGGTGGATGATGATTATGTGAGTTACAAGGCCTCAAATTGGGTGTTTAATTGGGTCAAAAAGCTGCAAAAGTTGGTTGAAATATCTTTGGTTGGCATGGAAGATCAAGGAGTGCATTTATTTGAATAGATTGAGAGGATTAGGATGGAAGAGGGCAAATCTAAAAGAAAAAAGCAGGATTCAAGTAATAAGCAGTCAAGGGGAGTGAATAGAGAACTCAAAAGGCTCGTTTTTCATGTAAACTATGAGAAGGGAGGTGGTGATGGTTCCAAAGGGGTAGTGGTCCAGTGGATGATAAGGCTGTGAGTGTTGATCAATGAAGAGGTAAATCATTTCATGGAATGTGAGGGGCTTGAGTGATTTAGCAAAAAGGGCTTTGGTCAAGTATCATCTTAGAGAGTGGAAAAGGGTATGTGGTTTGCCTTCAAGAGACTAAAATGGAGGTAATTGTTAAGGCGGTGATTTGTAGTTTTTGGAGAATAAGATCGTGGTTGGAAAATTTTGTCGACTATCGGCGCTTTTGGGGGGTTGTGATTATGTGGGACATGAAGGTGTTGGACTTGATCGATTTCCATGTTGGGTTGTTTTCGTTGTCTTTTGTCTTCAAGGGGTTCTCATCTAGTGGTGAATGGGTGTTGACTGGAGTGTATGGTCCGAGTGAGAATGGGGAGAGGGATCTTCTGTGGGTAGTAGGCGGTGATTTTAATTTTTTTTATCCTCACTAGAGAGGTGGAGGCTCGCATGAGTTTAGTTCGACAAGGGAATTTTTGGAGTTTGTGAGGGTCCAAAATCTTATTGATTTGCTGTTGTCACGAGGGTTTTTTACTTGGCCAAGGGTCTTTTACTTGGTCGAGTTTCAGGGAGATTCTTTCTTTCTCTGGGATTGACTGCTTCCTTGTCATCAGTTGTTGGGAAGCCCTCTTTCAAGGTTTGGTCCAGAAGCTATTGCCTCGCCCTACCTCGGATCATCATCCCATTGTTCTTGAAGTGGGGGGATTGCAGTGGGGCCCGACCTTGTTCCGGTTTCAGAATATATGGCTTAAGGTGGATGGTTTTCGTGAACTTGTCAAAGAGTGGTGGGAGAGTGTTAATGTGGTGGTTATACTAGTTTTTTGGTGGCTTCAAAGTTAAAGTCCTTGAAAGAGGAGTTGAAACGATGGAACAAAGATGCGGTTGGAAATGTGAATTCCTCGTTAAATGCTTTGTTAGGTGAGATCAATGGGCTCGATGAAAAGGAAATTGTGGAGGGTCTTTCGAAGGAGGACAAAGAGAGGAGGATTTGGGTGAAGAAATAACTTTCTAAGCTTATTTCCATGAAAGAAATCTCGTGGCATCAAAATTCTAGAGAAATTTGGCTTATGGCCGGTGATAGGAACACCAAGTTTTTTCATCGAATGGACAATGCTCATAGTAGTTACAACTTTATTACCTCAATTGAGGTTAATGGTTCTACGATTGAGGAGGAGATGGGTATGAAGAGGTGATTTGTGAATTATATAAAAATTTGTATTCGGAGACATGTGATAGGAGGCCTAATTTGGATGGGTTGGATTTTTCTAGTATCAATAATGGGGAAGCAACTTGGCTTGAGCGACTTTCGATGAGGATGAGGTTATTGTTGCTCTTCGGTAGTGTAATGATGATAAAGCTTCGTGTCCCAATGGTTTTACTATGGCGTTTCTAATTCAATTGGGAAGTACTCAAGGAAGATATTCTTAGGTTCTTTGCAGAGTTCCATGGCTTGGGAGAGTTTGTGGGGAGTCTTAACTCTACTTTTATTGTCCTTATCTTGAGGAGGGTTAGGTGCTTCCAATGTCAAATACTTTCGACCTATTAGTCTTGTGGGGTGTATTTATAAGCTTTTATCAAAGGTACACCAATAGATTGAAGTCAGCATTTCGGAAAGTGGTGAGTCTTAATCAAAATGTCTTCGTTGAGGGTAGGCAAATTTTGGATACCATTTTGATTGCTAATGAAGTTGTGGGCGCCCATTTAAAGGAAGGTGGGGGAGGGGTGATTTGTAAACTTGTTATGGAGAAGTCTTTTGATCATGTGTGTTGGGGCGTTGTGATTTATTTATTGAAAAGAATGGGTTTTGGGACAAGTGGTGCACGTGGATTTACAAGTGCATCTCTTCGGTCTCATTCTCTATCCTTGTTAATGGTTGTCCTTCCGAATTCTTCAAAGCTTTGTGGGGGATTATTTGTCTCATTTTTTGTTCACTATAGTAATGGAGGCTTTCAGTGAGATGTTGGTAAAAACAGTGGATGAGGGGCTTTTGAGTGATTTCAAGGTGGGGAGGAATGAAGGTAGTGTGAATGTGTCTCATCTTCTAGTTGTCGATGACACAATTGTGTTTTTTTGTGGAGCGGAAGCTAGTCAAATTTTGCATCTTTGGTGTGTTCTTCTTTGTTTTGAGGCGGTTTCAGGGCTTAAAGTTAGTCCTAGTAAGAGTGATTTAATTCCTCTTAGTGAGAATGTCAATGGCTGCTTTCTTACAAGTTTGTTAAGGTGCAATGTGGGATCACTCCCTATTACTTATCTTGGTCTTCCTCTTGGGGCCAAATTTAAAGATAAAAGTGTTTGGAATCCTATTGTGGAGAGGTTTGAGAAACAGCTAGCAGGGTGGAAGAATCACTGTCTATCAAAAGGGGGTAGGCTCGCTCTTATCAAAAACACTTTTTATAACCTTCCCATATACTTTGTCTCTTTTTCCTATCCCTAGCTCCATGGAAAATTGGTTAGAAAGCATTCAAAGAAGGTTCATTTGGGGCAATACAGGGGAGGAATACAAGTATCACTTAGTGAGGTGGGGTGTTGTTAAGAAACCAATTGAAAAAGGGGGCCTCGGTCTCAAATCCTTCACTTTTTTCAATAAAGCCCTTCTTGGTAAATGATTATGAAGATTTATTGTGGAGGAGGATCATGTTTGGTGAAAAGCAGTGGAAGCTAAGTTTGGTTCGGAGTCGAATGATTGGATGTCTAAGGGTGCAAGAGGTCCCTATAGTGTGGGTGTGGAAATGGATTCGGAAAGGGTGGGAGGGTTTCTTGCCGTGTGTTCTGTTTTGGTAGGTAACGAGGAAAGAACTCAACTTTGGTTTGACTTGTGGTTTGGGAATACTCTCGTTAAATACAAATTTCCGGTCATCTTTGATATTTTACGAGATAAAGAAGCTTTTATTGGTTCGTGCGTCTCATTCCCTAATGGAGTGACTTCTTGGAATGTGCCTTCCATTCGTTATGTCCATGATTGGGAGATGGAGATGGAGATGGAGATGAAAGCTTTTTGGAGCCTATACCGGGCGGGGTTAGATGTGAATAGGGAGGATAAGGCTAGGTGGAGTCTAAGCCCGAACAAAGGCTTTGAGATGAAATCTTATTACTAATTTCTCGTTGAGGGAGCTACCTAAGAAAGTAAGCTTTGAGATGAAATCTCAAAATTTCCATTGGAAAACAATTTGGTGTTCTTGTGCTCCTAAAAAAGTAAGCTTTCTTTTTTGTGTGGGAAGCCGCTTATGAGAAAATTCTTTCCATTTTCAATTTACAAAAAAAGGAGAAAGTGCTTGTTAATAGATGCTACGCTTGCAAGGGGTGCGCCAAGTCCATGTTTCATCTTTGTTGGATTACTCGTTGGCTATGAGTTTATGACAGATGGCTTATAGGGTCTTGGGAGTTTCTTGGGTGATAGCCGGCTCCGTGAAAGATGAAGTTTGGGCTTGGAGTGAGTTGAAGGCCTCTAAGGAGATTAAGAAGGATTGCATGTTGATTCCCCTCTCTATTTTTTGGATTGTGTGGAATGAGAGGCACCGTAGAGCGTTTGATGGTGTAGAGAGGCCTTTTGATGTAATTAGAGATCAATGGTTTAATACCCTTAATTTTCGGTTTAAAATAACTTTTTTTTTGTAAATGAGGTAGATGTTATAGATTTTGTGGAGCTTCTCTCTTGTAATTAGCTTTTGTCTTTGAGTTGCACCCTCTTGGTGCTCTTAAAACAATTTTGCTCATAAAAAATATCACTCAGTTCCGTATTTCTTAACTTGGAACTATTTATTATTTACACCTGATGATTGTAAGCCGCAAAGCAAAACAACCTAGATAACTTTTTCCTTGTCCAAGAAGATATCTAAAATTAGCATGAATCAATGAAAAGCATCCACCAATAAAATGACACCGGTCATAAATAATATACTTGTGTTGCTCTTTGAGAGGTTTGACAGTTTTTATGTAAGTTATAGTCATTTCTTGACATAGATTATTGCAAATTTGCAATTCATGTCTGGTATGCGTAACAGTTTGCTTGTGAATTGTTAGTCCTTTCAAATCTAATGAAAGAGGAATCTAAAATAGGGAGTGGGTGAGGAAGGAACATGACTAGATGTTGCCTTGAGATCAGCGTGTCTTTTTCCCCCCACTAAATTCATTTGTGAACTCGTTCCTAGATGATAGATTGTAGTTATATCTGTAATGAAGGAGTTTGTGTATTTCATTCCTCTATTTTCATGTCTATTCAACTACTGTCTAAGTATAAAATCCATGGGGTTAGGAAGCATTCATAACTTGATGGACTAACTCCATCAATGACTTGCTTTATTCTGTATTTGCTAATTGTTGCCATTGCTATCTGCAAGAAAGATCAGTCAGTTTTTGCCTATTTTGATTTATACAACAACATCAGGATGCAGCGTAATAAGGGTCAATTTACTTCTTACAAGAAGTCTGACGGAGGGTATAATTGGGGTACTGTCCAGGACTCAGGACAAGATGATAGCCAGTCAGAAACCTCGTGAGTGACATACCATCTTTTACTGTTTTACAATTCTGTTGCTTCATACAGTAATTTTTTTTATTAAATAGGCCAAAAGCCTGGAATTGCATTGCATTAAAAATCACCATTACACTTTTATTTTACAACCAGATCAAAGAGAAAGGTGCCAAACCCACAAGCTCTCTCATTCAAATCTCAGTAGCATTGCATATTAAGAGTCAAAAACCTAAGAACAAATATTAACATGGAGTAGATCCAAAATTTTCTTGATTTATGTTATTTCTTGCTTTCTAGGTGTACGCATTGTGGTATTAGTTCAAAATGCACCCCGATGATGCGGCGTGGTCCATCAGGTCCAAGGACTCTTTGCAATGCTTGTGGTCTTTTTTGGGCAAACAGGGTGAGTATATCCTCCAATAGCTCAATTATCTTCTTATATCCATGTTACTCTTGGAATTTGCTATCATAAAGAAGAAAAATAACTGTTTTAGTTCTGTTGATCCGCTGTATATTTTCCAGGTTGCCATGTCAACATTATCCGTACTCAATTATGCATATGCATTTGATTTTCTGCATTCCAATTTTAGATTTGTTAACCTTTTCCCCTCTACATTAAGAAGATCATTTGTTGGGGTTGATAGTAAGTTGTAAATAGTAGGCATTGTCACACTACTGACCTGACTACACATTTTTGAGCCACTTGTGTTGTTGTAGTTAACAACGATGCTGGGATATGTGGAGAATTGAATCATAAGGTTGGTCAGATTGCAAGATTTTGTTGGATGAAAACGATGGTTTCATACAAGCAAATATGCAACAATTTGAATATGATTTTTGAAGTGAATAGAATAGTTTATGTGCAAATGTGAAACATGCTTGACTTGGGCTAACAATTTTCCCCAAATTTTACATAGAAATATTCTTCTTTCTCTTCCTCCTTCCTGATTACTGGAGAGTTTATGATGGAGAAGAATTTACACTGTGCTTGTTTAAAAAGGCTTTTAGCAGGGAGAAAGTTTGGGGGGGTGGGGGGATTTGGGTTCTGGATTATATGATGTGCAAATGGCTTACAGCTTCAAGTCTTGGATCAAAAGATGTGATCTGTTATGCAGTACAGAAATGGATCAACAGATGTGATCTGTTATGCATCTAGGTAGTTCTTTAGTTTCGTGCACTTTAACTGCTGGAAGCATGTGGGTTAGAATGTCCTTTTTCTGAGGTCTAGAAGTGGAATAAATTAACCTTCCCCAATCTGATATTAAGGTGCCAGAATAGACTGGAATTTGTCTATGATCCAATTCTGACCAGTTGTCACTTTCAATTTCTAGAATGATATGATTTATAATATCCTTTGTGTGCTTATTGATCTTTTTTTGGAGTTTTCATGGGCATCTATGAATTTTCCCATGTATTTTTTTTTTTGGAATTTCACATCTTTTGGTAATGGAACTTTCGCAGGGTACATTGAGGGATCTTTCCAAGAAAACTCAAGATCAGTCTTTGACTCCAATTGAGCAGGTGTGTTTTTGATCATGTCAAAGTGTCATTCTTTGGTGTTATGTTTCTCCTTTCTCCTTGACGTAAATGCGACACTCTTCGTATTTGTTTTTCACTTAACATAGGGTGAAGGTGGTGATGATGCCAATGACACAGATCCTGGAACTGCTATCCATACACACAACAATGTAGTTGCTTTCTCTAATGGTGATAACTCAAATTTAATAGCTGAGCACTAAGTAATTCTTACAAGAATAGCCACTGGGGTTTGGCATGTTCTATGAGTTTTTCTAGTAGTTTCATTCAGCTTGTCACATATGTACAGATGCTATAGTGCCTTGATCTATACATGAGGTTATCTCTTTATACCTTAAGTAGTTTGCATGAGACTACCTCAAGAGGAAATTACTTTGGATGTATCACAAAAAGCTTCAATGGGTTGTCTTGGTAAATCTATGTTACATATGTTTTAATGATACTAGCCTTGCAAAATCATATAGTTAGGTGGGATTCATAAGCTTTTCATGTTTTTCCTTCTCTGATGAAAATGCCATATTAGTTCATGTGATTGATTTGTGTTTAATATGTCTCCTGACCTAAATGGCTTGGAGTTCTGTCCCCTTTTCTGCATGTAAGCCATAATTCTGTCATATTCCGAGTCTTATTTTATACTCTTTACTGCAAGCTGTCAGAAATTCGTTACCCATAATAATAATATTCTTTATCGACCGACCCTTAAGAGCCAATTGTATTGTTGTGCAACCAGTAAAGGATACGAGACCACTGTCTATTCCGTGGTCAGTACCATCTATTAGTTCCCCTTTTAGGGCCAATCTGACAATCAACCTAAGGATATTTGTTCTTTCATTTTTTTCTGCTAGTCCTTACATTCTTTGACCTGACTATGTTGTCTTCTTGAGTTCAAGTCCAAGTCCAATCAGTATAACCTAATATATTTGACCCAGCTTCTATTTAATGGTATTATTATTTCACCCCATTTTAAAATGGTGGGAGATCCCTACTTGGTCTTATGCAAGTAATTCTTTACTTGAAGCTTGTATTAGATTTGGTTTGATGGAGTTTAAGAATGTATTTGGAACAAATGAATTTGATAATTTTTATGGAATTTATTTTTAATTTTATGATTGGTATGTTTAAAAAAAAATTATGGAATTCATTTTGAAAAGAATTCATTGTGAAATTAAGTTGGGTTGTAAATTTTATAAAAAAACTGATAGAAGAATGAATTTTGCAAAATGAAAAGTAAAAGTTACATCGATCGAATTACTTTTTATTTTTTTCCCCTTTCTCTTTCTCATTCTTAACCTTTTTTTTTATTTTGAATTTTTTATTTATTTTAAACATTTTAAACATAAGAACTTGGTTGAATTTTATAATTTAACATAAAAATATTAAACATAAAAATTCATTTAAATTTATTTATAAATAAATTCGTTTTTCAATTGACTCTTACGGGCGAGTTAATGCCTTGTAAACCCTATACCAAGCTAACAGAACCAAGGTTTTATAAAATTGATCATACAATCCTATCAGAGTAGTTTTTAAGAATTAAAAATTCAAGGTAGTTTCAAAAGAAGAAAGAAAACAAATGTCGACTTTTAGGTGTAATGTAAGAGGAATGAAAAAGAAATCTTATATCCAGAGCAGAAGTAGATGAAGTCATTTCCTACTTTCTCATATAGCTTGGAACCGGAAGAGTGTGGTACCGTTGGGTTTGAGACTCATCCATTTATGCTTTGCTGACCTCATGGTTTTTACAGATGTTCGTGCTCATTCCTTTGAAGGGTTGAATTCAATCCTTGATCATTTGTATGGTCTCCCTGGTTTGAAAGTAAATCTTTTCAAGCGTGAGCTTTTCTGTGGTGGTTTGATTGAGGAAGATAGGAATCGGCTGATTCAAGTAGCTGGCTTTAATTGGGAAATTTACAAGTTAGGTATATGAGATGGAGGCTAAATGCTACTGCTTGTCAATCAGTTCCTGGATTGTAAAGCATCTCACATTTGTAGTTAGGTTTTTGGCTTTAGTTGGGCTTAAAGTTGGTCTAACATCTGTTTTCCTAAAACAAAAATTTGAGAAAAATGTTGGATTGGAACGTAGATTGTGCTTTTAAGAAACATTTGGCTTTTTTATATTCATTCAATCAAACTGGTTCTTTATGGGTGGTTTGGATCAACAAATATGTTCTCAAGAGTAAAAGCTTCTTCAAGGCAATGAAAGCTCCTATTAGCTATAACTGAGTTGGGCAAAAATTGCTCAAACTCAATAAACCATTTACTTGGAAATAAAGAAGTTCATTATTTTTGGCATGACAATTGGCATCCAAAAGGGCGTTTGCTTGATCACTGTACTAGAAGAGTGAACCATGAATTCTATAGTTCTACACATGAAAAAACTAAAGTTGCAGTTGTTATTTATTGCCATCAGCAATATCAAATGAAAACACTTGTATAGTTTACTCAACCAAACACAATAGTTCTGCTTTTACCACAAATCTTACCAAAACAGTTTCTACTAAAAGCAACAGTCACAACTGAAGTTATCAATTGATGCTTTAACCCAACCACAGCAAAAACAATAGTTAAGCTAAACGGACCTTTAATGATATAAAGAGTTGGAGATTTCGATATTTCAAGTGGGTGATTGGAGATCTTTTATCAATTAAATGTCTTTTATAAATTCTTTTTTTTTCTATTTTCAATGATCATGCACACAAATCAAAATATGAAAATAATGTATGGATTAAATAAAAACAGTAAATTAATTATTCATTCCATTTTAAAATTATTGACATTTTAAGGTAATTTCAATTATAATGATTTTATATATTTTATTATTTTTAAAATATAAAAATAATTTTTTAAAACCTCTAAATTCTATTTATATATTTTTAAAAACAATTAATAAGTATTTTTAATGATTTAACATTAATAAAAATTAATTATTTAATCAAATAAACAGTAAACGTAACGATCATTGTAAAAAAAATAGCAACAAAAATCAAGTAGAGTCAAACAAAACATGAAGGAAATAAGCTAACAAATTAAACAATCCTAACATTGCATATCTAAGATCTAAAGCTTTGAAATAGCGTCAAACATTATTTTAGAAGAATATGTTTATTATTTTTGATCAAATTGTTTATATACGTATTATAAAAATTGAATATTTATAATGATTTTATAATTTAAATTTAATTAATTATAACATATATTTTAGATTTGAAAATTTTATTTTTGTTATATTTAATAAAATTAATTTTGCAAGATACTAGCACCATGTAATTTATTAGAACCCATAATCTCAGTAATGATCCTCACCGAACGCCTGCCTGCAGTCATTACACGTAGCCGTTCGATCACCCTAAAAAAATCCACAATCAAATGCGGTCCACTCACATGAACTCATCTGTTTGTTAATCACCAACCATCAATCACCATAGACCCTAGCCACAACCATCAGGCTTCCTAACAACGAAGTCCTGGAAAGCACCATATGATATCTCCATTTTTATATACAAACAAATAGTAAATCTCGACAAGTCGACGCATTCTCTTTCCATCAAAATTTTCAAAAAGATAAACATTGCCAGTTTGAGTCTCTTCAAGGAAACACGAGGTCACAACCTGCAAATCTTAGCTATATATAGGCTACTTTTTTATTTTTCATTTTTTATCTCTTTTTATCACTTTCCATTTTAGAAGCTTCTTCTTCTTCTTCGAGTGCTAAAAATGTTCTAACATAGGGTTAGGGCTTGGGTTTTCAAACAATAAACATTAGAAAAATGAATTGAAAATTTGTAGCCAGAAAAATATCCGATGTCTCTTCAATGGAACAGGTCATCGCGAGCTTAGGGTTCGGGTCCTGTGACAACTGGTGCGGTTAGGGTTTTTGGCGGTTCTCTTCAATGGCGGCTGCGAATCCACAGCCACTGCAGGCGCGTCCGTTTGAGGAACGCGGGCTAGTACCGATACAGATCGAGGAAGATGGTGGCGAGTACGAGGATGATGGCGGTGATGATGCGATGGATGACGTGGAAGAGGTGGATATGAACTCTGTCAGTGTTGCAGAACATGGAGGAGGAGGAGGAGGAGGTGTGATTATTGCGTCCAGGACTAGTGAGCTTACTCTTTCTTTTGAAGGAGAGGTCTATGTGTTCCCTGCTGTTACACCTGAAAAGGTACAGTTTTTCCTTTTTTTAAAAAAGGATAACAATTATAGCTAGTTGTTTAGTGTTTTCTTTTTCTTCTGTGAGTTATGTTTATAATTCTTCTGGCTTTTGCCCACAAAAAAATACGGGTTTTCTTTTCCTCAATGAGGATTAATTTTATGAGCTTTCGCTAGGATTGAATCTTGCATTAGTGGGTGCAATTGGTTCGAATTATTATTCTTTTTTTGTTCGAGTGTGTGACCCATGTGAATTTTATGAATTTAACTAGTTGTGAAGTACTAGTGGTGTTAAGAAGAATTTGCAATATTATTAGGGAATACTATTGACAGTAACTATGGAGAATTGGTGTGTACTGGGATTTTTATGGGTATGTTATTGTTTGCCTTTCTTATTTGTACTTCTTTTTTTATTTAGAGGTCCTGGCTTTGGGTATCTTAATTTTTTTTCTTTTTGAATCTTTGTTGGTAGTATAGCGGTATAGATTTTCTACTACAGACACAAGTGTACTTGTGTTTGTGTGTTTAATAAATTTGGAACTTTGCTTTTGCTCAGTTATTTTTATTCTTCCTTTTTTCCTATCAATTCAGTGATGCTTAAACGTGGGAAGCCAAATGTGACGAACTATTGTTCTTGAATTTACGTTGTTGTCTGAACTTTCTATGTTGTTCTCCTTGTCTGTTTTAAGTATATTGTGCTACACTTGTCAACCAAACGTGGAAGCAATGAATATATGTTTGACAACCGTATTTCCTATTGTTTTGTATTTTGTGAGAATGGACCATGCTTTGCTGCCATACTCTTAATTACGATTAGTTTTCCATAATTATTTTGATCTTTAATGGGTTTGCTTGTACAGAGTATGTTTTGAAGAACGACTTTATGTTGTTGGATTGTATGCCGCAGGTGCAAGCAGTTCTCTTGCTTTTGGGAGGACGTGATATACCTACTGGTGTTCCTACAATTGAAGTTCCTTTTGATCAAAATAAAAGGGTAATGCATGTGAATTATTAGGAGAAATTATTTGCAGCTTCTGTGTTTATGTTCATGTGTTATCTGCAATATTCTGTAGGGTGTGGGTGACACTTCAAAGCGCTCAAATCTTTCAAGACGAATAGCCTCTTTGGTAAGGTTCCGTGAAAAACGGAAGGAGAGATGTTTTGACAAGAAAATTAGGTACACTGTGCGAAAAGAGGTTGCACAGAGGTACAATAAAACTACCCTTGTTTAATTTTTATTTTTAGTCACTGTTCTTTCTTACCACCCCACCCCAAAATTTCACCATGTGAAGCTGTCGTGGGTGTTACTGGATCGCTTAAACGTTCAATTTTTTCTAGGAATATAATAATAAAAGTTGCTAGGAGTACTTTTTTTCTTCTTATATGATCTGGTGCTAATGAGGTTAGTAGTTTTATTTAATGCCAGATGTTATGTAATAGTGGCAATAAATTGACCCTAAAAATTTACTTATACTGTATCAAATCTGCAAACAGGTACTTGAACTTCAGTTTAGTTTTTTGAAATTAGGCACAATTTTTGAAATTCTTTTGATTATTTTCATGTTCCAGCATGTTGTAATCCTGCGAATATGGTTTAATTAGTTAACATGGTTGAACAACTATAGAATCTGTTTAAACCTGAATTCAGTTCTGCATAGGTTTCACTATGCAGCCTCTCTGTGGAAGAGAAGAGTAGCTTCTCTATGTAACTACGAGATTTCCTAGATGATTTTGATAGTTGTATTTTTTATGGTGGAAAATATTGTCATCTTGCGGGCTTCATATAATAAAAATGTCTTCTTCTAAGCTCCGTAGTCTTGTGGCTTGTTTAATTATTGGTCCCCCAGAAATTACATTTACCTATTCTTACTCATGGCGGTAAAGCAGTGGGGTTGAGCTAAGTCTTTGGTTGAGATGTTACCCTTAAATAGGGAATTGGAGGCAACTTGTAGTTCTGAATGTACCTTTTGGGTTATGATGTGTACTGATAATTCATTTAATGTGTTAGAAAAAGAAATGAAATGATCCATTTTATTGGATTTAATTAGATTTTGCCCCCCATACAATCTTTTATATTGCTTTTACCACTTAGATTGAAACTTTGTTTCTTGTGCACACTCATGTATTTATTATCCATCTTCCATCATGGTGTGTAGATTTGAGAGATGAGAAGATAGGAAGATTAATTTAGAGGTTTAAATGGTAACATTCAAAGTTATTATCTGTCTAATCTGAACTGTCCTTATAAGCTGCATTTCAGTTTTTAAATGGACTTCCCAACATGTCTCTGTTACGTCAGAGCAAAGTGGATCTTGTACTAGTGAGGGCTAATTTTTCCCTTTGTCGTTATTATCGTGGTAGGATGCATCGAAAGAATGGGCAGTTTGCATCCTTAAAAGAAAGTTCGGGTGCTTCAAGTTGGGATTCTGCACAGAGTGGCCTTCAAGATGTCTCTCCTTGCCCAGAAACTGTGTGAGTTCTAGAATTTAGCCTTTGGAGTTGTGTGTCATGATAAGCTGTTTCAATGAAGTTATTTAGGTGGGATAGTGTTAGTTCATATTTTCTTCTTTTCTTAAATGATCTAGTGTTCGAAGATGTCAACATTGTGGTGTTAGTGAAAATAACACTCCTGCAATGCGTCGTGGGCCAGCTGGACCAAGGACTTTATGTAATGCGTGTGGGCTTATGTGGGCAAACAAGGTCTCTCTCTCTCTATTGATGTTGTATATGTTGGGTCTCAATGAGATCCCTGCTTTGATGCAAAATGACCATATATTTAATTTCATGATTGGGATGGCTCTGGTTGCATCTGGAGTTGAATTATATTTTGTTTATCTTGGTCATCGTCACTGAAGTTGATGTGGCTTTAGATGGAGTGGTGAACTTGATTCTACTCTCTCTCTCTCTCTCTCTCTCTCTCTCTCACACACACACACACGTGCGCGCGATGCATAGAGATTTATTACTCTCAAGCCCCGACCATGCCCTTGCATCACCACTTTTAAAGTTATGATTGCACTCCAGTTGCTTAATGATTATGAAGAGCCTTTACTAAATATATTAGTAGAGATAGGTCCATGACACTCCATTTAGTTCAAATTGTATAGAACTGTATTTTCTGGGGGCAGTTTGATCGGTTGTCTTTGATCTCTTTGTGGACTGTGGAGAAAGTAAATATTTCTACTTTGCTCTTCTTTATTCACTGACATGTTCAACCGGTAGTATCAAGTCTTAGCTTTGGTTTGAGATTGTTATTTGCGTAAAGAGTACATTGATATTCTTCATAAAAAAACGAGTACATTGATATTGATGTCTGTTTTCTTTATTTGTCTACAAGATATGGAATCAAATTGATTTCCTAGTAACAATTGTTAATACGCTTCCTTTTATTTTTCTGTTTTTTAGTTTTGCTATTATGTATGACTGACTGAGAGTTCCTCCCAAACCTTTGCTTTTTTGCAGTATTTGTGAGTTTCGAATTAAGCATTTTTTCTATTTGAGCTTGCCTTTTTATTTTGTTTCTGCTGTTATATAGATCTCTTTGATTGTATGTTGTTACGATCTGTCATTTCTATTCTTCTGTTTCTTGAATGTACAGGGAACATTGAGAGATCTTAGTAAGGGAGGAAGGAATCTTTCTGTCGACCAAACTCAACCTGTATGTAAGACAATAAAGTATTGCTTTTCAGGATGTGTATTTTCTTCATATTTAGATGCCATGTCTATTCAAAAAGTGGATCTGGGGCTACTCCTTTAGAGGGAAAATGAAAACATAATCCTTGTTAGAATTTGCATATTTTCATGATTGAGGGGATTTAATCTTTTCATTTTGTGCTTGATATGGCTTAGCTTTTGATTGTGTGGTTGAGGGAATCTTATGCACTGAATGCCTCTGTGGCACATATTGGTTTATTTCTTCTGAAATGTAACAAATATTGTTGTTCCATGTACTTTTACATCATTGGTTTAATCAATAATATCAATGGGATTTGCAGGAAACCCCAATTGATGTCAAGCCGTCAATTATGGAAGGAGAATTCTCTGGCAACCTGGATGATCATGTATCTATCCTTCTCACTTGTTACATGTTCCTTCTGCGAAGTAGATGGGCTTGTTTAATCTAAATTGATCTATGGTGTATGCAGGGGATTCTAGAAGATCCTTCTAAGGCTATTACTGAAGGATCCAATAATCATTCTAGCAACCCAGATGAAGTATGTGCACATTGATGTAGTTGAAACATTTGATTTTGTTTTCTTCATTCATAACTCTGAGTATATTCATACTTGGTAGCTTGCATTTCCATGTGCAGGGTTTGCATGAAGCTGCTGAAGATCTTACAAACTCTTTGCCCATGGGAATTGTCCACTTGTCGGTTGATGATGATGAACAGGTAATGCACACGTAAAAACAATCAATTTATGGTATGCTTTTAATGTAATGTTAGTACCAAATTTTTTCTTTATATTTCATTCCAAAGAAGAATTATTTTATCATGAAAAACTAAAGTACCAAAAATTTCTGTGCCGAGATGCCATCTGGTTTAGTTATAACTTGAAAGTTTATTATTTGTACTGTAATGCCTCTACTGTCCCAATATCTTTGGCCCTAATACCAAAATACAATGCTATGTTCCCATTCCAGATGAGGACTTTCCCTTATTGGAATGTAAAATTAAATCTATTCTGCACATATTACTTGCTGTCTAGTTTTTTTTATTTTTGAAAACCTTGGGAGAAATTTATTGATTATGAAAAAAATACACATAGATGGGGGACAATAAGGATCATCCCCAAACATGCTTGGAGGTCCTTAAGCCTAAACAAGAGAGATACAATAGACTATGTTTTTCGATAGATATACAACTGAGAGTAATCAAAATGTAAAGCAACTAAACTAAAGGGAAGTAATTCATTAGTACTCAAAATTTTCTTACTACTACCATGAATAGGATCATATTTAGCGAGAGAATCCGCAATCATATTTAATGAAAACTTGATGTCTAGTGTTCATTAAAGAAAATAAATCTGCATCATACTCCCTTGAGTGAAAAGTTTTTTGCAAATAAAATGTAGATTGACCATCTTACTTCCCAATAATTTCAGCGTGAATTTATAAGAGGTTATTCATAATGATATCCAACGTCTCATGATGTATTTTGGAATCTGCAGGAACCTCTGGTTGAGCTTCCTAATCCTTCAGATACAGATATTGACATTCCCTCTAGCTTTGTTTAGAAGGAAATGATTGGTTTGATCTAATGATGTCAGGAGATTTGGGTTGTTTCAGTGACTTTTGTCATCATGCTAGTCAAATGTCAAGTTTACGGATGCTTGTGAGGGAGGCAGAATTAACAAATTTCGAGTTATAAATGAAAAACAGCCATGACATTGAATTTAAGTAGAAATGGTCTTTTGGCTAGGGAAGATGCACTCCTGCTTTCAGGTGACATTTGGGTGGTGGTTGTTGATATTAAGTGTTGTGATCTTGTTTGTGTACAATCTGAGAAGAGATATGCCTTTGTACTTTACCAGTCTATATAAAATGTATAATTTATTTGCTAGAGTATGTTCTTTGATTTACTAAAATGCGCCTTTTAATGTCGACCTTGGTTAAAATGAGCAGCTAACAGGTGCTTTTGATACCCCGATCTTGAGATGAGGCTATGGAAGGAAAACAAAAATAGTATTTAAAAAACTATAAGAATGATTTTGAGATCAACTTGGCGTAGGGCTCGTGTGGTTAGACTTGTGCAAAGTGACTTTCGATTCTTTTTTTCTATTGGTATGTTGGATTTGTGACTTTGTGATGAAATTGGAGTAAAAACTGACTTTGTGAGTTACTAAAATGTTTGAATAGCAAAGACTCTTATTGACTTATATTTGATTATTCTTTTAACTATTTTTAAATCATCTTCTTGGTTAAATGAGAGTCCATTAAATTATGCTATCATATCCTTATAAAAAAAATTTAACCAATCATATAATAAACCTAATATTCCAAAAACATACTTTTAATATGTATTGTTTACACAAATTATACTAGCAGGTCAAATTGCTTCTGGTTTGACGGAATAGATCAAAAAAATAATGAAGGAAAAACGATAAGAAGAAGAAAGAAGAAAAAAAATTAAGAGAATGAGGAAAGAAATAAATAAAAAGAATGAAGTACAAAAATAAAGAGGAAGATAGTAGAAATAAAGAACAAAAACGAAAATGGAAGAAGAAAGAATTAAACAAATGAAGAGAGAAAAGAAAAGAAAAAAAGAAAAAATCGAAAAATCAAGAAGAAAAAAGAAGAGAAGAGACAACTATCATATGCACCATTAAACAACTATTCCAATAACCAAATGTAGCCAATCATGGAAGATCCTGTTTGAATAAAGTGAGAGCAAATATTTTAGAATCAATAAAGAAAAAGAACATGATATTTTACAAGTGTACTCTCCCATAGCTTTCCTTCCATATCCCAAGTAAGTCGCCAACCTAGGTTTGGTGATTCTTCTCGTAAGTGTTAAACACTATTTTGATACGCAAAGACAAATGTGGGAAGTGTGGGCACATGTAATCTGTAGTAGACAATTGAGGATTGATGGATGTAAAACACAGTTAGGTCTTATACCAACAAACAATTATCAGGGACTCAACTTCGTGTCTGACCAACCTTTCCTTTCAAATGTGTTTTTTTAACAAAAAAACAGTTACTCAAGTCCAAACAAATTTAGGATGGTGACCGGACGAGTTTGGATCAGATACCCCCATACGTACCCTTCCTTCATCCCCATTCCCATTACGAGTACAAGTATTCATTGGGTAATATATACCCGTTTTATTTATTACAAAGAAAATAACTATTGGACAAAAAAAAAAAAACAATCGGTATATTCCACTTGTCTAACAATTAACATTTCAAAAATTATAAAATAGCTCAGATAAAACCGACAAAAACAATACTCTCTTTAGATAAGATAATATGTATTCAATGGCAAAAATTTAATTATAAATATATATATAATGATATACGGGTATTCATCGAGTCATACTACTCTCTCCGCACCCGTTCTTGTACCAAATAGGTATTTTAATTTTTCACCCACAACCGACCCATTGAATAAAAAATGCCCTAAAACACTCCCCATTTAGGTTGGATTTTGCAAATACCAATGGGTAATACTGCCATCTCAAAACAAACTCAAGTTCAATAATAAGTCTTTGAGATACTTTGCTTCCGATACCAAAAAAAAAAAAAGAAAGGGGGAAAAATAAAGTGCAATATGTTTTAAGTCTAACAAAAGAAGAGGGTATGAAGCTCCATTTGACATTGGCTTTCCTTGTTAGACCGGAAATACACAGTAACGTTGAATATATATATATATATATATATATATATGAGAGAGAGAGAGAGAGAGAGAGAGAGAGAGAGAGAGAGAGAGGAAGGTGATACTGCATTTATTATATTTTCCAATAAATATATGAATGCATGTACAATGTTTTAGAATCTCATAGCTCGAATATAGTTTTTGGAGCCTTTTGTATTTTTCTACTTGAGCAACAAAAATTTACAAATAAATTCTTTGAAGCAGAAGCCATTAGCTTCTCCCTCGGATGAAAGAGTCGGGACTCAAGAGTGAACATGATGGTGTCAACCCAAGTACTCAAGTTAAATTACCAATGGAGGTAATTTCAACTCACAATGTTCAGCCACCATTAAGGTACTGCTTCACTTGCACATAGCAGCTTCACCTCCTTTTCTTTGAAGATAAAAACATTTTGAATCTTCAAGTCTTCATCAGAGGTAGTTCTGAAGTCAAAACAAATTAGGCAGCCTAGTCCGACACTCCCTAGACAATTAAGCAGTGGTATAGACCTGATGCTGTGTGCTCCACTCAAGGCCTTTGAAGTCTCTACCTCTGACTAGAGTAAACTCTACTCATGAAAATCCTCGTATGGTGACGATCCGCTTGAAGAGTCACTTTCAAATGGAGTGGTTTCCCTTGGAGATGATGGAAGTGATTCTCTCTGTTGGGAGGACGAACCTGACACAGAAAGCAATGTTAAGCTTTAAATTTACAAGTTCATTTGAGTTGAAATCCTCCAGCCTCTGCGGAACTCATGACCCCACAGAATAGATATGGGTGCAGCCAAGGCAGGGAACACGCCCCATGTGCCATAAAAAATGTGAAACCGTCGGTGTGTACCAGAAGGTTCTAGTGAGCACACCATAGGCTCCACAATAAAATACAAATAGACATGTGCGCGCAATTTTTTTTTTTGGTAATATAGGGATGATAATTTATTGAAGGGAAAAGAAAATCCCACCGACCTTTCTGGCCTCTTGAGCGAAATTTTTTTGTGTGTCGCCTGATAAGCCTCTTAGCTTTAGTTATAGTCAGCTGCTTGGCAAAGGGAGAGAACTCTACATCACTTTCACTCCACTCCCCATGGAAATCGTTCTCTGCTTCGCCCCTCATAGTTCGCAGTACAAATGCCTTGGCCTTGCGCCGTTGAGTATTGAACAGGCCCTTGACGGAAGTGACAAATCCATCACCTGCTCCATCACTTGGGCGCTTGAGAAATGTTATTGGATACTGATCAGGTTTCCCTGCCTGATCGTTGTCACTTAAATTAAGATCATTATCAAGAGAGTCTTGTTGATTATGTGCTTTGTCTTTGAATTTCTTACCCTGCAATATACATGCAAAAAAATACGAAGTGAGAAAATGGTCAACCACATGGTAAGTTTGCCTGACATTCAGACTGAAAATTCCAAATCCTTATAATTTAACCAGGGCACTGAGAATGGAATCCTCATCCTTCCGAAGTTTTACTTTAAGTTATTTCTTTTGCCCAAACATGGAAGAATATAAACCTCATAATACTCACGGCTTGAAACCCCAACCACTCACTTGAGTCTGATGCTACTCAAGCCAATAAAACCAACGGCCTCTTTGGTCAGTGGACAAGGTATATGGGGCCAAGGATTACACTGGGAATGGATTAAGGTGGGATTGAGCCAAGAATACCGTTGTCCAATATTTGGTGTGCGAATTGGATAAAGCAGTTCGACCTGATTCCTATGTTTGGTTCATGGACTTACAGGTAGGATTATGATTGGATTAAGCAGAAAACGACAAAACTACCCTTACATATAAATATGTTAAAATTGATCAAGAAATTATTTTTTGATAATATTGAAAAAAATTAAAAATATTACTTGAATTATTCATTTAAATATATATATTTTTTGCATATTCCTTACAATTAACCTTTAAATTATATATTATTAAATTAAACTTTGAAATATAAATTTTAATTTTTAAACTTATTCTTAAAAGAGCTCAAAAAAAATAATAAAATTAGGCTACTTAAGGAAAGGGAAAGGAGCCGTTGTGTGCGGTCCTTTGCGCATGGCCCGATGAGAGAGAGAGGAAGTATGAACAGTGTGATTAGAGAGGTAATTTGGTATTAAAATGTAAAGGGTAAACAAGTTCCAAAAATTAGAAAACTAATCCCACCAGGTGGGATAAATTTTGACCCGCCACCCTGGTGCAACAAATTTAATGGGATAAGGGCGGGCTGGGATCAACTTAGTCCAGTTTCAATGGTGAACCAAACATGGGATTAGGGATAAAACAGGATTATTTTTTTGGATAACTTGATCCTTCTTCTTTCCTTGAACCAAATGCCTTGTAAAGGATTCTTTATACAGATCCCGTTATGATCTATCTATACCTGTGATAACTATTCTCGCTTTTTCTGGAGGGGCTAAACTAACTATTCTCACGCTATTATCATTATATTGCACTATTACAGCATAGATAATCACTATGTGATGGTTCAGGCAATAGGAGTCAAAATTTTATGCAGCCGAGATTCAGTTATTTCTGCCAGTCAAAATTAAACTGCGAGTCTAGAATTGAAACAGATCCCATATTAATGGTCAGAGTAGAGGTATATAAATAGACATTTCTTACCTGCATTCCGGTGACAGACTTCAGGACTCCCCAGATTATATGCTTCTTAACTCGAGAGAACAGTCTCCTCCAAGTCCCAGTGAACTCAACACGGTGAAATGTATCCATCAGCAATTTAAGATCATTCACAACAAATCTTGACCCTTCATAAGTAACTAGTAGCTCGACCTACAGCAGAGTAATGTAAAACATTTAATTACAAAGAACAAATCATCGCAATTCACAATGACAGATCATTAGTTTACATCGACTTAGCCAACCTGACTTATCTTAATATTGTGAAACTCCATCATCTTTCGAGGCCTAGATCTTTTTTCTTCCTGTGATTTTCCAACCTTCTTTTCTTCTTGAGATGACCGACCAGACTTGACAGGTTTGGATTCTTTCAATTTATTTTTTGAGTATTCATCTTGTTGCTCAATAGAAGCAAGTTGACCACTTTTTGAGGAAGAAACGCTAGAAGAGTGAGCCTGTAAGACAAGTTCATTGGCAACGGATTCTGCCACAGTCTCTTCCCATGTTCTATCAAAAGAAGATGTTCTTCTTAACTCCGGGGCTGAACCACAAACGGCATTGGACTTCAGGTTTTGCAACTTTGATGCCTGCATATATACATTTTAATGAAAATTGAAGTACTGATAAATAAACACAGAGGTGTACCAAGATCATCTACTGTGTATGTTATATTGATAAATGAGATCAAGAATCACATGAGAGAAAAGAACTAAGAAACTTACTTGGGCAGAATCAGCATGAATGGATGACTGACTGGTAACAAAGGTAGAGGGTGCTGCAGAACTTGATTTGGACGAGACCTCTGACTCTTTTGTTGAGTGGTTACCTGATCCAGAAGCTTCATGGACTGATGAACCTTTCTTTACACGTTTTGACCCAGCAGTAGTTGAAACCTTCCAAACCTCCTGCATGTCATGATGAAAACACAAATCAACTCAGCATCTGTGCAGCAAAGTTCAACTCTTTTTGGCTTAGTTTAGCATTAAATTTGTTCAAAAATTTGAAAACACCGAGGCCTCTGACTAACCTGTCGCCGTTGTGAATCTTGCTCTTCTTCTGGGAAGAAATACTCCCACATCATTCTGTACATTGTCTCCGTCAAATGAATCTTAAGAGGGTAAATTTCGACCTACAGTGTAAAACAATAGTGCATGTAAAGTGATAAGATGTTAAACTTCAAATCTAACAAAGGTAAGAAATTACTTTGTTCTAAAAAGAAGCACTTCACTAGGTAGGACTGACTTAATGTCGATTTTGAACAAACATTAATTTTTTTTTGCTTTCAGGCCACACATACAACAGAAGCATCACTTTTCTGCAACGGACCTATATTCTAGGCATTCCGCAAATATCTGCATCTATCAAATGCAGTCATTAATCCTTAGACCATGATTCTCTCCATTTAAGAATTGAAATGGAAGTCAAGTTCATGATGAGATTAAATGCCACATTGACAAATTTGAATTTGAATATTCTCTATTTAATGATGTGGCATTCAGTCTCACTATAAACTCGACTCATTTTGATTTTTAAATGGAGAGGATCGTGATCCTTAACCCTTGTAGTCTTGCTTAGCACTTGAAGATTAGTCTCCAGCAATGAACAAATGATCTATTAATGGTACATTTACAACACTAAATACGATATCACAAAACATTAGAAAGTTTTCAATACATTCTTTCTTCCTAGGAAAAACAATAAGGTTAACTAAAAGGCTAACTGACCTGATTCAACCTAGTGGGATGGGAGACACTTGGGAGGAACTTAAACGACGTAGTAGCATGCTTAAGGAAGTATGCACACTCTCCAGATTTAGTGTTTTATTTCACCATGCAGTTATTTTAAGTCACCCTCAAATGACAGTGCTAACATATCCTGGAGCTCAGTCACAATTTTTTATTGGGGGAAGGGGGTGGTGCAAAGGTAGGCTCGAATAAAGAAAAGAAGCAGAATATTTTTTGGGGGAGGGGGGCATAACAATTTCCAAAACTGGCATAATATCCAAAGGTCAATAGGAGAATTTCAACATGAGAAAGACATGATACCAGAGTTTGGTGCAGATCTCATTGTGCAGTGGCAATGCTACTGCTGGAGATCCTGGGCATGTTTGTGGTATAAAAATGTAAATAACAAGAAAGGAATGTTTTTTGCAGAGTACCATTATTTTAAAAAAAAGATTTGGTAAATTCAGCCATAGGAGAAGCAGCTGTCGGAGGAGCTCACAGTTAGACCTGAGCACTCAGTAAAATCAGGTGACAACTTATAAAGCTACATGCACGACCAATTCCTATATTGACCATAAAAATAGCTCAATATATTTTGCATTTCATCGTGAAACATCAAAAGAACTTAACAGAATCTACTTAAAGAAGGAAGGAAAGAACTGAATTACATGGAAAAGTTCAAGAGGAGAGTTTCCATCCTTTGGAGCTCCCTGCTTTGCATCTACACGAAGCATGATTTTTCTGCATCCAGAAGAGTAGATATTGTGATTTTCAAAACAATATATGAAATGTTTGCTGCAGCACCCTGCATTCAGAAGGACAACAAAAATAGAACACTAGAGTTGGAAGAAAAGAAGCGATGCTCCACAAGGCACCCTGATAGAGAAGTGCTGCTATCTAATTGAAATAAAAATTTCTAAACTCATCCTTCTAAAAAAATCCTATATTCAACATAACTTGAAATATGCTATTTGTATCTACTCTGTTTATTTCAGTAGGACATCAGTTTTATGCCATTGTCACTTGAGGATGGAAGTTCAAGGGACAGGATGGACAAATATGTACACAACTTAGCACTACATAAGAAATGCAAATGTTATGGCATCACAATGTTATTACTTCATATGATTGCACATGTTATAGTACACAAACACATAATACTGTCCGTCTGGAATAAAACGCGGTCATTTATTGTTCCAAAACTGCACAATAGAGTATAGAAATTAAAATTAAATTCTCATCCCTGCAGTCCTGATTCAACCCTCTTAAGACTAGATACATTCGATCATATTGATAAAATCTTTAATAAAGTTTGGAATGAGAAGAATAGAAGAGCTTTTGATGGTGAAGAGAGGTCTTTAGAGGTGTTAAGAGAGAGATGGTTTCACCCTTTATTTCTGGTTTAAGGGTAAACCTTTTTTAAAAAAAAAATATGATCTCATAGATTTTGTGGATTTGCTTTCATGTTGATAGTCTTTATACATGGGTTGCACGCAACTTTTACTAATCAAAAACAAAAAAATCTTTAATGAATGCAACATAGGATATGCTTGATTTGTGGCGCTACAATGTACTCATGAGTGGCATAGACAACTAATGGACAACAAAACATGTATAAGTCCACAAATACGTACAAAACAACTATAAGACATGAATCATCTTTTGTTAAAATGTATGAGCTTGATATACATTGTTGGCACATTTCATATCAGCTTAAGCTTTTAGGATTAATGGTAATTAACATGGTATTAGAGCCAAAGGTCTTGTGTTCGAATATTGATAACTCCCACTTGTTTCTGCTTATGATAAATACTTGATTTGGTCTCTATCTCTATTTCGGGCTTCACGTGCTAGTCTGGCTGTGCGCATGAGGGGGAGTGTTAAAATGTATATGAGCTTGATATACATTGTTGGAACATTTCTTATCAGTTTAAGCTTTTAGGATCAATGGTAGCTAACATCTTTTATAGAAAAATAACTACCAACTACAGGAAGGAAATAACATAAAGATATAATTAAAGGCAACAAACAAGCAGGAAAGGAAAAAAACATACTTTTCCCATTCAGGCGGAGGATTCCATGCTGACAAAAGCATATCTGACTTGGCATTAGGCAGACAGTTTCTCACCACAAAATACTTTGTCGTAAATTGAACAACACCAACATCTTTGTAATCCCGGTCAAAATCATAAATCTGTGGGAGTAAGAAATAAATATGGACTGTATCAGCAACTTCCTCACAAAACCTAATGCTACCAAATCTGTTATTAAAACATAATATATAATGATAAAAATTGACTATGGTACGTCAGAAAGCAAGATGTCATGACAAAACCAACAATGTGCAGAGCAAAACAATAGCAACTCTAACACCTGCTATATAGTGACCATAGATGTGATAGTCCACAAGTCAAACTGACACTGGCAGTTAAAGCAAATACTGACTGATCCTTCACTAGAATAAAAAAAAAGTAAACGACAGTCATATCATCTTTACACACTTACCATGTCATTTATCTCAGCCTCAGCAAAGGATTTACCATCCAGAAGCATGCTCCAAACTACTTTGTTGATTTGCAAAGAAATACGCATAGCATAGGACGGACTTTTAGTCTTCTCCTTCTCCATCAGTCGTAGCTGAGCAGCCTTCTGCAGAGCCATCCGCAATGACGCAGATGCTGCCTTCCTAGATTTTTGTGCATTTACAAGTTCTCTCCTCAGTCCTTGCACCTAGAGCAGTGAAGCTGAAGCTCTTCAAATTCCATTATGCATATAGGGGTTGATTACAACTACATACATGTAAGTAGAAACATATACGAGTATACACATAGACAAACACACACAAATGAAGAGGCCAGATAATGATGAAAGACTTCTAAATACTATATATTTCATGACAACGACAACCAGCAGGAGATATAGAGGAAGAAAAGGATGGAGAGGACTGCTTTTACAAATGTGCCAGAGAGAATTTTCTTTCATAAATTTCACGTCAATTTCCAATTCCAATACTCAGAATCAGCAAGTATAAAAATTCAACCACCAAACACTTAAATTTCCAAGGAATTTGTAACCAAGTGCATCCTGAAAACAAATCCCATAGCAGCCAACTTAAAACAATATCTGCATGCCCCACATTTTAGTGCTTGCAAATTACATGGCTATATCTCACTCCTTGAATTTGAAGATGAGTTTTTCAATATGCATATCATCTTTCAAAACTGACTTATGCAAACATTCAAACATGCAATAGAATTTCGTAATAGGTTTCACAAAAAGAAAAAAAGAAAAAAGATTAGAGCTTCAAACCATACGGATATAATAATCAAGATTTGTCGTTGCGAGTAAAAGTAACACAGTGAAAAAAGGGTAGGTTTGCCTCAAATTTACACAGATTGCTAATTCTACAAAAAAGTTGCACAAATCAGACAAAAGGCAAATGTTTTATGTAGGGCCACTTCAATAGAAGTATTAGGGTATCAAAGTGACAGCTGGATATACATGATAATCCAAATTTAGATATTCAAACACACATACTCATCAAAGCAATCCAAACTATGAAAATCAAATCCAGGAACTTGAATGGATCTAAACTGTGACACAAATTTTGAGTAAGTGGATGTAGAGAACAAAAGGGAGGGGTGGATCTTACCGCACTAAAACAAAATCAAAATATACTTTGGAAATATTCCCAACAAAATTAGTGCTGCTAGGGAAGTGTACCCAAAACAGAGTTTGTATTTTCAGTCTATCATTACTGTCAGCAAGATGGGGTATGTCTTAGCTCCACCCAGATGTGGTAAGAAAGAAACTGCTAAGGATAGAGTTTCCCTACGAAACAGATTATGAGATGTATTCAACATGCAGAACAGAAATTAATTATCTCATTTAATCATCCCAAGCAAGAGAAAGAAAAGCAGAGCAGAAAACACAACCAAATCCCTTGGAGAAACATTAGTCATAACTAAAATTTCAATTCAGCTCCTTCCTGTAGCATCTTCTAGTCATTACAGCTTATAATGCCCCCCCCCCCCCAAAAAAAAATATATATATATAATTTATAAAAAGAAGCAGAACTCTCCAAACCTGGAAAAAAATTACAGATAAACAAAGACTCGCCATCTGAAATTATCGTCTTGAAATATTTTTAGAACAAACAATATTGATATTATTTAGAAAGGTTCATTTCTCACCAATATAGATCTCCCACCACTAATCATCCACAAGTCACCTTCCTTTTCAAGATGTAGGTCTCCTGAAGTATCAAAATACAGAGACAATTTTCTAATGTCATCAAGAAGCAAATTTTGCTCCCGTTCTTTCTGTTCAAGGTCGACTTTTGCAAGTTCTACCTCTTCAACACCATCAGGAACCACCTCATCAGCTTCCTCTTCAACATCTTCATCATCTTCAGCAGGATATGACAGACTACTTTTCCGAGGCCTGAATCACATGCATCACTTTTATCAATTTGAATTCAGAAAGAGATCATATCAGATTCCACAAAAAATTCGTTTCCATAGAGACCAAAAAATCATGGGGTCCAAATGACAGATATACAACTTCAGATTCTGGGCTTGACTTAATAATATCAATATCATGAATATATACGTATACAATTACTATAAAGTAACTTCTTTTACAGTTAGAGTAATCTAAAACAGAAAATATAATGTGGCATATATGAAGCTCTACTAACAAATTTAAGGCATATTAAGACACCAAAATTTGGCTAATCTTAACCTACAATGTAAGATTACGATAGTTTAAAGTGGTTCCTGGTAAGGTTCGGACTACAGCTCAGCTGCTTGAACTTCTGAACCTTTACCTAACAAAAGTGTCAAATAGACTTGCATAACATATAATCAGATAAAGAAAACCAGAAAGAATCAAACTGATAGAGTGTCTCGACAGATAACTGCCAACATTTTAATTCTGATAGGCAACATTTTAATTTTCCATATACTCACTTGGGAAGCCTTGCAAAGAGAAGGTTGGTCAACACGTCCAGCATGACCTGAAACTGGCGAGATGTCATCGTTGCTGTTATATTATGAGAATTGAAAGTGAGCTCTTTTAATGGCTTCACCTGCAGTAGAATGAATCAAAAGCAGGTAAATTGTTTAAACAGAGTGCAAATGAAAAATAAGACTTTGCAGCATCTAAGTGATTTACTATAGAGGACAACTACATCAATATATACAGAATATAAATAACTAATGCATACATGCACATGTATGCAAAATTATGTACTCCTAGATCCAGAAATTTAAAAATAAAAAAGGCATCCAGTGAGAATCTACACATTGGGAAAGTCCTATTACCTTCAAGTCTGGAGTCCCACCCTTGTGCCTCGTGTATCGGAAGTACATGTCACAAGGCATAAACACTCTTTCGAGCAGAGCACCAGTACGCTTCACTTTAGGAGAGCTTCTACGAATTTTTGGAAGCCACTGTAGTCCAGCCCCTGGATCGACATCTGTTGGTGCAACATGAGCTTGTACATGCTCCAGCATCACAGATAACTCCATTCGTTTCCATGTCATTTCAGGTCCACAGTCAGGAATATGAACATTTCCAGTACCAAGCGCCTGTTCAATCATCTCATGGCCAACATGAAGAACTGAATGAAATGATCGCGCTAAAACACGGCCACTAACAGCGGCAAGCAGAAATCTACCCTGGTAGTCATAAAAAATAATTTGTTAACAAAATCATGACTACTATTTGACAATGTTGAGAAGAAGAATTGAAAAAAGTTCTTTTTATCATTATTAATGATCTGAATACAATTCAACAGTCCTATATATAGACTTGTGAATATCAAACGAACTAGGAGACATAAACTAAGACAGACTAAGAAACCTACTAGGACACATAATAGGAAACCTAATAGGACTCTAGTATTCTCAGCATATACTTAATACATATGTAATTATAAACCTTCGTAATATCTCTTAACACTCCTCTTTAAGTTGGAATATACAAATGCATCAACTTATTACAAAGAAACTCATACCACTAACAAACCTAATCCAATCTGAAATAAATAAACTCAAACTCATAAATTACAATAACTCATGAGAATAAGTCGAGGCTCCACACCCATGACAAATAGTTAGGTCACCACATCGGCACCACCTAACGAGACAAGATTCAAGAACATCAGATCAACAAGATTATTTTATTTTTCATTTTGTTTTTTGTACTAGCGTTGATTTTGACTTGAATGAGCTGCAATCAATGAGTCAGGAGGATACAACATCAGCACAGGTTGGATCGGGTTAACAACATCGACATAGGGGTGAGGAACTCTTCTTCAGGAACGATCAATAACTCTTCTTCTTCTTCTTGAACTCTTCTTGAAAAAGAAACATAAGAACACATAACAAATATTTCTTTTTATTCTGCCATTGCTTTGATTTTTTTCCGAGAAACAAAAACATTGACGGAATCCGACAGAATCTCGCCGGAAAAAGAGCAAAAAACCAACGGGAAAAGAAGACACCCCATAGAAACATTGGAAAAAATCAAAAGAAAACAAAAACTAAAAGAACATATTCTAAACTATATATATATATATATATATATATATATATATATATATATATATATATACATAATCAATTAAATAAGTACAATAGGAACACATATTATATAGCTTTGGACTGCAAAACTTTGTTCTCTAGATCTTCATAAAGGCAAGAGAAACTCATAATTATTAAAGATTCATCAGAAACATCCTAAATTTTAAAAAATGCAATCAAACAGTATGTTTAAGAAATGCATTCAAGTTTCATTTACACAGTAATAACTTTACAGTAGTAACATGATGGGTTTCTCTATATGCATCATGATCATAGGCAACAATCATGCTCAATTCAGCCGTGTGCTACTACAATCAATAAGGGCACCATATGAAAAAGTTGTCTTTATAAAAGCTGATGACACTGAATGGACAAGTGGAAGATTTGAAAGGACAAAGATGAAATATAATGAGGGACGTGAATCTCAAGGAGGTAGCAGAAAATGTGGCTCTAACTAAAGGTGAACAGAGGTAAAGGAGAAAAGAATCATTCAGCCAACCCTCAACATTCCTCATCATTTAGCTTCACTTCGGTTCCCCAAGCACAGTCATCCCTTGCAGGACTTTTTGATTTATATAAAAAAAGGCATGATCGATGAAAATAAATGAAGTAAAGAAGAATCATAGTTATAATTTGAAAAAACAAAATTTATATAATATTAGAAATTCACAACATAAATATAAAAATAAAAAGGCCCTCTCCCCACCCAAGGTGGAGAAGGGGATCTTGTTCAATGACCCAAATAGTCTCAAGGGGCAAAGGTTTCAAAGCCCCAGTCACTACTTACGTTGGCTTCTTCAGAGTGGAGATTGAATTGCGGCTCAATAACATTCACCATGAAATGACGAGTACCATCCTCCTCAGAATCATTGGCGTTTTCAATTTTCACTGGTGGTACAGAAAAACAGACAATTCTTAGCCGAAATGTTTAGTAATAAAAACAAATCCATGCTTACAGAAGATTTAACTTAATGATGACAAAATATAACTAGTAATAAGTCTTGAGTGGTGCTAACAGTCATTACATAGATTTTAGAAAGAATTTAAATTTGCTAAATTTCATTAACTTTACAAACAAATAAGCATTCCCAAAATAAAGCCACAAACCAACATTTCAAGGTGCGCTCAAGACATACCAACTGCAGCAGATGATGAGTTTTTCATTTTAACTGAATGCAATGGTGATGAGTTAGATTCTGCTGTCTCCCCAGGTTGAGAAGGGGAATTCACACCCTGACTGGTAGAAGGCTTAGAAGTGTCAACTTGAATCATTTCTGGTCCACCGTGTTTCTGGTTTTCCTCAAGTAATTTCCTCTGCGCATACTGTCGGGAAGGAGAAGGCTTCGGAGGTTCAAATGCTTTGGATATTCCACCAACCCAGGACCAAACAGCATCCCTATTGTCTATAGTCCACAGCAATTTGAGGCCATAAACAAAAATACGCTGACAATTGTCAGCTATTACCACATTGTATCCATCATCATCACTTGGGTCTGATCGTGAGTGCTCATCACTCTCACTTCCATTCTCAAACTCAGACCTCACATACATCATCTCAAGATTTCTCCTTCCAGCCTCTTGCCACGCTAATAACCTTGCGGGGTCAGCCTTTGTGGCCTGCCTCCTAATTGTAAAATAATCAGACGACAACAGAAATCCATCATCACGATGCTTCTCTGTGCAACCACTTGCATAGTTGTACTTTTCACTGGTACCTCTATCCATGGATGCAGATTGAGAGCTTTTCCTCGTCATCTGAACTACTTTTGCAACACTAATGCAATCTTCTCTGATTAAAAAAGCCTTAGGCATGTGAAGGTCGAGACCCTGGTATACAAGATCAAGAGGATCACGCTTGCATTCAAAAGTATATTTTTGCTTACCCCGACTATAACACATTTCAAGTTTCAGCTTTGTCATACTAAATGTCAGTCCTTTGGCAGGATCATCAGTATCCAATGGCAGATGCTTTATACAGGTAGTTGTAGCATCTAAACGGAGCATAAATTCTGTCATCACCCTATCCATTGATAAATTACCTGATCTGACAGCTCGTGGGACTCCAAAACGAGGCCACCTAGAAAAGGTACGCAACTTGTGAGGAGGAAGATAATTAATATTCCAGAACTTAATTAACCATGCTAAATCATGAGCACCAAACTTCACTGTTGGTGAAGCGCTTGAAACATTCTCAGGCTTATATTCTGGACTATGAACCGTTCCACCTACAATGGTGCTATCCTCCATAGAGACAGATGGGAAGTATTTCTCAGGTCTAAGAGAGAAATTCCAGCGAAGTGAGAGGGAAGTAGATCTGAAGGGATCAAAGACTTTCTCACGAAGCTTCCCTTCATATGGAAGTGCAAATAAATAATGATTCAATGGATTTCTAGACTCACATTCCCAATCCATCGTAACTTCAAGAGTAAAGAGCGGAGCTTCAAGGAAAGCAGCACCAGATATGCCAGAAGGAAGTTTTAAGCAGCAACTACTTACCAAACTCTCCAAAGTGCTCAAAAAAATCTTAAAATCCTTTGCAGACACATAGACGCGACCATCTGACTGTTGGATTTCCATGGAACCGGATGTAATTTGAAGTTTGTCAAGCTTTTCATACGGATCAGCAGTTGCAAGGACACTCCATTTAGTTTCAGAAAAGTATAATGTGATATTTCCATGAATATAATTTCTCATATCATCCCACCATGGTAAACTCCGCTCCTTCTTAGGAGGTTGAGGGACACCAGAACTCCTAAGACTAAGATTAGCTCTACGAAGAGCCACGGTGAAAGCATAGCTTATATCAGCAAAAGCTGGTTCATATCCGACTCCAAAGCAAACTTCTGCTTTCTGGAAATATATTGGCAAATATGAGTATGTTTTCATTGGGGGAGTTGTGCCGCTAGCTGAACGAAACATGCACACCTTTCTCCATCTCCCAACAAAGACATCTTGGGAAATTTGGGGCTGAAAACATGTCGCCTGATTCCAAGAAAGAACAGTTATAAACACAGAATAAATTAATCGGAAGAAAAGTCATGACATGACCCCAGGAAAGGAGGCAAATAAACAAACAAAGAAAAGCTTATGTACTTTCAAACATGATTATTCAGGAGTTCAAACAAATTATTCTGGAGTCTGAACGTGATAAACTACAGAATTGATATTTAGCCAAATTCATTATGCAATACCTCAAACTTGCAGGTCCAGAAACCGCCACCACTCCGATTCTTTTACTATATTTAGTTATTTACGTACACACAACTTCAAATTTATCAAAAGATTAGATTAAAATCATTGTATTTGAAACCCATGAATTCTTTTGAACTTCTAGACACCATCAAAACTGTTTGTTACATGATATGGATTCCTGTATCTCACAGACACAATTCCTCTGTAAATCATAGAACACTACCACATATCCCTCCCCTTTCTCAAATGCACTAAAGTAAGATACACATTAAAAAAACTCTAAATGTTTGAGGTCTAAAAAACCTACAATGTCAATGTAAACATAGAAATAATTGCCATTAGTCAATTCTAGGTTTTCACAACACAAACACACATGATGAAGGTTATGCTTGCTTAAAGAGAGAGAGAAGAGGAGAATATTTTATAGAAAAAGTTTTATAGGCAACCAAAAATTGCTCAATTGATCTGTGATCTACCTCAACTTGCAATCAAGGACCACATTCCAACAAAAGAAATCTCATGTCCCCTACCAGTTAGTAAAAAAGATTTGGCTTAAATGCATATTGACACCCAAGGTTTTCAGGTACCTAGCACATCAAACCACGAGTTTTCAATTGTGGCACAGTGGACCATTGCAATCCTATGCTTCTGTCAACATTTTGTCCAATTAGACTAAGGGTGTTAAAAGAAAATAATTCAAATAAAAAACTAAACATAAAAATAAATAAAACAAATTAAAATGTTTTTTAAAAAAAAAAAAAAAAAACTTGAAAACAAACCTGCTACTTCTTCTCCAAAAACCATCTCTACAATCCCAAACCATAACCCAACTCCAATCCCAACTCAAAACCGTAGACTCAAAGCTCATCATCACCGGACCCTCCTCTCTCTCCAGTCATGTCCCCATCACCATCCCTCACCTTTGCTGCTCAGGCACTCAAAGCTCCAAAATGTGCCCAATTTTGACAGATATCAACGCAATGCTTTCGATCTTGAGCTCGCTAGGTCAAAGCTTGAAGTAACTAAGTCGCGGAATTTTGGTAAATACTGATCATACTGGGTCTGTTGAGCCTGATTTGGAGGAAATTTAGAAGATCGGAGGTGGGGTTTTCATCAAGTTGAGAATCCTTGTGGATGCTTTCAGCCTCTTGCTCGCAAGGTTCTTGCTTGCATAGTTTCTGGATATGTTTCTGTTCAATCTCGGAGCGCTTGAAGATCTCTTGTCATAAGTGTCTTTGGCAAGCCTTTGTCGTTTCTTCAGGAGTTCTTGCTTGAGGAGATCCATCTCATTTAGCAAGGTTTTTATCTGGTTTCTTTTCTAGGTCTTGAGTATGGGGTTAGACTGGGGCCGATGATCTTGTTAACTGTTGAAGTAAGACTCGATCTTGATGGGGTGTTTTGGTACTCAGCGTAAAGGCATTACTAGGTACTGCTAAGAACTTAAGATCATGGGTACTGCTAAGAACTGAATGATAAATGGTAAGAATTATTAACCAAAAAAAAAGATAAATACTAAGAATTGGTGATAAGTTCTGAGAACTAGAAGTCAGAACGGGTGTGGGTTTGGTTGAGTCGGTGGGGAATGTAGCATGCAGATAGTATTTTTTTTCTTTTAATTTTTAAATTAGTTTACTTTTTAAAAAAATTTTAATTATTTATTTGGATTTTGTTAGTGATTTGACGGAATGCGGATGGAAGTTTAGGATTGCAACACTTTTTGAAAATTCATGGTTTAATGTGCCACAATTGCATTTAAGCCAAAAGATTTTGAACCTGCTGCACATGCTTAGATTGAGAGAGCTGGAGAATTTTTGAGTTATTTCATGTTTAAGTAAATTAGTAAATAAAGAACTAATCTGCCCAAAGATAAATGTTTCTAAAACGATAATTACGAAGTAAAACCTCTGGAAATTTGGAATTCTGAATACAATTTCTTTTTCTTTTTCTTTCTCTTTTGGCTGAAGGGAATAACTGATTGGGTAATGGGTTCATAGATCTATACATTTGTATTTATTCCAGGTTACAATTAGATCTTTTCTAAATTATGCTCGCAGACAAGGCCAACAAGCAATAAATTGTGCTCCCAGACAAGGCCAACAAGCAATAAACCAAAAGGAACATCATAAAGTCATAGAATAGGGGAGGGGCAAGCAGCGTAGAACCTTACCTGCTGTGCTAGCACAACATGACCTTCACATTTACCAGAAGTTGCAGAGAAAAGAGGAAATGTGTAATTTCTTAACTGAACTACCAGAGTGCCAGTATTCAAAAGAATATTGCTCCCATATAGTCGCGAAAACGGTATATTATTTTCTCGACAGACAGGATCAAGCTTCTTTAGAACTTCTATCATCCCTGCCTCTCCACCATCAATCGATGTCAAGCTTATTTCAAAATCTGTGGCAGAAACGGAAAGAAGAGAAGTTCTCACAGTGCTTGGCTTAAAACCGGCCTGAAACCCCTCCCTATAGGCACCCGAACCATCTGAAGGTACCAAACTCCGACATGCCTGGTAATATGATCGGAATGACTGTTTATAGATTTGTTCTTTCATTCTGTGAATAGCTGAAGGATCTTGAGCATCAATCTCAATTCCATTATAGTAAACCTTTCTTTCATTGGTTGACTCATTTGTTTCAGCAGTTTTAGGACACTGTTCGGCCTTGGAAATAAATTCATCAAGAAATTTCCACCTGACAGCCGACTCAGAGGCCTCTTTCTTCAGCAGCTGATAGTGTTCATCAAGCCAACCCTGAATTGGTTCTTCTTCGATATCAGCAGTCAGCTTGCGTATGAAAAATTTTATGGATCCAAATTTCATTGAACTAGGCTTTTTAGGTTTTGAGCTCTCTTTCTTCATGGGAAAAATAAGTTTACTTTTGGCAGCAGTTATAAGCTTCAAACCTCGCAACATCTCTTCAACAGAATCATCAATAGCTCGCAACTGTAGCATGTATGGCAAGCAAATATGAATGCCAAGTCCTTGAATTACCCAATCCCAAATGATGCCTGCTGGTACGTTTGCATCAGATGAACTAGAAGAAACACTAGGAATTCGTGAAATTTGCATCCTGCTACTTTTGAATACTCTAGATCCATTCAAACCAAGTGTAAGTCCTTCAAGGAGTACTCCAATACGAGCATTCTCAGAGAAAATTGACTGAACCTGCACCATAGCATCAACCCCATCTCCAACCTCAGCAGATATACTCAGCATTTCCACATCAACGGCAAATATAGATTCCATTTTCTTGTGCTTATCAACAGGACTTGATTCAACAGTGCCTTCTTTCTTCTGTTCAGCATCCCTTATACTAGACACATCTTCCATGTGCTCATTACGAAGTTCCTGAAGCTTCTGATTGTGTACCAGTAACTTCAATTGCAAAACAAGTTCAAATAATGATAGATGCACATCAGGTTCCCATCTGACCATAATATCAGTAGCACTGAAAAGAGAGCAGACAGCTATTTCCTTAAGACCACCAGAGCGTCGTACAAACTTCGCGTTCTGTATGTCAAATAATGTCACTTTGGTACAAGGCCTATTATCCTCCAAATACTCCTGATAGACAGATCTGGCTCTTTCAAGTTCCATTTGTGTGGACTGCCTCTCCTTGTTCAGACAAACACTAAAATGGAATATTTCAAGAGAAATAGAGTATTTCAACTTCTTGCATTCATCAGAAATTGTGGACATAACGTTTGCACAGCGTGGTGTGCCATCAGCCAGGACACTAATTATAACTCGACCACCCTGTGATCCATAATTTACATGCTTAGGATCTACAATAACCGTGTTGTCCAAACCCGTATCACCACAAAAATTTACAGAACACCGTTCAAGATTGAATTTTATGAGTCGAGTCCCTTTCCCTGATTGTTTGGATAGACGCCCTCCTCGGCTCTGTGTTGTCTTTTTACCAGAAGCTGATAAAGTTTTCATGAGAGCTCCAAAGGACATAGCAGTTATTATAAGGGATTCAACATGCTTGAAAGTAAAATACACGCCCATTCCAGTAACATCAACTGAGAGAACCAATTTACTTCTAGGACCATCTTCTTCACATGATTCCATGTCCTTTTTTCCCCACTCCAAACTAACCTTTGCTATATGCACTATGGAACCAGAATTTGATTCCATACCAAAAAGACTTTCTTTCAAGCATTCTTGATATTCATCTGCCATATGTAAATTCAGTTCACCAAGTTCCATGTGTACTGCAGTTCCCATACTTGAAATGTTATTTGCAAAGATATGCGATGATTGTGAGCAACCCTACATAAGGAAATCAAAGACCTTATAGTCATAACTTTAGTTTAAAACTTGTAGATGGAAAATCAAGACAGCCGGAGCAGCATTACATTTTTATTAATATGACTAGAACTGAAAGTTAAAGCTCCAACAGATACGCAGTCACAGAATGTGATATGGGTGTGAGAATCAGGAAATGAAAATAAAAAAGAAATCTCTGAATCTTGTGAAATGATTAGTTTCATTTGGCTGGACATCACAGCAACAAAACTTTCAGATTTATAGAAACAATGAATCAAATCCATGGATACAAGGTGCTCAAATGCACACAGAACTTTAGATTTCTGTTAGGTGGATTAAATAAAAAGTACATCCTTGCAAACTCTTAGAATCTAAACTTTTTTGTAAGCCTTATAGACTCTTAACTTTAGGAAAGTGTATATATATATATATATATATATATTATATGAAACACCAAACGTGCCCTCTTTACCATAAGCCCTCAGACAATCCTGGGCCTAGTACCTTGAAGATGCTTTTTGCCTTTGACATGGCAAGGCAGCTTGACATGATATGGACAAGTATTACTCAAACACTTCCGAACAATGAGAAGTTCAATAGGTTAAATTTAAGGATTTTTACCAAAGAGTACAACGAGATAAAAGTGACTTGGATAATCCATCAGATTAGTTGAATGTTGCAAAAAGTACGACATTTTCCTTCAAGAAAGTAAATTGATCATAAAACAAAGAGGTGCTAAAGTACAATTAAAACTGTAGTATTCTATTCCTGATATTCAGCCTACAACCCAAAAAGATGGCCATTATGTTCTGATTGGCATGCTCAATTCAACAAAAGTTTACAAGCACGGTAAATAAGACTGTAGAACAAGCAGCTATGGAGTATTAGCATAACAGGACTGCAGGAGAAACGATAAGGTGCTCAACCACTTTCAGAAACCCAACAGAATAAGAAATCAATAAATTATAAGCACATCACTTACATGATACAGTGGCAAACCAGTGATACTATAAAGCACAATAGTCATCTCAGGGGCTGAGACAGTACTTGTCCACATAACGGCTTTGGGTTCAGTTGATTGTGGCTTCTCATGAGTAGAAGTTTCCTCCCGAAGCACCATTCTTTTCTTTTTGGAGAAGTGGAGGCGCAACCATGGCTTGAATCTACTCATAATAATGTTACACTGAGTACATCCAAGCTTAACATCAACTTCAGTTCTAATAGGTGAGGTTGGCTGACACACAAAAGCACCAAAGAAATAACTGACAGGATAAATCATGAAGCTGATTCCCATTCAAAATTTAACAACTGCACATGCATATATATATATATATTATTTTTTTGATAAGCGCTGCACATGCATATATTAAAGAAAGAAATAAAACTATAGCCATCACTAGCAGAGGTGAAAAAGAAAACAAAAACAAATTGTTGAGAAGCAAATAAGATAATAACCTTTAATAAATCATAAAAAAAAAATTCACTAAGGAAAAAAGAGCTCTTTTCCTCTTAACAATCCAAGAAAAAAAAGGGAAATTTTTTATATAATGTGTTAAAAATAAGAGAATTGAAAATAATTATGTACTACCTCTATCCCATATATATTGGTATGTATAGAAAATCCAACATTTTATAGAGACATAATAATTAATGTTACAACTAATTAAATTATAATCTACCTTATAGAAATACCCTTATTTAATACCTAGATTTAATATTAGAGTTGTCTAGAAAACCTAAATTTAAGGGTAATTTAGGAAACTTAACTAAATTTGAACTTTGACTTTTCAAAATGGACAAACAAAATGGGACATCCCAAAATAGAATACTTGCCAATGTATATCGGACAGAGGGAGTATTATTGATTGATTCTGAATACAATTCAACAACCCTATATATAGACTTATGAATATTAAACCTAATAGTACTAGAAGACATCAAATAGATAAAATAGACATAAACTAGATAAGATCTACAAAACCTACTATGACATATAATAGGAATCCCAATAGGATTCTCAACACTCCCCTCAAGTTGGAGCATAGATGTCATATGCACCCAATTTGTTACAAATAAACCAAATTCGGGGACCATCCAATGGTTTAGTGAATAAATCTACTAACTGATCTGTCGACTTCATATGTTTGGTATTGATCACATTTTGCACAAGTTTTTCTTGAATAACATGACAATCAACTTCAATCTGCTTAGTTCTCTCATGAAACACTATATTATTGGCAATATGAATAACTGCTTAATTGTCACATACCAAACTCATTGAACCTCACTGCTTAATCCCTAATTACTGTTTCAACCAAACTAACTCACAACTAGTGTGCGCCCTTGCTCTGTATTCAGACTCAACACTTGATCTAGCAACCACAATTTGCTTCTTACTCTTCCAATATACATTGTAAACCAGAGGAGTTTACTACTAGAGTTAGGATGAGAGCTTTGGGTGTATTGATGTTTTGGGTTGTCAAGTAGAGAGGCACTTACAACTAGAGCTAGGTTGAGAGCTTTGGTTGTATCGGGGATTTTGGGTTGCGAGGTTGCGAGAGTTTAATAATTTTGCTCTTCCTAAAGTTGTAATTGAAGATTAATAAAGTAATGGATTTGCTGGTGGACGTAGGTAAAAAGATTGTCAAACCACATTAATTCTTAGTGTTCTTGCTCTTTGTTTATTTTGCCTATTTAATTGTCGTAGTTTTATTTTTGCCTAAAATTTGAGTATGTGGATTTTAGAGGGAAAGAAGAGTTCAAGAAGAAGAAGAGTTTTTGACCGTTCCTGAAAAAGAGTTCCTCACCCATTTGTTGTATCCTCTTGACGTATTGATTGCGACCCATTCAAGTGAAAGTCAAAGTTAGTAAAAAACATAATAGGAATCCTAATAGGATTCTCAACATAATGTATAAGTGACAAATAAGACAATACCGTGCATGTTAAAAACATTATAGAGCTTAAAGAATAAGAAGATTAAGTACACCTTTCTAAATAAACTGGAGTTAATAAAAGCGAGTCCACCACCTAGCATGCTTTACAAATTTAAAAAAAGAATCCCAAATTAAACAAATACACAACACGCACCAATGGAACACCCAAGATATAAAGTGTTCCAACCGGACCCAAAAATCCAATTAACCACTCAGAAAGGACGGTATTTTTTTTTTTTTTTTTTTTTTTCTGTATAAGAAAGAATATTCATAAAATGCACCAAGGGGGTGCAAACCCAATTACAAGACAAAAACTATAAACTCTAGAAACTCTTCTTCGTTACAAAAGAATTGCCCACTAAACCAAAATTTAAGGGTCATTTGACAAAGGCATTAAGGTATATTGAACATATGTGAAAATATAAATGCTTAAAGTTTTAGCTGCTGTAGAACATACTACAAAGAGCAACTTGACAAACACTCTAAGATGCCATAATATAATGCAGACTCACCTGTATTGGAATGTAGACAAAAGAGACAACATTAACTTTCATTATCTCCAACATAGAAGTGCCAGCTTCTCTAAAAAGCTGAAATAAAATGGAAAAGATCTTCATCAAGAAGACACCAGTGAAAGATAAATTGTGAAAATTATGACTCCTGGAGCTTTAACAATATAGATAGTCACAACCATACATGTATCTCACTGAAATCCATTTGAACATCAAGGCATGTACTCTCCCCTACATCATCAATGGATCGCGATTTAATGCTTTTCACTTGAATGCCCATGATGTTATTCTCAACAACAAGCTCATGTTCTCGATGCACAAATCTGACATCCAGTTTTGGTAAATTAAAGCAAACCTATAGGAGAAAATTAAAAAATCAATGAGATAGCATGCATATGAATTAGAAATAAAACCTATAAACGCATTAAGGAGTTAAAATGATAGGATTCGAAGTAGAACATAATAAGGATGCCATGAAAGATAGTATGCATATAAATTAGAAATAAACACATAGCAATCAAAGCTTCACTTTTCTTGTATTTTTCACATTTAAAAATCAATGAAGTATGTATGCAATTAAAATTGACTAAACCCATTAATAGCAATGGAAGAAAGATGAAAGTAGCCACAATTAAAATTTTGACACGTGGTGACTTCTCAACTCCCAAAACCTTCCCCTAGTGTAGTGTAGATTCTTAATTACCTCACATAATAGTAGATATGCATGAGAAAACAATATAGAACAAAGATTATACAAATGCAAAAAATGACCCCAACGGAATGCAGCGGTGAATAAAATGAATTGCATATTTCTTTTTTCTTTTCCTTGTTTAGTTAAGATAGCACAGGCTGTTAAACCCAAGAAAATGTATTGTATAGATATAATATCATGAATATAACTGAAGCAACCTGCTGCTATCTGTCAACTACACTGCAAATGCCTTGATTTGATAAGAGGGATGAGGCTTAACAAACGCAATAGTAAAACAACTAAGATTGCATAACAAATTCCAATTGATGGGGATGTCACCTGTTTGTCCTCAGGCCTCATTAAACGCAACTCAAATACATTCAAGTCGGGCAGATTGGCAGGTTCAAGCTAAGAATATCCATCCATTGTTTAAATCTAAACATTTGAATCCCTCAATCTAATTCTCCTCAACTAACAGAAAGAAAAAAAGTTATTTCCATGATATCTTGGGAGGAGACAAGATCATAAGCTAGCCCCATAACATCTTTTCTGCATTCTAATAATGACACATGGTGCATATAACACTTTCAAGTTTTGGTTCCAATCAAGAAGATATGAGATTACCAACTAAACTAGAGAAATGGCCAAGACAGAAAAAGACTCAGCAATAATATAAACAAAAAAGATAGCAAGATACAGGAACAGTAAACAGCCGACCATCTTAATGTACATAAAGCTCACTAACCTTTTCCGGAAACATAGAAGCATACTTTGTAAGTGATGCAAGCAATGCTTGTTTCTTGTGAGGCTTTTTAACAGCTACAGAATCAACAGTTGATCCAATTACTTTATCTGTGTGGGAAATGTCTGATGATCTTTTGCTTTTTGAGAGAAGCTCCTCATTGAGGCTCACAGCGACCTCTCCACACTCAACGTCCACATTCTGTATAATTACACCAGCTTCCCTACATCAAGAAGAAGCAAACACAAAAGATGTTACTTGATAACCAAGCACATTCATTCTGAAGAAAAAACAAGAAGCACAGGCTGACTATCTTGCTGAAAAGAGACTGGAAGCCCTGAAGAGACCGCAAAGAGCTTATTATACAGATTAGAAAGCTGGCCCAACCATTCAATCTTGTCTCACTCATTAAGCATCCCTTATGCTGAAGATGATTGATTTGCTTGATAAAGGAACTAAAAGGAAAAAAAAAATACCTATCATGACCAAATTCACAAGAGATAGAGAATTCTTCACAGAAAAAAGGAGTGGAAGACCTCTCCATCATGCCAAAGGATGCATGGACAGCAGAAACGCTTCTTCTGTCGTTTAAGTTAAATGATTGATCAGAACTAACCCATGGGTCACCCATGTGAACAAAAATAGATAGTATTTGTAGCTTAACAAACAGATTTGGCTTGGATCCACCATCTTTAGATATATCTACTCTCAGTTCCTTGACTTCAACAGTGGCTTTAGGGGACTGCAATTATTCAAGAGAAAATTACAGGAATCAGTAAGCAATGTTTAAAATGAAAAAAAAAAAGAGCCAAAAAGATTCCTTGGTGAACAAATGACAGAGCAGGTGTTTTGAAAATGTTCAAAATGTTCAACCTTAATTTATATGGAACCAACTCTACCATGCTTCTTGCTTATTGATAGAGCTCATGTGACATTACATGTCCAGACCAATATGTTTATAACAGTGTCATTACAACACATATTCAGCTTCTAAGCTCTGCAGAAACTCATGAAATTATGCAGTTTCTTTAGGGAACCCAGCAAAAGTTATTGCACTACGTTCCTGTTTGATTATTTTTATCTATACTAACAGATCAGTACAAGATAATAATTTCTGAAAAGACTTTAAGATGTTAAAACCCACATCTTCCCCCTACCCCTCTCTTATATTTAAACAAAAAAAACAGAAATAAAGAAACTCCAGAAGCATCTAATTTCTTCTAGAACACTATTAACTGGCGTTAAAGTGACTCCATGGGTATAGTGAGCATGTATATTTTTACTAACCTTTTCCGATGCAAAGGATTCATTCAAAAATTGAATTAAGAGAACAAAAATAACAGAATCAGTAAATAATCATATTAAAATACATATCAAAGAAAGAGTAACATAAAATGAACAATATAAATGACAACAAAAGATTAGTCAAACATCAATTACCTTCAAAACCATATCTGTCACAGAAACCGACAAAAATCTTGCAACATTAGCTACAACCATCCACTTCCCCCTGCTTGAAGTGCGAGGTTTCTGAGTTTTAGCTTTCCTTGAGCTTTTATTTGAATTTGAGGATCTCATAACAACTTCTAGGTCACATATTAACACTTGCAGCTTTGGATCCTTAGAAATAAAACCAACACCAAGTTTGACCAGAAACTGACGTAAGCTCAGTTTAATTTCACCAACAGATACAGATTCAACAGAACCCTGCAAATCATCAGTGTCATAACAAGATATATGTCATGGTTCCAGGAGTCACAGAGCTGAGAAAAAAAAATGCTGCACATCTAACCTAATGTCAAATTTGAGCAAAGAGAATGTCAATAGTATCAAGAGGGGGAGAAAAAAACGACAGAACAATAATTACTGAAACAAACCAGATTGTTTACACCAGATTCCAACAGGCTTTTTCTGCTGTGACTTTATCTAAATGGCATAAATTTGCTTAAAAGACAAAAGGAAGTGAATGAACCTTCAAATCCATTAAAAATGGGAAAAATAAAGCTGCGAATGAGACCATGGTACATAGCTAACTAGTGGTTTATTCTCCCAGACATTACTTCGCTGTGGACAGGAAATTTTCCTAGTCATCACAAAGAAGTGAAAAATTTTCTTAACCCCTTTAAAGGCATCTTTGAAGAAATCCAACCAAACAATGCAATGAACACTCTCTGTCCTTGTGAATGTACAAGGACTTGCAAAGAAAGAGACTTGTAGTAACTCATTACACCATTCACCAACCCAATAAAAAATCACAAAGAAAAGAAACATCTAAAAACCCAAGTCCCCAGCAAAGAAGGACATTGCACAATAGCACATAACAATTAACTACTATTAAGAATATTATAGGGTCCTAGAATTAGGAATAATTTATGTTTCATTATTAGGGCTTTGGTTTAGGATTTTATTTCCTTTTATGTTTAGGATTTGGTACCTATACATATGTGAACCCTATTATGTTTCGAACTTGGTGCTTTGATTGAAGAATAGTACAAAATTCTGATTCTTCAGTGATTATGTCCTTACTACCCTTTTCTTCGTTATATTTCTTGTGTTCTATTTGTTCTACATCACCCCAGCCTATAAGTAAAGTGATCAATGGTGAGAACTTAGCACATAGAACACAGCACAAAATATTCACCTCAAATCAAATTCACAAATAACTATACACCATTGACCATTCCAAAAGTGATAACTTGAACAAGAGCAGCATAAGATATCTTCTCAATCAAGATCTATTATCAGAGTGATAACTTGAATGAGAGTGCAGCATAGGAAATTACTTAAATTAACCGTACAATCATTCTCTCATTAGTGACTAGTATAAACAGTGGAAGCCTTGTGGAAGGATACATAGTCCATGAATTACCCAACACAACGAATAAAAGCAAAGCCTAAGATTCAAGTAAAAGAGAAACCTTGTTGAACTTCACCACAACATCCCTTAGACATTTCCATCCACCAACCCGAAACCCAACAGATGCGCCTACAATCCGGCTTAGAATCCAAGCAAGCAACCTAGAAGCAAATCTGGGGAAAATTTTTTGTAATGAAAAATCAGCCATCACATTGTGTTCAGATAAAGTTAAGAACAATAAATAACACTTTACATTGGTAATTATACAATTAGAAGCACATTGCGTAAATCATAAATACCAGAAAACCACTATAGATAATTTAGAAAGATTTTGCTGGGACCATCACCTTTTGGGATTATAGTGGTATACTTGCCGAGTTGTGCACCTTTTTAGGTGTTTTTTAGTGGACTGTTACTATCTAACATCGAAAACTTACTTAGAAACAATAGATCTCACAGGATGACAAATGGAAGATGGAAAAAAATGAACAGGTCATGCTGAGCATAACGTATCATGCAACATCAGAAAGAGAAACGCATATCATACAATAGCATGATATACTTGCCGAGCACAAGTTCTGCCCCCTTTTAGAGGCTATTACTATCAAGCATCCAAATTGTCGTTGAAACAATAGATCTCAGAGTCCAAGATTATTAACTTATTATTTTATTTACAAAAACTGACAAACAAAAAAAACTTCTGCTTCTGTTTGTTCCCTACATGTTTTCAAATCGACATATGATTTTCTCACTTTCAATACTATCAAAAATATCTGAACAAAGTATATAGCTAAGTAATCATTCAACCATTCATCCCCATACGATTGTGTATTCGATTCTTTATAATGCTCATCGCAAAAAAAAAAGTTCTTTCAACAGTTAATGTTGCAACCGGTACTTCAAAAGCAAGTATATCAATGGATGCACAATATGCTTCTTTGTCTCCACTAACTTTTCAAAAGGGTCTGCAATCCCTTTTTAACTCTGAAAATCTATTATCTAAGTGGAGATCTAGAATATAAATCTCAAGTTGACTATCAAGTGCCACAAGCTTCACCGAGGAAAATTCAGATTGATAAATCCCAGCAAATCGAATCAATTTTTGCTTTTCAAGACTCAGGAGCGGCCTATGTGTGCGGCAATGCTGATAAGAGAAGTGATAAAAGAGGCTTTGTGTTTTAGGAGTTATCTGGACTTTAGAGAAGATTTTTGTTTCTAGTAATGAGATGTTTTGAACAGATTCTATTTTCTAGTAAGACAAAAAGTTTTACACATGGTGTAATTTGTGGGCAATTTGCATTAAGGGTAGATAATTTACACATAAATGTAACCAAAGCTTTTGAAGTATTTGTGGGCAATTTACATTAAACTAGATATTTTTTTTTATAATTATGGAGGCAATTTATTTGTCTTAGTGGGGCAACTTTAGAATTATGTCTAATACATGGTTTTTTTTTTTCAAATGTTGACCCCCACTGCCTCCACTGTGGATTCGCCATTGATGACAGATAGAAGATGGCAAAATATGACCTGGTCATGCAAAGTATAAGGTATCATGCAACACCAGAAAGATGAGAACACATAATTTTTTTTAGGAAAATTAAATCAACCTACCTGAGGTTTGGGATAACCTCTACTTACCCCTCGTATTTTTTGAAAATTACACTAACCTTCTCTGTCTTATTCATGATTTCAAAGTTTAACCACACTTACCTCCCTCCCGATAAAAAGATGTCAATCAACAGTTATAATGTTGGTCAAAAGTGATGCCACATCAGCAAAAATTTGGTTAAAAGCCAAAATTGCCCTTAAGAGATTTTTTTATATATATAATTGGGGTGAGGGAGCTGAACTTGGGACCTCCTCCTAAATGGAGAGGTGTGGTTACCAATTGAGCTATGCCCAAACCACCACCTTTTATTTCCATTTTTTTTTTGTTAGAACTATGTGGATTAATTTTACACAGCTAGTCAGCTGTCTATATTCAAATTGAATTCCGGAATAGCACTATGCAGATCTACATTGATGCTGCTTCTGCATCATACATTGTTACCTTGAATGAAACATAGAAAATGAGAAGGGGAAGAAATGGTGAGAAATAGGAGCCAGAGAGAGAGAGAGTGAAAGACGGCTGTCAATATTGAGAAAGGACAGCTGCTTGTAACAAGAAAATGAAGAAGAGGAGAACGAAGAGAGAGGATCAACGAGGAGAGATGTGGCAGTAGCTTCACATCTGTTGCCTTGTGCAGCACAGTTGAGATCCCCCTTGAGTAATGATATGCCTTAGCTTCTTTTTTCTGTTGTTTGCTTTTTAGTAAGAGAAAATAGTTTTTTTATTAGTAAGAGAAAATAGTATGAAAGAGGTGGAAAAAGATGAGGAAAGTAACCCCCAAAGATGGCGCTGTGTGTATTGTGCAGCTTCCTGCTCCCTGGATTTTCATATCAGCTATATCAGTGAAATATAATCAAAAAGAAAATGAGATTAAGAAAGATCTAGGCCCTCCCCCTTTTCTTGTGCAGCCACCACCAACCCCATCTTTTGGGTGCACCAGCGAGGCCACCGATCTCACGGCCAGCACAGCTAATGATTTCAATTTGCAAGAAAGGGGATGAGAGACAAAAGGAGAAGAAGAGGGAAGAATGTGTTCTAAAAAAATAATAAACGCATATCATGAAGTAGCATAATATCTTTGATTGCCTAAGTTTCAGAAAGTATTTTTTAAACCTGTACATAGTTTCCACATATAACAAATTGGCAGTAAAAAAATATAAATCAAAACTGGAATGCACAAAGTTCCAATCACTCTAAAGATAATGCAAAAAATTAAATTTAATGATTGAAAGCAATCAAGAAATTTTGTTCCAGCTCTAAATCCCACACTATATGGAAGTCCATGATCCACCCAAGGTCCTCACAGAACAGTGATAAGTAACCTGATTGTCTATAATATAATATGTAGAGGAGAAGGTGGGGAAAGGTGAGCAAAACTGAGAATAACTTTGCGCGTAGTTTTGGATGCTACGCTGTCTCTCTTTCTATTTCTCTTAATTTCTATTGACTTTTTTGTCCTTAAGACCTCTCTTTTAAAATTCTAACGTACTTGGGTGGCACCCCTCTGCATTTCTTTTCTTCTGTAAACGTTATTACTAATTACACACACACCATAAAGAAAAAAAAAAGAGCAACAAATAAAGCAATAGTTAGAATGTCTATGGCAATGATAAAATATAAGGCACAATTTCAGAGCCACTGCAGATACGAACAAGGAGAGATGACAAAAGAAATTACCTAATTTCAGTCAATCAAAGCAAGGCCAATGATTGATTTAGGCATGATCCTAGCCTTCAGCATTTCGCATGAAATAGCCTCTCTCATAAGTCAAACCAGAGCACTTCTAGCTAGTGGCCTGAGACATTTACTGTCACCCAAGACACTGGCCCTAATTTACACCATGATCGTAGGACATAGTAATATTGTAGGATCAAAACATTAGACCAGGGTAAGGTAAAAAAAAGCATGTAAAGAAGGAGTTGAACTCCTATACCCACCTTATAAGATCTTTGGCATACTCACAAGTGGCAAAATGTTGGTAGATACAAAGCAGCAGCCCTGGACGAGATAAGTTGATGATAAAAGAAATCTTAATTTTTGGTTTAATGGCCATTATTTTGTAAATGAAGAAGAGCTCATAGAATTCTTATCTTGTAAATGAATTTGTAGATGGCTTGGTACCCCATTGCCCTAATAGTGATCTTTTACCTATCAAAATTAAAAGTTGATAATAAACGATATAAGACAAAGTATGAGTTAAGCCTCCAAAAGAGCAATTTCCCTTATTTTCTCTTTGGAAAGGAATAAGGAGGTGTTGATTAGCTCTTGTTTGGCCGAAAATGATGGGATGAGGGCTTGGAGGGTATTCTTTACCCATAATGCACAAGATTGGAAGCTAGAAGAGTTTTCTTGCTTCTTTGAGTTGTTGTATAACATTTCATTTAATGTGAAGTGGGAGTTGGAGAAGGATAGGGTGTTCAAAGTTAAACCGTTCTATATTTTCTCCTTCCTACTTCTCAAGGGGAGAGGAGATCTAATTACCCATGGAAAGGAATTTGGAGGATATTCGCCCCTTCAAAGGTGGGTTTTTTGCTTGGGAAGCTTCTTGGAGTCAAATTTTGACTATTGAGTATTGACAATCTTAATCGAAGGGGCATTATGCTGGTAAATAGATATTACTTATGTAGGAAACACGCTGAAACAGTACAGCACCTTTTGCTTGTGTGCCCATGGGTAAGACAGCTCTGGGATTTGGCCCTTTCGGAGGTTGGTATTTCTTGAGCAGTTTTGGGGTCTATTGAGGAGGAGATTTGGAGTTGGAGGGGTATTCACAACGCAAAAGAGAAGAGGAAAGCTTTGGCCTTAATCCCACTTGCTACTTTTTGGTTGGTATGGTTGGAAAGGAATACATGAGCTTTTGAAGGGGTAGAAACCAAAATGAATTTTCTTAAGGATAGATGATTAAAAACTTCTAAATTTTGGTTAAAAGGATAGGTTGATGAAAATGAACTTGATGTTCTTGATTGCTTTGAGATTTTGAATTGTAAGTAAGGTTTTGTTAGGTTGGCATTCTTAATGCCTTTTGTTAATATATACTTTCTGTTTCTATCCAAAAAAGAAAATAGACAAACTATGAGCAAAGAAGCAGACCAAATTTTTGTTGGGTAAAATTTAAGTAAAATTTAATTGAGAAAAGGATTAAAGTTAAACTTCCTATATTTCATGTTGAGATTTGGGATTATTCTATAAAACTTATTTAAATGGTACTCATTTTTCATGGTTCACTTAATCCTATAATTCTTGGGTAGGATAACTCTTATTCAATCTTGTCCTTCTAGTAGTCTCTTTACTTTATTTCCTTTGTTTATAAGTAAAAGTATGATATAAAAGAGCACCAAGTTGGTGCCGCCCATGTACAAATTAACTATCTTATAGATAGTGTTTCTATGATAAAAGAGCATGTGGAAAGGACAAGTCTTATTCAATATTATCTTTCCAGTATCCCTCTTTACTTTATGTCCTTGGGATTCTTGTTGGTGTAGCCGAGAGGTTAGAATGGAAGATAAGGCTGGGATGGTAAAAGAGATCATATGGTGAATTGGAAGTCTAAGTCAGGTTTGGATCTTGGAAATCAGGGTTTCAAAAACATTTCCTTGGTGGGAAAACCATTGTGGAGGTTTCCCTTAGAATCAAACTCCCTATGGCATACGGTAATAAGAATTAAGTATGGACAACAACAGAACGGGTAGGATGCTATGGAAGGTATCTATGCTACACATATGAATCCTTAGAAGTTCATTACACAGGTATCCAATCTTTTATTTTCACTTGTTATAAAGTTGCTGATGGTTCTTCTATCCGTTTTGGGGAAGATCTTTGGATTGGAGATGCTTCTCTATATTATTTCCTCGACTCCATAGACTCTCCTATCTTCACAACGCTATGATTTCCTTTTTTCTCTATGGTTGGGGTTTCTTCATCTTGGGATCCACCTTTTTTTAGGATCTTTTTTTATGTTAGTAAAATTTTTATTTATAAGCACCAAGAGGATGCAACAAAAAACCAACGACTAATTACAATGTAGAAGCTCAACAAAATCTAAAAGATCATCATTATTTACAAAAAGACTTCTTTTAACCCAAAAATTAAGAGTGTTGAACCAACTACCTCTAATAGTAGCAATCGGTCTTTCAATACCATCAAAGGCCCTCCAGTTCCTCTCTCTCCACACTATCCACTAAATAGAATGTGAAATTAACTCTAAAGCCTTTCTGAATTCTTTGGAGGCTCTCAAGCCACTCCAAGCCCCAATTTCATCTCTCACGAGCCTCGCAACTACCCAATAGACCCCCATAATTCAGTAAGTCATTTCCCACAAACTTCCCATTAAAGAGCAACCATAAAGAGATTATATACGGATTTGGCCTTTGTAAATTGTCAATAGTAAGAATTCTATCCCACGAGGCCTCCCACACAAAAAAAAACTAACTTTCTTGGGAGCTTTAGAACACCAAATAGCTTTCTAAGGGAAATTATGATGATCACTGGCAGGGCCTTTATCAACAAGAATATTATAAAAATCTTTTACCATAAAGCCTTTATCAAGTCTAGGACTCCATCTCACAATTCATCCTCCCTCTCCACCTCAATTTTAGAAGAAAATAAGGAATCCAAAAACAACGCAACCTCCTCAGCTTCCCAATCTTGAACATTACGAATAAAAGGCATAACCTAAGAGACCCCTTCATTAGTCAAGGAAAAACAAGAGCTAATCCGCACTTCTTTATCTCTTACCAAATTAAAAACACTAAGAAATTTATCCTTTAAAGGAGTATTTCCACACCAAGTATCATACCAAAGCTGATTCTTCACTCCATTACCCACTGAGATCTCAATATAATGTCGAAACTCCTCCCATCCCCTTCTAATCCACTTCCACACTCTCACTCCATATGCTCCTCGTGGTTCTTTGGACATCCAACCATCAAGATCCATTCCAAACTTGGCCACCACCACTTTCCTTCATAAGTGGTCTTTCTCAACAATGAACCTCCAAAGTATTTACCAAGAGGGCCTTATTGAGCAAAGAGAAAGATTTAATACCAAGGCCCCCTCTTTCCAAAGGTTGCTTCACCACACCCCAATTAACTAAGTGGTACTTAAAATCCTCCGCCGAGTTACCCCAAACGAATCTCCTTTGGATGCTTTCTAATCTTTCGGCCACTCAACTAAGAATAGTAAAAAGAGACATAAAATAGATCGAAAGGCTAGAAAGAGTGCTTTTAATGAGAGTGAATCTACCCCCTTTCGAAAGGTAACGATTCTCCCACCATGTTTCTCAAACTTTTCCACAATCGGATTCCAAATGCTTTTATCTTTGAAACGAACCCCAAGGGCAAGACCAAGATAAGAGATAGGGAGAATTTCCAATTTACACCCAGCACCTCCTTCAAGAGGGATTAGAACACTTTTAGTAAGATTAACCTTAAGACCCGACACCACCTCAAAGCAAAAAAGAATACCCCATTGGTGCAAAATTTGTGTGGCGTTAGCCCCACAAAAAACAATCATATCGTCAGCAAAAAGAATGTGAGAAACATTAATATTACTGTCATTTCCTCCCACTTTGAAATCAGACAAGAATCTCATTTCAACCCCATTCACCAAGATCTTGCAAAGAGCCTCCATAATGAAAGTGAACAAAAAAGGAACAAGGATCCCCTTGTCTTAACCCTCTAGAAGCTTGAAAAAAATAAAAGGACACCCATTAACCAATATGGAAAAAGAAGTGGAAGATAAGCATTTGAGAAATCACTTACACTATTTTTCTCCAAAACCTATACCTTCCAATAAATAGATAACAAAACTCTAACAAACATGGTCATACGTCTTTTCCATTTCAAGATTGCAAATAACCCCTTCCCCCACCATTCTTTAACTGAGCATCACCCACTTCGTTTGCAATCAAAGCTGCATCCAAAATTTGTCTTCCCTCTATAAAGGTGTCTGTATAGGGCTTATCACTTTTCGAATCACACCCTTCAATCTAGAAGTTATCACTTTCGATAAAAGCTTGTAAATACAACCTACAAGACTAATAGGTTTGAAATATCTAATGTTTGATGCCCCCTTCTTTTTTGGGATCAAAGTGACAAAAATGACATTTAGGCTACTCACAAACTCCCCCGAAGAATGAAACTCCTCAAAATACGAACATCTCCCTTAATCACCTCAAGTTATGAGTTAGGAAAGCCATCGTGAAGCCATCGAGACCCGAAGCTTTTATCACCATCACACGCCTTGAGAGCGGCAACAATTTATTCCTAATGAAAAGGTCTCTCAAGCCAAAGTACATCAGTCTCATCGATTTTAGAGAAATTCAAACCATACAAATTCGGCCTACTACCATAAGTCTCTTTATAAAGGTTCTCGTAAAACCCACTGATAGCCCCTTTGATATCCCTCTCCTCCTCACCAACCCATCTACCTAAATAAAAATAATAAAATTAAATCTCCTAAGAGCATTGGTCATACTATAAAAATACTTGGTATTTTTATCTCTCTTCCGAAGCCACAATTCCCTAGATTTTTGTCTCCGAGAAATTTCTTCCAAGGTATTGAGCTTAGCTAACTCCTTAGCATCCGTCCTTCTATCAAACTCACTCCTCAACAGCCCCTCTCTAACCTCTTTTTCATTAAATCCATTAATTTCCCCCAATTGCTGAGTTAATGTTACCATAGGACTCTATTCCATTTTTGCACTTCTTCTTTAACTCCCTTTAGTTTCTTAGCTACCACAAAGCTAGTCACTCCATTGAAATGAGCACCCTCCCACTAGCCCTGATGAGATCAAGAAACCCATCCACCCTCAACCACATGTTCTCAAACTGAAAGTGTCGAACCCCACATCAGACCTCCTACTTCAAGAGCAAAGGGGTGATGATCAGAAGTACGTCGATGGAGAAGCTTTTGGATCAGAGTATGACACTGGTTTTCCCAACAAGCAGACACAAGGTACCGGTCAATCCTCCCAAGTAAAGGACCCTCCTGATAACGACAAATCAAGAAGATTATTACCCTTCACAAACTCTAGAAACTCCCTCAGGTTTCAAGGTTCCCTCGATTTCTCATGAGGAAAAAGTGCTACATTAAAATCATCCCCTAATACCCAAGGAAGCTGCTAGCGATGTCTAGTCACCACCAGTTCTTCTCAAAACAGACTGCTACTACCATTCTTTCCAAGACCATAAACACTAGTCATAATCCAATCCCCAACTTTAAAGAGACCCCTTAAGACACAAGAAACTGAAAAGGAACCCACCTGAGCATCAACCAACTCTAACACACGCATATCCCACATAATTACACCTCCTCCCAAAGAACCCAACGATGGCAAAACTTTCCAACCACAAGATCTTAATGACGGAAAACAAAAGAGTATATGCGTTTGGTAAGTATCCTTGATTCCTTTGCTTCCCATTTTGAGCGTGATGCAAAGTTTGGGAAGGGGATGGCTCTGGTGTATTCTCTTGTAAATCATCTAAGTCAAATTTAGTGTTTCTATGAAGTTTATAAGCTTTTTTTTTTTAATAAATAAAAATTTATTAGAAAGCACCAAGAGAGTGCAACTCAAAGCCCCTATGAAGTTTATAAGTTGAATCTCACTTAAAAAGAATTCCCCTCTAGCCAAAAAATAAGGGTATAAAACCACAAAAGATTGGAGGTTTATTACTTTGTCTTTGTTTAGGATTTCTTTTGGTGTAGCTGAGAGGTTAGAACGGATTATGAGGGACTTCTTAGGTCTCGTATTGGGGATGGTTTCTTTTTATAAGTAAAACAATATATTAGAAAAGCACCAAGGGGTGCAACCTAAGTAAAAAATTATATACAATAAAGATAAACTGTAAGAGGCCTTCCTCATTTACAAAAAAAAAATTGCCCCTATACCAAAAATGGCTTCCAAAGACCTCTCTTCATTGTCAAAAACCCTCTTATTTCTCTTATTCCACACAAGCCAAAAAATGGAGAGGGGAATCAAATAGAGAGCCTTCTTCAACTCTTTAAACGCTCAAATATCATTCCAAGCCCAAAGTTCATCTTTCACGGAAGCAACCACCCAAGAGATACCCATACACTATAAGCCATCTCCCATAAACTCCTAGCTTTCTTTACAAATATAGCACTTATTAAAAAGCATTCTCCCTCTTCTTTGCAAATTGTCGATAGTTAGAATCTTATCCAAGAAGCTTCCACATACAAAAAAAAAAACCAACTTTTTTGGGGGTGTGCGCTATCCAAATGGTTATCCAAGGAAAGTTGGAGGAACCTTCCAATAGAAGTTCCTCAAAAAGGATCTTATAGAAAGATTTCACCTCAAAGCTCTTTTCCGACTTAAACATCCAACCTACCACATCCTCTTTAATCAAAATAAGACTATTGCTATATAAATTCTCAAACAACTTCCCAACACTCTCAAGTTCCCAAGTACGGATATTCATTTGAAAAGATACATCCCATGAAGCCACCTCATTAGAGAGGAAGATGCAAGAACCAATAAGGGCATCCTTATCCCGCACAAGAGCAAAAACATCTGGAACTTGGATTTTCAAGGGAGTGTCCCCACACAAGTATCATGACATAGCCGAACCCTTTCTCCGTTGCCCACCACAAAAGAAACCCAAGGTAAAAAGCTATTCGACCTTTTTCTGGATTCATTTCCAAACCCCAGGTCCATAAGCCCCCCTCCCTTTCTTTGAAATCTAACCATTAGACTTTACACTAAACTTGGCCACCAACACTTTCCTCCAAATATGATCCGTCTCCACAATGAATCTCTATAACCATTGCCAGAGAAGATGTTTGTTGAACAAAGAGAATTTGAGACCTAATCCTCCTTTTTCAAAGGTTGTTTAACTACACCCCATCTAACCAAAAGAGATCATTTGACGAATTGGGAGGTTGTTAGTAGGCTTAAGTCCGGGGGATTGAGTCTTGGAAATTTGGTTTTGAAAAACATTTCTTTTATGGATAAATGGTCATGGAGGTTTCCTTTAGAACCAAACTCCCTATGGCATAAGGTAATTAGGAGTAAGCATGGACTATATCAAAATAGGAGGGATGCTAAGGAAGGTATCTATGCTAAACATATGAGTCCTTGGAAGTTCATTTCACACGTGTTAAATCTTTTCCCTCCACTCACTCATTATAAAGTTGGTGATGGCTCCTCTATCCGTTTTCGGGACGATCTTAGGGTTGGGGATGCTGCTCTACGATTCTATATCATTTCCTCGACTCCAAAGACTCTCTCACTTCACAATACTACAATTTCCTCTTTTTACTTTATGGATGAGGTTTTTTTCTTTGGATTTACAGTTATTTAGGAGTATTAATGAGAGGGAAACAGAGGACTATGTGTGTTTCGTAAATATCCTTGATTCTTTTGCTCCTCATTCCAATCATGATACTAGAGTTTGGGAAGGCAATGGTTCTGGCATATTTCCTGTAAATCAGCTATGTCAAATCTATTGGAATCTAACACACTCTCTCCTTTTCCTTTGGACAAGGCATGAGTTCCCTTTAAGATCAAAGCTTTTACCAATACTAATGACTTGTTGCAAGTGCGGACGCCTAACAAGGCACTCATTCCAATATTTTTATAATGTGTAAGTCCTCAAATGAAACAAATAGCCATCTTTTCTCCGATGTTAAGTAATAAGAAGCTTTGAAATAATTTGTTTGCCATTTTTTGTGAGATTTGGGTTCGTCCATCTACGTACAGGGTCTTATGAAGATCAAATTTTGGGTTTTGGAAGGAGTAAGCGACAAAAGATCTTATGACAACGTGTTTGGTTTCGATTCTTTGGGTGATTTGGAAGGAAAGGAATGACCGGATTTTTAGAGATCGTTCCACGATGGTGCATATGTTATGGGATAGGGTTGTTTTCCTTTCTTCTCTTTGGGCTTCAGTTACAAGAGTTTTTAGTGGTAAAGATTGGAGAGCTATTTTGATGTAGTCTCTTTTTTACTTTAGGAGGACTCTTTGTCCTCCCATTCTGTAATTTTCTTCTCTCTTTGAATGAATTTAATTTTTATTTAAAAAAAAAAAAAAACATATGCAAGAAGGTGGACGAGTCCTTGAATCATCTCTTGTTAGGTCGCTCTTTGGCTAAGAATTTTTGGGAAATGGCTTAGCATGTTTTAGGTATTTTTTGGGTGGTTGTCGACTCCGTTCATAATGAAGTTTGGACACGGGGTGGTATCCGTGCTTCTAAAGAGTTGAAGAGAGCCTATTTTTTTTTTATAAGTAAAGATAATTATATAAACAGAGCACTAAAATTGTGCAACTCCAAGCCAAAGGCTATTTGCAATAGAGAAAATCTATATGATCTAAGATATCAACATGATTTACAAAGGAATTCCCTTTAAGCCAAAAATTTAAGATATTGAGTCAATTGTCTCTAATAGTTCCAATAGGTTTTTCCACTCCGTCAAAAGCTCTTCGGTTTCTTTCTTTCCAAACTAACCAAAAGATAGAATGCATGATCAACAAATAGGCATTCTTATCCTCCTTAGATGCCCTTAAACCATTCCATGCCCAAATTTCATATTTCACAGAGTCCGTCGTCACCTATGAAATCCCCAAAATTTTATAAGCCATCTCCCACAAGCTTCTAGCTAACGAGCAATCCACCAAAAGATGATAAACGGACTCTGCGCACTCTTTGCAAATATACCACCTATTAATAATCACTTTTCTTCTTTTTTTCAAATTATCAAGAGTTAGAATTTTCTCCCAAGAAGCTTTCCACACAAAAATTAACTTTCTTGGGAGCATAGAAACACCAAATAGCTTTCCAATGAAAGTTGGGATGACCAACCAAAGGGAGTTTATCAAAGAGAATCTTGTAAAAATCTCTCACCTTGAAGCCTTTTTCTGGACAAGGTCCCCACCTCAAAATATCTTCTCTACCCACCTCCAACTTAGAGTTGTAAAGGGTTTCTAGGAATCTCGCTGTCGTCTCTAATTCCCAATCATGAACATTTCAAATGAAAGGCACATCCCAAAAGACATTATCATTAGATAAGGAGATAAAAGAACTCACATTCACCTCTTTGTCTCTCACGATATCAAAAGTAAGTGGAAATTTGTCTTTCAAATGAGTATTCTCACACCAAGTGTCAAACCAAAGACGAGTCCTTTCTCCATTTCCCACCGACACCACAATAAAGGGACAGAAGTCCTTCCGACCTTTATGGATCCATTTCCACACCTCCACTCCATAAGCTCCCCGAGTGTCCCTAGACATCCATCCATTGTGATGCATACTAAATTTGACCTACACCACTCTCCTCCAAAGGTGATCTCTTTCCACTAGAAATCTCCAAAGCCATTTGCCAAGGATTGCCTTGTTGATCAAAGAGATAGATTTAAGACCAAGACTCCCTCTTTCTAGTGGTTGCTTTACCAAACCCCATTTAACAAATGATACTTGTGCTCTTCTCCCGTGTTACTCGAAAGGAATCTTCTTTGAATATTCTCCAATCTATTAGCCACCGAGCTAGGGATAGGAAAAAGAAACATAAAATAGATCGGGAGGCTAGAGAGAGTGCTCTGAATGAGAGCAAGTCTACCCCTTTTGAAAGGCAATGATTTTCCACCCGGCCAATCACTTCTCAAACTTTTCCACAATTGGGTTCCAAATACTCTTGTCTTTAAATTTAGTTCCAAAGGGAAGACCCAAATAAGAAATAAGGAGTGTCCCCATCTTGTAACCCAATAAGGTAGCTAAGAAATGACCATTAATGCCTTCACCAAGTGGGATTAAATCACTCTTGCCAAGATTAACTTTAAACTCCGAGACCGCCTCAAAACAGAGAAGGATACAACGAAGGTGCAAAAGTTGATAAGGATCCGCTCCACAAAACACTATTGTATCATCAGCAAAAAGAATGTGAGAAATATTCATAGTAGAACCATTACTCTCAACTTTGAAGTCACTCAACATGTCCCTTTCAATTGCTTTTGTCAACATCTTACTAAAAGCCTCCATCACCAACATAAACAAGAAAAGAGATAAATGATCCCCTTGCCTAAGGCCCCTTAAAGCTCTAAAAAATCATGAGGGGCACCCATTAACAAGGATGGAAAAGGAAGTTGAAGAAATATATTTAAGAATCCACTTGCACCACTTCTCTCCAAACCCCATTCTTCTCAATAAATAGATAACAAATCCCCAATTGACATGATCGAATGATTTCTCCATATCAAGTTTACAAATAACCCCTCCCCCTCCATTCTTTAGATGAGCATCCACTACTTCATTAACTATCAAAACAGCATCTAAAATTTGCCTTCCCAAAGGCATTCTGAAAAGGACTCACCACTTTTTGCATAACTTTCTTCAATTTGCATGTTACCACCTCCGATAAGAGTTTGTAAATACAACCCACAAGACTAATAGGCTGAAAATCTTTAATGTTTGACGCCCAATGATGAGTGCCAAATATTGCATATTTTGGCCCATTAATTTACATTTGTTAGCTTAGGAATTTGTTACTTTGAGTTTTTTTTTTGTTGTTTTACAAGTTTACAAGCACTTGGAAAAGAGTTTCACTAAATTGTCAGAATTGCCCGTACATACCAGTCATTTTTGCGGATTAAACTGTATTGATTCAGGAAGAACCAAGAGATGAGCCATATATGCTTGGAAAGATCCGGATGTCTATTTTCAGGAGAATTTTACGGCTCGTAAATATGATTTTTCTAGAGAAAGTTATGGCAGTTTTAGTAGACAATGGTCAGGCTGTGCGTGATTTCAACGTGGCAGAAGTGATTTTTGCGGATTAAACTGTAATGATTCAAGAAGAGCCAGGAGATGAGCCATATATGTTTGGAAAGATCCGGATGTCTATTTTCTGGAGAATTTTACGGCTCGTAAATATGATTTTTCTAGAGAAAGTTATAGCAGTTTTAGTAAACAAAAGTGAGACTGTAACGTGATTTCAACGTGGACAGAAGTTTTGAAGGGCATGTGAAGGCTTAAATCCCACATCCCACATCGATTGGAAACACATTCTACATCCCACATCGGATTGGAAACACATTGCACTCATAGAGTTCCCCTATAAAAGCCCAATTTCACTTCATCAAAAAGGTGTGCAATCTCAGAGGCTTTGCTACCAAGGGGTGCAATCTGGAGGATTTTGTTACCAATCGGGGCGAGCGCCGCACAGCAGCTGCGAGTGGAATTTCTCTCTCCATGTATTGTTAGTTTTAATTTATTTCTTTTAATTTTTAAAGTTTAATGTTTAGTACTTTAATGTTTGCTCTAATTTTTTCTTTGAGATTTTTATTGTCCATTATATTTATGGGTAACTAAATTCTCAAGTGGGGCTAGGGATGAACTTGCAAGTAGATTGTATTTTTGTTTATTTTTTAATTTATGTATTTGATTTTCAATTACTAAAACTCTTTTGTTTTATCATTCTCAATTCATTGGTGATGTTTTCTTCTCCAAATAATTGTAGAATTTATTATGTTTATGGATTCAGTCATGCTTTCTCTATTGAATGGATTAGCTCTTTGATTATGTTTAGATCAATTATTTATCTATATTGATTTAATTCTTTACTGCAATATCGCTTTCTGAGTATATTTTCGTCGTTGGATTTTCTCAATAGTGATAATAATTTACGTATTTTAAAAGTGGTGAATGATTTTTCAAAGCGTTACATTTGGTTTAATCTTGGTTTATAAATCTACACCTTTCGATTGGAAATTTTGGGAATTGAGTTATTTAATGAATTAAGAATAATTAAAATACCAGATTTGTGCAATGGATTCCCGATGCTTTACTGTTTGTCAAATTTGAGTACTTTCTCCGTTAGTCACTTTGCTTCACTTTAATTTGCATTTAAAATTAATCTTTGTTCTCCATTAATCATTTAATATTTTTCTTTAGCTTCTTTGTTCATTTTACTCTTCTTTAAATTTGTCTCTCTGTGGAATCAACACCCCAAAGCTGCGCTACAACTACCGCGTTATTCTTTGGGTGCAATCAAATTTTAGTGTCGTTGCCGGCGAGACGGTAGAAGAATTGCTAGATAGTTTTTCTTTTCAGCAGTTTGTAAAGGCGGTAACTTCGTTCCTTCTTTTAGCTTGCTGCATTATTTTTTTTTCTTCTTTCTTTTTGTAGTATTTTTTTTTATTATTTTGTTACCTTGCATGCACAGATATAGAGACGCCTTGGGTAGATTTGCTTGTAAGCCTGTGCTAGAGTCAGAATCAAACTTTTTAAATCTTTTATTTGACAATCCATCTAGTCCTAAAGAAATGAGTGAACACGGAGATCAACCCACTAGAACCCTTCAGGATTACCTCCACCCTACACGTATAGCCACACCATCATACATCATGTTTCCAGCTAATACTCGCCAAATGGATTTTAAAACAAGAATGATACAGTTACTCCCTACGTTCCGTGGCTTGGAAAATGAAAACTCATATGTGCACATTAAGGAGTTTGAGCAAGTAGTTGCGACTTTTCATAGTCAAAATGCAACTGATGACATTGTGAGACATAAGTTCTTTCCTTTCTCTTTGAATAATAGAGCTAAGAGTGGGCTATACTCACTTTGACCACGATCTATTGGGTCGTGGAATGAGATGACTGAGGTTTTCTTTAATAAATATTTTCTCTAATATAAAACCAACGCTTTAAAAAGGCAAATCCCCACCTTTGCACAAAAGGACAATGAGACTTTGTATCAGTCATGGGAGAGATTTAAGGAATTGTTGAGTATGTGTGCTCACCATGGGTATGAGATATGGCGCTTAGTGAGCTATTTTTATGAGGGAATAGAGTGCGTCAATTTGTGGAGATCATGTGTAATGGTGAGTTCTTAAAGAAAGATCCTGATGAAGCCATGGAATACCTCAATGAGCTTGCTGAAAAAGCTCACACTTGGATTGGACCTAGTGCTACTGAAAGCACAAATAGGTCACGACCTACAGGAAACCCAAATAGTGGTGGAATTTACCATCTTAGAGAAAAAGATAACCTAAAGGCTAAGGTCGAGATGCTCACTAGAGAGGTAGATGCGTTAAAGACTAAGGACTTAAAGCCAACACACGTAGCTAATCATGCAGAGTCTTTTGGACCATGTTTTGTGTGTGACGGGGTAGATCATCTCGCCCAAGAGTGTCCCATATTTGCTGAGATAAGAGAGATGTATGAGGAACAATGTAATGCCTTAAGTATGTACAAGAAACCTTTTTCACCTTTCTTTGATACCTATAATCCGGGATGGTACAATCACCCCAATTTTAGCTGGAAGCCTGAAAACCAGCTGCCTGCACAACCCCTTAGATCGTATCCTACACCATATCAATGACCTGCATCTTCTAGGAGTTCTTTAGAAGACACTTCGCATGCTTTTATTGAGGTACTGAGTAAGACTAACCAAATATGTGAATCATTGATTACGCAGGTTGTTGAAGAAAATAAGGAGATAAAGAGCCAAGTGTCCAAATTGATGAGCTCCTTGAGTGTGAGTGAGCGAGGTAAGTTCCCTTCTCAAGCTCAGTCCACACCCTATGATTAGCACATGGTGTAAAAGAATTTGAAGGATGTGAATGTCATTGTGACACAAAGTGGTAAGTCATTACACATCCCAACAACGAACAAATCAAATGATGTGGAAAAGGGTCAAGATAGTAGTGATGTCGAGCTACCCAAGGAACCTGAGGTGACAAAGAGTCCTGTTAAGGTACCATTCCTTCAAGCTTTAAAATCAAGCAAGTGAACTCTGGATCCAAACAATGAAATCCTAGAGAATCTAAGGCAAGTAAAAATCAATCTTTCTTTTTTGTACGTGATTAAACAAGTTCTTACTTATGCAAAAGTTCTCAAGGATTTGTGTACAGTTAAGAAGAAGCACCATGTGAAGAAGACAACGTTCCTGACAGAGCAAGTTAGTGCTCTGATTGAGCAGCGAATTCCTCCCAAGTACAAGGATCCTGGTTGTCCAATCATTGCATGCGGTATTGGAAATCATGAGTTTGGGCAAGCTTTGCTAGATTTAGGAGCTAGCGTGAATCTAATGTCATATTCTATTTATTTGCAGTTGGGGTTGGGAGAAATCAAACCAACCACTATGGTATTGCAATTGGCTGACCGTTCAGTCAAAGTACCCTGGGGTGTGGTAGAGGATGTTCTAATTCAAATTGACAAATTTTATTATCCTGTTGATTTCCTAATCCTTGACACTAGCTCTGTTGTTGATACTACTTCTAAAATTCCTTTGATTTTAGGTAGACCGTTCATTGCCACTGCTAATGCTCTTATTAATTGCAGGAATAGGCTTATGAAGCTGTCTTTTGGAAACATGACCCTCGAGATGAATATCTTCCATATTGCAAAACAGCCAGAAGATAATGACGAGAGCCATCAGGCATACATGATTGACTCACTCATGGATAGGGGAGTTTTTATAGCTCATGATTATAATCCCCTTGAGTATTTTCTTGTTAATTCTGAGTTTGATTCTATCAGTGATCCATCTGATGTAGTTGATGTTTGTGTTATTTTTGATAGAACTTAGGATTATGACACTCGGGCATGGCAACCGAAGTTTGAGGAGTTGCCTGAGAGAAGTGCAAAACAAATTCCTTCAAGTGTGGAAGCACCCAAAGTTGAATTGAAGCCTCTGCCTAAGGGTTTAAAGCATGTTTTTCTTGGTCCAGGTGACACTTGAGTCTGGCTGAAGACGTTAAACTTAGCGCTCATGGGAGACACCCCACAGCATATCATTTTGTTTTTATTGTTTTTCATATTTCTTGTTACTGTTTATTTTTAATATTTTTTGTTTTCCAGTATTACTTTAGTATTTCTTTTTCAAGGACACTGAGTGCATCAGTTCAATTTTGGGGGTGTGCTATGAGTCATGCCAGTCCAGCTAGTTCTCCATCTCTCAGGTAAGTTGTTTCCATGTTATTCACACATTGGGGACACTGTATACTTTAAGTTTGGGGGTATGGAAACACATTCACACACACTTTGTCCCAGTTTTTTTTATATATTATTGAAAAGATAAATGCATGTTCATGATTGTTTTGAAATTTTGGTTGATCTAAACGAATACTGTGATGTGACGTTATTGGTGAGCTTAAAATCTTGAACACATGATTTGATGATAGAGTTTGAAAATTTTGTTACTTACTTTAGGCATTCGAGAATTCACATGTTTGATCTAATCTGACACGAGCACATTAACACAAAATAGTGTGAGGTATAACACGTGATTTTAATATGTATGTTTCAATGACTTAACTTAAACTGGATGACTTATTAGATAAACACTTTGGTATAGAAAAGTATAAATAAAAATTAAAAAAAAAATTGCACAAAAAGAGAAAAATGCTCATGATGATCATTAATAAGCTTTTCACTGAGTAACTGGACCTCTTGCCTCAGTAAACAGTGAGTGTTCACGTCAAAAGGTTAGAATTTTATTCGTAATGATCATTGAGAAACTTTCTACTGAGTAACTGAACCTCTTGCCTCAGTAAGCAGTGAGTGTTCACGTCAAAAGGTGGGAATTTTGCTTGGTAGCATTAAGGCCAGTTTAGTTTCGTAGCCTTTTTTATTCGAGTTAGTAAGTCCTTAGGGGTGTCTTTACACCTAATGCCCTAAAACCATCTGGTTTGGGAGTCATTGACTCAACACTCGCTACATGGGTCAATTAGAAAGCTTAATAGAACTAAACATAGCAGAGCTTTATAATAAAAGAGAGAAAAAAAATAAAACTATGTCATCGTTGTTCATTCTGATGAGAAATTCTGTGAATCTTGAGACATGGAGACATTGCACGTTGAAGTTATTTGGAAGCCTCATCTTTATATGCTAATTCACTTTACACTGAGTCAGACTTGTGATGCCTTAACCTGCCTTTTGCAAGTAATTAATTCCTATTCATTACGAAGATGGGTTTATATTTTAAGCTTGCTCATTAATGAATATCATGGTTTTGTGTGCTACTTAAATTTTTGGACACCATGAATGATGGATTTATCTTTGTGTTCTTTGTTTTTCATTTAGTTTTTTTTTAATTTTGTTTTACTAAGGGACTAGCAAAATGTAAGTTTGGGGGTATTTGATGAGTGTCAAATATTGCATATTTTGGCCCCTTAATTTACATTTATTAGCTTAGGAATTTGTTACTTTGAGTTTTTTTTTTAGTTGTTTTACAAGTTTACAAGCACTTGGAAAGGAGTTTCACTAAATTGCCAAAATTGCCCGTACAGTTCAGCCATTTTTGCGGATTAAACTGTATTGATTCAAGAAGAACCAAGAGATGAGCCATATATGCTTGGAAAGATCCGGATGTCTATTTTCTGGGGAATTTTACGACTCGTAAATATGATTTTTCTAGAGAAAGTTATGACGGTTTTAATAGAAAATGTCAGGCTGTGTGTAATTTTAACGTGGCAGAAGTGATTTTTGCGGATTAAACTGTAATGATTCAGGAAGAACCAGGAGATGAGCCATATATGCTTGGAAAGATCTGGATGTCTATTTTCTGAGAAATTCTACGGCTCGTAAATATAATTTTTCTAGAGAAAGTTATGACAATTTTAGTAAACAAAGGTCAGACTATGCGTGATTTCAGCGTAGACAGAAGTTTTGAAGGGCATGAGAAGGCTTAAATCCCACATCCCACATCGGTTGGAAACACATTCTACATCCCACATCGAATTGGAAACACATTGCACTCATGGAGTTCCCCTATAAAAGCCCCATTTCATTTCATCAAAAAGGTGTGCAATCTCGGAGGCTTTGCTACCAAGGGGTGCAATCTGGAGGATTTTGCTACCAATCGAGGGGAGCGCCGCACAGCAGCTGCGAGTGGAATTTCTCTCTCCATGTATTGTTAGTTTTAATTTATTTCTTTTAATTTTTAAAGTTTAATGTTTAGCACTTTAATGTTTGCTCTAATTTTTCCCTTGTGATTTTTGTTGTCCATTATATTTATAGGTAACTAAATTCTCAAGTGGGGCTAGGGATGAACTTGCACAGTAGATGATATTTTTGTTTATTTTTTAATTTATATATTTGATTTTCAATTACTAAAACTCTTTTGTTTTATCATTTTCAATTCATTAGTGATATTTTCTTCTCCGAATAATCGTAGAATTTATTATGTTTATGGATTCAGTCGTGCTTTCTCTATTGAATGGATTAGCTCTTTGATTATGTTTGGATCAATTATTTATCTATATTGATTTAATTCTTTGCTGCAATATCGCTTCCTGAGTATATTGTCATCATTGGATTTTCTCAATAGTGATAATAATTTACGTATTTTAAAAGTGGTGAATGATTTTTCAAAGGGTTACATTTGGTTTAATCTTAGTTTATAAATCTACACCTTCCGATTGAGAATTTTGGGAATTGAGTTATTAAATGAATTATGAATAATTAAAATACCAGATTTGTGCAAGGGATTCCCGACGCTTTACTGTTTGTCAAATTTGAGTACTTTCTCCGTTGGTCACTTTGCTTCACTTTAATTTGCATTTAAAATTAATCTTTGTTCTCCATTAATCATTTAATATTTTTCTTTAGTTTCTTTGTTCCTTCTACTATTCTTTAAATTTGTCTCTCTGTGGAATCGACACCCCAAAGCTATGCTACAACTACCGCGTTATTCTTTGGGCGTAATCACCTAACCTTCTTCGGGATTAGGGCGATGAAAGTGGCGTTAAGGCTGCTTATGAACTCCCTCGAGGAGTGGTAGTCCTCAAAGAAGCGAAGAATGTCATCCTTGATCACCTCCCAACTATGAATTAGAAAAATCATGGTAAAACCAATTAGGGCCCGGGGCTTTATCTCCATCACAATCTCGGAGTGCTATAAGAATTTCTTCTTCATCAAAAGGACGCTCAAGCCAAATCACATTCGCCTCGTCAATTTTGGAGAAATCTAACTCATCCAAGTTTGGCTGATTAGAACACGTCTCCTCAAAAAGATTCTTATGGAAATCGCTAATCGCCCTTTTAATGCCTCCCTCCTCAACAAGCACAGTCCCCCAACCTCAATTGAGCAAATGAAGTTAACATACCAAAAGACTCTTTATTCCATCTTTGCACTTCTTTTTGAACACTTTTCAATTTTTTGGCCACCACAAAACTAACAAAACCACTAGCATTACATCCTTCCCACCACCTTTAAACAAGATCCTGGAATCTGTCCACCTTTAGCCACATTTTCTCAAAATGAAACAGGGTCAGGCCCCACATCAAGGTTCCAATTTCAAGAACAATTGAGTGATGATCAGAAGTAGGGCGAGGAAGAAGTTTCTGAATCAAACTAGGACATTAAGCTTCCCAACATTCCGAGACAAGAAATCGGTCAATCCTTGAGAAAGAGGGAGATTCTCTAAAGTCCGACCAAGTAAAGGATCCACCAGATAAAGGCAAATCAAGAGGGGCATGGCCTCACACGAATTCTAAAACTTCGCTTGTCGATCTGGTCTCCTGAGAACCTCTAGACCTCTAATGCGGATAAAGGACGACATTAAAATCTCCGCCCACCACCCAGGGTAGTCTCCATCGTTTCCTAATGGATGCCAACTCTTCCGAAAAAGAACCTTTGAAGCCACTCTCTCCAGGCCCATATACAGTGGTAATCACCCAATCCCCACTCATCAAGAGACCCTTAAGAACACAAGAAACAAATAACAATCCCACCTGAACATCTTACCAAATCCAAGAGTCCCAAATCTCACATGATGATAATACCCCTATGCCACAAGATCTAATACCCCATAGGCTACGGATAATAGAATCGTCCACAATTTCCAATTTGGTTTCCTGAAGACACACCACCGCACCCTTCCAATTTTTAAGGAAATGTTTTACCTAATCCCTCTTCGACAAGTCATTAACCCCTCTCACATTCCAAGAAATGATTTTTCACTTCATTGATCAATAGGTTCTACCCTAATCTCCTCTGACAAGACCACCCCCTCTCTACTAGTACCTCCACCTGTCTTATCATAATTCACATAAAAAGAAGCCTTTTAAGTTCTCATACCCGCCCTAGATTGCTTCCTTCTCGGCATCGGATCCTTACATCACAAATTACGTTCTTCAACCCGAATCTTCTCAATTTCCTCAAACAATCTTATTGCTTGATCTTCAACCCCAACTAGAGACACCCCTACCGTCTTGTGGAGTTTTTTGACCTAGTTTAGAACCCAAGAAGATGCCTTATTACTTACAAATCGTCCATATCCACCCATTGATCAATTGGATATGCATTCTCGACCAGAGCCATATACACATAATTAACCTCACTGCCATCAATAACCTTCTCACAGTCCATTGGAAGAGCCTCCCCCACTTCCACCAAACAACCCTCACTAGCAGCCCCCTCACCTATATCTTACAGTAACACCACTTAAGGAGAATCGCCAACAACTGATACCGGCCAGAGATTATCAACAGAGGGGAACTATATTATCGGAACATGGACTAGAGGAAAGGAGGATGCTAGAAAATGGTCGTCGGAAAGATCCGAGTCAACCCAGTGGTGGCGCTAGCGAAACAAACGAAGGCTACTCCAGAAGAAAAATCTACAAAAAAGTCGATGACGGCGGTGGGTTGAGATCGAAAAAGGCCAAAAAGGTGTCGCCGAGAGATTCCACAACCATACTGACGGCGCTAGAGGATTCCGTGACCCGTTGTCGCCAGAATGAGTGGGTAGCCCGATCGACACCTCAAGAGCCTATTAATTTATTCCACTCTCTATCTTGTGGATGGTTTGGCACCAAATAAATAGGAGAGGTTTTGAGGGTGTGGAGAGGTTTTGGGGGTGTGGAAGGTCTATCGAATCCATTAAAGATGGAGGGTTCAATACACTTAGTTTTGGTTCAAGGTATTTTTTTGTAAATAAGGTTAGTAGATAATTTTTTTTTGTAAATGAGTTGCACCCACTAATGCCATATACACTACTTTTACTCATAAAACTATGAATCACAAAGTGGAAACATTAAACAACAAAGCCAAAGTCTGCTACATGATTCCTTTTTCTCCATTCTCTATATATTCATGGTTGAAAACTACCAACCATACACCTTGGACTAATATTTCCTTAATGCTTTGCCGGTGTAAATTTGGCTGCTTTGTTTCTGTCATTCAAAGTGAAACAAAACATATCTTCAGTTCCCGTTTACCAGCACATAATGCCACTAAAAGGCAGCAATTTACAAATTCAGATATTGCAACAACCCAAGAAACCAGTACAAATGCCATTTGTCTCCCAAAAATCAAATCAAACAATATAAAACAAATGCAAGCTCCGTTTGATCAACTAGCATTATTAACTGCATTATAACATACAAAAAATAACAACAAAAAAATAATTATAGGACGTAATACAAGCAGGTCTAAAGCAATCAAGTGCTTAAATTGGTTAACAAAACGCATGAACCAAATTTCATTTAACAACAGGGATTAACCCAAATCCAATTACAGAAGTATATAAGAAAATCTACATAATACGTGTAGGTATATATATGCACATGTAGGCATGTAGATGGTAAAATTAAGGAACTTACATGAAGACCATCCATAATGTGATCGAAACCATCAAGAAACCGAAGAGGAACTTGACAGGTGAAGCTGCCATTTCCACTGGAGAGAGTGATCTCCAAAATTCTGTATCCACCAATTAAATTATCCAGTTCCGCTTACTGAAACAAACCGCAATCTTTGCAAATAACTTCATGTCTAAAACCAAAAACAATTAAAAAACATGAAAATTGAAACCCCAAATTCTTCGAAATCGGTAAGTTATGTAAGCCAATGAGACAGGGTCTTCGAGTCGTGGAGATCGGAGAGAGAAAGAAGATCCGATCCGCGAGGAGCCCGCTGCTCAGAGAGAGAAGGGACTGTTTCTTTCTCGATGGATGACCAGTGTGCGAGGGGATGGAGTTTAGGATCAGGTGTGCTGAGGGTGCAGGGGAAGTGCGCGTGGTCCTATTGGCCAATGTGCATGTTGGGGAACGTGTCCTCGCGGGACTGGGACTGGGACTGGGGTTGGATTTTGTTAATTGTGCATTTCTTTGGCTCATGGTGGCCTTGGGAAAGGTTACATGGTAGTCTGGTTCAGTTTTTTTAAAAAGTTAAAAACACTTAAATTGAAATTTTTTTTTATAAAATAGTTTTTGTTTTAAAAAAATTATAATCATTGTTATTTTATTAAATATTAAATTGTTTATAATTCTATTATTGATATATTATAAATCGTTTCAAAACTTACAAAACAATTTAAGTTGGGTTTGGTTTCGTTGTCAATTTTCTGTTTTTGTTTCTTGTTTTTTGTTTATTGTTTATTGTTTTATTTCTGTTTTGTCTTTGATATTTTGAAAACAGAAAACATGTTTTGGATAAAAACTAATTCTAGTTTTTAAAAACTGAAAACAAAAAATCATGTTTGACAACATAAAATTGTTTCAATTTTTAATTTCCATTTTTTTAAAATTATAATAGTTTTAATGCATTTGCGTATCTCTACATAATAAAAATAATAATAATAAAATAAATTATCAACTAATTGATGAGAAATTCAAAATACTAAAAAAATCCATAAATTATATGTTAATTACCAACAACCCAAAAAAATCCTCCAATAAAAAAAATGTTCTAGTTCAGACAGTTATAAAATTCTATCGGTCTTCCCACATTTGGTGAACAATTTCATCTCTAATGCGAGCCATATAACGCAAAAAAAAAAAATTAATCAAATCCTCAGCAACATTTTACTAATATAGAAAAGGATATACACACAAATGGGGGGATAAAAGGTTCCATACCCGAACAGACTCGGAGGAACCTAAATCTTACCCTATTGAAAACATTACATGATCAAAGTATCTTAAAATCATTGGGTTACAACACTTATAGTTTCCTATAAGTATAGAGATTTGCTTTATCAAAATTTAAAGCATCAAGAGTTGATTTCGAAAGAGCATCTGATGACCAATATACCTTTTGACCATCATCAGAAAATCTCCATTTTGCAAGGGAGTCCGTCACACTATTCGCTTCTCTATACACATGTTATATGTGCCCATCATCTGTCTCTATTTGCAAATCATCTATTCTAAATTCTTCAAACATAGAATCTTTTATTCTATGTCCTAATAAAATTATGCATAGTACAACAAGTCAGGACAATGAGACATTGTGTCATCAAATTACATGGTGGCATTAATTTAAGGATTGAGAATCAAGTTTTCAATACACCAAAGCATCGCTCAATGTAATTACGCAAAGATAAATGTCTATAATAAGAAAGCTCTTTTAGACCATGGGGTTGTCGTCTTCTACCCCTATAATCTCTTTAATGATACATTTCTCCACGATATGGAGACAAAAAAACCCGACATATTTGTATATCCAGAATCCATAAAGTAATATTTTCCTATTACATAGTACACAGTTATAAGTTGGATGTTTAATTGAAATTAATTAAAAAATTCTTATATGATATACAAATGCAAATATTTAAAATAAAATAAAATAAAGAAATATTAATATAATTTCACCTTGAGAAGGCATAGAAAACTGATTTTCAGGATTGGAAACTCATTCAAGAAAAACTCTGGAATCATTAGTTTTTCCTTCCCATCTGGCTATCACAAATGTAAATTTCATATCAAACGAATACGTGCACATGATATTCTAAGTTGGTTCTATTTTCTTCCCACGATAAGGTATTTGTTCATCGATTGGGACTCGTGCATGAACATGCGCTCCATTTATGGCGCCAACACAATTCTATGACACTAAAAAAAAAGAAACTCATTACTATTAATTTTATGAGAAATACTAACTTAAAATAATTAACATATAATAATAACCAATACCTTAAAGTATGGATAATATCTTTGATCATTTTGAATCTCTAGAGGTGTCATGTCAAATAATTGTGGTTTTATAATTTCTTTTCCAAGATGAGCAACAACTTTCACCACATTTTTAAAATGATGAGAAATTGTTTCCCCTAAATGTTGCAAAATACTCAACAATGATGCAATTTCGCTCATTATGTGCTTACAACAAGTAGGAAAATAACAACTTGTTCTTCTACAAAGAGGAACTTTGAATATTTTAACAAAGTTTTTTCCCGTAAAGTATCACAGAAGTCAATATAAACTCTAGATGTCATTCTAAAGTAATTATAACACTTTGCCTTATACCGATGAAGAATTTCTTGCACATATGCATGCCCTGGTAATAACGATGTTCTACAAGGCATCTTATATATGTGACGATTATGGTACTTTATAGCCATAAGCAGTATCATTTCTTCTGTTTTGTCGTCATTATCTTCTAAACTCATCCAAAAAAGGCAGTTTTGATGTCATTGTATCGAGTTGAAAACGGTTAGACGCATATACAGTTATTAAATTTGAATAATCAACAAAAATACATAACACAAATAAGAAAAAAAAAATTACCTATCAACAAACAAAATGAAATATCTTAAAATATCCAAACATAAAAATACATGATTAGAACATTCTCATGCATACACAAACTATAACTAAAGCTAAACATAAACCATCCTAAACAAAGTACAACAGAAACATAAAATCCAACACCACAATTCGAACAGCGAACATCATTTAAAATTTAACACCCAATATTTCTTTCTAACTTTAAGCATTGCAAGAAAAAAATTTCTCCATAACTTTCATCATGAAATTTTCAAATGCTCATGCATATGATACTCCATCAATAAGCTCGAGTGCATTTAAAGCATCAAGGCTGTCCTCTAGAAACCTCATGCGAGAAGACTGAGAGTCAAGCCCAACTTTAGAAGTGATGTTATGGGTGGAGGCAAATGATACAGATGGGCCCTTTATAATTTTCTCCTAAAGATCAAATTTTTTTTTTTGAATTTTCACTAAAGGTATTAAGAACATATATGATAGCAGTAGAAAAATTTGTTTTCTTTCTCCTACATGTGTTTAAAGGTGTATTAGAACGCTTTCGATACCTCGAGGTTTATCACTAGCACCATCACAACACGCACCATCTTAGTGATCATCTACTTGTTCACCCAAATTAATGGTTGGATCCTTTTCTGATTCATCTTAATCAAGTGAGTTGTGTGTTGATGGACGAGCATTTGATCTAGTTGTTATAGTGTCTCCAAAAATGTTAGATAACTTATCAAGCATTGGGCATCATTTTTTCTGAAAATATTTAACCTTCTTATGCACCTACATTCAGGAAAAAAATATAGTTTAATTTCACTAATAATATTTGGCATAAACTCGATAGAACCTAAGAAAGACATTAAATCTTTACTAATTAAATGCATATATTTACCATGTATAAACGTTGCCACACTTCTTCTATAGTTGTAACTTGACCAGTAGAAGCAATATATCCCATACTCGTCTCTTTCAACAATTTGTCAAGGTCTCGATGACAACTTCTCAGTTGATTAAACTTATTTTTTGTTGGGAAATCACCTTCTTGATGCTCAGGTGGTGATCTTCCAAACACCCAAGTCTAGAATGACTTGAAATGAATCGGAAACAGAAACATAAACATAAATCAAAGAAAAGAAAGAACACAGCAATTGTTATCGAGGTTCGGCAATGTGCCTACATCCCCATGAGTTCCTCCGAACTCTCTGCACTAAATCAATGGTTCTTACAAGTTACAGCAACTCTTCTTCAAAAAACCTCTTGTTCTTAAAGAATGAAAGAAGAGAGAAAAGAAAATGATGAGGTCTTGAGTTACCCTGGAACTTTCCCCTTTGGAGATTCCACTTACAAGTCCCTTGAATCCTTTCTCTATACTACTCTCTTTCTAAACTACCAGTCTCTCTAATGAGTCTCTCTTGCTTTGTGTCTTTGTACTCTTACAATTGATCTCTTATTCACAATCACAAGTTATGTTGATTTGCACCTAAATGACCCTATATATAGTGTACCAACTTCTTGACCAATCTTGAAGGTCAATATCCACCCTTAGATCTTGAGGACTAATCAACCATAGCCCTTATCAATTCTTAATGATCCTGTGCATTTTAAATATATCCCCACGCACCTTTCAAAAGGCTGAACACATATGTCTCAGTGTGCCTGGCTCCACGGCCCAGAACAGGGCAGGCCGCAGCTCAAGCCAGGGCACATATGCTTCCCTTTCTAGGTGTCGCGGCCTGGAGGAGGCTGAGAAGCGGCTCATTTCTCCTCCAGGCTTCCTCCATGCTGGGTGCCGTGGCCTAGGAAGGCGGGGCCGTGGCGTGACTTGATGTTGTACTCTTTTGACTTGCTGTGCGTTGAGGTGCACACTTTGTGTGCTGAGGCGCTAAGGTCTTATGAAGAACCTTTTCAAACCATGTTTAAACCTTAGACAAACACCAACAATCTCTACCTTTGTCTAAGCGATTAAACCCAAACTCATTGTGCAAAGAACTCAGGATCCAAACTTATCTTAAGTCATCATATCAACCGACTCCAATCCTACGTAGTTCAAGGCAATGATTGAACTTACTTAGAGGTAGAACCTTAGTGCCTAAATCTGTAGGATTTTCCTCCGTGGCTACTTTGTCCACATGAATGCATCATTCTGTAACATTTTCCCAAATGAAATGATACCGAACATCTATGTGCTTTGTCCTCTCATGGAACATCGGATTCTTACATAAGTGCAACACACTTTGGCTATCCGAATACACTACCACCTGCTCTTTCAGGACCTTCAACTCCTCCAACAACCCTTTGTACCATATAGCCTCCTTTATGGCTTCCGTTGCCGCTATGTACTTAGCCTCGGTTGTTGAGAGTGCTACCATCGGCTGCAACTGAGCCTTCCAGTTTACACAACATCTGTTTAAGCTGAAGAAATAGGAAGTAATCGATCTTTTTTTATCCCAATCTACTCCATAGTCCGAATCCGCATAACCCTCAAGACAGATGGACTTACCCCTCTTCTCATAAACCAGCCATACTTCTGGGCTTCCCTTCAAGTACCTCAGCAACCACTTCATCCCAAGCCAATGCTCTTTTTCGAGATTACTCATAAACCTGCTGAGAACACTTATTGCATGAGCAATGTCGGGTCTAGTGCTTACCATGGTGAACATAACTGAACCAACCGCACTAGAGTAAGGGGCCTTTCCATTTCCTTCTTTCCCCCTCCGATCTCGAACATTGATCGCTGAGGAACTTGAAATGACCAGCAAGGGGAACCTTCACTGGTTTGCTATCTTCCATAGAAAATTTAGATATCATCTTTTCTATGTAAGAAGTCTGAGAAATCTTCAATCTGTTTCTCTCTCTTTCCCAGATTATATTCATCCTAAGGATCTTCTGTGCATGGCCAAGATCCTTCCTCTCGAACTCCTCACTGAGTTGAGATGTCAACCTTTCCATCACCTCCCTGCTATTTCAAACCGACAGCATATCATTGATATAGATGAGGATAATCACCACTTCATCCACCTTGTGTCCAGGTGAGAAGGTTTATGTGAACTCTATGCCTTCTTTTTGCGTGAACCCCTTCGCCACCAGGCTAGCCTTGTTCCGGACTTTATCCCCTGGAGGGTTCCCTTATTTGATCTTGTAAGTGCACTTACAATCCACAACTCTCTGTTTTCCTGGAATGTGTACCAATTCCAAAGAGTTGTTCTTCCTCAAAGAATCAATTTCTTCCTTCATAGCTTGCTATCACTTTGATGACTCCTTATATTCTATGACATCCATGTAAGTTTATGGTTCAACCATCCCTCCTTCTGTCTAAGGAGATGCTACATTAGCATCAGCAAACCCATATCTCAAAGATGGTCTGGCTACCCTCCTTTCCCAGTCCCTTGTGAGCTGGTAGTCATTCTGACTTACTGCATCATCCCCTTCCAGTTCAGTCTCCTCTTGAGTATTCCGAGTATGGCCTTCATCAATGGGCTCTACCTGATCCGAACCCTCTTGCATTCCTTGCTCTACCTGAACTGAATTTTCCTTGATGCGATGCTCCATAAATTCCGAACTGGTTTGCTCACTGACCCCTGCAAGGTTAGTTTTCTCCAAATAGGGAAATAACAATTCATTAAAAATAACATCCCTACTTATTATGAGTTTCATTTCTTTTGGTTCTAAGGACCACAACCTATACCCCTTAACCCCATCACCATACCCTAGAAATACACATTTTCTAGACATTGGGTTAAGTTTATCATCCTTTTGATGTGCAAATGCAGTACACCCAAAGGTCCTAAGGTTGCTCAACTCAAGGGGTTTCCCACTCCACATCTCTATGGGAGTCTTTAGCTATAAAGCTCTAGAGGGTGATCTATTTACCAAGTATGCAGCAGTAGACACGGCTTCCCCCCAAAAATATTTTGATAATCTAGATCCTATTAACATACACCTAACCTTTTCCATAAGGATTCTATTCATCCTCTCAGTAACTCCATTTTACTTAGGTGTTTTTACAATCGTTCTATGTCTTAGAATGCCATTTAACTCACAAAATTTATCAAAATCCTTTATTGCAAAATTCTAAGCTGTTATCAGTTCGTAAAGTCTTAACTACCCTACCCGTTTGAGTCTTCAGCAACTTTTTCCATACCACAAATTTATTCAAAGCATCTGATTTATTTTTAAGCAAATAAACTCAAACCTTTCTTGAATAATCATCAATTAAAGACAGAAAGTAAAAGTTACCTCCCTGTATTGGTATTCTTGCTGGTCCCCAAAGGTCTGAATGAATGTAGTCAAGAATGCCCTTAGACTTGTGCACTCCGATGTTGAAGCTGACTCGGTGTTGCTTCCCAAGAACGCAACACTCGCAGAAATCGAGTTTCTCTACTTTGTCACCACCAAGTAGACCATCCTTGCTGAGAACTTGGAGGCCCTTTGGCTTATATGTCCCAAGTGAGTGTGCCAAAGGGCTACCCCATCCATCTCAGCCATCAAGCTTGCTGCTTGATCATTGATTTCTGTTCTCTGATCATCTCATAGAGTCCATCTTTTATTGCTGCTTTGATCACTATTAAAGATCCATTGGTCACCTTGATCTTTCCTCCATCTGCCTTGTATGTATATCCCATAGAATCCAACTACCCCAATGAGATCAAATTCCTTTTTAAATCCAAAAGATACCTCACATTCCGCAGTAGCCTTGTGACTCCATTAAACATCCTCAACTGGATGTCTCCTATCCCCCTTACTTGGCAAGAAGTGTCATTCCCCAAGAAAACCTTTCTATCATTGGTTTTTTGGAAATTCTTGAACCAATTCTTGTGAGGGCACATGTGACAAGTGCACCCAGAATCCAGGATTTATTTCTCATTGGCTTGCCTCCTGCTCATATTTGAGCACACAACAAGAACATCATCTCGCTATTCTCCTTTGGCAACCGAAGCCTCTCCATTCTTGGTATGGTTCCTCCTCTCTCATCCCACATCTTCTTCTTGCAATCTCTCCTGAAATGACCCTCCTTATTGCAGTAGTAGCATCTCCTTCCTCCAAATTTTGATTTGGAATGCAATCTCCTATGGCTCTGCCCTCTACCCTTTGATTTCTCCTGGTTGTTGCCATGAATGCTACTGCCATTCCGAGTTGCTGGCCTTCCTCTAATGAACAACCATTCTCCACTTGATGCTTCCCTCATCTTGGCTTTGAAATCATGAACCCTTATGGCATTGATCACAATCTCCTTGGTTAAAGTATTTCTTCCATATTCAATAGCATTAATCAAATTATCAAGACAATCAGGAAGAGAATTCAACAAAATAACAGTCAATTGTTCATCCGGGAATGTTATGCTACAGCTATTCAAATCTTGAACTAGCTTATTAAACACATCAAGATTATCTTGCAACTCTTTATTAGGATCCATTTTAAAAGCAAAGATTCTTTTAAGAAGATAAATCTTATTAAGGAGAGTTTTGGTAAGAAACAACTCATCTAGTTTCTTCCATATGACAACAGGATCTTCCAAGTCTCCGCACCCCCTTGTGACACTATCCAACATGTGCAAGAAAATGGTGCTGTATGCCATCTTCTTCATCTCAATCTACTGGACCTCCGAGATACTTGCTGAAAAAGTGTCATCTTCTCCAATCGCCAAGTCCACCTTCTGTTGCATAAGAACAGCCTTGATCTTTTGCTTCCAAAGGGCAAAGTCTCCATTTCCATCAAACTTCTCAATAACGAAATTTGAAGCCATCTTGCGGATAAAATCCCAGATTTATGCAGCACCCACAATTGTTTTCCAAAACTTCTAAATCTCAAGAACTCAATCAAAGATAGATCTCACTACCGTTCTTGATTCACCCTCAAGAACACGATTAAATCTTGATCCCAGTACCGTTCTTGAATCACCTAAGAAGTTGGCCTTTGATTCTTGGAGTCTTGCTCCGATACCTTCTATTCTTGCTCTGATACCCGCTGTTCTTGGACCACAGCTCTGATACCACTGTTGGGAAATCACCTTGGAGATGCCCAGGTGGTGATCTTCCAAACATCCAAATTTAGAATGACTTGTAATGAATTGGAAACAGAAATCAAAGAAAAGAAAGAACACAACAATTGTTATCGAGGTTCGGCAATGTGCCTACGTCCCCGTGAGTTCCTCCGAACTCTCTACATTAAATCAATGGTTCTTACAAGTTACAGCAACTCCTCTTCAAGAAACCTCTTGTTCTTGAAGAATGAAAGAAGAGAGAAAAGAAAATGATAACGTCTTGAATTACCCTAGAACTTTCCCCCTTGGAAATTTCACTTACAAGTCCCTTGAATCCCCTCTCTATACTACTCTCTTTCTAAACTACCAACCTCTCTAATGAGTCTCTCTTACTTTGTGTCTTTGCACTCTTACAATTGATCTCTCATTCAAAATCACAAGTTATGTTGATTTGCACCTAGATGACCCTATATATAGTGCACCGACTTCTTGACCAATCTTGAAGGTCAATATCCACCCTTAGATCTTGAGGACTAATCAACCATAGCCCTTCATCAATCCTTAGTGATCCTGTGCATTTTGAACATGCACCCACGCATCTTTCAAAAGGCTAAACACATATGTCTCAGTGTGCCTGGCGCCGCGGCCCAGAACAGAGCAGGTCGCGGCTTAAGCCAGGGCACACATGCTTCCCTTTCTGGGCGCCGCGGCCTGGGGGAGGTTAAGCCGCGGCGCACTCCTTCTCCAGGCTTCCTCCATGCTGGGCACCGCGGCCTGGGAAGGCTGGGCCGCGGTGTGACCTGATGCTGCACTCTTTTGACATGCTGTGTGCTAAGGCGCCAAGGTCTTATGAAGAACCTTTTCAAACCATATTTAAACCTTAGACAAACACCAACATTTTTTAATTATGTGTCGGTGTAGTTGAACTTAATTTTTTTACCTAGTTCTTCTTTGATATAACACCATGATTTTTTAGTGAATGTTGTTGTAGATCTATTCCCTTTAAGAACCTCCTCTTCCATTAGTGTAATAAAAAGCATTTCTCTTCTTTTGCTCCATATCTTTTGGCCATCTTCATCAATCTCACATAACTCATTATCATCACCATCACTATCAGTTGGGTTCATATAAATGCATTGCTTGCAACAAAAAGCACTCTACTATTAATAATATTCTTTTATTTTAGGTAAACTAAGTATATAAAAATTTTATTTTGTCATTGCTCAATTGTATGTAGCTTGACGTACAATTGATTAGTACATACACAAACAAAGAAACCTTAACTCGTCTATAATTTTAAACAGAATCTAAGTCGTTTTCGATAAACTAAATAAATGAAATAATAGAGATACACAAAGAAACTGAAAATAAAATATATAAATTCATCTAAACAGAGTAGTGCTTCCAATTGTATCTACAACATGATTCCATATCATTGTGCGCTTTCCACTTCATGTCCGATTGTTTCTAACAGAATATAGACAAAGAGACAAAAAAAAAAGTAATTATATATGTCATTGTTTAGCACATTAAGGTAGCCAAAATTTACACTTTGAGTTAATAAAATTTTGAAGTTTTATTAGTCTAAGTGAGTTTATGAAATTAATTGAATAATATAAGTTTCTTTATATATTTTTTCACTATTGCTTGAAAATTTGAGATTTAATATGTAATCTTTATAAGTTAAGTGTAATTACACCCACCCGGCCTCTCAAAAGGAATAATTTATAGTTCTACCTCTGTTTGACACAATTATTCGTGAATATGTAGAATTTTTCTCTATTTTAGTTTTGCATTCTCCTAACTTGTCTTTTATCATTTTCTCTACTACACTACGCATAACATGCATATAGCTCTTCATATAAACCCTGGCCAAAAGAAATAAATGCCCTTCACTTGCTCTTGCAGGCTGCTTCAAGTACTATACTGCTCATTATCTACAACTGCTCTGATCAAATCCTCACCACCCGGGAAAAAAGAGTAGCTTAATCCAAGGAAGCAACAACGAGAAGTGTAAGGGAGACAACAAAAGCAAGCCAAAGATGGAAAGCTACAAAAGACGTTGCTAAGAGAAACTTCAAAAAGTTTTTTTTAAGTGCTTACTAAACTGAAATTTTTGGGAGACACTCAGATGGAATTAACTCCAAAGAAAAGAAAATGCCCAATGGAAAAAACTAGTATGCTAACAATACTATAGAGTGGAGACAAAACTATAAGACAAATTTATTGCTCCACTAAATAAAGAACTTCGATACTTTATGGAATTGACAACAAACATAAAAAAAGACTTTATGATTTTAAAATGCATGAGATATAAATAGGAGCCTATTTTAGATCTAAATCATTATTTGAAATGCTTGCATTTCCTATTAAACCCAGTCAATTTTTAATCCTAATTTTGTCATACTTATACAAAGGTATTAGTTTAAGATGACAGAGAAAATTGGCAACTAAGAGAAATATAGATTAAACCAAAGATTTAAGTCAATAAATGGGCAGAAAAGTAATGAAATACTAAAAATTCTTTTCAAGGAGCACATGATACTGGAGCCTTCGTGTCATACTTCACCTTGCTCAATTCTAGTTTTTAAGTGTCTTGGGGCTCCTGATTTTTTATTCTTTAAACTGCGTCTTCGTTTGACTTGAAAGAATAACAAAATTCAACATTAAGACTAAGGAGAATAGAGATAAATATATCACTATGTATCTATGCTAATCAATATTTTTTTATCTCTATTTTGGTAGAAATGTGTTTATTAGTTTTAATTTTTGCTAAGAAAATGAACAAATACATTAATAAAAAAAACAAAAAGCTAGTAAAATAAATAGAATAAAAGAACTGAAATTAATTTCATTACAATCATAAGGATTACAACTCTTTGCAATTTTAATTAGAAATTGAAGCAACTTTCAAGAAACTAACAACTAAAGGCAAAAAGAAAAACAACCAACCAAAAAAATGAAAGAATTCCAAAATTTATGTATAGACAGTGTTCGAGAGCAATATTCCATTTTTTTAGTTCAATTTCTACATAAATAACCATCAAATTTCATTGTAAATAAAAGTGAGAAGAAGAAAAACCTAGAGGGAGATTAATCCAATAGGAGATTCGATGAAATCGTAAGAGACAACCTGATTTAAAAAAAAAAAACAGGCATAAAGAAACTATGAAAAGAGAGATGGAGTTTGAGAGTAATAAGCCAAAGAGTTTGAGAGGAAAAGAAGGTACATACTTTGATTTTGTCGCAGGGAGCTAGAGAACGTTTGAGAGAAGCCCAAATTTTTCGCATGAGGACTGAAGAAAGTGATCATCTATGGTTTCCCTTTCAGTGTCTAAAATATAGAAAAATTGCTAAAAGACAAATGTTACCATATGTATGCTCGAATCGTGGACATAAGAGAGCTTAAACACGAAAGGAGACACATAAACACATTTCTGTTTCCTTTTGGTTTTCAAAAATCGTGGAAACAACTTTTTTGTAGTTTCTGGCTTCTTGTTGCAATTTTAATTTTGTTTTCATTATTTTGGAAACGGCAAAACGTAGTAAAATGCAATCAAAAGTGTTTTTTGTTATTATTTTTTATTTTTTAAAAACGAAAACAAAAAGCAAAAAACCACAACGATACTAAATAGACCTTTATTTGTTGGTTTCTACTTATTATAAATAAATTCTAACCAAAACACACAATTTTTTTTTTTATGAAATGGTTTTTTTATCTAAAAGTTTGAATTTATCTCACGAAAATTGTTTTTACTATTATTTTACCAAACACTAAACAATTTATAACTTAATTGTTTTATAATAAATCGTTTCAAAACCATAAACTAAACAATAAATTGTTTCTACTGTTTGGCCAAACGGGGAACCATAACCGTTTTTACTATTAGGTCAAGTGGGTCATAAGGGTACGACATGTTTGGATATTAGTTCCCAATTTTTTTTTCTTTTATATTTTTAAGATAAAAAATGTTTGGAGGAAGTGACTGGCATTTCTATTAATGTTCTGTGAGCTTATCAATTCTCATATTTCTTTGTGATACTTTCACTTCTCAGGTTGGAACTCTCAACCCAACAATAAAGGCTACCTTTATTCAGTCAGTTCTTTCTCCCATCCCACTGTTCAACATGTTTACTAATTATCTACTATCGGTTTGTGATACTATTAATAGGTTGAACCACAATTTTCTTTTGAAATGACAATCCTGATTATAGAAAAGTTCATTTGATAAATTGGGATCTAGTTTTTTTTACTAAAGTTAAAAGAAGGCTTGTCATTTATAAGGCCACGAATGTAATGATGCTACGTTAGCTAAATTGGGTTGGAGTTTGCTAACTCAATTACCATCTCATTGGGTCCATTTTCTTTTTGGAAAAATATTTGAAATGAGAGAATTTACTTTCAACAGCTTGTCCCTCCAGTGTCTCTTATGTGTGGATAAGTATAATGCACTTTTTCTTCAAAATGAATCATTTAGTGTACCAAAAATGGTATGGATGTGTCTCTATGGCATTACTCTTGGGTCGATAATCAACCTCATAAAATTCTCTTATCAGTGTTCTGTTAGATGAAAATCTCTGTATTAGTGATAGTTTTAGGATTAATAAAATGTTAAATTTATCTAGTATTGATAAAGTGATTCTTGTTGTGATTCAAAATCAAATTACTGTATTTTTCATCCACTAAATTCTTCCTCGTTAGATAAGCAAATCCAAAAAAGGAACTTCTTATGGTCTTTTCTCTACATGGTCAACATATTTCATCATTATAGCCCAAGGTCCTTCTCTACATGCTACTCATGTTTGGCGTTGGGTCTAGAAGCTTCACTTCCCTAACATGCTTAGGTTTTTTCATGTGGTTTAAGTCTCCATAATAAGCTCATGAAAAATTAATTCATGTTTTTCCAAAGGATAACAAATCCCCTCAATTGTCATTGATGTAACTCTATTATTGAATCCTCCTTGGACATTTTACATGACTGTCTTCGTATTAAGAGGAGGTGATCATGGATCATTGTTCTACACCAACATGACTTCATGGTTACATGATAATCTAGTTTGGCAATAGATGCTTGAAAACCAACTTTTGTTGCGACATTATGTTTCAGTTGGAATAAGAAAGTCATTGATAATTAGTTGCTCTCCATTACTAGGTTGATTTGATAGATCAGATAAGGGTGTGCATTATTCAGGTAAAATCGAATTTATCAAATCAAAAATTTTGGTTCGTGTAATTTGGTATTCAATATCTGTAGAGAGTTCGAAATAATTTTGGTATTTAATATTGGTATCAATAGTGAATTTTTTCTAATTTGGTAATCGAATTACCAAAACTTTTTGTTTACTTTTCTCCTTTTTTTTTGTACTTCCTATTTTATTTTTCAAATATATTAAGAGAAGAAAAAAGAGTAGTAGAATAATAAAAAAAATAATAGTAGGAATTTTATCATCCCAATTTGAAAAGGGAAAGCAAGTCTCAAGTTCATCAAATTCTCAAAAAGCACAACAGATTTTTTAAGGCACAACAATCACACATGGAAACTCTTCTCATTTCCGAAAATGTTAGTAGAGATTTATGTATTCATTTTAGTTATTTACATTATCTTTTGCACATTATAAAAAACAAGTATGTTTCAAATTAAGTTTTAACCACTAATTACGCCCAAACAATAACGCGGTAGTTGTAGCACAGCTTTGGGGTGTCGATTCCACAGTGAGACAAATTAAAAGAATAGTGAAAGAATAAATAAACTAAAGAAAACTATTGAATGATTGATGGAGAACAAAGATTAATTTTTGAATGCAAAGTAAAGTAAAGTAAAGCATCGGGAATCCCTTGCACAAATCTGGTATTTTAATTATTCTTAATTCATTGAATAACTCAATTGGGAATTCACTTCCCAATTCCCAATCGGAAGATGTAACTTTATCAACCAAGATTAAACCAAATGTAACCCTTTGAAAAATCATTCACCACTTTTAAAATATGTAAATTATTATCACTATTGAGAAAATCCAACGACGACAATACACTTAGGAAGCGATATTGCAGCAAAGAACTAAATCAATATAGATAAATAATTAATCCAAACATAATCAAGAGCTAAACCATTCAATAGAAAAAGCATTACTGAATCTATAAATAGAATAAATTCTAAGATTATTCAGAAAAGAAAATATCACCAATGAATTGCAAATGATAAAACAAAAGAGATTTATTAATTGAAACTCAAATAAAAAAATTAAAAATAAATAAAAATACCATTAACTGTGCAAATTCATCCCTAGCCCCACTTGAGAATTTAGTTACCCATAAATATAATGGACAACAAAAATCTCAAGGAAAAGATTTGATCTCGCCGTGAGCATCCCCCCTTGGTAGCAAAGCCTTGGAGATTCCCCAGCTTACCCTCCAAAAATCCTCCGAATTGCTCCCAAAAGCCCTCCAGATATGCTCTCAGATGATCTTTAAAACTAAAGTGGAGTGGGCCTTTTATAGGGAAACTCCAAGAGTGCAATGTATTTGCAATTCGATGTGGGATACTGCCCGAGTGTGCTCGATCGTAGCCTAGTGAGCTCGAGCGCAGCATGGTGTGCTGCAAAGTATTTTTAACCGATGTGGGATGTCAAAGTGCGCACTTGCGCTCGATTGCAGGTCTGGTGCGCTCGAGCGCACTAGGCATCTTCTAGCTTGACCTTTGTCTATTAAAACTACCATAACTTTCTCTAGAAAAATCATTTTTACGAGTCATTAAATTCTCCAGAAAATAGACTTCCAGATCTTTCTAAGCATATATGGCTCATCTCCTGGTTCTTCCTAAATCAATACAATTTAATTTGCAAAAATGACTAATCTGTACAGACAATTCTGGCAATTTAGTGAAACTCCTTTCCAAGTGCTTGTGAACCTGTAAAACAACGAAAAACAACTCAAAGTAACAAATTCCTAAGCTAACAAATGTAAATTAAGGGGTCAAAATATGTAATATTTGGCACTCATCAAATATCCCTAAACTTACATTTTGCTTGTCCCTTAGCGAAACAAAATAAAAAAAATAAAAAAAAATTAAATGAAAAACAAATAACACAAAGATAAATCCATCATTCATGGTATCCTAAAATTTAAGCATCACACAAAACCATGATATTCAATCATGAGCAAGCTTAAAATGTAAACCCACCTTCGCAATGAATAGGAATTTTAAAATCTAATTACTTACAAAAGGCAGTCTAAGGCATCACAAGTCTGACTCAGTGTAAAGTGAATTAGTATATAAAGATGAGGCTTTCAAGTAACTCCAATGCGCAATGTTTCCATGTCTTAAGATTCACAGAATTTCTCATCAGAATAAACAACGATGGCATATTTTTATTTTCTTCTATTTTTTATTATAAGGCTCTGCTATGTTTACTTCCCTTAAGCTTTCTAATTAACCCATGTAGCGAGTGTTGAGTCAATAACTCCCAAACCATATGGTTTTAGGGCATTAGGTGTAAAGACATCCCTAAGGACTTACTAACTCGAGTAAAAAAGGCTACGAAACTAAACCGGCCTTAATGCTACTAAGTAAAATTCCCACCTTTTGACGTGAACACTCATTGCTTACTGCAAGAGGTCCAGTTACTCAGTAAAAATTTTCTCAATGATCATTATGAATTAAATTCTCACCTTTTGACGTGAACACTCATTGCTTACTGAGACAAGAGTTCCAGTTACTCAGTGAAAATTTTATTAATGATCATCATGAACACTTTTTTCTTTTTGTGCAATTTTTTTTTCAAAGCGTTTATCCAATAAGTGTCATCCAGTTTCAGTTGAGTCATGGAAACATACACATTAAACTCACATGTCATACCTCACACTATTTTGTGCTAATGTGCTCGTATCAGATTAGATCAAATATGTGAATTCTCAAATGCCTAAAGTAAGTAACAAAATTTTAAAACTCTATCATCAAATCATGTGTTCAAGATTTTAAGCTCACCAATGACATCATATCACAGTATTTGTTTAGATCAACCAAAATTTCAAAATAACATGAGCATGCATTTATCTTTTCAAGAATATATAACAAAAACTGGGACAAAGTGTGTGTGAATATGTCTCCCATACCCCCAAACTTAAATGACACATTGCCTTCAATGTGTGAATAACATGGAAAGAGCTGACTTGGGAGATGGAAAACTAGCTGGCTAGCATGGCTCATAGCACACCCTAAACTTGAACCAATGCACGCACATTGTCCCTAAAAAAGAAAAACGAAAGTAATACTGAAAAACAAAAAAATACTAATAATAAACAAGAAAAGAAATATGAAAAACAATAAAAATAAAAATAAAAGGATATACTATGGAGTGCCTCCCATGAGCACTAAGTTTTACGTCTTCAGCCAGACACTCTTATTCCCTCATAGAAAAACATAAGTTGCATGCACCAGCAACTACGTCACTACCAAATTTGGTGCTTGCATGCTTTGGAGAGGCCTCAAGGATGTTATCAATAACATTTGTCGATTCTAGCTCGATATCTGCTCTTGTGAAACCATGGGTGAGGGTGGACTCCAATGGATTAAGGTGATGGACTTTTTCCATGAGTGAGTCAATCATGTATGCCTGGTGGCTCTCGTTCATATCCCCTTATTTATTCGTTGTTCGGATGTGTAGTGACTTAACACTTTGTGTCATAATGGCATTCACCTCCTTCAAATTCTTTTGCGCTAGGTGTTGGCCATAGGGTGTGGACTGAGCTGGAGAAGAGAACTTACCTCACTCATTCACACTCAAGAAGCTCATTAATTTGGATACTTGGCTCTTTATCTCCATATTTTCTTCAACAACCTGCATAATCAACGCTTCAAATCTTTGGTTAGTCTTACCCTGTACCTCAATAAAAGCCTACAAAGTGTCTTCCAAATGACTCCTAGAAGATGCAGGAGCATGATATGGTGTAGGATATGATCTAGGGGGTTGTGCAAGTGATTGGTTTTTAGGCTTCCAGCTAAAATTGGGGTGATTACGCCACCCCAGATTATAGGTATCAGAGAAAGGTGAAAAAGGCTTCTTGTACATACCTAAGGCATTACATTGTTCCTCATATATCCCTCTCATATCAGCAAATATGGGACACTCTTGGGCGAGATGATCTACCCCGCCACACACAAAACATGGTCCAAAAGACTCTACTTGATTAGCCACGTGTGTTGGCTTTAAACCCCTAGTTTTTAACACATCTAGCTCCCTAGTGAGCATCTCAATCTTGGCCTTTAGGTTATCCTCTACCCTAAGATGGTAAATTCAACCACCATTTGGGTTCCCTGCAGGTCGTGACCTATTTGTGCTTTCGGTAGCACTAGGTCCAGTCCAAGTTTGAGCTTTTTCAGCAAGCTCATTGAGGTATTCTATAGCCTCATCAGGATCTTTTTATAAGAACTCACCATTACACATCATCTCCACAAATTGGCGCTCTCTATATGTAAGTCCTTCATAAAAATAACTCACTAATCGCCAGTTCTCATACCCATGGTGAGGGCACATACTCAACAACTCCTTAAATCTCTCCCAAGACTGATACAAAGTCTCACTATCCTTTTGTGCAAAGGTGGAGATTTCCTTTTTAAAGCATTGGTCTTATGTTGGGGAATGTTTTTATTAAAGAAGACCCGAGTCATCTCAGTCCACGACCTAATAGATCATGGTCTTAGTGAGTATAGCCAACTCTTAGCTCTATCCTTCAAAGAGAAAGGAAAGAACTTAAGTCTCACAATGTCATTAGTTTCATTTTGACTATGAAAAGTCGTAACTACTTCTTCAAACTCCCTAATGTGCACATATGGGTTTTCATTTTCCAAGCCATGAAATGTAGGGAGTAACTGTATCATCCCTGTTTTAAGATCCAGTTGGCGAGTATAGCAAGAAACATGATGCATGATGGTGTGGCTATGCGTGTAGGGTGGAGGTAATCCTGAAGGGTCCTAGTGGGTTGATCTTTGTGTTCACTCATTTCTTAAGGACTAGATGGTTTGTCAAATAAAGAATTTAGAAAGTGTGATTTTGACTCTAGCATAGGCTTACAAGCAAATCTAGCTAAAACATCTTTATATCTTGGCATGCAAAGTCACAACATAATAAAAATACTATAAAAAGAAAGAAAAGAAAAAGAATAAAGAAAAAAAATAATGCAGCAAGCTAAAAGAAAGAACGAAATTACCGCCTTTACAAACTGTTGAAAAGAAAAACTATCTAGCAATTCTTTTACCGTCTCCCCGGCAATGGTGCCAAAATTTGATTACACCCAAAGAATAACGCGATACTTGTAGCACAGCTTTAGGATGTCGATTCCATAGGGAGAAAAATTAAAAGAATAGTAGAAAGAACAAAGAAACTAAAGAACAATATTGAATGATTGATGGAGAACAAAGATTAATTTTTAAAGTAAAGTAAAGCGCTGGGAATCCCTTGCACAAATCTGGTATTTTAATTATTCTTAATTCATTGAATAACTCAATTAGGAATTCACTTTCCAATTCCCAATCGGAAGATGTAAATTAATAAACCAAGATTAAACCAAATGTAACCCTTTGAAAAATCATTCACCACTTTTAAAATACGTAAATTATTATCACTATTGAGAAAATCCAACGACAAAAATATACTTAGGAAGCGATATCGCAACAAAGAACTAAATCAATATAGATAAATAATTAATCCAAACATAATCAAAGAGCTAAACCATTCAAAAGAAAAAACATGACTGAATCTACAAACAGAATGAATTCTAAGATTATTCGGAAAAGAAAATATCATCAATAAATTGCAAATGATAAAACAAAATAGTTTTAGTAATTGAAACTCAAATACATAAATTAAAAATAAATAAAAATACCATTAACTGTGCAAGTTCATCCCTAGCCTCACTTGAGAATTTAGTTACCCATAAATATAATGGACAATAAAAATCTTAAGGGAAAGATTTGATCTCGTCGTGAGCATCCCTCCTTGGTAGCAAAGCCTTGGCGATTCCCGGCTTACTCTCCAAAAATCCTCCGGATTGCTCCCAAAAGCCTTCCAGATCTGCTCTCAGATGATCCTTAATGCGAAGGTGGAGTGGGCCTTTTATAGGGAAACTCCAAGAGTGCAATGTGTTTCCAATTTGATGTGGGATACTGCCCGAGTGTGCTCGATCATAGCCTGGTGCACTCGAGCACAACATGGTGTGCTGCAAAGTATTTCTAACCGATGTGAGATGTGAAAGTGCGCACCTGCGCTCGATCGCAGGTTTGGTGTGCTCGAGCGCACTAGGCATCTTCTAGCTTGACCTTTGTCTACTAAAACTGCCATAACTTTCTCTAGAAAAATCATTTTTATGAGTCGTAAAATTCTCCAAAAAATAGACTTCTGGATCTTTCTAAGCATATATGGCTCATCTTCTGGTTATTCCTGAATCAATATAGTTTAATTTGCAAAAATGACTGATCTGTATAGGTAATTCTAGAAATTTAGTGAAACTCATTTCCAAGTGCTTATGAACCTGTAAAACAACGAAAAAAAACTCAAAGTAACAAATTTCTAAGCTAATAAATGTAAATTAAGGGGCCAAAATATGCAATATTTGGCACTCATCAACCACCATAAATATCTATGCATATTCCTCGAAATGATAACCTTAAGTTGTTACATGTATTTCTTTTTGGGAATTCATACTTTCTGTCATTATTCCTTGCTACTGGTATGAAACATCCAAATGGTACCCCCTTGGTGTCGATTGCAAGCCACCCACTACTAATCGTTAACTCCCTAGTTTCGATCGATATATGCCTGGCAGTGGCTACAGATTCAATTTAAAAGTTGTTGTTTTTTTTTTTTTTTTAACTTATCTAGGTTATATCTTTATTGATCTTCTATTTGTACAAGTTTAATATGTTTCTTTAAATGTTTAAAATGCATTCTTTTGATCATATACCTCCTTGATTTGCTTTCTTTTACGCTTGTTGTTTGAAAAACATACAATTAGAGTGAGCACAATGTCCTTTAGAGGACAATTGTGTCCAACCAATCATATTGGGTCAGTAATCTCCTAGGTATATATGCTATCTTTTTGTATGTGATATTTGTTATAACTGTTTGAATGTTTAAACCATACGTGCTTGCTTTGTATGTTAGTGTGTGGTAGTTTAATTTTTGTTAAAATTTAAATGTTTTCTCTAAAACAAGAAGGGCTAGACTTCAGTCTAGACAAGAGATGGAGCTCTAATTCCTCATTCTCTAGTACCAAAATCTCTTTACCTTAGAATCTCACACATAGACCAATGACAAGGGATTTGGTCTCCGTCAAGGTCAAATAGTGGCTCCTTACCCATTATCCTTACTTCATGCTTGGGTGACATAAGACCAACGTGGAAAATGACCTCGACCCAAAAGAGTTCCCCTAAACAAAATCTTTTTACTAATTAACAAAAGAGCGATGTAAGGCATGATACCCACATCTAGGGGTGATACTATTATGAGATCGTTGCACTAGTAAAGTTTAACTACCTTCACGGTGGCACGAAAAGTTTTAAAGAGAGCGATTGATCTGTGCCTTAGTCCATCCTCTTCGAATTATAGGCGATATTTTTTTTTATTATTTATTTTTATATTTGTTATGAAATTTATTTAATTTATGTGAAATATAGTTTTTATTATATGAGGAACAACATTCTCTTTTAGAGTTGCATCGCCAACGTCGCTAGTAATATTCTCCTTCTTCTATTAATGTTAATTCTATCTCGCTTTTTGGTCTCAGGCTTCTTGGTTGTTAGTTCCGCAGCTTGAGGGTTTGATTTTACCTTATTTTCTGGTCTATCTTGCATGAGAATTCTTACTCAGATAATAGTTGTTTGTTTGTTTCTTTTTTTATATTTATAATTATTTTGTGGAGTGAGTTTTTGCATTTTTAGTTTTGCTACTATTTGATTGCCTTCTCATCTTTGATAAATTGTTTCTCAGTTGTGAAAAATTCCTATAATGTTGCCTTTGTAGCTCCTTATTTAGAGATTTTGAAAAACTTGATCTAGATGTTCCTTTGAGCTATGTTGAAGACCAAAACTTCAACTAGAATTGTTTTGATCTTTTGACTGCAAGATACTAGAATTGTTATTAGTGAAATCCATGAGAAACCAACTTCTACTAAAATATCAATGGATTTTGATACCTTGTTATAAATGCTATCAATTGGATGCTTGATTTTGGGGATGATTTATTAAAAGTCTATGGAGATTCATTATCAAATGTGTTTTAGTTGTTGTACAATGTGTTTGCTTTGGTATTGATTGATGAATGAATAATAAAAATTGAAATCTTTATTATTCATTCATCAATAAAATTTTATGTTATCCGATGGGATTATAACAGGAAAACTCAAACGATGAAATCTTAATCTATTTGTTAGGTTTTGTTGTTTTAGTGTTCTTATTGTTTTGTTTTGAATAATCTGTTGGTGTTTAGGAGAAATTTTTTTTATAACATGGTTGGTAATTTGTTACTTACCATAAAAAAATTGTTGGATATTATTATTAGAATTGAGTATTTGCAAATTTTTGTCGCTTGCGAATGATATTTATAATTAAGCTCTAGAATTTTAAAACTGTGTAGATGGTTTACAACCTATTATGGATGGAGGGGATTGAAGAGGAAGGAAAGAGATCGGGTTATATACTCCTATTTAGGAGTTTATTAAAGGAGGGAAATAGATTAAAAGGGATCTAATACCCTTCTATCCCCTTTAAACAGTGGAATTTTTAAAATCCCTAATTTGGGGGTATGGTAAGGGAGGGGATTATGGGTTATTAATATATATTTTGTAATTTCAATTGTACCATTTTTTCATTGGTTTAAATTTTATAAGTAAGGGTATATTTGTAACATGACAATAGTAACTTATCAATTCCCTTTCCCCTCCCTTTAATTACCATTCCTTCCTATCCCATATAAACTCCCAAATGGATTGTAGAAGAGGTGAAGGGGGATTGGAGGGGATCCAATACCTCTTTCCCCTCCAAATAGTGATTTTTTTTAAAATCCCCAATTTGGGCGTATTGGATGGGATGGGAGGGGATATGAGGTTATTAATATGTACAGTGTAATTTCAATTTTATCGTTACCTCAATGGTTTAAGGGTGTGTTTGGGAGTGTTGTACTGTAGCTGCGTTGGTGCCAAAAATTCTGTGAGAGTGCTAGTACCAAAAGAGCTATGAGAAGTACTGTTGCTAAAAGTTCAGTGTAGCGTTGGTAAACTGTCTTGCAAAAGCAGTGTGAAAGTGTTGTGATCAATAATAATGTTTGGTAATTATAATCTTAATAGTGCTATAAAACTGTAAAATTATTAAAATAGACATGGTTCAAAGATATACAGTTTTAATGAATTATTTTTTTAATTAAATAGGTATTCTTTATAAACAACAAAAATAAATTATTCATTATCTAATAATAATCAACAACTTTATATTAATAAAATAATTTATTACTTAATAATAAAATAAAAAAATATCTACAATCTTTGTTTTCTTTGGTTGCTTCTTCCAAGTGTCATTTCTATGGCCGATCTCGTTGTTTCAACAAAGAGAAATGAATATTAAGGGTTTAGATAATTTGAATATATAAGGAGTTTGATGAAAATTAGTGAAATGTGGTAAGGGTAGTTTTGGTTAAACATAAAATTCATTAAAACTTTAGGAGCTACATGATCAAGCATATTTTAAAAACTCCCCTACCCTTGCTTCTAAAAAAAATGAGATTTTTAGCTTTCTCTCGCAGCTATTTTTGGAAAAATTATAGTAGTGAAATTTTATCAAACAATAATTTTAGGAAAAGCAATTAAATCTATTCCCACCAACTCTTTTTCTGTGGGCAAAAGCTTTCCCAAGCACACCCTAAATTTGATAAGAAATAGTATATTTGTAATATGACGATAATAACTCATTGATTCCCCTTCCTAACTAAACAAGGGAGGTTATTTACCCTCTTCTTATCCTTCTATTATGTTTTTAATATCCAAACAAAGGTAGGATAACCACTTTCGCTTCCCCTCCCCCTTCCCTTTAATTGCCCCATCTTTCTCTTTCCCTTCAAAGTCCCCAATAGACTGTTAGTGAGTTACTTTATTTATTTGTTTGTTACCTGTCCTTTCCACATTCACAATGTATGATATATAGAGGTGAGAATTTTGGCCCAATTGTAATACCTGTAATTGTAAAGAAAGGGTAAAGAAATGATTTAATAAATATGACATGAAATTAAAATAATATTTTTACGTGAAGGATTTAGTATTGAATAAAATAATTCTTTTGAAAAAAAACTGGACGTGTGGGGCGTAATTACAAAGAAAAAGAAAAAGAAAAAAAATATGGACATGTCCAGCAAGAAAAGAAAGGAAAAAGAAAAGAAAGAAAGAAAGAAAATAATAATATTATATTTTTTGCTAAAAAACTCTCGACGTGTCCAGCAAGAAAAGAAAGGAAAAAGAAAAAAAGATATTATTTTTTTCTAAAAAAAATAAAAATCGTGCAACACCTGGAAGTCCAGGTATTGCAAATTAAAGGAAGGTTGGCTGCATGTTACGCAGCTAGCCAAATTGAAACAGTGGCCAAGCGGTAACTGCCGTTTAAATTGTGTTATAAATTGATTTTTGTCATTTCTAAATTCTGTTTGGTTTTCCTTCAATTACTCATTTTCTTTAAACACTTGGAGACCTAAAGAAATGTTGAAAGAGCAAAATTTTGAAGGGATTTACAGTGGAATTTCATAGAGAATCACGAGAAGCTATCAGAAAAATAGAAGGTAATAATGTAGTTTTTATTTTTGGATTTTTAGGGTACATGAAATTTCCCGGAATTCAAAGTGGGAATTTTCAAAAGGTGTGGTTTATGAAGAATTGAAGAAATAATTAGAAATTTAATACAAATATTATGTCAGGTGTTGACGACTAGCAACTGGGAGAAATTTTTGAGAAAAACGGGAAAGGCAAGGAGGTGATCCATGGGTAGCTTTAAGTGCTACGTGGTGAGTTAGATTTACTTTAAGTAATCTAAATAAAAAAGGAAATATCTAGTAATAATATTAAAATAAATTATTAGCGTACACTTTGGTGGTAGATGAAAAATTAATTAATAGGTATGATAGAAATTTTGGACATGTAGAAAAATATTAGTTGAAAAATAATATTTTTTGGAATAATAAGTTGATTTAATAATAAAAGCGATAAGTGAAATTCTTGATGAGCTATGGTTGATGTTTTGATACGAATTATGAGGAGATGAAAATTCGTGGATATTGACAAGCTAAGATGGATGATTTGATGTGATTTATGATGAGACAAATTTAGTGAATTTTTTATAATAATTTGAGGAAAGATAGGATAGCTAAATTTAAATAGTTGAATTCATGTTTGTTTTTTTTTATATTATTGTTCAGATGCATATTTCACATCATCGTTCATATACATATGTATTAAATAAAAGAAAAGAACCGGAAAGACAACCGGTCTAATAAAAATGAAAAAACCGGGAAGGCAGCAGGTCTAATGAAAATAAAAGAGCCGAGAAAGCAGTCGGTCTAATGAAAATGAAAGAACTGGAAAGGCAGCCGGTCTAATGAGAATAAAAGAACCGGGAAAGCGGTCGATCTAAATGAGAATAAAAGAACCGGGAAGACAGCTGGTCTAAATGAGAAAAAAAGAACCGGGAAAGCAACCGGTCAAAGATAAAAACATGTCAAAATGTGAGAAGACGTTCCCTAATAATAATTCATGCATTGCGTATGTTTTAAATATTGATTTGCATTACTGAAATGCTGATGTGTTATGTGTTATTGTGAATTTAGTTATAAATAAATGAGTCTCACAAAGAGACAATTATGGTGAGAAAGTAGCATAGAAGTATGATATGATGTGAACCATCTAAATGGTAGACTTTTTGCTATGAACCTCATTACGAGGTAATTAAGAGAAAATTGATTGTCTTGAGGTGAACCAATATATAAGAAGAAGAGATTGATAGAGAATGAGACTTATGATATGTGTAGTAATAGTAGAATGCTATTATCAAGTTATATGAGATATAACTGATTAAATATTGAAAGACCATTTATACAAATTGAGTACTTATAGTAAATTTAATTCACTGAGCTTGTGAAGCTCACCTTTCATTGTACAATGATTTCAGGTAGTAAGTAGGACAAATAGTCTGGTGGGTTGAGAGTCAGACGAAATCTTTTTCTATAAGCCACGTACGTGTCAACATCTTCAGACTAATAAGAAAATAAAATAAAAATTTATTTGTAAATATTCATGCATTTTACGTTGTATATAATGTTTAAAGATCGGATTGATGTATCTCCCCTGTTAGGGGTTGAGAATTATGTAAAAGAATTTCTGTTAATATCATTTTTATTTGTTGCATATATGTGTCTTGCTGGGATTTTCAAAATGTGATGACACCGTCTCGAGGGTGGCCAACTCGGAATGGGTCGTTACAATTTTGGTATCAGAGCATTAGGTTTTATGATTCTGTAGACTGCATAAAATGTAAGAAAGTGGAAGATTAAAATAAATTATATTTTAAATAGTGTGAGGATGACACGTGGACGTGTTATAGTTATAGTTAGAGTGGTTAACTTGAGAGGGCGAGGTAGCCCCCCAATATTTTGACAAGTCGATGTTGAGTTTGAATCTGTGGTTCCTAGAAAGGAACGTGTTGACAATATAATTGATATTGGTAAAGGTGTGAAAGAGTCGAAAGTTGAAAGAGATGAGCTAAGATAAGCTCTTACATATACTCTTGAGAAATGAAGGTAACAGATGACAAAATTGATAGCATCTAGTATAGACTTGATGAACAAGCTAAGGCAATACCTGAGGTTGTTGTAAATCCAGTAATGATAAATGTTAAAAAGGAAAAAATAAGTTTATGCACCTGATGCAGAGAGATTGTTTTGCAAGATATATTAAGTCGAATGTCTTGCTATTTAAAGGATCTATGAATCCTTTTAAGCCTGAGTTTTGGGAAGAACATGTAGAGAGATTATTTGGTATTCTACCAGTAACTAACAGACAGATGGTTACCTTTGCTTCGTTTGAATTAAAAGGAGAAGTTTAGAATGGTGGGAGTCATGATGTGAAATTGATGATAGATTTAAAAGAGATAATAATGAAGTTGAATATCAGTAATAGAGGATCATGGTTAACGAATATGGTTGTACAGTCATTCATAGTAAAATGCTTTAGAGATGCAAGGTAGAGATGAAGAGATAGAAAAGATTAAGCATTGAGTGCTTACTAGAAGCAATACGAGTTCAAAAATTTGAAATGAGAGTATTTTGGTATTGGAACATGGAAACTGTGTTCCTAATAATGCGAAATTGAGAAAGGAGATAATGAGAGAGGCACATGATGATGTAGATTCGATGCAACCAAGTAACAATAAGATGTATAGAGAATTGAGACAGAATTTCTCATGGTCAGGATTAAAGAAGGATATAGCTGAGATTGTGAGATTGTATGGAGTACCATTAAGCATAGTGTCAAATAGAGATGCTAGATTTATATCTTGGTTTTGGAGAGGCTTTCAAAAAGCCACAAATACATAGTTGCATTTTAATAAAAATTTTCATACTCAAACAGAAAGGATTATTAGAGTACTAGAAGATATGTTAAGAGTAAATGTGATGAGTTCTCTGTAAATTGGGATGCTTACATGTCATCATTTGAAGTTGCTTATGATAATCAGTATCAAACTAGTATTGGGATGACATCGATTGAGACATTGTATAGTAGGAGGTGTAGAGCTCATATATGTGGGGAAGAAGTGGGAGAGAGAAATATATCTGGTCCATTCATTATTGAGCTAACAACTGAGATGATCAAATTGGTTAGAGAGAACCGTAAAGCAACACAGAGTAGACCGAATAGCTATGCTGAATACTAAAAGAAGATTTCTTGAATTTTAAGTAGGTGATTGAGTGTAATTAAAAAAAAAATATCTCCATGAAAAGGTGTGCTGAGGATCAAAAAGAAAGAAAAGTTGAGTATGAGGTAAGTGGGACCCTATGATGTTGTTGAGAAAGTTGGGCTAGTTGTGAGTAGCCTGGACTTACCTCCAGAATTAAAGCATTTATATAATGTATTTCATGTTTTACTTTTAAGAAAGTGTTTACTTGATGAATATTATAATATTTCGAGCTAATCTATAGAAATTCAGAAAGATTGGGCTTATATACAAGTACTAGTGAGAATTTTAGACAGAAAAGAACGAATCTTGTATAATAAAATAATTTCATTAGTTCAATTTCTGTGGCGGAATAAGGATGTTAAAGATATTAAGTGAAAGCGTGAGACAATTATGAAGAAGTATTGTTCACAATTGTTTCTTGAGTTAGGTAAGGAAAATTTCGGGGACAAAATTTTTATAAGGTGGGTAGAATTGTAATACCCGTAATTGTAAAGTAAGGGTAAAGAAGTAATTTAATAAATTTGACATGAAATTAAAATAATATATTTACGCGAAGGATTTAGTATTAAATAAAATAATTCTTTAAAAAAAAAATCTAGACGCGTGGAGCGTAATTACAAAGAAAAAGAGAAAAAAATAAATAAAAATCTGGACATGTCCAGCAAGAAAAAAAAGGAAAAATAAAAAAAATAATAATATTATGTCAGGTTTATTTTTAAAGGGGTTTAAGACGGAATTTCATAGAAAATCACAAGAAGCTATCAGAAAAACAGAAGGTAATAACATATTGTTTATTTTTGAATTTTTAGTGCACATGAAATTTTTCAGAATTTAAAATGAGAATTTTCAAATAGTGTGGTTTATAAAGAATTGAAGAAATAATTAGAAATCTAATACAAATATTATGTCAGGTGTTGACGATTAGCAACCGGGAGAAATTTATAAGAGGAACTGGAAAGATAAAGAGGTGATCCACGGATAGCTTTAAGTATTACGTGGTGAGTTAGATTTACTTTAAGTAATCTAAATAAAAAAATAAAATATCTAGTAATAATATTAAAATAAATTATTAGCGTATGCTTTGGTGGTAGATGAAAAATTAATTGATAGGTATGATGGGAATTTTAGACATGTAGAAAAATATTAGGTGAGAAATAATATTTTTTGGAATAATAAATTGATTTAATAATAAAAGCAATAAGTGAAATTCTTGATGAACTATGGTTGATGTTTTGATACGAATTATGAGGAGATGAAAATTAGTAGATCTTGACAAGATAAAATGGATGATTTGATGTGATTTATGATGAGAGGAATTTAGTGAAATTTTTTATAATAATTTGAGGAAAGACAGGATAGCTAAATTTAAATATTTGAATTCATGTTTATTTTTTTTTATGTTATTGTTCAGATGTATATTTTATATCATCGGTCATATGCATATGCGTTAAATAAAAGAAAAGAATCAGGAAGGCAGCAGGTCTAATGAAAATGAAAGAATCAAGAAGGCAGTCGGTCTAATGAGAATAAAAGAACCGGGAAGGCAGCCAGTTTAAAAGAGAAAGAAAAGAACCGGGGAGACAGCCAATCTAAGATAAAAACATGTCGATATGTGGAAGACGTTCCCTAATAATAATTCATGCATTACATATGTTTTAAATATTGATTTGCATTACTGAAATGCTGATGTGTTGTGTGTTATTGTGAATTTAGTTATAAATGAATGAGTCTAACAAAGAGACAATTATGGTGAAAAAGTAACATAGAAATATGATATGATGTAAACCATCTAAATGGTAAACTTTTTGCTGTGAACTTCATTACGAGGTAATTAAGAGAAAATTGATTGTCTTAAGGTGAACCAATACATAAGAAGAAGAAATTGATAGAGAATGAGACTTATGATATGTGTAGTAATAGTAGAATGCTATCATCAAGTTATGTGAGATATAATTGATTAAATATTGGAAGATTATTTATACAAATTGAGTACTTATAGTAAATTTAATTCGTTGAGCTTGTGAAGCTCACCCGTCATTGTACAATGATTTCAGGTAGCAGGCATAACAAATAGTCTGGTGGGTTGAAAGTCAGACAAAATCTTTTTCTGTAAGCCACGTACATGTCAACATTCTTAGACTAATGAGAAAATAAAATAAAAATTTATTTGTAAATATTCATGCATTTTACCTTGTATATAATATTTAAAGATCAGATTGATGTATATCCCTAGTTGAGGGTTGAGGATTGATGTAAAAAAATTTCTGTTAGTATTATTTTTATTTGTTGCATATATGTGTCGTGCTTAGATTTTTAAAATGTGATGACACCGTCTCGAAGATGACTAACTCGAAATAGATCGTTACATCGACTCTTTGAATCGTTCCCTGCACTTGTGAAAATGTGGGTACTTACGAAGGTTTGATAGCCAATAAAAATTTACATGTATTTAACTGGTCATAAACTATGAAATTGTGAGTCGAATCAGATTTGCGGGTAAATAATTGGCTTGTTTAATTAAAGCTAAATTGTAGAACTAGTATTTTGGAAAAGCAAAGGAGGGCAAGATTTTGGTCACTACCTTGCCTGAGTGGCACATTAGACTTTGTGATAAATACATTTTGTTCTTTTAAGATTGGGTTGGTGTCTCAACACTTACTTTTTTTTTTATAAATAATAAAAACCCAATTACCTCTTTTATCTTATTAACAATTTGATATATAAAATCATTAAAAATTTTGTTGGTTAAATTTTAAAAACTAATCAAAACTTGTATCTACTCGGTGGAACATAAAAACCCAAATTATCCTTCAAACCCAATTTTATTTTCCTTCTTTCCTTTTCTCATCCCTTTACCTTTTAATCAATTTCCACCTAAATCCCTATGTAAAACACACGTCTTCCTTTCAAACCCTACTTCCTTTCTTCTTGTGCCTTTTCTGCACGACCACCTGCTTCTCCTCCTCTCTCGATGCTCATCTCTGCTTTCTCTCTGTGGCAGCCGCGCTTTCTTCTCTCTCTTCTTTCCCTTCAGGTAAGCTTCTTGTCATTATCTTTATTCATAGCTTCTCTTTCTTTAAAAAGAATGTCTTGCTTTGTTTTTTTTAATTGAATCTGTATGATTGCATTATGTGCTTCGCTAATTTGATTTACTGTGTTTACTGAGTTATTCATTGCCAGCCACTATGGTTATGATTATTAGGCATTAAGAAACTTTTTTTTTTGTGGCACTTGCATAGAACAAGTGGTACTACTTTTATCAAGTTCTTGACCTTCACAGAAGGGGTGAATCAACTAATAGTGGTAAAGTATGTTGTAATGGACTGGTATGTCGAACAATGTGTTTTTTGCTGTTCATGATGGACTGGTATCTGATACTCCTGATAGCACAAACTGTATATGATAATAAGGTTCCTTATTGTAGTCAAGTCTGTTGTAAGGTTACTCTATGTATCTGATAGGACTTCAAAATACTCTTTTTTATGTAATGAAATTATGAAATGCCTCCAGGATGGTGAACCATTTAGTCAGTATTGGAGTTTTTATTTAAGAATTATTTTTGAGTTAGTTAAAATATTTAGTGGATGTAATTTTTTATCCAGATAAATCAAATGATATGCAGTATGACAAGATTTCCTATTATTGTTATCAACTGAGTTATCATTGCCACTATGCAGTATAATAATTGCTGAAAAATTCAATTTATTAAATTGAATAGGTTTATATCTGCAAACCACATATCATTTAATAAAGTTTCAATTTTGTCAACCTTTTGGTTATCAAGAGGTGTTCAATCATGCTCATTCATCACTTAGAAGCATGATTGAGCAAACCTTTGAGGTTTTCAAGAAAAAGTGAAATATACTAAATTGCATGGATAGTTACGAATTTAAAACTCAAAGGGATAGAGTTGTTGCAAAGATGACTTTGCACAATAAATACGAAGACACTAGTAAAATGATTCATATTTTAGGTAATTTTGGTGATGACTCAAATGTGAAACACATTGAGCTTGACAATATATGAATCCTAGCGAAAGTTGTGACTGGGAAGAAGTTACTGAAATAAAAGTATAAAGAAATATAATTGTTGATACGTATCTCTGATTTTATTATCAATTAATGAATTATTTTATTGGTTAAAAATGTTAATTTTTACCCTTTTCTTTTGCTAATGCCACAATTACTTCTTTATTTAATAGAATAATTCATTTAAAATGTATATATTTTTGCATCATATTTCTTTTGGTAATTTTGTAGTTTCACCGCACTTTTAAGGTTACAATTAAGAAACTATTATTGATCACAACACTTTTAAAAGACAGTTTACCAAACACTACATTGGTTTTTAGTAACAGTACCTCCCATAGCTCTTTTGGCACTAGCACCCTCACAACACTTTTGGACACAGCACAACTACAACAATCCCAAATGCACCCAAAAGTCCCAATTCTCTACTATTCTCTTTCGAATGTAACCCTAATTGCCTCCTCTCTCAGTCTCTCTCACTACTGTAATTCAATAAGTCTCTCTTTAAAGACATAAAAATGCACACACACTCTTTCTCTTTCCACAATCACATAAAACCACATAAATAATTGTTTTTCAAATCTCAAGTAAAGCTTTCATGGTAATTGTGTGGTTTTGTTTTTGATTGGCTGTTATGCTCTTGTTGTCACCATGGTTTGGGCATAAAGTCGCTTCACTTGACCTGATATGAGAAAGCCTCTTTCTCTTCCAACATTAGCATTCCCCAAATTATTACCATCTGAATTTGGGTGCTGTCTCAATAGCTTTTTGCATCTTCACTATATCCACGTTGCAGTTCTTAACATCTAAATTCCAGTCTCTTACTAGTTTTTATTTTTTGAACTGACTCTCTTACTAGTAAAAAATTGTTTATCATACAATTTATGAAATAATTTGAGAATTGTTCTTTTAAATTATGTTCTTATGTTACTGTTCTTGTAATTAAACTTCATTTTGTGTTACTGTTGTTGAGAATTCAAAATTATGCATCTCACACTAGATGGAATCAAAGACTTACAAAATTGTTAAAGTCTTTGAAGTATTGTTTGTTAATCTTGGGATTAATAATGTACTTGAAGCTGAAATTCTGGGTATCAAGTATGGTCTGGAATTGGCAGTGGAGAGAGGGTATGCAAATCTGGTTATTGAAACAAATAACATGGATGCTTTTTAAGCTATGGTCAAAGCTAATTATGAGAATAGTTTGGTGGCAAATATTCTGCATGATTGCCATGCTCTACTTAGGCAGTTGTGTGGGGATATTAGAATTCAACATGTGTTGAGAGATGGTAATAAAGCTGCTGACTTAATGGCTGGTGTGGTTGTGGAGGTTCTGTTTATTGACTCCACTGGTGTTTATGTTGTGTGGCCTTATTGCCTTTGTTCTTTCACCCCTAGTACCAAAAAAAGGATTTTTTTTAATGTTTTAGAGAAAATTGACGGGTTATTCGCGGGTTCACCCGTTATTAATGGGTTGGGCATGGGCATGAAAAATGAACCTGTAGAAACTGGGATTTTTAACCTGTACCTGTTTTCCAGCAACCCATGAGACCCACCCCACACCCAGCCCTGCTGCCCGTTTCCCACCTCTAGTGATATACATATATATTATATATGTTTTGGCTGCAACTTAATGAAAAATCAGTTGCTATGTGAAAATCAGTTGACTTTACAGTAGAAATGGCTTAATGAAACAATTCCTTCTACCAGTCATGATCAAGCAGAGACTGAGACGAGCAATAATGCCTGTATAAGATTTTCATAATTTGCTCATTTTCAGGTATAACACCTACATACAAGTTTTAGGGTTAAAATTTACTGGAATTAAGAGAAGCACTTTAGATGGGGGAGCATACTTATTTAACGTCTAGAAGAACTATTATTTGGAGGTGAGAGGCCGAGATGATGAGGTCTCTACCAATTTTCCTTGTGCCTTCACTTTTATGTAGACTTCCATAGACTGGTTTTTATTATGCAGAAAGCAACTCCCTATCCCCCAAATTTGATACATCCCAATGATTTAATTTTTAGACCTCTTGAATGAGTAAGATATTGCTTAAAATAGATGTTAGAGAATAGAAATTTTCCCATGAATGTTTTGCTTTACAGTATTGATTATTAGTTTATTACTGATTGAAAACACCTTTGATACATACTTTAATTGATTATTAAGATAGGAATCATCTTATTCTCCTCCCCTTCTAGGTAGTATTTGCTTTCCTTTCTTCAAGTTTCATTGCTAGCTTATCGTTCTTTTCATGTCAAAGACTAAACAATCTCTTTTCTCTTAATTTTGTGACTAGTATTTGCTTTGTGCTTGCCATATTTATCGTGAATTTAATTTTAGGGTCTCATTTCTTTGAAGCTTAAGGATAGGGTATTTGCTTGTCATAGGTTTTTGGAGAATTCATTGCAGCCCTGGTTTTGCTTATTGTTGACAAGAATTATGGAGACTGCTAACTCAGGCTATGACGAAAGTGTAAAGAAGTAAGTTGTTTATTTGTTTTCACCTTTCTGTTTCTTTATTTTTGCAGTACTTTCGCAGCCGCCCCCCTCCTTTGGGGTCAATATGGTAGTCATAGTATCGTTGATTATTTGGAATTCGGCTGTACATCTATTTTTTTTGTACTTCAATAGCTTTGTTTTGGTTGCTACTATTTATTATTGTATTAGAGTAGCTCCTCAGTTAGCTGTGCTGTTGAGAGAAATGAAGGAAGGCTTAGATGCAGTGAGGAGCAAAGTGGAATTTTTAACTGCAAAGGTAGGAAGCACCACAAATCACATTTTGAATTTTTCTATGAGTAATGAAATTACTGCAGTATTAACACTTCTATGAAATATCTTTCTAGCAGTTCCTTCGGGTGCGAGTAATATAACTGGTTTACTATCAAGATTAAGATCTTTGCTTTATGCTTAATCTAATAAAATCTATTTAACTGTCACCAATGCCCCCAACCCACCAACATTACCATCATCATTAGATATAGATGGGTTTGAGTTTTCATAATTGATCCTATTATATACTCCATGGATCCTTTCTTTATAATTCTCTCCATGTCTTGTATAATAGGTGAAAGCGAATAATTATCCAACAGCAGATGGGATAAGCTATCTTGAGGCCAAACATTTGTTGCTTCTGAACTATTGCCAGTCGCTTGTTTATTATTTGCTACGGAAGGCAAAAGGCTTTTCGATTGAGGGTCATCCTGTTGTTTGGATAGAGATAAGATTATTTTTAGAGAAGGTCTGACATGTTTATAATTTTGCTTTATCCATTGATTCACTTGATCATTGAGTAGTGAGTCTTACTGATTGTTCTCCTTTTTTCTTGTTAATAGATTCGACCAATTGACAAGAAACTGCAATACCAAATTCAGAAGCTTACAAGGGTTGCCGGGACTGTAACAGAGCAGCCAGGTCCTAGTGAAAAGGAATCAGGAGCACCTTAGAAGACAGAGGATCCATTGAAATATCGCCCAAATCCAGACATGCTTGTTAGCAAAATAGACATGACCCTTGAGGTGGGCATTACTGAAAATATCTCTCACTACTTATATGAAGACCCTATTGATTTTTTTTTCTTCTAAAGTCTCTGTCTATATACTGTAGGATGGTGTATATCGACCCCCCAAATTCGCGCCTGTTTCTATGGAGGAGGATAAGATCTCAAAACAGGAAAGAAAGACCTCAAGAAAGGAGAAAGACATTCTAAAACAAGCTGTTCAGAGTACTTACATGAAAGAAGTATGGAATGAGGTCGAGGGAAGACCTGAAGAGGTTAGTTGTGGACTTCTTATGTGATCTTAGTGGACTTCATGAATGGGTTCAGATGATATTCTCATTATTGATGGCTAAAATACAGGTTAAAGATTTTATTGGAGCTGAAAGTAGAGAACTTAACAGATTTAGGGAAAAGTGGAAGAGCGTGAAAGGCAAGAAGAGGAGCTTTTCACTCGTGCTCCTCGTACAAAGGAGGAGAAGAAGAGAGAGAAACACTTAAAGAAATCAAGAAATGGGTATGTGGTTTGAAATTAGTGTTGTTTTTATTGGTCTATTTAATACTGTCAATCATTGATCTTAAAGTTTTCTTCTACAATCTGATAAACTTGATATTTGGTAGTTGGTAGTTGGCTTGACTCTTGTATATTCGTTTGTATCAGATTGATTGGTCTGACTGAGAATTTCTATGATGATATCAAGTTTTTACCCTTGGGGGATGATGTCGGTGGGCGGACAACAGGCTTCAGTAACGGTAGAAGTGGAGTGGAGAAGCTTAAGAAACGAAAGGTATATCATTCTTTTTGTGCTCTTGCTCTTTTAAAGACCTTGCAGCTGTTTTGTGGAGACTATATCAATGTTTTAGGAATTGGCTGCGCTATTGTGTATATTTTCATAGTCTGTAAATTAATCGCAATAGCATGATCATAGCATAGTGCTTTAATTCTGATCTATCTTTTAGTTTATTGGTGGCTCTTCACTGGGTAACATGAAGGGCCTTGTGACACAACTATGGGAAAAGCAGGTACAGAGAACTATATTTGATAGTTATAGGGATGTTAACTAGAATTATCTTTATCTATTGAATGCATTTCTGCTTGATTATCCTATGCCTGTGTAGTTGTTATGCAGTATATTTGTTTGTATATTTATGTTTAGGTATTTTATGTGTTCATCGGATATGGTAAATGTCCTTGGATTTGTATAAAGTAGGAATTGACATCTTTTGTCCTTCTGCAGAGGAAGCATTGAAGGACAAGAATTGGATGTATAGAGCTGCTTGGGCGTTTTGTGTTTGAGTTGTCAGTTGTCAGTTAGTAGTTTTTGTGGTTTGGATGCATATTTATTAATTTAATTTTATTGATTCAGGGACTATTTTGCTTCTTTACTCTTTAGTTATACTACTTGATTTTAGACTGTTTATGCAGTGGTAGATTCCAATGTTTGGTTTGTCAAGAATTTTTTGCTCTTCTGATTTGTATCTCTGAGCTTAGCTGTATCTTTAGGCTCATATTCCAGGAAATATGAGAAAGATATGGTGGAATTTGTTTGTGTATTTCACTTAACTATGAACAATATTTTCTGACATTTTTTATGTCCAATGTTGTATGGTTTCTAGTTCTGCAACCTTTTCAACTGCCCTTTGGGTAATGCGTCTTGCAGCTACCCATCCAATAAAGAACAGTCATCACTTGCCTGATAATGGTTGTACTGGAACCAGATCCAAAATAAGCATGTAGTCTCTGGCAGTTAGCAAATCCCCCTTCCTCTCTTATATATTGAACTCAACCCAGATTTTAAAAAAAAGGAAAGGCAGAGGAGGGTTGCCTCATACCTAATAAGCCTGGGGACAGCTCCTGCTAGAATTTTACATGGTAATGACTGAATTTGGTAGAGCTAAGTTTCACCCATGGTCTGATAGATGCCACTAAATTAGCCCCAATATGAATTTCTCTATGCACGCTGCAAGAAATGCAGCCAAAGAGTTAACTTCTTCTTTGATTAGCGGAGAATTGGATTGTTATTAGAACTTGTTAGAGATTATGAAATGGTTTATGATTTTTATAAACATAAGTTTGGTCAAATATTTTTAAGAAAACGTTTATGAAATGATTTATAAAATGGTTTTTTTTTCTAAGAAAATGGTCAAACACTCTTAAATATTTGAGAGTTTAAAAAATATATTTTCATTATTATTTTATTAAACATTAAATATTTTGTAACTCTATTATTATTTTACTATAAATCATTTCAAAACCATTTTTATTATGTTTGGTGGAGTTTATGATATGGATTTTATCTCCAAGAAATGTATGTTAAATCGAACACGTTTTATACAATGGTTTTTTTAAAAAGATTCAAAATTAAAATATAATTTTTAAAATATTAAATTTGTGGCATAAAAACTGTTTTACTAGTTATTTCATCATAAACTACTTAAATTTTATAATATAGTTATTTTACCAAAAATCGTTTTAAAACTATTTTTTTACCATCATAAATTGAAATTATAGCTAAGCCAAACGATATAGATTGGATTAGAGTGAGATTGTTGTTGTCCATTGTGTGATTCTGGACTTAAAACAGTCTAACCTTTTATATAACTAGGAAAAATTTGAACCTAAAAACTTTAACCTTGAGATAAATTAAAAAAGATTATTTGAATTACTTTTTGAATTAAATTCATATTTTTAAAACGAAACTTCAAATTATAAATTTTGAAGTTATCATTGGATTAGTCACGCAAAAGTGACGCATCAATGCCTTGATACTCTATTTTTGATAAAACATTAATTTTTTGGTAAAAAATTTACATTTAATAAGAAAACCTATAGATATTTTTTTTACTATCAAATATATTGATTTACCAATATCAATATTTTTTACTACTAATTGCATTGTTTTACCCAAAAAAAATTGTAATAGAGAGACATGAGCGTTAGGTATTGTAGAACCTACCTATTAGATTATATATTTTTGAAAAATCTAAAATAATATACGTATAGGTTGAAATAGTAACGAAATAAAAATATTGAAAAATGTAAACCAAATTTTCATCAACCTCGAAAATCAAAACTAAATTCATCTTAGCAATCAACTCAAACAACCAAATTCGTCACTTTCCCTCAATCAACTTGAAGTAAGCAATTCCATACAATTTATTAATATCTAATAAAACATAATATCATAAAACTGAAAAAAAATGGGGAGGGAAGAACAAGATTTGTAGATCTGATGCCATGTGACTCACTGTCGGCACGATCAAAGAGAGAGAAACAAATTATATGTTAGTCCACCAAGATAATTGTGAGTTGTTTTGGAGAAATTCTTGTATGCTCCTGAAGCAAATGGAGATAAGTGCACCAAATGCATTTTATCCATTTAAATTTTTAAAAAGAGATAAAAAGAGTGCATGTCACTCTTTTTTGGATTGGTGAGATGCATTTGGTGCGCCTATCTCATTTGCATCGAATGCATATAAGAATTCTTCATTGTTTGACTTGTCCCTCTCTAACTTTTTTTTGTTAATAAATAACACTCGTCCTTTACCCTTTTTTTTTTTGGTAATAGGCAACCAATTTCTCCCACACAGTGATTTTAGGGGACCTTGAAAAGCAAAAAACAAGATAATTTATTGTACTCGTACAATTTTGTGGTACACAATTTTTTTTTTTATAGTAAAATTCATGTTTCTTGTGGTGAAACATATCTCTTTGGTGGTGAATTTTTTTTTTTTTTTTTTTGCTTTTACCAGCAATATATTTGCTTTTGTCACCAAAAGTATAAATTTATCACAAAAAAATATATTTTTACTATGAAATGTATAAATAAAGCAAATTGCTTTACTTTTACCAAGCACCATAGACTTCACCCCTTACACACTAGAAAAATGAAAATTTTTTCAGTTGTGTCTAAGGTGTTTTGGTTTAAAAAAAAAGCTAATTTGCCTTAATTTTGTGGTTCAACATATACTTTTGATAGTAAAAATTATAATGATAAAACAATTTTATCACCAAAAGTAAATCTTTTACCACTAAAAATATAAATTTTATCACAAATATATATATATATATACACAAAAATATTGGTAAGACAAATGATTTTGTTTTTTTAACCAAAGCTCCTTAGCAATTGCCAACTTTGTCACACTCTTTCACTGAGAAAATCTAATCAAATGAAAATTATTTGGTTTCAAGCTTTTTGCTTAATCCTATTGAGGAAATTAGACTGAATCAACTCAATGCAAATATATTTGCCATTTATCTGGAGCCCCCCAACTGTCCGATGGTTCTTCTTAGCCGCGCCCTCCCTCTAGTTCGTGGCTTTGTTGATGCAGTTTTGCCCCGACGGTGGATTCCACTTCCTTCGTTCAAATTAGGATGAATTGGGTATTACACAAGAACATAAGTACCAATGGAAAGAGATATATGGAGCCAATCTTCAAGCTACAAATACTTAAAGAGGAATTTCAATTAAAAAAAAAACCTTAAAGACATAAAAAGAAAATAACAAGTAGGGGTGATAAATGAATTTAGTTTGATTTTGGTTTTTATTCAAAATTTGATGGGGTTAAAACTGTACTCTTCCTACTGTTAAATGCTTCAATTCCACATATTCATTCACCGCAAAAAATAAAAATAAAAATATTTAAAGGAGTTGAAATTCACAATAAAACAACTAGCAAATATTGAGCTGCAGGTTCTTTAGAAATTTAAATCCTCAAACTAAATCGAATAGTTCATAGTTCCTAATTAATTCACTTGTAAAGGATTTTTAGATAGAGATATAATTTGGTGTTTTAATTGATGACGTTTTGAACTGATTTAAGTATTATATGATGCGAAGTTTCAATATGAGGTCAAGTCTTAGTATTTCACATCGGTTAGAGAGGGAGTGACTAGACTGTTTATAAGTGATTGCCACCTCCACTTGCACAACGCGTTTTAAAGCCGTGAGGCCTGATGTGCCAAAGCAGACAATTTTTGTGTCAAATGGGAAGTCGGGTCGTTATAGTGGTATCAAAGCTAACTCTCGAAATCTTGACGAGTGATTTGAACCGGTGGGTATTTCTAAATCCGTGAGGTTTGGTATGCCAAAGCAAACAATATTTTTTCTTGGTGATCTGACATTAATCAATACTTGTGTTTGATTCACGTATAAGGACACTCACACAGCGTTGATAGAGACTCCACCCTTGTTCTTCCAATGCTTTTTCAGTTAAAGAAAAAGTTGATTATTTGAAATAGTGTAGGTAGCATTGAGAAACAACGAAGAGTACGTTGGGTTGTTGTATTTCGAGTGCAATGCAACCATGAGACCGTTGCACCGTTAGAGTTTTATTACCTCCGCGGTGGTGCGAAACATTCTAAAGAGAGCGATTGATCCGTGCCTCAACCCATCATCTTTAGGTTATATGTGATATTTTATATTTATTATGAAATTTAATGATTTATATACTATTTTTATATATAAGGAACAACAGTTTTAAGACATTTCGATTTCATGAATTTCATAACATGAATTATAATGAATCATCTGAAATTTAATTATACAGGGTGTTAGATTGGTGTTAAAAATGTTTATGATGTTTGTAATTTAGTTATATATGGAGTTTATATTTTTTTTATTGAAGTGATCTTATATACAAATAGTATAGACTTTGTAGTCCTAAGACCTCAAGCTTAACCACTAGGTCAAGACCTCATATGCCTTATTATATATGGAGCTTATAAGCAAGTGGGATGTGATTGAAATTACTTGAAAAAAATGTAGACATCCCTTTTATGAATTTAAAAAAAGATGAGTTTATTATTGAAAAGCTCATGAATGTAGAAAAAAAAATGTTCCTTTCATTTTTTTTTGGAGATATTTATCAAAATAAAAAATTGCAAACCTCTTACTTTTGGATATTCTTATAATAAGAATTTTTTTTTGAAGGTTTTGAAGATGTAAGTAAGTCTTATATTTATCGGTGGTTACTTTGGATGCATTGGTGTATATATTACTTTTTTATTAGTCCATGCATCAATTGATTCGGTTGAAATTCTTGTGGAGTTTAAATTATCGTTACAACTAGCAACTACTAATCGACAAAAGAAAAAAAAAAGTATTTTTGTGATGAGCTAGCAAGTATGGTTCTCATGGTACCTATCATTTTGACACTATAAATGTGGTTTCCATCGTATAAAAGTCAATGTGAGACTTAGGCATTTTCATTATCAAAGGGTGCCTAGGTGAGTTATATTCTTATATGATGGTATAAGTTGTGTTCACAATTTATTATCATTCGATTTGCTCATTGAAGAGCGATATGCATGATTTAGTCCATTAATAGGCATTATGGTAATGTGATTGGTCTCGTGAGAGGCATCATTATGATATGATTTGTCCCATTGAGAGTGTTATAAAATCATCATATATAATAAATTATGACATTATGCTGACTTTATATGTTAATGAACTTTTTGTGCAGGTGAAAATTTGAAATAAAATAGATTTAGTTCTATCAAAGGTAAAACAAGTTTAACCTGAGCCAATGGAAGTATAAAAAAGTAGGTTGATGTTGTGAAAAAAAATATATATATATGAGGATCTACCATCTACGAAAAACCAAACCTTTTGAAGAAAAAATAATATATAAAATCTCTAGCTGAGAGTCAAAAGGTTTTGGTTTACATCGAGGGAGACGAGATGTAAGCCCAAAAATGTGAAACTTTCTATGAGGATACCTAGTCCAACAATCAGAGATCCTGAGAATTGGATTTTGAATGAGAATGACGAATCATAGAATTCATTGGGTGAAAGGTGCACCATAGGAGTAAATAACTCCATGTCCATTCCCAAGGTGTAGGTATACCTATCTTGTAACGAGAATGAGGCTTGAGTCTTAGCACTTTTAATGAAATTTGTGGCTTATTATGAGCAAGGTGTCATAGTTACAGGAGCACTCTTGACGGATTTCACCTATGTAAGAGTGGGAGTGGGGTCGCTCCCTACGAGAATAAAGTCTATATCTCTAGAGCACTCATGAATCCGGGATAAAGCACAGGGACGAAACGTGCTGGCTTTAAAAGCTTAATGAGATACTTGGATTGTTGTGTGTGTGCGATGTAATCTCATGTTTTCTTTAAGCAACCATAGTTCAATACTTAGTTCACTATTGAATTTGGTACAGGAATTACTGACTCACTAAGTAAAGGTTGAAGACATCGCTACCTTTATTATGCAGAATCTTCCATCTTTGCCCATATAATTTACTTTATTTTATTTTTTTTTATTAAAATTAGAAGGGAAATGTTGGGTATTTTAATAAAAAAATATGTGAATATGTGGGTTGTGGTCAAACTAACTGTTAAGTGCCTTAATAAGGTCACTAACTCACAATTAAGCCATTAGTCGTTGGACTATTATTGGTCATTATCTCACCCATTATTTCACCATTAGTGGGCTTGTAACTCTCAAGTCCAAGAAGCCTATATAAAGCCTAAAAACTCACCAACAAGATGCACTCCATATCTTTCTTTTCATCCTTAACTTATTTATAATCTAAATATATTATATTTTTTTATTACTAGATTGGGCATATAAAGGTGGTGTGGTGGAGCTTTGGCTCAATGAAATAATGCAAGTATCATTAAGCTACAACTAAGAGAACGTTGGGTTATTGTATCATGAGGGCAATGTGATCATGAGAATGTGGAGACGCAATCATGAGAACGGTACACCTATAGAGTTTAATTACCTCCACGGTGATACGAAACATCCTAAAGAGAGTAATTGATCCGTGCCTTAGCTTATCATCCTCTTCGCGTTATAGGTGATAATTTTTTTTTATTTTTTATAAAATTTATTGATTTATGCCCTTATATATATTTTTTATATATGAGAAACAACACAAGGAAAAAGAGTAATGTAACCTTCTCTTGTTTGGATGGGGGATGAAACAAATGGAATACTTAAGTTATAACTAAAAGTTACACAAATATCGTTTACTACTAGTTATGAAGAAACCGAATAAGGGTGGTTCTGTTATTTCGAGTTAAAGTGAATAAATGAAGATTATATTACCTCAAAAAACCTCCAAATTTGGAAAATCCAAAAATTGGGGTTTTGATGTAAAAGAAAATTTTCAAAGAACCCTTCAATTCCATAAAAAAAAATATCCCAAATAAGAAGGATAGCATACCCTTTATTACTTTTCATTCCATTCCCTTCAATTACTCTCGTCCAAACACATTATGACAAGTACAAATGAGCGAGAGAAAACGATGATGAAAGATTTATTATTTGGAAACTGATATTGATAGGTTGCATATTTGTTTTAATTTAATGGAGTACATATTCAATTTGAAGGAAGTGAAGGTCAATACACGACTGTTTGATTGAACAATTATGCATAGTATCCCTCAAAGGTGGGATTACTTTTGTGCCATCCCATGTAATTCCACTTTATCCTCAAACCAAAAGTCTTGTAAAAATATTAAGTGTGTCCATAATGGCCAAAATCTTGGGTGTCAATGACGGGGATAACGCCTTATAATCTATTTGGTTCGCGCACAAGATTTAAGAAGAAATAAAGTAATACTGCACTGGAACACGATTATGATTAAGTGGTATTATTTGTATCCTTATTTATTTATAGGACTCACTAAATCTATTTTAATCAATCCCATGGTAGGTTATCATATCTCTAATCGTTTTTGAAAAGTCACGACTCTCTGCACCATGGCAGTTCCAAGTCAACACTTTAAAGGGGTTTAGAACATTATGCACATAGTTATTAACTGACATATTGGGGATAATAGGGACCGACTCTCTTAGATGAGACAACTCAATTTGAGGCATGAATATAACTAAGTGTTCGAAGCTTCACTTTTCTCGTGCTTAGCTTTGATTTGGCATTGACTCGAATTCACTTTAAGTGGTTCAAACCCATTACCAGAAACTACACATTGAGAATCCTTAACCATTTCTTTTCTAGTGGTAGCACATTTAGAAAGTACTTGTTAGGATATTTTATGTTTGCATCTCTTGGTATATTTTGATATAGCAAAACCTTGTGTTATTTACTGATGAATTTATTTAAGAAATTAGTTCTATTAAGGATAAATATTTCAAATACAACTCACATATATTTTTGGTAGATTCAGATTATGTATCTGGAAAGTTAGTGCAAAATCTAAATAAATAAAAGACAGAAATTACAGACACGTCCGAAGAACCAGTCAACTAGCAAGAGAGAGCCAATCGATTGCCTAGTCGATTAGCATGAGATAGGCAGCCGACTGCCTAGTCGACCAACATGAAAGAGGTAGCCAACTGCCTAGTCGACCGATGGTGGAACTAGTTGACTACCAAGCAGAACTAGTCGACTACCAAGAGAGAAGTAGTTAACCGGTGAGTCAACCAGTAGTAAAACTAGTCAACTGGTAAGTTGATCGGTGGTAGAACTAGACGATCGATAGAAGTTTTAGTGTTTTTTTAAGACCATTCAGAAGATCCGGTCTACTAAGGAGAAGGCCAGTCGATTGGGGTGACCGTTGGAGATCAGAAGATCTACAATAAATGGGATATCAGTCTGAAAAGGAAGTTTTCAAATTTGCATTTTTGGAGAGCTTGGCTGAAGCTATAAATCAGAGTTGCTGAAGGGAGTTCAATACAAGAGCAAGAAGAAAGAATTCAGTCTCAGTTTTACACAGAGCTTAAAGATTTAGTGTTTACTACTTCGATAGTGTTTAAATCTGTTGAGTGTAAAAGTGAGAGTTTGAGAGAGATTTCTTTTATAAGGTTTTCTTGCTATCCATAAAGCAAAACAAAGTGTAAAGGTGTGCTTGGTGCCTGAAAATTCAAGCAAGCGTATTTGGTGATTCTAATGGAACTCAGTAGACCGGGAGGAAGGCCTATTGAAGAAGTGGATGTAGGCTCATCGCCGAACCACTATAAATCTATTTGTCTCTCTTTCTCTCTTTGTTAAATTTTTAATTGCTTAATTTTTGTGCAAATCATATTTATTTCAATCATCATATTCCTAACAATTGGTATCGGAGCAGTTCTCCAAACAATTGACTAATTGTCAAGGAGTTCCTAAAAAGATGCATGCTTACGCCTCAACTAGGTCCAATGATGTCGATCAAGTTGCTAAGTTTAGCCCTCCCATATTTGATGGATCGAACTATCCCTTTTGGAAGAAAAGATGGATGGTCTATATCAAGAGTGTAGACTCAAACTGCTGGAGAGTCATCAGTAAAGGACCATACAGATACACCAAGAAGATTAGTGATGTAGAAATTGAGAAAGATAAAGACAAATGTTATGAGGTTGAGAAGAATCAAAGAGAAATCAAGAACAAATCCATGTACCTTCTGTACTGTGGGATCAATAAGAACCAGTTCAAACGGATCCAATCCTGCGAGATAGCCCAAGAAATTTGGCTCAAGCTGGAAGCAAGCTTTGTAGGGACATATAATGTCAAATTAACTAAAATTACTATTCTGATGTCTGTTTTTGATAATTTCAGGATAAATCCAGTGAAAGTATCTCAAAATTAACCTCTTGGTTCATCAAAATATTAAACGATATGAGGGAGCTAGGAAAGGAGATCCTTCGGTCTAATGAGGTGATCAAGATGATTAGATCTTTACCAAGGGAGTGGCTACCCAAAGTTTCAGCCATTGAAGAGTCAGAAAAATATACAACAATGACCCTGGAAGATATCGTTGGCATCTTAATGACTCATGAGATCAAATTGAAGACGTTGAAGAATGATGAGGACAAGTGAAGAAAAACAATCGCATTAAAAGCTGCCAAGGATGAAGATGAAGAAACGTCTGACTTAGATAATGAAATAGCAATGCTCATAAGAGGGTTTAAAAGAAACCTGGAGCGACAAAGAAGAGATTCAAAAGGCGAGTCATCAAGAAAAAGAGAACAAGTATGCTATGAATGAAACCAGCCAGGTCACGAAAGAGCATATTGTCTAAAGCTAAAAAGATCGAATAGAAAAGGACTAGTAGCAACCTAGAACAATGGTGAGACCGAGGATTTAGATCTCAAAAAGCAAGTTGTAAACCTCTGCCTTGTAGCTTTTAATGACAAGAATCCTTTACCAAACGAGGGAGATGAGACAATCAAATCCGATAAAGGTTGAGTATCCAAATTTTAGTCTATTTAACTGCAAGTTTGATTTTTGTTCTGTTTACATTAGTTTAATTTTGATTGCATGTTTATTTTTTTGTTTTTCCGTTTGCTGGTTTTTATGCCCCACGTGTTTAGCATTCGTTCAGAAGGAGCTTTTTATCCATTTTACTTTTTGATTTAGACAATAAAGTGGAGAAATGTGATTTACCTCCTTATTTTAAACTACTTTTATTTTACTACACATGCTTTTGTTTTTGGTTTTGTCTATTTCAAAAAGGGGGAGATTGTTAGGATATTTTGTGTTTGCATCTCTTGGTATATTTTGATATAGCAAAACCTTGTGTTATTTGCTGATGAATTTGTCTAAGTGTGTAGGTTAATAAAATCAGTTCTATTAAAGATAAATACTTCAACTACAACTCACATATATTTTTGGTAGATTCAGATTATGTATATGGAAAGTTAGTGTAGAATCCAAGGAAATAAAGGACATAAATTACAGACATGTGTAATACCCGTATTTGTAAAGAAAGGATAAAGAAGTAATTTGATAAATATGACATGGAGTTAAAATAATATATATGCGAAAGATTTAATTTTTATAAAAAAATTCTAAAAAAAACACGAACGCGTGGTGGTGTAAAGAAAAAGGAAAAGGAAAAGAAAAACAAAACCACAAATTCGTGCAACACCTAGAAGTCCAGGTGTTGCAACATTTTGCAATTGTGCTGCATGTTATGTAGCTGTTGATTTTGAAGCGGAGACAAAGCCGCTAAAGTATTTTAAATATGAAATTGTTTTATTAGATTTACCAAATCCTGTTGGTTTTCTTCAATCTCAAATCTAAATTACTCTATTTATTTAAACACTTGGGGACCGAAAGAAAGATTGAAAGAGTAAAATTTTGAAAGGGTTTACGGGAGAATTTCATAGAGAATCACGGGAAGCTCTAAGAAAAACAAAAGGTAATAACATGAAGTTTATTTTTGAAATTTAGCATGCATAAAATTCCCATAATTCAAAGTGAGAATTTTCAAAGGGTGTGGATTATGGAAGAATTGAATAATAAATTAGAATTTAATACGAGTATTATGTCAGGTGTTGGCGATTAGCAACCGAAAAAAAATTGCTGAAAGGAGCAGGAAGGGTAAGAAGGTGATCCACGAGTAGCTTTAAGTGCTACGTGGTGAGATAGATTTACTTTAAGTAATCAAGATAAATATGAAATATATATTAATTATATTGGAATAACTTATTAACCTATGATTTGATAATAAATGAAAGTTGTTTGATGGGTATGATAGGTATAATTGATATGCGGAAATTTATTATATGAGAAGTAATATTATTGGAATAATGAGTCGATTAAATAATGAAAGGGATAAATGAAATTCTTGATGAGTTATGGTTGATAAATTGAAGTGATATTTGAGGAGAAGAAATTAGTGAAATTGATCAAATAGTAAATTGAGAAAAGACAAGATAGTTAAATTTAATGTCTGAATACATGTTTGTTGTTATATTACTGTTCATATGCATATTTCATATCATTGTTCATATGCCTATGCATGAAATAAAATAACCAGGAGGGAGCCGGTTTAAATGAAAACCGTGACAACCGATATATGCTGAAAATAAATGAAAACCGTGATAGCCGGTATATACTGAAACTAAATGAAAACTGTGACAACCGATATATGCTGGAAATAAATGAAAACCGTGGCAACCAGTATATGCTGGAAATAAATGAAAATAGGGAGGTGGCTGGTCTAAGATAAAAACATGTTGACGTGTTGGAAGACATTCCCTAATAATAATTCATGTATTGCATCTGTTTTAAGTATTGATTTCATTACTAAAATGCTGAAGTGTTGGTTGTTATTTTAAATTTATAGATGAAAGAGTCTCACAGAGAGATATTTATGGTGAGAAAGAAACATAGAAGTATGATATGATAAGAACTATCTAAATTGTAGACTATATGTTGTGAACCTCATAACGAGGTAATTATGAGATAATTGATAGTCTTAAGGTGAACATATATATAAGAGGAAAAGATTGATAGAGAATGAGACTTATGATATGTGTAGTGATAATAGAATGCTATTATCAAGTATATGAGATATAAATGATTAAATATTAAAAGACTATTTATACAAATTGAATACTTCTAGTAAATTTAATTCACTGAGCTTGTGAAGCTCATCTCTCAATGTTAAATGATTTCAGGCAGCAGACAGGACAGATAGTTGGTGAGCTATGATTCAGACGAATTTATTATCTGTAAGCCACGTGGTCCACATCCTCAGATTAATGAGAAAAAAAATATTTGTAAATATTCATGCATAGTATGTTGTATACAACTTTTAAGTTAAGATCTGAATGATGTATCTCCCCTGTTAAGGGTTGAGGATTGATGTAAATTTGCAGTTGATAAATTTTTATTGTTGCATCTATGTGTCGTGCTAGGATTTTCAAAATGTGATGACACCGTCTCGGGGGTGGCCAACCCAAGATGGATTGTTACAATTTTGGTATCAAAGCATTAGGTTTTATGATTCCGTAGACTGCATAAGAACTTAAAGAAGTGGATGATCTAAATAAACTATATTTTAATGCAGAGTCTGAGGATTATAGGTGGACGTGCTAGAGCTAGAGTTAGAGTTCTGAATCAGAGGGGATGTGGTAGACCCTCAATATTTAGAAGAACTGAAGTAGAGGAGGAAGTTAAGTCAGTGGTTCCTGCGAGGGAACAGATTGATATAGCGGTAGATACTAGTAGAGCGGAGAGAGAAGCTGAGGTTAGGAGGGATGAATTGAGAGAAGATCTTGAGCATGCTCTAGAGAGGATGAATGCAGCTGAAGAAAGGGCTGATAATTTATATAGGAGATTAAAGGAGAGGGGTTGAAGAGAAACTGATGTGGTGAGACAAGAGGTTCATGAGAGAGAAGGTGTGTTTGCACATGAGATGTAAAGTGATTGTTTTGTGAGATTTCTTAAGTTTAAACCCCAGTCTTTTAAAGGTTCGATAAATCCTGTAGAAGCTGAACAGCGGATTAGACATGTCGAGAAATATTTTGAGGTCTTACTAGTGACAGATAGACAGAAGGCTGCTTTTGCTTCATTTATACTAGAGGGTGAGGGTTCTCAATGGTGGAAGAATATTTTGCCCAGGGTAAGCACACAGGTAGAACAACCTTTAACTTAGAGTAAGTTTAAGGATGAGTTTTTTGTGAAGTATTTTCCAGATACCTTTCGGGCACAACAAGAGAGAGATTTTATTCATCTAAGGTAGGGTAATTTATTGGTGGCTGAATATGATAGTAGATTCATAGCCCTGTTAAGGTTTTTACCCCGAATTAGTGAATACAGAGGAGAAGAAATGTAAGAGATTTTTAAATGGATTACACTATGACATTCAGACTAAACTCTCTTATATGGCCATTGAAAATTATGCTATACTAGTGGTTAAAGCATTACAAATTGAGAAAGATTTGATGGATTTTAGAGGTAGGAGGGAGTTGCTGAAGAGGTATAGATTTGAGGGACCTAGAGGTGGTGGCAGTATGAGTGTGCAAGGTGGGAGACCACCCTAGAGGGGGTATTCCTTGTCATAAGGAACTATAGTGCAGAGTTAGAGGCAAACATGATCTGTTGCTTCTATCACTCAGAGTAATACCGGTGGGACCCCTAAGTTCGAGAGACAGGTTATGGGAAGTGGGAGTTATAGTAGATGAGTAAGTATGCCATTAGGGGAGGTGGTAATCTGATGTATGATCAAGAGCTAAAGGTTTGCTTCAGATGTAATCAGATGAGATATTTGTCTCGGAATTGCCTTACACAGATATGCTTTGTATGTGGTGAGGGAGGATATGTTGCTACAGATTGTCCAGTGGGGAAATCTACTGGCGTAGGCGTTAGAAGTATTGGGCGAAGACCGATGGAGAGAGGTGGTAGATCAGGGAGTGTGCGGGGCAGAGGTCGAGGATCAGTAGTTGAGAGAGGACGTGTTAGCCAATTATAATCCAGAGATAGTAGAGTCTATGAATTAACCCAACAGGATGAATAAGCCACTCCTGATGTTGTTATGAGTATGGTATCTATCCTTGATAGGCCTGCTAGATTATTGATTGATCCTGGTGTAACCCATTATTTTACATCTAATGTTTATATGAAATCTATTAATGTTAGTGCTAGTCTTTTGATGCATGCTATTATTGTTGAGGTTCCTACTGGGGATAGGGTTATTATCAGGACAATTTATCGAAGTTCTATGATTTATATGGCTGATAGAGAATTTGAAGTTGATTTATTACCTTTAAATATGATAGATTTTGATTTAATTTTGGGGATGAATTGGCTATCTGCATATTATGCTTGGGTAGAATATTTTAAGAAGAATGTGGTGTTCAAGATACTTGGACAAGAAGAGTTTAATTTTTAGGGAGAACATAAGATACTTGCTAACTGTCTTATTTCTATCTTAACTGCCAATAAATGGTTGAAGAAGGGTTGTGAGGGATATTTGGCATATGTCATGGATTCTAGCAAGAAGAGTAGGAAGTTAGAAGAAATCTTGGTAGTAAAATATTTTTCTGATGTATTCCCTAAAGAGTTGACTGGTTTGCCTCCCAATAGGGAGATTGAGTTTTCTATTGAGGTTATTCCAGGGTCCACACCCATATATATAGCACCTTATAGAATGGTACCAGCTGAATTGAGAGAGTTGAAAATTCAGTTTCAGGAATTGCTAGACAAACAGTTTATTCGACCTAATATGTCACCTTGGGGAGCCCCTGTATTGTTTGTCAAGAAGAAGGATGGGACAATGAGATTGTGCAAGGATTATAGACAGTTGAATACGATCACCATCAAGAATAGATATCATTTGCCAAGATAGATGATTTTTTCGAACAATTATAGGGAACTAGGGTGTTTTCTAAAAGAGACCTCAGATCAAGTTATCATCAATTGAGGATAAAGGAGGGGGATGTGCCTAAGACAGCTTTTAGGACACGTTATGGCCATCATGAGTTCCTGGTCATGCCATTTGGGTTGACTAATGCTCTTGCAGCATTTATGGATATAATGAATCGGGTGTTTAAACCATTCTTGGATAGACTTGTGATTGTGTTTATTAATGACATTCTGGTATATTCCAAGAATGAAGAGGAGCATACGCAACATTTAGGGATAGTATTGGAAATTCTAAGGAGAGAGAAATTATATGCAAAGTTCTCTAAGTGTGAGTTTTGGTTGAGTGAAATATCTTTCTTGGGGCATGTTGTGTTGTGTTGTGAGTTTTAAATTACTTACAAGCGCACTAGTCGTTTGCAATATAGTGTGTGTAACTGCGAGGTCGAATCCACAGGGAATTGCATAGTAAAAATAGCTTTTTATCTAAACTAACCCTATTTTAACCTAGTTCCGAATTTTGAATTGTATTTTGCAAAACAAGTATACACTAAACTAAATTGATTTAAAAACAAATGATAAAAACACTAAGGTTTCTGAATCCACCCCACCAAAGTAAAGCATATATCTTCATGTTCTAAATAAAAAAGATTTATCAAATAATTCCATGAATCCACGATAAACAAATCACAACAAATACCATAATTAAACCAAAACCATCCAATGTATCTGTTTAATTTACAAATCACAATGAATATACAATTTAACTTCGAATGATTCGCTGTATCCGTTAAATGAAACATATAAAATATCCAATTTGAACAATTTATAAACTATCAATCCTAAGAATTTACTCAAACAATTGAAATAGAACATTTAATACTAAAAATATCAGAATTGTACGAACATATCTGAAAATATAATGCTAAACAATGGAAAGACTTCATCTTCAACCTTAGCTGAAGATTTTAGCCACTCATGATTATGAAACTAAATTTCACAATTAAGGTACTAAGCATTAAAACTCAAAAAGAAATAAATTAAAATGACTATATATTGAGAGAAATTTCACTCGCAGTTGTTGAGCAGCGCTTCCCCTCTTTGTAGCAAAGCCCTTCGAGATCCACCAGAATGCTAGTAGAAGTCTTCCAAATTGCACCAAAATGGAACCAGGATTGCTTACTAAAGGTGAAGTGAAGATGGGCTTATATAGGAAAACACCACAAGTGCAATGTGTTTCCAATCCGATGTGGAATACTGCAGATTTAAGCTTTTGCTCTTTGACCTTTGTCTACTAAAACTGCTATAACTTTCTCTAAAAAAAAATCATATTTATGATCCGTAAAATTCTCAAAAAAATAGACATCCAGATCTTTCCAAGAATATATGGCTCATATCCTGGTTCTTCTTGAATCAATACAGTTTAATCCGTAAAAATGACTGATCTGTCACGCTGAAATCATGCATAGCCTGATATTTGTCTACTAAAACTGCCATAACTTTCTCTAGAAAAATCATTTTTAAAAGCCATAAAATTCTCCAGAAAATAAACATCTGGATCTTTCCAAGCATATATGGCTCATCTCCTGGTTCTTCCTGAATCAATACAGTTTAATCCATAAAGATGACAAATCTGCACATGCAATTCTGACAATTTAGTGAAACTCCTTTATAAGTTTGTAAACCTGTAAAACAAAGAAAAAAAACTCAAAGCAACGAATTCCTAAGCTAACAAATGTAAATTAAGGGGCCAAAATATGCAATATTTGGCCCTCATCAAATACCCCCAAACTTACATATTGCTAGTCCCATAGCAATACGAAACTAAAAACTAAATGAAAAACAAAGAACATAAAGATAAGTTCATCACTTATGGTATCCAAAGATTTAAGGAGCACACATCACCATGATATTCATTCATGAGCAAGCTTAAAAAGATAAACCCATCTTCGCAATAAATAGAAATGTTAAAATCTAATTACTTACAAAAGGCAGGTTAAGGCATCACAAGTCTGACACAGTGTAAAGTGAATTAGCATATAAAAATGAAGCTTCCAAATAACTCCAATGTGTAAGGTCTCCATGTCTCAAGATTCATCGAATTTCCAATCAGAATGAACGAAAATGACATAGTTTTTATTTTTTTTCCCTTTTTTATTTTTTATTATAAGGATCTGCTATGTTTAGTTCCCTTAAACTTTCTAATTGACCCATGTATCGAGTGTTGAGTCAATGAGTCCCAAACCAGATGGTTTTAGGGTATTAGGTGTAAAGACACCCCTAAGGACTTACTAACTTGAGTTAAAAAGGCTACGAAATTAAACTAGCCTTAATACTACCAAGCAAAATTCCCACATTTTGATGTGAACACTCACTGCTTACTGAGGCAAGAAGTCCAATTACTTAGTGGAAAGTTTATTTATGATCATCAAAATTTTTTTAATTTTTTACTTTTTTATGCCAAAGTGTTTATCCAACAAGTCATCCAGTTTCAGTTAAGACAAGGAAACGTACATATTAAAATCACATGTCATACCTCACACAATTTGTGCTAATGTGCTCGTGTTAGATTAGATCAAACATGTGAATTCTCAAATGCCTAAAGTAAGTAACTAAATTTTAAAACTTTATCACCAGATCATGTATTCAAAATTTTAAGCTCACCAATGACATCACATCACAGAAATTGTTTAGATCAACCAAAATTTCAAAATAACATGAGATGCATTTATCTTTTCTTTAAAACGAAGAAGAAAACAATAAATTAGGACAAAGTGTGTGTAATGTGTCTCCCATACCCACAAACTTAAATTACTCATTGTCCCCAATGTGTGAATATTATCAAAAGAGCTGACCTAGGAGATGGAGAACTAGCTGGACTGGCATGACTCATAATATACCTCCAAACTTGAATTAAAGTACGCATTGTCCATGAAAAATAAAGACTGGAAAACAAAAGAAACACTAGAAATAAATAGTAACAATAAATATGTAAACTAATAAACAAACAGAAAGGATATGTTGTGGGGTGCCTCCCATGAGCGCTAAGTTTAAAGTCTTCAGCCAGACTCTCCATAATAGACGACAGTCAATCAGAGTAACTAGGATCCTCCAACAATATCGTCTCAATGTCCGATCTCCTCAACTCCAAGAATGGTTTTAGCCTATGTTCATTTACCTTGAAAGTGTTACCATTCTTTGGATCCTCAATCTTGATGGCCCCATGAGGAAAAACCGATCTAATAATAAATGGGCTTGTCCATCGAGATTTGAGCTTGCTTGGAAAAAGATACAAGCGTGAATTGTAAAGAAGAACTTTTTGACCAGGCTCAAAAGATAGTCTCAAAATGTTTTGGTCATGAGTCTTCTTCATTTGTGCTTTGTACAACCGTGCATAATCATATGCATCATTCCACAGCTCCTCTAATTCATTGAGTTGGAGTTTCCTTTGTGAGTCAACCTTCGAAAAATTGAAGTTCAATTGCTTCATAGCCCAATAGGCTCTATGCTCTAATTCCATTGGAAGGTGATAGGCTTTTCCATATACAATACGATATGGAGACATGCCAATTGGCATCTTGAATGTTGTTCGATATGCCCACAGTGCATCATTCAATCGCAGAGACCAATCCTTTCTACTAGGGTTCACAGTCTTCTCTAAAATGTGCTTGATCTCGTGATTGGAAATTTCCACTTATCCACTCGTCTGTGGGTGATACAGGGTGGCAACCTTGTGTGTGATGAAATACTTCTTCATCAACTACTTAAAAATTCGGTTGCAAAAGTGCTTACCTCCATCACTTATGATTGCTCGAGGCATATCAAAACGAGCAAAGATATGGTCCTTCAAAAACTGGACCACAACTCTGTGGTCATTGGTCTTGAATGCAACTGCCTCCACCCATTTGGACAAATAGTCCACAACAACTAGAATTTACAGATAGCCAAAGGAGTTTGGCAAAGGTCCCATAAAATCAATGCCCCACACGTCAAAAATCTCAACAATCAGAATGGGGATGAGGGGCATCATATTCCTCCTAGAAATACTCCCTAGCTTTTGGCAACACTCACAAGATACATAGTAAGTGTGAGAGTCTCAGAACAGGGTAGGCTAATAGAATCCACACTGCAAAATCTTCGTAGCAGTCTTCTTAGCACTAAAATGGCCTCCATAAGCATGATCATGACAAAAGGCGATGACATTAGATTGGTCATGCTCAGGAATACACCTTCTAATGATCTGATTGGGACAATACTTGAACAGCTAAGGATCATCCTAGAAAAAATACTTTACTATGGCCAAAAACTTGGACTTATCTTATCACCCCCAATGTAAAGGCATTTGACCGATGACAAGATAGTTCACTATATTAGCAAACCATGGTGCGGGATTGTGAGCAAGGTGCATCAATTGCTCATCAAGAAAGATCTCAAAAATGGGAATGGTGGCCTTAGTGAAATCCACTATCAACCTACACAAATGGTCCGCCACCACATTTTCGAAACCTTTCTTATCCCGAATCTCTATGTCGAACTCTTGAAGTAACAAGATCCATCGGATAAGACTAGATTTAGCATCCTTTTTGGAGAAAAAAATACTTTAATGCTGCATGATCCGAGTAGATAATGACTTTTGATCCTAACAAGTAGGATCTGAACTTGTCCAATGCAAAAACGACTGCTAGTAACTCCTTCTTAGTGGTAGAGTAATTAAGTTGTGCGTCGTTTAGAGTTCTGCTTGCATAGTGGATGATGTGGGGAAGTTTATCAACACACTGCTCCAAAACAACTCCAACAGCATAATCTGATGTGTCACACGTAATCTCAAAAGGTACACCCCAGTTGGGTAGCTGAATAATGGGTGTGGACATCAGAATCTTCTTTAGATCCCCAAATGCTTTCTTACAGTCTTCATCAAATACAAATGGGACATCCTTCATTAATAACTTGCACAAGGGGTTGGGCGATCTTGCTGAAATCTTAGATAAATCGCTTGTAGAATCCTGCATGGTCTAGAAAAGAACAAACCTTATTCACCGTACATGGGGGTGGAAGGTTGGAAATCAGGTCCACCTTCGCTTTGTCGACCTCAATCTCCCGATGGATATTATGTGCCCCAGTACAATACATTGCTTGACCATAAAATGGTACTTCTCCCAATTAAGCACCAGGTTCTTCTCCTTGTACCGCACTAAAACCAAAGTAAGACGGTGTAGACACTCCTTAAATGATGAACCGAAGATGGAGAAGTTATTCATGAAAATCTCTAAGGAACGCTCTACTATGTCAAAGAATATGCTGACCATGCACCGCTGAAAAGTAGTGGGTGCATTGCATAATCCAAAGGGCATGCAACAGTAAGCGAACGTCCTAAAAGGACAGGTAAACGTTGTCTTCTCCTGATCTTCGGGCTCCACAGAGACCTGGTTATATCCAGAATAACCATCTAAGAAGCAATAGTAATCATGTCCAGCCAAGCGCTCCACCATCTGATCAATAAATGGGAGTGGAAAGTGATCATTCCTTGTGGCAGCATTTAACTTACGGTAGTCTATACACACTCTCCATCCTGACTGAACACGAGTTGGCACCAACTCATCATTCTTATTCTTCATTACCGTCAATCCAGCCCGCTTGGGCAAGACATGAATCGGGCTTACCCACTTACTATCAAAGATTGGATAAATGATCCCTGCATCCAATAGCTTTATCATTTCAGTCCTCACAACCTCTTGTATAGCTGGGTTGAGCCTTCTCTATGGCTCCCTCGACGGCTTGGCATTCTCCTCCAAATATATCATGTGCATCACCAATGAAGGGGCTGATTCCTTGGATATCCTCAATAGTCCAGTCGACAACTTCTTTGTGCTATCTTAAAACATCCAATAATTTATCCTCTTGAGCCTCAACCAATTCTGAAGCTATAATCACAGGCAAAGAATCTACTGGACCTAAGAACTTATACTTAAGATTGTCCGGTAAAGGTTTAAGTTCCTTCTTAGGGGGCTCAGGTTCTACAGTCTCTTCTTTCTCACTGCTCTCCCAATGAGCAGATTCTAAATGGCACTTACTTGCTCAAGTAACTTATCCAAATCTAAATCCTCTCCAAACTGAGCAAAGCATGCCTCTAAGGGGTCCTCAATGCTTGATTCATCCACATTCTCCTTAATAATCTCCTCTATCAAGCATACATTTCTCACTTCATCAAATTCCAGTGGTTGCTTAGTGATATCAAAGATATTCAACTCCACTATCATATTTCCGAAGGAAATCTTCATCACCCCTGTCCTACAATTTATTAGGGCATTAGCTGTGGCTAAGAATGGTCGCCCTAGAATCACCGATATCTGAATCCCTACATTCTGAATCGGCTCTGTGTCTAGCACAATAAAATCCACGAGGAAATAAAACTTATCTACCTTGATCAAAACGTCCTCAACTACTCCCCGTGGTATTTTCACTGACCTGTCAGCCAATTGGAGCGTCGTTGATGTCGGCTTCAATTCTCCTAACCCCAACTGCAAATAGACTGAGTAGGGCAGGAGATTCACACTCGCTCCTAGATCTAAAAGAGCCCATTTAATCTGGTTGACTCCTATCATGCAAGAGATAGTAGGACACCTTGGGTCCTTATACTTGATCGGCATCTTGCACTGAAGGATTGAGCTAATCTGCTCGGTCAAAAACATCTTCTTCAATATATTCATCCTCCTCTTGACAGTGATTAAGTCCTTTAAGAACTTGACATATGACGGCACTTGCTGGATGACGTCCAAAAGTGGGATATTGATTAGGATTTGCTTGAACACTTCCAGAATTTTCTCAAACTTCTCTCCTTTCTTGGGCGCTTGTAATTTCTTAGGGTAAGATGCTTTAGGTACAAACAACCTAGGAGGATACTTAACAGTAGGTGTGGCTGTAGATGGCTCAGCATCTCTCTTCTCCTTATTGCCATTTTCTTGCCCTTACTGCATAGCAGGGTTCTCTTCTACTCGATTATCCACTTGTCTCTCAGACCTCAATGTGATAATCGATTACACTTGTTCCTACCTGCGCATAGGATTTGATGAATTTCCAACTGTAAACTGTCCCTTCGGGTTAGGCACGAGTTGACTGGGGAACGTTCCCCTCTCTCTTTCACATAAGTGACTTGCGATTTGCCCTACTTGACTCTTTAGCTTGACAATCGCTTGGGTGTTTACTGTTGTCGCACTCCTCACTTCGATGATGGATTGGCCAGTCATCTTCATGAACTCTTTGAGAGTGTCCTCTAAAGACTGTGAAACCGACACTAGCGCTTGAGTGGGAGCTTGGTAAGCGGGTGATGGCACTGGATGGGCTGAGCGACCATAACTTGGAACTGGTGGAGGAAATCCAGGAGTGTATTGATTGTGAGCATGATGAGGTGCTCCTCCCTGATTTATCAGTTGGTTCTGCTTCCATGAAAAATTAGGGTGGTTCCGCCACCCTAGATTGTACGTCTCGGAGTAAGATCCATTTGATTGCCATCGATTGTCATTGAAAGCATTCATTTGTTCTATAGGATATCGAAAAAAGCCGATGTAGATGGACACTTTTGTGCTAAATGCATAGAACTAGCACAGATGGAACAACTGTCAACATTGAATGTATTGGCTGTATTGATGGACTGGCCGGTCATCTTCATGAAATCTTTGAGGTTGTCCTCTAAAGACTATGAAACCGGCGCTGGATTCATCCACAATTTTTTTAATTTTTATTTTATATACATTTTTTTATTTTTTTTATGAGCAATTGCCAATAGAAACAAATAAACAAAAATAAAATTGCGAAAGAAAAATAAAACAAAAATGCTAACTAAACTAGTAGAAAAATAAAATCAATTCAGACAAAAATTTCATAAACAAAACAACTCCCCTGCAACGGTACCAAAAACTTGTTGTGAGTTTTAAATTACTCGCAAGCACACAAGTCGTTTGCAATATAGTGTTGTGCAAGTGCGAAGTCGAATCCACAGGAAATTGCATTGTGAAAATATATTTTTATCTAAACTAACTCTATTTTAACCTAGTTCCGAATTGTGAATTATATTGTGCAAAGAAATATAAACTTAAACTAAATTGGTTTAAAGCAAATGATAAAAATACTAAGGTTTCTGAATCCACCCCACCAATGTAAAGCATATATTGTCATGTTCTATATAAAAATAATCTGTCAAATCATTCCATGAATCCACCATTATACAAATCATAGCAAATACCCAAACTAAACCAAAACCATCCAATGTATCCGTTTAAAAATCACAATGGATATCCAATCTAATTTGAATGATCCGCTGTATCTAGCGGATGAAACACAAATAATATCCAATTGAACAATTTAAAAGCAATCAATCATAAGATTTTACTCAAATAATTGAACAGAACATTTATACTAAAAATATCAGAATTGTACGAACATATCTGAAAATATAATGCTAAACAATGGAAAGGCTTCATCTTCAACCTTAGCTGAAGATTTTAGCCACTCATGATTATGAAACAAAATTTCACAATTAAAATGCTAAGCATTAAAACTCAAAAAGAAATAAATTAAAACTGACTATATATTGAGAGAAATTCTACTCGCAGTTGTTGAACAGCGCTTCCCCCCTTTGTAGCAAAGCCCTTGGAGATCCATCAGAATGCTTGTAGAAGTCTTCCAAATTGCACCAAATGGAACCAGGGTTGCTTACTAAAGTGAAGTGAAGAAGGGCTTATATAGGGAAACACTACAAGTGCAATGTGTTTCCAGTCCGATGTGGGATACTATAGATTCCAGCTTTTGCTCTCTGACCTTTGTCTACTAAAACTGCCATAAATTTCTCTAGAAAAATCATTTTTATGAGTCATAAAATTCCCCAGAAAATAGACATCCGGATCATTCCAAGCATATATGGCTCATCTCTTGGTTCTTCCTGAATCAATACAGTTTAATCTGCAAAGATGACTGATCTACACAGGAAATTATGGCAATTTAGTGAAACTCCTTTCCAAGCTTGTAAACCTGTAAAACAAAGAAAAACAACTCAAAGTAACAAATTCCTAAGCTAACAAATGTAAATTAAGGGGCCAAATATGCAATATTTGGCACTTATCATGTTGGGAGAGGGAATAACAGTTAACCCACAAAAGGTAGAAGCAGTGTTGAATTAGGAAAGACCCATTAGTGTAACTGAAGTTAGAAGCTTTTTGGGGTTGGCTGGTTATTATAGGAGATTCATCCAAAAATTTTCTATGATTGCTGGACTATTGACTAGATTAACCAAGAAGGACGCGAAGTTTAGGTGGTCAGAGGAATGTGAGAGGAGTTTCTAACTATTGAAATAAAAATTGACTACTGTTCCGGTATTAGTGCTTTTTTCTGGTGATGAAGGATTTGTGGTTTATAGTGATGTGTCACATCAGGGGTTGGGATGTGTATTGATGCAATATGGAAGAGTTATAACTTATGCATCTAGGCAACTGAAGAACTATGAAAGGAATTACCCGACCCATGATTTAGAATTAGCTGCCATAGTTTTTGCTTTGAAGATTTAGAGACATCATCTATATGGAGCCAATTGTGAAATTTTTACTGATCATAAAAGCTTGACGCATTTACCGACCCAGAAGGAGTTGAATTTGAGGCATAGGAGGTGGATGGAGTTGATTAGTGATTATGACTGTACCATTCATTATCATCTATGAAAGGCTAATGTAGTAACTGATGCATTGAGTAGAAAGGCTACAGGGAGATTAGCTACTATTGGGAGTCATAATACTAGCTTGATGATAGAACTAAGAAGAATGAGGATGCAATTGAGTTTCAATGATAGAGGAGTATTGATGGCAAATATGGTGGTACAATATTCTATTATTGATCGTTTATTACAGATTCAGGGTAGAGATGAGGGGATAGAGAAGATCCAACGGGAAGTGTTGAGTGGGAAGCCAACTGAGTTTAGAATCAGATGAGATGGTATGGTGGTATTGGGGCATCGAGTTTGTGTTCCTAATGATGTGGAGATGAGAAATGAGATACTAAGGGAGGCTTATGATTCTGTATATTCCATGCATCCATGAAATAATAAGATGTATAGGGGATTGAGACAAAATTATTGGTGGTTAAGGATGAAGAAGGATATAGCGGAATATATTTCTAGATGTCTGATTTATCAACAGGTGAAGTCTGAGAATAGAAATCCAGCAGGTTTATTACAAACTCTTCCAATAATTGAGTGGCCATGGGAAAATTTGAGTATGAATTTTGTCTCTGGTTTTCCCTGTACCCAGAGGAGTCATAACACTGTGTGGGTTATAGTAGATAGACTTTCTAAGTCTTCACATTTTCTTACTATTAAAACTACGTGGAGTCCTGAAAAATTGGCTGAATTGTATGTAGTGGAGATTGTAAGATTACATGGAGTACTCTTAAGTATTGTGTCAGATAGAGATTCTAGATTTACCTCTAGATTTTGGAGAGGTTTTCAAGAAGCTATGGGTACACAATTACAGTTTAGTATAACTTTTCATCCACAAACTAATGGGCAGACGGAGAGAATCATCATAATACTAGAAGATATGCTGAGGGCAAGTGTATTGAGTTTCTCAGTGAGCTGGGATGCTTATTTGCCTTTGATCGAGTTTGTATATAATAATCAGTATCAAACTAGCATTAGGATGGCACCATTTGAAGCTTATATGGTAGGAGGTGCAGAACTCCAGTATGTTGGGAAGAAGTAGGAGACATAAAGATATTTAGCCCAGAAATGATAGATTTGACTACTGAGGATCAAACTGGTTAGAGAGAACCTTAGAGCAGCACAGAAAAGACAGAAGGGATATGCTGATAATAGAAGATGACCTCTCGAGTTTCAAGTTGGTGATTGGGTTTTTTTGAAGATATCTCCATGGAAGGGAGTGTTGAGGTTTAAAAAGAAGGGAAAGTTGAGCCCGAGATTTGTGGGGCCATATGAGGTGATTGAGAGAGTTGGACCAGTAGCATATAGATTGGATTTGCCTCTAGAGTTAAAGAAATTATATAATGTGTTTCATGTCTCACTTTTGAGAAAGTACTTACACGATGAATCCCATAGTATCTCGAATCAGGCGATCGAACTTCAAGAATATTTGACTTTTATGCGAGTACCGGTCATAATTCTAGACAGGAAGGAACAAGTCTTGCACAATAAAGTCATTCCCTTGATTCAAGTACTATGGCGAAGCCAAGATGTTGAAGAAATTACTTGAGAGCATGAAATAAGAATGAGGAAAGAATACCCCTAACTCTTTCATGAATTACGTAAGGAAATTTCGGGGACGAAATTTTTGTAAGGTTGATAGAATTGTAATACTCGTATTCGTAAAGAAAGGGTAAAGAAGCAATTTGATAAATATGACATAGAGTTAAAATAATATATATATATGCGAAAGATTTAATTTTTACAAAACAATTCTAAAAAAAACACGGACGTGTGGTGGTGTAAAGAAAAAGAAAAAGAAAACGTCCAGATAAAGGTAAACGAAAACGAAAAAAAAAAGAAAAAAAGTTTTTTAAAAAAGAAAAAAAACCAACAATTCGTGCAACACCTAGAAGTCCAGGTGTTACAACATTTTGCAATTGTGCTGCATGTTATGCATTTGTTGATTTTGAAGCGATGACGGTGCCGCTAAAGTCTTTTAAATATGAAATTGTTTTATTAGTTTTACCAAATCCTATTTGGTTTTCTTCAATCTCAAATCTAAATTACTCTATTTCTTTAAACACTTGGGGACCGAAAGAAATGTTGAAAGAGTAAAATTTTGAAGGGGTTTACGGGAGAATTTCATAGAGAATCACTGGAAGCTCTAACAAAAATAGAAGGTAATAACTTGAAGTTTATTTTTGAAATTTAGCATACACGAAATTCTCAGAATTCAAAGTAAGAATTTTCAAAGGGAGTGAATTATGGAAGAATCGAAAAATAAATTAGAATTTAATATGAATATTATGTTAGGTGTTGACGATTAGCAACCGGAGAAAATTGCCGAGAGGAGCAAGAATGGCAAGGAGGTGATCCACGGGTAGCTTTAAGTGCTACGTGGTGAGTTAGATTTACTTTAAGTAATCAAGATAAATATGAAATATATAGTGATAATATTGGAATAACTTATTAACCTATGATTTGATAATAATTGAAAGTTGTTTGATGGGCATGATAGGTATAATTGATATGTGGAAAGTTATTATATGAGAAGTAATATTATTGGAATAATGAGTCGATTAAATAATGAAGGGGATAAATAAAATTCTTGATGAGTTTTGGTTGATAAATTGATGTGATATATGAGAAGAAGAAATTAGCGAAATTAATCAAATAGTAAATTGAAAAAAGGCATGATAGTTAAATTTAATGTCTGAATACATGTTTGTTGTTATATTACTGTTTATATGCATATTTCATATCATTGTTCATATGCCTATGCATGAAATAACAGAACCGGGAGGGAGCCGGTCTAAATGAAAACCGTGATAGCCGATATATGCTGGAAATAAATGAAAACGGTAATAGCCGGTATATGCTGGAAACAAAAGAATAGGGAGGGGGCCGGTCTAAGATAAAAACATGTCGACATGTGGGAAGACGTTCCCTAATAATAATTCATGCATTGCATCTGTTTTAAGTATTGATTTCATTATTGAAATGCTGAACTGTTGGTTGTTATTTTAAATTTATAGATGAATGAGTCTCACAGAGAGACGACTATGGTGAGAAAGAAACATAGAAGTATGATATGATAAGAACTATCTAAATGGTAGACTATATGCTGTGAACCTCATGACGAGATAATTATGAGATAATTGATGGTCTTAAGGTGAACATATATATAAGAGGAAGATATTGATAGAGAATGAGACTTATGATATGTGAGACTTATGATATGTGTAGTGATAATAGAATGCTATTATCAAGTATATGAGATATAAATGATTAAATATTAAAATACTATTTATATGAATTGAATACTTCTAGTAAATTTAATTCACTGAGTTTGTGAAGCTATCTCCCAAAGTTAAATGATTTCAGACAGCAAGTAGGACAGATAGTTGGTGAGTTGAGATTCAGACGGATTTATTATCTGTAAGCCACGTGGTCCACGTCCTCAGACTAATGAGAAAAAAACATTTGTAAATATTCATGCATATTATGTTGTATATAATGTTTAAGTTGAGATCTGAATGATGTGTCTCCCTTGTTAAGGGTTGAGGATTGATGTAAATTTGCAGTTGATAAATTTTTATTATTGTATCTATGTGTCGTACTGGGATTTTCAAAATGTGATGACATCGTCTTGGGGGTGGCCAACCCAGGATGGGTCGTTACAATACATCAAAAGAACCAGTCGACCAATGAGTCGACCAACAAGAGAGAGGTAGTCGACTGCCTAGTCGACTAGTAGGAGAGAGGTAGCCGACTACCTTGTCGACCGATGGTGGAACTAATCGACTACCAAGCAGAACCAATCGACTACCAAGAAAGAAGTAGTTGACCGGTAGTGAAACTAGTCGAACGGTAAGTCGACCGGTGGTGGAACTAGACGACCAGTGAGTCAACCGGTAGAAGGTTTAGCGTTTTATAAGACCATTCAGAAGATCCGGTCTACTGAGGAGAAGAGCACTCGACTAGGGAGTCGACTGTTGAAAATCAGAAGAACTACGATAAATGGGATATCAGTCTAAAAAGAAAGTTTTCAAAGTTACCTTTTTGGAGAGCTTGGCTGAAGGTATAAATCAGAGTTGCTGAAGGGAGCTTAGTACAAGAGAAAGAAGAAAGAATTCAGTCTAAGTTTTAAACAGAGCTTAAAGATTTAGTGTTTACTACTTCGGTAGTGTTTAAATCTATAGAGTGTAAAAGTAAGAGTTTGAGAGAGATTTCTTTTGTAAGGTTTTCTTGCTACCCGTAAAGCAAGACAAGGTGTAAATGTGTGCTTGGTACCCAAAAAATCAAGCAAGTGTATTTGGTGATTCTAGTGGAACTCAGTAGACTGGGAGGAAGGCCTATTGAAGAAGTGGATGTAGGCTCATCGCCGAACCACTATAAATCTTTATGTCCCTCTTTCTCTCTCTGTTAAATTTTTAATTGCTTAATTTTTGTGCAAATCATATTTATTTTAATTATCATATTTCCTAACTGTACTCCTGGATTTGCGTTGGGATATGTGGTTCGAGCTTCTGAATTGAGAGGTTGCTCATGGGTGGGTTCAGACCCATTACCAATTTGTCTATCAATTGTAACCTTCGATCCTCTTCCTTCTTGTCCATTGGAGTTGGGAAGGCGTTTTCCAAATTCAGATTCTCTTTTAGCTCTCCCAAAGATTCTTCCAATTTGGTCACATTATCGAGTCCGAAGTAGACTCTTTTAGGTGAAACAGAAGCTCCTTTAGATGGAGAGGCAGTGTTCTTCTTGCCTCATCGTGAGAAAGGTTCCTCCAGTCCTTGAACCAAGCCACTAATTGCTATAAATTTGCTTGCACTATTTTTGGTTTCGGACATCTCAGTGTTTGAAACAATCCACTAACTGCGTAAGGGGTGGGCAACAAATCTTCAAGGTTTAAGAGGTAAACTTAGAGGAAAAATATGAAGACATCATTAGATTAGAGGTCAATGAAGGAGACGAGCCTAACGAGGAGGGCTTAGGGAACGCAATCGAGCCTGCTGAGGTTTATGGCAGAACCAAAATATCTTTCCCTTTTAGTGAATCTATGTTGGGCTTAGGAAGATTTTGCGTAGCAATAAACACCGAAGGGAAACCTACAGCAGGCATACAAGAGCTTCTAGAAAGACTAGGGACACCAAAATCCATAAACCGTGATTTTGGTAACGCCACAATTTCTTTGGTCAAATTGTCAAAATCGCCCAATGGTACCGTATAGTTTACAAAATTGAAAAATAATAGATAAAATAAATCATCGTGTACTGGGGTGGATTCGAGTCAAACCCGAGTTAAAGAGATGTTCGAACTCGGCCCATGAGAAAAAAATTTATTTGAGTCGAGCTTCAAGCTGAGTCCAAATTAAGAAAACGAACCCGAACTCGACTCGTAAGGTGAAATTCAAACTCATACTCAGCTCGTGAGTAACTCGATTCATTGACGAGAGCCAGTTCAAACACGAGCTCAAAACGAGCTTTTTGAAATAAAAAATATGTTTTTCGAAATAAAATAAATAAATTTGGTATTTATATTTAAAATAAATAAATATGTGTTTTATAATATATATAAAATAAATATAATATATGTATATATAATATTTATTTAATTTTTTAATTAAAACGAGCTGACTTAGGAGCCTAATGAGTCGAGTTAGACATTATTCGAGTTCGGCTCGATAAACCAATCAAACCAAAATCACAGCTCGAACTCAATTTAATTGATTTTTGAGCCGAACCTCTCGAGCGAGTTGAGCTGCTCGATTTAGTTTCACTCTTAATCACGTACATGCTTTTAACATAACTAACATCAGTATTGAAAGCGCGCCATTTCACTCGCATATTAATAGCTTTGTAATTCACAAAAATAAAATAGAGGAGAATGATAATAACGTTTTTTGTTATTGGATTTAAGTCGATTTAACGTTAAAAACTTAAATCCAATATTACTTTAATTTGGTTTTAACCATTTTAGATTTTTTTTTAATTTTAAATCGACATAAATCGAATATCAATCAACATAAATAAACATTTGAAAAATAAAATACATCTCCGTGTTTTTGATATAAAAAGAGTCTTGTTTCCACGAACCCGGTTTTATGATAACTGCTACGAAACCGGGAAGCTTTATTGATAATTATAAGGAATTACAATAATAATTAAATATTTAAATATTTTTTTTATTTAATTATTATTATAGTTCCTTGTAATTATCAATAAAGTTTTTCAATTTTGTTGTAACTCTCATCGATCAAAATTCATATAAAAATTATTTGCCCATGCATGTCTAATATATTAACTGCTACTAAAATTTTATTGTAAAACCGTTATAAAATTAGGCATCCAATTACAAGAAAAAGATTACCCATCCTGGATAACAAACATTTTTGGGAAAAGAATATTTCAGGAGAAGCTTCCAGATAGTCGTTCAAGATGAGCTCACGAAAAACACGACCTTTTTGCCCAAGCAAGACCCTGGCCCCACAGCATCCTATAAATACCCTCACCTCTTCGAACATTTTTCCATCGTTTCTTTTAAAGCCAAACAACATCGATCTTTTCAACGCCTGTTAACTGTCTTTTGCTTCTCCATCTACAATTCTTGCAACAATGCCTCGCCGAAGCTCTGGAGGTTAGTATTGACCCGATTTTCTCTCTGATCCCTACCCCAAGTCCTTAGATATAAGCTGATCTTGTTTTGATCTTTTTTTTATTATTTTTTTATTTTTAATAATTGACTGCCATCGGTTCCTAGTTTTAGAGAGAATCCGATGTGGCTCGTGATTTTCTCGGTTGATTTTCTCGTTTGTTGGAGGACTTTTGGGTTTCGTGTAGAACAATTTGGATTCTAGGGTTTTCATGCAATCTGTTGGTTGTTTTTATCATCCAATTTAGTAGATTTCTTGTGTTTCTTCATATTGGATGAGTATGTCGACTTATTACAATTACTTTGGTTTAGGTTCTGTTTTGGAACCTATTCGGTCGCTGAGGATTTGAGAGGAACATGATCATTGTTAGGTTCAATATTACTATTTTACTATCTGCAACAAAAAGTGAAGATACTGGTTTATATAGGTTAACGAAGTTTGTTTGGTGTTCAAGAGATTTATTGTTATGTAGTGGAGAAAATAGTTTATCTGCATTGGAAGATGCTTTTTTTAGTATTTGTTTTTGCCTTTTTATAAGTGGGCGTTGCTCCACCAGTTGTTTTACAATGAAGAACCTCAGTGAAATTTTGGGATATTTTAGATGTTATATTCCTGATGCAATTGTGGGATATTGTGGTGCTAGGAACAAGTTTATGTAGAAATGTAAGCTATATTAATAGGTTTTATGATGCAATAAATCTACAATTTCACTTCTCACTTTTGGCAGGAAGGTCAGCTCCCCGTCCTGTTGCTCGTGCGCCACTGCGCAATCCTCCTCAGCCAGGTAACGTTTTTGTATGATCTGATAGTTGTATACCTTAGCTATGATTATTCGAAGGCTAGTGATATCTTGGTAGGAAGGTATGATTGATTAGCAGCTGGTAGCCGTTTCATGTATTACAAACTTTGGTTCAAATTCATGTAACCTGACAGTTTGATATTACCAAAGTAGAACAATTTATGGTATTGTTTGCTAATACCAGTAGAGAACTTTTGTTGTTATGTGCATAGAGTTGTGAGATTATGCATTTGTAATATTGCATAAAGTTTGGTGCTCTGCTTGTAATTAACTGGTATGTCTGCCTAATAGTCTCTTGGTCTAAGATGACAGGTTACTTGATGCTTAGTAGTTATTTTCCTTAGCCACCTCCCCAGGAAATGATAAAATTATGTTTGCCATGTTATTGATGTTTCTTATTAGTGTGCCAATTAAACTTGATACTATAATTGTTTGGTACAGTTGCTTCTGCTCCTCCACCTGCTCCTCTGCAAGGTAGAAATGGGTCTGTGATGGGAGGTCTTGGTGCTGCTGTTGCAGATGGTGAGTTTAGGCCTCTTCTTGGGATGGTTAAAAAACTTATATGGCATGTTCTTGTAACCTGATGATTCTTTTTGTTGTTATGTTAATGGACAGGCTTGGCCTTTGGTACTGGCAGTGCAGTTGCTCACAGGGCTGTTGATGCTGTCTTGGGCCCCCGTGTAATCCAACATGAGACTGTTGCCTCCTCAGCCCCTGCTACTGCACCAGCACCAATAACAAACTGTCTTGGAGGCTCTGATGCTTGTAGTGGTCAATACAAAGCCATGAGTGATGTATGCTTCTCTTCTCCTTGCTTCATTTGTTGTTTGCAGTCTGTAATCGAACTTCTCTATTCATTTTAAGACATTTTACTTGACATGCATGATATAATGCAGCAAAAGAAAAGGATACTAGGTCATTGTCTGTACTGTGCAGTTTTTATATTTTAAATCGTAATGAGCCATGGCCTTGAGTAAGCTCGTCCTTTAGGACCTCTACTGGTTGCTGCTTGTCAAATTTGTTTAAGAAACTATCTTATTCTTTGCCAGCGTCTCTTCAAGGATCTCAAAATGTTTGAGATAATGAGTTTGTTTATGATGCCTGGGAATCTATTTTCATTATGAATCTGTAGCTATCAGTGCTTCTTTTCACTTGCAGTGATTTTATTGGTGGTTGTTTCACATTTGTATTATGTTTTTCCAAGATTGAAGCTTCTCGTCTTTCTTGCAGTGCCTAAACCACTATGGAACTGATATCAGCAAGTGTCAATTCTACATGGACATGTTGCAAGAATGCCGCAGGAGCTCAGGGGCTGTCATGGGTGCTTGATGTTGATTGTGACGAAATTTTAGTCACATCTCTTAAGTATTATTAGCATCAACATTATTATACTGTTTGGTCTAGAAATATTTTTGGTTCATGGTTTACATTATGACATTCAAAATAGTTTTTATAAAATAGTTACTGTTTAGTCTAAAAATTTAAAGTTGTTTAACGATTGATAAAATAGTAGTAAAAACATTTTTCTAACATAATTTCAGTTTTTCAAAAGCTAATTTTCAGTTTTGATTCTTTTTATAAAGTATTTATCTAGGCGTGTTTGACCTAGCGAAACCATTTTATAAATTCTCCCAAACTGCACGTAATTGTTTGGTTTAGGTGAAGTTTCAAGTTATTACTGTTAAAATGGTTTTTAAAATAGTTTTTGGTAAAATTATTGTGAAGTTAAAATTATTTATGTTTGGTAAAACAATTGTTCCAAAGCAGATTCAGTTTCTTAAGTACTTTTTGTTATCGGGTTTTTAGAAACAATATTTTGAAAATCTTTAACTTTGATTTATAAGAAACAAAAGCCATATCATAAACTCTCCCAAACAAATTAGAATGTTGCTCTACTTTCCCTTGAAACTAATTAAAGAAGACTTGTCCCTGATTTTCATTACAAGTGCATCTTATGCATTTTTTTTTTCTTCCATAGGGGGTGTTTCTTTAAACATTTTTCACTTATAGTGCTCATTAAACACAGCACAACTCCACACTATTTTGAACTCCATTGAGATTGAAATAGAAGTTAAATTCATGGAGAGAATGAATCTCACTATGATAAATCTAGATTTGGATCTTCTCAATTTGATTTTGTGATATTCAATCTCACTATAAAATTAATTTCATTTTAATTCTTAAATTGAGAAAATCCAAATTTTAAACCGTATGGCTAAAAATACTTCCTTACTAGTGTACTAATTTCATAACTAGGCTCAATTTTTCCCTTGCATGGATCTATAAAAAAAAAAAAAAGAGTCTAATCAAACTGATACGAATGAAATGGGCATATTACATTACAGTAGAACAGATAGGGCGTGTTACAAATTATTACATTTGTAGGGGATTAAGTCAAGAATTGGTAATCAAGAACATGGTAGATCAATGGCCTGAAGAGAATGATATTACTGGTTTTGTAGAAAAGATAAACCTGCAGAATTGGAAGAGAATCTGTAACCACAGATTATAAAGTTGCAGGTCTTGAAGAGAAAGTTGCAAATGTTGAGCAGGAGATAGCTGATTAACTATTCTTGTAACAAACGGTTAGCTAGTTTCTTTGGATTGTTAAGAAGTTAGACAATTGCCATCCTAGTTAGTTGCTGCCTATATAAAAAGATTGGAGAATTCAGTAAATGATTCAAGAAATGAATAAATCCTTTGTTTTTCCACTCAAATTCTCTCTCATTCCTCCTAAGAGTTACTCACTTGCTAACAAAGATTCTCACTGTGAAATTCCAGTACCTAACACAAACATTCACAAAGCCCTGAATTAATGAAAACCAAATTGTGTAGGATTTCAAAAATATCCTTGATTCCATAGATCTCCATAAATGAATAAAGAACACCTATTAATCTATAAATAGAAAGAGTAGAGCATACCTTAGATCCTTTAACTCCATCTTTAGTATCAACATAACAAAATCTTTAATCAAACCCAAAGAGACCCTTGGTTGAGCATTAAGTGCTTACCCTCCTTTGTTCTCCTTTAGCACACACTAGCTCTCAATGGGGTAAGCTTTTTCCAATTTGTTCCTAGGGTTGAGAATATGAGAGGGGACCTAGCTTTTACTTTATATAGTGATTGAATGGCCCGCCCATTAAAGGTCCAAAGATCTACTATGACCTATACTAGCTAATCCATATTAGACACATTAGAGTATTAAACCCACTGTAAATAGATTTTTCTATTGGGCTTCCTTTATGTCTCTCTTAATAGACCAATACTTAGCATGTTTTATGACAAAACTCAGTAAGCCCCAATTAATGTAAGCTCACACATGAAATATTTCCAACATTCTCTCATTTGGGCAACATTAATTGTGGTTAATTTTGAAAACACATTTTATCTTTTAAAAACGATTCTTTAGCTAAAATAATTGTAAAGTTCTACGCATGCATTTTACAACATTGATGTAGAGATTACTCCAAGTATTAATCCGGTCCAATAGAGTCCTCAACAGCAAATCATAGTGGTAACTGCATCTTTTGAGTGATATAAGACCTTCCACGGTCACGAGAGTCAATAAACTCCATTGACATGGATCTAATAGGGTAGTGTAGCAAATAGACAACATTCACAAAGTGATCTTTTTATATGTTGTCACATTGTTGGTCACTTTCAATTTTCTCTTCCTTAAGTAGCACAGTCACACTAGAGAAAATTCTTTATGGTTTTTTACACAAAAACATGTATATTTTATCTTTAATATCTTGACATATACTTTATGTGCCATAAGACACTCATTTTAGGCTATCAACAGAATGCCCCAGCACTTGCTTAAGATTGATATACATTTGAAGGCTTTTAATGGATATATGCTTATGATAATACAAACATATAAAGTATCCATATGCTAAATATATCTGAATTTGCATGCAATCATCACTATCAACATAATATCCCAAATACTTCACAAAAGATAAATAACTTAAGTATATCACTGAAAGATGTAAAGAATAATGTAAACAGACAGAGTAAATGCATTGCCTCTCACTAACCAAGCATATCCAAAAATACCTTAAGTTCATACTTTAAACATGTCACTTTAATGCATTAGGACAAAGACATTTGGTTAGAGCATTAGCAACCAAATTATCTATTCTATTATTTATCTCTGTAACGTCACCCTACTTTATTAATTTTTGTAACTATCAAGAACTTTACCTCAATATGCTTGACCCTGTGATATCTTTCATTATTTTTAAAGAACAACTATTATCACAATATAACCATATGGGCCTAGGAATAGAGATAACCATGAATGATTTGGCAATTAGATTTCTTCAATCAAGCAGCTTGTGTGACAGTCCAAAGTATAGCACAACCTTAGGGTACACGATAGAAGTAACAACAAATGTCTATTTGACACTTTCCTAAATTAGCACATCCTGTAACCATAACTATATAATTTGACAAAAATGACAAATAGTAAAGTTTGAATTTGTATAGTCCATTATCGAAAACTTTTTGTAAACTAGTTCGAAATCCTAGGACCTCTTAGGTACCTTATGACTTTCTAAGCAACCACCTAGTAAACTGGATCCTTTAGGCTCCCAATAAAATCTTACTATGACAAGGTATATCTTTATGGATTTCAATTCCAAGAAGAACATATATCTTTCCAATATCTTTAATGTCAGAATGCCTAAACATTAGTTGCTTAACTTTATGCAACGGTCCTAGGACATTACCAACAAGCAAGATTTCATCCTCATTCATGATAAGGAAAAACAAATTGCTTTCACTGACCTTGACATATATTCGCTAATTTTACATTTGTTCTCAATGAAACCTTTATGAAGTTACTGTATCATCAAATTTCATATACTACTGTCTAGAAACTTGTTTTGAACTCTTATATAGACTTTTGTATGTCTACATATATAATGGTTTGTCACCATCTTTCTTAAATTCCTTAGGTTATACCATACAAGCTTTCTTATAAAGTCTCCATAACAGAAAATACTTTTCATTTCCATATTATGTAGCTCTAAAACCTAATGAGCTACTAATGCCATGATCACTCTAAAAGCATCATTGGAGGAAACTAGAGAGAAAGTTTCATTGTAAACAATCATTTCTCTTCGAGTGAACTATTTTGCCAGCAATATGGATTTGAAACTTTCAATCATTTGGAGTCCTTTTAAGTCTTACAACCATCAGAAAATTCAACAAGCTCAACATTCACAAGCTTCTTAAACCAACATTGAGCCTCATTGAATACAACTTATCTCTCATTATTTCTCACCATAGATCTAACTGAAAACTAGAAAACAACTTATTATAAGTCACTGGATGATCCATCATATAACCAATATTATAGTCACTCTCATCTGAATAGATCATATAGATTAAAATATTGGCATATATTCTCTCCCTGGTAGATCACATATGTTACCTTATATAATTGCATCGTGCTATTGAGAAATCTTAATAAGAATTAGTTTAGCAAGTAGCTCATGATCCCCCATAAGTCACACCATAGGTGTAGGAACTAATATGTCCATCTTTATAGGTAGAGAAAAAAAAACTATCCAAACATCCTCACTATCCTTAATGATTTGAAAATAACTACCTTTTCAATTAGATCAACACCAGAAACTTACCTATTTTTTATTCCAAAATTCTAGTATTTTCAAGTAAGACTATGGAACATATTTCTTAGGATGATCTAAATACCTTATAAGGAAGCAATAAGAGTATCGTAAATCTAACTTACCTTTATTTGGAATTTATATAGGCGTATTTATACAAAATATTCTCTAAATATGGAGACTATCAATGTTAAGGTTTCCGTCCAATCCACAGTTCAAAAATATCTTTAGATTACAACTTTTCTAGGGACTTTATTAAAGACTTTTTGAACCATAGAAATGAGCTCATGTAACGACCCATCCGTGGTTGACCACTCCCGAGACGGTGTCGTCAAGATTTGAAATTCCAGCACGACACATATATGCAATAATACAAAAACACATCAACTAAAATTAAAAATTTCATCCAATCCTTAACTCTTCTCAGAGAAGGTACATCATCATCCTCTTTTCAGAAACAATATATACATATAACAAAATGCATGAAAAGATTTTTATTACAAATTTTCTTTCTTCTTTCTTACAATGTCTGAGGACTTGACCACGAGACTTACTTAAGGTAGTTACTCTGCTATTAACACTAAACTCTATTTGCCCTACCCGTTGCCTAAAAATTTTCAACAATGATGAGTGAGCTTCACAAGCTCAGTGACTTTAATTTATTTGAAGTACTCGATTATATACTTGCAGTCACATCTTATAATTCAATTTTTTTTCTAATTTACCAATATAAATCATCTATTTCTTCACAGATAATCATTCAATTTTTCAAATAATCTTCCCATATTCATTCATCTATTATCTCATATAAATCAATAATAACATCATATTATAATTTCAACCATTTATAAATTTCATCTTAAATTAATCATCAAGCATATCAATTTTTCTTCTCATATATTTAATCATCTTGAGATTATCAATTTAACATCATTACTTACCTCATTATGAGGTTCACAACATATAATTAATCAATCAAATAAATTTTTATCATATCATACTGTCGTATTTCTTTCTTATCATATATGTCTCTCTGTGAGACTCATTTGTCTATCAATAATTTCACAATCAAGATTGATATTTTAGCATCTGAATCAATAATAATCAATAATTAAAACAAATGTAATGCATAAATTTAAATTATGTTTATTTATTTATCATCAAATCATTTCATATTATCATCTGGAAATGTCTTCCCACATGTCGACATGTTTCAGCCAGACTAGCTGCCTTCCTAATCTTTTCGACTAGACCGGTTGCTTTTCCGGTCTTTTAATTTTAGCTAGATCAGTTGCCTTCCCGGTTTTTTATTTTCAGCTAGACTGACTGCCTTCCTGGTCTTTTATTTTATGCATATGAGCAATAATATGAAAACAAGCAGACCAGTTGCCTTCCTAGTTCCTAGTCTTTTATTTAATGCATATGAGCAATAATACGAAAATAAGCATACATTCAAGATTTCAATTTAGTTATCAAACTATTTCTCAAAATTATTATTTTTACCATATTCATTAAATTATCTTCTCATATATCATATCCACTTTTTAATCATATTTTTCAGAAATTTCATAAAACTTCTCAGCATATTTTTCATTCATCCATCTTTTTTAAAACATAAATTCTTATATAATTAATATTCAACACACTTTCCAATTCCTAATCAATAAATCTGTCAATTTTCATACATAACAGAAAATACATCATTAAATCATCGTAATTCACCTAGTTATTCAAATATTATAATTTCATATTTTTATGGGTTTTGATTACTAAAAGTAAATCTAACTCACAACGTAGTACTTAAAGCTACATGTGGATCACATCCTTTCTTTTCTTGCTCCTTTATGCAGTTTCACCCAATTGTTGATTGCCAACACCTCATATATGATGAAGTCTTGCTATTATAATTGAATGACTATACTATCTCTAATATTAGACAAATTTTCTTTATAACTTTTTATTAAGAAATTTGAATTGAAGAAAGAAGAAAACCAAACAGGATTTGGTAATAAATAAATAAACAAAACAAAAACTAAATTTGTTTATATAATTACCGCCATTTAAGCTTATGTTGATTAGTGTCTTGCATGCAAGACACTAAGTTGCACATAATACACATGGACATCTAGGTGTTTGTCCCCCAACCCTTTTTTTTTTCTCTTCGTGATAAACGTCCAGGTATTTTTTTTTTCAAAAGAATTATTTTATTCAATAATAAATTTTTCATGTATATATTATTTTAATTCCATGTAATATATATCAAATTACATCTTTACCCTTACTTTAAGAAGATGGGTATTACAATTCTACCCACCTTATAAAAATTTCATCCCCAAAATTTTCTTTCCTAACTCATAAAAAAAAAGTTAGGGGGGGTACTTTTTCCTCATTCTTGCCTCATGCTCCCATGTAATTTCTTCAACCTTTTTGTTCTGCCATGATACTTAAATCAAAGGAATAACTTTATTATGCAAGACTTGTTCCTTTTTGTCTAGAATTCTAGCTGGTACTTGCGTAAAGGTTAAATCTTCCTGAAGTTCTATAGCCTGATTCGGAATACTATGGGATTCATCATGTAAACACTTTCTCAAAAGAAACATAAAACACATTGTGTAATTGCTTTAACTCTAGAGATAAGTCCAGTCTATACGCTACTAGCCCAATTCTTTCAATATTTTTGTAAGGTCCCACAAACCTTGGACTCAACTTTCCTTTCTTCTTGAATCTCAATACACCTTCCCATGAAGATATCTTCAAATATACCGAATCGCCTACTTGAAACTCAAGAGGTCACCTCCTGTTTTCGGCATAACTCTGTTGTTTGCTCTGTGTTGCTCTAACGTTTTCTCCAACCAATTTGATCTTTTCAATTGTTAACTCAATAATTTTTAGACCAATTATCTTTCTCTCTCCCACCTCTTCCCAACATACAGGTGTTCTACATCTTCTACCATATAACACCTCAAATGGTGTCATTCTAGCTTGATACTACTTATTATAAGGAAATTTAATTAAGGGTAGATACGCATAAGAACTTATTAAGAAACTTATCACGCTAGCTCTCAAAATATCTTCTAGTACTCGAATAATCCTCTTTGTCTGCCCATTTGTTTAAGGACGAAAAGCAGTACTAAACTATAACTGCATACCAATGGCTTTTTAAAAGCCTTTTCAAAACCGAGATGTAAGTCTAGCATCTCTATCTGAAACTATTCTTAAAGGTACTTCATGCAACTTCACAATCTCAGCTACATACAGTTCAGCCAACCTTTCAAGACTCAAAGTAGTTTTAATTGGAAGCAAAAAAAATGACTTAGAAAGTTTATCTACCATTACCCGCACAACAACATGACCTCTTTAGGTATAGAGAAATATAGAAACAAAATTCATACTCATATTCTCCTATGGTTATTTAAGCACATAAAGAGGCTATAGTAAACCTACTGGATGTCTATTCTCTGACTTCACTTGCTGACAAACCAAACATCTAGAAATGTATTTAGCTACATCCCTCTTCAATCCTTATCACCAATAGTTTTGTTTCAATCTGATAACGCTCAAACTAACACGCAATTATTGTGTATAGCTGAGGTGTCGATCCCACGAGGAAAATGAACTACAAAAGAAATTGTAAACCTTAACACTAAACGATAAAGTTCAAATAAGAAAATCTGAGTTTTACGAATGAAATTAAATAAGAGAGTTGTGAAAATATGATGAAGAATTCAATAAAGAAATAACAAGGTTCCATGAATCCTTCATAAGTTTGTTGCCTTATTCCTATATTGACTCAAATGTTTTATCTCAATTACTAGTTTCACATTCCAAACAAGCAATTGGTAAATATTTAATCAAAGCACATAAATACCCTAATGTAATTGCCATAAATTACTCCTTAATTCCAATTCAAACATATAAGATTTATCTTATAAATTATCAAGAAGTGACAATATATTTCAATAATAATACTGCAGTAATGGACAAACCTATAAGATAGATCTACCAAAATCAATTGCATCTAACAACTTTGATATAAGAAAAGCTTGACTAGACTTATATGGAGAAGAAGAATGCAATCATCGGATTAAGAAGATCTAAGAGAATAAGAACATAAATTGCAGCTGTCACATGAATTCAAATCCTTCTTATTTAATCAAAGAGTAAATCATAAACAATGTTTAACAATCATTCTATACAACTGAATCAAAGATAGAAATAAAAACAACTACACCTAAAAGCTCATTCTTTCGCCTTGCTTGGAGTTTAGTTGGACATGGAGTTCATCTTTGATCACCTTGAAGAAGAAGGAGATTGCTCTCTTCAAAAACTCTCGTCCCCTGTTCTCTTAGTCTAAATTCCTATATATAGCTGTATGGAGATGGATTTTTAGACAAAAAAGTAACCCTAGGGTTTCTGTTCAGGCTGTGTGCTTCTACTACTGTCCAGGCCCGGTTCTGCCTGACCTTTGTCTACTAAAACTGCCATAACTTTCTAGAAAAATCATATTTACGAGCTATAAAATTCTCCAGAAAATATACATCAAGATCTTTCCAAGTATATATGGCTCATCTCCTGGTTCTTCTTGAATCAATACAGTTTAATCCACAAAATGACTGATCTGTCACACTGAAATCACGCACAGCCTGACCTTTGTCTACTAAAGCTACCATAACTTTCTTTAGAAAAGTCATATTTATAAGTCGTAAAATTATCCAGAAAATAGACATCTGGATCTTTCTAAGCATATAGGGCTCATCTCCTGGTTCTTCCTTAATCAATACAGTTTAATCCGTAAAAATGACTGATCTGTACGGGCAATTCTGGCAATTTAGTGAAACTCATTTCCAAATGCTTATGAACATGCATAGAATCTTTGTGCTTTAATCAATGTTAGCTTTTCCATCTCTTTTAAACCCAAAATACCTAGAAACACATAAAAATAAATCAATATACCAAGAATGAAACTTAAGAATTATTAAGGCATAAATGTGTAATCCAGCCCTAAATTAACCCTAAATGCTAACAAATAAACACTATTAAGATGCATTTTCTGACTTTCATCACAATCCCCTATATATTTTATTGTTACCTAGGTGCATTGAGTATACAAAATCATGTGCTTCTCTCAATATATCCTTTCTCAACTCAACATCATTGAGAATACAAATCCTATGTCCCAATGTCAACATACCATTATCTGTAATTCTAAATTCAATTTGTTTTCCACTCAACGTTTCCTGCTTAGTTTTCTCTATCTCTTCATCTCTATTTTGCATTTCTAACATGTGTTCTACAATGGATGACTGCACAAATATGTTTTCCAATAATACTCATCTATTACTAATATTCAAGTTCATTATCATTTCTCTCAACTCTACTATCAGATTCACATCATGGCTTTCTATAACAGCTACCCTTCTTATAGATTTTCTACACAATGCATCAGCTACCATATTTGACTTCCCTGGATGGTAATGAATTGTATAATCATAATCACTAATCAACTCCATCCAATGCCACTGCCTCAAATTTAACTCTTTTTGAGTAGATAAGTATGTCAAATTCTTATGGTCTATAAATATCTCACAAGTGGCTCCATATAGATGATGTCTCCAAATCTTCAATGCAAAAACTATAGCAGTCAATTCTAAATCATGGGTCGGGTAATTCCTCTCATGGTTCTTTAATTGCCTAGAAGCATAAGCTATAACTCTCCCATGTTGCATTAACACATATCCCAACCCTTGATGTAACATATCACTATATATCACAAATCCTTCATCACCAGAAAGAAGCACTAATACCGAGGCAATAGTTAATTTCTCTTTCAATAGTTGAAAACTCTTCTCACATTTTTCTGACCACATAAACTTCACTTCCTTCCTAGTCAACCAGTAATAATAGAAAAATTATAGATAAACCTCCTATAATAATCAACCAACCCCAAAAAGCTTTTAATTTCAGTCACGCTAGTGGGTCTTTCCCATCTCAACATTGTTTCTACCTTCTATGGATAAATTTTTATACCATCTCCAGATACTACATGCCCCAAGAAATTTATTTCATTCATCTATAACTCACATTTAGAAAATAGAGCATACAATATTTCTCTCCTCAAAATCTCCAACACAATTTCTAAATGTTTTACATGCTCTTCCTTAGTCTTAGAATACACCGAGATGTCATCAATGAACAACCACAAAATTATCAACAAATGGTTTAAATATTTTATTCATCAAGTCCATGAATGTTGCTGGAGCATTATTTAACCCAGTTGGCATCATAAGAAACTCATGACCATAACATGTCCTAAAAGAAATCTTAGGCATGTATCCCTTCTTTATCCTTAACTGGTGATAACTTGATCTCAGGTTTATCTTCGAAAATACCCTCACTCTTTACAACAGTTCAAACAAATCATTTATCCTGGACAAAGAATATTTGTTCTTAATAATGATCTTATTTAGTTGTTTATAATCTATACATGATGAGAGTCATAAAATGCATCTAAACAATACTTAATTGTTAGCATTTTAGGGTTGATCGAGGTTGGAATTACACTTTTATATCTTAATAACTCTAAAGTGTTATTCTTGAATCGTTGACTTATTTCAGTGCATTTTCAGGTACTTTGAGCTTAAAAAAGAGATAGAAAAGCTATCATCATTTTAAACACGAAGCTTCAATGAATACTCGAGTGAGATAATGGTCGCGGAAGAGCTAAGATGAAGAGAAACCAAGAAAGGAGTTTTACTAAATTGCCAGAATTACCCGTGCAGATCAATCATCTTTGCAGATTAAACTATATTGATACAGGAAGAACATATATGATTAGAAAGATCCGGAAGTCTATTTTATGGAGAATTTTATGGTTCATAAAAAGGATTTTTCTAGAGAAAGTTATGACAGTTTTAGTAGACACAGGTCAAGCCTCCAGATCAGCATCCACCTAGCGCCGCGCCCCTCACTTTCCAGCACTGCACTCTCACTTTCCAGCGCTGCACCTCTCACTTTCTAGCTCCCACTCGGTCCAAGACCAAATTAGGGCTGCACAATGACATTTTCTAGACCAAAATGCCCCTAACTACTTGTGATCTATAAATAGATGCTTAAAGAGTGTGCAGCCAGCATCATTAAGCATGAAGGGGATCCAAGGGATCCAAATCCAGAATATTTCCAAGTCTTTTGAGGGCTGGAACTCAAGGGGAGAGCATCCATATTGTTCTTCCTCCTTGAGCTCCATGGCCATGAAATCAAGGGGAGAACATCCATATTGTTCTTCCACCTTGAGCTTCATGGCCAATTAATCATCAAATAAGGGAAAGGAATGAATCCTTAGGGATTTGTTGTTCTTTTTTTCCTGTTCTTGATTCGGTTATATGGATTTATTGTTCAATATTTGTTGTGATTCATTCTTTGATTAAGTAGGAAGGATTTGAGTTCATGTGATAGCTGCACTTTTTATTCTTCTTCTTTTAGATTTTTTTAACCTGGTGATTACATGCTCCTCCCCCATATAAATCTAGTCATGCTCTTCTTATGTGATGTTGTTTGGATGTGATTGATTCTGGTAGATTTATCTTATTTATTGTCCATTGCTGCGATATTATCATTGAGATATATTGTCGTTTCTTGATAATCTTTAAGATCGGTCGTATGTGCTTAAATCGAAATCAATGAGTGATTTATAGCAATTACGTTAGATTATAAATGTGCTTGATTGAATATATTCCGATTGCTTGTTTGGGATGTGAAACTTGCAATCGAGATAAAAACAATTGAATCAAGAGTAGAACAAGGCAATGAACCTAAGGAGGATTCTCGGAACCTTGTTATTTTTCATTTGTATTTCATTATATTTACGCAATTTCTCTCGCAATACATCATTATCAAAACTCGTATTTTATCGTTTAACTTTTACCGTTCGTTTTAAGGTTCACACCTTTCCTTTATAATTAACATGTTTTCCTGTGGAATTGACACCCCAAAGCCATGCTACAATAACCGTGTTATACTTTGGGTGTAATCAAATTTTGGCGCCATTTCCGGGGAAACGCGCGCTTGAGTACAAGGGAAGCTTATCAACTTTGAGTGTGATGGTAGAAGAATTGTAAATATTTTTATTTTCAGCCGTTTGTAAATGCGGTAATATTGTTCCATTACCTTTGTTTTGATTTTCTAATTTTATTTTGTTATTCTGTTTTTTTTTTGTTTTCTGTTTTATTTATTTTATTTCCCCTCTAAATTAATTGGTGCATGCTTAAACGAGAGATTCGCGAGGTAGATTCATTAGAGGACCTGAATTAGAGTTACCATCTCCTTCCACGTCCGTTGGTGAAACCTCGCCTAGATCAAACCATAGTGCACCCCCACACGAGAATTTAGAGGATTTTGTTAACATGGCCGATAATCCTAATGAGAATGTTGCTAGGACACTTCAGGATTACCTTCACCCTACACGCACAGCCACACCATCATGCATCATGTTTCCAGCCAATACTCGCCAACTAGATTTTAAAACAGAGATGATACAATTACTCCCTACTTTTCATGGCTTAGATAATGAAAATCCATATGTGCACATTAAAGAGTTTGAGAAAGTAGTCGCGACTTTTCATAGTCAAGATGAAACCGATGACATTGTGAGGCTTAGGTTCTTTCCTTTCGCTTTAAAGGATAGAGCTAAGAGTTGGCTATACTCACTAAGACCACGATCTATTGGGTCATGGACTGAGATGACTTGAATTTTCTTTAATAAATAATTTCCCCAACATAAGACTAACACTTTAAAATGACAAATCTCCACCTTTGCACAAAAGGACAGCGAGACTTTGTATCAGTCTTAGGAGAGATTTAAGGAGTTATTGAGTATGTGCCCTCACCATGGGTATGAGAATTGGCGTTTAGTGAGCTATTTCTATGAGGGTCTTACCTATAAAGAACGCTAATTTGTTAGAGATGATGTGTAATGGTGGGTTCTTGGAGAAAGATCCTGATGAGGCCATAGAGTACCTCAATGAGCTTGCTGAAAAAGCTCATACTTGGACTGGACCTAGTGCTACCGAGAGCACAAATAGGTCACAACCTATAAAGAACCCAAATGGTGGTGGAATTTACCAGCTTAGTGAAAAGGATAACCTTAAGGCCAAGGTCGAGATGCTCACTAGAGAACTAGAGGTATTAAAGACTAAGAGCTTAAAGCCAACACACGTGGTCAATCATGCAAAATCTTTTGAACCATGTTTTGTGTGTGGCGGGGTAGACCATCTCGCCCAAGAGTGTCCCACATTTGCTGATATGAGAGGGATGTACAAGGAACAATGTAATGCCTTAGGCATGTACACGAAGCCTTCTGCACCTTTCTCTAATACCTATAATCCGGGATGGCGAAATCACCCCAATTTCAGCTGGAAGTCTGAAAACCAGTAGCTTGCACAACCCCCTGGACCATATCATGAACCATATCATGCACCTGTATCTTCTAGCAGTCCTTTAGAAGACACTTTGCATACTTTTATTGAGGCATAGGGTAAGACTAATCAAAGGCTTGAATCTTTAATTATGCAGGTTATTGAAGAACATAAAGAGATAAAGAGCCAAGTGTCCAAGCTGACGAGCTACTTGAGTGTGACTGACCGAGGTAAGTTCCCTTCTCAAGCTCAGTCCACATCCCATGGTCAGCACCTAGCGCAATAGAATAAAAAGGAGGTGAATACCATTGAGACACTTAGTGGTAAGTCATTACACATCCCAACAACGAAAAAATCAGAGGATGTGGACGAGAACTACCAAGTATACATGATTAACTCATTCATGGAAAAGTTCCATCACCTTAATCCATTAGAGTCCACCCTCACCCATGGCTTCACAAGAGCATATATCATGCCTGAATCTGCAGATGTTACTGATAACATCCTTAAGGCCTCTCCGAAGCACACAAGCACCAAATTTAACAGTAAAGCAGTTGCGGGTGCATTCAACTCATGTTTGTCTAGGAGGGAATAAGAGTGTCTGTCTGAAGACGTAAAACTTAGCGCTTATGGGAGGCACCCCATAGCATATCCTTTTATTTTTATTGTTTTCATAATTTTTTTTCTTGTTTATTATTAGTATTTTGTTGTTTTCCAGTTTTACTTTCGTATTTATTTTTCGGGGACAAATATACGAAGCAGTTCAAATGGTGGTGCACAATTTTCAGCTTCTGTGCACTTTTGGCTACAAAGGGAGTTTCCTTATCTTTTGCTTTCACATTGAGGACAATGTCTACTTTAAGTTGGGGGTGGAGGAAACATATTCCTGTTTTTCATGTTTTTCATTGAACTGCTTGGTGTCATTTTACCTTTTTGTTTGTTTTTAGCATGCTTTGTGTTAACCTTGGAGTTAATTCACATGTCGATGATATGAGCTTAATTGAGACAGCATATAGTGTTTAGAAGAAGTTAAATCTTGCTTCGCTTTGAGAATAAATTAAGTGTCAATTTTTCTTTGGTTTGAGACTCTGGGTTGTGGTAAGATTGCATGATTAGTCTAAAGCATTTGGAGAAGTTTTATGTGCGATTGTTTTGTGAATACTTTTGCGGTCTCTACAAGCTCTAGAACTTATTTGATAATCACTTGAGGCAAAAATCATAGAATGCACATTACTTAGGATATGATGTAGGCCATTTTTGGACTGTTTGAGCCTTTTTAAACTTACTCTTGTTATATTTATCGCTAGTCACCTATTTGAGCTTTTTTCTTGAAAAGAAAAAAAAATTGAGCCCTGTTTCTTTCGATAAACCATTTACTTATCTTTATGAGCCTAAAAATATTTTATCCTTACCTTTCTTTTAAAAGAACATTAATTATACAGATGTTGTGAGAAGTACTTAAAAGCAGTAAGGGTGGAAATATGAGAAAATATTACTACCATAACCCAAGCACATTAAAAGAGATAAGTTGGGGGTTGTGGAAAAGAAAAGAAAAGAATGAAAGAGGAGGTGAATGGTCTTATGCCAAAATAAAATAAAAGAAAAAAAATGAATTACGGCAAAGAAAGAAAAGAAAAAAAATAGTGATTTATTGCGAGAAATGCTCGAAAAATGGTTGAAAGAGTTGGGTGTTGAAATAAGGTTATCTTGTGCTTAAAGTGGTTGTGTTTAAATTAAGAGACTTAGTTATTTTATTTGTTTAAACTTTCCCATTCTTTCTTGACCTTTACCCTAGCCTAACGTTACAAGCTTATTAAAGACCTATTGATCCGATATAGTGTGATTTTTCTACACAGTGGAGAGCGATTTGATAAGTGAGCTTATGGATCTTGATTTTTGATTGATATCACGCAATTTAATATGTTTTTAGAGGCCAAGACTTGTATTCATGCTATGTTGTGCATAAAATCATCCGAATGTTCGGATTGTGGTAAGATGGATGTTAAAAGTCGATAACGATTTTAAGGTTGACATTCGGATTATTCTTGGACTTAAGTGATATTTAATGATTCTATTTGTTGTGTGTCATGCATGTTTTTGAGACAAATTTTTGAATCACTCTTGGTTAACACCAACATTGCTGTATTTTGCTTTGATTTCTAAATAAAGAATTTATTTCATATCTTTTGCTTGAATTGCTAGGGACTAGTAATAAGCCAGTTGGGGGTTGTGATGAGAGTCATAAAATGCATCTAAACAATACTTAATTGTTAGTATTTTAGGGTTGATCGAGGTTGGAATTACACTTTTATACCTTAATAACTCTAAAGTGTTATTATTGAATCATTGACTTATTTCAGTGCATTTTCAGGTACTTTGAGCTTAAAAAAGAGATAGAAAAGCTATCATCATTTTAAACACGAAGCTTCAATGAATACTCGAGTGAGATAACGGTCGCGGAAGAGCCAAGATGAAGAGAAACTAAGAAAGGAGTTTCACTAAATTGCCAGAATTGCCCATGCAGATCAATCATCTTTACAGATTAAACTGTATTAATACAGGAAGAACATATATGCTTAGAAAGATCCGAAAGTCTATTTTCTGGAGAATTTTACTGTTCATAAAAAGGATTTTTCTAGAGAAAGTTATGGCAGTTTTAGTAGACACAGGTCAAGCCTCCAAATCAGCATCCACCTAGCGTCGTGCCCCTCACTTTCCAGCACTGCACTCTTACTTTCTAGCGCTGCACCTCTCACTTTCTAGCTCCCACTTGGTTCAAGACCAAATTAGGACTGCACAATGACATTTTCTGGACCAAAATGCCCCTAACTACTTGTGATCTATAAATAGATGCTTAAAGAGTGTGCAGCCAGCATCATTAAGCTTGAAGGGGATCAAAGGGATCTAAATCCAGAATATTTCCAAGTCTTTTGAGGGCTGAAACTCAAAGGGAGAGCATCCATATTGTTCTTCCTTCTTGAGCTCCATGGCTATGAAATCAATGAGAGAACATCCATATTGTTCTTCCACCTTGAGCTTCATGGCCAACTAATCATCAAATAAGGGAAAGGGATGAATCCTTAGGGATTTGCTGTTCTTTTGTTCCTGTTCTTGATTCGGTTATACAGATTTATTGTTCAATATTTGTTGTTTCTTTGCAAGTAAGAAGGATTTGAGTTCATGTGATAGCTACACTTTTTATTCTTCTTCTTAAGGATTTATGCACAATTAAGAGGAAACACCATGTTAAGAAAACAACATTCCTAACTGAGCAAGTTAGTGCACTAATTGAGCAAAGAATTCTCCCAAAATACAAAGATCCGGGTTGTCCTACCATTGCTTGCAGCATTGGAAATCATGAAGTTGGACAAGCCTTACTAGATTTAGGAGCTAGTGTAAACCTGATGCCATTCTCCATTTACTTACATCTGGGGTTAGGAGAAATCAAACCGACTGGCGTGGTATTACAATTAGCTGACCGTTCAGTCAAAGTACCCCGGGGCGTGGTAGAGGATGTTTTGATTCAAATCTATAAATTTTACTATCTTGTTGATTTCTTAATTCTTGATACCACTTCTGCTGTTGACACTAACTCTAAAATCTCTTTGATTTTGGGTAGACCTTTCCTTACTACTGTGAATGCTCTAATAAATTGTAGGAATTGACTCATGAAACTGTCTTTTGGCAACATGACCCTCGAAGTAAATATTTTCAATGTTGCAAAGTAGCCCGAAGATGAAGATGAAAACCACTAGCTTTACATGATTGAGTCACTCATCAATGAGGGAGTCTCTTTAACATGATTATGATCCTCTTAAAAAATTTCGTGTTAATTCTGAGATAGATTTATTTGATGATAAAACTAATATAATTGATATTTGTACTGTTTTTGACAAATTTCAGGATTATGGCAATCGGGCATGGCAACCAAGATTTGAGGAGCTGCCCGAAAGAAGCAAAACACAAGTTCTCTCAAATGTGGAAGCACCTAAAGTCGAATTGAAGCCACTACCTAAGGGTCTAAAACATGCCTTTCTCGGACCAGGTGATATCTTTCCTGTTATTATTTCTTCTGAATTATCTAAGACCCAAGGTAAAAGATTAATTCAAACTTTAAATGCACACAAATCAGCCTTAGGATGGAGCATGGCTGATTTAAAGGGAATTAGTCCCTTAATCTACTCCCATAAAATAAATTTGGATGAAGGAGATAGTCCTCGTAGAGACCCTCAACGTAGGCTTAACCCCACTATGAAAGAAGTAGTGAAAAATGAAGTGTTAAAACTATTAGATGTAGGTATTATATATCCCATAGCTAATAGTAAGTGGGTAAGCCCTACGCAAGTCGTTCCTAAAAAGTCCGAAGTCACGGTGGTAAAGAATGACCTAGGAGAGCTAGTTCCTACCAAACTTGTGACCGGGTGGCATATGCGCATTGATTACAGAAAATTAAATGCTGCCACCCGGAAAGACCACTTCTCACTCCCTTTTATCGATCAAATTCTTGAGTGTGTAGCTGGTCATCCCTTTTACTGTTTTCTAGATGGTTATTCTGGTTATTATCAAATAGAAATTGCATTAGAAGACCAATAAAAGACCACCTTTACTTGTCCCTTTGGCACTTATGCTTTTCGTAGAATGCCATTTGGATTACGTAATGCCCCTGCTACTTTTCCACCCTGCATGATGAGTATTTTTAGTGACATGGTTGAAAATTGCATGAAGTTTTTTATGGATGACCTAACTGTTTTTGATTCTTCATTTAAAGCATGTTTAATGAATTTAGAAAGAGGATTAATTCGCTGTGAGGAAAAAGAATTGGTCCTAAATTGGGAAAAATGCCATTTCATGGTATCATTCGGTATTGTCTTAGGGCATATTGTCTCTTATAAAGGAATAGAGGTTGATCAATCTAAGATTGAATTAATCTCTAAACTACCTACCTCTAAGACAATAAAGGATGTGAGATCTTTCCTTGGTCATGCTGGTTTTTATAAGAGGTTCATACAAAATTTTTCAAACATATCTAGACCACTATGTGCCCTCTTAGTTAAAGATACCCCCTTTGAGTGGACAGAAGCTTGTCAAGAAGCATTCCAAATGTTGATCGGAAAGCTCACTTCCGCACCTATAATGCAGTCACCAGATTGGACTTTGCCTTTTGAAATCATGTGTAATATTAGTGACTACGCTGTAGGTGCTGTTCTTGGACAGCGAAGGGAAGGTAAACCTTTTGTCATTTACTATGCTAGTAAGACTTTAAATAGTGCTCAAATGAATTACTCTACAACTGAAAAAGAATTGCTAGCTGTAGTATTTGCTTTAGATAAATTTCGTGCTCATTTTATTGGTTCTCATATCCTTATTTTTACAGATCATGCATCCCTCAAGTATCTTCTTACAAAGAAGGATACTAAAGCACGACTAATCCGATGGATCCTTCTCTTGCAAGAATTTGATATCACCATCAAAGATGAGAAAGGAGTGGAGAACGTAGTAGCCGACCATCTCTCGAGACTTACATTGGAGGACACTTGTGATGACATGCCAATCAAAGATGACTTTCCCAATGAGCATTTACTCTCCGTTACTTCTTTACCATGGTTTGCTCACATCGTGAATTATTTGGCTACAGGTGAGATACCAATGGATTAGAGCGCTGAAGACAAAAGAAAATTCCTATATGAGGTACGTAATTTCTATTGGGATGACCCCTATATTTTCAAATACTGCCCTGACCAAATTCTAAGGCATTGCATCCCTAATGAAGAGATTGCAAGTGTCTTAGAATTTTGTCACTCCCAAGCTTGTGGAGGTCACTTTTCAATGAAAAAAACCGCTGCAAAAATTTTATAGTGTGGATTTTGTTGGCCTACCTTGTTTAAAGATGCAAACACCTATTGTCGCTCATGTGAAAAGTGTCAAAAGTTAGGAGCTATGTCTCGCCAAAATATGATGCCCCTAAACCCTATTTTAGTGATTGAAATCTTTAATTGTTGGGGCATCGATTTCGTGGGACCCTTTCCTCTTTCTTTCGGATACCAATATATCATTATGACAATAAACTATGTATCTAAGTGGGTAGAAGCAGCAGCTTGCTGAAGCAATGATAATAGAACAGTGATTAAATTCCCTAAAGAAAATGTGTTATCTCGATTTGGTACACCATGTGCTATAATTAGCGATCGAGGTACACATTTTTGCAACCGTTCTTTTGAAGCATTGATGAAAAAATATAGGGTATTACATAAAGTCTCTACTGCCTATCATCCTCAAACTAGTGGACAAGTAGAGCTTGCTAATAGGGAAATTAAACAAATTTTAGAAAAAAACAGTTAACCCAGATCGCAAGGATTGGTCTTTGAGACTAGTTGATGCGTTTTAGGCTTACCGTACAGCTTTTAAAACTCCCTTAGGTATGTCACCTTATCGGCTTGTTTTTGAAAAGCCTTGCCACTTACCCGTGGAGCTCGAGCATCGAGCTTATTGGGCCATCAAGTCTTTTAACTTTGATATGGGAGAAGCGGGTAAGCTTAGGAAATATCAGCTGACCGAGTTAGAAGAGTTAAGAAACGATGCTTATGAAAATTTCAGAATCTATAAGGCTAAGATGAAAGTATTCTATGACAAAAACATTTTGAGAAAAACATTTAAACCCAATGATCGGGTGTTCTTATATGACTCTAGACTTCATAAGCATCCTGGAAAACTTCGATTAAGATGGACCGACCCTTTTATAGTGAAAAATATTTTTGAAAATGGGGCGGTCGAAATTGAAGACACTAGAGATTGTCGAGTCTTTAAAGAAAATGGTTAACGACTTAAGCTCTTAATCGATAGACAAGATTCGAAAGTGGAAGACATTCCGCTTATGGATCCGGTCTATTCACCTTGACGACACAACAAAGGTACGTTTTTACTTTTATTTTTGTTTTGTTTTGTTTTGTTTTTAATTAAGTTTTCTTCAATTTTTATTATTTTTATTATTTTAGTTTAATCTTTTTTTTTAAGAATTGTTTTTGCTAATTTTGCTTCATATTTTTTTCTTCCTTTTGGCACCAAATAAAATTTTCTTCTGTAGGATCAGTCCCAACTCGCGCCGTGCCCCACAGAGCGCACCCACTTCGCACGAGCTCGTGCCACACCCCAACTATTCCCACGCTGTACCTCACAGAATGCAACACACACTCGCCCAGCTCAAGTCGTTGACCTGTTCTGCCACCTGTACCTGCACACAAATAAAACCCCTTTTTTGCACCTCTCATCTTCATTTCAAACACACGAACCCAGCAGCCCTTTTCCCCCCCTTTCTCTCCCTCTCTCAAAACCCTAACCTCCCTTATCATCTTCCCTAAAATTTCTTTATTTTAACTCAATTTCTTGAAGGATTTTGTACTAATCTTGCAACTTTTGTTGAAAATTTCTCCCACCCACTTGGTGCAAAGAAGCTTTTGGTGTTTATCAAGCAACCTTCAAGTTGGTGGTTAGTTTTCTTCTCTCCAATTTTGAGTATCAAGTAAGCATAAATTCTTCCTTTCTTGTTCAATTGTGCTATTTGGGTGGTTGATTTTACCTTTATATTATTATTCTATGCACTTGATTCACATGACACCCAAATCCAAGAGACTAAGAAGGAAACAACCTCAAGAATATGATGAGAACAAGTTTGTTAGTTTTGAGGCTAGTGAGAGATATAATAGCTTGTTAAATACTAGGAAAATCATTTCTGAGAGAGGTTTCAATATCATTGAGAGGGGAAACCCATTCTTATTTCAAATGATTATTGATAGAAATTGGGGTACCTTTTCAAGACAACCATCTAATTCTCTCCCAAATATAGTTCTCGAATTCTATGCCAATGCCGATGAACATAGGAATGGTAAGGTCTTGGTGAGAGGAAAAACAGTCTCTTTCAGCCGCTCATCCATTAATAGGTTCTATGGGTTACCCGACATAGAACACTGTGAGTATCTTGCATATGTATCTAATATTGATTATGATAAGATTTGCTATACTCTCTGCATTTCGGGCACAACTTGAAAAATGATGGGCAATACATATAAAACCTTGCCCAGTGCATCTTTAAATGTTAATGCTCGGGCTTGGCAATATTTTGTATGTCACAAATTAATGCCTGCTTTACATTATAGTGACCTAACTGTTGAGAAAGCTATTTTGATATATGCCATTTTGATGGGTATGACCATAGATGTGGGCGCAGTAATATCCAATTCTATCTTACACATTGTGCGACATAAGCTTGGATTATGCTTTCCTTCTTTGATCACCCAACTATGCATCCAAGCTGATGTCCCTTACAGTAGTATTAAGGAACACCACCCACCTAAGAAACCCATCGATGATGGCCTGCTCACTCTAATTAGAACCTCAAGGCCACCAATCCCGGGAAAGCAGGCAGTGATTACTGCCCTTCATCCTCCCTCTAGAAATTTCACTGTTATAAAGCGCTTTGAGCGTTTAGAGAGTTGTTTTGACGAGCACCAAAAATTTTTATTTGATAGGTTAGATCGTCAAGACCAATTCTTGGCTCAAGACCGATTCTTGGCTCGGCAAGCCTATTATCAAGCAGAAGTCAACTCCACCTTTGGTCAGATGTACCAACACCTTGCCTCCGCTACTGGTTTTAATATGAGTCATTTTCCTACCATGCCAACCTATCTGGGTTCATCTTTTGATCCATTTCCCGAGGAAGGTGAAGAGAGTGAAGGGAATGCAGATGATGATGAGAATTTAGAGGACTAATTTTGGGTTCTATCTCTTATTTTCCCTTTTCCTCGGATTATTTTTCGTTATTTTCTTTTTCTCATTTTAGTGATTTTTCTACCTTTTATGTGTTAACCTAACATATGGTGGGAATCTTAAGGGTACACCACAGTTGTTTCTTTTTGTTTTCATGTTTTATATTGTAGATTGGAATTTCAACAAGAAGAATGACATGCAATTCCCTGGTGGTACACCTTTTTCAGCACCTGTGCACTCGTGCTTACAAAGGGAGTTTTTATTTACTTTCTCTTTAACATTGAGGACAATGCAAATTTTAAGTTGGGGGTGGAGACGTATTTCTTAAAAATTGCTTGGTGTTACTTTCCCTTACCTTTTGTTTTTAACATGTTTGGTGTTAGTCTTAGAGTTTATTCACATGTTAATGATATGAGCTTAATTGAGATAGCATATAGCATTTAGAAGAAGTTAAATCTTGCTTCGGTTTGAAATTAATTTAAGTATCAATCTTCATTTGGTTTGAGACTCTAGTTTGTGGTAAGATTGTATGATTAGTCTTGTGAATACTTTTGCGGTCTCGACAAGCTCTAGAACTTACTTGATAACCACTTGAGGTGAATTCCTAGAATGCACATTACTTAGGATATGATATAGGCCATTTTTGTACCGTTTGAGCCTGTCAAACCCACCATTGCTGTATTTACCACTAGTCACCTATTTGAGCCTTTTTTCTTGAAAAAGAATTTGAGCTCGTTTCTTTCAATAGCCCATTTACTCACCTTTATGAGCCTAAGAAAATATTTTATCCTTACCTTCTCTTAAAAGAACTTAGCTATACACATTTATTGAGAAACACTTAAAAGGAGTAAGGATCACTACCGTAACCCAAGTACATTAAAGGAGATAAGTTGAGGGTTATGGAAAAGAAAAGAAAAATTGAAAATGAAGTGAATGGTCTTATACCAAAATACAAAAGAAAAGAAAAGAAAAGAAAAGAGAAATGAATTATTGCAAAGAAAGAAGAAAAGAAAAGAAAAGTGGAGATTAGAGAAAAATGCTCGAAAAATAGTTGAAAAAGTTGGGGGTTGAAGTAAGGTTATCTAGTGCTTAAAAGTGGTTGTGTTTAAAGCTAAGAGATTGAGTTCTTTTACTTATGAATCCTTCCCATTCTTTCTTAATCAATTTACTAGTTAAGTTATACATATGTTAGCTTGTTACTAGTTTAACTTCTGGTGGCACTTGAGGGAGGCAAAAGTGGGAGGTCAAATTGATTGCTCTTTATGAAATGATTTACATTTCCTATAAATAAAAATTAAGTTAAACTACACTTTTTAAAAAAAATTAATAAAAAGAATCAAAAGTTTCTTAACAATAGTCTGGTTATCACCTGCTGAGAAGTTTCACCGAGTAAATTTTTTTGTCACTATTGTATACTTACTTTCCAGTTTTCGCCTTCTCGAATTCAGCGAAGTTTAGCAGGCTCAAATGGGAAAATAAAGACGCGGATATATAGAATCCCATGAACTACGCACGTTGCTATTGATTTCTAACCACATCACCTATCATGTGGTTAGAAATCTGATTTGTGTATGTTTTGTCGTGTAATGGATACATGTTGGCGAGTTATTTTTTAATGGAAATTTTGTCCCTTTTAATGCGCCTTTTTTATTTTCTCATGCAATTTTTTATTAATAATTTTTAAAATTTTTATTAAATTTAAAAAAATAACATTATTAATAATTTTTTTAAAATTATTACTAAAATTTTGAGTTTATTTAAAACAAATATTTTAAATTTGATTTAATTAAGAAATCTTCATTCGTATGAAATATCTGTCTAAGTCTATTAAAAAGATTACTATTGAATATCCTCGTAAAAATTTAAATTTAAATATTTTTTATTTGATAATATAATATTTAATTTTATCGTAAATTTAACTTTTTTTATTTTAATTTTCAAATAAAAAAATTTATAAAAAATAAATAAATCAAAATTTATTTCATTAATAAATGATATAAAAAATTAATATATTTTATTTTATTTAAAAAATAAATTATTAAATCATATATTTTCTATGAATCCGTTGACAAATATATTTTATTTTTTAAAAAAATAAATTATTGAATAATATATTGTTTTATGAACCCGTTAACAAAATTCTTCCATTTAGATAAAGACCCAGAGCAATGGGAGACGCCAAGTTTGACTAGCATCTTTTATCATGATTCAAGAGAGGTGCTCGATAAAAAAATTATAATCGGAATCCAATCACCTACCATGTGGTTAGAAATCTGATTTGTGTAACTTTTGCCGTGTAAAGGATGCACGAGTTATTTTTTAATGGAATTGTTGTACTTTTAACGCATCTTGTTGGTAGGAAAAGACCCGCACAAGTCAATGGTAGACGCCAAGTCGACTCTCATCTTTTATCATGAATCACAAGATAGAGGCTCTCGATCACAACAAAAAAAAAATTATAATTAAATTTTAAATAAAAAATTTGATAAAAAGGACCTCTTCTCTATACATAGTTACATACCTTTCATTGTTAGTTGCTCCTTATCATTTCAAAGCTATTCTCCTTTGCACTACCTTTCAAAAACTGTTGTCTGAGCTAGTCTCACTTTTCTCTCAGTGAGGGAAGATGGCTGAAGCTATCGTGAGTTTTGCTGTTGAGGGAATTGTCGGTGAGGTGATATCAATTGCTGCAGATAAGATTAGCCTTGCATGGAGTTTTGAAGGACAACTTCCGAGGCTTCATTATACTTTAAGATTGATTCAAGCTGTCTTACAAGATGCTGATGAAAGGCAATTAAGAGGTAAAGCTATAATGCTCTGGTCGCGGATGCTGAAAGATTTAGCCTACGATGCTGAAGATGTACTTGACGAGTACGCTTATCAGATTCTCCGTGGAAAGGTAGAGATCCTCATCAAACTGGAGCAAAAGGTATCCAACTTCTTCTCACCCTCGAGGCTCATCTCATTTCGTCTGGATGTGGCTAAAAAACTCCAAAAAATCAATGAGTCACTTGATGTAATTAAAAGTGACATGGCTGCCTTTGGGCTAGCCGTGGGATTTCTAGATAGGATCCCTCAAATTAGCCCAAACCTTGAGACAGACTCTTTCCTCGATGATTCAGAAGTTGTAGGAAGGAAAGATGAAGTCTCAGAAATTGTGAACATGTTGATTAGCTTGGCTAATCAACGAGTTATCTCTGTTGTTTCTATTGTGGGCATGGCGGGGCTTGGGAAAACAACCATAGCCAAGTCAGTCAAGGAAGTAGCGAAAGAAAAAATGCTCTTTGACATTACATTTTGGGTGTGTGTATCTGATGGTTTTGATGAGAATAGGATTTTAGGGGCCATGCTACATTCTCTTGATAAAGATGTTGGCGAGATAAATAATAGTAGTAGGGATAAAATACTGCAAAGTCTTCAAAACAAGTTAGGGGGAAAAAAATATCTTCTCATACTTGATGATGTGTGGAACGATAAGCATGAGAAATGGCATAACTTGAAGAGTTGTTTGTGGAAAGTCAGCCAAAATAATGGGAACTGTATTGTTGTAACAACTCGCCTTGAGAAAGTGGTGGTGACGATGGAGACACTTCAAATGCATAGATATGATTTAGGAAAACTATCAAACGGGGAGTGTTGGTCCATAATTAAGGAAAGGGTGTTTGGAAAAGGAGCCAGAGAGGTTCCTTCAGATTTGGAGGCCATTGGAAATGACATTGCAAACAAATGTGGAGGAGTGCCACTACTTGCAAGGGTTTTAGGAGGGACAATGCGTCGTAAAAGGGAGAAAGATGAGTGGTTGTCAATAAGAGATAGCAATGTTTGGGATTCACTAGAACAGAACGAAGTAATTTTATCTGTATTGAAATTGAGTTTTGATCGCCTGCCTTCACCTTCTTTGAAGCAGTGTTTCGCCTACTGTTCCATTTTCCCCAAAGATTTTGACATAGGAAAGAAACAATTGATTGAGCTTTGGATGGCTGAAGGGTTTCTGCAACCTGTTCAAGGAAGTAATATGGTAATGGAGGACATTGGTAACAAGTATTTTGATAACTTGTTAGCAACTTCCTTATTTCAAGATTTTACAAAGGATGTTCGGGGAAATATTGTAAGTTGCAAGATGCATGATCTTGTGCATGATCTTGCTCTGTTTGTTTCAAAATCTGAAACCTTGACTTTGGAAGTTGGTTCAGTAACTGATGTTTCTCATGTTCGACATCTGAGGCTCATTGGAGATGGAGAAATGTTACCTGTAATTCCACAAGCTGGTTCTAAAAAATTACAAACATTATTTTCTGAGGTCAATGTCCTGGACAAGGCTACATGGAGTTTTTCAAGTCTACGGATTCTAAATTTTTGCGGATCTGATATTGAAAATTTGCCTGACTCACTTGGTGAGTTGATACATTTGAGGTACTTTGATATCTCAAGAACAAAAATCAGAAAACTGCCTGCATCCTTTAAGAAGCTCTACAATCTGCAGACATTAAGGCTCATGTACTGCTCTATTGAAAGGCTTCCGAAAACAGTGGGGAATTTAGTCAGCTTGAGGCATATTTATTTTGAGAGTTATAAATGCTTGGTGATCGATGTAAGACGCTTGACATGCCTTCAGACATTGCCATTGTTCGTGTTGAGTTCAAGGAAGGGTTGTCGAATAGAAGATCTTGGATGCTTAAAGCAACTTAGAGGGAGACTATGGATACGCAGTCTGGAGCTGGTGAGAGACAAAAAGGAAGCCATGAGAGCAGGGCTTGAGGGAATGACAAAGGTAGATGAATTTGTGTATCAATGGACAAGCTACGTGCTTAAGTTCAACTATGAGGATGTGTTGGAGGGCCTCCAGCCTCACCCAAATGTGAAGAGGATAAAGATTGTTAATTACAAGGGTAAGAAATTTCCATCATGGTGCAGTGATCTTTCAGTGCTTGGCCGCTTGGTGGAGTTGAGATTGAAAAAATGTGAAAAATGTAGACAACTGCCAACACTTGGGCATCTACCCTGTCTTAAATTTCTTGAAATAAGTCGACTGCATAATGTAAGGAGCATAGGTGGTGAATTTTATTTTCATAACAACATTAATATTAACATGGATGGAGCAAGCAGTAGCACTGGTATGAGAGAGGCGATTGTTCTGTTCCCAGCATTGAGGAAACTAAAGCTTGAGTACATGGATGGCCTGGAAGAATGGATAACATCAGCAAGAGAAGAAGATGTGAATCACGTGATTGTGTTTCCTTGCCTTGAAGAGTTGACAATTGAAAATTGTTGTCAGCTAGCAAGTGTTCCAGTAATAAGTCAATTGACATCGGCTCAAAAGGTTTCCATTAGTAAATGTTCTAAATTGAGTACTATAGGGATGGACGTCCCATCGCATGAAAGTTTTATTGAGGAGTTATCGATTTCTTACTGTCTCGAGCTGATAATTGTCCAGTTGACATCTCTTCGCAGGCTTTACATTTATGACTGCCCCAAATTGAGTAATTTGGAATTGGAGGTCGCCTCGCATGAAAGTTGGATTGAGGAGTTGTCGATTATAGATTGTCCCCAGCTGACAAGTGTTCCCCTAACTAAGTTGACTTCTCTCCGTAGGTTTACACTTCTCAGCTGCGACCAATTGAGTAATTTAGGACTTATTCAAAGTTCAATTGAAGAGTTAAACGTTAGAGATTGTAACGAATTGACAGCAATTCCGTTACATATTGGTGATTGTAACGAATTGAGTGATTTGGGGGACGGAGACTTTCCACCCATGCCGCTTAAAGGTATAGAGATAGTGAGTTGTTCAAATCTGAGGTGTATTCCAAGTTTAAATGGCTTCTCAGCGCTTGAAAGATTACAGATTAATGATTGTCCAAGATTAATGTGTCTACCGAGTGGGCTGCAATGCTGCAAGTCTCTCGAGAGTTTGATCATACGTGATTTCCCTAGGCTGACATCTTTCGCTGCAGAAGATCATCATCTAGGAGAATTGTCTTCTCTTGTCTATTTAGAAGTATGGGAATGTCTTAACTTGAAAGAATTAAGCCTCGGATGCCTCACTCGCTTGAAGAAATTGAGGATCGGTGGCTTCTCGGAAGAGCTGGAGGAATTCCCAGGTCTCGATTTTATCCAATCACAGCTTGAAGAGCTAGTTTTGTGCGGATGGGATAAACTTATGTCTCTGCCACATCAACTTCAACACCTCACTTCCCTTAAGAAATTGTCCATATGGGAGTTTAACAGAATAGAAGCTTTGCCAGAGTGGTTGGGAAACCTCTCATCCCTTGAATATCTGAAAATTTACAGCTGCAACAGTCTCAAATATTTGCCTCCTGTTGAAGCCATGCGACGCCTCACCAAATTACAAATGCTTGACATTGATGGCTGTCCTCTTTTGAAAGGAAGATGTGCCATGGACAGCGGCCCTGACTCTGAGTGGTCCAAGATCTCCCGTGTTCCAAATGTAAAGGTAGACACAGAGATCATTCAATTGAAAAAATCAGTAATCAATTCCTAATTCAAAGCCTTCATTATTTTTTTTCAGGCATTTTCTTTTCCTAGTTATAATTCGATTATTTAATTGTTTGGATATGCAGGTGTACTAGACTACTAGGCCCTTTAACGTGTCTTTATGGGTTTGTCAACTGGGAGCAACAACACGAAACTATCAGTCGAGGGGTACTTGAAAATTTCAACTTACAGGTAGTAGAAAATTACAACTTGGAGTGTAGACTGATCATCAGTGACTTCCTGGAAGACGCGATTCTGTTATCAGTTAAGAACATGTTCAACCTCTCTGCTAACTAATTCAACTCTTTAAACTCCCTGCTCAAGGAATGTTTTCTATCTTCAAGAAAGCTATCTCTTGATAGTTGCACTAAATCACAGTAATGCTAGGACTAAATAATTTGTTTTTAGTTAAGATACGAAACTTACTTTTCATGGACTGTCATCAAATTTATTTTTTTCCCTTTCCATTCTTTCATTAATAATTTTCACTAATGTCTGACTTTTCTTTTTTTAGTTTCGTATTCCTTTCTTCAGAAATTTTTTACTCCTATGACAATCAGAATCATACTGGAAGAATACTAGCAAATGTGAAAGAATACAATCGATCTGATTGGTATAAGCACTACCTATGACAAGCAAGAAGAAATTTTTAACTGTGACAGTTGTTAAGACTTTAGACATCAGGTGCACCCTCCCCCCCACAGAATTCTTTTTAATATGTTTTTCGCACTTAGAATTCAATATCAACATTATATATGTTGGCCGAACCTCAAAACTTTGGTGAAAGCCACAGAATTCATTACGTTTGTTTGTGGCATTCGTGCATATTGTTTGCTATCAGGTTCATATCATGTATATGCCTTCTGCAGAAGCCATGCGACAAGTTACCAAATTACAGGAGCTCCAGATAATCCACTTTCCTCTTAATTTTGACAGAGTCCTGAGTGGTTCATCTCATGAAGCTTCAAATTGTCTCTTCTAAGTACAAAACATCAGCAGGTAATAACTTCTTAGTTTCAAAATTCTTCTCCAAGTCAATCAATCTCTTGCCCGTTTCTTATTATTTTCTAGTTTATTTTTTTTACCTATTAATCTACTCATTAGTTTGTTGGATATGGATATGATGTTTAGGCTCTTTCTCTTTAACATGTCCTTTTGGGTTTGTCAACTGGGAGCAATGACACAATATGGGCAAAACCAGAACTATCAGCTGAGAGGTACTTCAATTTTCTGTACTCATTTATGTTCCCTCTGTTTATGCTGTTGTTATTTGTTCATCTTTGCAAATTTGAAGGAGTCTGATCTAATTATTTGGTTAATTTCCCCCATTTAACAAGGTTTTAAGAAACTTTTGAAATTTAGAGCACTCCATTTATTTGTATGTTGTCCTTATATTACAAATATTTCGCACTTTTTATATGATGTTCTATTTTTTCTTCTTGTTTGATTCATCCCTTGGAATGGATTATACGCTAATAGAACTGACACTGCAGAATATGAATTTCAACCTAAATGCGAATAAGCAGAACATGAATTCCAACTTCACATTCTGTCAGACATATGAAGGATATGATGAATACAGAAAATCAAGGTGAAGCTTCACTTTTACATATTTACACTATTCGAAAGTTTCAATAGGGGTGATATATTTCTTCATTAATTGATTTTTTAACTCAGTTTGATTTTCTTTATAGATTAATTTTCTTTTTTCCCTTTCCCATAGTAGAATGGAATTACTCAAAACATTCTGGGTTCAAAGTTCGAACTTCTTAAGAACATAAGATTTTAATGATTATTCATGCTTTAGAGAATGGACTAGGGACTATCCCAATGGAAATCAATATGAAAAATTCATGATACTGAAAGTTTTCAAGGATCTCATATGTGCCGATGTTTTTTGTTGTTGCAATGCTTTTCTTATATTTATTGTTATTTATAGTTATTAGTATACTAGAATATTGTCCGGTAATTTAATCTGTGTGAGAGCATGAAATACTTTTACTTTTTTCGCGTGCTTCTATAATGTTTTTTATATACCTGAGTTTTAACATATTCATACCTGTAACTGAAAGATTCTTATATCTTTTCTAGATCTTATATGGTGTTAAACATTATGACTTTGCCCTGGACTGTAATCTGTGTCAATGGATGGCAAAGTCCATATTCTTTTCTTTAATTAGGGTCACTAACTATTCCACTTCACCCACACTTGCCATATATTCATCCTTGTTTTAAGGCTTACTTTAGGCCATGTTTCCTTCCTTGTTTTAAGGCTTACTTTAGGCCATGTTTCCTTCCTTGTTTTAAGGCTTACTTTAGACCATGTTTCCTTCCTTGTTTTAAGGAATGTCTTTTTCCTTTAACAACCTATATATACTCTTAATTGTATTCTCAATAATATGAACTCAAGTAAGCATTTGTACAATCTCTTTACTCTCTTCAATTCTCACATCTCTTTACTCTCTTAAATTCTAACATGGTATCAGAGCCAGTTGCTTAGGTTCTTCTCTCGTTTGTAATTTTTCTCGGTTTTGTGTTTCGGTGTGTTCTGTGTTGTTCTCGGTGAACCCGACGTGAAAGTTTTTTTTTGTTGTTTTTCGGTCTTCTCTTTCTGGTTTGGTGTTGTCGGCACCTCCTATTTTTTTTATTTGAGCAGTTTCGGCATTCACAACATCCTCTATTTTCAGAGAGGTGTTTTGTGACTTTGGGTCTCAGATTTCTCGGTGTTTTCTTTGTTCTCAGATCTCTTTGGCAGTTTGTTTTTTTTCTGCTTTGGGTAGTTTCGGCAATTTTTTTTGGTCGGGCTATTTTTTTTTGCACTTATTTGCAATGGACTTTGCACCTGTGTGTGTCAAATTTACGGGCAAAAATCACTTTACATGGGCTTTTCAGTTTGAAATTTTCCTCAAGGGAAAAGAACTTTTGGGCCATATCGATGGCACGGATGTCGCACAAACATCCAATACAGACCAATCGAAAGATGTTGGGTCTTCTCCTTCTTGGACTGTGCTTGATGCTCGGATCATGTCTTGGCTTCTTGGTTCGGTGGAGCCACATATTGTCACCAACTTGCGTACTCATCGCTCTGCTCAATCCATGTGGACTTATCTGAAGAAGGTTTATCATCAAGATAATGATGCTTATCGCTTTCAGTTAGAGCATGCAATTGCCACCTTTCAACATGGCAGTCTTTCCATCCAAGACTATTACTCGGCCTTTCTGATTCTTTGGACTGACTATACTGATCTTGTTATAGCGGTTGTTCCTGTTGCCACTCTTTCGACTATTCAGCAACTCCACGAGACTAGATGGCGTGATCATTTTCTTATGAAACTACGCCCGAAATATGAATCTATTCGCTCCTCTCTGCTGAATAGATCTCATGTTCCTTCTCTTGATGTTTGTTTTGGTCAGTTACTTCGTGAAGAACAACATCTTAGTACTCAAGCCACTCTGGAGCAATCTTATGGTAGTCCAGGAACTGTTGCTTATGCTGCCCAAGGACGCAGACCGCTTATGCATTCTAAAAACTTGCAGTGTTTTTGCTGTAAGGAATATGGGCATATTGCTGCCAATTGTCCCAAGAAATACTGCTCTTATTGTAAGAAGAAGGGTCACATCATCAAAGAATATCGTCTCCGCCCACAGAATCGTCAGGCTTAAGCATTTCAGACTTCTGTTATTGTACCCTCCGCAACTCCTGGCTCTTCTTCTAGTGCCTCCCCAGTTCCGGCACCTCCTGCAGCGAATTACTGCACACCCGAAATGGTGCAACAGATGCTAATTTCAGCATTATCTGCAATGGGGTTTCAAGGTAAAAATTCTACCAAACTCTGGTACGTAGACTCGGGGGCCTCTAATCACATGACGAATACTCCCACCGCTCTGTGTCATGTTCGACCCTATGTTGGTCCATCTGCCATTCAGACTGCCAATGGCAGTTCTTTACCAATCGATGCTGTCGGAGATGCCTCTTCTAAATTCACTGATGTGTTTCTTGCTCCTCAACTTTCCACGAATCTTATTTCTGTTGGTCAATTAGTTGATAACAATTGTGTTATTAACTTTTCTGGTGATGGTTGTGTTGTACAGGACCAGGTAACGGGAGAGTTGATCGCGAAGGGACATAAAGTGGAGCGCTTGTTTCCACTATTTTTATCTGTCCCAGTAATTCCTCCAGTTTCGTTTATTAAGTCTCTTGCTTGCAATAATGTTCCAAATCTGAGTATGGTGTGGCATCGTCGTTTAGGCCATCCCAATAATCAGATCTTATCTCATGTATTGCACTATGGTTTTCTTGATAATGAAGAACGTTCTTCTTTATCTCTTAAGTGTGATTCTTGCAAACTTGGTAAAAGCAAAATTCTTCCATTTCCTTTACATGCTAGCAGAGCTTCTCACTGCTTTGATCTTATCCATAGTGATGTTTGGGGACCTTCCCCCGTTAGTTCACATGAAAAATTTAAATATTATGTGACTTTTATTGATGATTATAGCAGATTCACTTGGGTTTATTTTCTTCGCTCTAAATCTGAGGTTTTTCGTATTTTCACTAATTTTTTAGCGTATGTTGACAATCAATTTTCTGCGACTATTAAGACATTACGCATAGATTCTGGTGGTGAATATTTGTCTACTGAGTTTCAGGAATTTTTGGCTTCTAAAGGTATTATTCATCAACGTTCATGTCATGCTACTCCCCAACATAATGGAGTAGCCGAACGCAAAAATCGTTATCTTCTTGATGTGGTACGTACTCTCTTGTTAGAATCATCTGTTCCATCAATGTTCTGGGTCGAGGCTTTGAAAACTGCTACTCACTTGATTAATCGTTTACCTTCCCAAATCTTACACATGGAGTCTTCCTATTTCCGCTTGTTTGCTAAACAACCTAGTTATGATAATCTCCGTATCTTTGGTTGTGTATGTTTTGTCCATTTACCTCCCCATGAGCGACATAAATTATCTGCTCAATCTGTTAGATGTGCATTCTTGGGATATAATGTGTGTCAAAAGGGATTTATTTGCTATGATCCTACCTTACATCGTACACGTATTTCTAGGAATGTTATTTTCTTTGAAAATCAACATTTCTTTCCTATGTCCTCTGAGCCCTCTTCTTCTACGGTGGTCCTCCCCTCCTTTGAGCAACAATTTTCAGATCTTCATCAAGTCAGCTCTCGCTTTAAACCAAGTATTGTATATACGAGACGTTCCCGCCCACAGTCTCTTCCGATGGCTCAACCGATATCTGATCCTACTATGCTCCAGTCAGTTGCAGCACCTTCAGAACACTTGGTACGTCGCTCTTCTCGAATATCTTTACCTCCGAATAGGTATGGGTGGTTTGCTTCTGCTCTTACTGCTGCATTGTCCAATTTTGATAATCCCACATGCTACTCACATGCTGTCAAGCATGATTGTTGGCGACAAGCTATGCAGGAAGAAATTGCTGCTTTAGAGGCCAATCACACCTGGGACATTGCACATTGTCCTTCCACTATAGCCCCCTTGGGTTGCAAATGGGTTTACTCCGTCAAGGTTCGATCTGATGGAAGTTTGGATCATTATAAAGCTCGGCTTGTTGCATTTGGAAATAAACAGGAATATGGTGTTAATTATGAAGAAACCTTTGCTCCTGTGGCTAAGATGACCACTGTTCGTACGATTCTAGCTCTTGCTGCTTCCAATGATTGGCCACTACATCAGATGGATGTCAAGAATGCTTTTCTTCATGAGGATCTTAAAGAGTGTATTTATATGAAGCCACCCCCAGGATTGTTTCCTTCTCCAAACTCACATGTGTGTAAGCTTCGTCGCTCCCTTTATGGTCTCAAACAAGCTCCAAGGGCATGGTTTGATAAATTTCGAACTAATTTATTACAATTCTCATTCAAGCAGAGCAAGTATGACACTTCCTTGTTTCTTCGAAAATCAGACATGGGTATTGTTGTTCTTTTAGTTTATGTTGATGATATTGTGATTACTGGTTCCGATTCTGTTTTGCTTGGCCGGCTCAAGACCCATCTCTTCGAGTCCTTTCATATGAAAGATCTTGGGTCTCTTACATATTTTCTCGGTCTTGAGGTGCATCGTAGTCCGTCGGGTATTTCACTCAATCAACATAAGTATGCTAGTGACCTGGTGGCTACAGCAGGCCTACAGGAGGCCACTTCTGTTGATACTCCCATGGAATTGAATGTCAAGCTTCGCAAAGAGGAGGGTGATTTACTTGCTGATCCTAGTTTATACCGAAAGTTGGTGGGCAGTCTTGTCTACCTCACCATTACTAGACCGGACATTTCCTTTGCAGTACAACAAGTCAGCCAGTTTCTTCAGACCCCTCATCACCTTCATTTGGTTGCTGTCCGTAGGATCATACGCTATGTTCAGTCTGCCCGTGGCTTATTCTTTTCTGCAGGCAATTCTCCTCGACTTACTGCTTATAGCGACACTGATTGGGCTGGTTGTGCTGATACACGTCGCTCCATTATTGGTTGGTGTGTGTTCTTAGGTGATGCATTGATCTCATGGAAGAGTAAGAAGCAAGACAGAGTTTCTAAGTCATCTACAAAATCTGAGTATCGGGCGATGTCTCTTGCTTGTTCCGAAATTATTTGGCTTCGAGGTTTGCTTGCTGAGCTAGATTTTTCTGCAACTGATCCTGCACCTCTACATGCTGATAATACAAGTGCTATTCAGATCACGACAAATCCTGTCTATCATGAGTGCACGAAGCATATTGAAGTCGACTGTCACTCTATCCGCGAAGCATTTGAAGCTTGTGTTATCACTCTTCCACATGTTTCCACTGACCTACAAATTGCTGATATCTTCACCAAAGCGCTCACTCGCCATCGACATTGCTTATTAAGCAGCAAATTGATGCTTATTGATCAACCTGCATCAATTTGAGGGGGGCTGTCAATGGATGGCAAAGTCCATATTCTTTTCTTTAATTGGGGTCACTAACTATTCCACTTCACCTACACTTGCCATATATTCATCCTTGTTTTAAGGCTTACTTTAGGCCATGTTTCCTTCCTTGTTTTAAGGCTTACTTTAGACCATGTTTCCTTCCTTGTTTTAAGGAATGTCTTTTTCCTTTAACAACCTATATATACTCTTAATTGTATTCTCAATAATATGAACTCAAGTAAGCATTTGTACAATCTCTTTACTCTCTTCAATTCTCAAATCTCTTTACTCTCTTAAATTCTAACAATCTGATCATCAATGGCTTCCTGGAGGACTCCCTTCTGTTCTTAGTTTAGAACATGTCAAAACTCTCTGCTGGGCAACTTCAACTCCTTGAAGTCTATGCTCATGGAATATTTTCACCTTCAAGATATGTCTCTCACAGTTGCAATCAACAGAGACATAGGCCACTGGGAAACAATGCAGCATATATCTCACTAAATCACAGTGATCCAGGAGTTCGTTTGACCAATTTGCTTTCAATTCATGTAGGAATACAATTAACAATTTTTCCCCTTTACTTTATTTAATTAATAATTTTCACTATTACATTAACTTTTTTTTATTTCTGTAAAATATTTTATACAGAAATTTTCTGCTCCTGTGACAACTAGAATCATACTGGATGCACACCAGCAAATGTGGAAGAGTAGTCTGGTCTGTATTAGCACTGCCTTTGACAAGCAAGAAGAGAAATTCATAATTACAATGTCCATGAAGATATTAGGTGAGGCTCTTCTCATGAGAGAGAGAGAGAGTTTTACAGTATAGAGGTTTAAATATGCTGGCCTAAGCTCAAGCCTTTGGTAGAAGTGCTTTCCATAGGTAACCACACCCTGAGGTATATGTTGGGTAGTTGTTAAATTCCTGCATATTGATTGCTATCAGACTCATCTCACCTGGGCTATGGTTTGGCCACACAGATGTAGAATCAATATGAAAGATCTCCCATATTCCAGTATTCCCATGAAGCTTCAAATTGTCTCCTCTAAGTACGAAACATCAGCAGATAATAGTTAGTTTATTTTCTTTACCTATTAATCTACTCATTAGTTCTTTGGATATGGTACGAAACATCATCAGATAGTAACTTCTTAGTTTATTTTCTTTACCTATTAATCTACTCATTAGTTCTTTGGATATGGATGTGATGTTTAGGCTCTTTCTCTTTAACATGTCTTTTTGGGTTTGTCAGCTTGGAGCAACGACACAATATGGAAAAACCAGAACAGTTGAGAGGTACTTCAATTTTCTGTACTCATTTTTGTTCCCTCGGTTTATGCTATTGCTATTTTTTCATCTTTGCAAATTTAAAAAGTCTGATCTACTTATTTGGTTAATTTCCTCGATTTAACAAGGTTTTAAGAAACTTTTTTTAAATTTAGGCATGAATATTGGTGAGCAATCTTATTTTTATCAGCACTCTGTTCATTTGTATGCTGTCCTTATATTACAAATATTTTGCACTCTTTATATGATGTTAACAGAACTGACATTGTAGAATATGGCTTTCAACGGAAATGCAATCCCAACTTCAGTCTGCCAGATATTGCAGAATTTTATGAATACAAAAAATCAACGTGAAGCTTCACTTTTACGTTCATCTCATATTTACGTTATTTTTCTGAAACATTCAGCTATCTGAAAGTTTCAATTAGGGTGGTATATTTCTTTATTAATTGTTATTTTTTTTTAATTCAGTTTGATTTTATTTATAGATTAAATTTCATTTTATCCCTTTCCAATTGTAGAATGGAATTACTCAAACATTCTCGATTCAAACTTCTCAAGAACAAACGATAGTAACAGTTATTCATGCTGTGGAGAATGAACTAGGGATTGGCTGCAATGGAATCAAAATGACAAATTCATGATACTGGGGAATATGTACAGTGAACCAACAGTGAATCAACTGAGACATAGGCTACTGGGAAACAATGCAGCATCTCACTAAATCACGGTAATCCCAGGACTTCTTTATTTTAATGACAATTATTAAAGTTTTTTTGTTTAGTTAATAATTTTCACAATTACATTATCTAATGATTACTCTAAAGAGTTGATTTCTAAGCTTCTGTCAAGTGTCACATTGTTTTTGATGACATATATTTCCATTTAGGAGACTGCAAGATGCAAGATAATTTTGGAAAAGCCACATTCTGCATTTTCTTGTTTAAGTTGAACCAAGAAAACCAAAAAGAAAGCAGCAGCCTGATTTCCTGGATGACCATACGTCAAAAAGTGTTTGCTTGCCAAAATGTTTTGTGTATTTTAGGTAAGTGCATGTCCTTTAATCTAAACAATTCTTTAATTTGATTAATGTGGAAGACTAATCTGTTACATTCTCGAAACAGGTTTTCGATGCATCAAGTTTTATGGAGACTGCAATTTACGTTTTACCATGGCTGGTCAGGATTTTTTCGTGTTGGTGTGGGTCCCTCGTATGTGGGGGCCACCACTAATTAATGTGCTGGCATGGCCCTAAGACCATAGCATATAAAGAAAACGAATTCTCTTATTGGCGATATGAGTTGTGTTTTTTCTCAAGAGCGGTCGAAATCAGTTTTGTGAAGCAAAGAATTTTTGGGTTTTTCTTCACTGTTTTGATCCGATTTGAAGATTGATTTCATTGCAGTTTGAGCTAAAAAAAATTTTGTTGATTCGATGTGGTGAAGGTTTCAAGTTGATGCATTTTGTTTATTCGTCTGCTTCTGTTATAGCTTGTTTGTTGAGATCAGTTTAATTTTTATCTAATAGACTATTGTTGAAATCCATTTTTAAAGTGACGAATTATCTGTTGATTTAGAGAAGATATTTTATATTTTTATTATTTTATAGTGGAGATTTTGCCTGGATTAGGTGTAACGAGTCATTCCGGGTTGGTCACCCCCGAGACGGTGTTGTCACATTTTGAAAATCTCAGCACGACATATATATGCAACAAGAAAAAATAATACCACTATGAATTTTTACATCAATCCTCATACCTCAAAAGAGGGGATAAATCATTCTGAAATTGACTTAAACATTATATATAACGTAAAATGCATGAATATTTACAAATAAATTTTTATTGTATTTTTCTCATTAGTATGAGGATGTGGACACGTACGTGGTTTAAAGTAAATGATTTCATCTGAATTTCAGCTCACCAAACTAATTGTTATGCTTGCTACTTCAAATCATTCTACAATGAGGGATGAGCTTCACAAACTCAGTGAATTAAATTTACTAGAAGTATTCAATTTGTATAAATGGTCTTTCAATATTTAATTATTTATATTTCATACAATTTGATAATAGCATTTTACTATCACTACACATATCATAAGTTTTTCTATATCACTATCTTCTTCTTATATATTGGTTCACCTTAAAACTATCAATTATCTCATAATTACCTCGTTATGAGATGCACAGTATAAAGTCTATTATTTAGATGGTTCTTATCATATCATATTTCTATGTTTCTTTCTCACCATAACTGTCTCTATGAGACGCATTCATCTATAAATAAATGTATAATAACAAACAACACTTCAGCATTTCAGTAATACAATCAATATTTAAAACAGATGCAATGCATGAATTATTATTAGGGAATGTCTTCCCACATGTCGACATGTTTTTATCTTAGATCGACCCCCTCCCGATTCTTTTATTTCCAGCATATATCGGCTGTCATGGTTTTCATTTTTTTCAAGCATATATTGGCTGTCACGGTTTTTCAATTAGACCGGCCCCTCTTGGTTCTTTTATTTCATGCATATGCATATAAACAATGATATGAAATATGTATATGAACAATAATATAAAAACAAACATGAATTCAAATATTTAAATTAGCTATCCTGATTATTCTCAAATTATTATTTGAAAAAATTCTACCAAATTTCTCTCCTCATAAATCACATCAAATCATCAATCATAACTTTTTGAGATCCACTAAATTTCATCTCCCCATAAATCACATCAAATCATCAACCATAGCTCATCAAGAATTTCACTTATCACTTTTATTATTAAATCAACTTTTTATTCCAAAAATATTACTTCTCAAGAAATAATTTTCTATACATCCACTATTCCTATCACACCTATCAACCAATTTTCATCAATCACCAAAGCATAAATTAATAATTTATTCAAATATTATCACTAGATATTTCATATTTATCTTGATTACTTAAAGTAAATCTAACTCACCACGTAGCACTTAGAGCTACCCATGGATCACCTCTTTGCCTTTTCTACTCCTCCCAGTAATTTTTCCCGGTTGCTGATCGTCAACATCTGACATAATATTTATATTAAATTTCTAATTTATTCTTCAATTCTTCCTAATTTACATCCTTTGAAATTCCCACTTTGAATTCCTGAAAATTTCATGTATGCTAAATTTCAAAAATAAACTTCACGTAATTACCTTATGTTTTTCTTAGCGCTTCCTGTGATTCTCTATAAAATTCTCTCGCAAACTTCTTCAAAATTTTGTTCTTTCAACATTTTTTTGGATCCTCAAGTGTTTAGAGAAATAGAGCAGTTTGAATTGAAGAAAGGGGAAAACCAAAGATTTAGTAAGAAAAATTAAAGTAAAGCAAATATATATATATATGCATTTTTTTCTTCAGCACCTTCTCTTCCCCCCCCCCCACCAAATTGCTCCACGCAAGAATGCATGTGTCCTACATGCAAACCTCATATTTTCACTTGGTAGTAGGTGGCAACACCTGTTGCCACGTTTTTCTCCTTTTTTTTTCTTTTTCCTTTTCTCCAAGACTAGATGCGTCCATTTTTTTTTCATTTTTTTTGTAATTACGGCCCCTCGCATCCATTTTTTTTAAAGAATTATTTTTTCAAAAGAATTATATATATATTATTTTAATTTCATGTTATTTATTAAATTACTTCTTTATCCTTACTTTACGATTACAGGTATTACAAATCTACCCACCTTATAAAAATTTTGTCCTCAACATTTCTTTACCTAACTCCAGAAACAAATGTGAATAATATTTCTTCATATTGTCTCACGCTTTCACGTAATCTCTTCAACATCCTTATTCCGCCACGGAATTTAAACTAATAAAATTATTTTATTATACAAGACTTGTTCTTTTCTGTCTAAAATCTTCACTAGTACTTGTATATAAGCCAAATCTTTCTGAATTTCTATAGCTTAACTCAAAATATTATGAGATTTATCAAGTAAGTGCTTTCACAAGAGTGAAACATGGAATACGTTATGTCACTACTTCAACTCTGGAGGCAAATCAAAGCTATTCACAACTAGCCCAACTTTCTCAATAACCTCATAGGGTCCCACTTACCTCAGACTCAACTTTTCTTTCTTTTTTACCTTCAACACACATTTTCATGGAGATATTTTTAATTACACCCAATCACCTACTTGAAATTCAAGAGGTCTTATTCTATTATTAGCATAGTTATTCGGTCTACTCAATGCTACTTTACGGTTCTCTCTAACCAGTTTGATCCTCTCAGTTGTTAACTCAATAATTGATGGACCAAATATATTTCTCTTTCCCACTTATTCCCAACATATAGGAATTTTACACCTCCTACCATACAATGTCTCAATCGGTGCCATCCTAATACTAGTTTGATACTGATTATTATAAGCAATTTCAATCGATGGCATGTAAGCATCTCAACTTACTAAGAAACTCATCACATTTTCCCTTAACATGAAAAATTATATTAAATTGCAATTGTGTACCTACAGCTTTTTGAAAGCCTCTCCGAAACCAAGATGTAAATCTAGCATCTCTATTTGACACTATACTTAATGGTGCTCAATATAACCTCACAATCTCAGCTACATCCTTCTTCATTCCTGACCACCAGAAATTCTATCTCTATCATCTATACATCTTATTGTTACTTAATTGCATCGAATCTACATCATCTTGTGCCTCTCTCATTATCTCATTTCTCAACTTCGCATTATCGAGAACAAAAATTTCATGTTCCAATACCCAAATACCCTCATTTCAAATTTTGAACTCAAAATGCTTTCTAGTAAGTAGTCAATGCTTAATCTTTTCTCAGTCAATGCTTAATCTTTTCTATCTCTTCATCTCTACCTTCCATCTCTAAAACATTTTACTATGGATGATTGTACGTCCATATTTGTTAACCATGATCTTCTATCACTGATATTCAACTTCATTCTTATCTCTCTTAAATCTATCATCAATTTCACATTAGGACTCCCAATAGTAGTTAAAGTTCTTATAGACTTTCTACTCATTGCATCAGCTATCACCTTCGCATTTTCTAGATGATAGTGAATTGTACAATCATCGTTACTAATCAACTCCATCTACCATCTTTGCCTCAAATTCAACTCTCTCTGAGTATGTAAGTATGTCAAACTCTTATAACCCATAAATATCTCATAAGTGGCTCCATACAAATTATGTCTCCAATGTTTAAAGTAAACACTATAGTAGCCAACTCTAAGTCATGAGTAGAGTAATTTCTATCATGAATCTTCAATTGCCTAGAAGTATGGGGCTATAGCTTTCCTATGTTACACGTATCTCAATCATTGATGTGATGCATCACTATACACCACAAATCCTTCATCACCAGAAAGAAACACCAATACTAGAGCTGTAGTCAATTTCTCTTTTAGTAATTGGAAAATTTTTCTCACACTTCCCTCACCATACAAATCTCACCTCTTTCTTGGCCAGTTTATTCAATAGTATTACAATAATAGAAAAATTCTGAAAGAATCTTCTATAATAACCAGCTAACCCCAAAAAGATTATAATCTCAGTCATGTTAGTTGGTCTCTCACAACTTAACATTGCCTCTACCTTTTGTGGATCAACTGTTATGCCATTTCCCGATATTACATGTTCCGATAAGGTCATTTCTTTCAGCCAAAATTCACATTTAGGAAATTATAGCATATAATTTCTCTCTCCTCAGAATCTCCAACACACTGTCTAATGTTTCATATGTTATTCTCCCTTCTTAGAATATATCAGAATGTCAAAAACAACCATAAACTTGTTAAGATATAGTTTAAACACTCTATTCATCAAGTCCATGAATGTTTCTGGAACATTAGTCAATCCAAATGACATCACAAGAAGCTTATGACCATAATGTGTCCTAAAAGTAGTCTTAGGCACGTCTCCCTTCTCTATCCTAAATTGATGATAACCTGATCTCAGGTCTAGTTTTGCAAATACCCTTGCTCCATACAACTTCCCAAATAAATCATCTATCCTGAGTAAATGATATTTGTTCTTAATGGTTATCTTATTCAATTAGCTATAGTCTATACACAATCTCATCGTTCCATCTTTTTTTCTCACAAACACTACGCCGACTTCTCATGGAGACACACTAAATCGAATAAGTTATTTATCTAACAACTCTTGAAGCTGTACTTTTAATTCTCTCAACTCAGCGAGTGTCATTCTATAGAGTGCTATAGATATATGTGATGAACGTGGTATCACATCGATAGAGAATTTAATCTCTCTACTAGGAGACAACTAGGCAACTCATCAAGAATTATATTAGAATAATCTTTCGCCACTAAGATTTATTCTAACTTCCTATTTTCCTTTTTAGAATCCATTATGTATGTCAAATACTCCTCACAACCTTTCTTCAACAATTTCTTAGTGGTCAGAGCAAAATAAGATAGTTCGAGAGTATCTTATGTTTTCTATGAAAGTTAAACTCCTCATATCCATATCTTGAACACTATCTTTTTTCTGGAACAATCAACCCAAGCGTAATACGTCGACAACCAATTTATTCTCAAAATTAAATGAAATTATATCATATTCAAAGATAATAAATCAGCTTCAGATTCTCTATCACTGATACGAATCACACAACCCTTATAAGCATTTATGATTGTCACTCTATCTCTAGTGGGAACTTCAACAAAAATATTATGCATCAAGGGACTAATACATACTTCAATGGACTTCATATGAATACTGGATGCAAACGAATGGGTTGCACCAAGATCAACCAATATTGATATGTCCACATTCTCTACATACAAAGCACTTTAAATTTTTGACAATTTTGGGATAAATATCTTATCTGAATACATCTATAACAACTTCTGTCTCTCGATCATACATCAGATTACTACTTTCCCTTGGTGGCATACTTACTTCCTCTGACATGACTCCCAATTCCCACAACCTGTCTCCCAAATCTAGGGGTCCCACCAATATTACTTTGAGCTAAAAAAGCAACAGATCATGCTTTCCTCTGACTCCATACTACAGTTTCCTATGACAAGGAATGCTTCATCTGGGTGGTCTCCCACCATGCACACTCATACTGGTGCCACCTCTGGGTTTTTCAAATCTAGACCTCTTCCGTCAATTCCTCCTACCTCTAAATTTCATCACTTCCTTCTCAATCTGAAGTGCTATATCCATCAACCTGACATAATTTATATACCTTATGTAAGATAGTTTTGATCAAATCTTAAAACATAGTTCATCTATGAACCTCTTACACTTCTTCTCCTCTAGGTCTACCATTTTTAATACAAACCTCGACAAAGCCACAATCTCTTATCATACTGAGTCATAGTCCATACATTTACCCAAAATAAATAAAATCTCTATCTTGTTAGGCTAAAGGTCTAAAGAAAGTATTTATAAAGGAAAACCTCCTTAAACCTATTCCAGGTTAAGGGTCTATTAACATCTGCACTTACTCTAGGAAGAATATCCTCCCACTATTCCAAAACATCTCTTTCTAATTCAAATGAAGCAAAAGCAACTATCTGCCTGTCAGTTACTACCAAATAATCTCTCTACATGTTTCTCCCAAAACTCAGGCTTAAAAGGATTCATAGATCCTTTAAACAACAAGGTATTCAACTTAACATATCTAACAAAACAATCTCTCTACATCTCATGCATAAACTCACTTTTCAACTTTTGAACATTTACCATTACTGGATTTACAACAACCTCAGGCACTGCTCTAGCCTGTTCAGCAAGTTTATACTATAGGCTACCAACTCTATCATCTGTTAAATTCATTTTCTCAAGAGCATGTGTAAGGGCTTATTTTAGCTCATCTCTTTCAACTTCAGATTCTCTCATACCTTTACTAATATCAATTATACTGTCAACATGTTCCCTTCTAGGAACCACAAATTCAAACTCAGTCTTAACTTGTCAAAAAAATTGGGGGCCTACCACGCCTACTCAGATCAACAATTCTAATTCTAGCTCTAGCATGTCCACGTGTCATCCTCAGACTATTAAAATATAATTTATTTTAATCTTCCACTTTCTTACTTTTTATGCAGTTTACAGAATCATAAAACCTAATACTCTGATACCAAAATTGTAACGACCCATCCCGGGTTGGCCATTCCCGAGACAATGTTGTCACATTTTGAAAATCTCAGCACGACACATATATGCAACAAGAAAAAATAACGCCAACATAAATTTTTACATCAATCCTCAACCCTTAACAGGGGAGATACATTATTCTGATATTGACTTAAACATTATATAAAACGCAAAATACATGAATATTTACAAATAAATTTTTATTTTATTTTCTCATTAGTTGGAGGATGTGGACACGTACATGGCTTACAGTAAATGATTTCGTCTGAATCTCAACCCACCAAACTAATTGTCCTGCATGATACCTAAAATTATTGTACAATGAGGGATGAGCTTCACAAGCTCAGTGAATTAAATTTACTAGAAGTATTCAATTTGTATAAATGGTCTTTCAATATTTAATCATTTATATCTCATAAAACTTGATAATAGCATTCTACTATCATTATACATATCATAAGTCTCATTCTCTATCAATCTCTTCTTCTTATGTATTGGTTCACCTTAAGACCATCAATTATCTCATAATTACCTCGTTATGAGGTGCACGGCATAAAGTCTACCATTTAGATGGTTCTTATCATATCATACTTCTATGTTTCTTTCTCACCATAACTGTCTCTGTGAGACTCATTCATCTATAGATAAATGTACAATAACAAACAACACTTCAGCATTTCAATAATACAATCAATATTTAAAACAGATGCAATGCATGAATTATTATTAGGGAACGTCTTCCCACATGTCGACATGTTTTTATCTTAGACCTGCCCCTCTCCTGGTTATTTTATTTTCAACATATACCGGCTGTCACGGTTTTTCAATTAGACTGACCCCTTCCCGGTTCTTTTATTTCATGCATATACCTATGAACAATGATATGAAATATGCATATGAACAATAATATAAAAACAAACATGAATTCAAATATTTAAATTAACTATCCTGATTATTCTCAAATTATTATTTGAAAAAATTCTACTAAATTCCTCTCCTCATAAATCACATCAAATCATCAATTATAACTTGTCAAGATCTACTAAATTTCCTCTCCTTATGAATCACATTAAATCATCAATCATAGTTTGTCAAGATCCACTAAATTTCATCTCCTTATAAATCACGTCAAAACATCAACCATAGCTCATCAAGAATTTCACTTATCGCTTTAATTATTAAATCAATTTATTATTTCAAAAATATTATTTCTCATAAAATAATTCTCTACACATCCACTATTCCTATCACACCCATCAACCAATTTTCATCTATCACCAAAGCATAAATTAATAATTTATTCTAATATTATCACTAGATATTTCATATTTATCTTGATTACTTAAAGTGAATCTAACTCACCACGTAGCACTTAGAGCTACCCATGGATCACTTCCTTGCCTTTCCTGCTCCTCCCAGTAATTTTCCCGAGTTGCTGATCGTCAACACCTGACATAATATTTATGTTAAATTTCTAATTTTTTCTTCAATTCTTCCTAATTTACGCCCTTTGAAAATTCCCACTTTGAATTCCGAAAAATTTCATGTATGCTAAATTTCAAAAATAAACTTCACATTATTACCTTCTGTTTTTCTTAGCGCTTCAGTGATTCTCTATAAAATTCTCCTGGAAACCTCTTCAAAATTTTGCTCTTTCAACTTTTCTTTCGGTCCTCATGTGTTTAGAGAAATAGAGTAGTTTGAATTGAGGAAATGAGAAAACTAAAGATTTGCTAAGAAAAAAATAAAGTAAAGCAAAAATTATTATTATTATTATTATTATATATATATATATATATATGCATTTTTTTTCTTTAGCACCTTACCCCTCCTCCCCCCCAACCCCAAATTGCTCCATGCAAGAATGCATGTGTCCTACATGCAAACCTTAAGTTTTCACTTGGCAGTAGGTGTTGCCACCTGCTGCCACATTTTTCTCCTTTTTTTTTTTTTGAAAAAAGAGAGAAAACAAATCTTTTCTCTTTCTTTTTCTTTTTCCTTTTCTCCAAGACTGGATGCGTCTATTTTTTTTTCATTTTCTTTGTAACTATGGCCCCATGCGTCCAATTTTTTTCTTTTTTTTGAAAAAGACTTATTTTATTCAATATTAAATCCTTCGCATATATATATATATATATATATATGTATTGTTTTAATTTCATGTCATATTTATTAAATTACTTCTTTACCCTTACTTTACGATTACGGGTATTACAATAGGTCCCATGGTTTTTTCCTTTCACATTGAAAGGGTTTTCCACGTAAAAATTTGGTGTCTTCGTTTTTGTGGTTTGATTGTTATTTTTTTGTTGTGGTTATTTGGTATTGTTATTTTTTCCTATTTTATTCACATAATAGGGAAAATAGTTCTTTGTTTCCCAACAAAATGGTATAAGAGCTTTTGGTTAATTGAGTTATGAATTCTTGTGTCAATTAAAATGGAGGAAAGTTCTGGTTCCATGATTAAATTTATTGGCACCAATTACTCAATTTGGAGGCCTAAGATGTTGGATTTGTTATACTGTCGTGATATGTATGGCCTTATTGAATATGATGGAACCAAACTGACAAGCAAAACTAATGAAGATTGGAAGCTTTTATAGAGGAAAGTTGTCGGGGTGATTCGAAAATGGATTGATCAGAGTGTATTTCACCATGTAGCCATTGAGACTAATGCAATCGCACTCTGGAAGAAGTGAAATCTATGTATAAAAGAACGTCCACTCAGAACAAGATTTTTATCATCAAGAAACTTGTAAATTTGAAATACAAGGAAGGTCACTCAGTTGCAGAGTACTTGAATGAATTTCAGAGTTTATTGAATCAATTGACCATCTTGAAGCTTGTATTTGATGATTAGTTACATGCCTTGTTATTGTTGAGTCCACTGCTAGATAGTTGGGATACATTGTTGGTATCAGTTAGTAATTCTACTGATGATGGAACGTTGACATTGATAAGTGTTAAAGATAACATGTTTAATAAAGAATCTAGAAGAATAGAGCAGGGAACTCTTCTGAGGCTATAGCACTAGTTACAGAGAGTAAAGGGAGAAATAAAAGTAGAAAACCTCCTTACAGTCATGATAAATCAAGTGATAAGCCTAGATGGAGAAAAAAATCTAAAAAAATAGTTTTACATCATTATTGCAACAAGCATGGTCATATTAGGCTTACGTGTATGCAAATGAAAAGAGAGTAAAATAAGGAAAAAGATGAAGAGAATAAAGATGACAATGGTATGATTGCAGTTGCATCTGATGTTGATGTTATTGTTATCTGTGATGATGTTTTTGTTAATCTCACATGTGATGATCCTACTTGGGTAGCTGACACAGGTGCTACTTCCACATTACTTCTCACATAGATTTGTTTTCAACCTATATTGCTGGTGATTTTGGCTTTGTGAAGACAATCAGTAGTGCTTCGTATAATGCTATTAGTGTGGGAGATATTTGGTTGGAAACCAACACTGGATGCAGATTGCTCTTGAAAGATGCCAAACAAGTTCCTGATATTCGTCTTAATCTAATCTCCACTATTCAACTTGATGATGAGGGTTATGAGAGTAACTTCAAAGGTGGAGTATGGAAGCTCTCTAGAGGCTCATTGATTCTTGCAAGAGGAAAGAAGATTGATCGCCTTTACAGATTGCAATCTAAGCCATGTCAAAGCCAAGTAAATACAATTGAAGATGAGTCCATTGAGCTATGGCATAAGCGAGTCAGTCACATTAGTGAGAAAGGGATCCAGATTCTATCTAGAAAGTACACATTACCTTGCATGAAAGGTATGTCTTTGAAAACTTGTGTTCATTGCTTGGTTAGAAAACAAAAAGAATTTCATTTCTTAGAACTCTTTCTAGACATAATATTATTTTGGATTTGGTTCATATTGATGTTTGTTATATGAAAGATAGATCTCTTAGTAGCACCCTCTATTTTTTTTTATTGACAATTTCTATAAAATAAAATAAAAAAGTGTGGGTTATTGCTTTATATTCTAAGGATCAGGATTTTGATGCCTTCAAAGAATCTCATGTGAAAGTTGAATGAGAGATTATTCAGAAACTAAAATGTGTTAGAGCAGATAACAGTGGTGAATAAAGGGGTCCTTTTAAGAAGTACTGTTGGATTTTGGTATCAGGTTTAAGAAAACTGTTCCTAAAACACCGCAAGAGAATGGTGTAGTAGAGAGAATTAACATAACTATAGAAAAAAGAATTAGATGCAAGCTCTCTTATGCAAAGCTATCTAAACACTTCTTGGGTAAGGCAGTAAGGACTACATTTGACTTGATTAACCTTTCTCCTTTAGCTCATTTGAATGGTGATTCACCAAATAAGATTTGGACATGGAAAGATGTGTCCTACAAACATTTGAGGATGTTTGGGTAGCCTTTATTCACAGTCCTAAATATGAGAGATACAAGCTTGAAAGTAAGACTAAGAGTGTATCTTCTTGGGTCATGCACATGAAAATTTTGGTTACAGATTGTGAGATTTGAAAGAGAAGAAAATTACCAAAAGCAAAGACGTTATGTTCCTTGAAGATCAAACCATTGAAAACCTATAAAAGATTATGAAACCTAAGTCCTTCAATGAAGAACCTATTAGTTTGGATCCAATTTCTTCTCTAGTTGTAACTCATTGTAATCACAGAGGGAAATTCAAGGAGAAAATGAAGATGCAAGTGATAATGATAGTGATATTCCTCCATTTGCTAATGATCCTATAGTTACTGATTTGCCTCGTGATGATAATACAAAACAAGAAGTTCAGTAGGCTTCTACAGAACCTTACTTAAAAAGACCTACTAGAGAGTGTCGGTCTACTAGATGGTATTCTCCTCATGATTATGTGATGCTTATAGATGGAATAGAACCGAAATGTTATGATGAAGCATGACGGATGATCATAAAGAAGAGTGGCTTAAAGCCATGCAAGATGAGATGAAATCCTTGCATGAAAACCACATGTATGACTTGGTGAAACTGCCTAAGGGTAAAATATCACTAAAAAAACAAATGGGTTTACAGTTTGAATATTAAAGATAAGATCTCACAGCCTAGGAACAAGGCAAGACTAGTTGTGAAATGGTTCAGTTAGAAGAAAGAAATTGATTTTGAAGAAATTTTCTCAACTATAGTTAAGATATCTTTTATTCGAGTTATTCTTGGCTTGGTTGTTCTTATGAATTTAGAGATAGAACAAATTGATGTGAAAACTGCATTCCTCTATGATGACCTAGAGGAAAAGATTTACATGGAACAACATGAGGGTTCAAAGTCAAAGGTAAAGAACAACTAGTGTGCATGTTGAGAAAGAGTTTGTATGGTCTCAAGTAGGCACCCAAGCAGTATTATAAGAAATTTGATTCTTTCATGGAGAATCATGGTTACAGTCGGACTACTTCTTACCATTGTGTATTTGTTAAAAAGTTTTTTATGGTAACTTTATTTTTCTCTTGCTTTATGTGGATGACATGTTGATTGTTGATCATGATATTAGCAAGATTGATGAATTGAAAAACCTCATTATATCCTTTGCCATTAAAGATTTGGGATCGATGAAATAGATTCTTTTTATGAAGATTTCCCATGATAAAAAGCATGGGAAGTTGTGGTTGTCTTAAGAAGGTTACATTGAGAAGATTCCTAAGAGATTTCATATAAGTAATGCAAAGCCTGTTATTACTCCACTTGAAGGTCACTTCAAGCTTAGCTCCAAGTAGTGCCCTACTAGTGAAAAAGAGAAAGAAGAAATGAAGAAAGTCTTATATGCTTCTGTAGTTGGCAGTTTGATGTATGTCATGGTTTGTACAAGGCTATGTATTGCTCATGTAGTTGGTTTATCTATAATCCAAGCAAAGAGCATTAGTTAGCTGTTAAATGTTTATTTCTCTCTATTCCGGGCAAAGAGCATTAGTTATCTGTTAAATATATTCTTAGATACCTCATTGGTATTTCTAAGACGTGTTTGTGTTTCGGTGATGGTAACCTATGCTAGATGGTTTGGCAGATGCTGACATGATTGGTGATAATGACACTCGAAAGTATACGTTAGGGTACTTGATGAATTTTGTAGAGAGGTTGTGTCCTGGAATTCTAAACTTCAAAAATGTGTCGCTTTGTCTTTTACTGAGGCTAAATATATTGCCTTGACTGAAGCTTGTAAAGAGCTATTATGGTATAAAATGTTCTTGCAAGAATTGGGCATGAAACAAGAAAACTATGTGTTGTATTGTGACAGTCAAAGTGCCATCCATCTTAACAAAAATCTGACATTTCATTATCGATTTAAGCATATTGATTTGTGTTACCATTGGATTCATGATGCTCTGGGTATGAATTTATTGCAACTTGAGAAGATCCATACCAATGATAATGGATCGGATATAATGACTAAAGTCTTGCCTTCGCAAAATCTTGAATTGTGCAAAAGGATTGCAGATATGGTTGTGCCCTCCACATGAGTCAGGAGGAGGAGAATGTTGGTGTGGGTACCTCCTTTGTGGGGGCTACAACCAATTAATGTTGTGACATGGCTCTAAAGCCATAGTATATAAAAAGAATGAATTCTCTTCCTTGCGATATGACTTATGTTTTTCTCTGGAGCCGTTGAAATCAGTTTTGTGAAGAAAATAATTTTGAGATTTTTCTTCACTGTTTTAATCTGATTTGAAGACCGATTTCATCACAATTTAAGCTCAAATTTTGGGTGTTTATTCGACTTGGTGAGGGATTCAAATTGATTTATTTTGTTTATTTGTCTACTTTTGTTAATGCTTGTTTAGGTGAGATCAATTTAATTTTTGTCTGATAGATTATTGTTGAAATCCACTTTTAGAGTGACGATAAATTATCTGTTGATCTAGAGAAAATACATTGAATTCCCATTATTTTATAGTGGATATTTTGTTTGTACTAAGTCCTGTGGGTTTTCCCTTTCACATTGAAGGGGTTTTTCACGTAAAAATTTGATGTCTAGTTTTTTGTAGTTTTATTGTTATATTTCTACTGTGATTATTTGATATTGTTATTTTTGCCTATTTTATTCACATAAGGAGAGAAAATAGTTTTTTTTTATTTCCCAACATTTTGGCACCGCCAGTAATGGTTGATGGTTATCTTAAATGTTTGTACTCTTTGGAAGATCGCATATCAAGATTCAATCCATGAGAGGTTCACCAAAAGCTTTGGAGATTGAATCTTACCTCTGCTCTTTGGAGGATTACATATCTAGCTAAATGATCCATGAGAAGTTTACCTTTAGATATTGAATCTGATCCCTATTGATATGTTCAAGAATGTCACTGCCCACGTGAACTTATTCCAACCTATTTATGTGAAAAAAATAGCAATAGGACATTTTAATAACTAAAGACTCTGTTTATCACTGAAAGTCGGGTTTTAGGGAAAACGTGTTACTACTTGAAAAAAAAATGAAGACCCTTTTCATTGAGGTTCTTTTGTGAACATTGCCCAAATTTTATTCTTGCTTTTGAAACAATTGCCAAAAAAGAAGAAAAGCTTCCAAAGATGGTTACAAAACAAAATATGATAATCAATATCTTGATCAAACAACATATGATAATCCAAACTTAAACACAAAATGGATTATTACATAAAACTAATACATAGTAAAAGAAAACTCTACAATAAACAACCCGAATTTAAGATTAATGCATAATATAAAAACTTGGTATAAAGATGTTTTCCACTCAAAAGTTTTCAGCAAAATAGATTGCCAACATTCTTTTTGAAAAGAAAAATTCATTTCTAGTCTTCCCAAGCTATTTGCCGAGAAACTTAGGAGAAGAATTAGAGATCAATTCATTATGATAATATGTCCTATGAGGATATCATCAACTTTGTTAATAATGAAAGTTTGGCTTTATGTGCTGATTTAAAACTCAAGGTAAAAATAAAGTCTGAACCTCATCAAAATAGGAAAGAGTTAAGACCATTTTGTGCTCAATATATATGGGTAGGATCATTTTGTGCAATATATATATATGGGTATAAAATGTTAAACACACCTTTTGAAAGTTCAAAAAATAAGAATAAACTTTTTAGAAAAAAATCTTGGTAAAAGAAAAGTATCTTCAAATTAACTAATGAAACTTTTAATTTAGATATTAAAACAATTGATACACAAACAATATCCGTATAATTAATGAAATTCAGTTTCAAAAATGGTATATCAAAATATTAGTTGTCATCAACAAGGAATACCATCTTAATACTATTGCACTCATGGATTCTAGTGCATATCAAAATTGTATATCAGATAATGTCCTATTCCAACACAATATTACAACAAAAAAAAAAACACTGAAAGACTAAGCATTGCTAGTGGTTCTAAACTTCAAATAGAATATAAAATTTCAAAAGCCCATGTTTGCAATAGTCAATATTGTTTCAAAAACCTTTTTATTTTAATAAAGAAGATTCAACATCCAATAATACTTGGAACACCTTTTTTAACACAAATTTATCCTTGAATTCATACTTCAATTATGAGACAAAAGGTTAGTTTTGAATTTCTTTCCTCAATATATACTAAAGAATTAAATTTACTTTAAAACCATTTTATATGCAAAAAAAAATAAATTTAATACAAAATAAAAAAGCTCACATAGATTTTCTACGGCAAGAAGTTTTATATAAAAGAATTAAAGAATAAGTGCAAATTCTCGAAATTCAAACCAAAGTTTAACAAATTCTTCAAAAATTCCAAACTAAAGTATGTTGTGATCTCCCAAATGCTTTTTGGAGAAGAAAAAAAACATGTAGTCATCCTTCCATATGAAAAATACTTTGATGAAATAATATCCTAACAGAAGCCAGACCTATTCATGTCACGACCCGAATACATAAGGTTACCCATATAAATTCGGGGTGCAAATAAACCAAATACTTGGGTTGAGGTGGCATCCTCATGATTGACAATCTTCAGAAAAGAGGGAAAGTGTTAATCAATAATGTTATCATTGTAAAAAGGAAGTTGAATCTATCTATCATCTTCTTATTTTAACAGATCCTTATAAAATACTTAAACCATTGCCAGTCGGCTGCCTAGAGACTAATCGGCTCCCTAGGCTATTGACTATAGTCTCATCAGCTCCCTAGAGTCCAGTCAGCTCCCTTGGCGACTGGACTCTCTCCAGTCAGCTCTTTTTGCAATTGAACTCTTTGGTCAACTTCTGGTCAGTTGCACATGCGTCACTGGTCCGAGTCTTCTTTAACTGATCTATTCGTCTTTAACTAACCAATCTCATGTTGCCACATTACTCTTCTTGGTTTTCTTAATTGACCAGTCACACTTGCTGCATTTTCATTCATGTCTTTTGCAACACATGGTTACATATTCTTCTAGTGGACGCTACCACCATAATGATGAAAGCAACATTAGCTCATCCTTCACAGCACATAATTTTTCTTTTCTCCATTTATGTCATGTCAATTGATCTACTCTTTGGTAAGTCTTGTTTGGTTTGTTCCTCTAAAAATAAACACTTAATTAACCTGCACACTTAAATTAACTTTTTAATAATTTAACACAAGTTTTATCTACATCAAAATTAAACAAAATTAGGATATAAAATATCCTAACAATCTTTCCATTTTTTTATGTAGACAAAACCGTTAAACAAAACATTGAAATTGTGTAGTGTTAAACATTCTCCCTCTTTTTGTCTAAAATAAAAAATGCTAGTTTTAAACCCCTATGAACAAATGCAATATTAAAAGCAAACAATTAAATCAAACTCCCCCTAAACTCGTGGGGCACCAAAACATGCAAACAAAACAAACATTAAACATGCAATGAAATTTAAACTGATTAGACAATGTACTGTTCAACCTTTTTTGTTTGCTAAATATCTCCCATAATCTAAGGTAGAGATTTGCAACCTTTTTTTGAGATTAGAGTTCTTGGATTCGTCATTGCTCTTGGTTGCTACTAAACTTTTTCTTTTCGTCGATCCTTTCAACCTTGGACAATTTGCCCTTATGTGACCAAGCTTGTCACATTCATGACATACTAATTATCTCATTGATGATTCTTCTTTTGAATCTAGAAACTCACGGGTAAATTGGTCAACATAATCAGATCAACCAGATTTTCTAATTTTCTTACCTTTTGTGAATCGCTCGAGACTTTTCTTAAACTTTCTGGTTAATTTAATAATTTCATCCTCATCTGGTGTCTTTTTATTGTTACTCTTAGCCACTTTAAAAGTAATGATTTTATTCTGATGTGCCATTAGTGTTCCAATAAGATCTTCCAGAGTTATGGATGTGTATTTTTTTGACTCCTCAATTGCTAAAACCTTGGGTAGCCACTCCCTAGGCAAACATCTGAGCATCTTGATCACTTAATCCGTCTTAGAGAATATTTTCCTAGCTACTTCAGATTATTCACTATCGTAGTGAACCGAGTAGTCATTTCTGAAATGCTTTCTCTCGGATTCATCCAGAAACAATCGAAAGATGACATTAAAATATTTATTTTTGTTAGATTTACCTTATATGTACCTTCAAATGCAACCTCCAACTTATTCCAGATTTTCTGGACTGTCTCATAAGTCTAGATCCGATTAAACTAATTTTTGTTGATATTGTAATATAGTAAATGCATAGCCTTGTTGTTGATTTCTCATTGATTATTATTTGCTTGAATCCACTCATTTTCATCCTTCTTGAGCTCTAGATCACAAATTATTTTGGTGTGTCTACAAGGTCCTTTGCTAATGACCCTCTAGTAATTTGAGTATATGTTCTTAATGAAAGTTGGCCACCTTTTCTTCCATAATGAATAGTTCGACCCATCGAATACTGGTTGGGTGAACTTTGCAAGCTATACAGAATCATTGGTAATATATGCACTCATCTTTCAATAACTCCTAGACGATAGTCAAATATAATGGAGACTTACTCATATACCAATTGTTAGAAAATTTGATTGGATGAATTTGTTCTACAAGAGATTAAAAGGATTAGCACAAAGATCATATTATAATGAGAAATTAAAAAATTAACAGAGAGACAAAGAAGGGGATACAGAGGTTTATAGTGGTTCAGTGATGTGCTTACGTTCACTTCTTCAACACGCCTCCTTCCAGTCTACTGAGTTCCACTAATCATAACGATTACACTGACTTGGATTTCTGAGTACCAAATAAATTTTTACACATTGCTTTGCTTTACGGGTAGCAAGCTAGGGTTTTGCTTTCTGAGTAGCAAACAACCTTACAAAAGAGATTTCTCTTAACCTCATAGTTTTACACTCTATAGATTAAACTACTTTCAAAGTAGTAAACAAAAACTAAATATTAAGCTTTGTGTAAAACTGAGACCGACTTCTTCTCTTCTTGCTCTTCTACTGAACTCTCTTATGCCAACTCTGATTTATAGCTTCAACCAAGCTTTCAAAAAAAGAAACTTTCAAATTTTCCTTTTCAGACTGATATCTCATTTATTGCAGATCAACTTATCTCTAACGGTCACTTCCAGTCGACTGGTCTTCTCTTCTGTAAACCGGATCTTTTAATTGATCCTTGTAAAATACTTAAAACCACTACTAGCCGACTCTCTAGTCGGTTGTTTAGAGACTAGTTGGCTCCCTAGGAACCTAGCGTCCAGTAGGCTCTGTAGGAGACTACCTAGAGTCCAGTTGGCTCCCTAGGCAACTTGACTCTCTCCCCAGTCGGCTCCTTGAGCGACTGGACTCTTTGGTCAACTTCTGGTCTACTGCACATACGTCATTGGTCCAAGTCTTCTTCAATTGGTTTGTGCCTCTGCAACACGGGTTCCTATCCACTAGTCCTTTTAACTAACCAATCTTGTGCTGCCACGTTACTTTTCTTGGTCTTCTTAATTGACTAGTCAAACTTGTTGCATTTTTATTCTTGTCTTTTGCAGCACATGGTTACATGCACTTATCCTTTAAGAAATCCTAGTCAATTAGTCAAATATAATGGAGATTTACTCTGATACCAATTGTTAGGAAATTTGACTAGATGAATTTGATCTACAAGAGATTAAAAGGATTACCACAAAGATCAAAATATAACGAGAAATAAAAAATTAACAGAGAGACAGAGAAAGGGATACAGATATTAATAGGGGTTCGGCGATATGCTTACGTCCACTTTTTCGTTAAGCCTCCTCCCGGTCCACTAAGTTCCACTAATCTTAACTATTACACAGACTTAGATTTCTAGGCACCAAGTAAATTTTTACACATTGCTTTGCTTTACGGGTAGCAAGCTAAGGTTTTGCTTTCCGTGTAGCAAAAAACCTTACAAAAGAGATTTCTCTCAACCTCACAGTTTTACACTCTACAAATTAAACTACTTTCAAAGTAGTAAACAAAACTAAATATTAAGCTTTGTGTAAAACTAAGACTGACTTCTTCTCTTTTTGCTCTTCTACTGAACTCTCTTCCGCTAACTCCGATTTATAACTTCAACCAAGCTTTCACAAAGGGAAACTCTGAAAATTTCTTTTTCAGACTGATATCTCATTTATTGCAGATCAACTTATCTCTAACGGTCACTTCCAGTCGACTGGTCTTCTCCTCAATAAATCAGATCTTCTGATTGATCCTTGTAAAATACTTAAACCACTACCAATCGGCTACCTAAATACCAGTTCGCTCCCTAGGCACCTAGGGTCCAGTCGGCTCCCTAGGCAACTTGACTCTCTCCCCAGTCGAATACTTCAGTGACTGGACTCTTTAATCAACTTCTAGTCTACTGCACATGCGTCATTGGTCCGAGTCTTCTTCAACTGGTTCGTGCCTCTGCATCATGGGTTCTTGTCCACTGGTCCTTTTAACTAACCAATCTTGTGTTGTCACATTACTCTTCTTGGTTTTCTTAATTGAACGGTCACACTTGCTACATTTTCATTCTTATCTTTTGCAGCACATGGTTACATGCGCTTATCATTTAAGAACTCCTAGACAATTAGTCAAATATAATGGAGACTTACTCTGATACCAATTGTTAGGAAATTTGACTGGATGAATTTGTACTACAAGAGATTTAAAGGATTAGCACAAAGGTCATAATATAATGAGAAATTAAAAAATTAACAGAGAGACTGAGAAAGGGATATAGAGATTTATATTGGTTCAGTGATGTGCTTATGTCCACTTCTTTAATAAGCCTCATCCCAGTCTACTGAGTTTCACTATTCTTAACGATTACATTGACTTGGATTTCTGGGTACCAAGTAAATTTTTACTCATTGCTTTGCTTTACGGGTAGCAAGCTAAGGTTTTGCTTTCCAGGTATCAAAAATCCTTACAAAAGAGACTCTCTCAACATCACAGTTTTACACTCTATAGATTAAACTACTTTCAAAGTAGAAAATAAAAACTAAATATTAAGCTTTGTGTAAAACTGAGACCGACTTCTTTTCTTCTTGCTCTTCTACTGAACTCTCTTCAGCTAACTCTGATTTATAGTTTCAACCAAGCTTTCACAAAAAGAAACTATGAAATTTTCCTTTTCAGACTGATATCTCATTTATTGCAGATCAACTTATATCTAACGGTCACTTCCAGTCGACTGGTCTTCTCCTCAATAAACCGTATCTTCTGATTGATCCTTGTAAAATACTTAAACCATAGCCAGTCGGCTGCCTAGAGACCAGTTGACTCCCTAGGCACCTAAGGCCCATTTGGCTCAATAGAAGACTACCTAGAGTCCATTCGGCTCCTTAGGCAACTTGGCTCTCTCCCCAGTTGGCTCCTTGAACGACTAGACTCTTTGGTCAACTTCTAGTCTATTACACATGCGTCATTGGTCCGAGTCTTCTTCAACTGGTTCGTGCCTTTGCAACACGGGTTCTTGTCCACTGATCCTTTTAACTAACCAATCTTATGCTGCCACGTTACTCTTCTTGGTCTTCTTAATTGACTGGTCACACTTGCTGCATTTTAATTCTTGTCTTTTGCAGCACATGGTTACATGCGCTTATCCTTCAAGAACTCCTAGACGATTAGTAAAATATAATGGAGACTTACTCTGATACCGATTGTTAGGAAATTTGACTAGATAAATTTTTTCTACAAGAGATTAAAAGGATTAGCACAAAGATCAGAATATAATGAGAAATTAAAAAATTAACAGAGAGACAAGGAAAGGGATATAGAGATTTATAGTGGTTCGGTGATGTGCTTATGTCCACTTCTTTAATAAGCCTTAACCCGGTCAACTGAGTTCCACTGTTCTTAACGATTACATTGACTTGGATTTCTGGGTACCAAGTAAATTTTTACTCATTGCTTTGCTTTACGGATAGTAAGCTAAGGTTTTGCTTTCTAAGTATCAAACAACCTTATAAAAGAGATTTTTCTCAACCTCACAGTTTTACACTCTACATATTAAACTACTTTCAAAGTAGCAAATAAAATCTAAATATTAAGCTTTGTGCAAAACTGAGACTGACTTCTTCTCTTCTTTCTCTTCTACTAAACTCTCTTCAGCCAACTCTGATTTATAGTTTTAACCAAGCTTTCACAAAAAGAAACTCTGAAAATTTCCTTTTCAAACTGATATCTCATTTATTGCAGACCAACTTATCTATAACAGTCACTTCCAGTCGACTAGTCTTCCCCTCAGTAAACCGAATCTTCTTATTGATCCTTGTAAAATACTTAAAACACTGCCAGTCAACTCCCCAGTTGACTGCCTAGAGACTAGTTGACTCCCTGGGCACCTATGGTCCATTTGGCTCAATAGGAGACTACCTAGAGTCCAGTCGGCTCCCTAGGCAACTTAACTGTCTCCCCAGTCGACTCTTTGAGCGACTAGACTCTTTGGTCAACTTCTGGTCTATTGGACATGCGTCATTGGTCCGAGTCTTCTTCAACTGGTTCATGCCTCTGCAACACGAGTTCTTGTCCACTGGTCCTTTTAACTTACAAATCTCATGCTGCCATGTTACTCTTCTTGGTCTTCTTAATTGACTAGTCACACTTGTTGCATTTTAATTTTTGTCTTTTGTAGCACATGGTTACATGTGTTTATCCTCTAGACGATTAGTCAAATAAATGGAGACTTACTCTGATACAAATTGTTAGGAAATTTGACTGGATGAATTTGTTCTACAAGAGATTAAAAGGATTAGCACAAAGATAAGAATATAATGAGAAATTAAAAAATTAACAGAGAGACAGAGAAAGAGATACAGAGATTTATAGTGGTTCGACGATGTGCTTACATCCATTTCTTCAATAAGCCTCCTCCCGATTTACTGAGTTCCACTGCTCTTAACAATTACACTGACATGGATTTCTGGGTACCAAGTAAATTTTTTACACAATGCTTTGCTTTACGGGTAGCAAGCTAAGGTTTTGCTTTCCGGGTAGTAAACAACCTTACAAAAGAGATTTCTCTTAACCTCACAGTTTTACACTCTATAGATTAAACTACTTTCAAAGTAGTAAACAAAAACTAGTTATTAAGCTTTGTGTAAAACTGAGACTGACTTCTTCTCTTCTTGCTCTTTTACTGAACTCTCTTAAGCCAACTCTGATTTATAGCTTCAACCAAGCTTTCACAAAAGGAAACTCTGAAAATTTCCTTTTCAGACTGATATCTCATTTATTGCAAATCAATTTATCTCTAATGGTCACTTCCAATCAACTGGTCTTCTCCTTAGTAAACCGGATCTTCTAACTGATCCTTGTAAAATACTTAAACCACTACCAATCGACTGCTTAGAGACCAGTTGGCTCCCTAGGCACCTAGGGTCCAGTCGGCTATGTAGGAGACTACTTAGAGTCCAATTGGCTCCCTAGGCAACTTGACTCTCTCCCCAGTTGGCTCCCTGAGTGACTAGACTCTTTGGTCAACTTATGGTCTACTACACATGCATCGTTGGTCTGAGTCTTCTTCAACTGGTTCGTGCCTCTTCAACAGGAGTTCTTATCCACTGGTCCTTTTAAGTAAGCAATCTCGTGCTTCCACGTTACTCTTCTTGGTCTTCCTAATTGACCGGTCATAATTTCTGCATTTTTATTCTTGTCTTTTATAGCACATGGTTACATATGCTTTTGGTGGACTTCACAACCATAATGATGAAAACAACATTAGCTCATGCTTCACGGCACACACTTTTCCTTTCTCCTTTTATGTCATGTCAACCGGTCTACTGTTTGGTAAGTATTGTTTGGTTTGTTCCTTTAAAAATAAACACTTAATTAACCTGCACACTTAAATTAACTTGTTAATAATTTAACACAGGTTTTATCTACATCAAAATCAAACAACTTTAGGATATAAAATATCCAAACATAAAATATAGTTTGAGGAAAGAATGTCATATATAACCGCTTATTCTCCTCTAAACTTGATCATTTCCTCATAAAACAATTAGTCAGCTTTAAAATATTATATGGGTTTAAAATACCAACAATGAATATTCATAAAAATAAATAAATAACATGAAAGAACGAAATATAATCAAATATATAACCACAACAATTTGTGCTAGAGCAAAATGATATATCTTTACCAAGAAAAAAATTTTACAAGGTAAGTCAACTCATTAGAAGTGCAACAATCATAACTTATAGCTTGATCACAAACTTGAAAAAGATTTTAATAAAACATCCATATCATCGTACAATTACTTGGTCAACTCATAAAAATTTCAGCTTTTCTTCTTATCACATCATAGATATAAACGAAATTCCAACGTACAAACATCTCTTCTTCAGTAAATATCAAGCATATAATACTCAAAGCTCATAAGAAAATCAATTAAAAATTTTGGTCTGGTCCCCAAAGGCAAAAATACATAGAATAAACAAGAAAAGGGAAAAAGATAGGACGCATATAAAGGGAGAAGACATATATCCACATCTAGTATGATACTAATATAACATAAATGCCCCCATCTAGCAGGACATGTATCAATATATATCAGATTGCAACTATAGGCAGAGTAATCTTGTGCACACCTTTATATATATCCCATCCAGCACTCCAACAGGATATTAATATATAATAAATCACATCTTAATATTGTCCCATCCAGCATGATATGTATCCCTATCCATCACAATACTAATATATATATATATATATATATATATATATATATATATATATAGTAGGTTTGCATCCAACTGGACATGTATAATATAAAGTATCCTCGATACCTCTATGTCGGTGCAAATCAGTGAACATTGGGGAAAAACATAAGTTAGGACATGCATAATTTTTCTTCTCTTCTCGTGTGGCAGAGGCGACGCTCTTAATCAAATTTCGAATTAAATTTCTCAAATTTAATGAAATTTTTTGGGTTGAAAAAGCGTCAACATTTGGGTTCTATTTGCTCTGTACATACAGAAGCTATGTGGGGAAATCTTCCTGGTTCATCTACAAGATGACAGTACAGATAAAAAGTAAAATAAATAGGAACTCTAATTAATAAACAAGTTTATTATAAAGTTATGACAACTAAGATTAATCCTAAAGCATTAATACAAACCAAACCAGGAGAAACTTTATTATTAGAGACTAATACTTTTCATGCTAACACTATTACGCCAAAACTATTAAAATGACTCCTGCTCTGATACCAATTGTGAACAAGATCGAGTGAATAGTGAATTGTGAACAGTAAACTTAATAAAGGATAACTAGTGAAAAGTGAACAGTAAACAGAATAAATAATATAAACAAGTCTGATATCAATATGGTTAATTATCTGAGCACATTTTAAAACCAGTAATGAAAACAGTTTTTGAAATGATTATAAACAGATACTTTTATATATTGAGATTGCAAGAACTTACAGTGCAATATGAGATGATACACTTCTTTCACACTTTTTACAAACTCGCACTAAAACTCTCTCTTGAAAAGGAAACTCTAAAACCAACTCTAGTTTTTACAATGATAATAAACTTATTTATAGACGACTTGGACTTCAATAGCCTTCAAATCTGGATGGGTGGATTCCAGAGGGATTTAAGTCCGTGAATTATTTTTGTCTTATGGTTGATCTGGCACTTGCTTTTATTGGTCACGGGTCTTGCTTTTTTGCTTTTCATCTTGTTACGAACAGGAATCTTGCTTTTGATCAGGAATCTTACTTTTTGTTAAGTACTACCTTTTGTCTTTTATCTTGTCACGAGCATATACTTTTGAGTCTGTCTGTCCAACTGTCTATCCCTTTAGGTCATAATCATATCCGTCATATGGATCCTGTGCATAATAGTCTGGTGGAGTATTGAGATCGCTATCCGATAACTGAGATAGCTCTTCAAGGAGCTTTTTCTTCTGTTCTTCAAGGATTTTTTTATTAATCTTGGCATTTTGAGGATTATTGCAAAATCATGTCTTAATAGTGTTAAGATTGGAATATGAGCAATCATATTTTGCCCGCCATTTGACCTTAAATATTCTTTTTATTGCCATAAGTTCCCATTGTATACCTTCAATGATAGAACCAGTGATAGTATAGTCCCAAGAAATTATCCATGGGATAGCAAATAGAGCATGAAAAAGTAAGTCATGGGAATAAGGCTTGTCATTGATGGTGATCTGTCTGAAATATTGCAATGCTTCTTGAGTAACAGGAGGAAGGATAGTGGAATCGGTGCCAAAATATGGCCACCAATCAAAAATCCATTTAGGGAAGTCAATCTTGCATTTCTTGTCAAAGAATATGAACCAAGAATGGGTTTTTGGTCTAATATAAAACATATTGAACCATGCCATTTGATAATCATGATAATTATAAGTAGGGGGATTAAAAGTCACTGAAAAAGGATTTGGCTTATAGTGATCAGGAATCTTATCTGGAATGACGAATTTGAGAATCTTGCATTTGGAATAAACAATAAAGTTGGGGTCAGAAGGGTCTCTTGTGTGGGTAATTTCTACGGATTTGGTGTCAACTAAAATCAGCTCATAATATCTTTGGGTTTTTCGAATATCTTCAGGGGTATATTGAAAACCTGTTGGAAATACTTTATTGACATAAAGATAATGATTAATAAGTTCAAAATCATTTGTTGGTTGCCTAATGCTGGTACATCTGATATATTCTTGAATGGGTTTTTGGTAATATTGACTATGAGGGATTTGAGATTGAGAGGATAGTGTTTGGTTTTGAGATTGGGATTATGGTGCTTGAGATGAGAGTTTTTGAGCATAGGATTATGGAGATAGGATTGGGAATTCTTCTAGAGAAGCAAATCTGTTTGGCATTTGAGGTGTTTTTGGTTGAACTGGTGATAAAGGAGGTTTTAAAGAAGCATAATCTGATGGGCCTTGGATTTTTTGAGGTGATGAAGAGAGCTCAATCTTTTGTTTTCCCTTTTGGCGGGAAATCATACTCATTTTTTCCTGTGTTTGGATCCTGCAAAAATTCCTGTGTGAGGAAATTAGGAAAGGAATTATTCTCTCCTTTAATAAACTCTATATTAAAATCGAATACACTCAATATGGCTTGCATCTAGCAAATATCTGTTTTGAAACAAGATTTTGAACATCTTTTTGTAAAACTTCTTTTGCTGATTTACAATCAATGCGTAATAAAAATGTTTTATTGTATAAATCATCTTGAAATTTTGATATGCATAAAATAATGGATAAAATTTCTTTTTTGATTGTTGAATAATTTTTTTGTGCTCCAAGCCATATACCAGAATGATATCGTACTATCTGTTCAGTGGTTTTTTTGGGGAAGAACTTGTTTTAGAATACCTCCATATCGTCTGTTTCGACGATGACTTGTGATGTAGGACTAAGAATACCAAGACAAGGAAGACTTAATACTTTTGTTTTAAGAAGCTTGACGATTTCAGTATGTTGGGATGACCAAGGAATTGGATTCTTGCGAAGCCTCTTATATAAAGGTTCACAAGTTTGTCTTAAATGGGGAAAATAATCTGCTATGTAATTTAAACAACCAAGAAATCTTTGTAATTGGGTCTTATCTTTGATCTCATCAGGAAATTTATTTGCAAATTCAATTGATCTATCAGTAGGTTTGATAGTTCCTTGAAATATAATATGTCCTAAAAATTTGATTTTGGTCTGAAATAATTTCATTTTGGTTTCTGATAAAACTAATCCATTGTTTTTAATGATTTGAAAAAAGCTTTTAAATGCTTGAAATGTTGATCAACTGATTTTGAAAATATTAATATATCGTCAATATATGTTATACTGAAACTAGAGTAATCATTAAAATTATCATTAATAATATTTTGGAATTCTGAAGGAGCATTCTTAAGACCAAAGGGCATTACATTCCATTCGTAATGACCAAAAGGGACATTGAATGCAGTCTTGTACTTATCTTTTTCGTTAATCTGAATTTGCTAAAATCCAGATTTTAAATCAAATTTTGAAAATACAGTAGAATCATGAAGTCTATTAAGAAGATCCTTTTTATTGGGTATAGGGTATCTTATCCATTGTAAAACCTTGTTTAAGGGTTTGTAATTAATAACTAATCTGGAAGCTCCTCTTTCTAATTCTGCTTGCTTTTGAACATAGAAAGCAGAGCAGCTCCAAGGAGATTTACTTGGTCTAATTAATTGTTTATCTAATAATGTTTTAACTTCTTCTTGACAGTATTTTAATAATTCTTGATTCATCTGGATAGGTCGTGATTTTGAAGAGATATCCTTTTCATTAAAATTTGTTTCATAAGGCAGAGATACTATGTGCTTTTTTCTTTCCCAAAAAGCATTTGACAAATCAGTACATATTTCCTTCTTAAATAAAGTTTCTAAGTCCTTTATTTGAGATTGTATTTGAGGTTCTTTAATTTGTTGTTCTATCTTTTGATAATTAATTCCTTCTTTTAGAAAATTGATATGAGCTTGCTTATTTTGTATTAAGTTTATTTGTTTATGCAGGCTATCGTTTTGTAGTAAGTTTAATTCTCTAGTGTCTATAGGTTGTAAAAATGGAAAGAATAAACTTTGGCCTAGTATATTAGTTTCTATTCCTAGATGACTAACTTTAAAAGGATATATTTGTGTTAAAAATGGGGTTCCTAAGATAATGTTTTGATGAATATTTTTAACAAGTACAATGTGTGTTTTAAGGTAATATCCATCACTACATACATAAGAATTGGTAATTTTATATTCTACATTTAATTTTGATCCGCTTGCAGTATTTAGTCTTTCCGTAGTTTTCTCATTGTATTTCGTGGGTACAAGACCTTCTTTAAGACAATTCTGGTCAACACCAGAATCAATAAGAGCAGTGGTATTAATATGATATTCTTCATTAATAACAATAAAAATCTTGATAAACCATTTATGGTAATTAATTCTTTCTTTTAAATTAACAAAGCTATCTTTTGGTTCATTTTCTATTAAACTAGTTGTTTCTAAAGTTGGGGCTTCTTAAGATTTTCCTTTTTTGTCAGTTTGTGATATAATTGATTCTTTAAAGTTATTTATTTCTAAATTAACCATTTTTGCCTTTAGATCTATAGTGTCTTTTTGAATATTTTTAATCTGTTCTTTCATGGAATTAACTTCCATTTGTAAATCTTGGACGGTAGCAACTTTTGGTTTTTGAAATCTTTTTTCTAATATTTTTTCAAGGTTATATGGTTCAAGGGTCTTAATTCTTTGTTCTTCACAAATAATATTTCTTAATTTTACTAAGTATTTTTTCTTAGTTATAGGGTCATCAATTTTATCAATAATATCTAGGAGGAATTCTTTTTGAGAAGTTATCATATTAATATATTTACAATAACATAGACCTTCTTCACAGTCACACTGTGAATCGTCAGAATCTTCTGAATCAGAAGTCTCTTGAATGGTATAAATAAGTTCTTCTTTATCAGAAGAGGAGGATTCTTCTTCTGACTGAGATTCGTTTAGCATGACTTTTGTTAATTGTTGCTTTAGTGTTTCATCAATTTCTAACTCATTAATTTTTTGCTTTACACGACAGTTCTTTGCCCAATGCCCAAGCCGTCCACACTTAAAGCAGGCTTTAGAAGAGGTTTGGGTCTGTGGTTTTTTTTATTTTTTAAATCTGGGCTTTTAGATTTTTGTAGTAAAATGATACTTATTGGGCTTATAGTGTTTCTTACAAGTTCGTTTTTTAAAATATTTGGTTTTCTTTTTCTTTTCAATAAACGGGGCCCTAATAGTTTCATAACCATACTGGTTATAGAATGAGCCTAATTCTTTTCTGCTTTGATGTAGTTTAGATTTCATTTTGGACTTTAGTTTAAGATCATTGCAGAGGGCTAATCCTTCATAATTAATATAACCTATTAATTCTCCATATGAAAGATTATCATAAGGTATGGATCCGTTATTAACATCTCTAATTCTTTGACGAACTTTTTCAGCAAATAATTATGGAAGTCCTGAAATAAATTTTTCTTTCCAATAAGCAATATTACTATCTTTTCTAGTGTATATTTTGGCAAGAAATACATCTTTATACCATCTAAAATCTTGCATAGTTGGGCATGTCAGGTTAATAAGTATTTCAGATGATCTGGCTGAAAATTTGTCAGGGTCTCCTATAAAATGTTGAGTAATAGCATATATAAGGGTTTCAAAAGCATTTTCTTGTTTTATGTATCCAGTAGAAATACTTATTTCTCCATTTTGATTGTCTTAGAATGATTGAGTTGTTGGCATATCAATTGAGGCATTTAATACTTCATTTATGTTATCTTCAGTGAGATAATTATCCTACTAGCCTTTAAGTATTCCAGTAAATCCAGCAAATATACTAGTAGTTATCTTTTTATTAGTATTATTGGGTCGTGTTTTATAAGCAGTAGCAGCCATAGTCATTTCTTGAAGTGTATTTAATATATTGTGATCACTAGCTCCATCTATATTCCATTCATATAATGTATTATCATCATAGCTAGCTTGAGTAGCCGAAGATCTTTCTTCATATTGTATATCAGGGGGAGTTGGTCTAGTGTAGTAATTCCTAGTTCTTGGAAACAGTGTTGAACTATTTTTATTGCTATATATTTTATTGATTTCATCAGTTTCTCTAATTTCGCTAATTAGGTCTTGGTCTATGACATTAATGTTTGAAGTTTTTTCATCGAGGTTTAAATTTTTTAATCTATCATTTATAGATTTCAAGACATCATCAGAATTGTCAAGAGTAATTAAATTTTATTTTTCTATTTGGAGTGGTTTAAAAATTGGTTGAGATAGATGAGGAATAGGTTTTGGTTTTTGAATTATAGGAGGGTATGTCTTCTCTCCGGGGTTTTTTGAAGAAGAAGCAAGAGCCTTTTGCTTACTATCTAAAGAGGTTAATTTGTCATCTATAGAATCAATAATAGAGGCAACAGAGGTAATATGTTGAGAAATTGTGTGAAGATTTTGATTAGTATAATTGTTTTAGGTGTAAAGATTACTAATATCAGTTAAATCAGCATTACGATCAGGTGGTTCATTTTTATTAGCATTTTTGAAGGGTGTTGCAATAATAGGGACTGAATATTGAGGTGAATTAAGAGTTATTCTCTATAGTGGGGGGTGTATAGATGATATAACTTGACCGCTAACAAAAGTCTATTTGTGATCAAGTTGAGTTATAACATCTATTTCTTTATATACATCGAGATGATTTAGGGAAAAAGGGTTATAAATCCTATTATTAAATGTATATATTTCAAAGAAAACAAAAAAGTATATTTCACATTGAATTTCAGTCATATGAGAATACCATTGATCCCTTATGTGGGTTCTTTCATTTTCAGAAAAGGTTGTCATAAACCAATCAAATTTCTCTTTATTTTTTAGGGATAAAAAATCTTTTTTTAATATTTCTTTATTTATATTATAATTAGATTTCATAATAACATTAAGTTCATTATCCATATCTGTTTTAGTTGGAGAATAATCTTGACCATTATCTTTTTTCCTATAAGAGGTTTCTCCTATATGCGATTGTTCTAATACGGATTTAAAAGTTTCATTATCATAAAATCCTCTTGGTATGATTGGGTCAAAATTGACTCCTAATAAACTTTATTATTATAAGCTAATACTTTTCATGCTAACACTATTACGCCAAAACTATTAAAATGGGATCAACTAACAATTCCGGATCATTGGAAATTTGAAATGTTATGTCCCCCCAGAGAGATAGCAAATTCCAAAGTATCTCAAGTAGATGAACACAACGATGGTAGTGTTGTTATTAGATTTAATTCACCATCATCATCTAGGACAACCAGTTTTAATAGATTTAATTCACCATCATTATCTAGGACATCCAGTTTTAGAAGAATTAGAACCCCTATGTATGAAGATCCTCAAATTATGCCTCCTAGATATAGTGTTACCCTCCTATAATTCAAAAACCAAAACCTATTCCTCATCTATCTCAACCAATTTTTAAACCACTCCAAATAGAAAAAAAAAATTTAATTACTCTTGACAATTCTGATGATGTCTTGAAATCTATAAATGATAGATTAAAAAATTTAAACCTCGATGAAAAAACTTCAAACATTAATGTCATAGACCAAGTCCTAATTAGCGAAATTAGAGAAACTAATGAAATCAATAAAATATATAACAACAAAAATAGTTCAACACTGTTTCCAAGAACTAGGAATTACTACACTAGACCAACTCCCCCTGATATACAATATGAAGAAAGATCTTCGGCTACTCAAGCTCGCTATGATGATAATACATTATATGAATGAAATATAGATGGAGCTAGTGATCACAATATATTAAATACACTTCAAGAAATGACTATGGCTGCTACTGCTTATAAAACACGACCCAATAATACTGATAAAAAGATAACTACTAGTATAATTACTGGATTTACTGGAATACTTAAAGGTTGGTGGGATAATTATCTCACTGAAGATAACATAAATGAAGTATTAAATGCCTCAATTGATATACCAACAACTCAATCATTCCAAGACAATCAAACTAGAGAAATTAGTATTTCTATTGGATACTACTGGAAGCCATCAACGCTGATGTGAACAAACTGCTAGAAGCCATCTTTATCAGGGAAGCAAGGTACCCAAATTGGGTATCCAATGTCGTGATGGTCAAAAAGGCCAGCGGGAAATGGCGTATTTGCATTGACTTCACCAACCTAAACAAAGCTTGCCCAAAGGATAGCTTCCACCTTCCTCGGATCGATCAGATGGTAGACGCCACTTCCGGGCACGAACTTCTCTCTTTCATGGACGCCTACTCTGGTTACAACCAGCTTTTCATGCACAAGTCTAACCAAGAAAAGACCACCTTTATCACCGAGCGAGGGCTGTATTGCTACAAAGTGATGCCTTTTGGGCTGAAGAATGCTGGGGCAACCTATCAAAGGTTGGTAAAAAAAATCTTCAAGAGGCAGATTGGGTGGAATATGGAAGTTTATGTGGATGATATGTTGGTTAAAAGCTCCGAAGCACAGAACCACTGCTCTGACTTAGAAGAGGCCTTCGGAGTCTTGCGCAAGCACAATATGAGATCGAATCCGTCCAAGTGCATTTTTGGGGTAACTGGGGGCAAGTTCCTAGGATTCATGGTCACTCAGAGAGGGATAGAGGTTAATAAAGAAAAAATAGAGGCCATCCTCAACATGGCCCCTCCTAAGTCTGTGAAAGAGGTCTAATGACTCACCGGATGAATCGTGGCCCTGAGCCGTTTTATGTCTAAGTAGGCAGAAAGGTGCCTTCCTTTCTTTAAGGCTATCACAAAGGCGAAGAACTTCACCTGGTCTGAAAGCTGCTAAGAGGCGTTCGAAGACTTGAAGAAGTATTTGAGTTCGCCGCCCCTCTTGACCAAACCACTCCCAGATGAAGAGCTCTTCATTTACCTATCTGTCGGCCCGAGCACTGTAGCCTTTGTTCTGATACGGGAAGAAGCAGGTACCCAGAAACCCATCTACTACGTCAGTCGAATTCTACACGACACTGAGACGAGGTACTCTCCCATTGAAAAAATGGCCTACACCCTGATGGTAGCCGCACGAAAGCTTCGGCCTTACTTCTAGGCACACACTATCGTCCTTCTAACGGACCAACCCTTGAGGCAGGTCTTTCACAATCCAAGTGCTTCGGGGAGGATGGTAAAATGGGTGGTTAAGCTGGGAGATTTTGATATCCGCTACTGACCTAGGCAATCTATCAAGGGCCAGACTCTGGCCGATTTCATCGTGGAAACAACCCTGCCAATAGACCCGGACGAGCCCGCAACATCTAAGAACGATGGTCCCCCTCTAAGATGGAGTCTCCATGTGGATGGGTCCTCAAATTCATAAAAAAAGTGGGGCAGGGCTCATCTTCTGCAGTCCGGAAGGCTTCACCATTGAATATGCATTGAGGTTCGGGTTCAAGGCTTCCAATAACGAAGCAGAATACGAAGCCTTCCTAGCCGGTCTAAGGTTAGCCAAGGCACTTGCGGTGAAAGAACTGGAAGTATTCAGCGACACTCAATTGGTGGTAAATCAGGTACAGGGGGAGTTCGAGATCAGGGGGGAGAAACTCTCCCGGTATCTCCAAAAAGTGAAGGAACTGGTCGCCATGCTCAAAATATTCATGATAACTCAAATCCCTTGAGCTGAGAACTCCAAGGCAAATGCCCTTGCGAACCTGGCCTCCTCTCAGGAACTAACGCTTAGCCGAGCTGTCTACTAAGAAATCCTCACTGAACCAAGCAAAGATGAAGCTCCAGTTCTACTGGTAGAAGAGGGGCCCACTTGGATGGATCAAATCCTCCAATATCTAAAAGAAGGCACGGTACCCGAACAAAAGGACCAAGCCAGGAAGTTAATTTTTCGTGCCTCGCGTTACACCCTCATGGAAGGGCAACTATACAAAAGGGGTCTAACCATGCCATACCTACGATGCCTCGGGCCGAGAGAGTCCTACTATGCTCTCCGAGAGGTCCACGAAGGGATATGTGAGAAGCACCTGAGGGCTCGGGCCTTAGCCTTTAAGGTCCTTCACCAGGGGTACTATTGGCCCACTGTTAAAGGTGACGCGACAGACTTAGTCAAAAAATGTGATAACTGTCAGCGGTGGTCTCCAATATCACACCGCCCCGCTAACCCTATCGTCTCCATCACCAGCCGTCTCCCCTTCGCCATGTGGGGGATGGATCTCCTAGGCCCATTCCCAATGGCTGTTGGGCAGAAGAAACATTTTATTGTAGCCATTGACTACTTCACCAAATGGGTCGAGGTCGAGCCATTGGCCAGTATCATGGATCACCAGACTCAGAATTTTGTATAGAAATCGATAGTATGTCGATTCGGGATCCTTCGAGTGCTGATCACCGACAACGGGAAGTAGTTTGACAGCTCTCGATTCAAGACATTCTGCGATGACTTCCACATCGAACATCGGTTCTCTTCTGTGGGGTATCCACATGCCAACGGTCAGGCTGAAGTAACCAATAGGACACTCCTCCAAGAGATTAGAAGAAGAATTGACGAGGCAGATAACCAGTGGGCAGAGCAGCTCTACCATATCATTTGGGCCTATCAAACAACAACCCGGACACCAACTGGAAAAACCCCTTTCTTCATGGCATACAAGTCAGAGGCTATCATCCCTCTGGAAATTAGGATCCCATCGATACGAGTGCAGCACTTCAAACCAGGCAACAACGAAGAAGGGTTGAGAATGAACGCGGACCTAATTGCGGAGACAAGGGACAAAGCTCGGATCCGCCTCGCAACCTACCGACAAAGGGCAGCTCGATACTATAACTCCCGGGTCCGATCAAAAGACTTCAAGCTTAATGACCTCGTCCTCCAAAAGAGCGAAATGTCACACCCTCGCCGCATAGGGAAGTTAGTATCAAACTGGGAAGGCCCTTACCGAATTCGAAGGGTTTGAAGAATGGGCACTTATGAACTAGAGGATATAGAAGAAAAAACCATTCCACGCACCTAAAACGCGGAGAACCTCCGTAGGTTTTATCAATGAAATGTAAAAGAAAGTAAAATATCAATAAAGATTTGAAGTTTCAAACATACTTGTTTATTCATATAGAAATGCGGTACAAAAGCCGGGCAATCTGGCCTCGGGTACAAAAGTGCTAAACAACTATGGGGAAGACAGAGCCTTATAGGCCGCGATCAAGCATCCTCAGCAGGTCTTTGGACCCCTTCTTCTGGAGCAGGTTGACCAGCACCCTCTGGCCCCTCCTGGACCTCATATATAGCGGCCTCTTCAGCACCTCCTCCGGAAAAGGCTACGTCAGACCCTTCTGAATCTGCAGCCAAGTCGAGGCCCGAGAAGTCGATCCCCGGGAAAAGAAGCGCGACCCTCCTCTCGGCTTCCTCAAAGCCTTCTATGTACTGATTTGTGTCCTTCTCCGTAAGGAACACCTTCTCAGCGGCCTGACGACGGATCTCTTTCAGCTCCTCTTTAAGAGCCTCTTCGGACCTAAGACGATGATCCCTTTCGAAAACTGCCTCCGCCCTCTCCCTCTCTGCCGTCTCAAGAGAGATGGACAGATCATGAACAACATCCTGGGACTCCTGCAATTTGTGCTCGGTCTTGGCCAGACGATCTGCCATGTCCAAGGTGCACCGAGAAAGCACCCCGGCTAGAACTCTGGCCTAAGAGAACAACCTCATTAGAAACAGAACATATAAACCAATTCAAAATGTGAGATGAGCATTACCTGAGAGAAGGCAACCTCCGCGGCTGAGCATAGCACCTCGATAAGCTTTGATGAAGCGTCCACCATGTCGTGAGGAGGATTTCCCAGCACCAGGTGCTCGCGGGCTGCCCTAGGATTAGCGAATACGAAATCGTCCATCCTCAGCACCCACCTCAGAGTAAAAAGGAGAGCCATCTCGAGCCCCTCTTGAGGTAAAAGATTCCCAGAAAGAGGATTGGGCGCAATTGGGCCACTCCCTCCTAAGGAAGATGGAGGCCTAGGGGGACTGTCCACCAAAATCGGAGCCACGGGCGGAACCTTGGTCCTCTTCTTCAGCCCCGAGCTGCTGGCCTCCGTAGCCCTTTTTCGTTCACGAACCATGCACCTAGCCAACGCTGCCATCTCCATATCTGGGCAAAAAGGAAAACGTTAGAAACTTGGGTAAAAAAGAGGAAAATTTCTACGCACAAATAAATCGACGGCTACCATGCCCCAGGTGCAAGGGAAGGCTAGGAGGACACAGGCCGTGCCTGTGGAGTTCTTCATTGTCTCCAAGCACCTCTGTATCCAAGGGCGCAGCCAGCATCACTTTAAATGTCTCCTGCTCACGGGTTTGAAGATGTGGTCTTTTACATTTACCAACACGATCCAAACCCTAGCTAAGTGGGACGTCATAACTCTTAGTACTCTGAACGAAGAAAAAACCCTCCTTCCACTTCTTTATAGACGAAGATTTTTCCTTCAGAATGCTCTTCCCCCGCCTTGAGCTAACGATGACCTACCCAGTATGGCCAAGCTGGGCCAACTGGAAATGAGCCTGAAACACATTAATATTCATCACCTCACCCGTCTCCTGGCAAACGGCGATAAAAGCTAGAATCAGCCGGACTGAGTTGGGCACTAGCTGGCTCAATGCGATACCAAAGTATCTGAGCACCAAGCAGAGGAAAGGATGGAGAGGAAATCTGAGCCCGGCCTTGAGCTGTTGCTCGTAGAGACAACGCTCGAAAGGCACCTGACTGGGCTGGACATCGCACACCTCCTCTCCAACCTTGGGAACCCTCATATGGAATTCCAAAGGGATCCTATACTTAACCCTCATTTTCATAAGGCTGGCCTCCCTCACGGCACTCGGAATGGAATTTTCTTTGAGCATCCATTCCTCCCTTTCAGTGTCCAAGGAATCGTCCCTAATGGTCAATGAAGCCCGAACATCCTCCTCTCCAGACGACTCAGCCCTCGAGCCCCTTCTTCCTTCCCCCTATACGAAACGAGGGCTCGGCCCTCACCCGAGGGAGCCGAATCCTGAGAAGAGGCTTCCTCTGTAGAAGGGGAGTCCATCGCCTCCCCTAACTCTCTTGACAGAGCCCCACTGGTATCGCTGCCACCAGATATCTCATCTACAAAGAAAAAACCTAGTTTCTATGGAAGACCCCTAAATACACCGAGCGCTCTCAAGCTCCCTAGATAAGCTAACTTAGGATCTCTCAAACTCGCAAAGTAAAGATCAAATAAAGAAGAACTCTCTTATATAGAAGCTGGGGGGGCACCAAAATCGAGAAACATCCATCCGCATGTCAGACGAAAGGACGCGCCCCCTGGTATTCTCAAGGCGTCGTCGTGCCAGCTATCATCATAGCCTCTAGGCAGCCAACGTTTAATGCACCCAACAGGCAGAAACCCATGGGCCAAGGATAAAAATATTCTAAAATGCCCAAAGAAAGAAAGAGACCCAGGCTCATGATTTATTTTAAGTACTGGACGCTCGGCACATTTCTCCAGAAATCCGAGCCCTATCAACGCTCGGTCGAATCTCCAAAAAGTCCGAGCGTATGAGCTGCGTTGCATACGCTCGGCACATTTCTCTAGAAATCCGAGCCCTATCAACACTCGGTCGAATCTCCAAAAAGTCCGAGCGTATGAGCTGCGTTGCATACGCTTGACACATTTCTCTAGAAATTCGAGCCTTGTCAACGCTCGGTCGAATCTCCAAAAAGTCCGAGCGTATGAGCTGCATTGCATACGCTTGACACATTTCTCCATAAATTCGAGCCCTTTCAATGCTCGGTCGAATCTCCAAAAAGTCCAAGCATATGAGCTGTGTTGCATATGCTCGGCACATTTCTCCAAAAATCTGAGCCCTGTCAACGCTCGGTCAAATCTCCAAAAAGTCCGAGCATATGAGCTGCGTTGCATACATTCGGCATATTTCTCCAAAAATCTGAGCCCTGCCAACGCTCAGTCGAATCTCTAAAAAGTCCGAGCGTATGAGCTGCGTTGCATACGTTCGGCACATTTCTCCAGAAATCTGAGCCCTGCCAACGCTCGGTCGAATCTCCAAAAAGTCCGAGCATATGAGCTGCGTTGCATACGCTCGGCACATTTCTTCGAAAATCCAAGCCCTGTCAACGCTCGGTCGAATCTCCAAAAAATCTAAGCGTATGAGCTGCGTTACATACGCTCGAACTAATTACCTTTGGAAATCCGAGCTCAACCACGCAAAGACACTACACAAGGTTACTCCTAAGTTGGGGGGCTTTGGACCCCCTCCCTCTCAACTCACATAATTTGTCATTGAACCATACAAGTTTAGAAGGCAAAGATATTATATAAGGACAGGGAATAAGGCAAGATATTTCATTAAAATAAAATAAAAAAGTTATTACAGCTAATAACCTCAAAGTACAAATAAAAGAGGACCTCAATGGCCTCGAAGTACAAGAAAAAAATAAAACCCAGACCCCTCAGGCCGCACCGGTTACAAACTCCCTCACCCTCTTTAGGCTGAAAAGTTCTTGGCACGATCCCAAAAGAGCCGGTGCGAACCTGAGACTGTCAGTGTTAACCACTATGATCAGCCCCAGGTTCAAGACGCTCTTTCCTCGCCCGCTCTCAAAACAGAAGAAGAGGGCAGCACCAATCCCTTTGCTGCCACCAGAAGAACGGACGCTGCCTTACTCTCAACTTCCAAGAACTCAGAGTAAGCAGCCCCCGCCCCTCATCTTCTTCGATTCCAAAGCAAACCAGGGCACGAGGGGCCCACCTTCCAGAGACACGACACTCCTCCTCCCTCGACTCTATTCGAAGTCTGGAAGAAGCCCGTGTCTCCACTCGGAGTCAGGAAGAAGCCCGAACCTTAGTGACTGCTGATAATGGCTATCCTCAAGAAGTGCTTCTCTCTCCCTCTCCTAATCTCAGAGACTAAACTTTTTTCTGCTTAAAATACAAGATGTAATAGATCCCTATTTATAAGACCAGAAAACACGCTCAGCGATACAAATTAAATACAGTTTTACGGTTTCGAGGAGACTCTTCATTTCTCTAGACAACTTTTCACCTTTCGAAGGCAACGGCGCTACTTTCAAATGCGGCTAGTTAAAGCAGGTTTGACCCTGTAAAATCTAGAAGCCCTGCGATATGGCCCTAAACCCTCCAGGCCCAGATTGATTCTTGATCGCTCGGTACGATTCTCCAAAAGACCGAGCCTTGTCTATCGCTCGGCGCGATTCTCCAACGGTTCTCCAAAAGACCGAGCCTTGTCTATCGCTCGGCACGATTCTCCAATGGTTCTCCAAAAGACCAAGCCTTGTCTATCGCTCGGCATGATTCTCCAACGGTTCTCCAAAAGACCGAGCCTTGTCTATCACTAGGCATGATTCTCCAAAAGACCGAGCCTTGTCTATGGCTTGGTGCAATTCTCCAACTATTCTCTAAAATTCTAGGCCTTGTCTATCGCTCGACGCGATTCTCCAACGACTCTCCAAAAGTCCGAGCTTTGTCTATCGCTCGGTGCGATTCTCCAACTGTTCTCCAAAAGTCCGAGCCTTGTCTATCGCTCGATGCGATTCTCCAACGATTCTCCAAAAATTCGAGCCTTGTCTATCACTCGGCTTGATTCTCCAACGATTCTCCAAAAGTCCAAGCCTTGTCTATCGATCGGCATGATTCTCTAACGGTTCTCTAAAAGTCCGAGCCTTATCTATCGCTAGGCACGACCGAGCCTTGTTTATCGCTCAGCATGATTCTCCCATGGCTCCCCAAGAAGTCCAAGTCTCACCTATTACTCGGTTAGGAGATCCCGAAAGTCCAAAGGACTAATCCACGTTACTAACGTTCGGCCTTGGGCCCAGAATCAAGTTTGTTTTGTCGTTTTCTTTGTCAATTGAAGTACAAAAGCCAAAAATGTCGCGCAAAGACAAGATTGAAATAAAAGACATTTTATTAATTCAGAGAATTACAACTAACGGCCTCGAAGTATAAACTAAAAAGGGCCCTAATGGCCTCGAAGTACAAAGAAAAAGTTAAAATGCCTAGCCCCTCAAGCAGTGCCGGTGACAAGCTCATATACCCTCTTCAGGCTAAAAAGCTCCTGGTACAATCCCGAAAAGCTCCTGGCATGAGCCTGAGACTGAAGTCGCTCACCTGACAGGCACAGTCCCAGGCTCAGATGCCCTTCTCAACCCCTCTTCTTCTTCTGTTCCAATACGCTCAAAGGGTCGAGGAGACCACCATCCAGAGACACAGCACCCCGGATCGTAAATAAATCTGTGGTACTCATTTGAGGTCAACCATGTCCCTCTTCTTCTTCCATACCTTGAAACGGAGAAGGTCTCGGCCCAAGGAACCCTCCCAGCTCCCACTCGGAATCTGGAAGAGGTTCTTGCCTCCACTCGAAATCTGAAAGAGATCTTGACCCCCGTTCGAAATTAGGAAGAAGACCATGGTCGTTGAACCATGATCCTCCTCTAAGGTAGTTTTGTCTTCCTCTTTGGCTTCCATAAAACCCTCAAGAGGTTGATAACCCCCCTCCCCCTCTGTGATCATTACCCTTGGCTCTCCAATCAGAAAGTGGTTTCTCATTCTCAAACTCTTCAAAAACTGAAGTCACTCAAAATACAAGGTGCCAGAGACCCAAATTTATAAGAAGGGAAAACACGCTCGACGAAGAGGAATAAATGCAGCAATGAAAAAAAGAGGAGACATTTCACTTCTCCAGCCGACCTTTCGCCTCCCGAAAGTGACGCTCCGATTACCAAGGACAACTGCTCCAACAAATAACTTCCTCAAGCATATAAATGTACTCGAGGAAGTGGGAGGCTTGCGAAATAACCCTAAATACTCCGGCCCAGAACACTCCAGGCCCAAAGTACTCCAAGCGCCCGAGCCCAGACGAACGGCCTACTCCGACCCATACCAGCCCAGCTGGCTCCGGCCCAAACAAGCCTCAAACCCAACCAAATGCCCCAAGAGGACCCAAAAGGCAAAATGACCTCCCCAGGCCCAGCAAGCGATCCACATATTCTCTGGCCCAACAAAGTCTCCAGGCCTGTGAAAGACGGCCGAGCAAACCTACAATGGGATCTCCCTTACGACCGTCAGCCGCCCTACAGTCGCCAGCCATCCTACAAAGCTATCAGCCACCCTGCAAAGTTATCAGCCACCTTGCAGACTGACAGCCACCCTGCAGCTGCTCTACACCGCACTATCACCCGAGCCAGCCATCATAACCACCTCACCAGCAGACGCCTATAAATGGGCCAAGGTATGGACTTCACCAAATATTCAGACACACCCGCACTCACACTTAATATACTTAGGCCCTCGGCTTCTTCCTTAAATCGTTACTGACTTAAACATCGGAGTGCCTTCGGAGGTCTCCCCCTCCCCTCCTTCCGAGAGCCTTCAGTTCACCCTTCTCACTTGTACAGGATCCAGGCCAAGTCCCCACTCAGGCCGAGTCCTCAACCAGGGCAAGTTCTCACTCAGGTCAAGTCCTCAACTAGGCCACGTCAGTACCAACAATTTTTGGCATCAACAAGATTTAAATTACATATTAACACAATCTGTCGAGAAAAATATATCCTGAGTATTGATTTTGCTACAGTTTCACTTTTTTTTTGTTTGAACTGGTAACTCAAGTCTCAAAATTCATTGACATAATTACTCTCTAAAAATTTAGTGTTCTGAAAAAGATAAGAGACCGAAAACCTAGTCGGTCAATGGCTATGTGCTAAATAGAGAGATATTTGGGAAATAATCTGAAAAATAAAATTAAGTTTTATTTGATTTGCTTCTTTTTTGTGAGATGTCAATAATGGTAAGAATATTTTTAAAAATAATAAACATAGCAAACAAAAAGAATATGATTAAATTAAGGAAAAGTTTAGTTTTGTCCCATTATATTTTTAAAAAAATATTTTATTCTAACCTTAACAATTTTACTATGACAATATCACTACCCTAATTAGTATGGGTAGTATATGTGGATGGCGTTATTGATAACAAAGATTTAAAGAGAAACCAAAAATCCTAGATTAGGAAGCAATCTGTTGATGTCAAAAAATAATTGGTACTGACGTGGCCTGGATGCTGACGCGGCCTGGGCTCTACATAGACAACAGGGATGAGCTAAAGGCTCTCGGAATGAAGGGAGAGGGAGACCTCCGAGGACGCTCCGAAGCTTAAGTTAGCATGAGGGCTTTAAGGGAGAGGCTGAGAGCTTAAGTAAATCAAGTGTAAGCAGATAAGTCTCAATCCATATAAGTTCCATACCTCGGCTTATTTATAGTCATCCGCCCGTGGGAGGGCAATGATTATAAGCTCAGGGGACGACGTGTTGCAGGGTGGCTGTAGGGCGGCGCGCCATATGGTGGCTGCAGGGCGGTGTGCCGTAGGGTGGTTGTAGGACTGCAGATGTATGTGGCTGTAGGGCGGCGTGTTGTGGCATAGAGTTGCTGTAGGGCTACGTACGTAGAGGGGGCCTAGGTGTGGGTTTGTCGGGCCGTTCTTTATTGGGCTGGAGAGTTTGTTGGGCCGGAGAGTTTACTGGGCCGGAGTGCTTACTGAGCTGGAGTGTCTACTGGGTTGGGGCGCTTACTGGGCCGGAGAGTCTACTGAGCCGGAGTGCTTACTTGGGCTGGAGTGTTTACTGGGCCGGAGAGTCTACTGGGCAGGAGCGTTTACTGGATTGGAGTATTTTGGGCCACATCACAGGCCCCCCACTTCCTTGAGTACATTTATATGCTTAAGGAAGTATTGTATGGCATGGTCTTTTAATGAAGGATTGAGCCAGGTGTGAGTGGAGCTGAGGATGCATCCTGCAGTCTGAGCGTTCGGTCTTGGAGCGTAAGGTGTCCAACCCTCGGACATGCGAGTCAAACCTGCATTAAATGGCCGACTTTGGGAAAAGGGTTTGTCATCCTTGAGAAGCGAAAAACCGTCTGGAGAAGCGTAGGAGTAACCTTAGAATTTTAAATATCTCCTCGTTTTTTGAGTTCGTATTAAATGCCCTCGTTGAACGTGTTTTTTCTTCTTATAAAAAGGGATTTTCTGTTAGTAAATCCAAATCAAAGTGAGTTTAAGAGCCCATAACTAAAATTCCAGTGCTCGGATGGTGGTGGTCTTGGAGAAAGAAGGGAGTCAGCAGTTCCTTGAGGGATTTATGGAAACCAAGAGGGAGGAAGGGCCTACTCTGGAGAGGGGATGTTGCCCAATGAGTAAGGACCTCTTCCTGATTTCAATCAGGGATCAGGACCTCTTTCAGATTCTGAGCAGGAGTAGTTGAGGAGGTCCCCTAGGCTTAGAGCTGCTTATGGCAGGTGAGAGCTTTCAGGCTCAAGAGGGAGCCCGAAGAAGACTAAGAGGGTGAGGCAGCTTGTGTACTAGACTGCCTAAAAAGCTTGGTGTCTCGATTTTCCCTTTGTACTTCGAGGCCATTAAGGCCATATTTTCCTTGTACTTCGAGGTCGGTAGTTGTAATTTTTTGAATTAATAAAATACCTTTCTTTCAATCTTTGTCTCGCATGATATCCTTGCTTTTTACACTTATTTCAATAAAACGATCCTGATTTTGGGCGAAATCTGGAATAAGTTTCAAATGCTTGGAGAAGTCTTGGCTGAGCGTTTGATAACTGCTCGGACTTTGAGAACTGGTCCGAGCGTTGGCAAAGTAGCTCAAACGCTCGGTCTTGGAGAACTGATCTGAGTGTTTGCAAAGCAGCTCAAATACTCGGTCTTAGAGAACTGGTCCGAGCGTTTGCAAAGCAGCTAAAACACTCGGACTTAGAGAACTGGTCCGAGCGTTTGACAAGCAGCTCAAACGCTCGGACTTGGAGAACTGGTCCGAGTGTTTGCAAAGCAGCTCAAACGCTCGACCTTGGAGAACTGATCCAAGCATTTGCAAAGCAACTAAAATGCTCGGACTTGGAGAACTGGTCCGAGTATTTGACAAGTAGCTCAAATGCTCGGACTTGGAGAACTAGTCCGAGTGTTTGACAAGCAGCTCAAATGCTTGGACTTGGAGAACTGGTCTGAGTGTTTGCAAAGCAGCTCAAACGTTCGGACTTGGAGAACTGATTCGAGCATTTGCAAAGCAGTTCAAACGCTCGGACTTAGAGAACTGGTCTGAGCGTTTGGCAAGCAGCTCAAACGCTCGGACTTGGAGAACTGGTTCGAGTGTTTGCAAAGCAGCTCAAACACTCGGACTTGGAGAACCGGTCGGAGTGTTTGACAAGCAGCTCAAACGCTCAAACTTAAAGAACTGGTCCGAGCATTTGACAAGCAGTTCAAATGTTTGGACTTGGAGAACTGGTCCGAGCATTTGACAAGCAGCTCAAATGCTCGGACTTAGAGAACTGGTCCGAGCGTCTTGGAGAACTAGTCTGAGCATTTGCAAAGCAGCTTAAATGCTCGGACTTGGAGAACTGATCCGAGCGTTTGACAAGCAGCTCAAACACTCGAACTTAGAGAACTGGTCCGAGCATTTGACAAGCAGCTCAAACGCTCGGACTTGGAGAACTGGTCCGAGCGTTTTCAAAACAACTCAAACACTCGGACTCGGAGAACTGGTCCGAGTGTTTGACAAGGAGCTCAAACGCTCGGACTTGGAGAACTAGTCTGAGCGTTTGATAAGCAACTCAAACATTCGGACTTGGAGAAGACTTAGTCGAGCAATCAAGACTTGGAGAAATTATATCTACGCGGTTCCCTCCTCCTTTCGTATGTAGGATTTTTCCCTACTTAGGCCTGCTGGATTCTCCTTTTTGTAGGTGCAATAAATGATGACAGCTTATGTTAAATGGTGGCATATTGGAGACTACAAATGGCGTGTTCAACTGTCACATGACAGCTCTCATTAAATGGCGGTGTATTGGAGACTGCAAAGGGTGTGCCCAACTGTCACATCGGGGTATGGAGGTGACGCCTTTGTGACAGCAGGGGGTGTGTTTACATGACAACTATCTCCTCGGGGCATGGGGGTGGCATCTTGGAGACATCAAAGTGTGTATCGCTTCGTTTGGAGAGTTAATGCTTCTTGGTTCTGCTGCCACGGCTTCTATAAAAGGGGATCCATACTTCTTTCATTTTTTACTTGCATTTTTTGAGAGTTCATAATTAGAAAGAATTTTGAGAGCGCTCGGTTCTTCCAAGAGGCGACCCAAAAAGACCTTTTGGTGAGTAAAATGTCTGAGAGTGATGCAACCGGGGATCTTTCAAGGGAGTTGGAGGAGGCAATGGGGCTTTCCTCCAGTGATGAAACCTCTTCCTTAGAGGTTGTCCCTCGTGATGGGGCTCTGGCACTCTTGACCTATGCTCCGGAGAGAGGGGGTGAGGAGAGTGAGGGTGGTGAGTCATCTGGGGAGGAGGATGTCCGGGCGTCGATGCTTATTGAGGATGACGCCCTAGATACTGAGAGGGAGGAGTGGATGTTCGAAGCGAACTCCATTTCGAGTTCAATGGAGAAGTCGGAGCTTGTAGGGATTAGAATTAGGTATAGAATCCCCTTGGACTTCTATCTGAGGGCACCAAAAGGTGGGGAGAGGGCATGCGATGTCCTTCCTAGCCACCTACCTTATGAGCTATGTGTTTACAAAAAACGGCTAAAAGTCGGGCTCAGGTTTCCTCTCCATCTGTTTTTTTGTTCGGTCCTCAAGTACTTTGGCATCGCGCTGAGTCAATTGGTGCCCAACTCCGTTCGTCTGATCCTGGCATTCATTGTTGTGTGCCAGGAGGTGGGAAACTTGGCTTTCAGGTGATTGGTGGAGACAACAGCCTTCAGCTTGTTGAGGGTGGGTCGGTCGATGATCATATTGTAAGAGGAGGGTTGCTTGACTATTAGGAAGGTGGTCTGTACTGCGGAGGTCCTTGGTACTGTTCCTGCAGTTATCGGGAGGACTATGCTTTCTTTGGCGAACACTGGGGATCCACCGAAACCATAGAGAGGGGTTGGGGCTGGCTCTAGGTGCCCATCCTTCAGCTCCATACATTGGAATGTATTATAAAACAATATGTCCGCGGAGCTTCCATTGTCAATCAGGACCCATCGTATTTAGTGATTGGCCACCAAGAGGGAGACTACCACCGCATCGTCGTGAGGGGTCTGCACGTCTTCTAGATTATCTTCTGTGAAGGAGATTACTGGCTCTGTTCTTCTTCTCTTGTGGGGATCACTGACAGAGGCTATTGCCCTGGTGTATGCTTTACTGTTCTGCCGCGAATTACCTCCCACGGTCGGGCCTCGGCAAATTGTTTTAATGATGCGGGTGGTTGTGGCCACCTCCTGCTTCTTTTGACTGGGTCCTTCTTGCTCAGTCCTGGAGTTCCTTTAAGGGTCCCATCGCTCTTGCTGTTGGCGATAGGGATGCCCAGCATCTTTTCTTGACGACGCAGGCTTATCCCTTCTCCGAGGTTCAGTAAACTCCTTTAGGTATCTCCGGTTGATAAGAGCTTCGGTTTGCTCCTTCAGGTCATGGCATTCCTCAATGTCATGACCGTAGTTCTTATAGAACCGGCACCATCGTCTCTGGTCCCCCCCCCCGAGATGTGGCTTCCTAGGGGACCATTGGAGAACAGACTTATCTTGAAGCTGTATGAGGACGTTGGTCCTAGTTGCATTGAGGGGAGTGAAGCCGTCAACTCGGGGGTAGGGTCTATACCTGTTCTCTTGGTGGGGTCTCTTGACTGCTCCTCTCTGGGGATCAGGGTTCTTCATCTTCTTCTCAGTTTCTCCCTCTCTCTCTCTCTTCTGAAAGCTTGGTCATCCTCTACCAACATGTACTTCTCAGCTCGGGCCAGGATTTCATTCATGTCTTTGGGCGGGTGCTGAGTCAGTTTGGAGCTGAAGACACCAGACCTCAATCCATTCTTAAATGCCATTACTTGGACGTTTGGGTCGAGGTCAGGAATCTCCCATGCTGCTGTATTGAACCAGGATATGTAAGCCCGAAGCCTCTCCCCTCGATGCTGAATAATGTTGAAGAGGCTTTCTGAAGTTTTCTTGGGCCCCTTACTATTGAGGAAGTGCGAGGAGAAGACGTAACTGAGTTCTTTAAAATTGCTAATGCTTCCTGGTTTCAGACGTGAGTACCAAGTACCCGCGGCCTTCTCGAGAGTTAAAGGGAAGGCGTGGCACATGATATGGTCAGCATGTCGGTGCAGCATCATGGTTGTTTTGTAATGCTGTAGGTGGTCTAGGGGATCCGCGGAGCCGTCATACATCTTGACTTAAGGCATCCTGAAGTTGGGTGGAAGCAGGGTTTCAAGAACATCTTCCGTGAATGGAAGGTCTTGGATGCTGAGCTCATCCATGATACTGAGATTCCTGTGTCTCAAAGCCAAGTCTATCTTTTCCACCATTTCTTCAAACCGTCTGTCTAAGTTGAAGTTGCTTTTTGAGGAGGAGTTCTCCTTAGATCAGCTGTAATGCAGCGAGGGCTCAGTAGGGGGCTGGTTATAGGTTGGGTCATCTCTACCGGATGACTCTGCTTACTCTGAAGCTTAGTGAGGAAAGAATGAAGGTAGCTGACCTCCTCCCCGAACCTAGGCCGCTAGGTTGACTATCATTCTGGAGAGCTCCTAGAACTGAGCTTGAGTCACTAGGGCTTGAAGGTGTGCAGCTGCTTCCTCGTAATTAGGAGAGTCGGTTCCGGATAGATGAGGGCGCCGCTCTCTGGCAGGGGGCCTCCTGCTCGGTCCAAGGGTAGCATGCTTGGGGATTGTGGGGAACCTAGGTCCAGATTGGTGACTGCGAGCGCTGCTTCGGATAAGAGCTGAGCATGCTGTTAGGGCTTCCTTGTCGGTCCTTCTAGTAATACTTTTTGGTGGCATCATGACAGATGAGTTCTTTTGTGCTTCTTCGCTTTTACTATAGCGAGAGATTGTGATTTCCCACGGATGGCACCAATCTGTTGATGCCAAAAAATAGTTGGTGCTGACGTGGCCTAGATGCTGACGCGGCCTGGGCTCTACATAGATAACAGGGATGAGCTAAAGGCCCTTGGAATGAGGGGAGGGGGAGACCTCCGAGGGCGCTCCGAAACTTAAGTTAGCACGAGGGCTTTAAAGGAGAGGCCGATGGCTTAAGTAAATCAAGTGTAAGCAGATAGTCTCAATCCATATAAGTTCCATACCTCAGCTTATTTATAGTCATCCGCCCGTGGGAGGGCAATGATTATAAGCTCAGGGGACGGCGTGTTGCAGGGTGGCTACAGGGCGGTGCGCCGTAAGGTGGCTGTAGGGCTGCGTGCCATAGGGTGGTTGTAAGACTGCAGATGTAGGTGGCTGTAGGGCGGCGTGTTGTGGCGTAGAGTTGCTGTAGGGCTGCGTGCGTAGAGGGGGCCCAGGTGTGGGTTTGTCGGGCCGTTCTTCATTGGGCCGGAGAGTTTACTGGGTCGGAGTGCTTACTGGGCTGGAGTGTCTACTGGGCTGGGGCGCTTACTGAGCCGGAGTGCTTACTTGCGCTAGAGTGTTTACTGGGCCGGAGAGTCCATTGAGCCTGAGCGTTTACTGGGCTGGAGTATTTTGAGCCACATCACAATCCACCAAAATAGTGGCTAGCTAAGCAAAGAAAATTGACTTCACCGTGGGCTTAAACATCCAAAAACTCAACTTCTTTTCCAGATGGGGGTGGTCTATTTGGTCTCCTAATTAAAGAAGATGACAATCTTGATTGCCAATGATCTTTGATAGGAATCTTTGCAGTGTTCTTTGCTTATCATGATTAAAAAAAAAATACTTTGATTAACCTTAAGGGGTTAGAATTAGGGTTTAGGCTCAAGAACAAGTGTTTCTCTCACTAAAATTGCTCTATTGTTCATTTTCTTCTCTCAATTTTCTCTCAAAAACAGGACTGTAATTGAAGTGCAGTCAATGGTCCTCTCTAAGGTGCTATAAGGATGTATTTATAGACCTTAGGAAGTCTTATTAGGGTTAAGAACTAAATCTGACCGACTTGGAGAGAAAGTATCTATTTTAAGACAATTTCCAAAACAAAAATCTCGGTTTGATTTGGAAAACTGATAAATTTTGAACTCTAACTTTAAACAAGCCTAACTCACTTATCCGAATATCCTTTTGGTGATCTTGAACTTTCTAAAAGGTTTAAGAATTTAATTTTCAAGTCCAATTAGTTTGACACATAAATTCATCACCATTTTTAAATGCCGTCTGAAATATTAAAATTGATCAGTTTTGGAGTGATTTCAATGAAAAATTAATTCCTCTCAGATCTCCTATTTGATTAAGGATTATAATATTAAAAAAAAAAGATGATTAAAGATCTTTTTAAGGCTTTGTAGACTATAATTTATGAAGCTAGTCAAGTTTTCAAAATAATGAAAAATGATATTTTTATCTTTCTATTTTTAAGCCATTTTCTTAGTTAGACTTTCCTTTAAATGGGGTTTGCTCGTGACATGACAATCAGTTCTTTAAGACTTGCACCCATGCTTTGGTTTGCCTGACATTCCAATCGAGTACATTGAAGGAACACTGATAAACCCTGTTCTGAAGCTTACCCAATCCAATCAATCTCCTCGTTTGAAAGTCCTGGAAAATGCAGAAGTCAGGAAAGAAAGAAAAGCATAGTTTGAGTCTTTTTTTTTTTTTTCCAACAGATAAAAGGTTACAAGTAAAGTTGGATACGCAAAGAACATTGGACAATTTTAAATCAGGTGACAGTGAAGTATTACCAATATAAGTAACATGTTAAAAGGTTCCATTCGGTATTTTTACAGGAGTGTGATTGTTAACCGTGTATGCTTCATCCAACATGGCATTTAAGCCAGTCATGTGATCTGAAAACCACTATCAACGACCCAAGGCGAGACAGCATAGTTGGCATACTCAATAATCCAGCACCCAACAAATGCCTTCATTGATTATATTGATGAATGGTGAGACCTGATATAAGAGATCTTCTTAGCTTGGCGTTTCCTCTAAACTTGTTGACGCTTAGCGTTCACTCAAGCCAAGTAAAAATCCATGACGAACTATTGAGTTGCACTTGGCCCATTCCGAATAATCAGATGTACCTTCTTCTGGTTTGCTCAACATGCCATTAATAAATCCGATCTTGTTCTTTGCATGGAGGGCACGACCTAAACCCAAAAAGACAACCTTAGTTTTGGTATGGTGTGATCCAAGAGAACCTTGTTTTCTCACTTAAAAGGTCTTCTCTAGAATTAACAAAATTTCATTCAAATACCTACTAAAAACTCTCTTGAATTAATTATCAAACTTGACATGATTACACTTGTTTTAACTCTTAAAATTTGAGTCAATAATTTTGTAAACAAATAAAAATAGAATGACCCAACCAGATTCATGACAAAACCATTGAGTTGCACTTTGCCCATGCCGAATAATCAGACTGCCTTCTTCTAGTTTGCTCAGCAAACCAAATCCGATGTTGTTCTTTGTGTGGAGTACCTAAAATGACAACCTCAATTTGGTATGGAGTGATCCAAGAGAACCTTGCTTTCTCACTTAAAAAATTTTCTCTAAAATTAACAAAATTTCATTTAAATACCTGTTGAAAGCTCTCTTCAATTAGTTATCAAACTCGACATGAAAATCCAGTATCAATTGAAATCTAAGAGAAATGATTCCACTTGTTCTAAACAGGTAATGGTAACTGAAGTTCATTAGTAAAATCCATATATACTCAATTAACGTTACAAATGGATAAGTGAATTCAAACATATACACAATTTCTTAACAGAAGTACAATTTTCGTCTTGCAAAACCACATAAAAACATAATAACAATCAAGGAAGACACTACTGATTTGGGGAAAAAACCGTGTTGAATGCATGCCTATCCCCCTACACGTAGTGAACAGCACATTAATACTCATTCCAATCAAATCTTAAACTCAAATAACTTTAATAATCTCATTCATTCAACAACATAGTCAATATCAATTTTTAATCAAATCATTTATCTTCACATTTTCATCAATCTCATTTAACTGATCTTCAATTACATCAACCACAATTCTATGTTCAAAATAAAATTCAAAAACTCACACCCGTTTGAATAACTAATTAATTAAACAAAATCATTTGAATGAAGACTTAATTGGAACGGATATCATACTTATAAGATCCAATGAAAACGTTTAATACTCCAAAGATCCAAAAAGAACACGAGACAAACTAAAAAGATTAAAAAAGAAATTTACTCTTTTGTATATGTAGTGAAACTCATTAAAAAAACAAAAACTAAAACTAAAATATAGTCAAAATGAAAAATAAAAGAGACAAGTATCGAGGGTGGACTGTAGAGAGGAAAGAAAGACGGGTAGAACCAAAAGCAGATTGGCAAATTTAAAAACTGCCAGAAGCATTTCCCATAGCCAATATTGACTGTACAGTTTATAAACAAAAGTATCAACTCAACATCCCATATCCACCCTTTCCTACCCTATTCATTCCCAAAATAGCATTTCCACTCATACTATCTACACGGTTACACCAATTCCTCTTTATTTTTTCTCAACCGAACCCAAATCCTTCATTGGCTTCGTGAATTGCAAGCAGCAGCCTCTCCTCTAGATGTTGTTTAGAAGGATACTCAGGTAAATCCAATTGATTGAAGCTGAATGAACAAAACAGTTACATGAGTAAATTACTGGTTCAACAAAATCCTAGTAACACTAGACATGCACAAGCCAAACCATTATTATCAAAGTGATGAATAAAGGACTACCAAGTATGAGCAGAAGGCAAGTGCTCAGGGCTGCCATATGCCTTGTGTATCTGAAATTTCTGAGAGCCTGAAATTCCTTGAAGTGCACTGAAGCCTTCTAAAGGAACCTGGAAATAAGACAAAAGTAACAACCAGGATGACTAACATAAGCAATATATATTTCAAAGATCAACATATAGCTCCCATTCTAACAAACAACTTCCAAGGTCTACTGCATCAAAAAACAAAGTACTCCAGGAGCCACAAGACTTTTGATATCATTTGAAAACAAAAAGATGTCTTCATCTGAGAAAACTCATAGTTGTGACAAGAATAAATCATTGAAGAACACTTACGAGATCAATAGAGTTCACAAATGAGTTCGCATACAATTTGCACATGCTGAAGGCAAAATCCTTTAAAATCTCTTTTAAAAGGGCAAAAAGGACAGGGGAGGTTAGTTCAACTTTTATGCTTGGCATACATTTCAAAGCGACAGCAAGCTTTTAACACGCAACAAAAAACAGTTACTTCAACAACAGAAACAAAATTTAAATAATGCTCAAGAAATTTTGTTAACCCAACCTATGCTCCAGACTGAGATGCAATCTTAAAAATTTAATAGTATTGGAATCTTTTCCAAGTCAAGGTTGTACCAAACACACGACAAAGCTTTTGTTCAATACACTTCATGCAATTCGGCAAGTTATATATACGTCTAGAACAAACAGCCATGGACAAAGCAGAGTATGCTCAACTCCATAGTTAGAGAAACACTCAAATAAGAAACTGACAGAACAATAATATATGTACAGTTGCCAAACCAAACTAAGCCTTCTCCCACAGGACCCACATATGAGGGATCGACTACATGGATCTCTTTTATGCCATTCCACACGACAGCTTTTGTTCAATACACTTCACGCAATTTGGCAAGTTATATACACGTCTAGAACAAACAGCCATGGACAAAGCAGAGCATGCTCAAATCCATAGTTAGAGAAACACTCAAATAAGAAACTGACAGAACAATAATATATGTACAGTTGCCAAACCAAACTAAGCCTTCTCCTACAGGACCCACATATGAGGGATCGACTACATGGATCTTTTTTATGCCATTCCGCTCTATTGAGGATTTGAGGTACATTTTCTCTGTTAGATAATAAATGTACGGTTAAATATGGAAAAACAAAATGCATTACCTTCGAAGTTCCAGTCACAAACTGCAGAAGACGAGCCTTGTCCTCCTTGCTGAACCCTTGAACAACCTCCCAGAACCACTGGATGATAGGAGATGCAGCACTGTATCCAGAATACTCAGTATTTGCCCTCATGTCATCCACTGAAAATTTTGATCCAGAACTACTTGTCAGAACCAAGTCACTTTTTCTTTCTCCCAATTTTCTAGATGAAAGAATCACAAATTTCATCACATTAGCTAGTAATTTTTTTTACGATACTTACAATCAATATCCGGAAGACCACTTATCAATAATTCCAATTCCTTGTCGTGAAAAATAGATATTAAATCTTTAGGTATTAGCTCAGTGAATCCTTCCAAAAATGCATTTATTTGAGGACGAATAGCAGTTGTTAGCCGATGCTCAGCAACCAGATCAACATATTGGTGCTTATTCTCTTCAGTAACTTTGATGTTCCGGCCACCAGGAATCAGTTCATGGTCAGTTACCTGGATTACATTCAAGGAACCCATTATTATAACAATAACATATTTAACCATTGGAAGATGTCATTAAAGAACTGAAGAAATATATCACCTCTGTCTTCTCATACAATATTAGCTTCTCCTCATCAGCATCAATGCTAAATGTCAGATCTAGAATTTCACTTATATCATTCTGCATAAGTACAAAGGTAACAGAGTAAGACGAACAGACCTAGCAAAATTAGAGCAAATGAAAACATGTGCACACACACGCAATAGGTTTTTAACTTTTTATTTTTCACGGATACAGGAATAGTTCTGTCAATGCTAGAAGTAAGTTCCAGAACAACACTGAAGAAAGTGGCGCACAGCATACCTCAAGCATCCACTTCAGATTTTTGAAGTAATCAGGATCAATAGCTTCAATATCATGATATGTAACTTTAACTCCCAGGATATGCTTGTAGAAAGATCGGGTAAAATGGACGTCCAAGAGTTGCCCATCAAAAAGCGCTTTTCCAACCTGATAAAATATTAAAGGATGAGCAAGACAAATATAATCAACCAAGTCAGTCCAACAAGAGAAACTAAAACTGGTACTACTTACAACACGCCCAACAAACTTGAAATATGACAGGTGTTCTGTTTGGTAAACAGAGTTGGGATTTGGCTGGAACGTTGATTCATTGCCCACAGTTGTAAAAAGTAGTGCTCCTTTGTCAAAGATAACTCTGGACAACAGCTGATACCATTCCCTTGTAAGCCCACCAGCATCAATGCCTTCCTCCCCTTGAAAGTGAACAGTCAGCCTGCCCTTCAATTCTTGAGTTGACCGCATGCGCAGTTGGTTATATGAATCCTCAAGAATATAAGCTCTTCTTACTGAAATTCTTAAAGGACTATGGTGATGATCATGTTGGTGTTTTACTTTTGATCTGAAGTGTGCACGCTTATTATCAAAATCAACAAAGCGGGGAACCTTCAGCATGAGCGAAAAGGACTTCTCAAGCAACCCAGGATTTTGACGGATGAAAGCATTAAGCAGCTTCCTGTGCTTCTCTGAGAACTTCACAAATGCAGCATGCTTTTCATCCACTTTCAAAACAGGTCCGGAAGTTTTCTGCTGACCAGAAGAGGTGCTGGCATCTTCAACCTCAGAGACTGCAACAATACCGAAGTCATGAACAGAACCCGGTTGTGCAGGATGCAACTTCTCACACATCACAAAGAAGGATTCTATATATGGTAAAATGTTCTGAGCACCCGCAGGGAGTGGTTGTGTTACACCAGATTTTTTCAACGTTAAAGTTTTGGATGGATCTAACAAGTCGGGAGCAGAATCTGAATAGCACTCTATTTTGCTTATGCAAGTGCTCAGCTCCAGCCACAAAGGATCCAAAGCTGCATTGATGTCCCATACCTGAGAAATAGCAGCAGAATAATCCTTTTCAGGAAGAACCTGCTGGTCCTTCTCTTTCTCAATTAATGAGCTAATAAGAGAGCTCAGTGCCTGCAAAACCCTTAAAATTGCAGATCCATCAGAAGAAGTTGTACTCAGGAGTGCTTTCACTGCTTCACCAAACATGTGCAGCTCATCCATAGCTGATCTCGTCAAATTTTGAATCGCACTTGCTAACTCAGTAATAAACAAATGACAATGGCTTGGAGCAATTGCCACCAGCTTTTTCAATACCTCTGCCACAAGAGCGTATGCATTATCTGACAAACTGGATAGAAAATGTGATAAGTCAGACCAAACTTTTAAATAATAAAATATTAGAAGAAAAATTACATTAAATGCATTGGCAATCAAAACAGATAAATTAGGGTGTGTTTAAATATCAGACAAATTTAATCTGATAAAGGGTATGATCAAGTTTGTTCATAAAGTCACTATATTTCACTCTTCAAACAGACACACAAATGGAAGAAGCACAGCAACTATCCATCACCAGCCGTTCAAATATGCACTTAAAAGATATTCTAATTCAAAACATTATTAACTCGGTGATTAGTCCATCTTTCGTTCAACAAGGCTGCAATCATTAATAGGTCTACAAGATCAAAGTGCTAAGACATCACTACTTTACAACAATCATAATGCCGCTAGAAAGAACGGAGCTCTTCCTGACTAGAAGCATAAAACATAAAATCTGCTGAAAATAAATAAAAAATGTAACAGCACAGAAGAGACATTCTGCAGATATAAATGTCACCATACCCCTCCCGTGCAAGCAATGAGCACAGAAGTCGAAGTTCTGGTTGAGGCAGGTTAAGTAATACGCTTTGAGCATCACATTCACTATCTGCACCAGAAGTTGAATGTTTGGAAGAATCAACCATCTTAGATGATGAACCAGCAACCCCAGAAGAGACGTCATGATTTTCAGTATTAGTTTCAGCATCTGACACGGAAATTTGAGGTGTAGATGGTTGTTCAGTGGCAGATGCCTCAGATTTGTCAGATATAGATTTGCTTTCAGCATTATCAATGATAACCTCCAATAAATTAAGTAGCTAAAACAAGAATTAAAAGTTAGTATAAAAGAGACCCAAAACCATGAATATTATTAAAATTACTAAGATAAGAGATCCAAACGCTAGAAAATGCAAAGCATCACCTGTTCAAGATGTGCTATACTCCTCAAGTACAGAGGCTGACTCAAGAGGCTCAAAAGCAAGGCAATGGATATATATCCCTCCTGTTGCTGCTTTCTATCCAATTCATCCTCTTCAACAACCATCACAGCTTTTCCACGTGCCTGATCGGTATGCACTGGCTCTTGCAGGGAAGGAAGTGGTAGCCTAAACAGAAGTAAAATCTTTGCCACATGGGGATGGTTTCGAGCCAAATAAGTCAGAGTTTCAAGAACACGCCGAGACACCAAAGGAGGAACTCCTATAATACAAATTGCTACAAGTCAAAACCGTAGACCACAGCTAAAGCAACAGAAAGTTCATTAAAATCAATTAACTTTAACTTGATTTCTACAATTATATGACTTGGTCATAAATTGTCAGAAATCAATTTGTAATGTGCATCAACAACCTTCTGAAGTACCAAACATTCTCACTAGTAAACATATCTGCCTCAAAAGGAACATGTAATACTAAGGTCAGCAACTATCACTTGCCCGTGTAAAAGATAAATCAAGATAGAGATTTACCATCAAAGTATTGAGGACGAGAATATGTCACATTACTCTGGCAAGCATAAAGTCGATACAATGGCTCAGTCACATTTGAATAATTGGCAGGCTTCCTCGTATCAAGCATCAGCATGTCCATCAGAATTTTAACTAGGGCAGTTCTGGTTTCACTATGAGCACATAAATTCAAGAGAAGCCTCTGCAGTGATCCCCTGTACAGTGGCTGCAACATTGGAAAACATTAATAAATAGATCAGGATGGAGAACGTACAGTCAAAAGCAAAAGCTATGTCACAATTTAGTACCTGAACTATGCGAAGCAACCGAATCATTGCTTGGAGAGCTTCTGTGCCAACTAAAGGAGCTCCATCAGCTTCAACTAGCTTAGCAGCAATAAATCTACGTGAGACAATGCTTCCCCCAGCTCTGTCCAGGCTAGATACAATGCCTTCAGCCCGCCTAGAAGACTCACCTCTACGATTTCTAGGGTACATACCAAAAAGGGTGCGATTGTGGTAGCGATGTGCAAATCTTTCACGCAACATGTTAGCCTCCGCGACAAGGGCAGGGGTAAGATTCGCAAGAATAGCATCAGACGATGTTAAGAGAACCTGATAATGAAAATAATATATTAAGTAAAGAATGGAATTTCGATGCATTCCAATCCCATATGGACACACTACAATGGGCAATGTACCTCTTCTCGCAGTTCTGAAGGAAATGTTGCAATTATTGAGACCGTGTCCATTTCAACGGGTTGACCTTCAAGTTCCTGAGATTGATGAAGCCTTTGCGCATGTTGCTGTGCTAGAACTTCTGCTCGGATTTCCGGGGGAAGGGCTGCAAGGAACTCAGGATCAATATCTCCAGCATTCTGCTGTTCAGAGTTTGAAGGCTGCGCCACTTGACCCTGTTGAGCTGAAAGAACTTCAGCGCGTAACTCCTCCGGAAGAGCGTCCAAGAATGCAGGATCAATGGATCCAGAACCAGCATCACTGTTTAGCTGCTGATCCACTGCAGGACCATCCTGATCAGCCTCACGGCTGGAAGTCTCCGAAACCTCGATTACACTGTGAAGTGAAGCATCTCTCCCTGTTGCAGGGGTTGAATTCCCAAATGACACATTTGTTCTTCTTGTGCGAGTTGCCTGTGGGTCACCCACAGAAACTCTATCTGTAGAACCATGCCTTTCCCCACCATCATCATGGCCATCAGCACTTCCAATTTCAACATCTAGGCTTCGAAGGCTTTCCCCTAAGGTTGCCCCACTTCCACCACTTTCTTGGCTCACGGCTTCATCTCTTACAGCTGCATCACTATGTTCAAACTGCATTTCAACAGATTGCGAGTGTGCACTTGAAGCATCTGTTACTTGTAGGGAATCACTCGGTGCAGGTCTCATATCAGCGTTGACAGAGGAATCAATTGCTACTTGAGAGGACAGAGACACATCAACATTTGGATTGTTTACATTGTTTTCCACAGGAATTTCAAGCCTTGCACCTGCTTCCGATTCCTGTAACTGACTATTCTCAGCCTGCGGTTGAGGTTCCACAGGTGATGTGTTCTGATCAGAAGGTTTATCCGAGGTGGGTCGCCTCAACTGGGAAACAAGCAACTCTTCAAGGCCTTGTGGTACCATAGTTGCAGTCGATCCACCACTTTGATGATTATCATCCACCCACAAGTTCAAACGATGTCCATGGCGTCCATTTCTTAAAGACCGGAATACAGCGTCCAACCGCGATGAAGTACTACTCTCTGAGTTCCTATCAGGAAGGACCACGTCATGGGCATTTTCTGAGGGAAAATTCAGGGTTAATCAAAGATTCATGATAGCACTTCAAAACAAATTTAACATAAATATGCAAATTACAACCAAATGTAGAAGCATCAGACCACAAAAAGTGACATCATAAAATGAAATAAGATCCTCAAAAACAAGGTGGGAAAACAAAAGAGCCAATTTCAGCAGAGGAGCTGACCTGATTGTCTATGAGAGGTTGACTGCAGTAAGGAAGAAGGTCCTGATAACAGAGGATGTTGTGTGGGGACAGCACTGTCACCAGTTCTACCTAAAAGACTGTAAATGGATGTAGTTCGTCCTTGACGTCTTGAACCAAAAACTTCAACTGGCATCACATGGAGAGTTTCATTTGGGAAGCTATTATCTCTGCCAAGCACCTCAATGTGGTCAAAAACATTTATCCCATTGATGCCCTCTTCAAACCTAAGAATAACTCCATCGTCATCATCATCACCGTCTTCCTCATCCTCCTCCAACATTTCTTCATCAAATTCATCATCATCGATCTCATGATCGTCTTGATCTGTGTCATGATGAGGCAGGTGATGTACTTCATCTTCTTCCAGGTCATTCTGGTCCTCATCACCCTCATCATCATCATCCTCATCATCATCATCATCCTCATCATCCCCAGACATATCCTCATCTTCATCTTCGTCAAGATTCTCTTGCACATGAGGCTGGATTTCAAATCGTATATCAATGCCATTCTCAAGACCTCTCGCATCCTCGGGAGTTTCTTGCATATAGTCATCCTCAGCAGCAGGAGTAAACCCTATATCAAGATCTTGGTCGTGTTCCATGTCATCTGTCACAGCCTCAGATCCACCATAATTTTGGACAGTATTGAAAGTCTCAACATGATCAGCTCCCATAGCATCATGATTGGCCTGAGATGCCATTACCACTGACTGGGACATATGAGCAACATTACCTATTCTTCCAGACTGATCATGACCGGGTTTGTTTGCAGTCTCACCCTTCGCTACATTAGATTCAACAGAATGAACATGTTCCTTGGTTACCAACTCCAAAGCTTTGATAAGCCCTGTAACAGCCTTAGGCGAATCAGCATGATCCAAATCCAACACTTCAAGAGTCCGAGTCAGTGACCTAACCAAACCAACATCTATAAAAGTAGCAGAAGCTTCTGCAGAGATATATGAACCAGTGGGTGAACGAGCAGCTAAAACATCATTCAGCAGATCGACAAAAGTTTGTACATCATTGCCTGGTGGCCTACAACCATGGCATGAATCCACGAAGTCATTGAAAATGCAACTTATCTCTGTGAAAATCCTCCTCCTCGCTTCTGCAGAGCGGACACAAGATGCCACTAAAAACTGGTTAGCTTTGGTTGCTAGTTTTTGCCTCCAGTCACCATCTGCTTTCTTTTCCTTTTTTGAATTCCGAGAATATGGAATAAACCCGTGAAGAATATGGTGAAATACTCCACCAGCCAAAACTTTTTGATGAGGACCCCTGCAGCTGCTAATTTCAGCATCTCTACGAAGCAGAATATGGACAGATGAAGCATACATTAATAAGATCTCTGTTAAAAGTTTCAAAATAAATACAATCTTTGCAAGTGATGCAGAAGGATCCTGGCTGCTGGCTTCATTCTCTTCAGACACAGTGGCAACGGCTTTTCCTTTCCCCTTAATAGCAGTAACATCAATGTCCATGTCAGTTGATTGTGTATCAAGGAGAGCATCTCTCACCACATCATCTTTGGAGGGAGGTATGAAAGTACTGACTGAATCCAAGAGAAGCTCAATCACATTTATGAAGCTCTGGGGAGATTTTCGATGAACCCTGACAGCCTTGGAGTTGGAATCCTGAAATCTGCCATGTCCATTCCCCGGACCTACTGAGTTCACATTACACAATGTAACCTTCCCATCATTATTGGTCTGATTTTTCTCTCTCTCTGACGCTTTCTCCTTCTCTTTTTCTTTATCTTTGCATTTATCCTTTTCGCGGTCTTTCAGCAAGACAACGTAAGGTCTGTCACCAACCATCTCAACTTGGCACACAGACTGAGCAGCCTGCATAAAAATCATTGGATCTCGAAAGATTACAGAACTTAAACTTAAAAGGAAATTGCGTGGAGTGACCCTTGAACTTGAATGCCTGTTAGCAACAGCCACAAGGCTGTGCCTTATCTCAGATTCCATTGCCTGCTGAAGAGTTTGGGGATCTTCAAGAACATGACGAATAATACTAGCAGAAATATTGTCAAACCCAGGAAACAGGCTACTCGTTGGCAACGAAAGCAAAGAACTTACACCCCCAGCATCAAGAAAACAAACAGCAACAGAATGAGTCCTGGTGAGAGTAGAGCATAGCTGAAGAACAGCATGCATCATATCAGATGGAAGCTGGTTCCTGATACAGTTACAAGCAATCTCAATAAGTCTCTTCTGCTCATTTATATCTATATGTTTTGGAGATCCAAATGCAGACTGCAACTTATTTTGCTTATCCTCATCAATACTAATAGATGTCTGTTGGCTACTATCATCCCTTTTCATCTGTTCTACAATTTCAGAATTTAGTTTCTGATCCACCTGCAACAGCCTATCAATAGCAAGAAAAGCTGTTGTAACCCACTTTGGAACTTGGTGTTTCTCCCTGTCAACTATACCAGAATCCCACTGTGAAAGCACATCAGACAAAAGTTTTACCATACCAGCCTTTGAGGCAACTTCTCGAGCTCCTACATCTTCATGAAGAATTAAAGCAAGAACATGGAAAAGAGCAGAGAGCAGGGTACTAATTCGGCTGTCAGAAACTGGACTACACTCCTTCACTTGGTCAAGAATAAAAGATATAACATTAGACCTAAATTGACCATCATTTTGGGAGCATATCAACACAAGCAGGTCCCGAACTGGGAATGCTAGGGGTTCCTTCATCTGCAAGAGCTTTGTACATGTTGATAACAACTCCTCAACAGGAGGAAGTTGAACCATCTCTTGTTCAAGTTGCCGACTACTGTCATTTGCAACATCTTCCTTTGTGTCCGATTCAGAGTTCCCAAGGGACATCGCAAGGGCACGGGCAAGTTCATCATCCTCTTGGGTTTCTTCTTGATGGGAGAACAACCACTCCATTGCCAACTCAACACTATTTGATCCAACTTGTCTCAAAGCTTCTTCGGCCCTAGACCTGGAAAAACCCATCTCCACAATTGTAGAAATAGCTGATTCATTTGGAGGAGGGCCTGTAACACGAGTACTGCTGCTGCTATTGACATTTTTCACTTCAACCCCCGAGTACACATGCCTAATAATGGAAATGACAGTAGTAATGAAATCATAACTGCAATCAGTGAACTGTGGGTGAGCCCAAACAGGAAGCACAGCCTTCAGCACCATGGACTGAAACACCTTCACAAAAGTCTCAGCGTCTCGTGGGACAGGAATATCTCCATTTGTGAGGGGTTGCACAAGTAAGTGTTTTGTAAATGGGGACAAAATGAAAGAAGATGTTACCAAGTGGTCCATAAGTTTACCATAACTAGCCAAGGGACCATAAATCCATGCATGATCTGCATCTTCCTTTTCATCTTGTTTTATATTCCCGTCATCAGTCTCCATGGGAGACGAGGGAGGCCTATTAACTGCAAACAGCAGTTGACTGGTAGCTTCAAATGTCGTCAAGACCGACTGAACAACTCCACAGCCATATAAGCAATTTAAGAGAACAGGATTACACGAATCAGGCCTGTCCAGTAGAATGCTGTCAATAAAATCAATAACCTTACCATAGTACCGACACTTTGTTGATATGGATGCCTCAGGAGGATTTTCATGACCTTCAAAATTCATGTGATCCAACACAATGGAGGCAATCGTAGAAGCCACTGATTTTGAAGAAGGGGAAACATTTACAGTATCATCCCGTCGACGGGAAGGAAGCAACATTGCTTTTCCTAACTCTTGAAACAAATGAGTGATGTGAAAAGAAAGTGACCTCACCATATCACAGCAAGAGGTATAATATGATCTATGTTTCTCATTTTCCTTTTTACTAGCAGGCCCAGCAGCATCAGATGAACCAGAATTACTAGCTCCAATTCGCAGGTTTGAAGGACCATCTGTACCAGGCCTTGGTGGCAAACCAGTAGCAGCACGTCCAAGATCACGGTACAGGTTTATAAGGTCAAAAAACTGGGATTCAATACTCCATCCTGATGTCCTCCTTCTCAGTAATGGATCAAGGAACTGTCTAAAGGAGTTGAATCTTTGCTCTTCAGTTTCATGTGTACTCGATTCAGATTGCTGTGACTCGGAAACAGCCTTATCATCATCAAGTTTGGCATCTTCAAGGAGAGCTATCTGCCATAAAATTTCACGATGAACACGTCCAATATCCTCCAGAACATCTTTACTACCATTTCCAAACTCTGAGAGCAACGCAGTTACCCAACGATTGTCTTTTGAAGAAGCAAGAAATAAAAGGAACTCAACAAGAAAAAGTGATGAGAAGATTCCAGCATCCGGTGTTACCTTGGGATCCAGCAAAAAGGAACCTGAAGTCACACTGAATCCACCTAGAGCTTTTCTCAACTGATCTCGAAGAGAAGAACAAAAGGCACGGGCCAGAGAAGCAGAGTGATGTTGTGTAAAACCCTTGAAAACAATAGTGCTATGTAAGGCAATAGACATCCCATCAAACGACTGTGTAATACTAGGACGTAAGAGAAGCTTCAGTAATGCTTCAATTCCTGACTTTTCCACAAACAGGCGACAAGTTTCAGAATTCTCCATTGTTCTGTGAAGCAGAACCATCAAATGAAAGATGCACAGTTGGATGAACTGTTCATCGCCAATGAACTCTGTTACTGAATCCACTGTACCAACAAGAGAGCAATGCCCTTCATTTTCTTTTTCTTCAGAATCCATGTCCATTGCCGAACTCCCATTAACTTTTCCTGATGACCCTGACCAGTTATTGTCCCCAAGAGTAGCAATTTTATCAACAATTTCAATGATTATATCAACACCGGTGCCTCTCAAAGAAGATGCATGACGCAAAAGCTCTTCCACTGCATTTGCCAAAGGAACAATAGCCTCATTCATCGCTACAACATACTTCTTGCTGGTAAATATGTCAACAAGGAATCGTAATGCTGACGTTTCTTTCACTGCCTCCAATCCTTTGGCATTAAGACAAATAGCACCAAGGCCATTTGGAACACATGTAAGAGCCTTCGAAGAAGGAATTATTCCAGCTACCACTGAAGACAAAAATGCATCTGGAAGACCCAATTCAAGAAGTGAGGGAAGACAAGTTGGGTCTTTGTGGATAATTTCACTCATAACAGTCACAGCAGAGTAATAAATGTCCCCTTCAAATTTACCTGCATTCCGGTATATCAGTGATAAAGTACCAGGTAAAGAACTGTCATGGGATCCTTGGGCTCTGTTGGTGTTTGCAGGGGCATATGTAGCAGAGCCAAGTGCCTTCAGAAGAACCTTGATGAGCCTCTTCTGGGAGAACAACTGATCAGCACTGTACCTTGAGCATTCACCAATAATCATCGCATTGTCAATTCCCCCAGGCAAACCAATAATTTGATGTACTTCTATCTGTAGCCTCTGCGCCAAAACCTCTACTCCCCCCAGTTCTCTAAGTAGTGAAACAGCTGAACTACTATAATCCATGAGCTTCTGTAGAGCTTTCAAAGCCAAATAGACAAGTTGCATATGAGTAGGGTCAGAATCCTCCAAAAGAGGCAGAAATGTGGGAACCATTCCTGACCCCCTAATAGTACTCCCTGAAGATGAGGATGACACAATGTGAAGCAAATAGAACTGAAGAAGTGCCTCAATAAAGGCAATAGATGATGGATCATTTGAGTTCTTCATTGACAAAACAGCCCTCTGGAGCACATTCAGGAGGATCATTCGGTTCCCTACAGCAAAACTGATACTTGATCCGCTCAAAATCCGAGCCCGATCATGAGATGCTGAATATGCAGCTAACTGAGCTCCTAAGGCAAGCATGGCAAGAGTTCTAATAGTTCCAGGAATAGTTTCTTCCGACCGCACAATCCTGATTAATTCATTCGTATACTCTGGCTCATTAGCAAAGAAGGACGTGAGTTCATCATGAGCATCACTAGACTGAACAAGGACAATGAACGCAAGAAGGCAAATCTTGCTGTACAGTCTGCATATTCTGGGAGAACGGAAGGCATGAGCATATCTGATTCTTGTAAGCAATGAGAACCGGAGCTCCAAAGGTACATTGTACTGCTCGATGCATTGCTTTATCAATAACAGATCATCCTCCTTTCGCAAATGCAGATCTGGCATGTCTATAACTCTCAAACTAGAACTTGAGTTGCCACTATTTTCCTCTGTGCCTTGGGTATTGTGCCCATGCGATTCAAAATAGAGGGTAGAACCAATCCGATATTGAGATTTGTTGCATTCATTTTCTAGATCAGAGGGAAATAAGCACAGCCCTTCCTCCTGTGTCCTCTCATTTGCCACAACACATGAATATAAACCCAAACCCTCCTCCTTGCTCCCCCATCCCTGAGCAAGAGAAAGGAGATAGCTGTTGACTGAGCCACATCCAATCAACTTCCCACTCCCATGGAGCTTAGAAGGGCTTATTTTCACAAGGGCATAGAGAGCTTCTAATGTAGCTATAAGAATCTCAGGATCCGTAGATGCAAGGAGGAGCTTGAAGTGCTAAAGGGAAAGAACAATAAAAGGATATTAGACACATAGAGTTGTAGATGCAGACCAATGGCTAATATGAACTTACATAGGAATTTCGTCAATAAAATTAGAATTTGTGGCTCCAACGGCATACCTCTAAACCATCAAATGAACTTTTGTTATGGCAATTCTCTAAAATTATCTGCATCACTCGTAATATTTGAAGAACCGCATGCTTTGGAAAGGGACTATCATCTTCTAAAATTCTATCAGACAAGAGAAGGTCGTTCCTAGAGGACAAGTATGTCTTGAAGTATGTGTCAAAGTGAAGAAAAAGTGGCCTCCAATGATGGAAATTTCCCTGGCATTAAAGAAACAGGTAAGTGAAAGAATAAAAAAATTATATTAAAATAAGATGTGGCAAGCAACACGATATCACCTTACTGTACTCCCAACGAAAGCCAGAAAGAGGTATTGCTATATCTTGTAATGGACTCTGGATCACTTTGTCAATGAAGGCTTTAATTTTAGGAGGCTGCAAAGTATTCATAAAAGTCACATTTATTGTCCAAGAAAAGATTAAAAAGCAAAAGAAGCATTTCAATTTAATTATTTTTTTAAGATATGCTACAATAAATATAGTATTATTTTTCTAACAAACAAACCAATAAAAAATCTGTAAGTAGTTATTTGATTAGATTGTACTCGTAAGATATGCTAGCAATAAACCTGATATTTTCTTAATAAACCAACCAACAAAGAAACAAAAAAAAAGGAACCAGAAATGGCTAGAAATGCTTTTCCCCCTTAATCGCTACCAATTTGAACAACAAAGATTTTCATCCATGCACATTGTTAAGGAAATCAGTTAACTTACAGCATATATCATACACCCTTTTTTGAAGACTGAAAATGAATGCATCGTTCCATTAAAAATCCATACAATTGCACTATAAAGATGATAATGACATATGAAAAGTCAAAAAAGATCCATTAATTTTAGGTATGTATGGCTTTAGACTGTGTTGAATGGCAGAGAAGGTTCTAATAGCTGGTTCTGGGTGGCTCCAGCCCCTAGTCAAATCACCACATAACATAATTCCATCTAAGATGGAAATATATTTCAAGATGGAGATATATGACTGCCTGACCACATCTGAAATGTGTATGCTGGACAAGACAAATGATCTAATTACAGGGATTCAGGAAAGTGGCAAATACGAAGGAAGTAAATCTGAAGGCACCTATCCGGGAATTATGCAGATGTTTTATTTTCTTTTTAATAAGTCTGCAGATGTTTTACTTTCAATCCTACATATCGTGCTTAGCCCACCCAAAAGCGGGGAAAAAACACAATAATAAAGCATTGTTATTTAAATATTTAGACACGGTTTAAGCAACTTTGAAGGCACTACCGATCATCCACATTATGATATTGTACCTACTTACAAATTGCAGAATGCACATAATAAATCTACTTGAATTAATCAAAAAAAAAAACTTTTGTTAATTATCAAAAAAGAAGAATGAGTATCTTAGGCTAACTTATTGGAACTCGTCAATATGACAACTGAGATATGTCTTCCTATTATTGCTGCTTTAGTTTCCTACAAAGATTAAGGTTAGAAAAGTTATATCAGAGCAATAACTTCTCACTCGGGGATGAGCTTTGTAGGAGTTCAGTGAGATGCAACCCTTTTTCCTAAAGGAGTTGGAGCACTAGTAGCTCACTTGTAGAAAAGATAAGACTGGCTTATTATTGTACTAAATAAAAATTCAACGGTTGATTGCTTACTCGGGGATGGGTTTTGTAGCAATTCAGTGAGATGCAACCCTTTTTCCTAAAGGAGTTGGAGCACTAGTAGCTCACTTGTAGAAAAGATAAGACTGGTTTATTATTGTACTAAATAAAAATTGAAGGGTTGATTGCTTTCTTCAATGCTTTCCACAGGGGCAACTAGGTACCTTTCATAAAATACACTGATTCAAGCCCAAGCCAACTTCTTAAGCTGATTATGAACAATTTTATCATCTTTCATTCTTAGGGACTTCATCATTTTTTTCCGTTGCACACCAATTTTTCCCATAACGTGCATGTTCCTTGACCTGACCTGTTGACTGTCTGCACCTACTTTAAACTATTCTTGATCCCTTCCCAATTAACTGAATTATTGTTGCTAAGGTGCCTCATCACACCAATCATGACTTGAGCTGAATTAACTTCCTCCACTAAAAATATAAAGAGACTGGCATTGTACCACATCCTGATGGTAAAAATGACAACTTGACCTAATTTTGTACAAAATCAAACACCTAAGGAGGTTCTATACCCAGGCACATAAGCAAGAAATTTTTTATTGCATATTACAATGCAAGATGAGAAAGGTCTGTGCAGATTTTTAAACTTTAGTCAGTCAATGAGAGCTAAATTAATTTAGGTATCATATAGAGTGGTGCACTGACTTTTGATTTTTACTCCGACACAACACTGTATGTTGCATATTAAAGGCATTACTTAGAATACATGAACTTCAACAACCCTTAAAAGAGAGTCTTCCTCAGGAGTACGGTATCAGCCTATTGAACAAAAAAGACACCTAATTTCAGGGGGAAAAAAACAGTTAAACACCAAAAGGACTACTTAGGAGAATGTACACATCCTATCAAATCACAAAAAGCAACAAAATCATATCACAAGAATAACAAGAAGTCATGTGGTTGCTGGTCACAAACAATAATACTACTCCTATAAATTTGGGTCTTCTCTCCTAACATTTCAAAAATGAATGAAACGCGCAGCTTAATGAGGTTGAACTATATAATCTAATAGAAACAAAAATTACCAGCCACGTGCAACATTCAAGAAATGAAAGAAACAATCTCATTCAGATTAAATTTATACAGCCCAAAGGATCTATGCTCGTAGTTAAAAAGCATAACAATAATATCAATCACTAAATCAATATAGTATGACCAGCCAAACGCTCCCTATACCCATATCAATAGGAAAAGAAATATGAATACAAACAATAAGATCACATACAAGTAATTCTAAAACCAACCGACATAATGGAATCTGCCTATTGAAACAGAAGGGTCAACAAAACCCTAATGGGACCAAACTGTACTCCAATCCGATAAAACCCTAGTCACAGAGCATTGTAAAACAAACACAAAATTAAAAATCGCATATCACATATCAGTGTCAATAAGAAGAAACTCACGGGCTCAGAGTCAACTTTGATAGATGGACCGAGAGAACCCTCGCCCGACAGAAGCTGCCGCAGCCTCGACGGCACACTCGATCTTATGGTCGCCATCTCACCTCAACTTCTCTTGCTTTCAACTATTGCACAAAGACAGACAAAAAAAAGAAACTAAAACACCCAAAATAAAGAAAACATAACTCAGAAAACAACGAGAACAGAATCAAAACCCTAAACCAAATTAAAATTCCCTTCCCCAATAACAAAAGAACAAATCCCCAATTATCTTTTAGAGCATAAAAAAAATAAAAGCAGATCAGGTTTATTTTTTGTGTATAGATATGGACATATCAATATAGAGAGGGAGAAAGAAGAGGGGACCTGAAAGAGGAGAAATAGAGGAGCTATGTATGCATACACATCCGACGTAGAAAGCATACAAAGGACGAACAGAGATTGTTTAGAAAGAGAAGCGAAACCCCCAAGCAAAGAGAGAGAGAGGTTGGGGTTATGTGGGTCGCTTTGTTTGTTTTGTTTTTGGTGTTTTGGTTGTTTATAAGAATAGGGGTGGCATTTTAAAGTTTTAGCATTTAGGATTAAAAACAAAATTAGGGCTATCAAACACGAGAGCTTATTAGTGAGAGCCGACGAGAGCTTATTAGTGAGAGCCGACACAAAGTCCTTCCAAGTTTCCCTGCTGCTGTCTTCGACTCTTCTACTCCCGTGAAAAGGCCGTCTTGAGTTACCAAAAAAAAAGGCGGTTTTGCATTGTGGTGCCCTTCTTGTTCCGTCTATTTTCTCCTTTTTTTTCTCTTTTGATGGAGTATGGTTTAGTTTTGAAAAAAATTAAATTTATCCATAAAATTTTACTATTATATCTATTTGATTTTTAGTTTTCAATGAGTCAATTTATAATTGAGCGTTCTCTTTCGGTCCAATTGAACTTTATGTCCAGATCCGTCCATTAAAATTTGTTTAAGTTAATGAAAATAGATGATAGATAATGCAAAAATTTGGATGGAATACCCAATTGGGTTGAAATAAAATATTTAGGGACAAATTAAAAACTGATGATCAAATAAATACAACAGTGAAACCTCAAAGATAAATTTGTTTTTTTCTCTTTAGTTTTCTATATTCGTGTGGTTTCATTCTAATTTCAATTTCCATTTCAATCATACTTAATTTTTCAATTTTCTTTTGGAGTGAGTTTGGAACAAACAAATTTTTTAAATTTTATGGAATTCATTTATAATTTTATATTTTTTTATATCTTGAACAATAAAAAGCTATAGGATTCATTTCAAGATGAATTCACTATAGAATTAACTTGTTACAATTTTATCAAAATTTATAGAATTTACAAATGAATTCCACAAAATGAAAAGTAAAAAGTTATGTTAACCAAAATACTATATATTTTCCTTTATCCTCCCCTCCCTCATCCTCCCCAAGTCTCCCCTCCTTTATCTTTTGAATTATTTATGGGTAAATTATAGTTTCATACATGAGTTTATAGAGTAATTACAAAAATATACATGTAGTCTTGGAAATGACTGTTTAATACCTGTCAGAAGTTTGACCTCACAAAATCAGTTAAATCATAACGGAGCAGGAAAATTGTCCGGATTACCCTTAAATTAAAGCTGGTGAACCTACCTTAAATTAAAGAAAAATATGTTTAATAGTGGTTTCTTTTTCAGGAATTATCTTCTCGCTCCATTCTTTTTAATATCCAAACCAAGGATAATTACTTCCTCAACTTTCTCAGAAAACCAAACAAAAAAACGTGATCTCCAAGAAAACGAAAAGCATAACAAAATTAGAAGCATACTTCAACCTCTGTTACTGAATATGACAAAGGATTAAAGACCACAAAAAATCAACTCAATTAATCCTAAAAGTAAAATAGAAAAATACACAAATCTCACCTTTTATACTCTTTGAGAATTCCATTTTCTTCTCTCTCCATAACTTTCCTGGAAACCAAATAAGAGAAAAAAAAAAAAGCCCAGCATCGTATCGAACCAGGTGGCATCCTGTACAAACCACCACCTCCACCTGCACCACCCAACGCACCTGCAGCTCCACTAACACCACCCAATTCACCGTAACTCGTGGACTCTGGCCCACCAAGTCCAACAACCCCATACCCACCAGCATTAGAACCACCCAAAGAAGACGGTGCTTGCCCACCTAACAAAGAGTTCATATGATGCCCCAATGGCTGCAGTCAACTCGAATACCCATCATACGTCCCCAAACCACCAGGCCCACCATGCCATCCATATAACCCCAACCCCAACCTTATCCTGCCCTGGAAGCCCACAGAGTGTCCTTTTTTTCGCTTCAATCTCCAACTTGCATTACACCTGCTTCCTGTCCAACATCCTTGCTTGTAATGGTCATCATCCACACCCACACCATTGTTGCAATCGATGTTTTGATATTGATTGCTCTGATTATTGCTTGTGGGTTTTCTAATTGAAGATTTTGATTGTTTGTGATGATTTGGATAATGGGTCTCTTCCTTGTTGATAAAACTTAGCACTATCAGTGCTGGTTTTGACTTTTTTGACAAAGAAAAAAAAAAGATGATGTGGGTTATAGTGGTGATGGGTGGTGGGTGGTGAGGATGATGATGGAGACAGTGTCGTTTTAATCTTTTGTTGAAGCAGTAGAATAAAAGCAAGAAAAAAGAATATGAGAATTTTTTAATTAAATTGTTTACAGTGAATATGGTGAGAGAAAACAATAGATCTTGACAAAAAGATGTGTTATGCAATGATGATGATTGGGGAAGAAGAACACATTTAACTAAAAGCATTTACGTGTTTTAAAAAAAAACTGACGTGGTTTAACATTAGACCAAAATTTTCACACTTGACTAACTGGTTCAGTAACGGAGGTATGTTTTTGTAATATAACTAACAAACCTCAGGTATTAAACAATCATTTTCAAAACCACATGTATGTTTCTGTAATTATCCTATAAACTTAGGTATGAAACTGTAATTTACCCTTTTTTATTTATTCTAAACATTTTAAACATAAGAATTCAAATGAATTCTACAATTTAACATTAAAAAAGTCAAATATAAAAATTCATTTCAATTCATTTTCTACATGAATGTTTTTTTTTCAATTTATTTGAAAATAAAATTAATTTCATTGTCATTTCACTACAAGAAAATGGACTTTTAATGGTTATATTCAATGGCGGCTAGGGTAATTTGGTCACTAATACACATATTTAGTGGCGACCAATATACATGACTACAAAAATTAGATATTTAATGGTGGCCAGAAAGATTTGGACGCTAATTAAAGAGATATAATAGCGACCACAAAAGATCTTCACACAAAGGTTAACATTTAGTGGCAGGCGATAAAATGAGGCCACTATTTACGAACATATTATGACGGTTGAGTTACTTGGCCAAAAAATTGGTCATGTTTAGTACCTTGCTTAAAGCCAATTTAGGCAAAAGTGGTTGTTTTAAGTGGCTTTAAGCTAGGTACCAAACATAGCCATAATAAACAATCAGTGTCAATTGTTTAAATGCGCAAAAAAAAATGTCTTTTAGTGTTCGCAGAACATTACCGCCATTAAATATATAGTGTTTAATAGTGGCCAAGCTGATATGGACACTAAAATATGGCTTTAGTGGCGGTTAGCTACTGTGGTCATTAAATTGCAAGTTTTTAGTGATGACCACCACAGCCGAAGCATCAGCCACTGAAAATCTTTTTTAGTGGCGATCATCTATTGTTGTCATAAATTGTCATCATTTTGTGGTGTCCACCAGCATCTGGTCTGTAATTTCTCAATTTCTGTGGCAATTACGTTGGCCGCCACTAATAACTTTTTTGAAATGGTATTTAATTTTTAAGTTATTTTAATGTGATGTATAAACTTATATTCACTTTTTAAGAAGAAAAAAAACTTATTAATCTTTATTTTTAAATGAATGAACTTCAAAATATTTAGTATCGATAAAGTGTTACAAACTTATTAAACTTATCGATGTAGTTATAATAGTTTTATGGAGTATATAATAGTTTTTGTTTCAAGAGATATAGATATGCATTATAAGGGGAAAATCAAATAATCAAACCCAAAATTTTTTGTTTAGTTAATTCAGTATCGATAAAGTGTTTCAAATATTTCGATGTTTGGTTTTGATATCGATATGTATTGGATTTTTTCTAATTCAGTATATTACTAAAAAACTAGCATCCTTCTTTCATAAATGATAATAAAAATAAAATAAAAAGATTTTGGTAGGAACAACATAAGGGATAAGTTATTATATGTTTATTTAATGTGGACAATAAGATAATCTTTCAATTTTTCTCAAGATTAATCAACCACAAATTACAAACTTAAGAACTGTATGCGATTGAACATTATATCTAAAACACTACTAATATAACAATTATATTTATGCCCTATATATATTAGATTTTAGATTTGAATGAAAAATTTAAACCTATATTAATTGATAATGTTATTCCAAGACTCAAATCAAACCCCATTTTCACCACTTGTAAGATTGTGTAATAGTAATATTTTACTAATAGTGCATTCTTTTTTTATGTTTTAGATAATAAGAAGGTAAATATAAGTACAAGTTTTTGTTAAATTAATTTTTTTTTATCTAATATGGTTAACTAGTTTGTAATATTGAACTGTTGAAATTATTTCAGCTACCAAAATTTTGGTAACCAAAATATTTTGGTATGGTATCCATAACATTTTTTTTTTCAGACTGAAAATTTAGGTAACTAAATCAAAACAGATGCTCATTCGGATCACAAATCGTTTTAGGTTAAGATATCTAGTCTTATATATGTTTCGGGTGGGTAATTGTCCCATCGAGAATTTATTCTAAAAAATGCCAAGCTTTTTAGTTGTAGCAATATATAATATAATCCCCCCTCCCAAAAAAAGGTTATTGACTACATCAAAATCAATATCTTAAATGCCACTTCCTCTAATAAAATTAAACTTTCACACAATTGAGTGATAAACAGACATGAAAATCTCAATTTGCATGAATAAAATCTAATTTTATATTGTATTATTAAGTGTGTACTTAAAATTCTACTATTTAACTTAAATATATTATTAATTACTATCAAATGTCACATTAGTTAATTTATAGTGATAGAATGATAAAATTAAGATTAAGATTAAAGATTATCTTACTTTTAATAAGTTTGAAATTCTAAAAAGAAAGAAATTAAAATTTATAACTAATTAATGAAAATAATATTTTTTTAATAAAATAAATGTTGTACATTTTCAAAAAGAAAAGCCCAAGTTAATGGACTCAAACATATGGCGCCAAATGAAAATAAAGAAAAAAAGCCTTCAGTTATTTTCTTCTTAGTTGTCTCTTTCTCCATCTTTGGTGCAAACCTAGAGCAAATCATTAGTCACAACTAGAGCACCACCGTCTCTTCTCCATGTTTGGTCGTCCATTTTAAGCAAAAAGTTTTTATCGTCTCACCTCTCTATCTCTCTTATTTGGTTAGGTTAATTTCTATGATTTTTTTATTTAATTTTTAGAATTAGATTTCTACAACTATCGCTTGCATTCAGGGGATGTATAATGATTTATCAACTCACCTCTTAATCTCTCTCATTTGTTTTTTTTTTTTTTTGGTTCCATTTGTTGGGTATGTTAGAATTTGTTTTATAAGAAGGCTTGAATTACGAAAATTTTGGGAATGAATAGCCATGGTGGTCTAGTTGTGCCCACATAATGGAAGGGTATGTATAAAGCGTTTTATAACTAAAGAATTTATTGGTGTGTTAAAAGGTCACCAACTGATATGTGGCTATGAGAATTTACAACATTGTTTAGATAAAAAAAAAAAGGAAACTTTAATAATTGAACAGATAGTTTTTTTTTTTTAATACTGGAACCCATGGACGTGATCTTGTTTTACCAAGCTTGTTTTAGAAACAAACTATTGGCATTTTGGTATGATAATGGTGTTTTTCTTGTTGATGGTTTATGTGATATTTGATTATGAAAACTTGACTTATATCTAAAAAAAACTAAATATTGGCCTAAAACCCAAAATTTAGTTGCTAATCCAAGATTAACCAAGCACTCCTAAGTCCCAGCAGCAAATTCTTTCCTTCGCAGCCACTTTATTGCCATCAAAATTGAACAGTACCTCTCCAATTTAACTTATAAACTCGAAATTCATGTCTCACTTTAAAAAGGCCCAGCATAATAGAAAACTTAACCAACCACGTAAAGATTCATTGGAATCACTAACCTATCCTTGGCAGATGACCTTAATCACTTTCTTTTCCTCTTTATCTTCATAGGAAGTATTTTTTTCTCAAAATCTAATTCCAGCAAAAGCAAACCTTTTATTTTCCTTTAAGTTCCATCATTACACTTCACATTATGGAGAAAGTTATAAGGCAGTAAAGATATTATTAAACTAGACAAGTCAGAGAAACAACCATGAGAGTTTTGTAGTTAAATTATCGAGGAAAAATTATCGTTTTAATGAGTTGATTTTTATTCATTAATATGATATGATAAAGCTTAAAATTTAAAAGGGACTTTGTGAACAAGATTGTGCGCTGAAGTTTCATATTGAAAAAGATTGGGAATACTATAGCTTGTACTGAAAACTAATCACGCGTTACTAGCGACGCACCAACATCTTTGAAATACCATAACAAACTAAACAGAGTTGTTACTCTGTCAATTGTCTTTTTTTGTTGTGTTTAATAAAACCAAAATAAACTAGTTTGGCTCTGAATTTTGAATTCATTTTTCTGCCTAGCCTTTCATCAATCATACACTTTCTAGTCTATAGATTATGAGAACTAAGCTTAGCAAAGCAACACCCACATCATTATTGAGACATGTTATTCTCTGTAGCTGTGTTTGATTCTCTAGTTGAAGCTGCTGTCAACATCGAAGTTCCATTGAATAGCAGGTAAATTTTAAATCTGCGCTCTATTCTCTGTGAAATCGAATATGGGTATTGATGCTCTACTACTATCCTTTTTTTTATGATGATTTAGATAGTTTCAAGTTGTATTTTCTTCTGTTATTCTGATTTATATTTCTCATTAGTTCTTGTAAATATTTTTGTTGGGATTTGGTTGGTTTTTGGCCCTTGAATTGTGATTGTTATTTTATGTGCATTAACATGATATGGGATTGCTGGGTGAATTTGATATGCTTTTAGGCATCTTTTGATTGTTGTGGCTTTTTTTTTAACACTGATGTAAGTAGATTTGTCCATTTACTTATGGGTGGAGTATTAAGCATTCCTCATAAGGGTTGAACTTCAATTTTAACCAATGTTGAGAGGATCATGTTATAATACGTATCAAAGGAGTATAAGTAACTATGACTTTTAAAAGTGTCTCCCTTGCCTTTGGTATAATGGTGAGAGACATCAAAATCCCTACCAAAGAGTAAGGTTTGAAGCCCCCCACTCATACTAAAAAAAACTATGACTTTTAGAGTGTAACCATTATTATGGCTTCTAATTTTTAAAAAGACTGCACTCTGCAGAAATTACTTGTAAATCTTCATAAACACATGTTAAGTTGTTAACTATAGTAATATTTCACTTTTCATCATCAGATTTTGGAATTGCTTCTGTGTTTTTTTGTTTTACCTAATACAATAAGCCCCAAGAATTTAGTGAAATTTCATTGTAAAATAAGGCCAACAATTTAGTGAATCTGCAGTCTAAATATAGGCTTGATGTTAGACATAACAATGAGGGTACTGTAAAGAATTCTCATTTAAAATTCGTTCTTTTTGGTCAACATAATTTTTTTTTTCATTTTGCATTAATGATGATCCTGTACATACAATTTGTTTGGTGATACTATTGTTTATTTGCTTTGAAGAAACTAAATTTTTACAGTTTGTTTTTTTCCTTTTTTTTTTAAACTCATTTGAATGGATAAGAGTTGAATGAAAAAGTATAGATTTGGTAAAGAATACATGGATGGAGTCAAAGAGTTTTTTGATTTTGCATTTGCCTATTCATCTCAAGATGACAAGATTTTGTGTCCTTAAGTCAAATGTAATAATTTACACTATAAATATTGAGATGATGTACAAACTAATCTTCTTACTAAGGGGATAGTTCCAAGTTATATTAATTAGTATTATCATAAAGAAGAGCTATATCGATTAATAAAAGTAAGTGACGAGTCAAATGAAGAGGATGATGCTATGCACACCATTAAAGGTGAAAATTTGGACTCAGACCCATTGAACCCACTTTTTTAACCATAAAAAGTTGGTATGGATATAAGTTTAAAGATCTGTTAAAAAATTTACCCGCACTTGGCTCGACTGGTGAAATTTCGGATAGGGTTGGGTTTACACGAGGGTCAAATGGGTGACCCATTAAACTTCGATCAAACGATGCATTGAAAGTTTTTTATGTTGAGTTGATAAATTAAATAGGTGAATCGTGGGTCAATAACCTTAGGGTATTTGTCTAGTTTGATTTAGGAAGATTACTTGTGAGATTATAATTACTTGATAAAATAAGCTCTTCTAAGAAGATGAATTACTTGATAAAATAAGCCATTTCATTGTATCTTTTGTTACTTCCAATTAATTAACCTTGTGACTACACAACAGTTCATTGAAAATTAAGATGGCATGAGGAAGAATTGTTGTTCAATGTGGGGGGAAGAAACTATGAAGGATGTGTCACTGCATTTGCCATCAATAAAATATTTTTGCTTTTAAAAAAATATTTTTTTTATTCAATATTAAAAAATAAAATTTAACGAGTCACCTGTAGGTTCACTCGCAAAAAAATAGGTTGGGTTTGGATGTAAAAAAATTGATCCTTTTTAAAACCAACTCTTTTTTACCAGCACCTGTTTGACCTATGACCCGAGACGAATTATTTGGATCCAGTCCGACCGTTATCCACTTTTATACACCATGTTAGAAGAGGGCTTAGGAATTCTAACCATGAATCATGGGATGGATGATGACCCAGTCAATCTTAAAGAGCTTAATGAAGAAATGAAGAAATTTTATAGGTTGTTGAAAGATGCTAAACAACCACTTTATCCTGGATGTATGGAATATTTAAAACTATCTTTCCTCGTGACATTGCTTCACATAAAATGTCTTAATGGATGGAGAGATAAATCATTTACTATGTTACTTGGAACATTGAAAAGCGTATTTAAGCATGAAAAATTGTCGAATTGTTATTATGAAGCAAGAAAGTCCATTCGACATCTAGGTCTTGACTATGTAAAGACAGATGCATATCCTAGAAATTGCATGCTCTTTCGAGGTGAATATGCTACTGTCAATGAATGTGTAAAGTGTGGTGCTTCTAGATGGAAGTCAGAAGTGATTAAAGAAGATGGTTTTGCAAAGAAAATTTCGATTAAGGTTTTTAGATATTTTCCCTTGAAGCCAAGAATTTAAAGGTTGTTTATGTCATCAAAACAATTTCTGAAATGAGATGGCATGAAGAGGGGCATGTTAATGATGGGTTATCAAGGCATCCAACAAACTCTCAAGCTTGGAAGAAGTTAGATGAACTATACTCATCATTTGCATTGAAACCTCATATTGTTAGACTTTGATTAACAAGTGATGGGTTCAACCTATTCTTGAATGTGAGTATTGTTCATAGCACATGGTCGGTTGACTTAGTTCCATATAATTTACCACCACAAATGTGCATGAAGAAACCTTATTTCATGTTATATTTGATTATTCCTGGTCCAAAGACTTTGGGGAATGACATTGATGAGTTCTTGTAGCTATTAATGGAGTAATTATAGGAGTTGTAAGAAGTTAGTGTTGAAACTTATGATGCCTCTAAACAATAAAACTTTTGGATGCATGCAATAGTTTTGTGGACTATAAACGATTTTTTTTACATATGCAAATTTGTCCAGATAGAGCACTAAGGGGAGGTTGGTTTATCCATGTTGAAATAAACATAATTGTCATTTATATTTGAACAATTAAAGAAAATATGGGGCATTGTTGATTTCTAAAGATGAATCATAGATGGCGAATGGTTAAAGCTAATTTCGATGGTACAACAAAATTTAAAGAAAATCCTCCTGAATTATTAGAGGATGATGTAATACACATATTTGTAAAGAAAATGGTAAAAAAGTAATTTAATAAATATGACATAGAGTGAAAATAATATATATATATATATATAAATGTATATATATATATATGTATATGCGAAAGATTTAATTTTTATAAAACAATTCTAAAAAAATTCATCCAAATAAAGTAAAAGGAAAAAGAAAAGAAAAAGTTTGTTTTAAAAAAAAAAAACCATGGCAACAGGTGGCAACACTGGTTGTCAAAAGAGAAGACCAAGGCTGCATGTAAGGTAGTAAGGTCTGTGGGTGGCAAGAATTGGGGGGGGGGGGGGGTGGTGAGTGTTTTGAAATTTTTTGCATATATATATATATATAACTTTAGTTTATTTGATTACTTACCAAATCCTGTTCGGTTTTCCTTCAACTACAATTCAATTACTCTATTTCTTTAAACACTTGGAGACCAAAAGAAAGGTTGAAAGAGTAAAATTTTGAAGAGGTTTACCGGATAATTTTATAGAGAGTCACGAAAAGCTCTAATAAAAACATAAGGTAATAATGTGAAGTTTATTTTTGAAATTTAGCATACATGAAATTTTCCGGAATTCAAAGTGAGAATTTTCAAAGGGTGTGAATTATGAAGAATTGAACAATAAATTAGAAATTTAATATAAATATTATGTCAGGTGTTGACGATCAGTAACCGGAGAAAATTGCTGAAAGGAGTAGGAAATGCAAGGATGTGATCAACGAGTAGCACTAAGTGCTAGGTGGTGAGTTAGATTTACTTTAAGTAATCAAGATAAATATGAAATATATAGTGATAATTTTTGAATAAATTATTAACTTATGATTTGGTGGTAGATGAAAATTGGTTGATAGGTATGATAGGAATAATTGATGTGTAGAGAATTATTTTAATATTATTGGAATAATGAGTTGATTTAATATTAAATGTGATAAATGAAATTCTTGACGGGCTATGGTAGATGATTTGATATGATTCATGAGGAGAAGAATTTAGTGAAATTTTTCAAACAATAATTTGAGAATAATTAGGATAGCTAGTTTAAATGTCTAAATACATTTTGTTTTTATTTTATTATTCATATGCATATTCATATCATTATTCATATGCATATGCATGAAATAAAAGAACCGGGAGGGTAGCCGGTCTAAATGAAAATAAAAGACCTGGGAAAGCAGTCGGTCTAAATGAGAATGAAAGAACCGGGAAGGTAGCCGGTCTAAATGAGAATAAAAGAACCGAAAAGGCAGTCGGTTTAAATGAGAATGAAAGAACCGGGAAGGCAATCGGTCTAAGATAAAAACATATCGACATGTGGGAAGACGTTCTCAATAATAATAACATTTAACTTCACACATTGCATTTGCTTTAAATATTGATTGTTATTGCTTGATATGTTAAAATGCTATTTGTGATTGTAAATCTATTGATAGAGGAATGAGTCTTACAGAGAGACAAACATGCTAAGGAAGAAATATGGAAATATGTTTGATGAGTAACTTAAGAAGAGATTGTGTAACAAAGGAATTATGAAATTGAGTAGTGATTACAGAATATTGTTATTGAATTATTTAAGGAAAAAGATGAATGAATATCAGAAGATTTTTTAGAGGCAATTAAATTATAAGATGTTACTGGGAGTATAAAATTGAATACTTGTAGTAAATTTAATTCACTGAGCTTGTGAAACTCACTTCTTATTGTAAAATGATTTCAAGTAGCATGCAGGACAGATAGTTTGGTGAGTTGAGGTTCAGATGAAATCATTTTCTGTAAGCCACGTACGTGCCCACATCCTCAAACTAATGAGAAAATAAAAATAAAATTTATTTGTAAATATTCATGCATATTACGTTGTATATAATGTTTAAGTCCAGATCAGAATGATGTATCTCTTCTGTTGAGGGTTGAGGATTGATGTAAAAATATCTATCGGTATTATTTTTATTGTTGCATATATGTGTCATGCTGAGATTTTTAAAATGTGAAAACACTGTTTTGGGGGTGGCCAATCGTTACAATTTTGGTATCAAAGCATTAGGTTTTATGATTTTGTAGATTGCATGAGAATTTAAATAAGTGGAATATCTAAATAAACTATATTTTAATGCAGAGTTTGAGTATGACACGTGGATGTGCCAGAGCTAGAGGTAGAATTTGAAATCAGAGGGGACGTGGTAGACCCTCAATATTTAGAAGAACTGAAGCAAAAAATGGAAGTTGAGTCTGTGGCTCTTGCAAAGGAACATATTGATTGTGCAGCTGGTACTAGTAGAACTAGAAGATAATCTGAGGTTAGGAATGATTAATTGAGAGAAGCTCTTAATCGTTCTATAGAAAAGATGAATGCAGCTGAAGAAAGGGCTGATAATCTGCAGAGGAGATTAGAGGAAAATGTTAGAGTAGAACCTGATATGGTGAGACAAGAGGTTTATAAGGGAGAATGTGTGTTTGCACGTGAGATGCAAGGTGATTATTTTGTGAAATTTCTTAAGTTTAAACCCAAGTCTTTTAGTGGATCTGTAAATCTTGTGGAAGCTGAGCAGTGAATAAGACATGTTGAGAAATATTTTGAAGTCTTACTAGTGACAGATAGACATAAGGTTGCTTTTGCTTTATTTATACTGGAAGGTAAGGCTTCACAATGGTGGAAAGATATTTTGCCTAGTGTGAGTACACAGGTGGAACAACCTTTAAATTGGAGTAAGTTTAAGGATGAGGTCTTTGCAAAGTACTTTTTAGATACATTTCGAACCCAGCAGAAGATAGATTTTATTCACTTAAGGCAGAGTACCTTATCTATGGTAGAGTATGATAGTAGATTTATAGCTATGTTAAGGTTTTTACCTGAGTTAGTGAATACGGATGAGAGGAAATGTAAACGGTTTTTAGACGGGTTACACTATGAAATTCAATCTAAACTCTCTTACATGGGCACAGGGAATTATGCTGTACTGGTGGATAAAGCATTATAGATTGAGAAGGATTTGATGGAGTTTAGAGGTAGGAGAGATTAGCTGAAGAGGTCTAGATTTGAGGGGCCTAGAGGTGGTAGCAGTATGGGTGTACAGGGCAGGAGACCACCTTAGATGGGGCATTCCTTGTCATAAGGAACTATAGTGCAAAGTCAGAGGCAAGCAGGATCTATTGCTTTTCTAGCTCAGAATAATACCGGTGGGACCCTTAGATTTTGGGAGACAGGCTATAGGAATTAGGAGTTATGGTAAAGGAGTAAGTATGCTACCAGGAAGAAGTGGTAATTTGATGTATGATCAAGAGGCAAGGGTTTGCTTTAAATGTAATCAAATAGGGCATCTGTCTCGGAATTGCCCTACACAGATATGCTTTGTATGTGGTGAGGGGAACATGTTGTTGTAAATTGTCCAATGGGGAAATCTGCTGACATAGGCGTTGAAAGTTTTGGGAGAAGACCGGTGGAGAGAGGTGGTGGATCAGGGAGTGTGCAGGGCAGAGGTCAAGGATCAGTAGCTGGGAGAGGACATGGCAGTCAGTTTCAGTCCAAAGATAGCAAAGTCTATGCATTAACCCAACAAGATGCACAAGCCACTCTTGATGTTGTTATAGGTATGATATCTATCCTTGATAGGCCTGCTAGATTATTGATTGATCCTGGTACAACCCATTCTTTTGCATCTAGTATTTATATGAAATCTATTGATGCTAGTGCTAGTGGTGTGCTGTCGCAGGCAACCAAAAATAAAACCTATACTCCTAAAAATACATGTAGTACTGTGAGTAAGGATCATTCCCATGGAAAGTATCTAGCCTAGTTTTATGCTACGTGAACAAGGATGGAGGGATTTGAGTATAACGAAAATAATTTTAAGAAAAACAACTAATGAATAATTCAAATTGAAGTATTGAAATCAATCAAAAGAACAAACCTTGGCCTAAGTCAACATCCACCATCCGAATTTTACAATTGATCATCGATGCAAGTATATGTCAATTCACACTTTGAATATTCACCACTGGAATTATTTTCCTATCTCTCCTTAGTTGCAGTTAATTAGAAAACAGGTGATCTAATTAACCCTAACTAGTAAACAACCCAAGACAATCGCTAAAGGTTTAATCTAGTAGCAACCTTGAGAATTAGAGAGATCAATGAAGCTAAACAACACAAGCACAAGTGGTTGCATTTAATTTAGTCGAGTGTTCTTCTAGAGATCTAATAATTTTCGGCGCTGCAAATCATTAAATCTTAATTGCTTCACAAATTAGAAGGATCAAACAATTACAGATTTGATATCTAACCGAGCAGTAGAATGCAACAAATAATAAATTAGTAGGCCTCCTAGTAATTAAACGAGACAATTATGAAAATAGGAGGCACAGAAGAACATCCGATACTCATAGCATATATTGAACAATAAAAACAAATTAAATCTCACAGTTTTATTGATTCCAAGGCTTCCATTTCTTTCGACCAATTTTAAGAGTTTAGCCACGCAAGGCCATGATGAAAACTTGAAGGAGAAGTTAGAGAAGAGGGGAGAGAGAGGCGTCCCTGAAGTCTGATGATTTCTCCCTTCTTATACACGTTATTTTCGGTATTAGAAACTGATGAGTGCCAAATATTGCATATTTTGGCCCATTAATTTACATTTATTAGCTTAGGAATTTGTTACTTTGAGTTATTTTTTTTTGTTGTTTTACAGGTTTACAAGCACTTGGAAAGGAGTTTCACTAAATTGCCACAATTGTCCGTACAGATCAGTCATTTTTGCGGATTAAATTGTATTAATTTAGGAAGAATCAAGAGATGAGCCATATATGCTTGGAAAGATCCAGATGTCTATTTTCTAGGAAATTTTACGGCTTATAAATATGTGTTGGGAATTTGTCTAAGAATTAAACGGTTGGAAGATGAGGCTTTAGCAGCCTTTGGCGCCGCGGCTTCCAGCAAGGCTGAAAGTTTTTCCCTCAGGGCTGCGCAGTGGTACAGGCTGGTGTGTGCCGCGGCCCAGGCCTTATGCTCCATGACCCCTAGCAAGGAGGGGTTTTCTCCCCTAGTGTGCGCCACGGCCTGCCTTGTTCTGAGCCGTGGCGCCAGGCACACCTGACACCAATTTTCAGCATTGTTTTGCTAGTGCATGGGGCTTTATTAAAATGCATAGGATCACTTAGACCACTTGGAGGGCCATGATTGTTTGGTTCTCAAGATCAAAGGGTTGAGATTGACTTCAAGATTGGTTAAAGAAGTTATTGCTCTATATAAAAGGTCATCTAGGAGCAATAACAACAAGATTTCCAAAAGAGTGCAAAGACACACAAGTGTGAGATGGAAGAAACACAACACAAGAAGAAGTCTCATTCCAAGAGTGGCTGGTGTTTAGAGAGATAGGCTCTCAAGTCTTCAGAGGTGTTTCTAGTGAGAGAGAGTATTCAAGATTAGGGGTTCAAGGGCTTTGTAATTGGAATTTTCTTGGGGAAAATTCCAGGGAAACACTTAGTTCTTATCTCTTTCTTTTCTCTTATCTCATTCTTCAAGAATATATGGTTATTGATGGGGTGTTGTTGTAATTGTAAGAACTTCATTGATTTAGTGCAGAGAGCTCGGAGGAGCTCAATGGGACGTAGGCAAATTGCTGAACCTCGATAACAATTGATTGTGTTTTCTATTTTATAGTTTGATTCTTGTTTAGTACAAATCATTATGGATTTGAGTGTTTGGAAAGATCATAACCTATGATTCAAGGTGATTTTCCAACAGTGGTATCAGAGCTGGAATAGTGGGTATCAAAGCAAGGCTCCAAGAATCAAAGGAAACTTCTTGGGTGATTAAGAACGGTATTGGGATCAAGATCTGATATGGTTCTTGATGGATTCAATAATGGTGTTGGGATCAAGATTTGATCAGGTTCTTGAGGTTTAGAAGTTGGAAAGCAATTAAGGGTGCTGCATAAATCTTGGGATTTTCTTCGCAAAATGGGTTCAAACTTCATTGTTGAGAAGTTTGATGGAAAGGGAGACTTTGCCCTTTGGAAGCGGAAAATCAAAGCAGTTCTTATGTAACAAAAGGTGGACTTGGCTATTGGAGAAGATGACGATTTTCTAGCAAGTATCACGGAGCTTCAGCGGAATGAGATAAAGAAGATGATGTACAGCACCATCTTTCTGCACATGTCAGATAGTGTGACAAGGGAATGTGGAGATTCGGAAGATCCAGCTGTCATTTGGAAGAAACTAGATGAGTTATTTCTTACCAAGACTCTCCCTAATAAAATTTATCTCCTGAAACGTATCTTTGCTTTTAAAATGAATCCTAATAAAGAGTCGTAAGATAATCTTGATGTGTTTAATAAACTAGTTCAAGATTTGACTAGTTGTAGTATAATATTCCCGGATGAACAATTGGTTTTTATTTTGTTAAATTCTCTTCTCGATTGTTTTGAAAGCTTGATTAATGCTATTGAATATGGAAGAGATACACTAACCAAAAAAATTATGATTAATGCTATAAGGGCTCATGATTTCAAAGCCAAGATGAGAGAATGATCAAGTGGAGAAGGGTTGTTCGTTAGAAAAAGGCCTGCAACTCAGAATGGCGGTAGCATCTATGGCAACTACCGGGACAAACCAAAGGGTAAAGGGCAGAGCCATGGAAGATCGCATTCTAAACCGAAGTTTGGAGGAAAGCAATGCTACTACTGCAATAAGGAGGGTCATTTCAAGAGAGATTGCAAGAAAATGATGAGGGATAAGAAAGGAAAAGGCCATACCAACAATGGAGAGGCTTCAATTACCAAGGGAGAATAGCAAGATGATGATGTTCTTGTTGTGTGCTCAAATGTGAGCAAGAGGTAAGGCAGCGAGAAATAGATCTTGGATTTTGGGTGCACTTATCACATGTGCCTTTACTGGGATTGGTTCAAGAATTTTAAGGAAACTAATGAAGGAAAAATTTTCTTGGGGAATGATACTTCTTGCCAAGTGAGGGGGATAAGAGACATCCAATTAAGGATGTTTGATGGAATTATAAGGCTACTGCGGAATGTGAGATATCTTTTGGATTTGAGAAGAAATTTGATCTCATTGGGGCAGCTAGATTCCATGGGGTACACATACAAAGCAGAGGGAGGAAAGATCAAGGTAACCAAGGGATCTTTGGTAGTGATCAAAGCAGCAATAAAAGATGGTCTCTATGAGATGATTGGAGAGACGAACATCGAAGATCAAGCAGCAAGCTTGATGGCTGAGATTGATAAAGCTGTTCTTTGGCACAATCGCCTGGGACATATAGGCAAAAAGGGCCTGCAAGTTCTTAGCAATAATGGTTTACTTGATGGTGATAAAGTAGAAAAAATTGATTTCTGCGAGAGTTGCATTCTTGGGAAGCAACATCGGGCCAGCGTCAACACTAGAATGCACAAATCAAAGAGTATTCTTAACTATATTCATGTCGATCTTTGGGGACCAGCAAGAACACCAACACAAGGAGGTAATCTTTACTTTCTTTCTTTAATTGATGATTATTCTAGGAAGGTTTGGGTTTATTTGCTTAAAAATAAATCAAATGCTTTGAATAAATTTGTGGTATGGAAAAAGCTGGAAGAAACTCAAACGGGCAAGGTAGTTAAGGTTTTATGAATCGATAATGGCTTAGAATTTTGACAAATTTTGTGAGTTAAATAGGATTCTAAGACATAGAACAGTTGTGAAAACCCCTCAGCAAAATGGAGTTGCTGAGAGGTTGAATAGGACCCTTATGGAAAAGGTTAGGTGCATGATTATTGGTTCCAGGTTACTCAAATATTTTTGGGGGAAGCTGTGTCTACTGCTGCGTATTTGGTTAATAAATCACCCTCTAGAGCTTTGGATCTTAAGACTCCCGAGGAGATGTGGAGTGGTAAACCCCCTAAGTTAAGCAATCTTAGAACTTTTGGATGTGCTGCGTTTGCACATCAAAAGGATGGTAAACTTAGCCCAAGGTCTAGAAAGTGTGTGTTTCTAGGATATGGTGAAGGGGTTAAGGGGTATAGGTTGTGGTCTTTAGAGCGAAAAAGAACTAAACTCATAATAAGTAGGGATGTCATTTTTAATGAGCATTTATTTTTCTATTTGGAGAAAACTAACCCTGCACGGGAAAGTGAGCAAACCAGCCTAGATCATGTGGAGTATAGCATCAAAGAAAATTCAGTTCAGGTATAACAAGGACGGCAAGAGGGCTTAGACCAGGTAGAGCCCATTAATGAAGGCCAAGCTCAGGACACTCAAGAGGGGGCCGAACTAGAAAGGGATGATGCAGTAAATCAAAATGATTATCAGCTCAAAAGGGACCGGGAAAAGAGGCTGGTCAGACTACCATTGAGATATGGTTTTATGGATGCTAATGTAGCAGCTACTTATTCAGAAGGAGGGATAAAGGAACCAAAAACTTACATTAATGCCATGGAATGTAAGGAGTTGTCAAGATGGAAGTTAGCTATGGAGGAAGAAATGCATTCTTGGAGGAAGAAATGCATTCTTTGAGGAAGAACAACTCTTGAGAATTGGTACCCAAACTAGAAAAACAGAGATTTATGGATTGTAAGTAGATTTACAAGATCAAAGAAGGGAACACTCCAGGGGATAAATTTTGGTTTAAGGCTAGGTTTGTGGTGAAAGGGGTTCACACAAAAAGAAAGCATAGATTTCACAGAAATTTTTTCACCGGTTGTGAAATATGAGATGATAGGATAGTGTTAGCTATGGTGGTCCAATTTAATTGGGAGATCAAGTAAATAGATGTGAAGACAACATTCTTACGTGGAGAGCTTGATGAGACCATCTATATGAGGCAACTCGAAGGCTATGAGGAAGGAAGGCAAGGAGATTTGGTGTGCAAATTGAAGAAATCTCTCTATGGCCTGAAACAATCACCTTGGCAATGGAATAAAAGGTTCAATTCCTTTGTAACTAGCTTGGGTTTCATGAGGAGCTACTATGATTTGTGCTTGTACTACAAAGGTCACAAGATGGAGGAAATGGTGATTATCCTCATCTATGTTGATGATATGTTGTTGGTTGGTAATAACAAGGAGATGATGTAAAAGTTGAAGTCTCAACTCAGTTTAGAGTTTGAGATGAAGGATCTTGGTCATGTACAGAAGATCATTGAGATAAGTATAATCCGGGAAAGAGAGAGAAACAGGTTGAAGGTTTCTCAAACTTCTTACATAGAAAAAATGGTGTCTAAGTTTTCTATTGAAGATAGTAAACCAGTAAAGATTCCCCTTGTTGGTTATTTCAAGTTCTCTAGCGATCAATTTCCTAGATCGGATGAGGAGAAGAAGAAAATGGAAAATGTCTCTTACTCTAGTGCGGTTGGATCAGTTATGTTCATGATGGTAAGCACTAGACCCGATATTTTTTCATGCAATTAGTGTTCTCAGCAGGTTTATGAGTAATCCTAGAAATGAGCATTGGCTTGGGATGAAGTGGTTGCTAAGGTATTTGAAGGGAAGCTTAAATGTGGGGCCTATTTACGAGAAGAGAGGTAAGTCCATCTAGTTAGAAGGTTATGCTGATTCGGACTATGGAGTAGACTGGGATAAAAGAAGATCGATTACCTCATACTTCTTCAACTTAAACGGATGTTATATAAGTTAGAAGGCTCAATTACAGCCGGTGGTAGCACTCTCAATAACCGAGGCTGAGTACATAGTAGCAACGGAAGCCATTAAAGAGGCTATGTGGTGCAAAGGGTTGTTGGAAGAGTTGAAGGTCCTAAAATAGTAGGTGGTGGTGTATTCGGATAGCCAAAGTGCATTGCATTTGTGTAAGAATTCGGTGTTCCATGAGAGGACAAAGTATATGGATGTTCGGTATCATTTCATTAAGGAAAATGTTACGGAAGAATGCATTCATGTGGATAAAGTGGCCACAGAAGAAAATCCTGCAGATTTAGGCACTAAAGTTCTACCTATAAGCAAGTTCAATCATTGTCTTGGATTTCTTGAGATTGGAGTTGGATGATTTGGTGACTCATATTGAGTTTGGATCCTGAGTTCTTTGCACAATAGGTTTGGGTTTAATTGCTTAGACAAAGGTAGAGATTGTTAGGCGTTTGTCTAAGAATAAAATGGTTGGAAGATGAGGCTTCAGCAGCCTTTGGCGTCACGGCACAAGGTGTGTGCATCGTGTTATCCAAAAAGATTTAAGGTTCTTCCCCCAGGGCTACGCCGCGGCACAGGGCTGTGCGTCAGGCCCAGGCCTTGTGCACCGCGGCCCCTAACAAAGCGGAGTTTTCTCCCCTGGTGTGCACTGCGGCTTGCCCTGTTCTAAGCCGCAGCGCCAGGCACACCTGACACCAATTCTCAGCTTTGTTCAATTGGTACGTGGGGCTTGATTAAAATGCACAGGATCAGTTAGACCACTTGGAGGGCCATGATTATTTGGCTCTCAAGATCAAAGGGTTGAGATTGACTTCAAGATTGGTTAAAGAAGTTATTGCTCTATATAAAAGGTCATCTAAAAGCAATAACAACAAGATTTCCACAAGAGTGCAAAGACACAAGTGTGAGATAAAAGAAACACAACATAAGAAGAAGTCTCATTCCAAGATTGGCTAGTGTTTAGAGAGATAGACTCTCAAGTCTTCAGAGGTTTTTCTAGTGAGAAAGAATATTCAAGATTAGGGGTTCAAGGGCTTTGTAATTGGAATTTTCTTGGGAAAAATTCCAGGGAAACACTTAGTTTTTATCTCTTTCTTTTATCTTCTCTTATTCTTCAAGAACACATGGTTCTTGAAGGGGTGTTGCTATAATTGTAAGAACTTCATTGATTTAGTGCAGAGAGCTCGGAGGAGCTCACGGGGATGTAGGCAAATTGCCAAACCTCGATAACAATTGCTTATGCTTTCTCTTTTATGGTTTGATTCTTGTTTAGTACAAATCATTATGGATTTGGGTGTTTAGAAAGATCACAACCTGGGATTCAAGGTGATTTTCTAACAATATGATTTTTCTAGAGAAAGTTATGGCAGTTTTAGTAGACAAAGGTCAGGCTGTGCGCGATTTCAGCGTGACAGAAGTGATTTTTGTGGATTAAAACTATAATGATCCGAGAAGAATCAGGAGATGAGCCATATATGCTTGGAAAGATCCGAATGTCTATTTTCCGGGGAATTTTACGTCTCGTAAATATGATTTTTCTAGAGAAAGTTATGACAATTTTAGTACACAAAGGTCAGACTGTGCGGGATTTCAGCGTGGGCAGAAGTTTTGAAGGGCATATGAAGGCTTAAATCCCACATCCCACATCGGTTGGAAACACATTCTATATCCCACATCCCATATCGAATTGGAAACACATTTCACTCATGGAGTTTCCCTATAAAAGCCCCATTTCACTTCATCAAATGGCTGTGCAATCCGGAGGATTTCTATGTGCAATTTGGAAGGTTTTGCTACCAAAGGGGGAAAGCGTCACACAGTAGCTGTGAGTGGAATTTGTCTATCCATATATAGTCAGTTTTAATTTATTTCTTTTGAGTTTAAAGTTTTATGTCTAGCACTTTAATTGTGAAATTTAGTTTCATAATCATGAGAGGCTAAAACCTTCATCTAAGGTTGAAGATGAAGCCTCGCCATTGTTTGGCATAATATTTTCAGATATATTCTTACAATTCTGATATTTTTAGTATTAATGTTCTGTTTCAATTGTTTGAGTAAATTCTTATGATTGATTGTGTTTAAATTGTTCAAATTGGATATTTCTTTTGTTTTATTTGCCGGATACGGCGGATCATCCAAAGTAAATTGGATATCCATTGTGATTCTAAAGGGATACATTGGATGATTTGGTTGAGTTAGGGTATTCGCTGTGATTTGTATAATGTTTGATTCTTGGAATTATTTGATAGATTACTTTTATATAGAACATGAAAATATATGCTTTACTTTGGTGGGGTGGATTCAGAAACCTTAGTATTTTTATCATTTCTTTCAACTCAATTTAGTTTAGTTTATATTCTTTGCAAAATACAATTCAAAATTCGGAACTAGGTTAAAATACGTTTAGTTTAGATAAAAATATTTTTTCACGATGCAATTCTCTGTGGATTCGACCTCGCACTTGCACACACACTATATTGCAAACGACTCGTGCGCTTGCGAGTAATTTAAAACTCACAATAAGTTTTTGGCGTCATTGCCGAGGAGTTGTTTTGTTTGTGAAAATTAAATTTTTGTCTGAATTAATAGTACTTATTTATTAGTATTTTAGGGTTGTTCTAGGGTTGAATTACACATTTGTGCCATAACGATTCTAAAGTGTCATTCTTGGATCATTGATTTATTTTGATGCATTTTCAGGTATGTTGGGTTTAAAAGAGATGGAAAAGCTATCGTTGCTTAAAGCACGAAGCTTCGATGCATATCGGAGTGAAGGAATGGTTGCGGAAGGACAAAATGATGAGAAACCAAGTCTTCAGGGTTCCATACCACAGCACAGAAGGTGTGCGCTGCGGCCTCCAGAAGCTTCAGAAGTTTGAGCCAACCAGTGTGCGCCGCAGTATGGACCAAGGGCACCGTGCCTTCCAGCACCACTCAAATTCTGACCCATGACTGTGCGCCACGGCCTGGAAAGGCTGAGGTAAGGCACGCACGCGGTCCCCTGTCTCCGCTTCAGACCTAATTAGGGCGTTTTAATGACATTTTTGAGCCCAAAATACCCCTAAACCTTATGAGCTATATATAGAACATTGTGGAGACTGAAAAAGGAGGCTGGAATCAGAGGAGCTACCATTATTCTTCTTCATCAAACATGAGCAAAATGTCCAACTAATCATCAAGCAAGGCAAAGGGATGAATTTCTAGGTGTAGTTGTTCTGATTTTCCATTCTTGATTCAGTTGTAAGGATTTATTGTTAAACATTGTTTATGATTTACTCTTGATTAAGTAAAGAATTAGAAGATTTTCTCTTAATCTGGTGGTTGCATCTTTCTCCTCCATATAAGTCTAGTCAAGCTCTTCTTATGTCAAGTTGTTGGATGTGATTGATTTCGGTAGATTTATCTTATAAATTTTTCCATTACTGCAGTATTGTCATTGAGATATATTGTTGTTTCTTGATAATCTATAAGATAGGTCATGTGTGCTTGAATAGAAATCAATGAGTGATTTATAGCAATTACATTAGAGTGTTAATGTGCTGTGATTGAATATTTTTCGATTGCTTGTTTGGAATGTGAAACTAGCAATCGAGATAAAACAATTTCAATCGAGATTGGAATAAGGCAACAAACTTAGGAAGGATTCCCAGAACCTTGTTATTTCTCTATTGAATTCTTCATTATATTTACATAACTCTATCACATTATTTCATTATCAAAACTCAGATTCTTTCATTTGACTTTTATCGTTCATGTTAAGGTTTACACTTTCTTTCGTAGTTCGCTTCTCCCTGTGGAATCGACACCCCAAAGCTATGCTACAACTACCGCGTTATTCTTTGGGCCTAATCAAATTTTGGCGTCGTTGCCGGGGAGACGCGCTTAAGTACAATGAAGATTGTCAACTTTGAGACAAGACGGTAGAAGAATTGCTAGATAGTTTTTCTTTTCAGTAGTTTGCAAAGGTGGTAACTTCGCTCCTTCTTTTAGCTTGATGCATTATTTTTTTTCCTTCCCTTTTTTCTTTTTATAGTATTTTTTTTCATTATTTTGTTACCTTGCATGCACAGATATAGAGATGCTTTGGGTAAATTTTCTTGTAGGCCTGTGTTAGAGTCAAAATTAAATTCTTTTTTAAATCCTTTATTTGACAATCCATCTAGTCCCGAAGAAACGAGTGAACACGAAGATCAACCCATTAGGACCCTTCCGGATTATCTCCACCCTACACGCATAGCCACACCATCATGCATCATGTTTCCAGTTAATACTCGCCAACTGAATTTTAAAACAGGGATGATACAGTTACTCCCTACATTCCATGGCTTGGAAAATGAAAACCCATATGTGCACATTAGAGAGTTTGAGGAAGTAGTTGCGACTTTTCATAATCAATATGCAACTGATAACATTGTGAAACTTAAGTTCTTTCCTTTCTCTTTGAAGGATAGAGCTAAGAGTTGGCTATACTCACTGAGATCGCGATCTATTAGGTCATGGAATGAGATGACTAAAGTTTTCTTTAATAAATATTTTCCCCAACATAAGACCAATGCTTTAAAAAGGCAAATCTCCACCTTTGCACAAAAGTACAGTGAGACTTTGTATCAATCTTGGGAGAGATTTAAGGAGTTGTTGAGTATGTGTCCTCACCATGGGTATGAGAATTGGCACTTAGTGAGCTATTTTTATGAGGAACTTACATATAGAGAGTGCCAATTTGTGGAGATGATGTGTAATGGTGAGTTCTTACAAAAAGATCCTGATGAGGCCATAGAATACCTCAATGAGCTTGCTGAAAAAGCTCACACTTGGATTGGACCTGGTGCTACTGAAAGCACAAATAGGTCATGACCTGCAGGGAACCCAAATGGTGGTGGAATTTACCATCTTAGGGAAGAGGATAACCTAAAGGCTAAGGTCGAGATGCTCACTAGGGAACTAGATGTGTTAAAGACTAAGAGCTTAAAGCCAATACATGTAGCTAATCATACAAGGTCTTTTGGACCATGTTTTGTGTGTGGTGGGGTAGATCATCTCGCCCAAGAGTGTCCCACATTTGCTGAGATGAGAATGATGTATGAGGAATAATGTAATGCCTTAGGTATGTATAAGAAGCCTTTTTCACCTTTCTCTGATACCTATAATTCGGAGTGGCGCAGTCACCCCAATTTTAGCTAGAAGTCTAAAAATTAGCCACCTGCACAACCCCCTAGATCATATCCTGCACCATATCATGCACCTACATCTTCTAGGAGTCCTTTAGAAAAAACTTTGCATACTTTTATGGAGGTACAGGGTAAGACTAATCAAAGAATTGAATCTTTGATTACGCAGGTTCTTGAAGAAAATAAGGATCTAAATAGCCAAATGTCCAAATTGATGAGCTTCTTGAGTGTGAATGAGCAAGGTAAGTTCCCTTCCCAAGCTCAGTCCACACCCCATGATCAACACATGGCGCAAAAGATTTTGAAGGATGTGAATACTATTGTGACACTAAGTGGTAAGTCATTACACTTCCTAACAACAAACAAATCAGAAGATAATGACGAGAGCCACCCGACATACATGATTGACTCACTCATGGAAAAGTTCCATCACCTTAATCCATCAGAGTCCATCCAAACCCATGGTTTCACAAGAGCAGATATTGAGCTAGAATCTGCATATGTTACTGATAACATCCTTGAGGCCTCTCCAAAGCATACAAGCACCAAATTTGGTAGTGAAATAGTTGCTGGATGTGATTGATTTCGGTAGATTTATCTTATAGATTTGTCCATTACTGGAGTATTATCATTGAAATATATTTTCGTTTCTTGATAATCTATAAGATAAGTCATGTGTACTTGAATTGAAATCAATGGGTGATTTGTAGCAATTACATTAGAGTGTTAATGTTCTGTGATTGAATATTTTTCGATTATTTGTTTGAGATATGAAACTAGCAATCGAGATAAAACAATTTGAATCGAGATTGGAATAAGGAAACGAACATAGGAAGGATTCCCGGAACCTAGTTATTTCTCTATTGAATTCTTCATTATATTTACACAACTATCTCACATTATTTCATTATCAAAACTCAAATTCTTTCATTTGACTTGTATCGTTTGTGTTATGGTTTACATTTTATTTTGTAGTTTGCTTCTCCCTGTGGAATCGACACCCCAAAGTTGTGCTACAACTACTGCATTATTCTTTGGGCGTAATCACAATTTTATTCTAGTTTATTTATTTCTAATTGCAATTACCCATTTGGTGAGTATTGTGTTTTCTGTTTTTCTATTTATTTTATTTTATTTTTATTTGTTATTTGCATTTTATACTTCTTCTTTTTTTTTGCTAGTTAGTTATTTTATTGCTGTTTGGCTGGTGTATGCTTGGTCGGAGATCCCTGAACTTAGAATTGATACCTTTAGATCTCGAATTAGAAAGAACTCTTAAGAGAAATAAGAGAGAACTTGTTGAGAGAAAGACAATTGAGATGGGGGACAATTTAAGGAATACAAATCAACCTGAGAATGGAGAGCAACCTAGAGCTTGGAATATGGACTCCACTACATCCCTTAGGGATTTGTTTACACCCGTTGTGACTAACTTATCTTCCTGTAGAGTGTTGCCACCAACCAATGCTACCCATTTTAATCTAAAGCCACATCTCATCCAACTCCTACCCTCATTTCATGGCTTGGTTCTTGAAAATCCTTACAGCCATGTGAAGAAGTTCAAAGATATTTGTGCCACATTCAAGTTCCATAACTTCTTTGATGAGTCGGTCTATCTTAGACTTTTCCCTTTTTCTCTTCACGATAGAGCTAGGGCATGGTTGGATTCCAACATGCCCGAGTCTATTACATCTTGGGAAAGCTTGTTGAGTAAATTCTATAATAAGTTTTTCCCAATGTTTAAAGTGAATGAGTGCCGAAAGGAGATTAATTCTTTCATTCAGGAAGAGGATGAGAAGTTTTCTAAGAGTTGGGAGCGTTTCAAAGAGTTACTGATTAGATACCCTCCACATGGATATGAGAAGTGGAGACTCGTTCAGTTCTTCTACCAAGGGTTGACTTAACCCAACCGTAGCATGATCGAGTCTATGAAATGGGACATTCTTAAGTCTGACGGGGGATGAAGCATACAAGGCATTAGACAAGTTGTCCAATATTTCGCAGCAGTGAGATTTTTCAAGCTGTCGGGACAAGTCCATTCGTGCTGCTAAGAAAAGAGGCATTTATGAGATTAAGGAGGACACTGACTTGAGGATAAAGATAGATGCTCTCATCAAGAAGGTAGACGCTCTCGCTGTGGGCCAGTCCATCAATGTTGCCAATACATTCAATATTGATAGTTGTTCCATCTGTGCTAGTTTTATGCATTTAGCACAGAATTGTCCATCAATACCGGCTTTTACCGAGTATCCAATGGAACATGTGAATGCTTTCAATGACTATCAGAAGCAATCAAATGGATATTACTCCGAGACTTACAATCCAGGGTGGCAGAACCACCCTAATTTTTCATGGAAGCAGAACCAATCGATGAATCAAGGAGGAGGCATTCATCATGCTCATAATCAATACCCTCCCAAATTTCCTCCACCAATTCCAAGTCACGGTCCCTCAGCCCATCCAGCACCATTATTTGCTTGCCAAGCTCCCACTCAAGTGCCAGCGTCAGTTTCACAGTCTTTAGAGGACACTCTCAAGGATTTCATGAAGTTAACCAGCTAATCTATCAGTGAAGCGAGGAGTGCGACAATAGTAAAAACCAAGTGATTGCCAAGCTAGAGAGTCAAATGGGTCAAATCACTAGTCACTTGGGTGATAGATAAAAGGGAAAGTTCCCCAGTCAACTCATGCCTAACCCGAAGGGACAATTTATGGTTGAAAATTCATCAACTCCTACACACGGGGAGGAACAAGTGCAATCAATTGTCACATTGAGGTCTGGGAGACAAGTGGACAATCGAGTGGAAGAGAACCCTGCTATGCAGCAAGGGCAAGAAAGTGGTAACAAAGAGAAGAGAGATGCTGAGCCATCTACAGCCACTCCTACTATTAAGGATCCTCCTAGGTCGTTTGTACCTAAAGCGCCTTACCCTGAGAGATTACAAGCGCCCAAGAAATGAGGGAAATATGAGGACATTATGGAGGTGCTCAAGTAGGTCCAAATCAATATCCCATTTTTGGACGCCATCCAGTAAGTGCCTTCATATGCCAAGTTCTTAAAGGACTTGATCACTATCAAGAGGAGGACGAATGTCCCGAAGAAGGCATTTTTGATCGAGTAGGGTAGCTCAATCCTTCAGTGCAAGTTTCCCATCAAGCATAAGGACCTGGGGTAACCTACCATTTCTTGCACGATAGGAGTCAGCAGGATAGAGAGGGCTCTTTTGGATCTAGGAGCGAGTGTGAATCTTCTGCCCTACTCAATCTATTTGCAGTTGGGGTTAGGAGAATTGAAGCCCATATCCACGATGCTTCAATTGGCTGACAGGTCAGTGAAGATACCACAGGGAATAATTGAGGACGTTTTGATAAAGGTGGATAAGTTATATTTCCCAATGGATTTTATTGTGCTTGACACAGAACCTGTTCAGAATGTGGGGATTTAGATACTGGTGATTCTAGGGTGACCATTCTTAGCCACGGCTAATGCCCTGATAAATTGTAGGACAGAAGATTTCCTTCGGAAATATGACGGTGGAGCTGAATATCTTTAATATCAGTAAACAACCATTAGAATATGATGAAGTGAGAAATGTATGCTTGATAGAGGAGATTATTGAGGAGATTATGGATGAATCAAGCATTGAGGACCCTCTGGAGGCATGCTTTGCTCAGTTTGGAGAGGATTTAGATTTGGATAAGTTACTTGAGAAAGTGAATGCCATTTTGGAGTCCGCTCCTCGGGAGAGCAGTGAGACGGAGGAGACTGCAGCACTTGAGCCCCCCAAGAAGGAACTTAAGCCTTTACCGAACAATCTTAAGTATAAGTTCGTAGGTCTAGCAGAGTCTTTGCCTGTGATTATAGCTTCGGATTTGGTTGCTGCTCAAGAGGAGAAGAACCTGGTGCTTAATTGGGAGAAGTGTCATTTTATGGTAACGCAAGGTAGTGTACTTCGGCACGTCATATCTCATCAGGGGATTAAGGTCGACAAAGCGAAGGTGGACTTGATTTCCAAACTTCCACCCCTATGTACGGTGAAGGAGGTTCGTTCTTTTCTAGGGAAATGCAAGATTCTACAGGAGATTTATCCAAGATTTCAGCAAGATCACCAGGCCCTTGTGCAAGTTGTGAGTCTGGCTGAAGACGTTAAACTTAGTGCTCATGGGAGGCAACCCACAAAGTATCCTTTATTGTTTTTCATGTTTCTTATCACTGTTTATCTCTAGTATTTTTGTTTTTTGTTTTCTAGTTTTTATTTTTCAGGGACAACGTGTACTTCAGATCAAGTTTGGGGGTATCCTATGAGCCATACCAGTCCAACTAGTTCTCCATCTCCCAGGTTAGCTATTTCCATATTATTCACACATTGGGATTAATGTGTAATTTAAGTTTGCAGGTATGGGAGACACATTACACACACTTTGTCCTAATTTGTTGTTGTTTTTTCTTCGTTTTAAAGAGAAGATAAATGCATACTCATATTGTTTTGAAATTTTGGTTGATCTAAACAAATACTGTGACGTGATTTCATTAGTGAGCTTAAAATTTTGAACACATAATCTGATAATAGAGTTTTAAAGTTTAGTTACTTACTTTAGGCATTTAAGAATTCACATGTTTGATCTAATCTGACACGAGCACATTAGCACATAATTGTGTGAGGGATGACATGTGATTTTCATGTGTGTGTTTCTATGGCTTAACTGAAACTGAATGACTTGTTGGATGAATACTTTGGTATAAAAAAATAATAGAAAAAAAGAGAAAAAATGCTCATGATGATCATTAATAAACTTTATGCTGAGTAACTGGACCTCTTGCCTCAGTAAGCAGTGAGTGTTCACGTCAAAAGGTGAGAATTTTATTCGTAATGATCATTGAGAAACTTTTCGCTAAGTAACTGGACCTCTTGCCTCAGTAAGTAGTGAGTGTTCACGTCAAAAGGTGGGAATTTTACTTAGTAGCATTAAGGATAGTTTAGTTTCGTAGCCTTTTTTACTCGAGTTAGTAAGTCCTTAGGGGTGTCTTTACACCTAATGCCCTAAAACCATCTGGTTTGGGAGTCATTGACTCAACACTCGCTATATAGGTCAATTAGAAAGCTTAAGGGAACTAAACATAGCATAGCCTTATAATAAAAGAGAGAAGAAAATTAAACTATGCCATCGTTGTTCATTCTGATAAGAAATTCTATGAATCTTGAGACATGGAGACATTGCACATTGAAGTTATTTGGAAGCCTCATCTTTATATGCTAATTCACTTTACACTGAGTCAGACTTGTGATGCCTTAGCCTGCCTTTTGTAAGTAATTAGTTTTTAAAATTCCTATTCATTGCGAAGATGGGTTTCTATTTTAAGCTTGCTCATGAATGAATATTATTGTTTTGTGTGCTACTTAAATTTTTGGACACCATGAATGATGGATTTATCTTTGTGTTCTTTGTTTTTCATTTAGTTTTTTTTTTTTTTTTTTTTTTGTTTTGCTAAGGGACTAGCAAAATGTAAGTTTGGGGGTATTTGATGAGTGCCAAATATTGCATACTTTGGCCCCTTAATTTACATTTGTTAGCTTAGGAATTTGTTACGTTGAGTTGTTTTTTTCGTTGTTTTACAGGTTTACAAGCACTTGGAAAGGAGTTTCACTAAATTGCCAGAATTGCCCATACAAATCAGTCATTTTTGTGGATTAAACTGTATTGATTTAGAAAGAACAGGAGATGAGCCATATATGTTTGGAAAGATCCAGATGTTTATTTTCTGAGGAATTTTACGGCTCGTAAATATGATTTTTCTAGAAAAAGTTATGGCAGTTTTAGTAGACAAAGGTCAGGCTGTGCGTGATTTTAACGTGGTAGAAATTATTTTTGCGGATTAAAACTGTAATGATTCGGGAAGAACCAGGAGATGAACCATATATGTTTGGAAAGATCCGGATGTCTATTTTCTAGGGAATTTTACGTCTTGTAAATATGATTTTTCTAGAGAAAGTTATGGCAGTTTTAGTAGACAAAGGTCAGGCTGTGCGGGATTTCAGCGTGGGCAGAAGTTTTGAAGGGCATGTGAAGGCTTAAATCCCACATACCACATCGGTTGGAAACACATTCTATATTCCACATCCCACAACGGATTGGAAACACATTGCACTCATGGAGTTCTCCTATAAAAGTCCCATTTCATTTCATCAAATGGGTGTGCAATCCGGAGGATTTCTGTGTGCAATCTGTAAGGCTTTGCTACCAAAGGGGGAAAGTGCCGCACAACACCTGCGAGTGGAATTTCCCGATCCATGTATAGTCAGTTTTAATTGATTTCTTTTGAGTTTAAAGTTTTATGTTTAGAACTTTAATTGTGAAATTTAGTTTCATAATCATGAGAAGCTAAAACCTTCATCTAAAGTTGAAGATGAAGCCTCACCATTGTTTGACATAATATTTTCAGATATATTCGTACAATTATGATATTTTTAGTATTAATGTTCTATTTCAATTGTTTAAGTAAATTCTTATGATTAATTGTGTTTAAATTGTTAAAATTAGATATTCCTTATGTTTCATCTGTCAGATATGACGGATCATCCAAAGTAAATTGGATATCCATTGTGATTCTAAAATGATACTATAGCGCATTTGTTGCATTTGTTATGTAGGTCTAAAGATGTCCTTTTTTTCTTCTTTCATGTTAGTTAATGCAAGCTGAGCAACACAAATGCCATCATGGCATTAGATGGCAGTGCTACTTGTGCACCCACTGCTATTACTAGAGTGCACCTCCCCCAATAGTGTGTCAAATGTAATATAAAAAGGTGCCCTCGTCAGTTCGGATGTTAAAGACGGATTACCTAAATAAATTTGACAACTTGATAAAAGAAATTGTTTGGTATATACTTTATATGTAATTTTTATTTAAAATAAAAAATAAATTTTAATAAAATAAAATTTTTATTTAAATTATACTTAAAACATATACCAAATAACGTCAACAAAGACTTCTTTTTGTTCTTTTGGTAGAAAATAAAAATAACTACTTGACCTACAAAGGAAAGAAGGAAGTATCAACCAATTTCAAATAAAATGTTGGTCAGCTTGCATTGACTAACATGAAAGAGGAAAAAAGGGCATCTCTAGACCTGCACAACAGTTAGGTAATTATACGAAAGTTCAACAAATTTCAATATTCATGTTGTTTGGTTTCTATTTAAATTAATTTTAAGTTGTAATTTAGTTTTTAAAAATTTATTAAAAACTTAATCAAATTTTATTGAATTTCATTAAATAATTATTAAAATATTAATTAATAGGTAATTTGAATTGATTTTATTAAGTTTTTGATAAATTTTGACAAAATAAGTTACACTTAAAGTTAGTTTAAATGAGAACCAAACATCACTATTGATATTAAGAGCCTGTTTGGAGCCAAATGGAAGTGAAATTCATTTCATTTTCAAATGAATTGAAATAATTTTTTATGTTTAGCTTTTTCATTTTAAATTGTAGAATTCATTTGAATAATCACGTTTAAAATAAATGAAAAATTCAAAAAAAAAGTGAGAGAAAAAGGAGGGGAGGGAGGGAAATAGAGAGGGAAAATAGTATTTTAGTTGATGTAACTTTTTATTCTTATTTTTTAGAATTTATTTGTAAATTCTATCAATTTTAATATAATTTGTAACAAATCAACTCGATTCCATAGTGAATTCATTTCAAAATGAATTCTAGAGTATTTTTATTTATTTTTCAAACATGATAATTATAGAATTCAATATAAAGTTCATAAAAATGATAAAATTTATTTATTTCAAACTACGTGAAAATAAATTTATCATATATAGCTTTACAACGATTTAAGATTTTTTGGTCAACCAATTTTTAGTACATATTTAATGTGATACTATTTGGCCACTAACATGTACTTTGCAATAATGCAAGAAAACTAGGCTATGGGGTGATCAGTTTAGAGGTCCTGTTTGGCAATTGAGATATTCGAAAAATGCTTATTTAACCAATTTTTAGAATGGTGATATCATGGATTTGGTTTCGTGAAAGTTATCACGAAATCAAAAAAATTTAATAATAATTATTTTTAAAAATTTTTTTCACGAAATCAAAAAAATTTAATAATAATTATTTTTAAAAAAATTAAATATCAAAATTATTACTTAATTTCATAATCTGTGATATCACCACCTCTAACTTTTATACCATCGAAGTTGAAGCATACGGTTAGAGAACTAATACCAAAAGATAAAGAATCTTTCAAAAAAAGAAAAAGGAAAAAGAAGATAAACAATCGAATATTCCTCAATCCAACTAGCCCGTTGAACCCAATAAGAACTATACCTTTCAATGCTTATCCCCTTTTGCTTGAGTTGGTTTTTTTTTTTCTTAAGGTCCCTCTCACTGAAGAGTGAATCCAAGAAAAAGTCTTACACAGCCAAAAGAGAAAAGCAATTATTTAATTAATCAATGGTAGCATAGGTAAGTTGAAATAGGAGAAATAAAAATAGAAGTGAATACTTTTACGGGTTAGTTATATATTGTCAAAAGTCACCAAAACATATCATAAAAGCAGCTTCTATGAATGAAAAGGGAGATTCAATTTTTGAAATCAATATACTTTTATTATTTTATGTCACTAATATTACTACTAATATAGGAGGCATGTGGTTTGGGATGCAATTGCACTGTATGATGTTTTAAAAAACTTTTTTTCTTTTTCATGTTTAACAAACAGTTTTCAAAAAATCAGTTTTTAAAAACTGTTTTAGGAAAACCCAAATTTGTGTTTTTTAACATATTTTTCGAAAAATAACCTTAAAATTAGTGTTCACTTCTCTGTTTCATTCTTCTTCCATGGTATATAAAAAATATTAAAATTTTAAAAATAAAATAATATTAATTATTTTTAAATATTTAGTAAATATGAGAAATAAAATTAATATAGATTTTAAATTTAAACTCAAAACTTAAAATAATTATAAGGTGTATCAAAACAGTTTTTAAAATAAGATTTTCCAAGCAACATTTTATTGTTTTCTGTTTTGGAAACAATTTTCGAGTTACAATTATCCAAACTTGTTTTCTTTAGAAAACATCATAAAACTGTTTTCAGTTTTCATTTTCAAAAATAATTTTCTAAAACTGAAAATAAAAAACTGTTACCCAAACATATCTACAACCTGCTAGAGAAAATAAAGACATAAAAAGATTCATGATAACCGTTTAAGCTCCCAACGAAAAAGAGCATATTTTCAGATATCTTATCATGCTTCCCGAAACTCCTAATTGGAGATAAATGAATTCCTTTTTGTTACCTCAATGCTTATTTCAAGCTTCGTTTTCCCATATTTCTAGGTCAAAAGATAACTCCCATCATGCGGTAAATGAAAGGAACCAAAAACACAAATGTTAAAATGTATTTAGAAACACTACTCAAAGGCCGCACAATTTGATGAGAAGTTAATCTTGGTTTGATGAAAGACATAATTCTAAAAGTTCATTGAAGATATATATAGCTTCTTGATCAATAGAATTGCAACAAAATACGCGCTAAATACTAAACTTGTGGCCTTGCTTGAACCACACATATTACTCCCATCTTTTACGACCTTCAATGTCCTGGGCACAGCCATAAAGGTTTCCTGCCTCTGCAATTTTTGAGAAGAGTGAGATCTGAAAAGCTTTATCAACTATTATTCGATCACTGGGGTAGTCCAACACGACTTTCTCCTCTTCATCCATGACTACACAGCAGTAAGTTCAGAGACACATTAGGCAGCTACATTGGAGGAAGGATATGTAAATCAAAATATATTTTCATCACCAAACATCATTGCCTATTCTCTAGAATTGGCTGCCCTGCAGTTTATATCAAAAGAGCAGCACACCACAACATTGCATAGGAAAAATTTGTCATTTCATTAAGACAACTCAAATGATCAAATTAAATCTTTATATCATGCCATCCAACTACCTTAGCTGTGACCAATGTTGTAAAAGGCGGTCTCCAGACGCACCCTGAGGCGAGGCGTTTCGAAAACGTCTCAAGACGTGAAAGGTTAGGCATTTCTATCGTTGGGCATTCGCCTTTTGCAAACTATTTAATAAATAATTACAAACTATTTAATTAATCATTTACAAATTACAACAATATAGAAATATAAGTTATACTTCATATAATTTATATATTAATATTTATAAAATTATAATTATCACACTAGAGAGGATTAGTAAAGTATTAAACTTTGATAAAAATTAATTAATTAAAATTAATTTTATTTTATTATTTTGATTAATTAATTAATATTATTTTATTAAAATTTCGAAACGTCCCAAAGGATTCAAAAAACTTATGCCCAACGTCTCGAGGCAAAATGTCTCGCCCAACGCCTTCGCATCTGAAAACATTGGATGTGACAAGTCATTGGCACGACAAAGGTCAACCCTGAATGGTACCCACCATAAAGACCATCTGGACCATGACAAAATTATGTAAAAAGGTACTGGAGAAATCTGAATTCTCCTCTCCTCTCATTATGTTATTATATACAAGTATAAATTCTGTCAGTTACATCAATTACAATTGTCAAATCCCACAATATCTACCCAAATCCCAAATCTGTCCAGACCAAATCCCAAAACATCAACTCATTCCTAATATGTACATATATTTATTTACACCCACCCCCCCTCAAATTGATGCCAGGAATCTAGTAGCATTAAGTTACGACAGAGAAATTCATGCCGATGGTGAGGAAGTGATTTTTTGAATACGTTAGCTAGCTCTAAATTTGAGGACACGTGAGGAAGAGTAATTTCATGGCTATCATAAGATTCTCGAATAGAATGACAATCCACCTCAATATGTTTTGTTCGTTCATGGAAGACTGAATTTGCAGCTATCTGAATGGCACTAGTATTGTCTGCATGTAGTGGAGTCGGACTATTTTGAGAATATCCAAGCTCATTAAGAAGGTCATGAAGCCAATTTATTTTTGAACAAGCAGCAAACATGGATTTATACTAAGCTTCAATAGAAGATTTGGACACTTGTTCCTATTTCTTGCATTTCCAAGAGATTAATGGATCCCCTAAAAACATACACCAACTAGTTGTTGAGCATAAGCTTTAAGAGACAATGGAGTGTTAGATGGAAAAAATAACCCTTTATCAATCGAGAACGTATGTAACAAATCGGATGATGGACAACAATAAGATGAAGTTGTCGAGGATCTTGCATGAATTTACTGACAGTATGAACAACATAGGAGATATCAAGCCTGGTAATTGTAAGAGAGATGAGACTTCCAACCATTTTTCGATTGTGAGTAGGATCAGAAATTGGTTCCCCATCATCTTTCCTTAATTTGACATTAAACTCCATTGGAGTATCTACTATTTTGTCATCCGTCAAATTAACAAGAACAACTAAATCATCAGCATACTTATTTTGAGACAGAAACATTCCCTTGGCAGATCTTTGGATCAGTGTGTGCTTGAGGGTTCCTTGAATTTACTATCTGTTATCTACTGTCTGACATCAAGTGGTATCAGAGCCCTAAATTCGTTCCCCCGTTAGATTGAAAAAAAAAAATAAACGAAACATCATAGCCTACAGTAGCCTTACCTGAGTTTCTGCCGTCATGCCACCGTCCGCTGCCTCCCCAAAACCTGGACCACCACCAAAAGGTGCAAAATTCTTGGGAGACCAAACCCGAGAATCCTGTCCATGTCCGCCACCGTTCATTCCACCAAAAGCAGTTGCGACCCGCGTGTCCCTTTTGGTCGATCCATCGCCTCCAACCACCTGTTGCCTTGACCGTCGCCACCATTGGAACCGGCTCCCCATTTTGGGCCTTATCCCAACAGCCTGGACCGCCCGTCACCTGGATCAGTCATCTCTTAGCCGCGAACTGTTTGTATTTTTTTGGGCCAGATCCACCGCTTCTCCACACTGCCTGACCACACCGCCACCACCAACGTGACCAGTGAGTCTTTTCCAGCTAGACACCAAGAACCTGCTGCCGCTCTGCCACAGATCCACCTACCTGAATCCGACCCACACTGTCGGAGCTGACCCACATCACAGACCCGAGCCGCCAACTGTATTTCTCTAAGCCGAGCTAACCACATTAGCATCTGAGCCGAGTCCTTCCCCGAGCCAAGTCGTTAGTCGAGCCGAGCCGAGCCATCAACTGAGTCACTTGGAAAAAGAAAAACAACATCAAATAAAAGAGGTCAGCTATTCCTATTTGAACCTAGTTAATATTTTAGTGTTTTGGCTTACTCAATTTACTAAATCCAAGTTAATTTTCCACCTTTATTTTTGTCCATTACATAAAAATAAAAATAAAAAAAACCTAGAATAAGGGGAAAAAAAACACAGGCACTAAGACAAAAATACAACAAAACCTAGAAAAAGAACACGAAAACCAAAAAAAAAATATATATATATATATATATATATATATATATATATATTCACATTTCAATTAGCATATCATTTAGATTAATTTCGAGGTCTTACATGGACGAAAGCAGCTTGTTTATTATTTCGTTGTTTAGAGCAATTTAATTATCTTTGTCTTCCATATTCCATTTTCACTCACCTTTATAACCATGACCTCTGGAAATGAACACAATACCACTGCTCTCTTTGACACACCAACCCTAGATGGAAGAATCAATGATATTAAGTACCAAATGGGTCAACTCAGTAGTAAACTAGACCAGTACACTACTAGGTCTGATTCCTAAGTGCCCTGCAACTTTGAGATGGATTAGGATTTCCTAATCCATCTAACGGATCCCCAACCTCTATAAGGTCTGTGCAGGGTCATCTCTCGACCCAAGGACATAGTATTAGGCCCCATCGAGCAAGTCACACTAGTAAACCTACTGTCAGATTTCACCTAAATGAGGAGATAAATGATAACGTGATGCCACCTCTAGAGGATATCACTTGGGAAACCCAACAGACCCAATGGCCACACAATAGGCAACCTCACTTAAGTTAGGCTACAGCTAATGAAGTTAGGCACCAACCCTATGGTTACCAACTACATAGAATTGAGGATATAACCGATAGACAACCCTATAGGTATGATGACTATCATGACATTACCAAAAAGGTCAAGGTTGACGCCCCTACCTATGATAGTAAGTTGGATCCAGATGCCTTTACCGATTGGATTAATAACTTAAGGGATTATTTTGAATGGTATCATATGTCTGATGCTGATTGCGTCCGTTTTGCCAAGACGAAGTTGATAGGTCCAGCTAGGGTATTTTGGTAGAATGTTCAGACTCATCTTGAACTTGCGGGTGAACTTATGTTACATAGTGGATAGTTATGAAGAAGGAATTGCAAGAAAACTACCTTCCTACATTATATAGGTGTCAACTAATTAGTCAGATGTTGAGCCATAACCAATCAACTTCTAGTGTAATAGATTACATGAGTCGGTTTAGGGAACTTTTGCTTCGAACTGGTATTGAAGAGGATCAGTTGGTCACAGTCACCTAGTTTGTCTGTAGCATCAAATTTGATCTTCGAAATGAGGTTGAGTTACTTTCTCTCACTTTCGTTGTAGACGTATATCAAGGGGCTCTCAAATATGAGGTCTACTTTAAAAAACCATTTGTACATCGTGCGACTTCTTTAGTCAGTCTATCTAGATCTTTCTCTTATTCTGCCTACACTTCTAGGGGAATTTTTAAAAGTAAAGACCCTAGTGTTGTCCCCACCGCTCTAGTGATTCTTCAAGTGAGTTTCGTGTGACCAATCCCTCCATCTAATGTAATCACTATCATAAGCACGGTTATATTGCCTCCCGTTTCCCTAAGCGTACCTTGACTTTAAGCTCTATGCCTCATGATCTTTCCTAAAATGAAATCGTAGTGGTAGATCCCATAGACTATTCAAGAGATGATGCAGACCTAGACGAGGACCTAATTTTAGCTAAAGTCAATGTGGTACAATGCATCTTATCCACTGTTGTGGATGGTGATGCATGGAAAAGAACTAGTATCTTCTACACTATTATTAAGTTTAATGGCTGTTCTTGTAAGCTGGTCATTAATGGTGGTAGTACAATGAATGTGGTCTTTAAATTTGCTATTGATAGTTTGCCCCTTAAGGTAGAACCACACCCACAACCCTTCAAGGTCGCTTGGGTTGATAACATCACTTTACCTGTTACTGAGAGGTGTCTTGTACCCATACAATTCGATCACTATCAAGAGGAACTCTATTGTGATGTGTTACCCATGGATGTTTCCCACGCCTTTTTAGGATACCCTTGGCTATACGACCTCGATGTCACCAACCACGGTCGTGAGAACACCTTTGTCTTTCAGTATAAAGATAAGAAAGTCTTTCTCACTCTTGCCAAATTTGTCCCCACTCTCACCAAACCACTAGAGCGAAATAATAGAGTTTACTTCGAGCCTCCTTCCCCGATTGTTTATGAAAAAAGCCCTCACCTCCTAGATCATAAAGCTTTTGAGGGAGAGGGGGAAGAAAGAAAATTTTGGTTAGCTGTCATGGCTAGGGAGGTCCTTCGGAGCAAGCTGCGTCAAAGAGTGACATGTCACCTGAGGTAGAAAAGCTCTTAGATGAATTTTTTGATGTCATTCCTGATGAGTTACCTAGTGACTTACCACCTATGCGGGACATACAACATGCCATTGACTTAGTTCCTGGGTCTCAATTACCTAATCTTCCAAATTATAGGCTGAATCCTAAGAAGTGTGCTGAGTTGACTAAACAAGTGGAAAAACTATTAGGTAAAGGGATGGTTCGGCATAGTCTTAGTCCCTACGTTGTGCTTGCCCTTTTAATACCCAAGAAGGACGGTTCTGGGAGAATGTGCGTAGATAGCAGAGCCATTAACAAGATTACTGGCAAGTATAGATTTCCCATACCTAGATTGGAAGACATGTTGGATAAGTTGGCTGGTTCCGTTGGTTCTCTAAGATTGATTTGCATAGTGGGTATCAAAAGATCCCTACTAGACTTGGGGATAAGCAGAAGACTGCTTTTAAAACCCAAGATGGGTTATTTGAATGGCTAGTTATGCCTTTTGGATTCTCCAATGCGCCCAATACTTTCTTGCGAGTTATGACTCAAGTGTTACGTCCTTTCATAGGAAAAATCTTAGTGATTTACTTTGACGACACTCTAGTGCATAGTAAGTCTAGAGAAGAACATTTGGATCATCTTTGTCAGGTTTTCACGGCTCTTAGGACAACTAAGTTATATGCTAACCTCAGGAAGTGTACCTGATGAATGCCAAATATTGCATATTTTGGCCACTTAATTTATATTTGTTAGCTTAGGAATTTATTATTTTGAGTTGTTTTTCTTTGTTTTACAGGTTTACAAGCTTGAAAGGAGTTTCATTAAATTGCCAGAATTGCTCGTACAGATCAGCCATTTTTTAGGATTAAACTGTATTGATTCAGGAAGAACCAGGAGATGAGCCATATATACTTGGAAAGATCCGGATGTCTATTTTCTGGGAAATTTTATGGATCAATAAAATAATTTTTCTAGAGAAAGTTATGACAGTTTTAGTAGACAAAGGTCAGGCTATGCATGATTTCAGCGTGATAGATTAGTCATTTTTAAGGATTTAACTGTATTGATTCAGGAAGAACTAGGAGATGAACCATATATGCTTGGAAAGATCCGGATGTCTATTTTTTGGAGAATTTTACAGATCAATAAAATAATTTTTCTAGAGAAAGTTATGATAGTTTTAGTAGACAAAGGTCAAAGAGAAAAAGCTAGATCTGCAGTATCCCACATCGGATTGGAAACACATTGCACTTGTGATGTTTCCCTATATAAGCCCCTCTTCACTTCATCTTTAGTGTGCAATCCAAGTGCCATTTTGGTGCAATTTGGAGGACTTCTACTAGCATTCTGGTGGATCTCCAAAGGCTTTGCTACCATGAGGGGAAGGGTCGCCCAACAACGAGTGGAATTTCTCCCCATGTATAGTCAGTTTTTAATTTAATGTTTTTGTTAGTTTTAAAGTTTAATGTTTAGCACTGTTATTGTGAACTTTAGTGTCATGATTATGAGTGGCTAAAATCTTCAACTAAGGTTGAAGATGAAGCCTCGCCGTTGTTTGGCATAATAATTTCAGATGTGTTTATACAATTATGATGTTTTTTTTAGTATAAATGTTCTGTCAATTATTTAAGTAAAATCTTATGATTGATTGCGTTTAAATTGTTCTGTTGGATATTCCGTGTGTTTCATCTGATGGATACATCAAATTGTTTTTGATTAAATTGGATTTCCTTTGTGATTTGTTAAAAGCGGATACATTGGATGCTTTTGGTTTAATTGGGATATTTGTTGTTTTTTGTTTTAAGTTGGATTCATGGAATGTTTTGATAGGCTATTTTTAGAACATGAAGATATATGCTTAATTTTGGTTGGATGGATTCAGAAACCTTAATGTCTTTATTATTAGTTTTAAATCAATTTAGTTTAGTTTTTATTTGTTTTGCAACATATAATTCTAAACTCAGAACTAGGTTAAGATAAGTTTAGTTTAGATAAAATTACATTTTCACAATGCAATTCCCTGTGGATTCGACCTCGCACTTGCACAACACTATATTGCAAACGACTCGTGCGCTTGCGAGTAATTTAAAACTCACAACAAGTTTTTGGTGCCGTTGCCGGGGAATTGTTTGGTTTGTGAAATTTTTGTCTGAATTAATTTTATTTTTCTACTAGTTAGTTAGCCTTTTTTTGTTTGATTTTTCTTATTGCAATTTTATTTTAGTTTATTTGTTTCTATTGGCAATTGCCCATAAAAAAAATAAAATAAAAAGTTAGAAAAATTAAAAAATTAAAAAAGAATGTGGATGAATCCAGCGCCGGTTTCACAGTCTTTAGAGGACGCCCTCAAGGATTTCATGAAGATGACTGGCCAGTCCATCAATACAGCCAATACATTCAATAATGATAGCTGTTCCATCTGTGCTAGTCTTATGCATTTAGCACATAATTGTCCATCTACGCCAACTTTTGTCGAGTATCCTATGGAACAGATAAACACTTTCAATGACTATTGGTGGCAACCAAATGGATTTTACTCCGAGACGAACAATCCAGGGTGGCGGAACCACCTTGATTTTTCATGGACACAGAACCAATTGATGCATCAAGGAGGAGTCCCTTATCATGCTCACAATCAATACCCTCCCGAATTTCCTCCACCAGTTCCAAGTTATGGTCACTCAGCCTATCCAGCACTATTACCCGCTTACCAAGCTCCCATTCAAGCGCCAGCGTCGGTTTCATAGTCATTGGAGGATGCCCTTAATGATTTCAGGAAGATGATCGGCCAATCCATAAGCGAAGTAAGGAGTGCGCAAATAGTAAACACCCAAGCGATTGCAAGGATAGAGAGTCAAATGGATCAAATCGTAAGTCACGTGGGTGAAGGAGAGAAGGGAAAGGTCCCCAGTCAACATGTGCCCAACCCGAAGGAACAGTTTGCGGTGGGAAATTCATCAACTCCTATGCACAGGCAGGAACAAGTGCAATTGATTGTCCCATTGAGGTCTCGGAGACAAGTGGACAATCAAGTGGAAGAGAACCCAACTATGCAACAAGGGCAAGAAAGTGGCAACGAGGAAAAGAGAGATACTGAGCCATCTACGGCCACACCTATTATTAAGGATCTCCCTAGGTCGTTTGTACCTAAAGCGCCTTACCATGAGAGATTACAAGCGCCCAAGAAAGGAGAGAAGTCTAAGGACATTCTGGAGGCATGCTTTGCTCAGTTTGGAGAGGATTTGGATTTAGATAAGCTACTTAAGCAAGCAACTGTTATCTTGGAGTCTGCTCCTCGGGAGAGTAGTAAGACAAAGGAGACTGTGGGTGAATCAAGCATTGAAGACCCCCTGGAGGCATGCTTTGCTCAGTTTGGAGAAGATTTGGATTTGGATAAGTTACTTGAGCAAGCAAATGCTATTTTGGAGTCTGTTCCTCAGAAGAGCAGTGAGACGGAAGAGACCACAACACCTGAACCCCCTAAGAAGGAACTTAAGCCTTTACCGGACAATCTTAAGTATAAGTTCCTAGGTCCAACAGATTCTTTGCCTATGATTATAGCTTCAGATTTGGTTGATGCTCCAGAGGAGAAATTATTGGACATTTTAAGAGAGCATAAGGAAGCTATCAGCTGGACTATTGAGGATGTCAAGGGAATCAACCCCTAGATGGTGATGCCCAAGTTACGTTTGGAAGAGAATGTCAAGCCATCGAGGGAGCCACAAAGAAGGCTCAACCCAGCTATGCAAGAGGTTGTGAGGATTGAAGCGATAAAGTTGTTTGATGCAGTGATCAATTATTCAATCTCTGTTAGCAAGTGGGTGAGCTCGATTTATGTCATGCTACTCTGACTTAATGTCATGTTGATTTTCTCAAGCTAAGGATTTAGGCTAGACTTGAGTTTCCTATTCAAGGAAAGAATTTATATTTTTGGTTATAAAGAAATTTAAAATTTAAATGCGATAAATGAAGCAAATGTTGCATGCCTTATTGTTTCTAGCTCTAATAGAGACATGGGACAGAACATCAGGCATATCTGGTGTCAGCACAGCAACAATCCCATCTGGAATCTCCTCCTCTCCACTTACTCTAGTTGCAAAAATAACAGTTGGCTTTTGGTAAACTTTGTTCCGAGTTGTAATTAAGTCATTGACAGAAACCACAAAACCACACACATCTGCTGGACTGATAACCTGCCAACTGCGCGATGGAAACCACATTGTTAAAGAGAAAAATCCAAAAGATCAAAAGGCATATTCTTTTAATAAAAGAAAATTCTTAGAAAAAATTGGCCAAGATTCAAAATAAAACTTCACAGTGAATATTGGATCAACTCTATATTTATTTATCATAAAATAAATGGGTTCCATTGGAACATTACCAGCCTAAATTTGCAATTTTTCTAAGAATGGGTCCAAAATGATGTTAGTGTAGATAGAACATCTGCTAATCCTGCCCTTATTAACTCCTCTGTGAAAACATCAATCTGACAAAAGAACAAAAAGGCTATGCAAATGAATTGGTCAATAGAATAAAATCTTGAAAGACATGAAATGGAAAAGGCCAGTATCAGTTGAGTATCATTATTCGACATGGTTGATAAAGTTGAATACTGACGTACCGCCCATTTGCCAACACCAAGCAAATTACCAAGATATTGGACACCAGGCTGTATCTTTTTGTGGTAATACTGACATCTATCAGCAAGTACTAGCTGCAATCAGTCAAGAATAGCCTTTGTTTGTAATGCCCACTGAACATCATTGGGTTTGTATGATTCACAGAAACAGTACCAGTCCTATGAAAGAAGAACAAAACCAACAATTTGATTAACTCTAATAAGAGTGAGTAGTCAAGAGATAAAAGAACTTTATAATTGATTTTCAGAAAATAAAATAGCAGTAGGAGAATCAACGGCGTTAGCTGCACGGCTAAACCTTAATTCTTAAGAATGAAAATCAGGAAAAGTTGAAGTTGAAGTTGCAGTTGCAGTGAAGTTTTAAGGGAAAAAAATATCTTTGTGCAGTAAATGAGGTCTTCATTGTTGACTGATGAGAGGCATAAATTTTCAGGTACCAAGGAGATGAAAAACATGATTTCCTGTTTTGTAATAATATGAAATAATGAAAACAATCACAAATGCTTTTTTTTTTTGCAGATTTGATATTAACTTGTTTGCAAAAATACCAAGGCATACTAATGAAAGATAAAAAAAATACTGGTGTGTTCCCAAAGTTAATATCTTTAAGCCCCATTTCAATAGTTGTTCTAATAGTTGACGCCAAAGCAAGATCAAGGAAGAGTAGATTTTTTGCTCTTGCATTGGGTGTGAGCAGAACAGGATGAAGCTCAATGTGACATTCGAGTAATTTCTGAAAAAATAATTTCAAATCATGCAAAGGTATTCCTAATCATCTAGTCAACAAGTTCCAACCTTCTTTTTTTCAGGGGAGAGAGAGAGAGCTTATGGTGTAGAACAGTTAACATTCATCGGTCGACCGATATTCTCATCTCCAACGTGCGTTTTGACAAAGTTCAGGCAATCCTACCATAAAAGGATAATAATAAAACATTAGTCTCCCATTTTTCATCTCGAAATTTGTTGAAATATACACACAAGCAGATGTCTAGAGATACATATAAACATGCATACAAAGAAGAGAGAAGTGCCTGCAACTTTAGTGGCAAACCACCAACAGAATTAGCTCTGACTACACCTGTAAAATTGTGACCCTGAAACATCATCAGGGAATGAAGCAATCTCAGTTATTAGAAACTAAATATTGCGTATGTCGGAGCCAGAAAATGTAAAGGAAATAAAAAAAGATCCATGAAACAACTACCTTGAAGGAGGATCCCAAACAACTTTCAACAGAAGATTCAAGGTCTGCACCAGAGTGAACAGCCTATGGAATGTTGATAGAACTAATAAGAAACTTTTGGACTGATGTAAAAAGGACACTAAAAGAAGATCAGAAAGTTATTTAAACATGGAAAATCTGGCTAAAATTGACTTAAAGAACGTTACTGGCGTAGCCAGGCCTTGCTCTCCTTGTAATTCGGTTTGGTTTCCTTTGGGTTTGGCCCCCTTAACATCCCCTCGAAGAAAAAAGTGCCCACTCAAATACATAATTTTTATGCACAGCTAAAATGCAGCAAGGTACTCAGGCTTGCACATATAACTTAAGTCCATGAAAGGACAAAATTTCGTTCTAAAAATTCACTCAAGACAGAGCCTCAGTGAAATGATACGAAGCTTTCAAGTATCTATGAATAGAGGTTCCAAGTTCGACACCCCAAAAAGAAGTATCTAAGTATAGATATCTTTTTCAAATGTTACTGACAGAAAATGCAGATTATGAAAACTGATTATTGAGTCAGCTAGCTTTTTGTTTTAAATTTCTAAATGTACAGAATACATAAATAAGTTGTTCACTCAATAATGATAAGAATAAGCTATATATATACCATTAACAATCCTTCAGTACTGTGCACACTGACATTAATGTTATCATACTTCCCAAAATAAAATTACGTTTAAATTCGATTTATATGCAATGAGAAAATTAATGCATAAAAAATGGAATTAAGAAAAAGTTTTTGACTGCTAAATTGATAATATCAATAACAAAATGGATTATCTTTGCTTCTTTTATTGATAAGTAAACATTGTATAAAAAAGGCACCAAAGGTGTGCCACCCATGTATAAAAGACTATCTACAAGAAGTCTAGATTTCCCATCAAACCAAAACCCAAAATTATTTAACCACCAGTCCTTGACGGAGGCTAAAGGAATTTCAGCTCCATCAAAGGCTCACCTATTCCTTTCATTCCAAGCCAATCAAAAAGTAGAGAGTTGAATCAAGGAATAGGCATTCCTCATTGATTGACCATCAAACGTGATATGCAGAATATAGTAATAGAACTTCCAGAAATTGGAAACTGAAAGTCAGGTGGACAATCACACCAAAATATTGGTGCTATGTCCTGATTGTATTGCATACCTTTAACGTCTTCAAGTACATTTTAAGGTCGCGGATGAGACCCTCTTTAACATCAGTCCTGAAACGAGGTTTTGACACAATTGGACGGTCATAAAGGATCGATGGAACATAGAGGAAGCATACTATTGTTAAGAACTAAGAAAAAGGGAAAGGTGCTGTGGTTCGTGGTTGGACCATAGTAAATGACAATAATTTGACATAGCCAAGCCCAAACATGGGCTTATCACATAATTTAAGTATGGTGGCATTCACACTCTTTTATTAATAATTGGCTTTGAGACAGGCTGATGTCGACAGAAAACATAGAGAAGAAATAGAGATCCTTGGGATTGGAAGAGAAGCCAAGGTACTAGGTACTCACTGTTAATAAATTTTATTTATTTAAAGTTACTTGAAAATTAACATAACTATTTTTTATATAGAGATCTTTAAGAATCTTAGTCCTAATCCATCACTATAAATTCAATACTAATCAAATACTATATCTTAATCCTATTCTAAAAAATTAATCCTAATCAAATATTAGGTCCTAAGATCCCTTCCAAAATATATTCTTTCATGATTACAATTACAAATATGTTCACACACTCTTCTATACCCTATCATTCTCCACCACTTAAAAAAAACTTGATCTCGAGTATTGAAGTGAGGAAGCAACAAAATTTGTGATGTTGGGAGAAACAAATTATGGTCATGGAATTCTTGAAAATGAAGGTCTCTACCACATAAAAAAATGTTGATTGAAAAGGTGTTGTGGAGAAGCTTCAAGCCAAATAGGCAGAATAAAATTAATAGAAAGAGCACACATGTTAACCATTGTCTCAATCATGTCTTCATGCTTGTCTTGGGTGTTCTTGAAATCTGTGGTCTCAACTTGCTCGAGAAAGACTTCCGACTTGTCTTGGGGTGTCTCAAAGTCAATGATCTTGGATGCGTAATCTTCTTGGATCTCATGTTGGAGTTGAGCATCATTAACCTCATTATGCTTTGATGGGTCTAGAATGGAACCATGGTTGGGAGAAAAATTGGCGGCGAAGCTTTCTATTCTCTTAGAAACCCTATCAAATACATGTTGGAGCTCGAGTAAAGCCTCTTTGGGCAAAGCCAGTTCTCTTGGCGAGTATTACTCAATCGTCATCCGACAACAACAGTCATAAATACAACGACTATTCAGCTTTGTTTTAGCCAAAAAAGAACCTTGCCACCAATGATAATGCACCAGGGCTTGAAACTCAACATCAATTTGAGAGATTATAATTTTCTCAACAAATCCATATGGATCAAAAACCTAATGCAACACATCATTTGTGATAGATAGAATAAATCATAAATGGTTACATAAAGGATTTTAGTTGGCTCAACTTAACCCATTACTCATAACAAGTGGCTATACTTTTTTTTTTTGGTTTTGTTTTTTTGATTCTTTTTTTTTTTCAAAAAGAAAAGAGATTAAATAAAGCAAACAAACTGAAAGATAAATACAAAATCTTAGAAAACAGCATAGACAAATCTGTAGCAGCTGGTCAAAGATAAACCGACCTTTACCAGATTAACAACATCAACGACGATGGCAAAGGTGGTGGCTTATACTTGCTGGAAACTTCCGCACGTCGTGGAGGTGACCAAATCTAATTCTCTCTTTGCTATTTGTCTTCTGAAACACACGATCTATTACTGTTCACGTTATCTAATTTTTTTTTTAAATGTAGGACTTTTTCCCTGATACCAAACTGAGAATAGAAGACGTTGAGAAGAAATTGATACTCAGTATCAATAAATTTTATTAATTCAAAGCTACTTGAAAATTAACATAGGATCTCTTATATAGAAATCTTTATGAATCCTAGTTCTAATCCAATACTGTAAATTCAATACTAATCAAATATTATATCCTAATCTTATTCTAAGAAATTAAATCATAATTAAATACTAGGTCCTAAGATCCCTACCAAAATATAATTCTTTCACGATTACAATTGCAAATTTGTCCCCATACCCTTCTGTACCCCATGCCCTTTTATACCCCATCACAAGCTCATGCTTACCCAAATGTTTCTGCTTAGCTTCTCCTCTCAACTTCTAGAATATAAAATATTAAAGTCCAGTTTCACCTCTGAAGAGTGAATATTTCTATTAAATGATACAAAATATTTCCCAAAAGGCAAAAGATTGATTAGAAAAAGAGCAACTCAGTAACTCCTCATAAGGAGATGACACTAACTTGAACCGAATATGCAAGTAAACAAAGAGGATTGTAGCAGTCTTAGCAAGTTGTCAAGTAGAAGTCCCCTACCCATCTATTCATTAGTTAGACAGACTAGTAATTTTTTTAAAGAAGACACCTTATACATATAAGCTTTGTATCAAGGCATAAATATAGGAGTTGGTGCTCTACACAGAAGTATAGGTGCCTGACACAATCCAACATGAAAAGCATACTATTGTATCTAGTTGGAATTCAAGATTTAAAATGGAAGAAAGTTTTATCAGCAATTGATGCATGTAGACTTACTCTCGGTGTAGGAAGGTGTAGATAGCCTCAGAAGTGAAAATTGTGTCTAATAAAAGATTATACAGATTTATCATCTTGTTCTACTTATTTTTTAGTTATGAAGTCAGGCATGACTAATTTTTATACATAAGGTGGAAAAGAACATAGAGAACTAAAAAGGGGTTTGCGCCTATTGTAATAGAGATTAACATGGTATAAATAATTGGTTCTAATAGTACTCAACTCTAAAGTCAAAGGTAGGGATTGAAAGTGAAATTATACACTGAACATAATTTTCATGAACACGAGTTCTAGGTGGGGACAACCAGATTTTATAAAATGAATACTTTTTTCCCAAAGAAAACATTAACAACAAACAAATTATTCTCATCTAAGGAAAGAGCACAAGTATTTATGCTTCCATAACTTTATATGAGGAAACAATACTAACAGAACTGTAATCAGTAATAAACCAATAGAAAACGGTAAAAACACCAATTATACCATGCTCCAAGAATTTCTACAAGTTACACTCCACCCCCCTCCCCATACACCCAAAAGAAAAAGGAAACAAACAAGATATAGAATCCATGAGAACTCACTCGGAGTCGAGAAGTTGTCAATTAAAGCAAGAGAATACTGTTAAAAATAATAATTGAAGAAACTCTCAGTCTTGTTTATTGAATGAAAAGAGTACAATTGATCCAATATATAGACTTATGAATATTATATCTAATAGGAATAGGACACAACAATTTAGATAAGATACATATGATCCAAGTCTACTAAAACACTTATTAAGAATCCTAATAGGACTCTCACACTCCCTCTCAAGTTGGAGCATAGATATCATATGCACCAAACTTTTTATAAATAAATCGAACTCAAAAACCATCCAATGTTTTAGTAAATAAATCTGCTAACTGATCATCGGACTTTACATGACTGGTACTAATCACATTTTGTAGAAGCTTTTCTCCAACGATACGACAATCAACTTCAATATGTTTAGTTTTCTCATGAAATACTAGATTATTTGCAATGTGAATAGCTGCTTGATTGTCACACACCAAGCTCATAGGACTTGATTGATTAACCCCAAGTTCTATTAACAACTGTTTTAACCAAACCATCTTACAACATTGCTCTATATTCGGATTCAACACTAGACCTAGCAACCACATTTTACTTCTTACTTTTCCATGATACTAAATCACCTCCAACAAATACACAATATCCCATAGTGGACCTTCTATCAGATGGAGAGCCAGCCCAATCGGCATCACTATAACCTTTAATTTGAGCATGACCATGATTTAGATGGAGTAAACCACGAATAGGAACACGCTTAAAATATCTTAAAATCCGAATAACAACATCCCAATGACTAGTTCGCGAAGCATCGAGAAATTAACTGACCACGTTGGTTGCAAATGAAATATCAAGCCTGGTAACAGTCAAATAATTCATTTTTCCAACCAAACGCCTATATTACCCTGGATCAAATAATAAGTCACCTTGATCAACTGCAAGTTTTGTATTGGGATCCATAGGATTATCTGTAGGCTTAAATCCTAACATTCCAATATCAATCAACAAATCAAGAACATATTTACGCTGAGATAAAGAAATACCATGACAAGATCTAGAAACCTTGACAACCAAGAAGTATCTCAATTGTCCTAAATCTTTTGTTTGAAATTTAGTACTCAAGAATTATTTTAGTGCTAGAATTACTTATTTATCATCTTCCCGTGATCACAATATCATCCACATATACAATCAATAATATACTGTGTGTCTCATTGTGTTTATAAAATACCGAATGATCTACATCACATTTATTGAGGCCAAAACTAATTACTACTTCACTGAACTGACCAAAACATACTAGAGTTAATTGTTTCAAGCCATATAGAGATTTTTTTAATCGACATACTAACCCAAACTCCCCATAGGCAACAAATCTAGGTGATTGCTCCATGTATACTTCTTCTTGCAAATTACCATTTAGAAATGCATTTTTCACATCCAACTGATGTAGGGGTCATTGAAAAGTAACTACTGGAGAGATAAACACATAAACATATGTAATCTTCGCTACTGGAGAGAATGTCTCAGCATAGTCAAAACCATATACCTGTGTATACCTTTTGCTACTAGGCGAGCTTTTAATCTGTCAATAGTACCATCCGGATGAACCTTTATAGTATAGACCTAGCGACAACCAACAACAGATTTTCCAGATGGAAAAGGAACTAAGTCCCCTGTATCATTAGCATTCAAGGCATGTATTACTTCATCCTTAACTACTTTCCACCCAGAATGAGACAATTTTTGTAATGGGCTAAGGAACAGAGGCAGAAGAAATCGAAGTAACAAAAAAAGGTTATGAAAGAGATAAATGATCATAAGACACAAAATTAGCAATCAGATGAGCAGTACATAAACATTTACCTTTATGAAGGGCAATCAAATGATCATACTCATCATAACATTAGCCACCATGGGACGACCAACTAATTTTCAACACGTGTCCGGAGTATGCCTAGAATGATGGCAGTACGTACATTGACGAAGTGAATCTCAACCACCACCATGACTGATAAAGTTACTACCACGACCAAATGAACCACGACCTTCTCTGCCACCATGATTACTTATATTATCAGAACCACGATCTCTACCAGTAGTAGTACCATCCACTCGGTCACCTTGTGAAGCTTGAGTAACCAAGACAAATTTGTCAACCAAAGATCCTTTGTCACTAGTTTGGGAAACTGCTCATAGCACACGAGCATAAGTCTCAAACCATGTAGGAAGTTCGGCCTCTCCTAGGATTTGGGATCGAAGCGGTTCATACTTAGGTTTTAGGCCAGCCAAGAATGTAAGTACCTCGACTTGCTCCTAGCACTTTTGCATGACCTTTACATCAGTTGAAACATGCATCAAAGTATGCAATTCTAAAGACATTCTCTTCATATTCAGTAACATCTCGATCACTTTGCTTGCCATGAAAGAACTTGGCATTCACATCATACATTCGATTAAGATTGCTAGAATATAATAGACAAACATATTTCCAAACTTCCTTACAGGTTTCAAGATGTGTACATAAGTCGGCAATTTGGGGTTCCATCAAATTCCATAATAAAGTGATGAGTAAGGAATCCTCTTGTTCTCACGTATCAAACAATTTCGGATCGGTAAATGGATCATCAGTAAGAAATTTTTGTTTGCCCTGACCAGTGACATATTTATAGACTCACTTTTACCATTGAACGTAATTACGACTATTCAACTTTCGTGCAGTAATAATATGATGACTCGGCTGGGGAGAGATACTGGAGACAATCTTGGACTCCATAGTGACATATTAGAACCTGGTAAACAAATAATCCAGCAATCAAACAGGTTATAACCAAGGAACCAAATAGGTCTAACCAAGTAACCAAACAGGTTCTAACCAAGGAACCATTCAGGTTTAACCAAGTAACCAAATAGGTCTAATAGGTTCTAACCATATATAACCAAGCAACCAAACAAGTCTGATGCAAAAGGATTTGAGCAAATGGATCGTCACCCGTGATCGAAAAGGAGTGTCGAACACAGGGGTGGTGTCACCGGAGTAGGGCGACCCCGGATATGGTCTCCAGTGATCACCTGGCGTCAAAAAAAGATCCGAAACAGGAACAAAGCAATGTTTGGTGCGGATTGCAGTGACTGTTGATCGCCGGCGTCGGAACAAGTCGAGATTTGGTGGGTTTTGGTCATCGGTGTCTTCTGGTGGTGACCAATCTAGTGTGGGGTGGCCGGAAGGTGGTAGATCGGAGTTTGGGGTTTGCGGTGGTGTATGGTGGTTTAAACTGCTTTTTCCAATAGGGGTGTCAGCGCGTGGTGGGCAGATCGAAAAATTATGATTGTGATGGTGTGCTCAGGTGAGAGACGGCGGCTAGAGGTGGTGCGTGGCTAATGGTGACCGTGTACAATGACTCTTTTTTTTTTATATAGGCTCTTAAGGAATAGATTGCTCTAATACCATGTTAAAAATAATTATTGAAGAAACTCTTTATCTTATTGATTGAATGAAAAGAGTATAATTAATCCAATATATAGACTTATGATTACTAAATCTAATAGGAATAGGACACACCAATTTAGTTTCTAATAAAACACTTATTAAGAATCCTAATAGGACTCTCAACAAAGACTATAATTTTTACTGAGGTTTCACATTATAATTCTTGTTAAGTGAGATGCCTGCAGGCCATGAATCTTATCTAAACCATCATACCAATAAGCCCCAATTCCCCTTCAGCTTTACAACATTCTATCAACTCTGTTTCAATGTTGAACCTATAATAGTTAAGTGGATAAGTGAAGATATTTGCTACCAAAACCATAAGTAAATAAGGTGATTCATAACAGTAGCCAAGGAATTGTAAAAACATGGAAATAAGAGATAAAACGATCCAAATCACATGGATCTTCCCAAAATCATATGGGAACTGCAATCCAAATCACATGGATGGAAAGAACCGAAACCAAATCACATGGCACGAAAACAACTCAATCACAGAGTGTTTGATTTCAATAATCTCATTTTTATTAATTCCAAGTTGCCCAATAATATATGAGTCTCCCTATATATAAGACTACTCCTAATCACAGAGTGTTTGATTTCAATAATCTTATTTTTATTAATTCCAAACTACCTAATAATACATGAGTCTCTCTATATACATAAGACTACTCCTAATCTATAGATAAGGAAGAAATCATGAGAAGATAAGACTACCCCTAATCTATAGATAAAGAATAAATCCTAAGAAGATAAAGACAAATCCTAGTCCTACTCCAATAAGGAAACTGAGATAATAAAACTAATTAACTTAAATAAACTCTAAATTCCCCTAATATTTCCAATTACATAAGTATTCCCATAAGTAAAATATCCCCCAGTAATTAGATTAAATTCCCTAATTCTATTATTCCTCTTGTACTCCATCAGAAGGCATGCTGCTTATTTGATTGCCTTGCCTCACTACCTCAACCATTGTCTTATTAACTGTTCTCATGCCATATATGTGGAACAACAAAGAATATGCTAAGAGATGGTCAAATGGGAATTTACTCATACATATTCAATATATTCATTTTTTTAATCTTAACTTCAACTGTGCATCAGTGACCTCTTAGCTTCTTTTTCTCTTTTGAGATATTTCATTGAGAAACCATTTGAGAATACCATTCTCATCCCCATCAACCTGCACAAGAGGTGATAGAATTTTAATAATTAAAAATTTAACAAGCTAGAACAATAACCTCATAACAAATGACAACATGTATTAGTGCCTTGTACCATTAAAACAATGAAAAAACCTAATCCTGTCTTAACTATTAGGAGTATTAGGGTTAGGAGTGTTAAGGGTATTTATGTATTTTCTCATTATTATGTTATCTGTATATATAACTATTAACCATAGGGTTAGTAGGCTATTCACTCTTATAAACATCAATATTAAAAATAAAACATGATAATAAATAATTAAATCCTTGACATCCTTTATATTCATTGGACCCCACGTGATTAAAGAAGTCTAAATGAAGTGACCTTAAAGCCCCTTTTTTTGTTTGGTTTAAAGGAGACCCATTGGGCGTATTGACTACACAATAGGAAGTAGCCCTCACTCATCCTTGGTGTGAGTGGGGTTTGAACTCTGATATCTTATGCAATGACAAGTGATGGTTCGAAGGAGACCCATTGGGCCAATGGGCTACAGAGTGGGAGGTAGCCCTCATCCATCCCTTATCCCTTCCATCCCCGGTGTGATGTGGTTTGAACCTTGATCTCTTGTACAATGACAAGTGGCTCTACCAACTAAGGTAGTTGACACTCACTTAAAGCCCATCTTCAGGCATAAGCCTCCGGGAATGAGAGTGATGAGAATCTCATCCTTCATATGCATACAAAATCTGGAAACTGATAGTGATTGAGAAACAATGCAATTTGTCTATTTATTTTGAGCAGTTTTATGGCAAAAAGGAACAGTGAAATCTAGTCATCAAATGTTGGATATGAGAGAAAAACTGTCAGTGCAGTCTTGATGAGGGATAAACTTAGAATGACATCAGTACAGCACAGTCTGCAGCTAGGCATTCCATTCTAAAATAAGATTCATGTGAGGAAAGATTTAAATTTTTGTATATCCATGTCTCTATGCAGAATAATTGCCACCATGTAAAATGACTATCATTACTGAAGTGAAATTGCAAGGGCATAAGTAACATTCAGGGAGAATTATCGAACGTTACCTTCCCACTTGTACTCATTGGTTTCAAGCCAACAAAAAAGTTAGCTCCATTATTTTTTATCCAAGACCCACCAGACCAGATCACAACTGGATACGCACAAAATTTCTTTGCTGCAAATTAACATCTACAACCATTTTGTTCAGGCAGAGGGAGTTCCAGGGAAAGATTCCATTAATACTAAGCAGTAGTATGAAGAAATATTACAAGAAAGTGGATGGAAAATGAAAGAAAGATACAAAATAAAGTCATGGAAAGGCTGCATGAATATCATAGAATCCTTCTTTAGTTGATATGTCTGTAAAATAGGTCTGACATGCTCCGGAAACCATTTTTGATTTTTCAGGCAATATATCTGGGGGAGGGCCTGTCTTCATTGTTAAAAGCACGGAATCTATACGGTAAATTATTATTCACATACTGACAACAGCTAAACAGTTCTCATATTGAGTCCATTTGGTTTGTAATGATGCACCTAATAAATCAAGGATCAAGGATCAAGGATCTCACCGACCATTCCCTTGGCAAAGACTTTGATACACCCCAGTGAAGAACTGTAGCATCTTTCGCGTTCACGGCGACTAATATGTGATAATGACCTCTAAAAACTTTTGAAAGGACCTTTAAACAAGAAAAATTCAACAGTAGTCTAACATAAATAAGTTTCCGTCCAAAGTCAATCGGAGATGAATAGGTTTACATATGTTGAAAGGAATCCCGTCCAATAGGAAATCAACCATTTCCATGCAATTATAAAATAGAGCTCCAATCTTTTTGTTACTGGATGTTACTACAAATCATTTCGAAGAAGTGTTGGGGTTCTATAATGACGTTTCAAGCATATTTTAAACCACCGCATGGTAACATGCCTCTGACAAAATTAGACAATTTTTGAAATCCGAACTTCTAAATTAGTAGGGAGGAAAGAATCACGTTTTTTATTTTGTTCACAACAATGTCAGGCTCATCTTCATAGGGTAGAACAAGATCATTTCTGGAAGCATAAAAGAGCTATAACATCAGATTTTTTCACCTATGCAACAGTATATGGATGGTAGCCAATATTCAGTACCACATTAAGATCAAAACTATTATATATTGGAACATTAGACGTACATCTTTTTCTAACCAATATTCATAACATCAAATAATCTAATATCACCAACAAATCATCAGCTCAATGCCTTTAACTGAATTAAACAATAAATGAGTCAGCTTCATGGTGCATTTCTTTGACAGACATACTTACAAGTGTGATTATGTTGGGCTTGAGTTTGGCACTAGGAGAAGAACTTTCTATTTGAATATTTAGTCTCATTTAACATAGCAAAAATTCTTATTACAAGAGTACTAACCACTATTTCATAGTTGGCAACACAAAAACTTTGCAGCAAGACCACATTATCTCCACCAGTAGATTTCTCCACAAGATCCATCAAAGCTGAAGATGGTGGACTGATGCTTTTATCATGCAGCTTAGAATGCTTTTGCAACCACTTCTTAATGTCATGTCTCCTCTGGTAAGAAGATTGTAGTTTAAACCTCAACTGCTCCGTATTATTGACCACTGTTGTAGTACTTGTGGGTCATATTACTACTTTGCAACTCATTTAAGGATATTCCCTTTGACAGCTGACTTTAGAGTTCTCTCAAAGCATCATCATAATTTTTCTGCACCAGAATATAAAAAGAAACTTTATGTTAAAACCAATTCTATACTTATATATAAGCGGTGGTTGATCCCTCTACCCAGTGGACGATTGTTCATTGTAGGCATATTCAGAAGGTGCAAAATTTAAAGAACCATAATCAATGGCAACATTGGCGATTAAAGAAAAGTTGGATTATATAGGCTATGTTTGGTACCTGGCTTAAAGCTACTTAAAGCAACGACTTTTCTATAATACATAAAATTTCTATAGTTCTCAACAACTCTTTTTAGAAGTTATGTTTATAAATTTTCTTAACCCTTAGAAATACTCATCAGAACATGAAAACTGAAAAAGCAAATTCAGATACCAGAAAACATGTGAGGAATCCACCCTCCGTTTACTTTCTAGTTACTACAAATTGAAAACAGATGTTTGTCCAAAATTGAAGACATTACAAATATGAAAATTTCCCTTTGGATTCATAGAGCTATTTGTACCATGCTTAATACAAACAGAGGAATAAGGTAAGATACGGGGACATAGCCAACTGTGATGAGCATAACCACCTTTTGTTGTTGTGGCGAGCATAGGGGCCTACTCTTACTTTCCCAAATGAAATATGCCTTGCATTCTATCAAGTCCTTTGGTATAGGTGGATGAGAAGTGCTTGCATCATCCTCAGGAATCTTGATTAGGAAATTTCCATGGTTTACTTTCAACCTAGAAAACAAGGAAAAGTAATTAATGGAAATTAAAAAATGCCTCAAAAAGCCTATTGTCGTAAAGGCTCAGAGAGAAAACCAACCATCTGTCATGGCTACCATCCTTCAAGACAAATTCAATAGCATGTATCTTAGGATCCCGCAGCTCAATAATGACTACATATGTTTCCCCACTCTGAAATTTAAACAAAAACAACTATCAATTTGAAGCTCGTAATGGAATCCCATTGATGGAGCCCACAATACCCTCATCCAATAGGACGTCAACACGTGGGGTCTTCCCTCCCCAATAGGACCTCAACAGGTGGGTTTTTCCATCCCCAATAGGATGCTGACACGTGTTCAGCCTCTGCTACATGACGAAGCACACATGGAACAGGCAAATCACGCCATAGCTACGTCAAAGCGTGACTAGCGGACCTAACCCCCTCTGAAACACGCGACCCTCTGAGCACTCAACTAAGACCTAACGTCAGAAGCTCGAGATCACAGGAACAAAGCCATCCCTCCCCTACGTGGCCGACCTCCACTCAGAATACTATAAATAACCTAAGGTATGTAAGTTCAAGACACGACTTTTTCACTTCACAAACATAAGGGAAAACCCACATTAATTTGTTTTAAAATTAGTTATCAGCCTCCCTTAAGCCCTCCTCCTAACTAGAGCATCGGAGCGCCCTCGAAGGTCTCCCCCTTCCCTCCTTCCGTGGGCCCCCTAGTTCATCCCTGTTCACTTGCGCAGATCCCAAGAAGTCAACGCCAAGTCAGTAGCATTCCTTCAGCATCAACAGATTGGCGCCGTCCATGGGAAACCACCATCTCTCGCTAACAGTAAAAGCGAAGAAGTATAAAAGAACTCATCTGTTGCAATGCCACCCAGAAACACCACCAAAAGGACCAGCAAGGGAGCCTCAACAGCATGGTCCACCCCCATCCGGGGCAGCACCCAGAGTTAACAATCCAGGCCAAGATTCCCTGTGATTCCCGAACGTGAAGCAGGCAGTCTCCCGTCAAAGAGCAACGTCCTCGCCACTCGAGAACCTATTCCCATGATTCCAGAAGAGAGGCCATGGTCCACTTGACCACCTCGGTAACCCAGGCTCAATTCCAGGAGCTCTCCCAATTGATAGCCGACTTGGCGGCCGAAGTTCGAAATGGGAGGCGATAGCCCTCTCATCCTCACCAAACTCCAGGGCAAACAGAATCCTCTGGTAACGAAGACCCGGCCTACAGCTGTTCTACCGCCGAGCCTTCGTTGCCCTACGGCCGATCTAAAGAAAGTTCCTCCTCTAAAAGCAACCCAAACCTAGACAGACGGATGGAAGAAATGGAAGAAAAAATCTACAGAGCTCTCAAGCATAGAAGCCACAGTATCTTGGATGAACTTAGTGTCCAAGACCCCCTGTTCACGGAGGATGTCCTCGAGACCCCGCTCCTTCACAACTTCAGAATGCATCAAATCAAAATGTATGACGGTTTGGCAGACCCACTAGACTATTTACAACATTACAAGACGACCATGACACTGCACCGGCATTCCAACCCGATCATGTGTCGCATCTTCCCCTTAACACTTGAGAAAGCTGCGAGTATGTGGTCTTCGCATTTGAAGCCAAGAAGTATTGGCAACTTTCGAGAACTCAGTTACGCATTTGCCTCTCACTTTCTCAGCAGTAAGGGGTCGAAGAAGACCTCAGAGAGCCTGTTCAATATTGTCAAACATCGGGGAGAGAGACTTCGAGCCTACATATCCAAGTTTAATACAGCTACATGGGAGATCCCAGACCTCGACCCGAACGTCCAGATGCTAGTGTTCAAGAACGGACTGAGATCCGGGATCTTCAGTTCCAAGCTCACCAGGTGCCCGCCTAAAGATATGAACGAGGTCCTGGCCCGGGCCGAGAAGTATATGTTGGCGGAAGACGATCAAGCGTTTAAGAGAGAAAGAGAATGAGAAATAGAGAAGAAAAGAAAAGACCTCGACCTTCAGAGAGGAGCGGTCAAAAGGCCTCACCAAGAAAGCAGGTATAAGCCTCATCCCCAGCTCGATAGCTTCACCCCTCTCAATACATCTAGGACCAACGTCCTGATGCAGCTTCAAGACAAGTCAGTCCTCCAGTGGCCGCCCAAGACACCGTACCTCGACGGGGACCAAAAAAAGTAGTGACGATTCCACAGGAACCACGAGCACGATACTGAACAGTGCCATAGTCTAAAGATGCAAATTGAAGCCCTCATCAGCCGGGGGCACCTAAAGGAGTTCACAGGGTCCCGGGGAAGGGAAGCACCTACCTAGCCAAGGGAGACTCCGGACGCCCCCGTCCTCCTCAACAAGAGCTGCGGGACCCTCGAAGTAACCCAATCAGAGGAGCCAATAGGTGACGATTACCACCAAGATCATCGAGACAATCTGCGGAGGCCCAAAGGCCGAAGGTTCCTCAGGACAGAGCAGTAAAGCATATGCCAGAATGGTGGCCTTCGTCAGCAGTCCCCATAATCTAAAAAAGTCAAGTCTGGTAATCTCCTTCATGAATGACGACTTGGAAGGAGTGCAGACTCCATATGACGACGCGATGGTAGTCTCTCTCTTGGTGGCCAACCACGAAGTAAGGCGTATCCTAGTTGACAACGGAAGCTCGACAGACATCCTGTTCTATGATGTTTTCCAGCAAATAGAGTTGAAGGACGAGCTGTTAGAGCCGACCCCGGTCCCTCCCTACGGTTTCGATGGAACCCTTGTGTTCACAGAAAGAAGTATAGTCCTCCCTGTTATTGCAGGAACAACACTGCGAACAACCACCGTTCAAACCACCTTCTTAGTAGTCAAGCAACCATCCTCTTACAACGTGATCTTCGGTCGGCCTACCCTCAACAAGCTGAAGGCAGTTGTCTCCACTTATCATTTGAAAGTCAAGTTCTCCACCAATGAAGGAGTAAGAGTGGTCAGAGGAGACTAGCAAGCCTTTCGATCTTGCTACCTGAATGCCATCAAAGAAGGAAAGAAGACCGAAGCCTTACCTCTCGAGGTGGAAGACCTTAGAGACGAGGTAAAGACTCCAAAGGGACGGCCCATGGAAGAACTAAGTTTGGTCCCCCTCGGAGAAGACCTTTCTAGGACTGTTCAGATCGGATCCAATCTCCTAGAAAGCCACCGGGAGGCGCTCATCTCCCTTCTCAAGAAAAACCAGGACTTGTTCGCTTGGTTTGCGTAAGATATACCCAGAATCGACCCTGGAACTATCGAGCACTGTCTGAATGTAGATCCAAAGCACAAGCCTATCATTCAAAAGAAGAGAACTTTTGCCCCGGAACAGCAAGTCACCATCAAGACCGAAGTGGACAAGTTGTTCGAGGCCAGCTTCATCCTAGAAACGAAGTACCCCACCTAGGTGTCCAATGTGGTGATGGTCCGAAAGGCCAGCAGTAAGTGGCAGATCTACATCAATTTCACCAATCTGAACAAAGCTTGTCCTAAGGACAGTTTTCCTCTGCCTCGGATCAACCAACTGGTGGACACTACCTCGGGGCATGAACTCCTCTCCTTTATGGATGCGTATTCCGGCTAAAATCAGATCTTTATGTACGAGCCCGACCAAGACAAGACTGCTTTCGTCACCGATCAGGGACTGTATTGCTACAAAGTCATACCTTTCGGGCTCAAAAACGCCGGCACAACCTATCAAAGATTGGTGAACAAGATCTTCATGGAACAAATCGGACGAAACATGGAAGTCTACGTGGACGACATGTTAGTCAAAAGCACCGAGGCGCGAAACCAACGCTCCAACTTGAAAGAGGCATATGGGGTATTGCGCAGACATAAGATGAGGTTGAACCCGGTGAAGTGTGCATTCGGAGTAACATGGGGGAAGTTCTTGGGCTTCATGGTTACTTAGAGAGGGATAAAAGCTAAGTCAGAAAAGATAAAAGCCATCCTTGATATGGCCTCTCCTAAGACGGTGAAAGAAGTACAACAGCTCACCAGACGAATAGCAGCCCTGAACAATTTCATATCCAAGTCCGCGGAAAGATGCCTCCTTTTCTTCAAAGACATCAGAAAGGCCAGAGATTTTGCCTGGACAGAAGACTGTCAGGAAGCATTTGAGGAGCTAAAGAAGTACCTGAGCTCACCCTAGCTCTTAACCAAGCCGCTCTCAAGTGAAGAACTGTTCCTGTACCTGTCAACTGGGCAAAACATCGTGGATTCCGTCTTGATCCGAGAAGAGGAAGAAATTTAAAAACCCATCTATTATGTTAGCAGGACCCTCCACGAAGCAGATGTGAGGTATCCTCTAATAGAGAAGGTAGTTTATGCCCTTATAGTAGCTACAAGGAAATTTCAGCCATATTTCCAAGCGCACACTATCATCCTCCTGACTGACCAGCCCATGAGACAAGTCCTACACAACCCGGATGTTTCTGAAAGAATGGTCAAATGGTCAGTAGAGCTCGGGGAGCTTGATATCCGGTACCACTCCGGCAAGGCGATCAAGAGCCAGGTTATAACCGACTTTATTGTCGAAACAACTCTCCTCTTAGATCCAAACAAAGGGACAGAATCATTGTCAGACGAGCCGCCTCCAAGATGGATCCTTCATGTAGACGGATCCTCGAATACCACAGGAAGCGGAGCAGGGCTCATCATCTATAGCCTGGACGGCTTCATAGTTGAGTACACCTTGAGATTTGAATTCAAAACCTCCAACAACGAGGCAGAGTACGAAGCCCTGCTTGCGAGTTTGAAATTAGCAGAAGCATTGGCCGCTGAGGTTCTGGACGTGTACAGTGACTCACAGCTGGTGGTAAGTTAAGTAACGGGGGAATTCAAAGCCAGAGGAGAAAAAATCATACGGTACCTTGAGAAGGCAAAGGAGCTTATCGCTAGGTTCAAAACTTTCTGAATAACTCACGTACCGCGAGCGGAGAACTCAAAAGCAAACGCCTTAGCCTGTTTGGCCTCATCCCGACACCTAGAGCCAACTCAAGTCGTGTACCTCGAAACCCTCTCCGTCCTAAGCATTGATGAAGCCCCAATTTTGCCAGTAGTGGAGGAAAAAACATGGATGGACCCGATCCTCCTGTACTTGAAAGATGGGAAAGTCCCTGAGTAGAAGAACGAAGCAAGGAAGCTAATCTCCTGCACATCCCGGTACACAGTCATAGATGGGTAGCTATATAAAAGGGCCCTAACCATGCCTTACTTAAGGTGCCTCAACTCAGTCGAAGTTGACTACGCTCTCCGGGAAGTCTACGAGGGGATATACGAAAATCATTTGGGGGCTCGGGCCTTAGCCTTCAAAGTTCTCTGGCAGGGATATTATTGGCCGATAATGAAGGAAGACGCGACAGATTTGGTCAGAAGATGCAAGAACTGCCAACAGTACTCTCCCGTGCTTCACCAACTAGCCAACCCCCTCACCATGACTATCAGTCCTCTCCCTTTCGCCATGTGGGGAACGGATATACTCGGTCTATTCGCCAGAGCTTCCGGGCAAAGAAAACATCTCATCGTAGCCATCGATTATTTTACCAAGTGGGTCGAAGCAGAATCACTGGCCAGTATAACAGATCACCAGAGCTAAAGCTTTGTTTGGAAATCCATCATGTGTCGGTTCGGCATACCACGAGTACTGATCACCAACAATGGCAAGCAATTTGATAGTTCTCAATTCAAAGCGTTCTGCGAAGATCTCTGCATCGAGTATCGATTCTTATCCGTTGGATACTCGTAATCTAATGGCAAAGCCGAGGTAACAAATAGAACGTTTCTCCAAGGTATCAAGAAGAGACTCGATGAAGTGGATAAAAGATGGGCGGACCAACTCTCTAATGACCTTTAGGCATATCGAATGATTGTCCGTACTCCAACATGGGAAACCTCGTTCTTCATGGCATACGGTTCGGAAGCTGTTATCTCCTTTAAAGTCGGGATACCATCGATACACGTGTAACACTTCGAACAAAATGACAACGAGGAGGGCTTGCGAATGAACGCCGAATTGGTTGACGAAGCCTGAGACAAAGCCCAGGTCCGCTTAGCTGCATATCAATAAAGGACCGCCCGATACTACAATTCGCGAGTTCGAAACTGGAACTTCAAACTGCATGACCTCGTTCTCCGAAAAAGCAAAGTATCTCGTCCTCGAGAAACGGGGAAGCTCATTCCGAACTGGGAAGGCCCGTATAGGATCCAGAAAGTATGCTAAGTCGGCACTTTCGAACTTAAAGAGTTAGATGGCAAGCCCATCCTGCGCACTTAGAATGCGAAAAATCTCCACAAGTTCTGTCAATAACATAAAATATAAAAGCAAGAAATGAAGAAATAAAAACTCGAGTTTGCGAAAGATCGATATTTCATTCAAAAAGTTTGGATTAAAAAAATGAGCGCTATCAGCCCTCACATACAAAAACAGAAAAAGTAAAACTATGCTAATCCTCCCGATGAGCCTTTCCCTCAGGGGCCTCCTAAGGCTCGACTCCAGTTGTGCCCTTGGTGTCCCCACCAGTGGCGACAGCGTCCTCCTCTCCAGAGGACTCTAGCTCAAGGCCAAAAAAATAGGTCTTAGGGAAAAGAGACTCGGCTTTCCTCTTGGCCTCGTAGAAGCACTCAAGGAACTAGCTTTCGGCCTCCTCCAACTAGGTCTCTTTCTCTTCTGCGGCCTTCCGATGAGCCTCTGCAGCCTCAGACTCAGGACCGCGTCCCTCTCAGCCTAAAGCGCATCCTCGACTTGGCACCTCTGATCCCTCTCCCGGATGGCCTCCTCCTTGGCTCTCTCAGCCTCCTCGAGGGAGGAGGACAGCTCCCAGACGAGCTCCCGGCTCTCGTCGAGCTTCTGCTCGCACTTCCCCAGACGATCGGCTATGTCCATGCTGCGCAGGGACAAGACGCCGATAAGAACACTGGTTTGAAACAAGTATAAAGGGACATTAGAAAAAACAATTAGAAAATAAAAACAAAAACTATAAAGGGAAAAGGTGAAGGATAGTACTTGGGAAGTCATGGCCTCGACGGCCGAGCAAAGCCCCTTAAAAGGCCTCCGAGAGACCTCCAGCATATCACGGGGAGGAATCCCCATGATGAGGTGCTCTCGGGCGACCCTCGGATGGGTGAACACAGAATCGTCGACCTTCAGCGCCCACTGAGGGTTGAAGGGATCAGCCACCCCGAGCACTTCCCTAGACGAGGATGGGCCCTAGGGTAGAGATGGCACCGCTGGGGCGATTCGCGGCTCTGAGACAGGAGGCCTTGGAGGACTCTCCACAGTAATGGGGACTGGGTTGGATGCCTAAGCCCTCTTCCTCTGCGGCTGGGCCTGGGACAAACCCTTACCCTCTGAGTCCCGTTTCCTCTCCTTGGCCATCTTTTTGGCTTTCTCCCTCGCTTGCGCAGCAAGCTCCATCTCTGCACAAAGAGAAAGCATTAGCAAATCAAGATAGAAAAAACAACAGGTAAAAATTAAACAAATACTAAAAGTTACCATGCTCCATGTTCACTGGGGGGCAGGGAGAGCAGAGGTCACGCCTATGAAGCTCCTCGTTGTCACAAAGGACTTTTACGTCCAAAGGCATGGCTAGCATTGCCTTCAACATCTCCTGCTCTTGGTGCAGAAAGTGAGGCTTCTTGCATTTGCTGGCACTGTCTAAGCTCCAGCTGAGGGGGATATTGAAGCTCTCGACACTCCGGATGAAAAAGAACGATCTCTTCCACTTCTTTATGGAGGACGACTTCTTCTTCAGCACGCTCCTCTTGGCCCTCGAGCTGACCACAACCCACCCGGTCTGCCCATGCTTACTTATCTGGAAGTAGGCCTTGAAAACGTTAAGATTCATAATGTCGTCCACTTCCTGGCACACAGCTATAAAAGTCACGATCAGGCGCACCGAGTTGGGCACCAATTGGCTCAGTGCTATACCGAAGTACCTAAGCACCGAGCAAAAGAACGGGTGGAGAGGGAACTTAAGTCTGACCTTCATGTGCTGCTCATAGAAGCACAACTCATAAGGTGCACAGCTCGAAATGCATCACAGGCCCTCTCCCTACCCTCTGGTGCCCGAAGGGCATAGTCAATCGAAATACGATAGAATCTCTTCATCCTCTGAAGATCCACCTCCTCAACTACACTAGGCACGAAATTGCCCTCGAACGATCATTCCTCCCGCTCCGCCACCGAGGCATCATCCCTGATCTCTATCAGCGTACAATCAGCCTCATCCTGCTCTTCAAAAGTGGCCTCCTCCTCCTCGTCACTTTCTTCTTCATTATCTTCCCCAAGGACGGAGGGCACTAAGGCAAGGGTACCTTCCCAAGGAACAATCTCTAAGAAAGAGACGTCTTCACTAGAGGAGACACCCATGGCCTCCTCTAGCTCCCGTGACAAATCCCCACTGCCCTCACTACCACTACTTACCCTATGATCAAACATGGTATAAAGGGATAGGAGACTCACCAAGGGGATGAACGAGGGTTGTGTGCACGGCTTCGGTTCCTCCACGAAAGTCACCACTCCGACATTTCAACTCTCGAGCAGCTTTGACTCTCAAATCACCAAATCTTTCGAGCTGCAAATCAAGAACTCTAAACTCTCAAACTGACTCTGAGTGCTCTCAAGGTTTCTTTCTCTCTCAAAGTGAGAAGAAGAGGGGAAGAAATAATCCCTATATAAGGATTGCAGCAGCAGGAACGAGGGATATTAATCTCCCCCCAGATGAAAAGACGCGACCCTTGATGTCACCCAGGCGCTGTTCGCTCTCCCCAAAACACCAGCTGTTATAAAGGTACGATTCTTCCCATGCCCTAGGATTCGCCATACAAAAAACAGCCACCCCAATAGTTAATGCGTCCTGGATAAGGCCCAAAGGGCCCTAGAGGTAAGGCCCATGGGCCCAATGAGATAAGGCCCATGGGATCCAAAGCGAAGGCCCAAGGAAAAGAGAGGCTCAAAGGAAAATCTCCAAAGACCGAGTATGTGAGCTGCTTGTCACATGCTCGGCCTAAAAGTCTCCAAATCCGAGCGTATAGACTGCTTGTCATACGCTCTACCTGAAGTCTCCAAATACCGAGCATGTGAGCTGTTTGTCACATGCTCAGCCTAAAAGTCTCCAAGTCCTAGCGTATGGACTGCTTGTCACACGCTCAGCCCAAAGTAGACCGAGCATGTGAGCTACTTGTCATATGCTCGGCCTAAAAGTCTCCAAGTTCGAGTGTATGGATTGCTTGTCACACGCTCAGCCTGAAGTCTCCAAAGACCGAGCATGTGAGCTGCTTGTCACATGCTTGGCTTAAAAGTCTCCAAGTCCAAGCGTATGGATTGCTTGTCACACGCTCGGCCTGAAGTCTCCAAAGACCGAGCATGTGAGCTGCTTGTCACATGCTTGGCCTAAAAGTCTCCAAGTCCGAGCGTATAGACTGCCTATCACACACTCGGCCTAAAATCTCCAAAGGTCGAGCATGTGAGCTGCTTGTCACATGCTCGGCCTAAAAGTCTCCAAGTCCGAGTGTATGGGCTGCTTGTCACATGCTCGGCCTAAAAATCTCCAAGATCGAGCATGTGAGCTGCTCCTCACACGCTCGGCCCAGAATTTCGAAGATCAAGCATGTGAGCCGCTCCTCACACGCTCGGCCCAGAATCTCCAAGACCAAGCATGTGAGTTGCTCCTCACACGCTCGGCCCAGAATCTCCAAGACCAAGCATGTGAGTTGCTCCTTACACGCTCGGCCCAGAATCTCCAAAACCAAGCATGTGAGCCGCCCCTACATGCTTGGCCCAAAATCCCCAAGCACGAGCATGAAAGCTAGACTCGTTCTAAGATTCCCCAGCCCAAGGACACGAACCATCTGTTTCCCAATATCTCTAAATGCAAACGCTCGCCACGGCACGAACATCACATCTTACTTCCTCAAGGCACAAGTACTTGTGGAAGTGGGGGGCCTGTGATGGAGCCCACAATACCCTCATCCAATAAGACATCAACAAGTGGGGTTTTCCATCCCTAATAGGACGCTGACACGTGTCCAGCCTCTGCGACATGATGAAGAACACGTGGAACGGGCAAATCACGTCATCGCCACGTCAAAACACGATTAGCGGACCTAACCCCCTCTGAAACACGCGACCCTCTGAGCATGCAACTAAGACTTAATGTTAGAAGCCCGGGATCACAGGGATGAAGCCATCCCTCCCCCACATGGCCGACCTCCACTCAGAATACTATAAATAGCCTAAGGTACGTAAGTTCAAGACACGACTTTTTCACTTCACAAACACAAAGGAAAACCCGTATTAATCTGTTTTAAAATTAGCCCTCGGCCTCTCTTAAGCCCTTGTCCTAACTAGAGCGTCGGAGCGTCCTCGGAGGTCTCCCCCTCCCCTCCTTCCGTGGGCCCCCTAATTCATCCCTGTTCACTTGCGCAAATCCCAACCTATTCACTTGCGCAGATCCCAAGAAGTCAACGCCAAGTCAACAGCATTCCTTCGGCATCAACACCCATGATGGGCGCCACCACTAATATCCAAATAAAATAAATAGCATAAAATGCGAAAGGAAGATAGACACAAATGGCACAAATGGCGTTTGCAGTGCTCCTGGTCTAGAAGATTTTGTCCCCGAAAGATGTTCAGAGGGGATAAACCAGTACCGGCAGAAGATTTATAAATCTAAGAAAAGGTCATATATATAAAAACATATGTGCAAAATAGTTCACAGTCATGGCGTTACGTGTTTCCACAGTAAATACAACCCCAGTGAAGAATTCAAGTCTTGATACACTTCTTCAGCTGAAATTCAGCTCTCACATTGCGCCCATTTGATGATCCAGACACATTAATCTAAGTTAACCAGAAAACAAAAATTAATCCATTCTTGCAAATTATCAACAAAGAATCATATAATCTTCCCATGAAAAATGGAAGGTACTACCTGAAGTTGTATCCCTTCTATGAGCTGAAAATGTTGAACTTTCAAGGTTGCCATAACAGCTGTTCTTAAATATGGTTAACTAAACTGGTTTCAAAGACCACACATGGAAGGAAAAACATTTAATTTATAAGCATCTGTATCTAATCAAAGTTACATAAAGTTGAAGGTATTTTCAAAAGTAGAACCCGATTGATGTTCTAAAAAGAGAATATCAGTTTACCATCGCTGATAGCTCTTCAAAGTTTCTTAGCTCTTCGATACTCATGGGCACAGTTGATTAGTGTAGTAGGCTCGTGACTCTCTTACAAAAGTGGAAGCACCGCCTCATTTTTTGGTGCTTATTTATAAATATTTGTCTCTATTTATTTGAGCTTTTATTGTACGCCAATTCTTATTTTGATTGATTTTCATCAATTTCAAAATAATATTTTAGTATTTAAATAGTTGAACAAAATAAAAGGAATAATGCTTTGTAAAGGCAGTTAGAATTTGACATTTGGGGGCAAAGTAAAATTTTAAATGAAAATTAAGATTTAATACGGAATTATTGTTAATATTCAATAAAAAATTTGTGGAGACTTGAAAATATAAAATTTTAAAATTTTGAAAAGACAATTGACTGTTAATGAATGTGACTCGACCACTGTGCTTTGTTAAAAAAAATAAGTACTACTATAGAAAGGAAACAAGAGTTTGAATTTCAATCAAAGAGGATAAGAAAAGTTAAAACTTATCTCGGTAATTTTCATTTATTAACTGCTGTTTATTATTTATATTTGGTTTGTTTAGTTTGGCTTAAAAACGATGTTAATTTTTTAAAATTTATTAAATATTAGTCAAATTAAATCAAACTTCATTAAATCTTTTTAAATAACAATTAATAAATAATTTTGTTTGATTAGATTAATTTTTTTTATCAATTTGAAAAATTAAGTATCGATTTAATTTATAGAGAGATTAATGTCAGGCTATATTCCTTACCTTTATGGTAAACTTTCTGGAGATGTTAAGATAAAGTTATATTAGTTCGTTTTTCCCAAATAAGTTGGTAATTATTTGATTACATCAATAGCGACTAGCTATAAGCTAATTATTTGATTACATCAACAGCGACTAGCTATAAGCTAAAAGCTATACAATACTGAGTCTTTTGTTGAAACAGAAGGGTTGGGAGAGTATCATAAGAGATCAAAATGGACAAAGTGATAAACCAACGTACTACCTTGAAGCCGAAGCTATATTTAAATTGTGTTAAAAGCACAGGGCTTAGAGGACCAATGTGAAGTCACTCTACACTTTTGTTACAGAAATTCGAAACATGGTACAAAAAACTTAGAATTTCCTCTGAACAGTTTTTCTATTAATAGGAAAATTTATTTTGCAAGTAAATTTTATGTTCAGAAATGAAAAATTCCATTGACCAAGGAAAATTAAACTGTTTTAGCATAAACAGATACCATGGTTTTAACAAGTTTGGACTTCCCATGACTTCATTTATCACTTTTTCACCAATCTCCATTACCTACTCATGAGGAAAGATAATCATCCAAAACGGATGTAGTATCCCATGTATCAGCAAATAACTTCAGTCATACAGCTCGGCTTTACAAGTTATGTTCAATCACAGTTTGTTCCCGGCCACCAGCCCTTCTATCACCAGAAGACAAATTTTAGACATCTTATTGTGTGAGCAGCTTTGAGTCGCATGCCACTATTTTCACCCTACCAACAGTCTCCTGACATTCTTCGTTCTTAAACAATGCATCCTGTAAGATGAAGGTCCATACATTGTCACAGAACCTGTAGGTGTGCAGATGTCCCTGTAGAATTAACAATAAGAAGCATAAGAAATAGGTCATCTTTCAAATCGCCATAATCCTTTCACATTGGAATAATCACAACAGAATGATAGATAACAAAGTTAAGTACATAAAGTATTAATAAGCAAAGATAGGTAGGTTTAATGCTAACCTATCACCATAAGAACTAAGTTTCTCTTGCCAAAAAGTATAAATACATACCATGTATGCATGTGTTTTGCAAGTCTACTGGGGGAAAAATAAAAGTAAAAAGATACCAAGTGCTAATAAACACAAATATATGGATCACGTGATGGCTTGTCTTCTCATCGTACTTCTTAGATACAACAAATCAATAAATGAAAAAGAAATTCCAGAATAACACACTGCTAAAGACTCAAGAAGGACCCTGCTTACAAGTTACAACGTGTTCTATAAGTTAAGAAGATTTAAACAGTGAGATGCATCACGTAAGCTACATGCATCTTAAACAAAATCAGTTCCTCCTACCATAGTCCCTATTACCAGAGCAGAGGTATCAACCAGTAACAACAGTTTAATTAACAAGTTCATTAGATGGAGAGAATTTTATGGATGCATGACATCAACAATGGAAAGATCTATTATTATAACTTCCCTGACGATATTAAATTAGGACAATGAATACTCAGATAAACTTCAAGAGAAAATATCCAAACATACCTTCAAGTGATTCAACATAGAATGATGAGATTCAATGCAAATGCACAACTACAAGTTTCTAATTACAACATATATATATATATACATAAGCAACAATGTTGTTCACATGACAGCACTGTTGTAGATTAGCGAAGAAGCACCTAATGAGAGTCCTAAATTTCCAAGATTTTGTAATCAGTCAGTATTTTCAAGAATGAAGATTGATAAAGCAAGTAATTACTCTAAGTAAGAGATTACAAAATGTTATAAATAACAAATGACCAAATCAGAATCCAGTGTTTTCGGACGAAGAAAGAAAAAGGTAACCTTGATAATTGATATAAGCTCTGCTAGCTACTACCTTCCTTTCTTTCAAGTTCAACTCGATTAAACAATATTTGATTCAATGAAATGATACAAAAGGTGTCAGATTAAATAGACTACCAAGCTGGTATGTAGATGGAAAAAGAAACTACCTGATATCATTTCCCGCCCCAAAGGTCCAGAGCTAGTTCAAAAAAATTATACAAGTCTCTAAAATCTAAATATTTGCAAATGCACATCAATAATCAAGCTGAAATGTCATCAATGAACTATTTGCACTACTTAAGTAAAAATATAACTCACTGTAAAGGTTAGTCTCATTAGATGGTAACTAAGGTACTTTTTTTTATAAGTAAAATGGCAACTAAGGTACTAACATTAACAATCTAGGAGGGTCCATTTAATTGCTAGGCAGTCAAAGAGGAAAAGCAATATGAAGAAAGAAATAAACTTCGATCCTTTTTTATTAGTAAAATAAACTTGGAATCTTACAATTGGGAAGTGATTCGTGTACTTCTTGTTTTCAACTCTTTTTTCTTTTTTCAAAAAAAAAAAAAATTTCAAATCTTTTTGACAAGTATAATGGAATCTTATCAAGCTATTCACCCAAGAAATAACATGCGACAAAAATGGATCTCCAGAAACAAAGCTAATAATAGTTTAAAACTCCAATTTCCTAACGGTATTGTACCTGTATCATTGCAATATATGTCCTACCACGTATTTTATCAAAAAGAGTTGTTTTTTTATACAATAATTGTTTAATAATACTAGAAGTCATTTAGCTTACAAAATATGTGCGAGAAAGACTAAACTCTCCCTTCATATGTGGTGGTGACATAAAAAGATTGGAACACAATGATTTAGTTGGGCCATCATTGCTATGTACTACAGATGGTAGTACAACGAACTAGCCAGTCAGACACTGTTCTACGAAAATCGTAGCCACAAGTTTATTTTTCCTCAACAACGAAAACATCACAGCACCATACCAATTTGATAATAAAGAAGTGGGGCCCTCCCCCTTTCCAAATGTTTCCAATACCATGGGGTGCTACCTTTCTTTTCCATTCAAACAGGTGCTGCTTCATCATAGATAAGAAATACTTGAATTGAAGACCCCAAAATCACTATTCAAGATACTGCAATGGCTTTTAAAAAACTGAAATTCCTTCTAATGAAGTCCCTTTATATCCTACTTTAGAAAGCAGAAACTGTCGTTCTTTCAATCCAGTATTACAAGTAATTTCCTAATAACAAATACTTCCTCACACAAACACTAAAGGATATTTTCAACTCTAACGAAAGAGGTGTCCACCAAAAAGGCTTAGTACACCAGTTTACTTTACAATTGCTTATAGTTCAATATAAAATAGCTTGCTTATCTCATAATCTATCTGCCACGTAAACAAATAGCAGGAACATCATTCATATTTCCTGACCTTTGTTTTCCATTCAAACAGAAATGAATTGGTAGATGGTAATCATAAACACATCAATCCATAAAAAACAACACATATCTCTTCTATACACAGGTGTGTGAGTGTATACATACGTAGAGACATACACACACACACACGAGGAAACAAAAGTATAAACTGCAATGGTAACATGAGAAACCACCTCCTGAACATAAATCACATCATCAACGGCCCCTAAAATTTTAGGCATCAGCTTATCCGATAACAAGACATCTCTTAACATAAGTTAGAACTGCAGTAGCCCCAAACATCACACAGCAAGTAATGCTATCAAGGATACACCAAACTTGCACTGACAAAACTATTTTCAGTTGCAAATATAAATGCTTGCAATCACGTTAACTTCAATGATCAGTAATTCACTCATAACTTCCATAGAGCAAGACTAACATGGAACAGCATATCCTCAAAATCAAGTGATTTCAGCAAAATATCACCTTAACCATAAACTAACAAAACAATAAAAAAAAACAAAGCATAACCTTGATTGAGACCTTGCTCTTCACTTGAGTCTCCAGAGCTTCAGTCATAGACTACAAAGGAAATGAAATATAAAACACATAAAAAAGAAACAAAATTAAAAGCGAAAGCGCAGTTTATAACATGAAACATACCTTGTCGAACTGGACAAGGACTTGGATGGCAAGCTCGGGGCTGAGAGTACCGCTCTGGACCATCTCGTCGAGGGTCTCCGTCAGGCACATACCGATTGTCGACCTCCTGTACAACTCGAACGTCGCCATTGCTCACGATCTGTCGATACATACATATATAAATACGCTGTTGGTCAATGAATTTCAAGATTCAAATGAGAATTGAAACACAATCACAGATTTGAAATTTTTTTGAGAGATTGTCGAAACAGAAACAAATGATTGAATCAGAGAGAGAGAGTGAAATAAGAATCAACTAGAGAGAGAAGATTACGAATTAAAGGCGACGTTGAGGAGATTGGTGCTGCTGTGGAGCTTCGGTTTAGCGTTTGTGCTCGAAGAAATTTTTTTGGGCGGACAGGCTTGTGGGCCTTTTATACCCTAACTTTTGTAGATGAGGGTATATATAGCAGCGACAGATTGGGAAACTTTTAAAATTACTGATTTAGCCTCTTGTCTTACGTGGGTATGGTCGTAGAAGATAGGGGGACGTGGTCGGTGCAGGTAATTTGCTGGTTAAACCGGATATGGATAAAAATATTTGGTTGTATATGAATCAATTACTTGATTCATCCTTTCAAGAGTAAACTTATAGGAGATTTATTAAATTTTTTTAAAATTTAAAATAAAATAATAAATTTACTTTTACAGTACTATACACATTCGTTGGTAATATAATTTATTTTATAGAGATCTAAATTATTGAATCAATTTAACATTTTTTATAAAGATATTAAAAACTATATTTTTTTATTTATTTATTATTTTTACATAATCAAAGATGATTATTAATTTTGAGATAGTAAAAAAATCAGACAAAGAAACATAACATATATTTTTCTTATTACACTTTCATTACTAATTTAAAATCCTAATTAAAACTCATTTTCAATTGAAATTTAATTTTCTATTAGATTAATATATTTTAAAATTCACAAATATTTAACAAATCACAAACATCAAACATTTCATTTAATAGTAAAATATATAACATACATAAGTTTTGATAAGAATACAAATAATTGGAGCAAATTCAATCTAATCCTTAATTTCATGGATATAAATAAAAAAATAAGAATCATTAATTTTAAACCAAAAATAATATTTTATTAGACGAATAAAATGGATATGGTCAAAATTCTTAAATTTTAATTGTTTGGGTTCAGCCCACAAATCAAGACTTGTTAGTCTAACCTGCAGATGGGAACCTTTAACGGATTTGACAACCAATAGAACTAACCAGAATTCAATAAACACCGCCACAAAGAGAACAGAATATGTCAGAGATGTCCCGCGTGAAGAAGCGTTGCTTATCCTCCACAGTTTCTTTGAAGGAGGGGTTTGCCTATGTCAAAGCTTTCTTCATTGGTCAGGTACTACAAAGTGACACCGTTTTATTATCTTTAAACGTAAAATCTTTTGTGTCTTAGGAGTAGTTTGTTTGTTGTTATAATCAAAGGAAATTAAGGAGAGAAAATTAAAATTGGGAGCAGGCAAAGAAGTTGACGGCGATGAACGAGAAGGAAGCGGCAGAAGCTGATCTACGGGCAGCCAAGATTCAGGTTGACGCAGCTGATGATGCTGAGAATACCAAGAAGAGACCCAACATATATATGTGATACTGCCAAAATACGACTCTCCCATAGGATGACGACACGCCCAGAGTTCAAGGAGACACGCGGATAATCCAGGCTCAGACAGTTGGATCTCCAGGTCATGACTGCCCTTCAGGGCATCATTGCTTCCAGGTCATGACCGCCCCTCAGGGCATTTTGGCCCCCAGCTGGGCCTCCACGTCACCACCGCCCTCCGGACCATCATTACCCAACCAAGTTGGGACGTCAGGTCTAAACACCGTCTTAACGCATAGACGGCTCTGGAGTAAGCCAGCAAGGCAAAAGCCCTAGTAAACGGCTCTCAGCCTCCTAGCTGGGCCTCATAGGCATTATTACCCAACCCAGTTGGGGTATCCTATCACAGCCGCCCTGGCCCACTACCGCCTCCGAAACTCTATAAAAAGGACTTGGTAAGCAGTCCAGAAGGGGGACTTAGTTTTTCAGTTTTAAAAACAGATACACTTTGAGCTTTCTCTAACTTAAGCGTCGGAGCATCCTCGGAGGCATCCCCTCCGTCGACCCCAATAGCTACTCTCCCTTTCCCTGTACAGGTACTTCTACAGTCTAACCTCCGGCTCAGCAACGCACATATTTGGCATCAACAGATTGGCGCCGTCTGTGGGAAACCACATCTCTCGCTGACAGTAACAGCGAAGAAGTTTAAAGAACTCATCTGTTAGCATGCCCCCAAAAACACCCGCCAGGGATCTAGGCGCTCGCATGCTACGGTCGGGACAACGGTCGGGAGCCAGTTCCTCAGCCGAACCCGAGGTTCACTATGAAGGCACGCTCCAGGCGCAATTCGTAGAGCTCGCACATCTAGTGGCTGAAGTTCGCAGGAGACCTCAGTAGACTCTGCCACTCCCGTCGCAAGAACCAGGTCATAACGGTTCCACTGACCGCCACCCACCAGCGGATGTCTGCTCGGCGACCCACTCACCTCCCCCAGCAAAGTTCGGAGAGAGTCCCGTGCCTAAGAACAGCGAAAGGTTTGGCAAATGGATCGAGGACGTAGAGGGACCAATCAATGAGGCGCTTAAAGAACGCGTCCACAGTATTAGCGATGATCTCGATGTACAGGACCCACATTTCATACAAGAAGTCCTTGACACCCCCCTCCCACTAAATTTTTGGATGCCACAAATCAAACTTTACGATGGATCCACCGATCCCCTGGACCATCTCCAGCACTACCGAACCACAATGACCCTCCATAGACATTCGGACCCTGTGATGTGCAGGGCATTCCCATTAACCCTCGAAAAAGCGGCTGGGACGTGGTATTCCCGCTTGAAATCAGGAGGTATTCGCACTTTCAAAGACCTAAGCTATGCTTTCGCCTCACATTTCATCAGCAGCAAAGGACCCAAGAAAACTTCGGAGTCTCTGTTTAATATTGTCCAGTCAAAAGGAGAGAAGCTTCGCGCCTATATTTCCAGATTCAACACTGCAGCTTGGGAGATCCCAGACCTTGATCCCAATGTTCAGCTCTTGGCATTCAAAAATGGATTAAGATCCGGATTCTTCAGTTCAAAACTCATCAGCCATCCACCTATGGATATGAATGAAGTCTTGGCGCGAGTTGAAAAATACATGCTGGCAGAAGATGATCAGGCATTCCGAAGAGAACGCGAAGGAGACACGGAAAGGAGGAAGAGAGGCCCCACTAGTCCCGGCCGCGAGCCCAATAAACAACCATTTCGCGATGAGAAATCCATAACCCTCAGGCCTTTTGAGGATAGATCCCGGACTCTTGCAGCCTTCGGAACCAGAGCCAGAACTCCGGGGCAAATCCACAGCTATTCACCACTGAATGCCTCCAGGACCAACATTCTGATGCAGATTCATGACAGGGACCTCTTGCAATGGCCCCCAAGGCCGCCGAACCTCAACCCAGATCGAAATACTTGGTGTAGATTTCACAGAAACTTCGGCCATGACACGGAAGAATGTAAGGCCTTAAAAAACCAGATCGAGGCCCTCATCAATCGGGGGCATCTAAACAATACGTCGGGCCACGACAGGAGAAATGTGATGAACGATCGCGTAGAAGCCCTGAACGTCCTTTTGAGCGAAACAGACCTACAAGGGCAGCACGGAAGAGCCCAGGGCCAAGTTATAGGGAGCCTAGCCAGAAAAAACTGGAGGTCCCTGTGGCGAAGATTATCAAAACCATTTACGGAGGACTCGCTGCCGGCGGGGGGTCGCATGCTCGTAGTAGGTCTTATGCCAGGTCAATAGTCTCTGTTGCTAGACCTCATAAACGACCTAAGACCGGAGAGACCATTTCTTTTTTGGACGAAGACTTGGAAGGAGTGCAGATCCTACACGACGACGCTGTTGTAATTTCACTCCTTGTGGCTAATCATGAGATAAGACGAGTCCTAGTCGATAACGGGAGCTCAGCCGACATCCTCTTTTATGATGCCTTTCAACAAATGCAACTAGGCGATGCACACCTAGAGCTGGTCTCCACCCCACTCTATGGCTTCTCAGGGGGACCGGTCTTTACAGAAGGCAGCATAACTCTCCCGGTAACTGCGGGGACGACACCTCAAACAACGACCGTACACTCCACTTTGTTAATTGTTCGACAACCCTCCTCCTACAATATGATACTCGGACGACCCACGCTGAATAAACTCCGAGCGGTTGTCTCTACCCATCATCTCAAAATCAAATTCCCCACTGCAGACGGAGTAGGCGAGATCAAAGGAGATCAACGAATCGCCAGATCCTGTTATCTCAGTGCAATAAAGGGTAAAAAGACGGAAGCCCTACCGCTTGAACTGGATGACCTTAGGGATGAAGCGAGCAACCTACGAGGTAGGCCCAGAGAAGATGTACTCACGATCCCCCTCGACGAAGATAGCACCAGAACTATTCAAATTGGTTCCAACCTGTCCAGCACATTTCAGGAATCTCTATTAGCCCTTCTACGGGCAAACCAAGATCTATTCGCCTAGACTGTTGCAGATATGCCAGGAATCAGCCCGGATGTCATCGTACATCGCTTGAGTGTGGATCCGACCCACAAACCGGTCATCCAGAAGAAAAGGTCGTTTGCTCCTGAGTGACAGGCAATTGTTCAGGCAGAAGTTGACAAATTACGTTCGGCTAACTTCATTCGAGAGGTGAGCTATCAAGATTGGGTATCTAATGTTGTAATGGTAAAAAAGGCAAACGGCAAATGGTGAATCTGTATAGACTTTTCTGATCTCAATAAAGCCTGTCCGAAAGACAGTTTTCCTTTGCCCCGGATTGATCAACTCATTGACGCAACATCCGACCATGAGCTGTTAACATTCATGGATGCTTACTCTGGGTATAACCAAATCCTCATGCACCCGCCTGACCAAGAGAAGACGACATTTATCACAGAGCAAGGCCTCTATTGTTATAGGGTCATGCCATTCGATTTGAAAAATGCTGGGGCCACTTACCATAGGTTACTAAATAAGATATTCAAAGAGCAGATTGGTCGGAATATGGAAGTATATGTGGACGACATGCTGGTCAAAAGCATCAAAACACAAGACCACGAGGCTGATCTCCAAGAAGCTTTTGATATCCTCCGCCATCATCACATGAAGTTGAACCCTACAAAGTGTGCCTTTGGAGTCACTGGGGGGAAATTCCTCAGCTTCCTGGTCACCCACAGAGGTATAGAAGCCAATCTAGAAAAGATCGATGCTATTCTTAACATGAGTCCACCTCGGACCGTGAGGGAAGTCCAGCGCCTTACTGGAAGAATAGCGGCCCTCAGCCGATTCATGTTAAAATCTGCCGAGAAGTGCCTTCCATTTTTTAAAGCCATTCATCGGACCCAGAACTTCGTGTGGAACGAAGCTTGTCAAGAAGCCTTCAGGGCGCTGAAAATATATTTGGGGACACCTCCCGTGCTTACCAAACCAGTAGTCTGCGAAAACCTTTTCTTGTATCTTTCGGTTGGGCCCGAAGTAGTAGCCTCAGTTTTAATACGAGAAGAAGAAGGCGCACAGAAGCCGGTGTATTATGTCAGCAAGGTACTTCACGATGCCGAAACAAGATATCTTCCGATAGAAAAGATGGCGTATGCTCTGTTGATTTCGGCCCGGAAGCTTCGACCCTATTTTCAAGCCCATACCATCACAGTCCTCACCAACCAGCCTCTTCGACAAATACTCCACAAGCCAGATGTTTTCGGTAGAATGGTCAAATGGTCAATAGAGTTGGGAGAGTTCGACATCCGTTATCGGCCTCGGACAGCTATCAAAGCACAAGCCCTAGCTGATTTTGTCATGGAAACTACTTTGCCATTAACGGAAGAAGAACCTCCACAGGATGTTAGTCAATCGAGCCCCTTTTTACGTTGGACCCTTCATGTGGACGGATCCTCCACTGACTCTGGAAGCGGAGTCGGGCTCATTCTGAGTGGCCCCGACAACTTCGCCATTGAGTACGCCCTGAGGTTTAGGTTTCCAGCGTCCAACAACGAAGCCGAGTATGAAGCTCTACTCGCAGGCATGAAATTAGCCAAGGTAATATCTGTACAAAATTTACATGTATATAGCGATTCTCAACTAGTGGTGAACCAGGTGAACGGCGAATTCGAGGCCCGAGGAGAAAAAATCGCTCGCTACCTAGCGGCAGCAAAGATATTAGCTGGGCAGTTTGAAGTATTTTCTCTGAACCAGATTCCGCGGGAAGAAAATACGAAGTCCGACTCATTGGCCCGGCTTGCTTCATCTTGCCAGCTCGAGTCGAGGCGAGCAGTCTACCTCGAAACCCTGGCCGTACCTAGTATCGATGAAATAATGATCTTACCCGTGGTTGGTGAGAGAACATGGATGAGTCCCATCCTGGAATATCTACGTGGTGGTCTTCTTCCCGATAACAAAGGCGAAGCCTGAAAGATTGTGTCTCGAGCCGCCCATTACGCAATTCTGGACGATCACCTATATAAGCGAGGGCTGACAATGCCCTTCTTGAAATGTCTTGACCCAACCGAAGCTAATTACGCCCTCCGAGAAGTCCACGAAGGTATATGTGGAAATCACCTCGGGGGACGTGCCTTGGCATTCAAGATCCTTCGTCAAGGATACTATTGGCCAAAGATGAGGGAAGCAGCCATGGAGCTGGTGACCAAATGTCAAAGTTGTCAACGGTATGCCACTGTGCCACGTCGACCAGCGAACCTTTTGACACCGATAGTCAGTCCACTTCCTTTCGTTATGTGGGGAATGGACCTTCTTGGACCCTTTCCCGGAGCAACCGGCCAAAGAAAGTACCTTATAGTTGCAATAGATTATTTTACAAAATGGGTGGAAGCTGAACCCTTGGCCAGCATCATTGACTTTCAAGCCCGAGCCTTCGTGTGGAAATCAATCGTATGTCGGTTTGGAGTACCCCAAGTGTTAGTGACAAACAACGGCAAACAGTTTGACAGTGTTCGGTTCAAAACATTTTGCGATGAATTACACATTGACCATCGTTTCTCTTCGGTTGGATACCCGCAAGCAAATGGACAAGCCGAAGTTACCAACCGAACAATCTTGCAAGGCATTAAAAGGCGAATAGACGAAGCAGAGAAGCAGTGGACAGACCATTTACCCAACATACTTTGGGCATATCGAACCACGACTCGAGCACCCACCGGGGAAACCCCCTTCTTCATGACTTATGGGTCCGAGGCAGTCATCCCCTTAGAAATAGGAGTACCTTCCTTGCGAGTTCAGAATTTTGAGGAACGAAGCAATGAGGAAGCCCTTCGCACGAACGCCGATCTTTTCGATGAAGCTCGGGACAAAGCCCAAATCCGACTTGCCGTTTATCAGCAGCGAGCCACCAGGTACTTCAATTCAAGAGTAAAAGTAAGACGTTTCTGTCTTCATGACCTTGTTTTGCGAAAGAACGAAGTATCTAGGCCCCGAGAATCAGGCAAACTAGTCCCTAATTGGGAAGGGCCATATCGAATCAAAAAAGTATGCCGTCCAGGCACTTTTGAACTCGAAGAATTGAACGGAAAAGCCATTCCTCGTACTTGGAATGCGGAACATCTTCGACATTTTTATCAATAAATAGTGTTGCGCATATGTAAACAGTCTTGTTTTATATATTAAAGACTTTACTTACATCTTTCTGCCGACTAGAACAAAAAACCTAAACCAAAGCAAAGTAGGGCACCAACAGCCTCAAAATACAAACACAAAACATTGGCTGGGCCAAAACAACAAAAAAGGGGGCTACGACAGAGTGCCCTCAACCTAAGCCATACTCGTCTCCAAGGGCAGGAGACCCCGTGCCTGATCGCCCGTCACGGTCCTGTCCATCAGCAGGCTCCTCGTCTGAAGCCAGTAGCTCCTCATCCTCGGGCCCCAGCAGGTCCAACGCGGAGAAATCGAGCTTCGGGTACATGGCCTCAGCCTTCCTCTTGGCCTCCATGAACCCCGTAAGGTACTGCTGGCCACCCTCAGAAACGACAGCTAGGCGATAGGCCTCCGAACTCTGGAAGGACGCCAAGGCTTCCTTCACGGCCGCCTCAGTACGAGCCTCAGCCTCCTCTACAGCGGCGCGAAAATGGGCCTCGACCTCCTCCGTTGAGGCTCTAAGGCGAGCCTCGACCTCCTCTACAGCTGCCCGAGCAGTGGCTTCAGCTTCGGCTTTAGCCAGGACAGCAGACTCTAAGGAAGCCTGCAGCCTGCAAACGACCTTTGTCCTCTCCTCCAGTTGGCGCTGGGTATGCCCTAGGAGCTCCGCTGTCTCCATGCATCGATGTGTGGCCGCGCCCACCAGAACACCCATCTGACACCAGAAGCCATGTGTGAAACAAAATTCGGGGAAAACGATGTAAAGCAAAGTGAAAACAGAATCTAACCTGCGAAGCCAAAGCCTCGGTCGCTGCACAGAGAGAGTCCGTGGTCTTTCGACCCAACTCAGTAATGTTGCGAGGGGGGTGCCCTTAAACAAATGTTCCCTCGCTACTCGAGGGTGTGCAAAGACAGAGTTATCTGTCCTGATGGCCCAGTTGGGCATGAAGATCGAGGCCTCCGAAGCTGCCCCTTGGCTAGGGCCCGGAATAGTGGAAGTCCCCGTAGTCACGGGGATCGACGTCGGGGCACTGCAGACCGGAGGTGTCTCTGACTGAGTTGGTGGCCTTGGAGAAGTCCCCAAGTCGATCGGAGTCGGAGATGGAGCTCGGGGCCTCTTCTTAGGCCGCGAAGTCGAGGCTGTTTGCTTCTCGGACCGAGCTGATCTCCTCTGCTCCAATGCTAACTTCTTGGCATGCTCTCGGGCACGAGCAGCCGCCTCCATCTCTAATCAAAACACAAACAAAGAAAGGAAATAGCGTAAGTACAACTCGCAGGATCACGATGCAGTTAAAAATAAGAAAAGTAGAAAGTAAACCAAAGCCTTTACCGCTCTCAAGCAAAGGCTCGGGGCACGAAGAACAAAGACCTCGCTGGGCCAGTTCTTCATTGTCATATAGGACCCCAACGTCCAAAGGCGAGGCCACCATGGCGTTCACCGTCTCTTACTCATACGGAAGAAGGCCTGCCTTTTTGCATTTCCAGGTGCGGTCCATACTCCACGCATGAGGTAAGCCGAAGTCCTCGGCAGATCAGATGAAAAAGAAATTCTTCTTCCACCTTTTGATAGATGAAGGGGTCTTCTTCCGCAACCTCCTCTTCGGCCGAGTACTGAAGACCACCCACCCTGTCTGACCATGCCGGCTGATCAAGAAGTGGGCCTTAAAAATATCCATCGTCATTGGTCGGCCCACTTCTAAGCAAACGCAGATAAAGGCCATGATCAGCTGTACCGAATTAGGCACCAGCTGACACAGCGCTATATCAAAGTACTTAAGAATCGTACAAAAGTAGAGGTGAAGGGGAAACCGGAGCCCGGCCTGCATGTGATGCTCGTACACGCAGAGCTCGAACGGGGCTCGGTCAGGGAGGACATCACAGGCCCTCTCCCCCATCCTGGCCAGCCGAAGACCGTACTCGCTCGGAATGTGGTACGTCTTCCTAATCACTTCCAAATCCTCCTCCCTCAGTTGGCTAGGGATCTCGTTGGCTGTATAGTTCCATTCATCTCTCTCTTCTCCAGCCGAGGTCTCCCTAATGTCGGTCAACGCTCTAAGAGTGTCCTCATCAGATGAGGACTCTTCCTGATATTCTCTCCACACCTCCAAAGGAACGTAGGGCACTAGTACCATGGAGTCTGCCCTTGGCATGCCCGTTACGGGGGCATTCCTCCCAGAAGAAGACGAGGACGCCTCTACTTCTTCGGAGCTGCTACCACTCGTATCATCTACACTACTCCTACCATTACTACTACTAGGCCTATCGCGGTATGTATCAAACGAAGAAGACATGATGTAAAAATTAAAGAAAACACGAACTCACCAAAGTCCGAAGGATTCGGACTTGAATTCCTTCTAAATGTTCGGTATATGTCCAAGAGCGTTCCTCCCAAGATCTCACGAACGCCACGATCACACAATAGACCCTAGCACCAAACTTCTCTCTGAGGGGACAAGGACGAGAACTCTCAAACACAATTGGGACGAGGCCGAGGGCTCTCACAAAAGCTACTCTCTGAAAACAAAAGGAGATTATGGAATGAGTAAGGAAGAAGGGGAAACCAAAGCCCCTTATATAGGGGAAGGGTCATGGCCAACGAGGAACATTTAATGCAGTCGCAGGAACCAAGGGGACTCTTTAGAGTTCCCAAGCGACTAACACACTTTCCCAGGGGGCGTTACGTCCCTCGAGGTGGCCGCTGCTTTCCCTAAAATGGCTGTTTTAAAATTCCAAGGTAACATGACGCGTCATCTACCCAGGTAAGGCCACATGTTACCTCAGCCGCCGTCTTGGACAAGAAACACTTTCGCGTAGCTTCACTGTTCCTCGGCCCACTCTCCTCAAGGTCCGAGGAGATGGATTGCTCCACTGGTCCTCGGCCCACTCTCTTCAAGGTCCGAGGAGATGGATTGCTCCACTGGTCCTCGACCCACTCTCTTCAAGGTCCGAGGAGATGGATTGCTCCACGTGTCCTCGGACCCATAGTATTCTTGGCCGAGGAGATGGATTGCTCCACTGGTCCTCGGCCCACTCCCCTCAAGGTCCGAGATGGATTGCTCCACGTGTCCTCGGACCCATGGTATTCTTGGCCGAGGAGATGGATTGTTCCACTGGTCCTCAGCCCACTCCCCTTAAGGTCCGAGGAGATGGATTCCTCCACTAGTCCTCGGACCCATGGTATTCTTGGCCGAGGAGATGGATTGCTCCACTAGTCCTCGACCCACTATCTTCAAGGTCCGAGGAGATGGATTGCTCCACTAGTCCTCGGACCCATGGTATTCTTGGCCGAGGAGATGGATTGCTCCACTGGTCCTCGGCCCACTCTCTTCAAGGTCCGAGGAGATGGATTACTCCACGTGTCCTTGAACCCATGGTATTCTTGGCCGATGAGATGGATTGCTCCACTGGTCCTCGGCCCACTCCCCTCAAGGTCCGAGGAGATGGATTGCTCCACTAGTCCTCGGACCCATGGTATTCTTGGCCGAGGAGATGGATTGCTCCACTAGTCCTCGGACCCATGGTATTCTTGGCCAAGGAGATGGATTGCTCCATTAGTCCTAGGCCCACTCTCTTCTTGGCAGAGGAGATGGATTGCTCCACTAGTCCTCGGCCCACTCTCTTCAAGGTCCGAGGAGATAGATTGCTCCACTAGTCCTCGGACCCATGGTATTCTTGGCCGAGGAGATGGATTGCTCCACTGGTCCTCGGCCCACTCTCTTCAAGGTCCGAGGAGATGGATTGCTCCACGTGTCCTCGGACCCATGGTATTCTTGGCCGAGGAGATGGATTGCTCCACTGGTCCTCGGCCCACTCTCTTCAAGGTCCGAGGAGATGGATTGCTCCACTGGTCCTCGACCCACTCCCCTTAAGGTCCGAGGAGATGGATTGCTCCACGTGTCCTCGGACCCATGGTATTCTTGGCTGAGGAGATGGATTGCTCCACTGGTCCTCGGCCCACTCCCCTCAAGGTCTGAGGAGATGGATTGCTCCACTAGTCCTCGGACCCATGGTATTCTTGGCCGAGGAGATGAATTGCTCCACTAGTCCTCGGCCCACTCTCTTCAAGGTCCGAGGAGATGGATTGCTCTACTAGTCCTCGGACCCATGGTATTCTTGGCCGAGGAGATGGATTGCTCCACTGGTCCTCAGCCCACTCTCCTCAAGGTCCGAGGAGATGGATTGCTCCACGTGTCCTCGGACCCATGGTATTCTTGGCCGAGGAGATGGATTGCTCCACTGGTCCTCAGCCCACTCCCCTCAAGGTCCGAGGAGATGGATTGCTCCACGTGTCCTCGGACCCATAGTATTCTTGGCTGAGGAGATGGATTGCTCCACTGGTCCTCGGCCTACTCTCTTCAAGGTCCGAGGAGATGGATTGCTTCACGTGTCCTCGGACCCATGGTATTCTTGGCCGAGGAGATGGATTGCTCCACTGGTCCTCGGTCCACTCCCCTCAAGGTCCGAGGAGATGGATTGCTCCACGTGTCCTCGGACCCATGGTATTCCTGGCCGAGGAGATGGATTGCTCCACTGGTCCTCGGACCCATGGTATTCTTGGCTGAGGAGATGGATTGCTACACTGGTCCTCGGCCCACTATTTTCAAGATCCGAGGAGATGGTTTGCTCCACTTGTCCTCGGACCCCTGGTGTTCTTTCCCGAAGAGAGGAGTCATTCCACAAGTCCTCGGCCCATTCTCTTTTGCCTTAGAGCACATTTTGACCAGACTTCACGTCTCCATAGAGGACCTAAAGCCAACCTAGTTCTGCTACTTCCTTAACCACAGTGCCGCACTTAAGGAAGTGGGGGGCCTCTGATACTGCCAAAATACGACTCTCCCATAGGATGACGACACGCCCAGAGTTCAAGGAGACACGCGGACAATCCAGGCTCAGACAGTTGGATCTCCAGGTCATGACCGCCCTTCAGGGCATCATTACCTCCAGCTGGGCCTCCAGGTCATGACCGCCCCTCAGGGCATTTTGGCCCCCAGCTGGGCCTCCATGTCACCACCGCCCTCCGGACCATCATTACCCAACCAAGTTGGGACGTCAGGTCTAAACACCGTCTTAACGCATAGACGGCTCTGGAGTAAGCCAGTAAGGCAAAAGCCCTAGTGAACGGCTCTCAGCCTCCTAGCTGGGCCTCATAGGCATCATTACCCAACCCAGTTGGGGTATCCTATCATAGCCGCCTTGGCCCACTACCGACTCCGAACACTACCGCCTCCGAAACTCTATAAAAAGGACTTGGTAAGCAATCCAGAAGGGGGACTTAGTTTTTCAGTTTTAAAAACAGATACACTTTGAGCTTTCTCTAACTTAAGCGTCGGAGAATCCTCGGAGGCATCCCCTCCGTCGACCCCAATAGCTACTCTCCCTTTCCCTGTGCAGGTACTTCTACAGTTTAACCTCCAGCTCAGCAACACACATATTTGGCATCAACAATATGTAACCAAACCACTACGTGCTGTGTGTTTTTTTTTCAAAGCCAAAGCCCTATTAAAGTCTCTATTGTCTCTCTTTCTCTCTCTGCTACACCATCTGATTAACTTGCTCTCTAAAAACCATTCATTATCTCTAGCTCTTTGGTTTCTCTCTCCTTCCCTCAGTTAAATTATCAAGCTCGCTCACTTACTAGGAGCCTCAAATCACAGGTATGGTGTCTCTCTCAAAAGGAATGTCTCCAAAAGAACAATCTTGTAGTAAGAGACAACTTTATGATTATTTGCATGCCTTTCAGTCAAATTTCATGCAAAAAACATGATGAATATTTTGTTTATACATTTAAAGGGTTACGTAGTGATTAACATTTTAGTATCTTAGAAAGAAGATTCAATGGCATTTTTTTTTTTGGGAATTAGAAGATGGGAGCCCTTCTAAACGAATGTAGTCATACATGACACCCTGCAAAGCGCTGGAATTCATTGTTTGTGTCAAAAATATGGTATTATCCCCTTCCAAAATTTGAGCATTCGACGGTTGTATGTTGTATAGCCTGTATAGTTCATGAATTCCATGTCTAGCAATTGTATTGTCATGCCCGATTATGCCTGTTGTGAATAGAGGCGGATCTGCATTTGGATCGTTGATCCTAACATGTAACAAAGGGTTCATTATAATAATTAAAGTGTTAATCAACAGATATTTACTCTGTTTCGGGCCAAAGGAATTGAAAAAAAAAAAATATTTTCAAATTAATTAAAATGAATTTTCATACTAAAAACATAAGGGGTCTTTTATAATTGATATATGTTTTTTTTGGTGCTGTGATGTGTTGGGGTCCTTTATAGGGGGATCACAACAAATTAATTGAAAAAAAGAAGTAAAGAATGGAATTTGAAAGTCTTTTTTGACTAGTTTTAAAGTAATTGGAAATGTTAAACACATTAAGAATTGTTGTTTCTCAAGGGCTGCTAATTTCAAGTGATGTTGGGAATTTGCAACCGTTTTGTGGGCTGCTATTTATACATGCAGAATGAAGCAATCAATTCTTGATATATAGAGAGAACAGAGAGGATTTGAAAAGGTCAAAAAGAAATCAGCAAGGTTTTGTTTGGAGAAACAAACCATGGCAGTTACTTTGCTAGCACGATCCGGTGGTGATCTGTGGTCTGATTTCGACGAGATTTCGGTATATTGTTCTTAGTAAAGTGAAGAACATTTCTATCAGTTTCGATCGTTGATTGGTTAGAATGTTCAGATGATTGTCTCTCAATGCGAGTTCAATACGTTCATTCATTTTTATTAGTTGTTTGTTGACCTCTGTGAACGATTCAAGACCTATCAATCACACGAATTATAAACAGAAAGAAAAGAAGACAAGATTTACCCAGGTTCACCCCAGAATAGGGCTGTCTTGCCAAAAGTTTCTTATTATCAACCTCAAAAATCTCTCGTTACAATGTATGCTCCGTACATAAAGAGTACTTATAAGCAACTTAAGACGTCCTAATTAGGATTTCCGCCCTTGCTGCAGAACTACGGCTATTTATGGGCCCAAGCCCAAACCGCTAAGCAAAAAACCAAACCCAACTCATGTACATGGCCTGAAAGTTTCGAGGGCGCTGCCCTCTATCCCCTGCTTGTTCTCCGGGGAGCGGGACCCCTTGTGTTTGTCCAGGGTTCTACAGATCTGGTCTCGTGAAGTATGCATCAATTCTAACAATCTCCCACTTGGTAAATACTTCACACATATAGGAAACTTCCCAAGACTCTGTTTCTTCAAGCCCATCTCAGTAGTACACCACTCAAACTTTGCTAGATTGACTGCCTTAGTCAAAAAATCTGTGTTGTTCACTGCTGTATTGACTTTCTCCAAGATTATCACATTTTCTTCAATCTTTTCCCAGATGAAGTGATATTAGATATCAATGTGCTTCGTCTGTGAATGAAATGCATGATTCTTTGCTAAGAAGATAGGACATTGATTGTCACATTTCACCTTCACTGCTTCTTGTTTAAACCCAAGCTCAGCACACAACCTTTGAAGTCAAACCGCTTCCTTCCCGGCAAGAGTTATTGCCATATACTCTGCTTCTGTAGATGAAATGGCAACAACACTTTGCTTTTTGCTCATCCAACTCACTGCCCCACCAAACAGATCGAACACATATCCGCTTGTAAACCTCCTACTATCAATGTCTCATCCCTAGTCAACATCAACTGATCCTACAATATCAAGATTCTTCTTACTTCCCATAACTCCATAACATAATGCAAACTCTGACGTGCCACAAAGATATCTAAGAACTCTCTTGATTGCAGTCCAATGCTCTTTCCCAGGATTAGACATATATCTACTCAATACTCCCACTGCTTGGGCAATATATGGTCTCGTACACACCATGGCGTACATCAAGCTTCTAACCGCAATAGCATAAGGTACGTACACCATCTCTTTAGCTTCTTCCTTCGTCTTCGGGCATTGTTTCGCAGATAAATTGGTTCCCAAAGGCATGGGAGTCCCTACTGACTTGCTGTCAGACATGTTGAATTTCTTCAACACTTCTTCAATATACTTCTTCAATATACTTCTTCTGACTTAGCCACAATTTTCGAATTTCACGATCCATCTTTACCTGCTTGCCCAAGATAAAGTATGTTAGCCTTAAGTCTTTCATGTCAAACTGCCTTGCCAATAATGCCTTATCATCTTACTGTTATTTCCAATCGACAGCATATCATCAACGTACAAGGTTAAAATGACAAAATCAACCCCTAACCTTTTCATATAGCCGTAGTTATCAGCATAGCTATGAGTGAACCCAAGCTGAATGTCATATGTATCAAACTTCTGGTACTATATCCGTGGTGACTACTTTAGTTCGTATAAAGAATTCTTCAATTTACAATGATGTGCAAATTTTAAATGCTCACAAGTGCACGAATCACAAAATAGTATTGCGATGAGTTTACTCTCGAGGATGATCTCTCAAGGAATTGCAGTGGTTTAAATCCTAAATCACTTTCTTAAAGTTACTAAAACAAACTCTGAAATCAAATCCTAAATACTCTAATTAAAAGATTGGTGGAGAGAAAATTGAAATAAAAACAATTAAGTAAATTAAACAAAATGAATTATGAAGAGATGAGTATAATCAATGAGAATAATTGGGAGTTTAGCTTGCTATCCAATCATGAATTGGAACATTTGGTGAATATAAAGAATTAATCAACATCCAAGATTATTGATATTTCTGCTAAGACTAGAGAAATGCCATTAATCATGTTTATTCTCAATTTATAACTAATTAATTAAATCCCATGGATCGTGTTCATCAATTAATTAGTTAAATTAAGTATAAGGAAAATGCAACCACCTAAATCACAATTTGATTTGAATCCTGATTTAAATTCCTATTCAAGAAAGATTAATTAGGTCTAGATGATTTGTCCTCAACCTAATCTCGAATATTAACCTTGACTATCAATAATAGATGGCCAATCCACAAGCAATAATCAAAGGTATGAAGAATATTGAATAAGAAATAATCTGTAAAATTTCATAAAACTAAATCCACCAAAATATCTAAAACAATTAAGGCAGCTAAGTCAAACGCCCAACAATGCGTTCAGCCACTCATGTTTAAATCCCAATCATAGAATTCAAGTACTAGGGTTACAAGCATATTGAAGGACAAAAGGAGCAAAGATGGAATTTCTTCCCGAATTACAAGATGAATCCGTAAAGTCTTGAAGCGATTGATCGTCGTCTTCAATCTCTTGATAAGTCGTCTTGATGAAAGAAACTGTCTCCTCCTTCAATCTCCCAAAACTTCTCTTGATAATATCTCTCCAAGAACTGTCTCCGTCTCCCTTCTCTAAGTCTAAAATTCCTATATATAGCTGTATGGAGATGACTTTGCAGGCAGAAAAGTCACTTTAGGGTTTCTGTTCAGGCTGTGTGCTTTTGCTGCTATCCAGGCCGTGTGTTTGCTATTGTCCAAGATAGGTTTTTGCTATCCAGAACTGGTCCGGTTATGCTGCTATCGAGCCCGTGCAAATCTCAAAAAAATCAGAATTTAATAGCTCATTCACTTCTGCCACGCTGAAATCACGCACAGCCTGATCTTTATCTACTAAAACTGCCATAAATTTCTCTAGAAAAATTATGTTTATGAGCCGTGAAATTCTCCGGAAAATAGACATCATGATCTTTCTAAGCATATATGGCTCATCTCCTGGTTCTTCCTGAGTCAGTACAATTTAATCTGCAAAAATCACTTCTGCTATGCTGAAATCATGCACAGCCTGACCTTTGTCTACTAAAACTGGCATAACTTTCTCTAGAAAAATCATATTTACGAGCCGTAAAATTCTCCAGAAAATATAAATCAAGATATTTCCAAGCATATATTGCTCATCTTCTGGTTCTTCCTGATTCAATACAATTTATTCTGCAAAAATGATTGATCTGTACAGGCAATTCAGGCAATTTAGTGAAACTCCTTTCCAAGTGCTTGTGAACTTGTAAAACAACGAAAACAACTCAAAGTAACAAATTCCTAAGCTAAACATATAAATAAATACTTGAAAAACATATAAAATACTAGGACAAATATTCGTTCATCAAATACCCCCAAACCTAGATTTTGCTAGCCCTCAAGCAAAACTAAAAGAAAACATAAACAAAACAAACCTAAAAACTTAAATCAACAAAACCCTCATACCTTAATTCTTATTATGACTCATATCTAGATTTCTTATGCACAATTATGTTCATAGTCTCAACACTTCACAATTCATTGCTCAAATCAAGTACAAATCGTACATCCATATTCCAATGCTCAAAACACCTCACGTCAATTACCCCCAAACCTAACGTCAAGAATCCGAATTCGCTTTTACTCTAGGCCTCACAGGATTCACTCATTAAGCACATCAAACCTAGGTTTCAAGCACTCAAGCATATGCGAATAAAAGTTATGTAAACAAGAAATTTCAAATATAAATTTGCATATGAATATGGATATCATCTAAGAACGCTCATATGTTCGCAAAATAGGTCTCACGAAAGGAATCAAATATTAGGATTGCAAAGTTATTGCATCGCCTGTATCATATCCTAGTCAAACACCTCAAGCAAAACATATTGAGTATGAACCTATGCATAGATGGGCATGGTTGGCCGAACCTGATTTACACCAAAGCTCTTTCTTTTCAACTCTTCAATACCCTTAAAGTATCTCAGATCCTCTTTCTTGTCTAACCAAATCCATTTTTGGTATGTTTCTCTAGGCCTCACGGGATTCACTTATTAAGCACATCGAACCTAGGTTTCAAACACTCATCAAGCATATGCGAATAAAAGTTATGTAAACAAGAAATTTCAAATATAAATTCGCATATGAATATGGATATCATCAAAGAACACTCATATGTTCGCAAAATAGGTCTCATGAAAGGAATCAAGTGTTAGGATTGCAAAGTTATCACATCGCCTATATCATATCCTAGTCAAACACCTCAAGCAAAACATATTGAGTATGAACCTATACATAGATGGGCGTGGTTGGCCGAACCTGATTTACACCAAAGCTCTTTCTTTTGAACTCTTTATAAGAGCGACTTCAATACCCTTGAAGTATCTCAGATCCTCTTTCTTGTCTAACCAAATCCCTTTTTGATATGTTTCTTTTATATATATATATTTTTTTTCTTTTCTTTTCTTTTCTTTTCTCTTTTTTTTTTCTTCTTTTTTTTGAATAGGAATTTGGATCTTTCTCCAGAGACAATGGCAACTAGGGCGTATAACGATAGACACATACTCAAACTTTTTACTTAAGTCATTCAACTAAAATAATAAGAATACACAACATGATACTTCAAGTGAGTTATATAATCCTAGCATTCAACGCAAAACCTATAGAGATCATCTAACAATTAAGGTCATAATGAAGAGTGTTTAAGAGTACCAAGAAACTAACTCTCAGAATAAAACGCTTACGGCTCAAATAACTCACTAGGTAGTCTCCACTATTTGATTCTCAATCATTATATCTAGGTTCATCTCAATATCAACATCAAGAGTACGGTCTATGGAATATGAATATGCATCAATCCGCACAACAACTTGTCAGTGTTAAAGAAACTAAACTCAACGTGCATAAAAGACTTGATTACTAACCATAAAACAAATTGTAGCATGAAATTTTGTCTCAACAAGTAACAAGTTCTAATTGCACCCCCAAACCTAAACTAAACATTGTCCTCAATATATGAAATCAAGCACGTGTTTAGAAAAAAATTTAAAAGGTAACAATGAAAATGAAAGAACAGAAAACATACTCTATCAAATGGGTGGGTTGCCTCCTACCAAACGCTTTCATTAATGTCTTTGCAGGACTTTGGTTGAACTTATTTAGGATCCTGCACCTCAATACACTCAACAACCCCCTTCTCATGGACTCCTTCCAAGTAAGGCTTCACGTGATGCCCGTTGACCTTGAATGTCATTTGAGTCTTCGGGTTCAACAACTCTACCGCTCCATGAGAAAAAACGTTGACTACCAAAAACGGTCTGCACCATCTTGACTTCAATTTTCCTGGAAATAATTTGAAACAAGTGTTAAACAAAAGAACTTTCATTCTAGGATAAAGAGACTTACGGATAAGACCTTGGTCATGGTAACGCTTAGTGCGTTCTTTATAGATCTTTGCATTCTCATAGGCTTCATCACGAATCTCTTCTGGCTCATTGAGTTGTAGTAACCGCTTCTCTCCTACCATTGCCATGCTCATGTTCAACTCCTTGATTGCTCAATATGATCGATGCTCAAGCTCAACCAGTAAGTGGCATGCCTTTCCAAAAACCAACTGATAGAGGCTCATCCCAATGTGTGTCTAGTATGTTGTGCGGTATGCCCACAATGCGTCATTAAACTTGGTTGCTCAGTCCTTCCGTGATGGTCGCACCGTCTTTTCTAGAATGCCCTTAATTTGTCGATTGCTTACCTCAACTTAACCATAAGTTTGTGGGTGATATGAAGTCCCCACTTTGTGTGTGATGTTATACTTCTTCAACAACCCGTCACAGAGTTTATTGCAAAAATAGGTTCCTCCATCACTGATTATGGCCCTCAGTGTACCAAATATGCTAAATATCACATCCTTCAAAAATTTCACAACATAGTTAGCATCTTTGGTCAGGTTGGTATAACCTCAACCCATTTGGACACATAATCAACCGCAACTAATATATATTCATATCCAAGTGAAGGCAAAAAAGGACCCATGAAATCAATTCCCCAGACATCAAATAATTCAATGACAAGATTGTTAGTCAGAGGCATCTCATTTCTCTTTCCAATACTACCAGTACTCTGATATTTATCACAACATATGCAAAACTTATAAGCATCTTTAAAGTGAGTTGGCCGATAAAATCCAGATTGCAATACCTTGAGGGCCGTTTTCTTACCTCCAAAGTGACCCCTACATTGAAATTCGTGGCTAAAAGAAAGAATGCTCTCATGCTCAGCCTCAGGTACACATCTCTGAATGATTTGATCTTGACCAAATTTGAACAAATAAGGCTCATCCCAAAAGTAACTCTTGCAAGACACCACAAGCAAGATAATTTACAATATCAGCATACCATGGCTCTTGACTTATAGCAAATAATTGTTCATCAGGAAAAGTGTCAACAATTTTCTTATCTTCTTCTTGCTTATGTGAATCAAAGTCTGAAATTAACCTAGAAAGGTGATCTGTAACAACGTTCTCACTACCCTTCTTATCCCTTATTTCTAGGTCAAATTCTTGCAAAAGCAAGACCCACCGAATTAGTCTTGGCTTAGCATTCAGCTTATTTAATAAGTGTCTCAATGCTACATAATCCAAATGCACAATGACCTTAGACCCTACCAAGTAAGGTCTGAACTTGTCTAATGTAAATGCAACAGCCAAAAACTCTTTTTTCATGGTGGAATAATTGAGTTGGGCATCATTAAGTGTTCTACTAGCATAGTAGATCACATGTGAACACTTGTCCACTCGTTGCTCCAAAACAGCCCTTATAGCATAATCAGATGCATCACACATAATCTTAAAAGGAACTGACCAGTTAGGTGCCATGATAATAGGCGCCGATGTCAACTTTTCTTTCAAAGAATTAAAGGCAATAAGGTAATCGTCATCAAAAGTAAAATGTACATCTTTAGATAACAAATTACATAATGGGCGATTTATCTTAGAAAAATCTTTGATAAATCTCCTATAGAAACCTGCGTGTCCTAAGAAACTTCTAATCCCCTTAACTGAAGTCGGGGTGGCAATTTAGCAATCAAGTCAATTTTAGCCTTATCTACTTCAATACCTTTACTAGAAATCACATGTCTTAATATAATGCCCTGTTGTACCATAAAATGACTCTTCTCCCAACTGAGTGTTAAATTACACTTAATGCATCTTTCAAGTACCAAAGTCAAATTATGCAAACAGTTATCAAATAAGGTTCCAAAAACTGAAAAATTATCCATAAATCCTCAATAAATTTCTCCACCATATCCGAGAAGATTAACATCATACATCTTTGGAATGTGGCTGGAGCATTGCACAGGCCAAACGACATCCTTCTAAAGGCAAATATCCTAAATGGACAAGTGAATGTTGTCTTTTCTTGATCCTCTGGTGCAATCAGCACTTGATAATAACCTGAAAGACCATCAAGAAAACAATAAAAATCATGCCCTGCTAGTCTTTCCAACATCTGATCAATAAAAGAAAGTGGAAAATGATCATTTCTAGTAGCTGAGTTCAGTTTCCTATAATCAATGCACATTTTCCATCATGTAGTCATCCTAGTGGGCACTAGCTCATTCTTCTCATTTCGCACCACTGTAATCTTAGACTTCTTAGGCACAACATGAACTAAACTAACCAATCTACTATCTGAAATAGGGTAGATAACTCTTGCATCTAGGAGTTTTAAATTTTCTTTCTTCACTACCTCTTGTAGGTTAGGGTTTAGTCTCATTTGAGCTTCTCTCACAGGTTTGGAACCGTCCTCTAAAATGATCTTATACATACATGTAGCAGGACTAATACCCCTGATGTCACTTATACTACATCCTATGGCTCTCTTAAGTCTACTAAGCTCCTCCACAACTCTATCCTCTTGGGTTTGGTCAAAGTAGATGAAATAATCACAGGATATATGTCTCCCTCTCCCAGAAATATGTACTTAAGGTGTCTAGGTAACTCTTTAAGTTCAAGTTTAGGTGGAGTAGTATCTTCCCTAGGTAAGGAACTTGGCAATTCTAAAGGTTTGCTAGACTATTCTTGGGGTGACACTGGTATTGCACTATCTAACATCTCATGGTACCCTTTAGTCTCATCTTCTAGTGTTTCCTCTACTCTCTTAGTTGTAAGAGAAACTTCAAGCATGTCCTCTATTTCTGTCTATAAATAAGTGTTATAAACAAGTGAATCCACACAATCAATAAAAGAACACTCATCATTAGTAGAAATAGAAGGAGTGGTTAGAGAATCAAACTCTTTAAATTGTTCAGTCTCTCCCAAGACTGTTATCGTTAACCTCCCATTATATACATCAATAATAGTCTTGGTTGTGGCCATAAATGGTCTACCAAGAAGAATTGTGTGCTCTTTGTCCTTAGATGGGGTTCCCTTTACTTACTCTGGTTGGCTAGGCAACTTCTTTTTTTGATGTACTTGCAATTGTTCCGCAAGTTGCTCAACTTGTACTTCCACCCTCTTCATTGATGCCTCTAAGGAATCCAACCTTTGGCTATGTCTCTCATGGTTCTCTTTGCTAACTTGAATAAAAGCACTCAAGTTCTCCTCTAAAGTTGGATATTGAACCGGTCTTGAACTTTGAGCATATGCTGGAGCGTTGTTAGTCTTCCAGAAGAAAATGGGATGATTTCTCCACCCAGGGTTGTAGGTGTTAGAATATAGATCATTCCTCGGCCTAGGTTAATAAGACTCCATTGCATTAACTTGTTCTTGTTCATTTCCTGCATAAGATTTATAAGACAAAGAACAAGTGTTAGCACCGTGACCAAAAACCCCACAAACTCCACATACCTCATTGTTGGGCATGTTTGTGGTAGTAAGAAGTTTGACTTATTTGGTCAACTCTGCAAGTTGCATTACTATATTGTTGTTGGAGCTCAATTCATTAACCCCAACTCTCCTTCCTCTTACACTCTTTTATTGGGAATTAGCATCCAACATCTCATATAGCTCGTATATCTCCTCAGTGGTTTTTTCTCCCATGGCTCCATCGACAACGTTATCAACTGTATATTGACACTGTTGTGTCAATCCATCATAGAAGAATTGATTTTGTAGCTACAATGGGTAATGATGGTGGGGACACTAGATTAGCAGCATCTTGAACCTATCCCATGCTTTATGGAAAGGTTCTCCCTCCATTTGTGAGAATGTGGCAATCTTAATTCTCAACTCAGTAGTCTTCTGATAGGAGTAAAATTTGTTCACGAACCGATTATAGACTGCTTCCCATGTAATCAAAGAGCCGGGTGGAAGAGTCATCAACCACGCTTTTGCTCTATATTTTAATGTGTAGGGGAAGCATCTCATCCTGAGTTTATCCTCATTCAGCCCCTGTAGAGAAAAAGTCTGCACTATTGCATAGAAATCCCTTATGAAGGTTAATGGGTCTTTATTTGGAATTCCGTAGAATGAAGGGAGCATGCTAAAGTGGATATTTTTATCTCATAATTCCGTGCAGCTTCCCCCAATTGGATGCAAGATGTGGAAGTGCCAATGATCGGCCTTGCATACTCCTTCATCATAATTTGTCTTTCAGCTCCTTCCATTCTTTCAAGCTCCTCTTTTTCTATTCCCTCAACCTTTCTTCTTCTTCCGTAGGCTGTAACCCTTAGCCTATGGATGTTGTCTATTGCTGGCACTAGATTTCTCCCTTGGGATCTTCTACCGTGCATGTACCTGAAGAAAACAGAAGAAAAATTAAGCTACTAAGAATCAAGAGAGCGATCATCAAGAAACAAATTAATGCCAATTTAAATCAATAAAATAAAGAAGCAAATTAAGAAAATTTGACAAAATAAATGAAATAAAAATTATGCCTAAAAGAAAGAAAAGAAATAAAGTAAAAAAACAAAGAAAATAACTAAAGAATTAAACGCCAATTCCTCGGAAACGGTGCCAAAAAACTTGATGTGCAAATTTTAAATGCTCGCAAGTGCACGAATCACAAATAGTATTACGATGAGTTTACTCTTGAGGTCGATCTCTCAAGGAATTGCAATGGTTTAAATCCTAAATCACTTTTTTAAATTACTAAAACGAACTCTGAAATTAAATCCTAAACACTCTAATTAAAAGATTGGTGAAGAGAAAATTGAAATAAAAAAATTAAGTAAATTAAACGAAACGAATTATGAAGAGATGAGTATAATCAATGAGAACAATTGGGAGTTTAGCTTGCTATCCAATCATGAATTGGAACATTTGGTGAATATAAAGAATTAATCAACATCCAAGATTATTGGTATTTTCACTAAGACTAAAGAATGCCATTGATCGTGTTTATTCTTAATTTATAACTAATTAATTAAATCCTACGGATCGTGTTCATCAATTAATTAGTTAAATTAAGTATAAGGAAAACACAACCACCTAAATCACAATTTGATTTGAATCCTGATTTAAATTCCTATTCAAGAAAGCTTAATTAGGTCTAGATGATTTGTCCTCAACCTAATCTCGAATATTAACCTTGACTATCAAAATAGATGGCCATTCCAGAAGCAATAATCAAAGGTATGAAGGATATTGAATAAAAGATAATATAGAAAATTTCTTAAAACTAAATCCACCAAAATATCCAAAACTATCAAGGCAGCTAAGCCAAATGCCCAACAATGCATTCAGCTGCTCATGTTTAAATCCCAATCATAGAATTCAAATACTAGGGTTACAAGCATATTGAAGGACAAAAGGAGCAAAGATAGAATTTCTTCCCGAATTATAAGATGAATTCTTAAAGTCTTGAAGCGATTGATTGTCGTCTTCAATCTCTTGATAAGCCGTCTTGATGAAAGAAACGGTCTCCTCCTTCAATATCCTAAAACTTCTCTTGATAATATCTCTCCAAAAACTACTGTTGTTTGCTTTTTCTAAGTCTAAAATTCCTATATATAGCTGTATGGAGACGGTTTTGTAGACAGAAAAGTCACATAGGGTTTCTGTTCAGGCCATGTGCTTTTGTTGCCGTCCAGGCCTTGTGTTTGCTGCTGTCCAAGCTAGGTTTCTGCTATCCAGAACTGCTCCAATTTTGCTGCTATTCTGTCTGTGCAAATCCCAAAAAAAAATCAGAATTTAATAGCTCATTCACTTCTGCCACGCTGAAATTACGCACAGCCTAACCTTTGTCTACTTAAACTGCCATAACTTTCTCTAGAAAAATCATATTTATGAGCTGCAAATTCTCTAGAAAATAGACATCTAAATCTTTCCAAGCATATATGGATCATCTCCTGGTTCTTCCTGAATCAATACAATTTAATCCGCAAAAATCACTTCTGCCACGCTGAAATCACGCACAGCCTGACCTTTGTCTACTAAAACTACCATAACTTTCTCTAGAAAAATCATGTTTACGAGCCATAAAATTCTCCCAAAAATAGACATCCGGATCTTTCCAAGCATATATTGTTCATCTTCTGGTTCTTCCTGAATCAATACAGTTTATTTCACAAAAATGACTGATTTGTACGGGAAATTCTGGCAATTTAGTGAAACTCTTTTCCAAGTGCTTGTGAACCTGTAAAACAACGAAAAACAACTCAAAGTAACAAATTCCTACGCTAAACATATAAATAAATACTTGAAAAACATACAAGATACTAGGACAAATATTTGTTCATCAAATACCCCCAAACCTAGATTTTGCTAGTCCTCAAGCAAAACTAAAAGAAAACAAACCTAAAAACTCAAATCAATAAAACTCTCATGTCTTAATTCTTATTATGACTCATATCTAGAGGTCTCACATACTTGCTTTCCAATGAGGTAGCGCTAAACCACCTACCTCCATAGCCTTGTATATTCTCTTTCCGATGATGTTGCGCCGAACACTTCTCCTCCTCAGACTTAGACTGCTAAAGGGAATAACCCAAAGCTTCCCCTTATTTTGCTCAAAAATCGAGACATGCTTTTCAATTAATCTAGTACTCGGGTATCCTCACAGTTTCAGACCTGATTTGAATTACACAACATGGAAAATTACCACCACTCACTCTACTTCCTCGATATTACCCAAGGAAGTGGGCTGATGTAGGTGAAATTTTTCGTCCAATAACATTACGACTCATGGCACCTACTAAGGGCGAATGGGTAATTTCATAGATGAGATATGTCAACCAACCAAATGGCTACACTTAGCAAAGGACATAATGGTAAATTCAAACCAAACTTTTAATACTACTGTGACGTTCCAGCTTATGGATAACTCAGTCTCATCAAAATATCCCAGTTCATAGGAATTTTGGAATTTTAATCCTATCACAATATTCAATCACTTTCCTAATTGGATTCTACTCCAAATCATTATTTAAGGGGACTCTTTCCAGGTATGCTCAAATTTTTACATATATAATTCTCTCTATACTTTCCAGTCTCCCCATTACCATAAAGCTCTATAGTAACTTGGGCATCATAGAGCCCCCCGGAGGCACAACCCCTCCGGTCATATGACAAATTTTAAGTTTTCCTTTATATTTGTGTGTGCAGGTCTTGTATCCTTGTCATTGGCATCCTTGGTAGATTTTTGGCATCAACAATATATATGTAGTTTCATTAATTATCAAGTTCAATATTGTAGTTGTATCTTATTAGAGAAAATTAATTGTATTCATGACATGCTTAGTTAAATTATATTAATAAAGAACATTAATATGTAATGTGCTTACAAAGTGTAATGTTTTTATATATGTTAAGAATAAGATTTCTTTGATAATATTGCCCCAACATTTGCACGGATATACAATTTGTTGTTTTTCTGACAAAAAATAAAAAATAAAAAATCAGTAGAGTATATTTTAGTTTTCATTTTTCACGAATATATGCATTGATTGATTTCTAGTTTATAAGTTTTTAATTGTAGGGAAGAATCATAAATAATAAAATGCTCAGAAAAATATTCTTCCACTTTTGTATGATTAAAATAGGATGCAGAAGCAAACCACCAATAAAACAAATTACCACGATAATAATAGCATAAAATAATGCTAAATAAATCAACCCACAAGGACACCAACATTTTTACATGGAAAACTCTTTCAGAAAAAATCACGAGACCTAGTCTAGCCAACCTTTCATTATGTAAAATAATAGGATACACAATACAAGTCTTTCTAGCCAAACTAGAGATCACCATCACCAATACATCAAGAGCACTAATCTCTTGGATAACAATAATAAATCATCACTAAAATGTGCATAACAATAAGAGATATAATAAAGAGCTCACCAAGTGGCTAGTGAAAACACACAAATAAGGAAGGCAATCAATGATCGAAATCGGTAAAAATGTTCTTCACTTTTTTGGGAACAACATAATGAAATCTTGTCGAAATCAGACTACAGATCACCACCGAATCATGCTAGCAAAGTGGCTGTAACCTCATTGTTTTCTAGCGAAGGGATTGCCCAACAAGTATCCCCTTCCAAATCATATGGGGACCATCACCCCAATGGGTGACATTATACCCATTTTCTTTCTAATTTCTCCTTGGGCAAAATTTTAGTCATCATGCTTGAGTAATTCTCATCAGTGTGAATCTTTTCAAGCTGTAACTGCTTCATCTCCAAAGCATCACGAATCCATTGTTTCCAAACCACAATATGCTTGGATCTCGAATGAAATGTTGGATTCTTGTAAAGATGGATGACACTTTGACTGTCACAATAAAGAACATATTTCTCTTTCTCGAGACCCAGTTCTTGTAGGAACTTCTTTATCCATAACAACTCTTTGCTTGTTTCAATCATTTCAATGTATTCAGCCTTTGTGATAGAAAAAACTGAAAGAGATCAATATAAAAAATGTAACAGAAATTTAAAATTTTTCATTGATTCCTATAAATCCTTAATCACCTTATGCTTTATGTACAACATCAAGAATATTTGAGAATAGAAATATTTCCTTTGATTTGATGTGTTCTCGACTCTTTGAATTTTTTGTGCCTGAATTCTCTAAGATGCCTGAACCCAAATTCTTGCGTTCTTGAATCCATGACAATCATAAAAGTTTGTGATCTCTAAAAAAGGTCCACACAGGGAAAAGCTTGAATTATGATTTCTCTCTATGATTTTTCTCTTTTTGGGAATGGAAGAGTTTAAAATCTCTTAAGAGTGTGTAGAATGATGTGCTAGTAGCAGTCTACACACAAATAAACTATTTATAGTGTTCAGGTTAGAAGTAAGTAACCATTAATTGTAAACTAAACTACTCTTTTGTGTGTGATCCTTTAAGTTTAAACTAATCTGGTTGTATGCCATGACTTTTATGTAATTACAGTTGGAACCCTTTCCAATTAATTAGAACTCCTTGTAATTTATTTTGAATCTAAACTTATTTTGATTCTCCCTTTTATAAAAATTAATTAATTTCTATTAAATTAATTCTTAGGGTTTCTACAATCATGAGTGACACCTGGCAGCATACCATGACTACCAAGATAATGTGAATTTGGTTGTGAAACATTGAACATTTTTGCTATCAGTTACCGTGTAATCCAATCCTTCCATCATGTAATGTCCAGGTTAAGCTAATTTGGGTATATAATTACTGTCAAACCCTTAGCATTAATATTGTGTCTAGATCTCAAGAACATAATTCTCACTGTGAAATTAGAAACTCCTTTCTAATTCTCACCCTGCCTTGGCCAATGGACTTCCTGAATTAAATCTTAGTAGATCACATAGGACATTCTATTAGGAGTGATAGATCCTTTATTATACACTCACATACCCCATATGAAACCCATTATACCCAATTACTACTAATTAATGATCTATGAATAGAACTATATTAAATAGCATAAAAGTATGATAAGTAGGATACAAGATAACCATGGTGCCTCAGGTCTAAGGATCACATGCACAACTGTAACATAAGAACTACCTATTAACAGACAAGTAAAACTTCATTTGGTGTTCTTAAGTCGAGTCAGGTTCAGTGAACTCATTCTCCAATGAGCACCTACATACTTGTTTTAGTGTCCACCATACAAGTGACATTGAGATCCAATCAACCTCCCAATTAAGCGAACATAGTACGTACCAATCTACTCAGATTACTAACATCCATTTAGTATCCTATGACTAGGAACATTTAAGAAAAAATCTTTCGAGAAGTCTAGGTCTCAAAATTATGATCTCATTATAATCCTATCTCCATTGCTCTTACTCTATGGACTTAATTATGACAATGTAATTAAACAAATATTCATGATAAATAAAATTATCATTATTTATTATAATAATTTGAATAAGATTGTTTTACAAATAATATGCCAAGACATAAAATGTCATTGGCGTGTAAGGAATGCTACTAGCAAGAGCAATATATTTCTGTAACCTAGACTGTCGTAACACTGTTTTCCTTGCAAAAGTCATCAAGTACCCCGAAGTAGATTTCCTAGAATCAATGATCAGAAGGTGTTTGACTGTACCCATGGCTCTCCATAAAAGAATTAAACTTCTTATACCATTATCGAGGTGCTTGCTTTAGCTTATATAAGCTCTTTTTCAACCTACACACCAAATGCTCTTTACCTTTTCTTTCAAACCCTTTTGGCTACTCCATGTTGATCTCTTCCTCCATGTCACCACGGAGAAAGAAAATTTTCATGTCAAGTTGCTCAATCTCTAAATTTAATCTAACAGCTAAACTAAGAACAACTCGAATAAAAAACATCTTAACCACGGGTGAGAAGATTTCTTCTAAATCAACTTCTTTTTTCTGATTGAATCCTTTTACAGCCAGTCTTGTCTTATTCTTTGGATGTAAGCTTTTTTATTCAGTCTTCAAATTGTACACTCATTTATTATTGAGTGCTCTCTTTCCCTTAGGTAGTTGTACTAACTCATAAGTGTGATTCTCATGCAAGGATTCCATCTCTTCTTGCATGGCTTTCAACCACATTCCATTATATTCATGCTCCATGGCCTCTTGGTAACTATATAGCTCTCCCTCATCATTAATAATCACATATTCTTCAGGAGAATACCATCTAGGAGGTCATCTTATTCTGGTGGATCTTCTCAATTAGGGCTTTGTTGGAGCTTGCTGAACTTCTTATTCTACCTGATTGTTTTCAGGCACATCAATAACGCATCACCATCATCAATTGCATCCCTATGATCTTCCTTTACCTCTTCTATGTGATCATCAAACACTCTAGGAGGGGTAGAAATTGGGCCAAAGTTAACAGGCTCTTCATTTGAGAATTCAGGCTTTTCTATCTTCTCTAAGTCTTCAATAGTTTCATCTTCATAGAATACTACATTTTTACTTATGATATTCTTATTGTTCACTAGATCCCATATTCTATAGCCAAATTCTCCATGTGCATAACCCATGAAGATACTTGTCTTGACATCAAGCTTAAACCTCTCATCTCTGAGAACATGAATAAATGCTTTGCATCCAAACACCCTCAAATGCTTGTAGGAGACATTTTTCCCTGTCCTCACCATTTTTCCCACACCTTTCTAAAGTGATCATTAATAAAGATTAAAAAGTAGATAGAACCACCAATACTTCTATCTTTCATAGAATAAAAATTAGTATGAATCAAATATAGGATTCCACTACGTCTAGATAGAAAAGTTCTACGAAATGAAACTCTACTTTTCTTACCAGCTAAATAGTGAGAACAAGTCTTAAGGAGTGTATCTTGCATGAATGGTAGATAATGCTTCTTTGTCAGTACTAAAAGTCCCTTCTTACTCATATAGCCAAGTTGCTTATGCTAGAGTTCAATGAAATCATCTTGAGGAGCATTCACCTTACCCTTACTCACATTTTCTTGCAATTGGTACATAGTCTCACATTTCTTTCCTCTAGTCATAATCAAAGAACATTTGAAGAGCTTCCACTTTTCACAACCAAATTCATTGTGATAGCCTTCATCATCAAGTTTACTAGTGGAGATCATATTGAAGCAGAGATCAAGAACATGTCTGGCATCTTTCAAAAGAAACTTGCACCCGACACTAGTTTCTAACCAAATATCTTCAATTCCCATAATTTTGCACGAAGCACTATTTCACATCTTAACATAGCTAAAGTCACCACTATTGTAAGATGAGAAGAAATCTCTACAAGAAGTGAATGGAATAAAGCACTAAAGTCACATCTTAACATGTTGTCTTTCACTCTAGCCAATGTCAATATTCCATCATTAGTGGAATTACTAACTGTGTATCCCAGCTATCTCGTAATGAACTCAATAAAAATAAAGCATGCACCTTATCATCAAACACAACCTTCAAGTTTGTCAATTTATTCAACAAACCCTGAAAATCATTTAAGTGTTTTAAAACTGAGCGACCCTCTTTATATTTCAGATTTACAATCTTTCTAATGATAAAAGCCTTTTTCTAGGAAAATTTTCTTTCATGCATAGCTTTCAGCTTCTTCCAAATTGCTTTGGCATTAGTCTCGGTGGCCACATGTTGAAATACACTTTGAACAATCCATTTTCGAATCACTCCGATAATTTTTCTTTGCAAAACATCCCACTCTTTGTTAGTTTTGTTCATCGGTTTAGTCCCATTACATTCAATAAGTTCGTGCATAGCCCTGCAAAATAAAAAAAATCGAACATTCCATTCTTCTAAATTGAACAATTGGTGGCAGTGAGTTTAATAGTAGAAGTCGAACTAGAAATATTCTTCATTTTAATCCACACAAGATTTAACAATCCAATCAAACCAAGTCCTCTTATACCACTTTGTTGGAAAAAACCACAAATAATATGCCCAAAAAATATTCTTCTACCTTTATATAATTAAAATAGAATGTGAAAGCAAACTACCAACAAAACAAATTACCACAATATAAATAGCAGAAAATAATGTCAAATAAATCAACCCACAAGGACACCATAATTTTTACATGAAAACTCTTTTGAGAAAAACCATAGGACCTAGTCCAGTCAAACTTCCACTATGTAAAATAATGGAGTACATAATACAACTCTTTCTAGCCAAACAGGAGATCGCCAATCACCAACACATCAATAACACTAATCTCTTAGATAACAATAATGAATCATCATCAAAATGTGGATAACAACAAGAGATATAAGAAAGAGTTTACCAAGTGGGTAGTGAAAACACACAAATAAGGAAGCTAATCAACAATCAGAATCGGTTAAAATGTTCTTCCTTTTGTTGGGAACAACATATCAAAATCTCATCGAAATCAGACCACGGATCACCACCGTGCTAGCAAAGTGGCTGTAACCTATCTATTTTCTACCTTTTTCACTTATTTTGTTCATTCACTCTCTTTTACTCCAATAGTTCACTTGGTAAGCAACAAGTAAAAAATGACCTTCCAACTCCTCTATTTAATGCCTTCTCTTTTTTTTAATTAATTTGTTATGATCCCCACATATGAGGGATCACCCAACATTAAGAAAAATTATTGCCTAGCCCTGGTCCATAAAAGATACATGACACAAGACATTTTCAACCATTGGATTAAAACAAGATCTCTCTAATTCTCTCTCTTCTCATGCCATCCAATTGTTGAACATGCCTTTGTGCCATTTATCTTTCATGGCTCAGTGCTAGGAAAGAACTTATCACTAAGAAAAATTAGATATGGTAAAATATGACCTGACCCAATTAACCCGAAACCTGAAAGCATTTAAAATAATGTGATCCGAACCTGAGACACTCGAAATTGAAAATGACCCATTCTTAGAATGACCTGAAACTCGAATGAATCGAACCCAAATAATTTGAAACCAAAATAACTTGGGCCAAAAACAACATGAAACCCGAAATGACTCGAATCTGAACGATCCAAAACCCGAGAGAACTTGAACCCGAACATCATTTAACCCGAAACCTAAAATAACTCGACTCAAAACCTGAATTAACTTGAATTTTTTATTGGCTTATCATATATTGTTTTTCAAAAAAATCTTTTGCTCTTTATATGCATTGATATTTCTATATCTTAGTTCTATACTTTTAAAATCACATTTTAATACAAACTGTTACAATTTAATTGTATAATCTAATGATTGATTAATAATCTATATAAAAATAAAATAAAATAAGATTAAAGTCAATTAATCCCTAAAAGTGTAAAGCCCTAAACCCTATATCCTAAACTATAAACCTATATTTTACTTGAAAAAAAAATAATGATATGATTATTCATATAAATGATGCGATGAAATTAACACTAGCAAGTGCACTAATCGTTCAAGTAATAAAATGATGAGTAAATATCGTTCCCAACGAGGACTGAGCAAATACTACAGAAATTATGACTCAACTCTTGCTGTTATTTGAGCAAACGAATATTTGTAGGAGAAAAGTTTACTAGCAATTAACTAAAGAGAACAACAGAAGTAATAACAATTAACGGAAGATTTGCAAACTTTGGAATGAAGACTCTTATGAACTAACGTGCTAAGGACTCGACTTCACCTAAACCATAATTGACAAGAGTTTTGAATGGAAAAGTTTTACTTACTATGTTTTTCAAGATGGTAGAATCCCTAATAAATTGGTTATCCATATTCCAGGTCTAACCACAATCTCAAGAATCATTAACTTCAAATATCCGTATTCTAGGTCTATTCTAGATTAATTCAAATTAAGAAGCATTAAGTGTTTATGGATTCTTTTCAGTTAAATCTCCCTATTCGGTTACGATTTAAGCGGACCACATAAACTTCCTAGAATCCCTATTCGGTTACTCCTATTCCATTCATGGCATGTTTTACCCTGGCCTTTGCATAGATAACAATCCAATATCATATTTATTAATTCAACCATTCAGAAAAACATGGCTTCTCTATTCGACACATCACCATGCCCAAAGAAGGAATCAAACTAATAAAAAGCATTAAGAGTAATAAAACACACTCTTTGAAAAACACATTAAATTCTACTCGTCCAAACAACAACTTAGGATAAAGCTTTAGGATCCATCTATCCTTAACACAAAAATATCTACTCCATAATAATATTCGAACAACCTATGCTCATATTATAAAACATCAACATAGATAGATAAGAATAATACAAAACCGGAGAAGAATGATTTAAAAGCTTGATGCGTAGCCTCCCGAAGTGTTTCCAACTCTCCTTTTGCGTCTCTTCTCCTCCAAATTCTGTTTTCTTCCTCTACGGCCGCGCTCCCCTCTCTTGTTCAGCTAGGGTTTGTATTTATAGCTTTCAAAATCAGCGGGCTGGCGCTGCAGCTTCAGCATCCCAGCCCTGCAGCGCTGAGATGTAATTTCTAACCCTATTTTGGCGCTGCAGCTTCAACATCCTGGCGCTGCAGCTTCAACTTTCTGTCCAAATCCTCTCTTTTTGTCTGCTTCCAGTGCTGCAGCGCCAACATCCTGGCGCTGTAGCCTTGAGTTTCTGTCTCCTTTGCGCATTTTGGCCTTCCAGTGCTCTTCAGTGTTCAAACAAGTGTCTGCACAATAGATTTCCATGACTTAGCATTGATCATTCAACTAAAAGAACTTATTAGTAGAATAAGATAAACTAAACTCAAATTGCTAAAAACACATGCAACATAATTCTAATGCTTAAGATCAACACCAAAAACGTGCCTAAAAGCAGTATAATAACATGATTTATTCAAAGTTATCACACCCCCAAACTTACATTTTTGCTAGTCCTCAAGAAAAGTAGAACAAAATTCTATGCACACACATTCTAAGAGTGAGAGATGGTTTGATTAGATTTAATATAACATGCCTCAAAGATTGCATATAGATTATAACGCATGAAAACTTTCCAAATGTTGCAAATGTCTAGAATTTCAAATTTATTGTTAGCTTTATCTTACATCAAATTCTTCAAACGTGTGTGTGTGTGACACCTTTATAAACTTAATCGTCTGGCCACTCTGATCGGTTTATGCAAGCAAGTAGGATAATGCCAATCTTTCAAAGTCCATAAGCTTGCTTTTCACACCACTCTCCACTAATGTAGGCCACGACAATACCCGATATCACTAGGACTTTATTCAGCTTGTAACTTTGGCTAAGGTTAAGGTATGGTAAAAGATTTATTTAAGACTCACATCACCTTAAGCACATCAACCAATATCAATTTTAAACTTTCCCTCAGTTATCATGGAATACTTCCAATGCTTTTATTGCTGTCATATCTTCTTCTTCTTCTTCTTTTCTTTTTCTGTTTTTTTTGTATGCTTCTACTATAGTAGCACCAGTCTTTATTTTCGTGTGCATTAATAAAACTACAACATAGCATGCACACAACGATCAAACACGGCTTTGCCAGCTGCCTGTGATAGGCAGAATACAACTTGATCAATTAGTTCGTGTGGTAAACTTTTTAACTTCGATCTTTCCCTTGGTCACTCTTGATGGGAAATATTTAGTACTTAACACAGCTAAGTCGAAGACCGCTTTATCTTGCTCAATCCTCTGCCACTACTTGAGAGAATAGTTCATTCATTAATCGATGTGCTCACAGATGAAAGGTAGAGTAGTAGCATTTTTTTTTCTTTGAAAAGGAAATAGGTTAGATGATCGGGTGACAAAACAATAGATATCCAAGCTCAAAAGGGGAAAACTAAGGATAATCACATATCAAGGGTTGGCTAGAAAGGCTCAAACTTTCCAAACATGGCCTGGATCCTTTCTTTGGTATAGTACTACCTAGGATTTCGCCTCGAGTGGTCTTCAAACAAGTTCTAGAGTCTAAGAGATCACAAGAACTACACTGCTCACATAAACATTCTCCGAAACAACAAGACAACGAAGTGCTTAGGTGTAAGTGCTCATTGTGTTCAAAGAGTTCGATGTAAAATAAATCCAACAACAAATTCAAGCACACAGACAAACACAACATTTTTTCAAATTTTCAATGGCTATAATCAAGTCAATCTATTTCTTATCATTGGCAAAATCAAAATAAAAAAATCAAAAGCACTCAGATAAAGCAAACAGACATAAAGCACTCAGATATAACAAACAGAAAAATAACTAAAAACATGAGTAGCGCACAACACTTAGATAAAGTTCCCAGCCCCAGACTTAAATGATACATTGTCCGCAATGTATAAAATTTGAAGTATAAAGTAAGAGAATGGAACTCCCCTGATTAATCGGAGGTCGAATTAATCGTCTTTGTCAATGTCCTCATCCTTTGGATCACTGCTATGACCAGGATATGGTGGTGCGATGAGGGAAGGGAAGTGTAATTTTGGTGTTTTTGAGAGAGAGAGCAGCTGGAAATCTAATTTTTGAAATGCCCTAATAGTGGAAGAGCTTTTTATTTAAACATTAGTGTTCGACCTGGCACTGCAGCTCCCACTTTCCAGCGCTACAGTGCTGAATTTCTAGGTATTTTATCGTGTGAGCAGGAACAGTGTGTGGGTGCAGGTCCTGGCGCTGCATCGCCAAAAATGTGAGGCTGTAGAGCTAAATCACTGACCTGGTTAGTGTGTAGGGGTATGACCTGGTGCTGCAGCACTAGAAATGTGAGGTTGCAGTGCTGGAACTCTGTCCTGACTCCAAGTAAGCCTGAAAATAAACCAAGAATACACACTGTAAGGCCAAAAACATTGAAGTAACAGATAAATTAAACAAAACAAAAAAATTGAAACACATAAAATAACTTCTAAAGACAAGAAAAATAAAAAATTAAGAACCAAAATGGTAGTTCTAATTTATAGTCTTTAGCTTGACTTTCAGATTTATGGCTCTTGGAGAATGGTTGTGGACGATTGAGGGTCAAATGTCCCTATAATGTAGTGCTTCAATTTGTGCCCGTTAACCTTGAATGTCTCCTTGTTTTTCTCATGTCGTACTTCAATGGGACCAAAAGGTGAGACACTTATCACAGTGTATGGTCCAGTCCACCGAGATTTCAGCTTTCCCAGAAATATGTGCCTTCTTAGGACTTCCAGCAACCATTCTTCCATTTTACCTGTCAACGAAGAAGATATTATAACAGGAAAAATATTTTTCTCTAAATAAGCATATTTCAAATGAGCAAGTTAAGTTTTCAATTTAGTTATTATTATTTGTTCCTCTGGCTCTTCTTTTCCCATTTCAGACTTCAAGTTCCTTGCTTCTTCTTCGATGACGAGTTTTTCAGTGGTATTAGTTCTTGATTCCATGATGCATCTCTCCAAAATATTTTCATTTAATGTTTTCTCCTGAAACTCCTCAATGAGGTTATCAATAATATCCACTTGAAAACAAGAAGAAGTAGAAAAGCCAGAAGGGTATTTCATAATTTTATACATATCAAAAACTACTTGCTCATCATTGACTCTTAAAGTCAATTTCCCTTGTTGTACATCAATTAAGGCTCTCCCCGTAGCAAGGAATGGACGTCCAAGTATAAGAAGTACCTCACGATCCTCTTCCATGTCGAGAACAATGAAGTCTACAGGGAATATAAATTTATTAACCTTTACTAGTACATCTTCTATAATTCCCCGTGGTCTCTTAATAGATCGATCAGCTAATTACAATGACACTGTTGTTGTTTTGATTTCTTCTAGTCCAAGTTTCCTGAAAATTGAAAGAGGCATAAGATTGATACTTGCACTAAGGTCACATAAAGCTTTATCAAAGAATGAACTTCCCAAAGTGCAGGGTATAGTAAAACTCCCTAGATCTTTCAATTTTGGAGGTAGCTTGTTTTGCAGTATGGCGCTGCACTCTTCAGTTAACATCACCGTTCCATGTTCCTCAAGCTTCTGTTTATTCGAAAAGATTTCCTTCAAAAATTTAGTGTAACTAGGTATCTGTGCTAAAGCCTCTGCAAATGGAATGTTAATATGCAATTTCTTGAAGATCTCTAAAAATTTTGAAAATTAATTATCTAATTTTTCTTTCATAAATTTCTGAGGATAAGAAAGAGGTGGCATATATTTAGTTTCAGAGTTAGAATCGATCAAACCTTAACCATTAGACTTCTTTTCTGAAACAAGTTTCTCTTCTTGCATAGTCTCTTCTTTCTCACCTTCTTGATCAGTGACTTCTTTAGGTTTTGACTCATCCAATTGTGTGCCACTCCTTAGTGTTATGGCCTTGACATCCTCCTTAAGATTTTTTTTTCTGTGTTGCTCGGAAGAGAGCCTTGTGCACGTCCAGAAATTATATTTGCTAGTTGGCCCACCTGAACTTCCAGATTTTTGATAGATGCTTATTGATTTTGGAATCTAGTTTCTGCTGTACTTAAGAATTTGACCATCATGTCCTCCAAGTTGGGCTTTTTTTCTTGAGGAGGATATTCAGGATGATGTTGCTTCACATTGTTTTGATTCCACGAGAAGTTCGGATGATTTCTCCATCCCGGATTATATGTGCTGCTGTATGGATTGTTCTGCCTGTGAAAATTTGAAACAAAATTAGCTTGTTCAGCAGATGAGTTATATGCAAACTGATTACCTGCTTGGCAATTACTGCTGTGATGACCACTACCACCACACAATTCACATATTATATGTGAGTTGGGACTAAGTCCATCAATCTTCTTGTTGAGAGTCTCTAGTTGTGCTGCTAGAGCTGTAACAGCATCTACATTGTGCAATCCTGAGGCTCTATTGATAGGTAACCTTTCAATTGGCCATTGATAAGAGTTTGTGGCCATTTTTTCTAGTAATTCAATGGCTTCTTCTAGAGTTTTTCTCATGATAGTGCCACCTACAGCTGCATCAATCATGTTGCGGGTTGTACTAGTTAAACCATAGTAATTTCATTACGTAACTTTGCAGTTTTTGCAGGAGGAAATTATTTCCCTAAAAATTTATGTGCTAATTCTGCCCATGTTGTTATGGATCCGGCAGGCAGAGAAATCAACCAGCTTTTTGCTTTATCCCCCAATGAAAATTGGGAAAGCCTTAAGCGAATTGCATCCTCTGATACTCCGTTATGCTTGAATGTGTCACAAATCTCAAGGAAATTAGTCAAGTGAACATTTGGATCTTCTTACGATAGGCCCCCAAATTGTACTGAATGTTGAATCATCTGAATGATGGCAGACTTAATTTCAAAATTGTTCGCTTGTATAGGTGGTTGCCGAATGCTAGACTCAACACTATCCATCTTTGGCATGGCATAATCCCACAGTACACGTTGCACCTCTGCATTGTTTCCTTCTGCCATTGTGTTAACTATTACTGGAGCTGCTTTTCTCAAAGCATGAAAAGTGCGCTCAATCTCTGGATTAAATTCTGTAAGTATTCTCCCACTAGTACGTGTCATGCACTAGTAACGAAAACCTTGCAAAATAGACTTAAAAAAAACAAATTAATAAACTCTCAAATTAACTAGTAGAATCACAATAAATGTAATATTTTATTTCAGTCCCCGGCAATGGCGCCAAAAACTTGATGCGATGAAATTAACACTAGCAAGTGCACTAATCGTTCAAGAAATAAAATGATGAGTAAATATCGTTCCCAACGAGGACTGAGCAAATACTACAGAAATTATGACTCAACTCTTGCTGTTATTTGAGCAAACGAATATTTGTAGGAGAAAAATTTACTAGTAATTAACTAAAGAGAAAAACAGAAGCAATAACAATTAACAGAAGATTTGCAAACTTTGGAATGAAGACTCTTATGAACTAATGTGCTAAGGACTCGACTTCACCTAAACCATAATTGACAAGAGTTTTGAATGGACAAGTTTCACTTACTATGTTTTTCAAGATGGTAGAATCCCTAATAAATTGGTTATCCATATTCCAGGTCTAACCACAATCTCAAGAATCATTAACTTCAAATATCTGTATTCCAGGTCTATTCTAGATTAATTCAAATTAAGAAGCAATAAGTGTTTATGGATTCCTTTCAGTTAAATCTCCCTATTCAGTTACGATTTAAGCAGACCACATGAACTTCATAGAATCCCTATTCGGTTACTCCTATTCCATTCATGGCACGTTTTACCCTGGCCTTTGCATAAATAACAATTCGATATCATATTTATTTGTTCAACCATTCAGAAAAACATGGCTTCTCTATTCGACACATCACCATGCCCAAAGAAGGAATCAAAATAATAAAAAGCATTAAGAGCAATAAAACACACTCTTTGAAAAACACATTAAATTCCACTCATCCAAACAACAACTCAAGATAAAGGTTTAGGATCCATCTATCCTTAACACAAAAATATTTACTCCATAATAATATTCAAACAACCTATGCTCATATTATAAAACATCAACATAGATAAATAAGAATAATACAAAACTGGAGAAGAATGATTTAAAAGCTTAATGCGTAGCCTCCCGAAGTGTCTCCAACTCTCATTTTGCGTCTCCTCTCCTCCAAATTATGTTTTCTTCCTCTACGGCCGCGCTCCCCTCTCTTGTTCAGCTAGGGTTTGTATTTATAGCTTTCAAAATCAGCGGGCTGGCGCTGCAGCTTCAGCATCCCAGCACTGCAGCGCCGAGACGTAATTTCTAACCCTATTCTGGCGCTACAGCTTCAACATCCTGGCGCTGCAGCTTCAACTTTTTGTCCAAATCCTCTGTTTTTGTCAGCTTCTAGCGCTGCAGCGCCAACATCCTGGTGCTGCAGCCTTGAGTTTCTGTCTTCTTTGCGCATTTTGGCCTTCCAGTGCTCTTCAGCGTTCCAGCAAGTGTCGGCACAATAGATTTCCATGACTTAGCATTGATCATTTAACTAAAACAACTTATTACTAGAATAAGATAAACTAAACTCAAATTGCTAAAAACACATGCAACACAATTCTAATGGTTAAGATCAACACAAAAAACGTGCCTAAAAGCAGTATAATAACATGATTTATTCAGAGTTATCAATAAACTTATTGATTATATTTATAAATACTCCATATATATTTAGAGTAACTAATTTCATTTGTTCTTTCACTTCACATTATTCGTGTACTGTGCCATAAAACTATTTAGTTATTAAATTATTTGTTTGAAAAACCTAATGTTAAAATTTAAAATATCTTAAAAGATAATTTTAATTTGGTGGTAAAGATAATTTCAATAGTATATATAAATAATTTAATTTTAAAAGTTGAAAGTATTTTATTTTTGTTATAGTTTATGGTAAAATATGCATGATCACATAAATTTAGTATTTTAAAAATATAAATTAGTTATTATAGATATTATAGATTAATCATGTACCCATGCAATGCATGAGGTTATTTTAAAAAATTATTTGCTTGAAAAAATTTCAAGAGCTAACAATGTATTAGAAAAATATGAGAATCATCATTTAATTAGTTTGTTTTATACTAAAATATTATTGTGATTTTAATCTTTAATCTCATGTTCAAAATTTTATAATCTCATATTTGAAAATTATTTATAAATTGTTTTGTTTATATTATTTGATTCATAAGTAAATATTCATTTACTTATGTATATATGTTAAATTTTGATTATTTTTTATTGGCTTATCTATTTTTTTTTTAAAATTAAGATTAACTTGATTAGATTCTTTATATTAGGCTTTATTATTTTGGGCCTTTATAGGGATTATAATTTGGGCTTTATATCCCAAATATTTATAAAACCAAAATTACATAGTTTTGATGAATTAAAAAATAAAGCACATGTCAAAATAATAAGTCTCATAGAAAAGAATATTATGAAATAGTTATATAAATATATTTAAGCTAGTTTACAATTTAATTATCAAATTCATTAGATTCTTTTATATTGAGATTTTATTAAAAAAAAATCACATATAATTTTAATTTATTAGGTTTTATTATTTTAAGCTTTATAGAGTTTATAGATTAATTAATTGCAAAAGCAAAATTACTTTTATTGGACTATTATTTTACCTTTTAAAGAGTTTATGGATCAAGCTTTATATCTTAATTAATTATAAAAGCAATATTACATAGTTTCATATTTAAAATTAAAAAATTGGACACATGGCATCACCCAAACGCTTCTAAAAAATTTATTTCAAATAGTTGTATTTATAGATATAGATTTTGTATGTGTTTTATACGTATTTATATGATAAAAATAAAAATTAATATAATATAAGCACTCTTAAGAGTTAGAGACTCAAGAGGTTCTCATTTCATCATTTTTTTTTTGAAAAAAAATTATGTTTTCACCCTCTCACTCTTGTTGTCTCGCATTTGCTAAACAAATTGGTTATCTTATCACGACTTAGACTTCGAGTTTAATATATTATGTTATTAACAAAGAGGAAAAAAACCAAGAACAAAGGTTCTCTGCATTTATTATTGGTAACATGAACTTAATTAGTAATTATATTGAAATTTAGAAAAAAATAAAAATAAGCTAATGTAGCGAGTTAACCTGAATGAGTGCTAAAATGATATCATAAAAAATTGGGAAAAAAATAAAATTGGTGCAATATAATGGGTTAACTCTCAACCTGAGATGACCCACAACTAGAATGACCCGAGATTTGAGATGACTTGTAACCCGAATGATCTAAGACCCGAAACTATTGAACATGAAAAGACCCAAATCCGAAACGATCTGTAACCTGAATGACTCGAACTCGAAATGATACGAACTTAAAACGAATCGATCTAACCCGATCTGAACTTGACCCGAACCCGACCTGTAACAACCCATCCCTAGTTGGCCACCCCGAGACGGTGTCGTCAAATTTTGAAATCCCAGCACGACATATATATATAACAACATAAAAAAAAACAACTTAATTATCTACATACTTATCTATACATCAGTCCTCAACCCTCAACATGAGAGTTCATTATTAAGATTTCAACTAAAATAATATATACAACATATGATGTATGAATATTTATAAATATTTTTTCCATTAATATAAGGATGTGGACCATGTGGCTTACAGATAATGACCCAGTCTGAATCTCAGCTCACCAATCTATCTGTCTTGCCTGCTACCTGAAATTATTTAACAATGAAGAGTGAGCTTCATAAGCTCAGTGAAATAAATTTACTAGAAGTATTCAATTATTCAAATAGTTTTTCAATATTCATTCATCTATATCTCATAAAATTCGATAATATCATTCTATTATCACTACTCATATCATAATCCTCATCATTTATCAATCTCTGCTTCTTATATATTTAATCATCTTGAGACTATTAATTCTACCTCATAATTACCTCATTATGAGGTTCACAACATATAATCAATCACTCAGAAAATCCTTATCATATCATACTTTCATATTTCTTTCTCATCATATCTGTCTCTCTGTGAGATTCATTCATCTATCAATAAATTTACAATACAGAATAACACTTTAGCATCTCAAACAATAATAATCAATATTTGAAACAAATACAATGCATGAATTTAAATTATATTATTATTTGGGAACGTCTTCCCACATGTCGACATGTTTTTATCTTAGATCGACTGCCTTTCCAGTTCTTTCATTTCCAACATATACCGGCTGTCACAGTTTCATTTAGATTGGTTGCCTTCCCGGTTCTTTCATTTCATGCATATATATATGAACAATGATATGAATTATGCAGATGAACAATAATATAAAAACAAGCATGCACTAAAACATTTAATTTAGCTACTCGGTTCTTTCTCAAAATTCTTATTTTTATCATATTCATTAAATTATTTCCTCATATATCATATCAAATTATTAATCATAGCCTATCAAGAATTTCATTTATCCCTTCATTATATATTTAATCAACTCATTATTTCAATAATATTACTTATCATAAAATAAATCTTTAACATATCAATTATTCCTATCATACCCATCAATCAACTTTCATCTATCATCCAATCATAGGTTAATAATTAATTCAATATCATCATTTTATATTTCATATTTATCTTGATTACTAAAAGTAAATCTAACTCACCACGTAGCACTTAGAGCTACCTGATTACGCCCAAAGAGTAACGCGGTAGTTGTAGCACAGCTTTGGGGTGTCGATTCCACAGGGAAACAAGTTATCTATAAAAGAAGGTGTGAACCATAACACAAACGATAAAGATTTAAGTAAGAAGATATGAATTTGGATAATGAAGTAATTGTGTAAAATAGATAGTGAAATATAATAATGAAACAACAAGGATCCGAGAATCCTCCCTAGGTTCGTTGCCCTATTCCTAACTTGATTCAGCTTTTTTCAGCAAGCTCATTGAGGTATTCTATAGCATCATCGGGGTCTTTTTGCAGGAATTCACCATTGCACATCATTTCTACAAATTGGCTTTCTTTATAGGTAAGACCCTCATAGAAATAGCTCACTAAACATCAATTCTCATACCTATGGTGTGGACACATACTTAACAGCTCACACATGGACTGGACCTAGTGCTACTAAAATCATGAATAGGTCACGACCTATAGGAAACCCGAGTGGTGGAGGAATATACCATCTTAGGGAAGAAGACAACCTGAAAGCTAAGGTCGAACTGCTCACTAGGGAGTTAGATGCATTAAAAACCAAAGGCTCAAAGCAAACACATGTGGCTAATCATGCCGAGTCTTTGGAGCCATGCTTTGTGTGTGGTGGGGTAGGTCATCCCGCTCAAGAGTACCCCACTTTTGTTGATATGAGAGGGTTGTACGAGGAATAATGTAATGCCTTAGGCATGTACAAGAAGCCTCTATCACCCTTCTCTAACACTTCTAATCTGGGGTGGCGAAATCACCCCAACTTCAGCTGGAAACCTGAAAATCAGCAGCATACACAACTCCCTAGATCATACCCAGCACCTTATCATGCACCCTCATCCTCTAGGTACTCTTTAAAAGACACCTTACATGCTTTTATAGAAGCACAAGGTAAGACAAACCAAAGGTGTGAGGCATTAATTACGCAAGTGGTTGAGGAGAACAAAGAAATAAGGAGCCAAGTGTCTAAATTAATGGGCTCCTTAAGTTTGACTGAGCGAGGTAAGTTCCCTTCCCAAGCTCAGTCCATACCTCACGGTCAACATATGGCACAAGAAAATTTGAAAGATGTAAATACCATTGTGACTCGAAGTGGTAAGTTACTACACATCCCACCAATGAATAAATCTGAAGATGTGGAAAAGGGTCAAGCAAGTAGTGATGTCGAGCTGCCCAAGAACCCTGAAGTGACCAAAAATCCTGTTAAGATGCCATTCCCTCAAGCCTTAAAATCAAACAAGAAAAATCTGAACCTAAACAATGAAATCCTAGAGAACTTAAGGCAAGTGAAACTTAATCTTCCTCTTTTGCATGTGATTAAACAAGTTCCTACCTATGCAAAAGTTCTCAAGGATTTCATGGTACCTTTCGGTATTGTCTTAGGGCATATTGTTTCTTCTAAAGGAATAGAGGTTGATCAATCTAAGATTGAATTAATCTCTAAATTGCCTACCCCGAAGACTATAAAAGATGTAAGATCTTTCCTTGGTCATGCTGGTTTTTATAAGAGGTTCATACAAAATTATTCGAACATATCTAGACTATTATATGCCCTCCTAGTTAAAGATACCCCCTTTGAGTGGACACAAGCTTGTCAAGAGGCCTTCAAAATGCTAACTGGCAAGCTTACTTCCGCACCTATAATGCAGTCACCGGATTGGACTTTACCTTTTGAAATCATGTGTGATGCTAGTGACTATGCTATAGGTGTTGTTCTTGGACAGCGAAGGGAGGGGAAACCTTTTGTCATTTACTATGCTAGTAAGACTTTAAATAGTGCTTAAATGAATTACTCCACAACTGAAAAAGAATCGCTAGCTGTAGTATTTGCTTTAGATAAATTTCGTGCTTATTTAATTGGTTCCTCTATTCTTATCTTCATAGATCATGCAGCCCTCAAGTACCTTCTTACAAAGAAGGATGCTAAAGCACGACTAATACGATGGATCCTACTCCTACAAGAATTCGACATCACCATCAAAGACAAAAAAGGAGTAGAAAATGTAGTAGCTGACCATCTCTCAAGGCTCACTTTTAAGGACACCTCTGACGACATGCCAATCAAGGATGACTTTCCCGATGAACATTTAGTCTCCGTTACTTCTCTACCATGGTTTGTGCATATCGTGAATTATTTGGCCACCGGTGAGATACCAATGGATTGGAGCACTCAAGACAAGAAGAAGTTCTTAAATGAGGTACATAATTTTTATTGGGATGACCCCTATCTTTTTAAGTATTGCCCTGACCAAATTTTAAGGTGTTGCATCCCTAATGAAGAGATTGCCAGCGTCTTAGAATTTTGTCACTCCCAAGCTTGTGGAGGCCACTTTTCAATGAAAAAAACAGCTGCAAAAATTTTGCAGTGTGGATTTTATTGGCCTACCTTGTTTAAAGATGCAAACATCAATTTTCGCTCATGTGAAAAGTGTCAAAAGTTAGGAGTTGTATCTCGTCGTAATATGATGCCCTTAAACCCTATTTTAGTAATTGAAATCTTTGATTGTTGGGGCATCGATTTTGTAGGACCCTTCCCTCCTTCCTTCGGATACCAATATATCATCGCGACAATCGATTATGTATCTAAGTGGGTAGAGGCAGCAGCTTGTCGAAGCAACGATAATAGAACAGTAATTAAATTTTTGAAAGAAAATGTGCTATCTCGATTTAGTACACCACATGCTATAATTAGTAATCGAGGTACACATAGGGAAATTAAGCAAATCTTAGAAAAAACAGTCAACCCGGATCGCAAAGATTGGTTTTTGAGACTAGTTGATGCGCTTTGGGCTTACCGTACAGCCTTTCGAACTCCCTTAGGTATGTCACCTTATAGGCTTGTCTTTGGAAAGCCTTGCCACTCACCTGTAGAGCTCGAGCATCGAGCTTATTGGGCCATCAAGTCTTTTAATTTTGACATAGGAGAAGCAGGTAAGCTTAGGAAATATCAGTTGACCGAGTTAGAGGAGTTAAGAAATGATGCTTATGAGAAACCTAGAATCTATAAGGACAAGATGAAAGTGTTTCATGATAAAAATATTTTGAGGAAAACATTTAAACCTAATGATAAGGTATTCTTATACGATTCTAGGCTCCATAAACATCCCAGAAAACTTCGGTCGAGGTGGACCAGCCCTTTTGTAGTGAAAAATGTTTTTGAAAATGGGGCGGTAGAAATTAAGAATACTAGAGATGGTCGGATTTTTAAAGTTAATGGTCAATGCCTTAAGATCTTAATCAATAAACAAGATCCAGAGGTGGAAGACATTCCGCTTATGGATCCGGTCTATTCACCTTGACCACATAACAAATATACGTTTTTACTTTTATTTTTCTTTTGATTTGTTTGTTTTGTTTTTGATTGAGTTTATTTTAATTTTAAATATTTTTTTAGTTTAATTTAATCTAATTTTTCGTATTGTTTTTATTATTTATTTGAGCTAATTCTATTTTATTTTTGTGGACCAAACAAGTTTTTTCAGAAATAGGCCCAGGTCGCGCCTAGACCCAGCTTCTAGCGCGCCTCACCCACCAGGGAGTGAACCAGCTTAGCAGCCCGTGTGCCACGGCCCAAGCCCAATGCGCAGCACTGGCCCAGTTCGCCCAGCCCTCGCGCCGCACCTCAACAGGAGCCGTGCCACACCGCACAGAACGGCCACAATCCAGCCCACCTTCGAGCCGCAGCTCCCCACAATCCACACCGCACCGCACCAGCTGCCACCTGTTTCTCTGCACCCAAACCTGCACACTTTTGACCCAAATTCTGCATTTTCCTCTTCATTTCTCTTTTGCAAAAACACAGTACACTCTCTTCCTCTCTCCAAACCCTCACTTACCCATTCACTTTTACTCAAAATTTCTTGATTCTAACATTATTTCTTGTAGGATTTCGCACTAATATTGCAGATTTTGTTGGAAATTTCTTCAAAAAGCTTGGTTCTAAAAAGATTTTGGGTTCATCAAGAAAACTTCAAATTGGTGGGTACTCTTCTGCTCTCCAACTTTGGACATCAAATCAGACTTTCAACAAGAAGTATAGCATGCAGTTCAAATAGAGGTGCACAATTTTCAGCTTCCGTGCATTTCTACTTACAAAGGGAGTTTCCTTTACCTTTTCTTCAACATTGAGGTCAATGTAATTTTTTAAGTTGGGGGTGAAGGAAACATATTCTTTTTCTTGAAATTGAACTGCTTGGTGTCAATTTCCTTGATTGTTTGTGTTTAGCATGCTTTGTGTTTGCCTTGGAGTTAATTAACATGTCAATGATATAAACTTAATTGAGATAGCAGATAGCATTTAGAAGAAGTTAAATTTTGCTTCGGTTTGAAATTAATTTAAGTATTAATCTTCATTTGGTTTGAGACTCTAGTTTGTGGTAAGATTGTATGATTAGTCTTAAACATTTAGAGAAGTTTTATGTGTGATTATTTTGTGACTATTTTTGCAGTCTCGACAAACTCTAGAACTTACTTGATAACCACTTAAGGTGAATTCCTAGAATGCACATTACTTAGGATATGATATAGGCCATTTTTTGGACTATTTGAGCCTGTCAAACCTACCATTGCTATATTTACCACTAGTCACCTATTTGAGCCTTTTATTCTTTAAAAAGAATTTGAGCCTTGTTTCTTTCAAATAGCCCATTTACTCACCTTTATGAGCCTAAAAAAATATTTTAGTCTTACCTTCCTCTTAAAAGAACTTAGCTATACACATTTGTTGAGACGCACTTAAAAGGAGTAAGGATGGAAATATGAGAAAATATCATTACCATAACCCAAGTACATTAAAGAAGATAAGTTGAGGTTATGGAAAAGAAAAGAAAAATGAAAAAGGAGGTGAATGGTCTTATGTCAAAATACAAAAGAAAAGAAAAAAAAAAGAGAAGTGAATTATGGCAAAGAAAGAAGAAAAGAAAGGAAAACTGGTGATTTGAGAAAAATGGTTGATAAAGTTGGGTGTTGAAGTAAGGTTATTTAGTGCTTAAAATGAGTTGTGTTTAAAGCTAAGAGATTGAGTTCTTTTACTTGTGAATCTTTCCCATTCTTTCTTAACCTTTACCTTAGCCTAACTTTACAAGCTTATTAAAGACCGATTGGCCCAATATAATGTGATTTTTCTACAATAGTGGAGAGTGGTTTGAAATGTAAGCCTATGGAGCTTGTTTTTTGTGATTGATGTCACACAATTTATCATGTTTTAGAGGCCAAGACTTGTATTCACGAATGTTATGCATAAAATCATCCAGATATTCAGATTAATGGATTGGGGAAAGATGGATGTAAAGAGTCAATAACGATCTTAAGATTGATGTTTGGATTATTTTTGAACTTGGGTAAAATTTAATGATTCTATGTGATGTGTGTTATGTGAAATTTTTGAGACAAAATGTGAATTACTCTTGGTTAACACTAATATTGCTTTACTTTGTTGTGATTCCCACCGTAGAATTCATCTCTTGTTTTCGCTTGTATTGCTAGGGACTAGCAATAAGCTAGTTGGGGGTTGTGATAAGAGCATAAAATGCATCTTAATAGTTCTTAATCGTTAGCATTTTAGGGTTGATCTATGTTTTCATTGCACTTTTATACGTTAATAACTCTAAAGTAGTATTCTTGGATCATTGAATTATTTCGGTGCATTTTCAGGTATTTTAAGTTCAAAAGAGGAGAAAAAGCTATTATCGTTTGAAGCACAAAGACTCGAGGCACACCGAAGAAAAGATATGGTTGTGGAAGGACAAATGAAGAGAAATCAAGTTTATAGTGTGTGCGCTACGGCCTAGAATTGTCCAGGCCTTGGCCTCCAGAAAGTGCACCAAAAGAGCAAGAAAGAAGCATCAGGTCAGGCCGCGGCCTGGATTAGGCTGGCTCGCGGCGTCCAGAAAGTGCAGAAAACAAGGAAAAGGCTGAGCCGCGGCCTGACTCCAGCTGAGCCGTGGCGCAACCCCGATACCCTGTCTCTGAGTTACAACATAATTAGGGCCTTTTAATGATTGTTTAAACCCTAAAACACCCTTGGATCTCTTGTATTATAAATAGACCACTTAGGTTTGATAAAGAAAATCATCAAGCTTGGAAACTCAAGGAAGCAATGAATTCTCCGCCATCAAAGTGTCAACCATGAGCCCCATGGCTAACTAATCTCCAAGCAAGGCGAAGGGATGAATCTCTAGGTGTAATTATTCTTATTTTCCTTTATTTGATTAAGTTTTAATAGGGATTCATTGTCAAAACATTGTTATGATTTACTTTTTAATTAATTATAAGATTTTATCTAATCCAGTGATTGTATCTTTCTCCTTGATATAAATTTAGTCATGTTTTTCTTATGTCAAGATTGTTTGGGTATAATTGAGTCCAGTAGATCTAGCCTTTAGGTTTGTCTATTGCTGCAATATTGTCATTAAAGATATATTGTCGTTTCTTGAGAAACCTAGAGGATAGATCATGTGTTCATGAATCAAAAATAAAAAGTATTTCATAACAATCATATTAAGATTTATATATGTTCTCATTGAATATTTGTCGATTGCCTGTTTGGGATAATTTCTCCCAAAACTGATACAAAGTCTTATTTTCCTTTTGTGCAAAGGTGGAGATTTGTATTTTCAAAGCATTAGTCTTATATTGAGGAAAGTATTTGTTAAAAAAGACTTGGGTCACCTCATTCCATAACCTAATTGATCGTGGTCTCCGCAAGTATAACCAAATCTTAGCTTTATCCTTCAAAGAGAAAGGAAAAAACTTGAGTCTCACGATATCATCAGTTGCATCTTGACTATGAAAAGTCGTAACTACTTCCTTAAACTCCCTAATGTGTACATATGGGTTTTCGTTTTCCAAGCCATGAAAAGTAGGGAGTAATTGTATCATCCCTGTTTTAAAGTCTTGATGGCGAGTGTTGGCTGGAAACATAATGCATGATGGTGTGGCTGCTCAACTAGGATATAGGTAATCTTTAAGTCTCCTAAAAACATTTTCGTTAGGGTTTTCAGCTATGTTATCAAAATTTTCTAAATTTTCGGTTGGGTGTACATTAGGGTTTGATCTAGGCGAGACTTCACTAACGGATGTGGAGTGGAAGGGTATCTCTAATTCGGGTCCCTTAATGAATCTCCCTCGCGAATCTCTCAGTCTAAGCATACACCAACTGAGTTTAAAAGGTAATAAATAAAATAGAACAAAACGAAAAAAAAAGATCAGAAATCCAAAACTTAAAGAAAAGAACGATAGTACTGTCTTGTCTTAGAGTTGACAAACTTCCTTGTATGTAAGTGCGTTTCCCCGGCAACAACACCAAAATTTGATTACACCCAAAGAGTAACGCGGTAGTTGTAGCACGGCTTTGGGGTGTCGATTCCAGAGGGAAACAAGTTACTTACAAAAGAAGGTGTGAACCATAACACAAACGATAAAGATTTAAGTAAGAAGATATGAATTTGGATAATGAAGTAATTGTGTAAAATAGATGATGAAATATAATGAAGAAAGAACAAGGATCCGGAAATTCTCCCTAGGTTCGTTGCCCTATTCCTAACTTGATTCAGTTGTTTTTATCTCGATTGCAAGTTTCACATCCCAAACAAGCAATCGGCAAATATTCAATGAGAACATATATAAACCCTAATATGATTGTTATGAAATACTTTTTATTTTCGATTCATGAACACAGGATCTATCCTCTAGGTTTCTCAAGAAACGACAATATATCTTTAATGACAAAATTGCAGTAATGGACAAGCCTAAAGGCTAGATCTACTGGACTCAATTATACCTAAACAATCTTGACATAAGAAAAACATGACTAAATTTATATCAAGGAGAAAGATACAATCACCGGATTAGATAAAATCTTATAATTAGATTAAAAAGTAAATCATAACAACGTTTTGACAATGAATCCCTATTAAAACTGAATCAAATAAAGGAAAATAGGAATAACTACACCTAGGGATTCATCCCTTCACCTTGCTTGGAGATTAGTTAGCCATGGGGCTCATGGTTGACACTTTGATGGAGGAGAATTCGTTGCCTCCTTGAGTTTTCCAGGCTTGATGATTTTCTTTATCAAACCCTAAGTGGTCTATTTATAATACAAGAGGTCCAAGGGTGTTTTAGGGTTTAAACAATCATTAAAAGGCCCTAATTATGTTGTAACTTGGAGACATGGTATCGGGGTCACGCCGCGGCTCAACTGGAGTCAGGCTGTGGCTCAGCCTTTTCCTTGTTTTCTTCACTTTCTAGAGGCCGTGGCCTGACCTGATGCTTCTTTCTTGCTCTTTTGGTGCACTTTCTGGAGGTCGAGGCTTGGATAATTCTAGGCTGCAGCGCACACACTACAAACTTGATTTCTCTTCATTTGTCCTTCCACAACCATGTCTTTTCTTCGGTGTGCCTCGAGTCTTTGTGCTTCAAACGACAATAGCTTTTTCTCCTCTTTTGAACTTAAAATACCTGAAAATGCATCGAAATAATTCAATGATCCAAGAATACCACTTTAGAGTTATTAACGTATAAAAGTGCAATTAAAACCTAGATCAACCCTAAAATGCTAACGATTAAGAACTATTAAGATGCATTTTATGGCTCTTATCGCTACCCGTGGATCACCTCCTTGCATTTCCTGCTCCTTTCAGCAGTTTCCCCATATTGCTGATCGTCAACACCTGACATAAGATTTATATTAAAATTCCTAATTTATTCTTTAATTTTTTTTCATAATGCACACCTTTAAATTTCTACATCAAATTCAGGGTATTTTTCATGTATGCTATATTAAAAAAAAATTCATGTTATTACCTTTTTTTTTCTTGGAGCTTTCCTCGACTCTTTTTAAAATTCTCCCGTAAACCTCTTCAAAATTTTACTCTTTCAACCTTTCTTTCAATCCCCAAGTGTTTAAAGAAATAGAGTAATTTGAATTGAAGGAAGAAGAAAACCAAATAGGATTTGGTAAGAAATACTTAAAACAAAAATTTAAATTGTGTATAAAACGGTTTGCACCGTTTCAGCACCGTTTTTAAACATTTTGGTTCTTGGTTGTTGCACCATTATTTCAATTAGTTTCAAAGTTGTCAAGGGTGACAACATCTTGACATCCAAGTGTTGTCCCACAATTTTTTTTTTTTCAAAAAATTATTTTTATTCAATAATAAATCTTTTATGTATATATTATTTTAATTCCATGTAACATATATCAAATTTCTTCTTTACCCTTACTTTAAGAAGACAAGTATTACAATTCTACCCACCTTATAAAAATTTCGTCCTTGAAATTTCCTTACCTAATTTATGAAAAAGCTAGTGTACTCTTTCCTTATTCTAGCCTCATGCTCCCAAGTAATTTCTTCAACATCTTTGTTCTGCCATAATACTTGAACCAAATGAATAACTTTATCACGTAAGACTTGTTCCTTTCTGCCTAGTGTTTTGATCGTACTTTCATAAAGGTCAAATCTTCTTGAAGTTCTACAGCTTGTCTCAGAATACTATGTAATTCAGCATGTCAACACTTTCTCAAAAGTGAAACATGGAATACATTATGTAATTGCTTTAGCTCTGGAGGCAAATCCAACCTATATGCGACTGGTCCAACTTTTTTAATCACCTCATATAGCCCCACAAATCTCAAGCTCAACTTTCCCTTCTTTTTAAATCTCAATATACCCTTCCACGGAGATATCTTCAAAAATACTGAGTCATCAACCTGAAACTCCAAAGGCTGTCTTTTATTATTAGCGTATCCCTTCTATCTATTCTGTGATGCTCTAAGGTTCTCTCTAACCAGTTTAATCCTCTCAGTAGTCAAATCTATCATTTCTGGACCAAATATCTTTCTTTCTCCAACTTCTTCCTGACATACTGGAGTTCTACACCTTCTACCATATAAAGCCTCAAATGGTACCATCCAAATACTAGTTTGATACTGATTATTGTATGCAAACTCGATCAAAGGAAAATAAGCTTCCCAGCTCACTGAGAAACTTAATACACTTGCCCTTAGCATATCTTCTAGTATTCTAATGATTCTCTCTGTCTGTCCATTAGTTTGTGGTTGAAAAGTTGTACTAGACTGCAATTTCGTACCCATAGCTTCTTGTAAACCCCTCCAAAATCTAGAAGTAAATATAGAATCTCTATTTGATACAATGCTCAAAGGTACTCTATGTAATTTTACAACCTCTACTACATATAATTCAGCCAACTTTTCAGGACTCCAGGTAGTTTTAATAAGAAGGAAATGTGAAGACCTAGAAAGTCTATCCACTATAACCCATACAGCATCATGACCTCTCTGGGTACGGGGAAAACCAAAAACAAAATCCATGCTCACATTCTCCTATGGCCATTCAAGTACTGGAAGAAGTTGTAATAAACATGTTGGATGTCTATTCTCAGACTTTACTTGTTGAAAAGTCAAACATATAGAAATATACCACCATACCATCTTCTCTAATTCTAAACCCAGTCGACTTCCCACTCAATATTTTTTATTTGATCTTCTCTATCCCTTCATCTCTACTCTGCATTTATAACAAGCTATCAATAATAGGAGATTATACCACCACATTTGCCATCAATACTCCTCTATCACTGACACTCAACTGCATCTTCATTTTTCTTAATTCTATAATCAAGCTAGTATCATGACTCCCAATAGTAGCTAATCTTCCTGTAGGCTTTCTACTCAATGCATCAGCTACTACATTAGCCTTCTAAGGATGATAATGAATTGTATAGTCATAATCACTAATTAACTCCATCCACCTCCTCTGCCTCAAATTCAATTCTTTCTGGGTGGGTAAATGCGTCCGCATTTTATGATCAGTACAAATTTCACAAGTGGCCCCATATAGATGACATCTCTAAATCTTCAAAGCAAAAACTATGGCAGCCAATTCTAAATCATGGGTCGGGTAATTCCTCTCGTGGTTCTTCAATTGCCTAGAAGCATAAGCTATAACTCTCCCATGTTGCATCAACACACATCCTAACTCCTGATGTGATGCATCGCTATATACCACAAATCCTTCATCACCAGAAGGAAGCACTAATACCGGAATAGTAGTCAGTTTCTCTTTCAACAGCTGGAAACTCCTCTCACACTCTTCTGACCACCTAAACTTCACTTGCTTCCTGGTCAATCTAGTCAATGGTCCAACAATCATAGAAAACTTTTGGAAAAACCTCTTATAATAACCGGCCAAGCCCAAAAAGCTTCTAATTTCAGTTACACTAGTGGGCCTTTCCCAATTCAACACTGCCTCTACTTTCTGTGGGTCAACTGCTATCCCATCTCCTAACACAACATGCCCCAAGAAAGATATTTCACTTAACCAAAAATCACACTTAGAGAACTTTACATATAATTTCTCTTTCCTCAAAATTTCCAACACTATCTCTAAATGTTGCCCATGCTCCTCTTCATTCTTGGAATATACCATAATATCATCAATAAATACAATCATAAATCTATCCAAGAATGGTTTAAACACATAATTCATTAGATCAATAAATGTTGTAGGAGTGTTAGTCAACCCAACTGGTATCACAAGGAACTCATGATGGCCATGACGTGTCCTAAAAGTAGTCTTAGGCACGTCCCCATCCTTTATCTTCAACTAATGATAACCCAATCTCAGGTCTATCTTAGGAAACACCCTAACCCCTTGTAATTGCTTGAATAAATCATCCATCATGGGAAAATGATATCTATTCTTGATGGTGATCTTATTCAATAGTCTATAATCAATATATAACCTCATCATCCTATCATTCTTCTTGACAAACAACATAGGGGCTCCCCAAGGCGACATACTACGTCGAATAAACTATTTATCTAGCAATTCCTGAAGTTGAACTTTTAACTTTCTCAACTCAGGTGGTGCCATTCTATAAGGTGCTATAGATATAGGTGCTGATCATGGAATCACCTTAATAAAAAACTCAATCTCTCTGTTGGGAGGAAAACCAAACAACTCCTCAGGGAATACATCAGAAAAATCTTTCACTACTAAGATTTCTTTTAACTTCTTAATCTCCCTTCTAGAATCCACCACATATGCCAAATACCCCTCACAACCCTTCTTTAACCATTTACTAGTAGTTATGGTAGAATTAAGATAGTTGGCTAGTATCTTACGTTCTCCCTGAAAATTAAACTCCTCTTGTCCTGGTATCTTGAACACCACATTCTTCCTAAAACAATCTATCTAAGCATGATATACAGATAACCAATTCATTCACAGAATTAAATCAAAATCTGTTATATCTAAAGGCAACAAATCAACTTCAAATTCTCTATCAGCCAGACTAATCACACAACCCCGATAAATTTTCCCAATAATAACCCTATCTCCAATAGGAACCTCAACAACAATAGCATGCATCAAAGAACTAACACTAGTATCAATAGATTTCATATAAACACTGGATACAAAAGAATAGGTTGCACCAGGATTAATCAATAATCTAGTAGACCTATTAAGAATAGATACCATACCCATAAAAACATCAAGAGTAGCTTGTGCATCCTGTTGGGTCAACTCATAGACTCTGCTGTTTCTGGACTGTAACTGACCACCGCTTCCTCTCTCAGCTACTGATCCTTTGCCTCTACCTTGTACACTCCCTGATCCACCATTTCTCTATAGCTGTCTTCTCCCAATCCCTCCAACACCTATCTCAACATATTTCCCCACTGGAGAATCTTCACCAACATGTCCTCCCTCACCACATACAAAGTATATCTGAGTAGGGCAATTTTAAGATAGATGCCCCATCTGATTATATCTAAAGTAAACCCTTGGCTCTCGATCATACATCAGATTACCACTTCCCCTTGGTGACATACTTACTCCTTTAAAATTAACTCCCAGTTTCCATAGCTTGTCTCCTAAATTTAGGGATCCCACCGATATTACTCTGAGTTACAGAAGCAGCAGATCTTGCTTGCCTCTGACTCTGTACTACAGTTCCTTGTGACAAGGAACGCCCCATCTGGGGTGGTCTTCCACTCTGCACATTCATACTATTACCACCTCTAGGTCCTTCAAATCTAGACCTCTTTAGCCAATCCCTCCTACCTCTAAACGTCATCAAATCTTTCTCAATCTGTAATACTTTATCCACTAGTATAGCATAATTCTCAATACCTATATAAGAGAGTTTAGTCCGAATTTCATAGTGTAACCCATCTAAAAATCTCTTCCATTTTCTCTCTTCTGTATTCACTAACTTAGGCAAAAACCTCAACAGGGCTATAAATCTACCATCAGACTCAGCCACAAATAAAGTACTCTGCCTTAAATGAATAAAGTCTCTCTCCTGCTGTGCTCGAAATGTATCTGAAAAATACTTCGCAAAGAACACATCTTTAAACTTATTCCAAGTTAAGGGTTGTTCTACTTTTGTACTCAATCTAGATAGAATATCCTCCCACCATTAAGAAGCCTCACTCAAAAGTAACCTTCTATCTATCTGTCACTAGTAAAACTTCAAAATATTTTTCAACATGTCTAATCCACTGCTTAGCTTCCACAGGATTTACAGATACTCTAAAAGATTGAGGTTTAAACTTAAGAAATCTCACAAAACAATCATTTTGCATCTCATGTGCAAACACACCATCTCCCTCATGAAGCTCTTGTCTCACAACAACAGGTTCTATTCTAGCCCTTTCCTCTAATCTCTTCTGCAAATTATTAGCCATTTCTTCTGCTGCATTCATTCTCTTTATAGCACGATCAAGAAGTTCTCTCAACTCATCCTTCCTAATCTCATATTCTCTCCCACTTCTACTAGTACTAGCTGCACTAGCAACTTATTCCATTGCATGAACCACAGGCTCAACCTCCCCCTTTGCTTTAGCTCTTCTAAATATTTTGGGTCTACCACGTCCCCTGTGATTTAGAATTCTACCTCTCACTCTAGCACGTCCATGTGTTATCCTCAGACTCTGCATTAAAATATAATTTATTTAAATCTCCCACTTCTTTAAATTTTTATGCAGTCTACAGAATGGTTAAACCTAATGCTTGAATATCAAAATTGTAACGACCCATCCCGAGCTGGCCACCCCCGAGACGGTATTGTCACATTTTGAAATCCCAGCACAACACATATATGCAACAATATAAAAAAAAACATCAACGTAATTATCTATATACATATCTATACATCAGTCCTTAACCCTCAACAAAGGAGTTACATTATTAAGATTTCAACTGAAATAATATATACAACATATGATGCATGAATATTTATAAATATTTTTTTTTTCATTAGTTTGAGGATTCGGACTAGGTGGCTTATAGATAATAACTCAGTTTGAATCTCAGCTCACCAATCTATATGTCCTGCCTGCTACCTGAAATTATTTAACAATGAGGAGTGAGCTTCACAAGCTCAGTGAATTAAATTTACTAGAAGTATTCAATTGTTCAAATAGTCTTTCAATATTCATTCATCTATATCTCATATAATTCGATAATATCATTCTATTATCACTACTCATATCATAATCCTCATCATTTATCTATCTCTTATTCTCATATATTTAATCATCTTGAGACTATCACTTCTACCTCATAATTACCTCGTTATGAAGTTCACAACATATAATCAATCACACAAAAAATTCTTTTCATATCGTACTTTCATATTTCTTTCTCATCATATCTATCTCTTTGTGAGACTCATTCATCTATTAATAAATTTACAATCAAGAATAGCACTTTAGCATCTCAAACAATAATAATCAACATTTGAAACAAATTCAATGCATGAATTTAAATTACATTATTATTTGGGAACGTTTTCCCATGTCGACATGTTCGGTTATTTTATTTCCAGCATATACCGGCTGTTACAGTTTCATTTAGACTGACTACCTTCTCGGTTCTTTTATTTCCAGCATATACCAGCTGTTATAGTTTCATTTAGACCGGCTGCCTTCCCGGTTCTTTTATTTCTAGCATATACCAGCTATCACAGTTCTTTTATTTCATTTAGACTAGCTACCTTCTCGGTTCTTTTATTTCATTCATATGCATATGAACAATGATATGAATTATGCATATGAACAATAATATAAAAGCAAGCATACACTCAGACATTCAATTTAGCTATCTAGCTCTTTCTCAAAATTCTTATTTTTATCATATTCATTAAATTATATCCTCATATATCATATCAAATTATCAATCATAGCTTGTTAAGAATTTCATTTATCCCTTCATTATATATTTAATCAACTCATTATTTCAATAATATTACTTCTCATAAAATAAATCAATTATTCCTATCATACCCATCAACCAACTTTCATCTATCATCCAATCATAGGTTAATAATTAATTCAAATATTATCAATTTATATTTCATATTTATCTCGATTACTAAAAGTAAATCTAACTCACCATGTAGCACTTAGAGCTACCCGTGGATCACCTCCTTGCATTTCCTGCTCCTTTCAGCAATTTCCCCTAATTGTGGATCGTCAACACCTAACATAATATTTATATTAAAATTCCTAATTTATTCTTCAATTTTTTTTTTTGTAATTCATACCTTTAAATTTCTACATCAAATTCTAGGTATTTATCATGTATGCTAAATTTCAAAAAAAGTAAAATTCACATTATTATTATTTTTTTTAGAGCTTTCCTCGAGTCTCTTTAAAATTCTCCCGTAAACCTCTTCAAAATTTTACTCTTTCAACCTTTCTTTCAGTCCCCAAATGTTTAAAGAAATATAGTAATTTGAATCAAAGAAAGAATAAAACCAAATAGGATTTGGTAAGAAGTAATTAAAACAAAACAAAATTTTAAATTATATATAAAAAAGGTCTGCACCATTTCAACACTGTTTTTAAACATTTTGGTGCTTGGGTGTTGCACCATTATTTCAATTAGTGTCAAAGTTGTCAAGGGTGACAACACCTAGACGTCTAGGTGTTGTCCCACCAATTTTTTAACTACCCTACAAGACGGATTTTTTTTTCTTTCCAAAAATTATTTTTATTCAATAATAAATCTTTCATGTATATATTATTTTAATTCCATATAATATCCATCAAATTCCTTTCATTACCTTTACTTTAAAAAGACGGGCGTTACATGACCCATCCAATCGCCACCTTAAAGAAAATTTGGAATAAGAAGATCCTTCTAAATGAATATAATCATACGTGATCTCTAGGAAAGGACTGGTGAATAGTGGTTGTGTAAGAAAAATGCTATTATTGCCTTCTAAAAGCAGAGAACCTAGCACATCCACATTATGAAGCCAATACAGCCCATGAATTCCATGCCTTGCAATCATATTGTCCTTTCCAATTAGCCCACTTGAAAATAGAGGAGAGTTTCCTAAAAGATCATTGACCCGAACCTTAAGATAACAAATTAAGTTTAGTTAGTGTAAATCTTCTTGCAAAGTGGAATCACAAGTAAATGAATCAGATCCATATATGTAGTCTCTTTTTCACTCACTCTGTATGAGGCTCCTTATATACCTATAATTCAGCAACATGCGCAGTAGCTAGTGCCAATCGTAAATTTTAGTTTCCATGTTCATCTACATAATCAAGATTAAACTTGATTTTCCATGTTGTTCCTTCATATGTGTTATCTTATTTTTTTCCTACATTGTAGCAAAAGCTACAGCTAATAGGCCGCGTGAGAAATTAAATCTTAACATCAACTAGACAATCCTAATGTTCTAATGGAAAATTTCCAATGAACAACGAGTGAAAAAGCATGCTAAAAAAAAAGCCTTGCCACACATATTATCTTACGTTTGTAAGTTAGTCGTGATAAAAATTGCAGACGTCATTATTCTCCAAGAAATTGACATGAAGAACTCTTATATATATATTACCAGTTCTTTAAATTAGTTTATATGTTATATGTGTTAGAATTTTCCTTTAAAAATTGAGCTTACATTATGTGTGGATTTTGTTTTTTTTTATTAAAACAGATCGAATGATTCGTCTATTGGTAAGACTTAGAGTCCATATAAGGTGATATGTTAATTAGGCCTAACTTTTTTATGGGTTAAGTGTGGACTGACTAGTGTGGGTTGTGGTAGCCCATTATAGTTATGATGAGCAACATGCAATATAAAGGTTAATGGCTAGGTCTCTCTATCTTGCTCCAAACATAACATACAATACTTTTATCTGATAAAGAAGCGAGTTAACAAGAGGAAAAATGAGGAAAATATCAAGTATATTTTCTTTCTACTAATTGTTTTAGGAATCGACGTTCTTATTGCGTTTATATGTTAAGATCTTTGCTTTCAGTTATACAATTCATCATGGAGTCCAAAACAGGTACGCTATAAGATTAATCACATAATATTGGGTGTTCTACAATCTTGTTACGGATGATTTTGGGATGAATTATTTTGTGTCAATTCTTACATGTGGTATCAGAACCACCATAAACTGGGTTTAGAACCCTAATTAAAGTTTTTAATTGATTAATTGAAAAGCTTTCTAGGGTTTGAATTATGAATAAAGGTAATTTTATAATTGATCCTTGCAATAAAGTTTGTTGATTTATGTTAAATTTTTATGATTATAAAGTTCTAATTGCATGATTGTATGAATCAAATAGATATATTGTTATAGAAACATATTTTAGGATTATATTTGTTCAATTAATTATTTTTTAGTCTAAACTAGATTAAAGTAAATTAATTGGATAGTTTAACAAGAGGAAAAATAAGGAAAATATCAAGTATATTTTCTTTCTACTAATTGTTTTAGGAATCGACGTTCTTATTGCGTTTATATGTTAAGATCTTTACTTTTAGTTATGCAATTCATCTTGGAGTCCAAAACAAGTACACTATAAGATTAATCACATAATATTGGGTGTTCTACAATCTTGTTATGGATGATTTTGGGATGAATTATTTTGTGTCAATTCTTACATGTGGTATCAGAGCCACCATAAATTGGGTTTAGAACCCTAATTAAAGTTTTTAATTGATTAATTGAAAAGTCTACTAGGGTTTGAATTATGAATAAAGGTAATTTTATAATTGATCCTTGCAATAAAGTTTGTTGATTTATGTTAAATTTTTATGATTATAAAGTTCTAATTGCATGATTGTAAGAATTAAATAGATATATTGTTCAATTAATTATTTTTTAGTCTAAACTAGATTAAAGTAGATTAATTGGATAGTTTCAGAACACCGTATGAAATCTTCAAAACTCTAAATATTCAATTATTTCATTAAATAAAGAATTGAATTAGTGAAAATTTTTATATGCAATTACATTTACTTTTTTCCATGACTGAGACTGAAACAAGATCTTGCTAATGGTAAAAAGGGAGATTTGAATGTGGGGTTGTTCTTATTTTATCGGAGGTTTGAATTAGCCCCCACTCATAGTTTTCTTGAAAATATACGCAATCTTCCTTTTCAGAGTTATCGCACCACTAAAAAATATTCTTGTGATAGGGGAAGAGATTAGATTTATCCCGATGGGGAAGGTTTTTTATGGTCTAATCAACTGGACCAGTTTATCCAACTCATTTTTTTTATAGAATTATTTCTAAACAGTCGATCGAATGCTTAATTTTGGTTGTTTTTGTACGTTTTCAAGTTATAGAGTTCCAATTAATCTCCAAATTAATTCAAAACCCCTTAAAAGTTAAATTAAATTTAACAATCAATGTAATTAGTATGATAAAGGCATAGAAGAGAAGTGAATTAATTTTTAGTTCGCATGGGGTGATGTCAAATAGTAATTATAATCTTATAGACAATAATTTTCCCCATGCCACTAAACTTAAGATCATACTATGAAATTATGTTGTGAGTAATATGAAGTATATCTCATCATGGGAGAGTTTCATGAGTTTAGTTGAATTATAGCTGCCAAAGTGGCATTTTCAGCTAGATTTTATGGAATTTCAGTCTCATATACTTTAGGAATGTCTCTGATTAAAGTATACATTTTTTCAACCAAAAGTGGTGATTGTATATTAGTGTTAGAGGGTTACACATGAGAGTATATGGTTGGAAAGCGACTTACCCTAATGGTCTATTCATCTAAAGGTGGTAGTCTTGCGAAGGTAGGAATAGATTCTCATTGTCACTTTTATGTGCGGGTTTTCAAACCACACGTCATGTATTCGACACAAATGCGTTTCTTGATAATGAGTTTGGAATCCTTGTTAATATACGCATTTATCATTTTGGAGTACGATTACATCACATTTTGCAAAGAAATTATATTGTTTAATTTTACAGTCACATTTTCTGTCGTCAATAGCACTTTCACTATTGAGCTTATGAGTGGCTCAAATTTTAAAAAAAAAGTAGAAGTTTGCTATGGAGTTTGCCATGGAAGTGACATATGTAGATATTGCATTAACCACTGATAGGCCTGTAGAACTCACTGCCACGAGTACTGAGGAAGAGAAACAATTTTATGTCGCATGGACCAAATCCAATTATGTGTGCCTGGTCTCAATGAAAAAGTCTATTCCATACCACTTGAAGAGTAGTCTCCAATCAATGCTACGAAAAAGGAATTCATCATTACTATGGGGAATAGATAATAAAATGATTCAAATGCTGAAATTAAGACTTTTATTTAGGAGTTATTCTCCATAAGGTATGATTGAGTGGAAGGGGTTAGGGAGTACATCCTTAAGATGGTTTATTTTCAAACAAACTAGCTGAACTTGGTGTTAGCCTACCTAAACCTTGAATTGTTCACCAAGCTTTAAACCCTTCAACACCCGAGTTTAGTTTGCTGAAAACCACCTACAACACCCAAGATGAGGTTTGGAAAGTTAATGATCTCATTACCAAATGTGTGGTTGAGGATGAAAAAGCTTAAGAGTGAAAAGAACCAAAAACCTTGATTGTCACTAGAACCAACAAGAAAAGCAACAAACTTAAGCCTCTTATTCCCAGGTCTAATGAAGAAAATAAAACTAGTCAGACTAGTGGTTCAAAGGGTCCTACATGTACTATTTTCAAGAAAGAATGAAAGTGTTTCTTCTATAAGAGGAATGGTCATATGAAAAAGAATCCAAAAAAAATTAAGTCTTGGTCATATAAAATAATTATGCTTAAAGTGGAATAATCTTGATACATACATACATATATATATATATATATATATATATATATATATATATATATATGTGTGTGTGTGTGTGTGTGTGTGTGTGTGTTGTGTGTTTGAGAATTTATTTAAATTTACATTCTATTCATACCTTTTATATAAAGAAGTAATTATATAAAATCGTCTATGATTGAAATAAAACCTTTAAGGGGTAAACCATTTGTTTACGGTTATTCCGAGTAAAGTGATTACTTACTAAGCTTTTTAGCTCACCTCTTCCCTTTTTATGTTACAAGAAACCCTTTTGAAGATCTCAGATAGTAGGTGAGAACGTTATGAAGAAGAAAAAGTCTTTAGGTGGGTCCACACATAAGGCATCCTCACCCAAATTTTTGTAGTAATAGTTAGACTATTTTCTACTTTCTATATGTTGTAACCCCATGGAGGTTGTCTCATGAGACACTTTTGTAAGCTAAAGTGTTGTACTTGGAATTGTATGTTTATGATTATTACATGGCCTTGTTATTGTTATCAAATTTTCCAAGTGCTCAGGTCTAAAAGGTAGTGATGTCGTCTCGAGTAGGGCTTGCTCAGGATGAGTCATTATATTTTTGGTATCAGAGCTTTAGGTTTAAGATTCTATAGACTATACGAGTCCAATGCCCTTTTTTTAAACAAGTTATTTCGTCTAAGGTTCGAGGATGCCACATGTAAGGTTGAGGTAAGGGTGTGCGACATGCCCAAGGAAGGGGTAATGTCCCAACCCGGGGGCATGAACGAACACCTTTGTGTAGGGTTGAGGTAGCTGTGTATCCTGAAGTTCTCGAATAGGAACATGTTGGTTGTGCTTCTGGTGCTACTAGTAGGACTGCCATACTACTGTTGAGAGAGATGAATTACGAGAAGCCCTAGCTCAAACATTGGGAAGAATTGGGGAATTGGAACGTTGGTTGGAAGAATAGGATAGAAAAGCTCCTGAATTATCTAAAGGTCAAATAAGACCTCCTGGAGAGCACAATATTCGATTAACGGAAGAAAATTTGAGGAAAGAAATAAGGGGAGATCTGTTTGCTCGATTTAATAAGTTAACAACACAAACTTTTAGTAGTACTGATAGTCCATTGGAAGCAGAAGCATAGGTTAAGAAAATGGAAAGCCTTTTTAGGGTATTACCGGTTACTGAGCTACAGAAGGTGGCTTTTGCATCATTCAAATTGGAAAGAGAAGCATCGAATTAGTGGGAGGACATATTTCCTAGATTGAATGGAGATGTTGATCGGCCTTTGGATTGGGAGAAATTCAAGAAAGTGTTCTTCAAGAAGCTTTTCTATGAAACTTTTAAAGCCCAACTAGAGAGGGATTTCATTCACTTAAAGCAGTATACCATGATTGTGTCTCGGTATGAAGGGAAGTTTATTGATTTATCTAGGATTGCCCCTGAATTAGTGAATACAGAGGAAAGGATGTTCAAACGGTTTCTTGATCGTTTAAACTACGATATTTGCTCCAAAATTTCTTATTTGCAACATCCCAATTATGCAAGGTTAGTGCATAAGACATTGCGAGTAAATAAAGATGTAATGGAACTAAAGGGACGACATGAAAGGCAAAAGAGGACTAGGACGGAGGGCGCCAGAGAGAATGGTTATGGATTTGAAATTTAAAGTGGTCACCCTCTTTAAAGAAGTAAGTCAGTTACTCAAGGGGGTCAAAGTTTAGGGAGTAAACCTTTTGTGATAAATCAAAATTAGCATAATAGACCGACAGCATCAGTAGTACAGAGTTCGGTAGGAGCAAGCCAAAGATTTGTAGGATAATTGATGCTAATAGGAGTTTAAGGTAAATGAGTGGCCACTAACGGAAGAGGAGGTAGAGTGATATCAAGATCAAATCCTAGGGCATGTTTCTAATGTGGTTAAGTGGGCCATTTCTCTTAGGATTGCAATATTCGGTTATGTCATCGTTGTGGTTTAACTTGACATCTTCAAAAGGATTTCCCCATGTTATATAGTAATATGTGCTTTATTTGTGGTCAGAGTGGTCATGTGGGTTCAGAGTGTTAGTTTAAATTCAAGTCATTTGGTAGTATGAACACTACTTGGGATTCTGGTAGAGGCCAATCAAGTCAATGCAGTGGATTTGGAGGTGGCAGAAGTGGGAATCAAAGTCGAGGAGTTGCTGTAGAGAAAGGGAATGATAGTCAAGGTCATCTAGGACAAAGTCGTGTTTAAACTATCACTTAACAAGCTCAGGCTACACTAGATGTACTTACTGGTATGATTTCCATAATTGGTAGAAATGTTAGAATATTAATTGATCTTGGAGCAACATATTCATTGTTTCTACTTCTTTTATGCAATATATTGACATTCCTAGAATGTTCTTAGATAACAGGATAGCTTTTTAGAATCCTATGGGAGAGAGTAGAAATTAAATGGGTATTTCAGAATTGTGCCTTGAGTATTAAGGATAGAGAACTTAGGGTGGATTGGTTGCCTTTGGAGATGAAAGAATTTGACTTGATTTTGGGTATAGACTGGCTAGCTACTTATCATGCCTAGGTGGAGTGCTTTAAGAAATTGGTGATCTTTCAAATTCCGGGAGAGGAGGAGTTTACATTTTAGGGGGAGTGTAAGATACTTTTTCATTGTCTTATTTTTGTCATTACAGCTAAGAAGTTATTGAAGAAATGATGCAAAGGTTATCTAGCTTATGTGATTAATTCTGTGGAAGAAAGTACGAAGCTAGAATAGGTACCTGTAGGAAAAAACTTCCTAGATGTCTTTCTTGAGGAGTTACCTGGTTTACCACCCAGTAGAGAAGTCAAATTCTCTATTGACTAAATTCTTAGTTCTACTCCCATTTCGACAACCCTTATAGAATAGCGCCGACTGAATTGAAAGAACTTAATGTATAACTCAAGAGTTACTAGATAAGCAGTTTATTCGTCCTAGTATATCACCTTGGAGAGCCTCGGTATTGTACGTTAAGAAGAAGGATAAAACCTTGAGGTTGTGTATTGACTGTAGACAACTAAAAAAGATAACGATTTGTAACAAGTACCCATTGTCGAGGATCGATGATTTGTTTGAATAGTTATAAGGAGCACAGGTGTTCTCCAAAATAGATTTGAGGTTGGGATATCATCAGTTGTGGATCAAGGATTCAGATGTTCTAAAGTTTTCTTTTCGGACTCGATATAGTCATTATGTAATTTTTGTTATGCCGTTTGGTTTGACTAATACTGCCATAGCTTTCATGGATTTGATGAATAGGGTATTCAAACCTTTCTTGGACAAATTAGTTGTAGTCTTCATCGATGATATTTCAATATATTCAAATAGTGATGAAGAACTTGTTAAACACTTAGAGATTGTGTTTGAAACTCTTAGAAATAAGAAGTTTTATGCCAAGTTTAACAAGTGTGAATTTGGGTTGAATGGCGTAACATTTTTGGGGCACATTGTGTCAGAGGTAGGAGTAGCAGTAGACCCTTAAAAAGTTGAAGCGATTTTAAATTGGGAGAGACCTACAAATGTGACTAATATTAGGAGTTTCTTGGGGTTTGCAGGATTTTATCAAAGATATATTAATGACTTTTCGCTTATTGTAGTACCTTTGACCAAGCTTACATGGAAGGAAGAGAAGTTTATATGGTCGAATGATTGTGATCGAAGCTTTCTTTTGTTAAAATAAAAGTAGATAACAACACCTGTATTGAATTTTCCTGCAAGTGACAAGGGATTTGTGATTTATAATGATGCATCACCCCAAGGATTGAGTTGTGTCTTAGCGCAGCATGGGAAGGTTATAGTATATGCTTCTTGAAAGTTAAAGAACCACGAGAGGAATTACCCCACCTATGATTTGGAGTTGGCAACAATAGTTTTTACACTAAAAATTTGGAGACATCAACTTTATGGAGCTAATTGTGAGATATTTACGGATCAAAAGAGCCTCAAGTATTTGCTTACCCAGAAGGAGTTGAACTTAAGGCAAAGATGATGAATGGAGTTAATCAGTGATTATGATTGTACCATAAGCTATCACTCTGGGAAGGCTAATGTAGCGGCTAATGTGCTGAGTCGAAAGTCTAGTAGTAAATTGGGAACTTTGAAGACTTATAGTTTGGGATTAATAGAGGAGCTAAGAAGTCTATAAGCAAATGTTGAAGCAATTGATGATGAAGGATTAATAGCTAATATGATAGTAAAATCATCCATGGTAGATTGTCTTTTGGAGGCACAAAGTAGAGATGAGACTTTAATCGCAATAAAGAAGGAAGTATTGGAGAACAAGCGAACAAATTTCTTAGTGAGAGAAGATGGTATGCTAAGGTTAGGGAATCGAATATGTTTGCCTACTGAGATAAAGTTAAGGAGAGAGATTTTAAAGGAAGCTCATGATACTGTATATTCTATGCACCCAGAGAACAATAAGATGTATAGAGGACTTAAGCAAAATTTCTGGTGGTCAGGTATGAAGAAAGATGTAGCGAAGTATGTATCTAAGTGCTTGGTATGCCAGCAAGTGAAGACTAAACACAAACACCCAGTGGGTTTATTATAAGGATGGTGGAGAGCCGGCACCATATCGTCCCTATCTAAAGTGCATTCACATAAGAATACACAAGGAACATGACTAACACGTTGTTTGGGGCAAAGGGCACCACCAAGCAATGTTAACACATGGTTTGACTAGTAAGCTCCTTGACACGTAGAAGCTTTTCAAAACTTCAGTAGCTCGACACTCAAGTAAGCTATAGAGTCCGGTCTTTATTTTTATCAATTTCTATATTGATTAAATCGCTAATTTAGAAAATTTAAATAAAATCTTCAATGCTAGATATAGTATGTACGTAGTGCATGGTGAGTAGGATAACTTATGAAAAGAAATATTTTGAAAGGAATGAGGACTTTTCGGCCTAATCTAAAACCATATGGGAATATGAGGATGAAGATGAGAATTGTAAATAAAATTATAAAAGAATTTTAGAAGGGTAACCTAACTTCAATTTTTGAGGAGTATAAATAAGGTGGGAGTGGAAGAAAGAGACCTTATTTTAAGTCTCTTCTCCAATCCAGAAATTTTCAGCATATTTCCTTCTCTCATTCCTTCTTTGAGCTTTAGGTGAAGTTCAAGTGTACAATTCTCAAGTAAGGTTTCTTCTCTTTCATTTCTTTTGTTCTTGTAAGCTAAATACTTTAATATTTGAGTTCAAAATTTCATGAAATTGAAGTTCGTTTGAGAAAAAGTTTGAGGAAAAACAAATTTTTTGTTTCAAGAAATGGGTTTGTGTTAGGTTTGCTAGTTTTAGAGTTTTAACTTGAAATTTTGCAATGGGTAATGTAAAGTTTAGACTTAAAGCCTTAAATAACTATGTTTTAAAATATTAACGTGTTTTATGAGAAATCAAGAAGGTTTTAAAAGAAAAATGGAAGATTTTTCGTGGGTTTTGGTGCTGGAATCAGGAGGGCAATCTACTATGACTAGCACATAGTCGACTGTGTACAGGACATAAATCTCAGGATTTAAAGAAAATCAATGGTGTAACAATCAATTGACTGTAGAAACATTATGGAATTTAGACAGTTAATTGTGTAACAAAACAATCGACTCTGTAACAAGATAGTCGATTGTATTAGCCCTGCCTTCAAATATTAAACATTATTTTACCTACACATTTTAATATTAAGCCTTTTTAGAACAACTTAATATAATTACATGAAGAAAACATTAATTTAAAGATCTTAAGAAGATTTTTTTCTATCATATTCGATATTGAAAGTAAGATCAAGTGAATTCTTAAAACAAAAGGAAGAGAATGTGAATAAAAAATTCATAGTTCTACATTATAAATGTAGTTTCATGACTTAAATAGGTACTATTTGATTGTATATATTTTGGTTGATGGACTACATGATATATTCTTTAAGTGTAATTAAAGAAAGTACAAAAGGCAAGGAAGTAGACCGAGATTAGGACTTGGTGCTATAAAGGTGAGTTTCATCTTACTTTTAGTTAGAGTGGTAAATTATATAATAAAAATGGAAAGTTAAAATCAAATGTAAGAATAATAATTATGGAAATACAAATCATATAAAAGTATGCACGAAGGTGTAAGAGGTAAATGTAGATATGTCTCGATGTGTTTTTGAAGTAAAGTTGTGATATGCTTGATTCGAGGAATTGTTCCAACTCTAGCACCTTGTCACCTAGAATCTTGACATCCAGCATCTCGATGCCTAATACTTCAACACACGCATAGTATTCACACATTGCACACATGACTCATACACTGCATACACACTACGCACACATCAATAGAGAATTTAATCCCTCTACTGGGAGACTACTAGGCAACTACTCAAGAATTACATTAGAATAATCTTTCACCACTAAAATTTATTCTAACTTCCTACTTTCCTTTTTAGAATCCATTATGTATGTCCAATATTCCTCAAAACCCTTCTTCAACAATCTCCTAGTGGTCAGAGCAAAATAAGATAGTTAGAGAGTATCTTATGTTCTCCCTGAAAGTTAAACTCCTCATGTCCATATCTTGAACACTACTTTCTTTCTGGAACAATCAACCCAAGTGTAATACGTCGACAACCAATTCATTCTCAAAATTAAATTTTATTCAAAGATAATAAATCAGCTTCAGATTCTCTATCACTGATACGAATCACACAACCCTTGTAAACATTTATGATTATCACTCCGTCTCTAGTGGGAACTTCAACAAAAATATTTTACATCAAAGGACTAATACATATTCCAATAGACTTCATATGAATACTGGATGCAAAAGAATAGGTTGCACCAAGATCAACTAACATTGATAAATCAACCTTCTCTATATATAAAGTACCTCAAATTAGAACAATTATGGGATAAATATCTTATCGAAATATATCTATAACAAACTTCTTTTTCTCGGTCATATATCAGATTACCAGTTCCTCTTGGTGGCATACTTACTTCCTCTGCCATGACTCCCAGTTCGCATAACCTGTCTCCCAAATCTCAGGGTCCCACCTATAGTATTTTGAGCTACAGAAGTAACAGATCTTGCTTGCCTCTGGCTCTGTACTTCAGTTTCACGTGACAAGGAACACCTCCTCTGGGTGGTCTCCCACCTTGCATATTCATATTGGTACCACATCTGGGTTCCTCAAATCTAGACCTCTTCCACCAATACCTCCTACCTCAAATCTCCATCACATCCTTATCAATCTGAAGTGTTGTATCCACCAATCTGACATAATTCATATGCCTCAAGTAAGATAGTTTTGATCAAATCTTAAAACATAGTTCAGCCTTGAACCTCTTACACTTCTTCTCCTCTAGGTCTACCATTTCTGGTACAATGATTAACAAAGCCATAAATCTCTATCATACTGAGCCCCTGTCAACACATTTACCCTAAATAAATAAAATCTTTATCTTGTTGGGCTCCATAGGTATAAAGAAAGTATCTATCAATAAAAACTTCCTTAAACCTATTATAGGTTAAGGATTTATCAATATTTGTATGTACCCTGTGAAGAATATCCTCCCACCATTCTAGGGCCTCTCTCTCTAACTTGAACATAGCAAAGACAACCCTCTGCCTGACAATTATTGGTAAAATACCAAATAAATCTATCTACATTTGGTGCATAAACTCACTTTTCAACTTTTGAACATTTACTGTTACTGGATTTACAACAACTTTAGGCACTGCTCTAGCATGTTCATCAAGTCTATGTTATAGGCTACCAACTCTATCATATGTTACATTCATTTTCTCAAGAGCATGTGTAAGGACTTATCTTAGCTAATCTCTTTCAACTTTAGATTCTCTCACACCTTTACTAAGATCAATTATATTACTAATATCAATCATACTATCAACACGTTTCCTTCTAGGAACCAAAGATTCAAACTCAACCTCGGCTTGTCAAAAATATTGGGGGCCTACCACGCCTTCTCAAATCAACAACTCTAACTTTAGATCTAACGCATCCACGTGTCATCCTCAGACTGTTCATTAAAATATCATTTATTTTAATCTTTCACCTTCTTTCTTTTTGTGCAGTCTACAGAATCATAAAACCTAATGCTCTGATACCAAAATTGTAATGACCCATCCCGGGCTGACCACTCCCGAGACGGTGTCATCACATTTTGAAAATCCCAACACGACACATATATGTAACATTGAAAAAAATAATACTAACAGAATTTCTTTTATATCATTCTGATATTAACTTAACCATAATATACAATGTAAAGTGCATGAATATTTACAAATAAAACTTTTTATATTTCATTTTCTCATTTGTCTAAGGATGTTGACACATACGTGGTTTACATAAATGATTTCGTCTGACTCTCAACCTACCAGACTAAATGTTCTATTTGCTACCTGAAATCATTTTACAATGAGGGATGAGCTTCACAAGCTCACTGAATTAAATTTACTAAAAGTATTCAAATTGTATAAATAATCCTTTAATATTTAATCATTTATCTTTCATATAACTGGATTGTAGCATAATGTCTAACATTTAAATAATTCCTATCATATCATATTTCTATGTCTTTTTCTCACTGTAACTGTCTCTCTCTGTGAGACTCATTTATCTACAAATACATGCATAACATCAACAACATTCAGTAAAAATATCAACATGTAAAACAGATTCAATGCATGAATTATTATTATGGGAACGTCTTCCCACATGTCGACATGTTTTTATTATCTTAGACTGACTCCCTTTCGGTTCTTTTATTTACAGCTTATCCCGGCTGTCACAATATTTATTTCCAGCATATACCAGCTGTCACGGTGTCCCTTTTATTTTCAACATATACCAGCTGTCATGGTTTTTCAATTAGACTGGCCCTTTCCCGGTTCTTTCGGTTATCTTATTTAATGCATATGCATATGAACAATGATATGAAATATGCATATGAACAGTAATATAAAACCACATGAGTTCAAAATATTTAAATTAACTATCCGGTCTGTTCCTCAACTTTCTGCATGATAAATTTCACAATTTTCTTCTCCTCATATATCACATCAATTTATTAGCCAAAACTCGTCAAGAATTTATTTATCACCATCATTATTAAATCAACTCATTATTCTAATAATATTTCTTTTTACATAATAATTTTCTACGTGTCCAATATTCATATCATACTTATCAATTTAATTTTTATCTACCGCCAAAGCATAAACTACTAATTTATTTTAAAATTATTACTAGATACTTGATTTTTATTTAGATTACTTAAAGTAATTCTAATTTACCACGTAGCACTTAAAACTACCCATGGATCACCTCCTTGCCTTTCCCGTTCCTCTCAGCAATTTTCTCTGGTTGCTGATCGTCAACACCTGACATAATATTTACATTAAATTTCTAATTTATTCTTCGATTCTTCATAACCACACCCTTTGAAAATTCACACTTTAAATTCTAAGAAACTTCATGAATGCTAAAAATTCAAAAATAAATACTATGTTATTACCTTCTGTTTTTCTAATAGCTTCTTGTGACTCTCTATAAAATTCCTCTATAAATCCCTTCAAAATTTTGCTCTTTCAATCTTTCTTTGGGTCCCCAAGTGTTTAAAGAAAATGAGTGATTGAAGGAAAACTAAACGAATTTGGTAAGTGTTAATTATGTTTACGTATAAGTGTGTATATATATAAGTAATAGTTTGCAACACAATTTTCAGCAGCCTAAAACAATTGCAATATCAACCTTTTAATCCCCCACCTGCCTCCACATTTTGGAGACGTGCAAGGCATGCACGCCTCCTTCTTGAATTTGTATTACATTTGGCAGTAGGTTCTTGAATTTGTAGGCAGTAGGTGCTACCACCTACTGCCACGTAATTTTTTTTTCTTTTTCTTTTTTCTTCTCTTCTTTTGGACATTATGGACATCTATTTTTTTTTATAGTTTTATAAAAATTCGACTTTTCGGAATTATATATATACATATTATTTTAACTCCATGTCCTATTTATTAAATTATTTTTTTATCCCTTACTTTACAAATATGGGTATTACAATTCTACCCACCTTACAAAAATTTCGTCCCTGAAATTTCTTTACCTAAAATCAAGAAAAAAGTTGGGAGAAATCCTTTCTCATTCTTGCTTCATACTCCCATGTAACTTCTTCGACATCTCTGTTCCGCCATAATGCTTGAATCAAAAGAATGACTTTATTGTGCAAGACTTGTTCCTTTCTATCTAGAATTCTGACCGGTACTTGCATAAAAGTCAAATCTTCCTGAAATTCTATCTCTTGATTCGAGATACTATGAGATTCATCGTGTAAGTACTTTCTCAGTCGTGACACGTGAAATACATTACGTAATTGCTTTAACTCTAGAGGCAAATCCAAACAATATGCTACTGGTCCAATTCTCTCGATCACCTCATATGGCCTTACAAATCTCGGTCTCAACTTTCCCTTCTTTTTAAATCTCAACACTCCCTTCCATGGAGATATTTTCAAAAATACCCAATCACCAACTTGGAACTCGAGAGGTCGTTTTCTTTTATCCGCATATCCCTTCTGTCTGTTCTGGGTTGCTCTGAGATTCTCAATAACCAGTTTGATCATCTCCGTAATAAATTCTATCATTTTTGGGCTATATATCTTTCTCTCTCCAACTTCTTCTCAGCATACAGGAGTTCTACACCTTTTACCATATAAAGCCTTGAAAGGTGTTATCCCAATACTAGTTTGATATTGATTATTGTATGCAAACTCGATCAAAGGCAAATAAACATCCCAGCTCACTGAGAAACTCAATACACTTGCCCTCAGAATATTTTCTAGTATTCTAATGATTCTCTCCATCTGCTCATCAGTTTGTGGATGAAAAGCTGTACTAAACTGCAATTGCATACCAATAGCTTTTTGGAAACCCCTCCAAAATCTAGAGGTAAATCTAGAGTCTCTATCTGATACGATACTCAAGGGTACTCTATGTAATTTTACTATCTCTGCTACATACAACTCAGCCATCTTTTTTGGACACCAGGTAGTTATAATAGGAAGAAAATGTGAAGACTTAGAAATTCTATCCACTATAACCCACACAACATCATGTCCCCTCTGGGTACGGGAAAAACCAGAGACAAAATTCATACTCACATTTTCCCATGGCCACTCAGGTACTGGAAGAGGTTGTAATAAACTTGCTGGATGTCTATTCTTAGACTTTACCTGTTGACAAGTCAAACATCTAGCAATGTATTCTACTACATCCTTCTTCATCCTGACCACCGATAATTCTGTTTCAATCCCCTGTACATCTTATTATTACCTAGGTGCATGGAATATACAAAATCATGAGCCTCCCTTAGTATCTCCTTTCTCACCTCCACATCATTGGGAACACAAACTCTATGCCCCAATACTACCATACCATCTTCTCTAAACTTGAACTAGGTTGGCTTCCCACTCAAGACTTCCCGCCTAATCTTCTCTATCCCCTTATCTCTACCTTGCATCTTTAAAGCATTTTACTATGGATGACTGTACAACTATATTCGTCAACCATGATCCTCTATCACTGATATTCAACTTAATTCGTATCTCTCTTAAATCTATTATCAATTTCACATCAGGACTCCCAATAGCAGTTAAACTTCTTATAGACTTTCTATTTAATGCATCAACTATCACCTTTGCATTTTCTAGAGGATAGTGAATTGTACAATCATAGTTACTAATCAACTTCATCCACCATCTTTGCCTCAAATTCAACTCTCTCTGGGCAGGTAAGTACGTTAGACTCTTATAACCCATGAATATCTCACAAATGGCTCCATAAAAAATGTCTCCAATCTTTAAAGTAAACACTATAGCAGCCAACTCTAAATCATGAGTAAGGTAATTTCTATCATGAATCCTCAATTGCCTAGAAGTATGGGCCACAGCTTTCCTATGTTACACATATCCCAATCATTGATGTGACGCATCAATACACACCACAAATCCTTCATCACCAGAGAGGAAACACCAATACTGGAGCTGTAGTCAATTTCTCCTTTAGTAATTGGAAATTTCTCTCATCTTTCCCTTATCATACAAATCTCACCTCTTTCCTGGTCAGTCTATTTAACAGTATTACAATAATAGAAAAAAAAATTCTGAAAGAATCTTCTATAATAACCAGCTAACCAAGAAGATTTTAAATTCAGTCACATTACTTGGTCTCTTCCAACTTAACATTGCCTCTACCTTTTGTAGATCAACGGTTATGCCATTTCCTGATATTACATGTTCCAAGAAGGTCATTTTTTTCAGTCAACATTCATATTTAGGAAAATTATAGCATACAATCTCTCTCCTCAAAATCTCCAACACAATTTCTAAATGTTTTGCATGTTCTTCCTTGGTCTTAGAATACACCAAGATGTTATCGATGAACACAACCACCAGATTATCAAGAAATGGTTCAGACATTTTATTTATCGAGTCCATGAATGTTTCTGGAATATTAGTCAATCCAAATGACATCATAAGAAACTTATGACCATAACATGTCTGGTGTGCTGTCACAGGCAACCAAAATTAAAACCTATACTCCTAAAAATACATGTAGTAATGTGAGTAAGGATCGTTCCCACGGAGAGTATCTAGCCTAGTTTTA